>JAWDJD010000002.1:279675140-281152640 GCA_035047305.1 Bradypodion pumilum | reverse complement strand
GTTCACTTGCCTCCTTGCTCTAGGCCTGGTCTGCTTGGAAGAAGAGGCAAGACAAATAGAAGTTGCTGCCTTTTCTTCTTTCTGCTGTCACTACCCATCTCTATGTAATAGCCAAGTGAACACCCAGACGCAATAGGAAGAGAGAAGGTTATGGGAGATTGTTGTAATGAGCTTGCAATGAGACGCGAGAGGCAGCCGTGTGGCGAAGTCCAGCCCCGACCAGAGTCAGGAACAAGTATTTATTCCCTGCCTAGGGGCGAAGACGCGTATGTAAGATAATCGCGTCATCCCCTGTACAGAAGGCTTGCATGCATGGTATTTTCCGGTGGTGTGGCTACAATGGTGGTTCTGGAAACTGCCCCGAAGTTAATGGACAACCCGCACTTAATTGCCTTGGGCTGGCGAAACCCATTGTTCCTGCCCTAATCTCGGAGCCTGTGTGTATTGACCCCGGGCATCTAGCTTTGTCCCTTGTTTGCCCCTGTCTGCTTGCCTGGCTCTATTTGACCTCAGCCTGGGCTCTTGTTAGTTCCTAACCTACCTGCTTATCTCCCAATTTCCCCTCCAGCAGAGCACGGCCCCAGGTAGTCTGGGGACTCTCGTGTGGGTCTGTGGACACCGGGCGCACCCCTCAGGAGAGGTTTTATGCCAGTTATTGTGAGGAACCCACAGGAGATCAACTCAAACTCTCTTGCTAGGCTGTGGGCCTTAGAAGTGCTGTTAAAACTAAACTTCAGTGAACATTGCTAGGCCACAGTGGCCTGGTTACACCATTTTTTAGTACACTAAAGGTCTTTAACATTCAATGGTCAGTGTTCTCCAGCTCACCAAGTTTCTTTGTTGTAATGGTTTCTAGTGATAATGGGAAGCCAAGCTGTTTATATGTCTGATTTTGCTAGATGAGTTTTTAAAACTGAAAGAAGTTTAACCTGGGTGGGGAATGTATCATTCTAATTGTCCATCTTGGCAAGAACTGTTTGAGGTACAGTACAGTACTTGCCTTTCTGCCCAAGCTATATCATTCCATCTCACCTTTCTTGTTTAGCTGCTATAAAATTACAAATGTTTTATTTTTCTTTATTTTTCTAACGCTTTATTGCTTTGGAGTCCTGTAATTGAACTCTTAGCTTGTTTCTGAGTCTGGTAGTTTGTCTTCAGCCACTGGAGGTTTGCTTTCAGAGGCTTTATTTAATGGAAGGTGAAATGTCTGGCACGTGGCATGTTGGGCTGTGTCAGCACTGCCAGACATTTAGCTCATTTTCTGGATCTTGGTTCACAGTGTTTATAGTACCTTTTGTTTTGTATTGCTGTATCTTAATGGCCATTTGTTCCCTGCTTTCTGTATGGGTACACAAGATCAGTTTTGAAATCGCTAAGCAATTTTGCCTGCTTGTCTGTCAGTACTCCAAATGCAACTTTTAAAAATGTCTTGAAGGGTATGGTTTCTATTGCATACTCCTGGGACAGTCCAGATGATCTCACTGCCAACCTACCCCACAGAACTGCAGTAGCAGAGTTAAGTACAGAATCTTTCAGAATTTCCAATCTTGTCTTTTGCAGATGAAAGATACTGGGTGTATGTTAAATTGGCACTAAATGATCAACAAGTCTGTAACGCTGGCTCATTTTAAAATGCTTAGAGTTAGAGTATTTCTTGTCTGTTTAACATGTATGGTGAAACTGTGACTCATGAGGTATTGGCAGTAGTTTTTTAAAAAGAGGTTACTGTAAAAGATTTATATGAAAATACCTTTTATCCCTAGTGTTATTTTGCTGGCTTCCTGAGTGGTCATTTAAGGCAAGGCCAGCCATGTTGCATTATTGATTGGGAATCCTGAATAATGTGTTTCCATTACTTTTTAATAAAACATTTCAGTTTGACTGCCTAATCCATGATGCTTGGCAGAGATCCACTGGCAAGCTTTTTAAAAGTAGAGGCAGGAAGTAAAGAAGTAGAAAAAAGAGGTTCAGGAATATAATATACTAGCAGAATTTGCCCGGCGTGGCTGGGCTGTTTAAAATGAGTTTTTTTTAAATGGACCATTAGAAAGGCTGAGTGAAGAAAAATAGATGCCTTTGAGATGTGGTGCTGGAGGAGAGTTTTGAGAGTCCCTTGGACAGTGAGAAGAACAAATAGGTCAATAGTAGAAGAGATTAGCCCTGAGTGCTCATTATAAGGTCAAATAGTAAAGATTAAGCTGAAATATTTTGGACATCAAATGAGAAGAGAGGATTCACTTGAGAAGGCCTTAATGCTGGGGAAGGTGTTGGGCAAAAAGAAAAAGGGGATGGCCAAGGATGTGATGGCTAGATGGCATTGTAGATACAATGGGTACGGAGTTGTGTGGACTGAGGAGGATGGCGTTGCCGGGCTGTTATAAACTGTGATCAGTTTGGGGTTTTTTGGGGGGCGGGGTGGGGATTAAAATAAAGAACAAAGGATGATATATTTTTTCCTTTTTTTATTTTACCAAATAATGTTTTATAATGTGTCTTTTTTCAAAAGTGTGTGTTGGTGGTTAAGGGTGGTTTTGGGTGTGTACAACCACCACCACCCATAGAATACCACTCCAATCACCAACACACATATTAAAAAATTATGGCAAGGCAGGAGTGTCATGTGTGTGTGTGTGTGAGAGAGAGAGAGAGAGAGAAGCTGTGTGTGTGTTTGTGTGTGTGTGTGTGTGTGTGTGAGAGAGAGAGAGAGAGAGCTCATTAGGGAAAGGAGTAGAAGAGGAATGTGTGTGTGTGTGTGAGAGAGAAAGAAAGAAAGAGAAGCTGTGTGAGAGAGAAAGAAAGAGAAGCTGTGTGTGTGTGTGAGAGAGAGAGCTCATTAGGGAAAGGAGCAGAAGAGGAATATGTGTGAGTGTGTGAGAGAGAGAGAGAGAAAGAAAGGGAATCTGTGTGTGTGTGTGAGAGAGAAAGAGAAGCTGTGTGTGTGTGAGAGAGAGAGAGATAAGCTGTGTGTGTGAGAGAGAGAGAGAAAGAGAAGCTGTGTGTGTGTGAGAGAGAGAAAGAGAAGCTGTGTGTGTGTGTGTGTGAGAGAGAGAAAGAAGCTGTGTATGTGTGTGAGAGAGAGAGAGTGAAGAGAAGCTGTGAGTGTGTGAGAGAGAGAGAGAAAGAAAGAGAAGCTGTGTGTGTGTGTGAGGGAGAGAGAAAGAAAGAGAAGCTGTGTGTGTGTGAGAGAGAAAGAGAAGCTGTGAGTGAGTGTGTGTGTGTATGAGAGAGAGCTCATTAGGGAAAGGAGCAGAAGAGGAATATGTGTGAGTGTGTGAGAGAGAGAGAAAGAAAGAAAGAGAAGCTGTGTGTGTGAGAGAGAAAGAAAGAAAGAAAGAAGCTGTGTGTGAGAGAGAGAGAGAGAGAAAGAGAAGCCGTGTGTGTGTGTGTGAGAGAGAGAAAGCAAAGCTGTGTGTGTGACAGAGAGAGAAAGAGAGAGAAAGAGAAGCTGTGTGTGTGTGAGAGAGAGAAAGAGAAGCTGTGTGTGTGTGAGAGAGAAAGAGAAGCTGTGTGTGTGTGACAGAGAGAGAGTGAGAAAAAGAAGCTCTGTGTGTGTGTGAGAGAGAGAGAAAGAGAAGCTGTGTGTGTGTGACAGAGAGAGAGAGAAAAAGAAGCTCTCTGTGTGTGTGTGAGAGAGAGAGAAAGAAAGAAAGAGAAGCTGTGTGTGTGTGTTTGAGAGAGAGAGAAAGAGAAGCTGTGAGTGTGTGTGTGTGTGTGTGTGAGAGAGAGGGGGGCTGGCTTCCCTGGCTGGCTCGAGGTAAGGAAGCCCAGCGGGTGTGTGTGTGTGTGTGTGGGTTTCCCTTACCGGGGGCTGCCTTGTGGCCCGCAGTAAGGAAGCCCCTTACGGCTGCCTTGCGGCCCGCGGTAAGGAAGCCCAGCGGCAGGGTGTGTGTGGGATTCCCTTACCAGGGGCTGCCTTGCGGCCCGCGGTAAGGAAGCCCAGCGGCAGGTGTGTGTGTGTGCTTCCCTTACCGGGGGCTGCCTTGCGGCCCGCAGTAAGGAAGCCCAGCGGCGGGGTGGTGGTGGTTGTGGGCTTCCCTTACCGGGGGCTGGCTTGCGGCCTGCGGTTAGGAAGCCCAGCGGTGGGGGCCCCCCTTTACTTACCGGGGGCTGGCTTCCCTGGGACGCGCCGGCTTTCTCAGAGTTCTGTGCGCTCATGGCGCGCAGGACACTGGAGATTGTATTTTTTCATTTGTGCTTTCCCTTTGTGCTTCTTTTTTTCATGTGGCTCGTTTTTGATTGGCCGGGCCGCATTTCCTCATGTTCTTTGTGCTCCCGCCTCTCAGCCTGATTGGCTGTGGCACAGCGCGGCGCAAAGAACGTTGGGAAATGAAGTTGTTTCCCTTTTTCACGTTTGTGGGGCTGTTGCCCCACTGCCGCTTTACTCAATCCTTCATTGACCTGCGGACCCAGTCCGCCCGTGTTCCCGAAGGGTGAGTGCAGGCAAGTAGGGCCAGCCGTAGGAACCTATAGCAAGTTCCAACGGTTAACCCTTGGTTTTATAGGTTAAGATAATAATAATAATACAGTACTGTGATGGTTCTTCTGAAAAGAAAGGTGGGTTAAAGCAGATATTTCTACTGATTTCTTTGTGTATGAACAAATAGAATCAGTCAGCAATACAACTCATCTGTTCTTATGTATAAATAGAAGTAAGTAAAATAAGTCCTATATGGGCTCATTAGAAGAAATATAATGTGACTTTCCCTCCCAAAGCTATTGGATTTCTGATCCATGTAGAAATAGGCTCTAGTGAAAATATTGCCATTTTATTAGTTATTTTATTAGTCCCTTCTTGATTTTTTAAAATTTCTAAAATTTCACATCTGCTACAAGTCCATGAAAAGTATCAGTTTGCTAACAAATAGACCAATATTAAAGTAACAGTAAAGTTGTGTTTAATTCTTGCCTTTGTATATCTATTCACAGCAATCAGTGCATGTATGAGATTTCTGATGAATGAATCAAAACTGAGTGATAAGAGGCTATCTCACAATGCATTTTTGTAATGCATTGTTCAGTAAGTAATTACAGGCCCTGTCAGAGACTTGCTTAAATTCAGATATGGAATTGTATCCAAAAGAATAAGAACAAGAGTTAACTATCAAAGCAGGAAAAAATGTCATTGATGTGAATTTGTTTAAGGTGGATCTCAGCTTACTGTTACCTGAAAAATTGATACCTTTTAAATTTGGGGAACGTTCCACAGGCAGGGTTGAATCAGGAACCAAAAACCACATTAGATTGTGGGTTCAAATAAAAAGGAGTTTATTGAATTGAAGGTACACATCTCAATTAAAAAAGTCCACCCACATAATGAGCCCCTATCTAAGAAATGAGCCACAGACAAGTTGTTTGATACAAATTAGAGAAGTTTACTTAGAAAACAAATAAGAAAATAAACATTGGATAGAGAAAGACAAACAAGAACTGTGAGGCAAATGAATCACCCCATAGCACATGGCCATGAGACATTGCTAGCACAGGGCAGAACCTGAAAGGCAGGGGGTTCTGCCTGTGCCAGTCAATGGGGGAAACTGGTTTATACAGTATATGTGCATTCAAATGGTGCAGAAAGGGGCTTGCACAAACACTGTTGGTCCAAGGCATCATATGGGAGGGGAATGGGTCTGCCCCCATATTTGATTTGCTCAGGAGTGTCCACATGGAAGAGGAAAAGTCCACCCCCCAAATTGGTTGGTCTAGGATGTCACATGGAAAGGTGGGAGGAGTTTCGCCATGCAGCTGGCCTCGGAGGCTGCCATTATGGGAGGAGTTGAGGTCTACTGCAACAAGTACATATATAGTATTTTCCCCAAAACACACTCTTCATTGGAGGAGATCTTCCAGAACCCCAACCCAAAGTTTCTTGGTGGTTCCTTTGCAGAGGGCTGCAGAGAGCAAATTTCCTTAACAAAGAGTTTTTCCTCTTTCCTGATGGTCTTGAGATGGCACTTATTGTTCTCTCTGGCTTCTCCAATCAGCTAGATTACAGCAACACCTCTGGCTTTTGTTCCTAATTAGTCCTTTTCA
The DNA here is from genome assembly GCA_035047305.1 of Bradypodion pumilum. Classification (NCBI taxonomy): domain Eukaryota; kingdom Metazoa; phylum Chordata; class Lepidosauria; order Squamata; family Chamaeleonidae; genus Bradypodion; species Bradypodion pumilum. Next base: position 281,146,610 of record JAWDJD010000002.1, on the reverse strand, counting down.
ATTTGACCTTCTAAGACATGAAGCAAACTTAAAATGTTAGTTTTTACCTCTTATAATATTATAATATGATATAATTTAAAATATGGAGCTCCCCATGTTATTCATTAGTTCCCAAACAGGAAAGCCCTACCACTTATTGTGTACACATATAGTAATTTCCTAACATCCACTTCCCCAGAAACAATAGAATTAGGCTGTAAGGCAAACAGAATGTCAGAAGAGTCTTGAGAAGCTTTAGTGATGGATAGAGATTTCTTGACTGTGAGATACTGCTTGCCCAAATATGGTCTGAGCATATGAAAAGGAAGTTAAGAGATTCCTGCTTGAATAAACAAGAATTGAACAGTTTAAAATACAAGAAAACATCTATTAATTTTTAGGACATCCCAGGCATAACCACTAATGAAATAAAACCAATCAGGAGTGAAAGGGTTAAGTCTGCTGTGTCTATTTGGCAGAAAGGAAAGAATGCATTTTAAACCAAGCTAAACTGAGGTCTGGCTTTAAACAGAAGGAGGGAAAGGGACCCCCTCCTCCCTTGACCATGGCCTTTTAAAATAACAGTTTGAGATCTTTATAAATTTATTAAAAATCAACCCTTGAAGTTATCTTACCTACAAGTGAATCATGGTAAATTGTGGTGTTTGTGGACATGTAAGCCTATTGGGTGTAGTCGGGGGGGGGGAATGGAAAAAGTAATTTTTATTGAAAATAAAATATAAATGAAAATAAAGGGGGCAGTTTCCAAATTTGTGGTGACATTGCCATGAAGCGACCCACACATTATGATCATGGGGCCATCTCCGGCGGCACATATGAAATGAGACATTCAGGATTTAACACCATGACTGCAGTGGACTGCCGCAGCCTTGAGGATATGGACAAGGTGCGCCTTCACAGCCAGTCCATTTGGCATGGCCTCTTCCGCCTCCATGACTGTTGGGAATCAGAGTTCCTCCTCCGCTCATTTTGCCGTTGGGCCCAATGTGATGGTTTCCAGTGGCATTTCCTCCATTGAGGAGACCATCACCCTACTTAAAGGGGCTCATCCACACGTAGCCGTTGGCCCCTTTAGGGAGTCAGGTGAGTTAACCACCACCAGACACTCAGCATTGAATCACTAGCTGTACGGTCTACTCCATTACTGTAGCGGGATGTCCAGCCAGACATGCCTAAGTAATATACATGATCTGCTGATAACTTGAAACATTGTATCTGTGGGGAGTGACCTTTAAATTGTTGATCATAATATTTGCTTCCTTTTTTCAGATGAAGACTGTTAGTGTTGCCTTAGTATTGTGCCTAAATGTTGGTGTGGACCCTCCTGATGTGGTAAAGACAACACCATGTGCCCGCCTTGAGTGCTGGATAGGTGAGGTCTTTTAAATATTATTATCTTTCTAAAGGTTAAGCTTGCATTGTCTTGTGATTTTGGGGAGAGTTGATATTACTTCAAATTTTAATGCTCTGTCAGAATCCAGTCTAAAGCCAGTTGAAGTGCTAAAATGTCACGTTATCCTCTCTTTGTTACTGCTTAATGTTAAGTTATTGGAAAATCCCTGGTTTTTTTAAAGCAGCAACAACAGAAATTAGCTTATTCTGCTTCTGGAAGAGATCAAGATCTCAGACTCAGGTTAGAATTGCAAGAAGGAAAATTTGAAAAAAAAACATGCTAAAAGCACTTACCCATAAGTATAGTCAAGCAGTCTACAGTTATCAGGTTGACCAGGGGTGGGGTAGGGGAGTGGCTGATTTATCTAATTTCTGTGCAGAATGGCATATGATTACAGTTACTCACTGGTATACTTCATTGGCTTTGAAGACTGGGAGGTGTGCTATGTCTGCCCTGCTTAGCCTGCATAAAATTGGCCATTTTGGGTTGAACATTCTAGCAAAAAGAGGTCTCATAATACAAAGGTGTGCTATGTTATCTAACAACACAGCAACTTTGTCATCTAGTTTTTTAAAGTTGTGCGCTGTGAAGCAATAAAGATTTCAGGGGGTTGTGCTTTGGTCAGTAATTTTTAGTCCTGTATGGTTTTCCTGGTGTCTTTATTGAAATAGTATAGTATTTGTTGCTTACTGATAAATAGATTCTAGTAGACACTGTAGTGAGCTATTTTGTGTACTGTGTTTCAAAAATAATCTTTTATGTAAATGTTCCAGAAAACAGGAAGCGGCATTGTAGCTTTTGTACAGAATGTGATAATGCAGGGTGTCCTAAAAGTCACCATACATAGGGAAAACATATCTTGGAACATGTTTGTCACAAGTAGGGGAGAAGACTCCATGTCTGTAGAAAGAGGTGACCAATATGTAAGAGAATATTTGGTAAAAATTTTGTAATGAATATTTTGTCAATAAAGGTACATTTAGTACAATTTCCCATTTTACCTATGTATGAGAACTCTTTGGACACCCTGTAGAATTTAAAATGGGAAACAGACACCCTCCCCCCCAAAAACAACAACAACAACAAACAAAAACAACACTGTTCAATTGAACTTACTGGCATGGTAGGGACAACGTTATCAGTGCTAATGATGTCCAAATGAATATTCATTTATTTCATCATTTCTCAGTGATCTTCCAACATGTGTTGTTGTCATGCATAATAAAGCGGTTCAGAGAGCTCTATTGTTTTAATAAGGGCAGATACTTTGACAATACCTAAGGAATGCTGCATTCATTCAAGTTTGTAGAACTTACTGTAGTGATCTTAAATGAACAAAAAGGCAGAAACATTACTATTGTTATTGTCTGGATGTTTTCTCTTAGGAGTTTACAGGGTTTTCTTTGGTTTTCTTAATCCATAAAACTGCTGCAAGATCAGGTTTAATGCAGTTGCTAAGAAGACAGAAGGCTTTAAAAAGTGACTTTGGCATTTACTGCAAAATTGTTAGCAGAAGCATACATTTCTATTTATGCTTGTTCAATTGTGTAGCAGCAACTGTAATTTCTCCTACTAAGAGACCAGTTGCCACGGCCAAGTGATGTAACAGTAGTGGAACAAAGTGAGTTTTGGAGAATGTTGTCAGCAACCATTCATTTTGGATTTGTGGAAGTCATGTCACTGAGTAAGAGTATAGTTGTAATAAATCTTTTCCCCATTGACCGAGAATGCTGGTGTTATCTAGAAACTGAGAAGAATCATTGTGCCTTGGTAGCTACCTCTTACTAGTCCTTTTTAAAGAAACCTGTTATACAACAAAGCTCCCCCCCCCCTATTTGTTTGCTCAGTGTATTTATTGTATGAGTAGCAGAGGACCAGCTGGATGATGTTGGGCTGAAACATATGTTGCCCTGGCCTAAGTTGTTGTTTGCAGTGTTGGTAATTCCCTGCTGTGTCATCTTTCTCCCCCTCCCCCCAAATTGTGAAAATAGACGTGTTGGAAAATACAGCCCCTTGTAGTTCTTTCTCTATACCGGCAGCACAACAAACTAGTGAAATAAGAGTAAGAAGAAACGCTGCTGCCTTACACTATGCACTCTATGTCCTCGCCTCCTTGGCATAGTAAATGTGGAGAGTGATGGATAGAAAGCAGTCTTTAACATTAATGTAAACTAGCATAGTTTGCTGGGCTGTTTTAAATTTAGTTTTGCTTTTTTTAGGGGGGAGGGGGTTGTTTTTGAGTTAAAAATCAACAGAGGATGCTATAAAAATTTTATTTTATTTATGTAACGTATGTTTGTTATTTGTGTAAATTTTTGATGTATTGTTATTCGTTTGACTTGTTTTTACTCTTGTGGCCTCTAGGGGGGGGCTTTATTGTTTTTTTAGTTGTTTTTACTATTCTGCCCTGCAGATGGGGCTGTTAGTGGTTTTGTTTTCGTTTCACGTGTTTTTTCTCTCCTGGCCTCTAGGTGGGGCTTCTTCCGGTAAGTAGTCTTTGTTTCTTCATTTCTGTTCGGATCTCCTGGAGGGAGGATGTGCTGGTGAGTTCTCTGGTTTTCTTTCTTCTGGAGTTTTTCTTTGTTTTTTTGTGGTGGTGGGCTGGGAGGTCTTTTTGTTTGTTCTTTTTTGTTTTGGTTGGGCTTTAGATTTGTGTAATTGGTTTGTTTATTTCTGGTGTTGTTTATTTTTGTTATTTTGTTGTTTATTTATGTAATTTGTTGTAGTTGTGTTTTTAGAGTTAGGTATTTTCGTGTTGTAGTTAGGTGTTTTGTCTGTGCTTTTGTGGTATTGTGGATGTTTTTGTTTGTGTATTTTGTGGTTTTTTTGTTTATTAATGGCTTTTAAAAATTATTTATTTATTTTTGTTTTATTAATTTTTATTAATTTTGGTGTTTGTTGTTGGTGTGTAGGTTTGCGTGAAGAACGGGCTGCCTGTGGGTTCCTCTTTTCCCCATTGCTGCTTCGAATTTTGGTTTCGATGCAGCAATGGGGGAAAGGAGGAGCCGGCAGTCAGCCCATCCTTCCCCTGGCTGGTAAGGTTCATTAGTTAAGTCGGGGGAGAAGGAGGCAGCGAAGAGCTATCTCTGCCTGACAATGGTTCTCTCCTCTCTGTCTCCTTTCTCTCCTGGCTTACCTAACTGGAGATCGGCAGGCAGCAATCCGTAAGGGGTGGTGCTCTTTCTTGTGGATTGCTGGCAGCTGCTTTTGTATTACCTCTGTCGGAAGTACAAAGGCAGAAGCCAGTTATCCGCCAGGGAGGGTGATTCCCCTGACGAACTGCTGCCTGTTTTTTTGGTTTTTTCCACCCCGGCACAACTTTCCTTGAGGCCGGCGGTGGTCTTGCCGTGTCTTTGGCAGGGTAGCGTGGAGGAGAGGGAGTCCCTCTTCTCCCCGTTGCTCCGGGAAAGAAGGTAGGTGGGTGTCTCACGGTGGATTTTTGTGGGTGTTTGTTTTGCGTGGCTGTGAGGTGCTGCATCCGCCTGCGGCAGACTTGCGCTCCCATTGCGTTTTGTAATTTTATTTTTTGCGTGCCAGCTTTCTAGCAATCTGCATGCTCACGGCGTGCATGATGCTGTGATTTGTAGTTTTGCGTTTGTGGTTTGCGTTCGTGCGGCGGTTTTTTCCTGTGGCTCGATTTTAATTGGCCGCGCCACGTTTCCCAACGTTTTTTTTGCTCCGCCTCTCAGCCTGATTGGCTGCGGTACGGCGCAGAGAACGTTGGGAATTGAAGTTGTTTCCCTTTGTTCACGTTCATGGGGCTCTTGCCCCACTGGCGCCTTTCTCAACCCTGCAGTAACCTCTGGACAGGGTTCGGGCGGGTGTAGGAGGCTCGGTACGGGATAGGATGGACGGGTGCAGAAATGTATAGCAAGTTACAACGGTTAACCCTTGGATTTATAGGTATAGATCTGAGATTGAATTAGAAGTTTTGTTTTTCCCAGCTGGCACCACTATGCGTGAGAGTTACATATATACCTCCCCCTGTAGTTTTTATTTTATTTTTTAAATGCTAACATTTTACTAGTCGCTAAGGAATCAATCCTGAGTTCCTGGAGAAAGTAGAGGAACGATGTTTGGTATTGCACACTCTCCTTTATACCATTGAATGTTCCTCTGTGCAGCTAGAGAAGGAAGTTTGTCACGAAAGGTCTCCATATAGCAGTAGCAGAAAGCTGTTCTGTTGTCCCTGCAGTGGTTGTAGCTGGGATAGACTCCGCTTTACCAAATCAAAACGCATCTCAGTCCTCTGGTACACTTTCATTGGGAAGAAATATAGATGGATAGCCTCAGTGTGAAGGTACACCAGTAGTTGTCTAGTGACAGTCCATCCTAGTACCAATGCAGCATAACCGCAGTTAAAGTGTCCCTAACATATGGACTTTGATGCTCTGTTCAAAAATCTCTAATGAAAGAGAGTCCAATAGTTTCAAGAAGATCTACAGTAAAACCCTGACTTACAAATGTCTCAAGTTACATAACATTCGACTTACATAATGATTTTGTGCTAAAACCATGTTCCAAATTACACGATTTTCTATGGGTTTCCTTCGAGTTACATAAAGAATCTTTTTCCTATGGGTTTGCTTCGAGTTATGTAAAAATTTATTTCCCTATGGGTTTGCTTCGATTTGCATAAAAATTTCATTTTTCCTATGGATTTGCTCGAGTTACATAAAAAACAGTTTAAGCAAAAGCCTATGTAATGGACTTTTCCCTGTAAGTAGGGGTTTTACTGTATTTCATTTTCAAATAGCCCTTTACATCAAAATGTTCTTTATAATATTTATTTGGTATTTGTGTTCTTGTAATTTGAATCCATATGTTTGGACTCTTTCCTCCTAAAAAGCAGGAAATAAGCTTATTCCATTTTCCCTGTGACAACCCTTCAAATATATGAAAGTGGCTATCACAGTTGCAACTGGCATGCTTTATATCTGCCCTTAGATTGTTTGAAACCAGCCAGAGGGACGGAAAATAAATGAGGAATTTGTAAAAGGAGAAGAAAACCACCCTGAGTCTTTTGTCTTAGCTGGCAGAGATAAGAAAATGGTTTCTCCTTCTTGATCTTTTCCCTTTGCCATTTTTTTTTAAAAAAATATGTCCCTCCTCTCTCTGGTATTAAAAACAGAATGAGCAGTGATATGAAGGATAGGTATATGAATCTTTTGTAATTTGCCATGCATGAGCTGCCAAGTGCTATTGCATTTGTCTTCTGGGAAGCTATGGTTGTTAGGTGTACTGTTTTCTCTCCAGAGTTCCCATAATATTGCATTTCTTCTTTTAGAGAAATGATATCTGCCTTTTATTTTTGCTTTTGCTTTATGAAGGGGAATTAAATGCCACAAAATAAGACTGTATAAGATGTCATTATGACAGATGTATGCCCTCTAGCATTGTAAGAAAAAAAATCTGCTTAAAGCATTATAAATGCGTTGCTTTACCAAACAAAAGCAGTGTAATTCAACTGGAGTCTCTCTTTCGATTCCGGAGTACTGTACTGCAAGATGGAGTGAGCTCCCGTCTTTGTCCCAGCTCCTAGCAGTGTGAAAGCAAGAAATTGCAAGTAGATAAATAAGGACCACTTCAGTGGGAAGGTAAACAGCATTCCGTGCGCTCCAGTGTCTAGTCATGCCTGCCACATGACCATGGAAACGTCTGCAAAAGCAGACAGCGCTGGTGCTTCGGCTTTGAAACAGAGATGAGCACTGAACCCTAGAGTCGGATACAACTGTTTTTCGAGCAAGGGAAGCCTTTACCTTTACCAGCTACCTAATGGAGACTATTTATTAAATGGGTGGATGAAAAAAGTAATTTTGGTGTTGACCTTTCCCCTTTACTGTTTTGTGTTTCCAGTTCCAGTTTCCAGTTTTAATTTATACCCCGCCTTTCTCGGCCAAGGCTGACTCAAGGCGGCAACAACATATTCATAATAATACAATACAGAATACAATATAGACACAATAGCATAATAATACAAGCAGAACAATATACAATATAAAAATGCAGTATCACAAATATAAAAATTACAAATACAAATTACAAATTACCCAGGAATCCCCAGATGTGCTCGACTACCCCGCGGTCAACGCCGGACCGGGGAAGGAGCAAAGTGAGGCACGGCAGTGGCCAGTTCTTAAGTCCTTGCACTGGAGGTCCCAGGTGTGCTCAACTACCCCACGGCCAACACCGGACCGGGGAAGGAGCACCAAGCCAGCCAAGGGCAGGCAAGTGTCCAGATTACAGCCACCCCCTCCCTCGCCCAACTGTCCAGCGGCCCATCTTCCTCCTTTCCTCCTTTCCTCCAACCCCAACCGGGCGAGGAAACGAACTGGCAAGGAAGCAAACTGGTGGTGGAGGCAGTCCGGTGGGGGCAGCCACAGCGATGCCATTTTAAAGCCCCACCAGGCGGCCACAGGTGTTTCTGCGCTCCCTCCAGCCCCGGCTGGGCGCGGAAGCAAACCGACGGTGGAGACGCCGACAGCCCCGGCGTGGCAGGTCTCCTTTATGGTCGTGCCGGCCTCCTCCTGTCCCCGTTCACACCGGAGGGGGGGGGGAAGCATCCGGCAGCCCCGGCATGGCAGGTCTTCTTTATAGCCGTGCCGGCCGCCTCTCAGCTGGGGCCAGTCTCTTCCTCCTCCCATGCCTGCTCACAACGGGGGGGGGGGGAAGCGTCCGGCAGCCCTGGCGTGGCAGGTCTTCTTTATGGCCGTGCCAGCTGCCTCTCAGCTGGGGCCAGTCTCTTCCTCCTCCCGTCCCCGTTCACAACGGGGGGGGGGGGAGGGGAGCGTCTGGCAGCCCCGGTGTGGCAGGTCTCCTTTCATGTTGTTTTTATTTTGTATGCTGCTTTGGAATGTTCTACTCTTCAAGACAGGATAAAAGCAATTTTAAATAAGATAAATAAAAATTACAAAAGGATTTGCAGGGGTTAATGGTTGAAAATAGTTGTACACCTACCCTCTCAACTCAAATTGAGTTAGTCTTCCCTTCCGGCAATCTTATTTTTCTTTGGTACTTAAAAGTCCCGCGATCAATAACACGGCTACGCACACTGTAGAAATGTTATAATCATAGCTTGTAATAGAGATACACATTTAAACACTTGATGGAAATTCGTATTGTGAAAATTTTGAAAATCTCTCATTTATGGTAAAACATATTAGTTCCTCCTCTCCTCTCCTTTTCTTTCCTTGCCTTTGGCTATAGTGTACTAAATTGCTTACTTATACTGTTTATAGATTTGAAATTTGAGAGTCATGTGTCCAAAGCATAAGAAATATAGAAGTTAATTAGCAGACAAATATTTAGGAAAATTCCAAACATTTATTTCCTGAAAGTAGATCCTGTATTGGTTGTGTCAATTCATTATAAAGCACACCCTTCACATTTCAGTACCCTATTCTAATGCAGGCATGATATTTTAGATTGCCAAATTTCTGAATTTTCCCCCTCAGGATTTCTTGCCATTGGCATATCCTATTCTAAGAGGAATGGAAATATTTGGACAGATGAGGCTCCAACCCCAGTGATAGGAGCCTTAATTGATTTTTATATAGAGAAATCCTAATATGTATAAAATATCCATAAAATATTTAAAAAGGGGCGATGCATTTATGGAGGAAAAGGGTACAATCATGTTGGGTACCCTGAGCACTGTATTTGTGGGTTACTGATTTGAGGTGCAGACAAAGAAGGAAACTTTGTACTTATTCATTATAGTTATCGCTGCTGGGTAGGCTATTATTGTTATGTTTTCTTTTATTGCTTATGTGTGTTGTATCTTTCATTGTTGTAAGCTGGCAAGATTGGCGAACGTTTATTCTTCATAGGAGCAATATATAAATGTATTAAAATAAATAAATATATAAATTGATAAGAAGGAGCCTCCCTGAAGAGTGGAAAGCATTGTGAATTCACTCAGTCATCCCCTGTGCAATAGTGTGTAAGTGGCTAATCCTTCCTAACTGAAGGAGTTGCACTTTAAGATTGCTGATGAGCAAAATGGCCCAATGGTCTTTTTTTAGGACCACAAATGATGATAATCCTTATTAATGTAGATGGCATCTCTTCATCTAAAGAGGACCTCTTGTCTTTATTTTGCTGCATACAGAAATGTGATGTCATTTATATCCAAGAAATTGACAAAATAAATGATCAGTATCATTCAAGAGTTCCTGGTAGTTGCTGAAAAAAATTACAGCCATAGCAACATTTCGGTCTATGGACACAATGAAAAAATATGAAGTTGTTATAAAATGGGCAGAATCCCATTCAATGTGCCTTGTACAAGATCCTAAACTGAGCAGTTCATTTACCAGAGGCAAGCAACTAAGAGACTACAATCCATATCTGAGTTTTTGTCAGTGAGCATAGAGCTCAACAGCACATTGAGAGGATAGGTGGCCCAATCCCAAACATTCAGCAAAGACCCACTCTGTGTCAGATTTATTCAGCCTTCTGACTAAATCTATACCATTCAGTAGCAAGTTTAGTTTCAAAAAAGCCAACTGGGAAATGTTTACAACAATGTTAGATGCAAATTTGTTTCAGATTGGGCCTCAATCAGAGAACTGTGATTACTTAGGAACTTCTCTTATGGAATGTTCTTATACAGTAATACCTTGGATAACGCTAAAACTCGGTTCCACGAGTCTTAGCGTTATCCGATGCATGCAAGCCGGGGATCAGACACTGTGATCCCCGGCTTGGTTTGGCGGAAAGCGGGTGGGCACGCCCGTACGCATTTCCCCCAAACCAAGCTGGGGATCACAGTGTCTGATCCCTGGCTTGGTTTGGGGGAAACTGCGCAGGCTCTCCGCTTCAGGATCAGGGTGGCTGGAGGTGTCTTCCACCCTCAGCCAGCCCGATCTAAAAGCAGACAGCCTGAGCAGGCTTTCTCCTTTTAGATCGCGGTGGCTGGAGGTGCCTTCCACCCCCAGCCAGCCCGATCTAAAAGCGCGCTGATCCCCGGCTTGGTTTGGGGGAAAGTGGCACTCACCCCCGGCTTTCCCCAGACCAAGCTGGGAATCAGAGCCTGTGGACCCGTTGGGCGGGCCATTGACAGCGGCAGAAACAGCCACGGGGGCATCATTAAAAATGCCCCCATGGCTGTTTCTGCCGCTGTAGCTGGCCCGTCCACCGGGTCCAGAGGCTCTGGAAGGGCTGTGAGGACAGATCCCTTCTGTCCCCGCCATTTTGCGAAGCCCAGAGACTTCGCTGCAATTGAAAAAGACCAGGGGAGACTGTGAACCCGGTGGACGGGCCAGCGACAGTGGCAGAAACAGCCACTGGGGCGTCCACAGCATTTGATTCCCAGCTTGGTTTGGGGGAATCTGCGCGCCTGCTTTCTCCCAAACCAAGCCGGGAATCAGAGACTTGCCCATTTCCTTGGGGTTTCACCCAGAGGAAACTGGTGATCTGCGCTTGGGTCTATGGAGGTCCTCTTGCCCTCCCAGCAAGGGGGCCTCTGGAGATCTCTGCCCCAAAGCTGGCAGGAGGGAAGGAGATAGGTAGGAGTGGGGGCCACCCGCTCACCTGCCTCCCTCCTTCCAAAGCAAGCCATGAGCTTGCCTGCTGCTTCCCTTCACGGAGGGCTGGTGGGTGTCTCTGGACTCACCCGCCGGCCCTCCACGAAGGGAACCAGCCAGACACTAGGCCACTTCCCTTCACGGAGGGGTGGAGGGTGTGTCTGGACTCACCCACAGGCTCTCTGCGAAGGGAACCAGCCAGGCGCTTGGCCGCTACCCTTCGCGGTGGGGCGGAGGGTGTCTCTGGACTCACCCGCCGGCCCTCCGTGAAGGGAACCAGCCAGGCGCCTGGCCACTTCCCTTTGTGGAAGGCTGGTGAAAGGCAGCTGTCGTACGGGGACTCTTTTTGGCCGCTGCCTTCTGGAGAAGGCAAGGCAGAAGGCCCGCTTTGCCTTCTCCGGAAGGCTGCCACCAAACGGAGCGCCCGTACGCCAGCTGCCTTTCACCCTCCGGCCCTCTGGGAAGAGAAGTGGTCAGGCGGTTGGCCGCTTCCATTCCTGGAGGGCCAAACACGGATGCATCGCATAACGCTAAAACAACGTTATACGATGCAACTCCCCCCCCCAAAAAAAAATTGCATTGTTATCTAATTTTAGCATTATCTGATGCATTTGTTATCTGAGGTATTACTGTACAGTGGAACTCTGGATAACGACAAATCTCCGTCCCATGGAATGCAGCGCTATCTAGATTTTGACGCTACGCGGTCTCTATGGGAGATGCTCCGGATAAGAACAAAAAAGTTGTCGTTATCCAGAGTATCGATACCAAATGCCCTGCATAATGGCGTTTCTTGGTGTTTTTTGGCATTATGCGTAGCATCCCGTGGTGCATAACGAACGCGTTGTTATGCAGATTTGGCGTTATCCGGTACCACCGTTATCCAGCGTTCCATTGTACATCCATTCCAAGAGAAGTGTTGCACAAACTGCATCCTAGTTCTCACTATGGAAACACATGCCCAATATTTAGATTATATTTTTGCACTTCGAAGAAACTCCTTTTAGTGAACATACAATAAAAGCTGGGAGAGATTTGATCTCAGCTTTTGTAAAAAAATAAAAATAACTTGCTAGATAGACACTATAACAGAGCTTGACATGGTAAGAAACAGCCAGAAAGCTTGGAGACTACTGGAAAGTCTGACCAACAATCCAAGCAAAGGACACTGTGTGCAAATATAACACCAAATTGATTAGTACACCAGTTGCTCTTGGCAGGGAAAACTAATCAACACATAATAAAAATAAAACATCAAAGGGATATTCAGAACTAATCCAATGAATTTTTACTCCTTTTATATTGGTGGAACTGGAAGAAGTTATAAGAAGTAGGAGTGGCAAAGCGGCTGGACACAATGATATTCAGATGAAGCAAATTAAATATTTTGGGCAAAACAAAAAGGCTAGATCAAAGCCTTCTTCAACTGTTTAGCTGTTGGAGGACCAAAAATATCACTGAAATAGGGCAGAAGAGGAAAGTAATCACCATACTGAAACCAGACAAAGAACCATCAGATCCAAAAAGTTACATTCCAATCTCCCTACAGTGCTATTTATATAAAGCATTTGAACTAACTATATTACATCATTTAGCCCCTAAAACTGAACCTTTTCTAATTCCCAAATAGAAAGGCTTTGGACCTGGAAAGAAATGTATAGCTCAAAACCTAAATCTTAACTGAGAATACAGTACCACAGATGTCTTTGAAACACATAAAGTAACTGGAGTAATGTTTGTCACATTTATAGTGGCATATGATACTGTCCACCATCAGTTGCTGCTCAACAAATTCTAGCTTCTTACTAAAGATCATGGATTAACAGAAATTGATACCATTCTGCTTCAGAACTGAAGACTGTTGAATTTCAAGGGAAGCAGAGTTGCTGCAAAGGAACAGATTGCCAATGGTGCCATTTCTTTTAAACATTTACACGAATGATCAACTGATGTTCCCACATTCCAGGAGTTTCAGATAGGCTGATTATCTTGCCTTGACAGTCTAGGAGGAAACCTTTGAATCCATTGAGCACCAGCTAATCTCTATGATAGAAGAGCTTTCCTTATCTTACAAAAATAATCAATTGAAAGCAAACCATTTCAAAACACAGGTCTTTGCCTTCTATTTAAAGAACAAGGAAGTACTGTGGAAGCTCTGAGATAGGGGGGAGCCAAGGTTTTGGAACAATGCCCCACTTGGAAGGCACCAATATTAACAAGAAACTTGCTAGATAGACACTATAACACTGAAAGACACTGTCTTTCGGCAGAAGTGCCCTGCTGAATTTTAAAGTCTCGCTACTTTGATCACAGTCACCATTGAGGAGGTGCTTAGAAAGAGTGGCTCACACAAATTACATAACATCATTGAATGAAGAAGACTCCAAATGGCAGGTCATATTTTTCATATTGAGAAAAACAGGATCTCTTAAGGGTGCAATAAGGTGGACCCCTCCTAGTGCTAAACAGCAATGAGGACACCCTCAAAATACAGGACATTGAACTTCCATGGCAAATTTGTGAACACAACAACAACAACAACAACAGTGATAATTGCAGTGATAATTTTTGTTTTCTTCATGTTCGGCTCCAATCCTGATTTGGCACCATCTTCTTTCACTTTCATTAAAATTATTTCAAATCATTGTTCTTTTCTGCCAGAAAGATGATGTCATCTGCTTATCTTAAATTACTGGTGTTTCTGCTACTAAATTTCACTGCTCCTTCATCTTAGTCTAGCCTGACTTTCAATATTATCTGTTCTATATACCAGCCTAACATAAGGGCACAAAAGGCATCCTTGTCTGACACCTTTGTTTGTGTCTCTCCATGTTTTTTTACAATGATAGCTTCTTGTCCACAATATAGGTCATGCCATCAGAACAATCAAATGTTGAGCCACACCATTTCTTTCAGAACCAACCATAGTTTCTCATGGTCTACAAGGTCAAAGGCTTTGGTGTACAGTAGTTGATAATTTTCTTCTAAAATTCTTTGGTACGTTCTACTATCCAATGGATACTTGCCATTTGATCTCGTTCCTCTTCCTTTTCAGAATTTATCTTTAAAATCAGGCATTTCTCATTCCATGTAAGGTATAAGTCTTTGTTGATACACTTGATCACTACCTTATTTGCATGGGATATTAAAGTAATGGTCTCACTATACTTCTCAGCATCTCATTGTCTAGAGACTGGAGTGTGGGCCATTGTTTTGTTTTCCAGACTGGTTAGCATATTTTTGTTACGATTTTGACAGATTCAATCTCTATGGCTTGAAATGGCTCTATCAGTATTTGATCCTCTCAATGATATACAGTAAAACCCCTACTTACGAAAAAAAAGTCCATTCCGTAGGCTTTTGCTTTTATGTAACTCGAAGCAAACCCATAGGTAAAAATATTTTTTTATCTAACTCGAAGCAAACCCATAGGAAAAATGATTTTTTAATGTAAATCGAAGCAAACCCATAGGGAAATGAATTTTTGCATAACTTGAAGCAAACCCATAGGAAAAAGAATCTTTATGTAACTCGAAGCAAAACCATAGGAAATTGTGTAAATCGGGACATGGTTTTAGCACAAAATCATTATGTAAGTCAAATTTTATGTAACTCGAGGCATATGTAAGTCGGGGTTTTAGTGTATTTCTTCCTAATACTTTCAGAGTAGCTTTCTAGAACTGCAGCTTCTTTATCATTAGATTCTTCCTCAATGGAGTCTTTCATCCTTTTATCTCTTTTGTATAATCCTTCAATATACAGTGCAGTTTTCACCTTCTTTTTATTGTCAGATAGTCTGCTTATGTGTTGGTCATTCAGCTCTTATATCTAGGTTTAAAGTTCACTTGTTTGTCCTGGAGGGAGTGAGGGAGTGGGATCTCTCTCTCTCTCCTTTAAATTTATCACAAATATTATTCAAATTTTATTTTGGAAGTAATTCTTTTAGTGTGGTTTTTAATTTATTCAACATCTTTGCATTTTTCCTGTTTACCTCATGATACTAAAATCATTCTTTTTGTCCATAATGGCAGAGAGTTTCCATTAAATGTACAAATACACCCTGTGGCATTTCAAAGTCCTCTGCGACATGTTACTTCCCTGGATGAACTTGCTTGTGTCTCATTATTCTTTCTTTGCATACATTTTTACACATTTATCTTGATTCTTCGGGGAATAATTTGAAATGATCCAGGATTCTAGCCAAACACACAGCATGTTGTTGGAAAGCTGTTTTTGGCTCTTATTATTCTTAATAAGTAAAACTTGCTAAGAAAAGAACAGACAGTTAGTAGAGAAATGCAAGCTCATTACTGACACCTTATCTACTTTGGTCTTGAGTGTCAAGACAAAAGGTGCTAGTTTGCCCATTCTCTCTTCCCATTTGTCCTCAAGCAGAATTGACAATTTATTTTTGACTGCAATTGATTTTTACTGCTTTCTCTCCTTTCATAAATCTACAGCTAAATCTCAATAGCTGCTAAATTAAAGAGAAGAGTTGATTTCTTTGTTTGCAGTAGCAACATTTTGAGAAGACCATGGATTGTTGTTGTTAATGTGAATGACACAGTCCTCTCTGAGAGGGAAAGGGGATTAGGAGCCAAGATGCCTTGTACTCTCCCATGACTTGTTTTATTTATATATATTCATTTACCACTTTTATATCCCATTTATTCTCCAGTGAGCTCAGAGGAGGGTACATAGCTTTTTGCAGTCTGTTGTCTCAACAACTCTGTGAGGCGGACGGACTGCACTGAAATAGAGAGAGAGTGGCTTGAAGTCAGCCAGTGAGTGTCTTGGCTTATTGGGGACTTGTGTCAATCCAGCACTCCTGTTATATCACAGTGTTGCCAAGTCCTGTTGCAATAGATGTAAGGTAATTAGAACCTCCTTTTAATTTTGGGATTATAGAATGAATGCATGGCAAAATCAAAACAAAACCAGACGACAGATGCTTTTGCTATCAGCTGGAACTGTCAGTGGCCGGCCTCCATATTGAAAGGTCATTTATGCAGTGCAAGTAAGTGTGTTGTTGAATTAAATAATTCTGAGACATCTGACTGCATCGCGTCACTGATGTTGAGTAAAACATCCTCTATGGCCAATTCTTTTTTTGTTTCAAGATAGATTGATGTACAGTATGTAAGTTTTTTGAAACTTGAGTATGACTCCAAGACAGAATGGTGGCAAAATGTTAATGCTGAATTTCCACATACAGTGTGTTTCTGATCTAGGTCTATTCTAATTGCTTTCGAAAGTTATCGTAGATATGATACCAAAAGCCTCATTGCAAACTTCATCAATCTAAATTTTCAGTAGGCATTTCTTGGGGCATTTTCTTTGGTAATGTGTTTGGGAGGGGAAAGTTAATCCTTTCTTCCCTAGCTGTATTTCCACTGAAAATAGTTCTTATCTAATGGTAGCATTAAGCAGCAGTAATTAAACTGCTGTACTGCAGCTAAAACGTTGTGAGTTCGATCCTGACCGGGACTCAAGGTGGACTCAGCCTTCCATACTTCCGAGGTTGGTAAAATGAGTACCCAGCAAAATACTAATTACCCTGTGAACCACCCTCAGAGTGCTCTAAGTGTTATGGGGCGGTATATAAGTGTAATTGTTATTGCTATTGGCATGTTTTGGCACTGCAGTAAGTGAAGTTTGAAAGGAAAGAATAATGTTGAGATTTGACAGAAGAACTGCAGACATGGTAACTAAAAAACAGCAATGTAACTAAAAAACAGCCCTGAGTCAGGCTTGCCTGAGTGGGTGGCATAGAAGTTTAAAGAAATGTATGAATGAATGAATGAATGAATGAATGAATGAATAGAAGGGTCATCATTGGAAGCCTGTGTACAACATACCCCCTTGTCCCAATGGCCTTCGCCACATTGTAGGTTACTGAGAGTTTTTATAACCCCTTTTGTGTGTGAAGTAGAAGCTGCAGCATTCAGCATACTGAGTTTTACTGTGAGGCCAGATTCTGTTTGCACTGGGTAGCCTTGATTATGCAGAACCAAAGACCTCTGTTTTGATGAAATATGAGCAGAACAACACAGGATATTACTTATTCCTTGTGCACTCTAGAAACAGTTTGATTTCACCTTGAAAAATCATTAGCTGTTTGCTCTTCCTTTTTCCCTTATAAGAAAAATATCAGCTTTCAGAATAAAAATGCCGTTTCTGAGTGATCTTTGTGCCAATCAGGATTCTGATACAGTAAAACCTTGCATAAAGAGCGCCTCGCTTAGAGACTAACACTCTTAAAGAGCAGAATTTTCTCTGAATGGTCACCTCGCCTAACAACTAAAACCAACCAAAAACTCGCTTAACAACAAAATCAGGGTTTGCAGTCACCGCCACCAGAAGTCACAATTAGTCACTTACAGTCGTGTTTTGCTTAAAGAGCAAACTCGCTTCAAAAGCAATCCCGTGGAACACATTATGCTCTTTAAGCGAGGTACCACTGTATTCTGAAATGATGCTGCTCAATACAAGAAATTGAATACAGTATTTATATTAAACGTTGAGAAATGTTTCATCTGCTACACTGCAGTAACCCCTGATTCAAATGCAGCATTTCATGGGCTTCAGAGCGGACATTGAAGTTGTGCAGAGTAGGGCTTTTTATAATGTGAAAAGATTCAGTTTATGTTCTGTAGTATATTATATTTTTCTGTACAGTTGCAACTCACTTCATACCAAAATATATGTTATATTAAATTCATGATTTATCCTTAAATTCTGGAGTTTTGCTCACTAAGTATATCTATTTCCGAAGAAGGAATGGCCTCTGGATTGACTTTGTTAAGTGCTTACCTTTGCCACGGTAGATGTGAGATCATGAGCCATATAACTATAGAATGACTGAGATGGAAGGGGCCTATGAAACCATCGAGTCCAACCATTTGCTCAGTGCAGGAGATGGAGATTAGGTGGCCCAGTTCCTGGAAATGCCAAAGTTTTGAGTGCAGGAGTTTGACTAGGAGAGGTGTGGGAACCTTGAATTAATTTAAAAAATTAAATAATCCCAAAAGTCAACCTGCCTTTGGGCACCAGCAATGTCATTGCAGTTGGAGGTCTAAGGGAAAATATGTTGGCCGTAAAGATAAAAAGCTCTCAGTCTCTAACAGTCTTTAGGTCAGGGATTCTCAACCTGCGGCCCACGGGTCGGATGTGTCCCGCAGCATCATTTCATGTGGCCCACCACCACTTCCACCATGCCAGGAAGTACCATGTGGTGGAAGAAGGGCAAAATGGTCGTCTGACCCCCCAAAGCTGTCAGAGGGAGTGTGACCTGGCCCCTGACTTAAAACGTTTGAGCAATTCTCTTTAGATAGTCGACAACTATGAATTTCTGGGTTAAAATTAGATTAGGAATTTGGAATATATAAAGTATGTATGCATTCAGGAAAAATAATCAATAGAAATAGAAAGGGGAAAGAATGAAATTCTTACAGTAAACGAATGTTGTTGGCTAGTAGATGTCCAAAGTAAATATTAGATTTTGTATGAGCAATAATAATACACAAAACTAATATGGAATGGCAGTCACTATGGTAAAAAATACAACTGTTACGAATTTGTTCTGTAATCAGCCTCTGTAATGTCTATCCAACTGAAGCTGTAGAAATTGTACAAATAACTGTCCCAGCTGCTACTATAGATGAAGAAGGCACAAACACATTCTATGAATTCTTTTAGTCTGAAAATATAAGAAAAAGCACTATCTACAATTCATAATATGGGGGAATTCGCAATGCTCAATATACATTCCAGTCCCCAGAAAGGAAATGCTGAGAAGTGCAGTAACTATCAGACTTTATATCTTTAATAACTTTAATATCCAATGCAAATAAGGTGATGATCAGGTCTACCAACAAAAGCTTATACAATACCTTACATAGAACAAGAAATGCCTAGTTTTAAAGCTGGACCCTGACAATGAAGGTGGACTCAAGTTCAAATGACAAGTATTGTTATATAGTGGAATGCATCAAAGAATTTTAGGGGAAAAATCAGCCTGTCTTTTATAGACTACAGCAAAACCTTTGACCTTGTGGATCATGAAAAATTATGGGTGGCTGTGAGAAAGAAAGGAACGTGTGCCACAATATTTGATTGTCCTGATGGTGTACCCTATATAAATGATGGTGAACCTTTAAGAGACCGAGTGCTTAAACTGCAACCCAAAATCTACTTATTTATTGCAAAGTGCCAACACAGCAACAGGGAGGAAAGAAATGTTCCCATTGGGCTGCTAGGCAGAGGGGTGGGGTGAACCCTGTGCTGGGGGAGGGAGAAAGCCCTCCCATTGGGTTGCTAGGCAGGGGGTGGGACAAACTCTTCACTGGAGTGACTGCACGAGTGCCCACAGAGAGGGCACCAAGTGCCACCTCTGGTATGCATGCCATAGGATTGTCATCACTGCCCTATATATTGTGGACAAGAAGCCACCGTTTGGACAGAATATGGAGAGACAGAATTATTTTCTACGAACAAAGGTTTCAGACAAGGATGCATTTTATACCCTTATCTGTTTAGTCTGTGTATCGAACACATAATATGGAAAGCCAAACTAGATTAAGATAAAGGAGGAGTGAAAATTAGTGGAAGGAAAAAAATTGCGAGTGATTTCTCACTGTGCCTCCAGAGAAGAGCGAGTTTTCAGTAAACTACACAGCTCCAGAGTGCTTCCAGAAAAAGAGTTCGATAAACACCAGCTCTGGATATGCTGTACTGTATCTAGAAAACTCTGGAAGGGTTTGCCATAAATTAGAATTGATTTGATGGTAGATAATGATAATAATTAGTTCAAGGGGCAGAGACTGTTCTTTCATTCATGTATTTGTTGCTGTACAGTCTATGAATGATGGCACATGGGAAAATTGAGTTTCCAGGTGTAGCAAATAACAGTATACTGTACTGTACTTTGCTCCCTAAATTTCCAGATGTCATAGTGTACAACTGGCTGACTTGCTATAGGAAGAATTTTGAATCTCTTGCAAAATCTGAAAAATGATTGGATGTTCCTGCACACAAAAGATTACAGACTTAGTCATTTTATGTGTAATGATGGAGTAGGAGAGCAAAACCATCATTTCCCAAATTTTGTTTTATATGCACTACAAAACTTGAATTTGAGCAGAATTGAGTAGCCCACTGGGACATAAATGAACAAGAGGGTTTGTCTGTGCATGTGTGCATTTTGTGCCCAGAGTAACCCACGGCATATCAAATGTACAGCATTAAAGATAAACAATCAGATACATATGTCACTATTCTTTTGGTACCAAGTAGGGTTTATTATTCTGCAAGATTTTTGACTTCTGTAGTACAAAACTGACATTTCCCTGTTCAAAGCAACAGGGCTTCCGCTTGCACAAAAGAGTAGTGAATGCCTCCTTGTACAAGCTCCAGGAAAGTCGAGTCACTCATGCAATGGACCATTGTGCTAGCAGTAAGGAGTATTTTGCTCAAAGTATGAATATGAACAGTAATAGTTAGAAAAATAAGCATAACTGCAATAGGTACACGTAGAGTTATAATGTTAGTCAGTCGATACAACATTGTATAAAATAGTACAGAATCCTGATAAATAGCTGTGATGGCAAAGAAGATAGAATGAATCCTTGTGCTGAAATATACCGCATGCACAGCCAAACAGATGTCAGTTTCATGAAGTAGTGTGACTTTTCCATAATGAATTTTCACAGGGTTGGTAGTAGTTACACTTCTCACTAGTGAAAGTACTTCTCTTCCTTCTCCTCCTATACTTGGCAGCAGAAATACTACCTCATTCAAAATTACACATACGCATGTAATTTGGGTACAACCTCTCCTCTAAGCACTCCCCCCCTCCCCAGCACTGCCTCCAAGCTAGCAAGGTGTATAAGGTTCCAGGACCTTTTCTGCAAAACATGCAGTCTTTATAACTAATGGTCATATTCTGAGATGCCATTAATTTGGTAGAAAATAATATCACAGTGGGGTATAAAATCTGCATTCAGTCATCTGTACAGATGTCAATATAAAATATACATGTAACTTAAGTAGAATTTACTTCGGTACACTTGAAGAGGTGCTCATAAATCTCATGGTTCTTTTCTGTATTTTAGATCCTTTGTCAATGGGGCCACAGAAAGCTTTGGAAACAATTGGTGCAAACTTGCAAAAACAGTATGAAAACTGGCAACCAAGGGTAAGTACTTTTTATTGTCTGTTTGAGTTCAAAGCCTCTGTTTTCTTAATCTTTTCATCCAGTTCTAGTATTGTTACACAGAAATGCCTTCCATTCAGATTAAGTATGGAAAATATTTTAGATAACTAGACACTACAAAATTATCAGCCTATTCTTGTATACAGACTCTTTCAGGTTTTCTTATTGTGCTTTAGTTGGATTAGCAGTCTTTAGAAATGGGAGAAAATTTTAAGATCAAGATACAGGTATCTACATTGCCATTTGTATTTTAAAATTTTCATTTTATCTTTTTTTTCTACATAAGTGGAGTAGCCGTATATCTTCACAGATTGAGTTCTATTTGCATCATCATTTCTGGTGTTTTTTGCTAATTTGAGATAATGTGATAATATTGCTAATAGCTGTTCCTTTGGCTGCTTTAAATTGGAACAGATTGGCTTTTTCCAATATAAGCAGTTGTGTGACCCCATACTGGCGTGGCAGTTTTAATTATGCTAATAAAATCACTTCCAAATAAGGGGGTGTATAAAATGTCTGTACACATGTGGTTAGTTGCTTCATAGATTTACAGTATTTAGGGTATGGCACGTGTACACTTTGAGTCAGCATAGAACAAAAAGAAAAAAAAAATCTAAATATTAATTTATAAACAAACATCTAAACAATTTATATATTTTATTGCACCAGAAGTCGCCCTTAGAAAATCATCACTATTGTCCTCATATGCTCTAAGGTTACATTGTTCTATAGTATGTTGCACAGTCTGTCGCAGTGCCCCACAGGGCCCACACTCACATGCTGGTGATGGTAGTTCCCCCCATTTATGCAGAAAGTCTGTACATCTACCATGCCCTGTACGTATTCTATTAAGGCTAGCCTATATCTGGCGAGGTTGATCAAAACTGGGTGGTGTTTCGGTTACACATTGTAAGTTCTGATACTGATGTGGCACTTTCCCCAACCGTTCTCTTCTCCATGCGTTCTGCTCATACCTGTCAAGTTTTGGACATGAAAATAAGGGAAAATTTAGGCCATGCCCTTCTCTCCCAGGCCACACCCCCTTCTCCCCAAAATCTAGGCACACCCAAGAGCCTAAAAGATGAGGAGCCACAGAGGAATGTTGAGTTCTCCTAGTGGAGGAAGAACCACCCCATAGGCACAACTGCTTCCCCTCACAGGGAAAAAGGCAGCCAGCAAGCCAAGCTTACTTGACCCAGCTGTCCTAACTAACTACAGGCCTGTCTCCAACCTCCCCTTCTTGGGGAAGGTATTGTAGAAGGCAGTGGTGCACCAGCTGCAGGGGGCACTGGAGGAAGCGGATTATCTAGACCCATCTCAATCAAGATTCAGGCCCAGACATGGTATAGAGACGGCATTTGTCGCACTGATGGATGATCTTTGGTGTGAGTGGGATGGCGGGCATCCGACCATCCTTGCTCTCCTTGACCTCTCAGCGGCCTTCGATACCGTCAAACATGGTATCCTTCTGGAACGGCTCAAAGGATTGAGGATCCAGGGCACGGTGTTGTCTTGGTTTTCCTCATTTCTGGAGGGTCGTACCCAGTCGGTGTGATTGGAGAGTGAGAGGTCCAGCCCTAGGCCCCTCAAATATGGGGTGCTGCAGGGCTCGGTGCTCTCTCCTATCCTATTTAACATCTACATGAAGCTGCTGGGCGAGATCATCCGTTCCCACGGGGCGCGGTACCATCAGTACGTGGATGACACTCAGGTATACATCTCGGCCCGTGGTGATCTCAGTGATGCGGTCAAAGTCCTGTCCGGATGCCTGGAGGCCGTTGGGGTCTGGGTGGGAGAAAACGGGCTTCAGCTGAACCCTAGCAAGACCGAGTGGCTATGGGTTGGGGGTCCGGGGTTATCCAGTGAGTTACCTTCTTTGGTCTTGGATGGGGCAGTTTTGCCCCAGACAGACCTGGTGCGCAATTTGGGGATCCTCCTGGACTTGCAGCTGCTGCTGGAAGAACAGGTGGCAGCCGTGACCAGGAGGGCTTTTGCTCAACTTCGAGTGATTCGCCAGTTGCGCTCGCTCCTGGATCGGGACTCCTTGCTCATGGTCACTCATGCTCTGGTCACCTCCAGGCTAGATTACTGTAATGCGCTTTACATGGGGCTGCCCTTGATGACCATTCGGAGGCTACAGCTGGTTCAGAATGCAGCTGCCCAGGTGGTAATGAGGTGTGGACGTTATGCCCATGCCTCCCCACTACTCCGAGAGTTGCACTGGTTACCAGTTTGCCACCGGGTGCAATTCAAGGTGCTGGTTTTGAACTTTAAAGCCCTATATTGCAGTGGGCCAGGATACCTGAGAGACCGCATCGTCCCAAGAGTGTCTGCCCGTCCAACCAGAGCGGACCGGAGGGGATCCTTGGTGGTACCTTCAGCTAGAGAGGCTCGCCTCTCTGGCACGCGGAGGAGGGCCTTCTCCGTGTCCGCACCAACCCTCTGGAACCTCCTTCCAACAGAATTGAGGCTACAGACAGAATTGCTGCCTTTCAGGAAAGGAGTGAAAACCTGGCTGGCAGGGCAGGTGTGGGGCCCTAATGGGAAAACGGCCCCAACCTGTTGGCTCATCTGCCCCTCCTTTTTGTGTTGTGTACTGCGGTATTCCTCTATTCCCTTTTTAGTCTTTTATGTTGGGTGGGAGTAGGAGGGTGGGTTGATGGGTGGTCGAGTGAGGGTTTTAATCTGTCTTGTTATATTTTACTGTATTTTATCTGTTTTTACCGTTGTGCGCCGCCCTGAGTCGGGTTTCCCCGAGCGGGTGGCATAAAAATCTAAGAATAAATAAATAAATGTTCTAGTGTTTATGCTCTGTAAGCAACACAATTGAAATGGGCCTGAAAACCATTATCACTTCTCATTTTAGTAAAACACAATAGTTTTTGTACACTGTTCAGCTCATACTTGTTTCTGTTGTACACTTGTGATTTAAGTGCTCTGGGCACATTTTTAAGATAGATTTCACTTACTTGCATCTCTCTCTGTTTATCTTTTTGATTTAGTGATCCCTTTTATATTGCTGATATAAGTTGAGTAAAATTATAGTTGATAAAGTGGTTCTCAGTCTGTGGCAATGTAAATGGTTGTCCATGAGAAAAGTATAGATTTGGAGGAAGAAAGTGGGGATGCAGAGGCAATTATATTTACTTTATTCCATGATTAAGCTGATTTGGGAAATCCTGTTTTGTTATGGATACTTGGATAAATATAGAGATACAGACTGCCCTCAGTTGTCCTGGTTCTTGGGTTTTTTGTAAACATGGAACTTGATAATTTAGAAACTTACATATGGGGCTTTCCCATTGATTCTGATTACTCTGAGGAACAGATCTAGAGAGAAGCAAATGAATTGGGAAAATAAATGGGGGAGAAAATTTACCAAAAAAACCTATTCCCCAAATGGGAGAGAAAATAGAGAGAAGGCCTATCAAAAACTGAATCCCATAAATCGAAACAAAATGTGGCTGAGATGGTTGTACTCATCTTGAGACTTTCATAGACGTTTTCCACAATGTTCTTGATTCCCTGCTTTCATTACCATTGGATTCAATTGGAACGCAACGTATATTAAAAACATAAATTTTGTGAAGCACCACAGAAGGCAGCAGAAAATCTGCATGTTGATTGTGTAGCACATTGGATTCAGCAGGCTTCTTGTCATGGGCTAAAGTAAACTTTTTCTTTCTTTCTGAGTACATAAAACAACACAGATCTCTCTCAGAAAAGGAGGCAACAGGGTGATTCATGTGAAATGAAAAGGGGACTCTGATTTGTAAACATGGGAAAACAGCAGAACAGAATGACATTTTGAGGTTGGACTATGTTTTCTGCCAAGACCCTTCACTGGACCATTTATAATCTTACAAATTGGATGGTTAGGTGATAAATTGAACAAATGGATGTTTGCTCTCCATAGGAGCAACTTGCTTTACTTTAATCAGCAAGAAAAAGAAAGGCATAGGCTTAGATTTCTGTGAAACCACACAAGACTCTCTTCTCATTTCTAGCTGCATTCAGGCTGCATTCAGGTTCCTATAACCTCTGGCTTTTCTGACTTTTTTGTAATACAATGGATTCTTCAACCAAGCAGTTAGGATGATGGCAATAAATATACAAAATGCAAACTATATATGTACAGCAAGCCAACATGCTGAACTTATCTCTAACCCAGTGTTTCCCAACCTTTGCTTCTTGGACTTCAATTCCCCGAAGCCTAAGTCAGTACATTGGCTGATCAGTGCTTTTGGGAATTGAAGACCAAGGACCAAAACCTGGGAAACACTGCTCTAAACTTTCTCCCTCTTGCATATGCAGATTATTATATATATTTTCTGGTTTTAGGCAAACCATAGTCTACCTGAAAAAGGAGGGTGAAGTTTTTACTTCCTCTACAAAATGGGATCAGATTATTAAACAAACTGTGGTTTACTCAAAGAATAAAGAGAGACGGAATCTCCATGAATAATAGGGAAGGGTAGAGATGGTGGTAAATTTTAAAACTCCCTTTAATGTTTAAATTTTGAGAGTTCAAATCTCAGTCCAGATATGTATACATAATGAATCACCACTTTGTCAGTACAAATTATATTGGTAATTAGAAATAAAACAATCTTACTACTAATATATTAATGAACCATAATGCTCCTGAACCGAAATGTTATGTAATATCAAGAAAACCAAGATAATGGCAACAGGTCTGATCAGTCCCTGGAAAATATATAGGGAAGAAGTAGAAGCGGGGACAGATTTTACTTTCCTGGGATCTAAGATCACTGCAGATGGCGACTGTAGCCATTAAATAAAAAGATGACTGATTATGGGGAGATAAGCTATGAGAAACCTGGGGAATATAGTGAAAAGTAGATACATCATCTTGAAAACAAAAATTCGCATAGTCAAAGCAATGGCATTCCCAGTGGTAATGTATGGGTGTGAGAGCTGGACCATTAGGAAAGCTGAGCGCAGAAGAATAGATGCCTTTGAGATGTGGTGTTGGAGGAGAGTCCTGAGAGTCTCTTGGACAGCATAGAGAACAAATAGGTAAATATTGGAAGAAATCAACCCTGACTATTCATTGGAGGGACAAATAGTGAAGATGAAGCTAATGTACTTTGGACATCAAATGAGAAGGGAGGACTCACTTGAGAAGGCCTTGATGCTGGGAAAGGTAGAGGGCAAGAGAAGAAGGGGGCGTCCAAAGATGAGATGATAGATGGTATTGTAGACACAATGGACACAGAACTGGGCGGGCTGAGGAGGATGGTGGAGGATAGGGGTGCCTGGAGGAAAATGGTCTGTGGGGTCATAAAGGGTTGGAATCGACTGTGCGACTGAACAACAACAAAATCTTGCACCTCACAATAAGGCTACTTCTTGTTTTTTTTTCTAGTACTGTCTGTTTCACATGTGTTGTTTATTCACCAAAAAAGAACTCCTCTGTTCTACTTTTGTTGAACTAGCCATCTTATTGTTACATGTGTAAATACAGATAGCAATCATTTCAATCTGGAATCTTATTCAGTAGACAGGTCCAGGGAATGCTTTAGAATTTTGAAAACCGTCTTGATATTCTGTTCCCTTCTCAAGAAAAATTCTCAGATTAGATATTATTTGTCCTGAGAATAGCAATACCCTCAGGTAGATTTCTTCCCGGTCCATTCTATTGTAAAACCTCATTGGTTACACATAATGTGAAGATTGCATCATTAATTTATTTGTTCCTATAATCATGATAATAATTTTGTGTCAGAGATTAGTCTGGGTTGAAAGGATTTTTGCTGGAGAAACTCCATCCAGGGGACACCTGAATGAGGCTCCTTTCATGTCACCAAGTACAGCCCTCGGGTATCTAAACCCGACCTTCCAGTCGCCAAGCTCAGCGTCTTAACCACTAAGCCACCGGGAGAGCTGTATAATTTATAAAACCAATAAAGATAATAACTCACCACATCTGTTATTTTTATGGTGGGCTGAGAACAGTGTTTATTTTTTAATATTTCTTCCTGAACAGTATGATATAACATCTTTTTCCGTCTTTCATTTTGTCTGTTTTCTACCCAGGATGGATTCATGTTTACATGTAGCCTAATTGAGATGATGAAGAATTATTAAAATCAATTGTAGGATAGATGTATGCTATTAGAAGTGTGCCAGTAGAATCGGAGCATTGATTAAAGAAGAACCTACCATGCAAATTTTGTGTGAGATTTGGTTCTCTAGTTGAAAAAGATCATGGATAACAAGGAAACAACCCTTTAAAAATTCTGGCCAGATCCTCTTAACTTCTTTGAGGTCCGAGGAATGATAGATTCTGGTTGTTTTTTTAACTAACACAGAAAGTCTCGGGAGCAATGAGAAGAGTACTGCCCCGGGCACCATTCTGCCTACCTTATTGATAAAAAAAAATCCACCTTGCACCACCCACCCCCACCACTGGAAGTCACAAGACATCACTTACCATGGCGGCGGCGGCAGAGATTGCGGCAGTTTTGACGCATTTCCCACAGTCCCTGCTGCTTGTACTGGCACTGGGAGAGTGTGGGGAGCATATCTGCTCCGTTGTGCTCTTTGTCCATGTTCCCTCCGCAGCACACTTTAGCCAGGAATGCGCATTGGACGAAGACCGCTCTGTTCCGGTCTTTGATGCGCGTTCCCAGCTAAAGCACATCGCGGAGGGAGTACGTATGAAGAACACAATGGAGTGGATATGCCCTCCCCCACTCTCCCAGTGGTGGTAGAAGCAGTGGGGACATTGGCAGTGCTGGCAGCAGAGGTGGCGGCTCCTGCTCCCCCGATGGCCGGACAAACCACTCAGAAAGCAGCAACGGCATGGAAAAGGTAGGGAGATTGCTTCGTCAATCCCTTTGTGCTGTTTCCTCCCTTTTTTATCTCACATCCCCACATCTCGATTGAGGTGCGGGATAATAAAGGGAAATGCTCTAATAACACCCCCTGTTCTCTAACCCAGCCGCTCACCAGCTGGTGAGATGATTGGGCTGTGGGAGAGGGTTGTGTCTGCCATTTTTTGGGGATTTTTTTGATTACTTTTTTATTTTTTTGGATTATTTTTGGTCTGGTAGGGACCGTTTTTTAATTTTTCAGTGCATCCCTATGGGAAATTGTGCTTTGTTTTATGGAAAAAACGTCTTACAGAAAAAGCTATGGAACAGACTTTTCCCATAAAGTGGGGTTTTGAGTTTTACTGTATTCTATGTTTTTGTGAGAAGGTAAAATAGTTGTGATGAAATCATAAAGCTGGTAAAATAAAAGTACAATGTCCCAATCATCTAAAATCAGCAGTAAAGTCATAAACCACATTTTTCCTGTTTGGATCTCTTCAGATTAATGCAATAAAAGCCTATGTGAACTTAACCAAATTTGTTCAATTATATTAAGGAACTTTTTTTGTATCATCTCTTACTCTGAAAGATAAAACATTTCACCCTATTGCCATATTTTGTAAGTTTCACACTGGAATTTCTTTTGAGCAATTTAGAATTAAATTCTGACTCTGAATGATTAAGTTAAATTTTAAAATACCGTATTTTTCGCCCTATAAGACGCTCCGGCATATAAGACGCACCCAATTTTAAAGGAGGAAAATCTAGAAAAAAAAGATTCTGAACCAAATACTGTACTAAAAGGGAAGAAAAAAAAAACACATCTTTTCAGAAACCCCACATGTCCAGGTACAATAAAGCCACCACAAAAATACTCAAAGTCAAAAACTACCTGCCCTAGTCAACCTCCAAGAGGAACAAAGGGCCGGGAGGGCACGATGCTTCGCAGCAGCGGCGTCTTCTGAGCCACGGAAGGCTCCCTTTATCTCCCCGCCGATGGTGGGGGCGGGGAGAGCGCGGCTGCGGCAGCGTCTTCGGAGCCTCCCGGGCCACGGAAGGCTCCCTTTATCTCCCCGCCGATGGTGGGGGCAGGGAGAGCGCGGCGGCGGCGGCGTCTTCGGAGCCTCCCGGGCCACGGAAGGCTCCCTTTATCTCCCCGCCGATGGTGGGGGTGGGGAGAGCGCGTCGTCGTCGTCGTCTTCGGAGCCTCCCGGGCCACGGAAGGCTCCCTTTATCTCCCTGCCGATGGTGGGGGCGGGGAGAGCACGGCTGCGGCAGCGTCTTCGGAGCCTCCCGGGCCACGGAAGGCTCCCTTTATCTCCCCGCCGATGGTGGGGGCGGGGAGAGCGCGGCTGCGGCAGCGTCTTCGGAGCCTCCCGGGCCACGGAAGGCTCCCTTTATCTCCCCACCGATGGTGGGGGCGGGGAGAGCGTGGCGGCGGCGGCGTCTTCGGCTCCCTCGGCCAGGGAGCCCTTTTAACCTCCCCGCCCGGTGGCAGGGGGCGGGGAGGGACGGCTTCGCGCGGCACGGCGGCGGCGGCGGCGGCGGCGGCGGCATCTTCGGCTCCCTCGGCCAGGGAGCCCTTTTAACCTCCCCGCCCGGTGGCAGGGAGGGACGGCTTCGCGCGGCGCGGTGCGGCTCGGCGCGGCTCGGCTCCCTTTATCTCCCCGCCGATAAAGGGAGCCGCGCCGCGCAAAGCCGTCCCTCCCCGCCCCCTGCCACCGGGCGGGGAGGTTAAAAGGGCTCCCTCGGCCAGGGAGCCGTTTTAACCTCCCCGCCCGGTGGCAGGGAGGGATGGCTTCGCGCGGCGCGGCTCGGCTCCCTTTATCTCCCCGCCGATAAAGGGAGCCGCGCCGCGCGAAGCCGTCCCTCCCCGCCCCCTGCCACCAGGCGGGGAGGTTAAAAGGGCTCCCTCGGCCAGGGAGCCCTTTTAACCTCCCCGGCCGGTGGCAGGGAGGGACGGCTTCGCGCGGCTCGTCGCGGCTCGGCTCCCTTTATCTCCCCGCCGATAAAGGGAGCCGCGCCGCGCCGCGCCGCGCCGCGCCGCGCGAAGCCGTCCCTCCCCGCCCCCTGCCACCGGGCGGGGAGGTTAAAAGGGCTCCCTCGGCCAGGGAGCCCTTTTAACCTCCCCGCCCGGTGGCAGGGAGGGACGGCTTCGCGCGGCTCGGCTCGGCGCGGCTCGGCTCCCTTTATCTCCCCACCGATAAAGGGAGCCGCGCCACGCCGCGCCGCGCGAAGCCGTCCCTCCCCGCCCCCTGCCACCGGGCGGGGAGGTTAAAAGGGCTCCCTCGGCCAGGGAGCCCTTTTAACCTCCCCGCCCGGTGGCAGGGAGGGACGGCTTCGCGCGGCTCGGCTCGGCGCGGCTCGGCTCCCTTTATCTCCCCACCGATAAAGGGAGCCGCGCCACGCCGCGCCGCGCGAAGCCGTCCCTCCCCGCCCCCTGCCACCGGGCGGGGAGGTTAAAAGGGCTCCCTCGGCCAGGGAGCCCTTTTAACCTCCCCGCCCGGTGGCAGGGGGCGGGGAGGGACGGCTTCGCGCGGCGCGGCGCGGCTCCCTTTATCTCCCCGCCGATGGTGGGGGCGGGGAGAGCGCGGCTGCCGTATATTTGCCGTATAAGACGCACCAACTTTTCCCCCCCAGTTTTGGGGAAGAAAAAGTGCGTCTTATATGGCGAAAAATACGGTATATATTTTGTGCAGGAATGTGCACTTTTTAAAATGCAAGAACTTAAAGTCTTATACTTCCTGTTTTCTCCAGTTTCCCCCAAGAAGAAACAAAGAAGAGCTGATGGGCAGGGATAGAAAAGAGAAAAAAGCAAAGCAAAAGAGCCCATTGCATGTTATTCTTGTCCTTGTTATTCTTGTTGTTTTTATTTTTTCTGTTCTTGTAAATTTGGAAGGTTGCTTAAACACAGAGATGAAAGCCAAACAAAACCCCTGTAACATTCAAGAATATTCTGCGGTTATGTTCCTTGAATAGGTGAATCAAAAGAATAAAATGCCACTTCTTTTTTTGTCTGCTTGAAAAGATCTGGTCAGTGGCGATAGTAATATTAAAGAGAAAATAATGGCTTGTTACCTTTGCCTTTTGCTCTTCCCTGATCAAATTGTTTCAGGTTTTATACAGTCTCTTGGGGAGTTTCTGTCAGCATATTTGTGGTTTTTTTGGGCGGTGCGGGGGGGGGGGGTGCTACCTAGATAGAAAATGTAATAGTATTTGTAAATATTTTCAATATACAGTATAATCATGGAATCCCTTGTTGGTAATATTTGAACAAGCATCAAACACCATTGTAGCTTTTGTGATTAAAATTGCAATGGTCACACATTATCGTGCTTACTGAAGAGTCATGCAGTGTCAGATATTCATGCTGCTACGTGCCATTCCAGAGCTCTTCTGTTTTCAACAGTAACAAGGAGAATGGATTCTCTGGAACGCAGCCTGTTAGCTGGCTGACATGAGGCTTTAACACAGCATGTGAAACCTAACTGTATAGTAAAACCTCAGGGCACAAGGAAAACAAACGAGTCTCTCTGCTGTTTTAATAACAGAGCCCATAGAATTGGAAGGAGGGGTGCCAGGAGGAGGGTTTTGGTAGCAGCAGGTACTCTGTGTGCAGGTAAATCTCCTGCTGCCTTGTACAGTTGACCAAAACATGAGGCAATTACTGGACTCAGATGTTTTGCGTGCAAGATATTGGTTCATGCCAGTAAATCACTGCCCTTCAAAACATTGCAAAGCTGAACACGTGGCACTTTATTGCACTCCGCTTTTGATGGTTTTTAGCAGGTGTAAAGAGATGCTGGATACCAATTGTGGAGTGGATAGAGTGATGGACACTAGACTTAAGAGGTTTGGGTTCAAATAACATAACAGTAGTGGTGGCTTAGTGGTTAAGACACAACTTAATGACTGGTAGGTCGGCAGGTCAGTAGTTCAAGACCCGAGTACTGCATGATG
Organism: Bradypodion pumilum; assembly: GCA_035047305.1. Taxonomy (NCBI): domain Eukaryota; kingdom Metazoa; phylum Chordata; class Lepidosauria; order Squamata; family Chamaeleonidae; genus Bradypodion; species Bradypodion pumilum. The sequence continues at coordinate 281,114,678 of JAWDJD010000002.1, read as the reverse complement.
GAATGAGCTCCCATCTCTGTCTCAGCTCCTGCCCATCCTAGCAGTTCGAAAGCAAGAAATTGCAAGTAGATAAATAGGGACCACTTTGATGACCACAGAAAGGTCTGCATACACAGACAGCGCTGGCTCTTTGGCTATTAACAGAGATGAGCACTGAACCCTAGAGTCTAGCATGGATGACCTTTATCTTTAACAGTACAGTAAAACCCCTACTAACGAAAAAAGTTCATTCAGTAGGCTTTTGTTTAAATTGGTTTTTTTATGTAACTCGAAGCAAACCCATAGGAAAAATGGTATTTTTACATAACTCAAAGCAAACCCATAGGAAAAATGAATTTTTTATGTAAATCGTGTCGCGGGGCCGGACGGCCTGGGTTTCTAAAACTGCCGTGGGTAGCACAAGGTCCCGGCACCTCACGGTCTAATTTGCTCTTCCGAGCTTGGCCTGGTGAAGGAATCTCCTTTAAGGAGGAATGGGCCAGCGATACTCTCCCGAGCAGATGAGAGTACAATGGCTGGTTCTCATCTAGCCATGATGGCAATTTAATGTCCAAGTGTAGATAAAAGAAGGCCATTCCTTTCTGGACATTTCTTCCCATGAGAACGGGGCCCATTGTATTCCTTCTAAGATGGGGCAGGCACTGCAACCTTGAATTGCTAAGGGGGATGTGTATGCATTTCAGCATACATTCCCTCCTCATCTCAGGATGGCTCCTTCCTTGCTGCAAAGCTGCTGGAATTCTTGGAGCTGGTTTCCTCCCTCCTGCATGTTGCTGAAGCAATAGCTCAGGGCGTTTGGATGTACAATTCCACCCCATAGACTTCCCAGGTATAATTTGGGAGTCTTAGAAATGAGTTACAAAAAGATATTATATTTGTAATTTTATTAGACAAACACAAAAGTCCCGAATATTGAAAAATAGGTTTTCATAGAAAGTTCAGCTAGAGCCTATCTCCTCAGAGATAGATAGTTATTGCGGCCTCAGCCGCCAATAAATATGGGTGAGGGTTCAGCTAGGTGGCAAGACAAACGGAATCCTAAGCTGTTCAAGCTTCGAATTCTTAGCTCTCTAAGGAACTCCTTTTGTTTACATTAATAACACTTCTTATAGGGTTTTCATGGGAACCATGGTAATTCATTGTGCATCAATGCTATGATTGACAGTTAACTGTGCACTTCCAAAGACCTGCACCTGGGAAATCCCCTTATGGTTGGATTTCTCCCCTATAACCCAAACATGGATGCAAAATGTTTGCATTCCAACTTGTTCTTCTTACACAGCTAGATGTTATTCTGCTTGCTTTCGCTGTTGGAACAAGAGAAACGCTGTGTCTGCTAATAAAGCACAGACCATTCAATATGGATCCTAGCTCGCTGCTAGAAATCAACACCAAAATGTGCCTAAAACTAAGCAAAGCATTACAATATGAATACACATGCAACATCACTTCAAATTACTTTAAATTTGAGGCTTTTCGATTTTATCGGATCATTACAAATCGAAGCAAACCCATAGGGAAATGAATTTTTACGTAACTCAAAGCAAACCCATAGGAAAAAGATTCTTTATGTAACTTGAAGCAAACCCATAGGTAATCATGTAAATTTGGTCATGGTTTTAGTACAAAATCATTATGTAAGTCTAATTTTATGTAACTCGAGGCACAGTAAAACTATTGTAGGAGAATGGTTGGTTTTTCCTCATCTTTCCTGTAAACACTAAAAGGCCAACTTTTTTCCCATTATATTCCCACTCCCTACCCCTGACATTTGCTTATGTGGTCAGTGAAGAAGGATGAGAAACCTAAATGCTGGGACACTGAGATAGCTAGCATGTGAATGAGACCTTGGAAGTGGTTTGCTATGAATGCATGACAAATAGAGAAGCATTGATTAAGGGCATTCAGTGATTGAGCTGCTTCAGAAGGTTTACCTGTTCAGAAGTGGAGTAATAGAGCTTAGTGTTTAGTGCCATTTTGTTTAAAAAGATCTTAGGAAGTATTGACTTGAACTAGTATGGACACGGAATATGCTGAATAGGCTGAGAACTTGGAATGACACAATGCAAAACAAACCTAAAGAGTTAGGGCCACATTGACGAACAATTTGAATGTGGCAATTTTCCTGAACAGTGTGATATCAAGGATTTGTTTGAAGTGAATGAGAGTTAGGGCCACATTGACGAACAATTTGAATGTGGCAATTTTCCTGAACAGTGTGATATCAAGGATTTGTTTGAAGTGAATGATAGGACTATTCAAACTGCTGAATATTGGAAAAGTAGAGTGTTAATATCTAAACATATAGTTTATGTATGCATGCAGTTTTACAAAAGTGTTTTTAAAAATTATGTTGATTTAAATTTTTGTTCTTCAGACTCAGATAAATAAATAAAAGGAAGTCTCTTGGAGAGGATCCCACAGACACTGTTGTAACCGTATTCTCTACTCGCCGGAAGGCTGCGGGATGCTCAGGCTTTGTGAGACCGCAAGCCGCAGCACGAGCTGAACCCTTGGTCAGCGTGGCCTAAGGGTGTGCTCTCTCAGCCTGGTTTAGCGCAACTGAGAAAGACTGGACCAGCAAATCTGGCTCATGGGTTCTGGGGAAAATGGCAATAAGGCAAATTAATGTCGCAGGTCTAATTTGGCTGCAAAGAACTCTGGGACAGAAAATGCCAATTCCCACAGAACGAGACCCTTATCTCTGACTTGGAGAGAACTTGCTGGCCTTGGAAGTATAGTGTGCGTGTGGGGTTGCCCATTACCTTCCTCTTCAAAGACGTTTCGCCGCTTCTGGCTGGGAAGAGGTGAGCCGTCCGGTCCTCCTCCGGACAGCTGGAAAACCGCCCACGAGCTTCACAAAAGAAAGTTTCTATCTTCCCTTTAATAATGGCCGTTTGTATTTTAAAGCGTCCCCTCTCTATCTCGCTTTGGCTTAAGGAGCAAGAAGAACTGAGATTGACTCAATTTAATGAGTTTATTAAACTAATAGAAATAATAGAATAAAGTTCCAATAAATGCACATAATACAGAAATCAAAGTAAATAGCATAGCAGTACCTTAACCTAATGTACCCTAAGCTGTGGCGCATCTAGGCGCCCCATCAAAGATGGGTTCGATAGCTTCCTCGATGGTAGGAAAGCCTATTGAATGCATTGAAGTGTGCTTATCTCTCTAAAGAGAGAGGTCTCCCTAGATTGAATTAAACTTCTGTTTATATACCTTTTCTGATGGGAAAAGGTAGATAACCAGTCCTAATTGACTTGTCGAAATGACAAGTTTAGTATGTAGATCAAAGATCCAGATGGCACATTATCAGTGTTCTTCATCTAAGTCCATGAGAGAGAACATCTTCAAGGTTCTTTCCCTAGGGATGGCCTTGAGAACTGGTCACAAGACAGCTTTCCATCATCATCTAGAAAGTGGTGGAGAGTTGCTCACAAAATGCACTTAGGCTAAGTGTACTTAATCCGAATTAAACGAAATTAACTACATAGCATTTCTACATGATAACATACTCAAAATCATGCTTAATAACATAAAATGATGTCATCTTGTCATGGAATCATGACACAAAGAAGTTCCACACTGAGTGCTACTAGCATGTACACTGTAATATAGAGCAGAAACAAGCATACAGTCATTACAGATCTGCAAGCAAAAAATTGGTTTTGCAGACTTTTATATCTGTCATGTATGTACTTGCATTTGCACACTCTGAACTGCAAAGCTAGCTTCTGTTAAGCCTTTCTTCTTTTCACTCTTTAAAGTTGAGATGGGAAATTCGTAGCCCTTATGTTGTTGAAGTGTAATTCCCTTCATCTTTTTTCTTTGGCTATATTGACTACAACTATTGGCAGTTGCAGCCTGATTACATCTGAAAAACCTCATGACCCTCCCCAATCTAGAATAAAGATCAAGGTGTTTTCCATTGGCAAGATGCGGGCTGAATATCCACATAGTGTGATTAATTGTGATTATGTTGTCTCATTGTGCCAAGAGGCAGAAGTAGGCCTATGCTAAGAAATCCTTAAGCTATAGTAATTGAGAGAGGGGGAAGAAGCACTTTCATTATTTAGCTGACCTTTTCCTGTTTGCTCAAGCTGCTGTTAATCAACATAAGACATCAATAAAACGATAAAACATACAATAAATACCTGCAAGCAAAACCAAGGAGTAAAAGCCCAATAACATCCACTGAGTTAATAAAACAGAAACACAATGCTGAAATGGCAGGATCACTTTACCATACCATGAAAATGGTTGCTTGATCTAGCAGCTTTGTACACTTCCTTGTACCCTAACTCTAAGTTAAAAAACAAGGAATCGCTGAAATGTACCTGTGTGAGAAACTCATGCCGAAATACTGGGAATGCCAGCCACAAATTGTAAAGGTTCTATTCATAGGGCAAGTTTCTTTAGCTAAACATAAGTACTTTTTAGTGAGAGTGAATAAATTATGAATTATAAAGTTATTTAGTTTTTTTTGTCTGTGTTCAATGATTTAAGTAAAAACAAGCAAACATGGTTCATCCCACATTATTACTTAGTTATGTAGTGTACTTTTTGGTTGTGTTATCTAGGCAGAGATGAAAATCTGGGTAAATTGTAATTCAATATATGTGACACAGATTCTGCAATAATTAATATAGTTTTTAGTAAATCAAAAGTTTATGGTGTGGTAGCAACTGGCAGGTAATGGGAGCCATTTTTCCATTTAGTGGAAAATATAATTTAGGTGCATGAGTTTCATGTTCTATACTCTACTTTTTTCAACAAATTAACCTTCCTTGACCTTGAGCCCCTTATTACATGTCCCTCACTCTGAAATGATCAAGAAAAGATCCTGCTCCTTCTCTGTATGATTGTTTTACAAATTTATTTATTTATTTAGATTTATATCACCACCCACTCGCCATGGCGACTCAGGGCAGCTTACAATCAACAAAACAACACAGCACAAACTCAAAAAATTAATACATTTTTCTAAATAAATAATAGATTTCTCTCTCCCCTCCGGCCGCTGGTGGTGGCCCGGAGGTCGGCGGCGAACACCTCAACCGCCTGTGGGGTTATGGCAGCTCTCTTTCCCCTCTGGCCGTTAGTGAGTGCCCAGAGTAGATTGATTGATTGATTTGATTTGCATGATCTGTGCCCAATTGGTACACTATTTGAAGAGTGTTATCATATTTCCCCTCACTAATCTTTTCTCAAGGCCAGACGTGCCCAGATCTTTCAGTATTTCCTTATAGGGCTTGGCTTTTAGTCTCCTGATCATTCTTGTTGCTTTCCTCTGAACCTCTTAAAGCTTATCTGCATCCCTCTTAAAATGTGATATCCAGAACTGGACCCCAGTTCCAGTCAAGATGAGTCCTGACCATTGCCACTAGACTATATGATTTGAAGGCTATAATTCTGTTTTTTGTTGTTGTTCAGTCGCACAGTCGAGTCCTACCCCTTGCAACCTCATGGACCACTGCACGCTAAGCTCCTCTGTCATCTGCTATCCTCCGCAGCCGGGCCAGATCTACGTCCACCACTTCAACAATGCCATCCAGCCACCTCATCCTCTGCCGCCTCCTCCTTTTGCCTTTGATCTTTCCTACCATCAAGGCCTTCTCCAGTGAGTCCTCTGCCTTTGATCTTTCCTAGCATCAAGACCTTCTCCAGTGAGTCCTCTCTTCTCATTTGGTGGCCAATGTACTTGAGTGTCAATTTCAGTATTTGTCCTTCCAAGGAGTAGTCAGGGTTGATTTTCTTCAAGTTTGAGTCTGACTGATTTGATCTCCTTGCAGTCCTGGGGACTCTCAAGAGTCTCATCTAGCACCACAGTTCAAAGGCGTCTATTCTTCTGTGCTCTACCTTCCTTATAGTCCAGCTCTCACAGACATACATTACTACTGGAAAGACCACTGCTTCAACTATGTGGATTTTTGTTGTCAGGGTGATGTCTCTACTTTTTATTATGCTGTCTAGGTTTCTCATAACTTGCCTCTCTAAAATAACATTTACCTTTCCCCCCAGTTGCATGACAGTCTTTCCTCCCTCCCTCCCTCTTTCCTTCCTTCCTTTCTGTGTACTCAAGTGGGAAAAGAGCATCCATTAAGCTTTTAAACAAATGCTATTAATGAATAATATCATTCCCATTCTTCACTATTTGCAGTCCCATGCACAGAATCCTGTAGATTTAAGTGTAAAGGGTAGCTGGAAATTTGATATCAGATTAGCTGTATTCATGTTTGAGCAATTTAGGAGCAAAAGTATGAATAGTAACCCACTATCTTAAAAGGTTTCATTGTGTTTTCAATTGGTTGTCAGAGGGTTTATTTTGTTTCTCAAAGGGCTTTCTTTCCCCCCTTTAAACTTACCTTTCAGTCAAGAAATACTGAATGGTGAAAAGGTTATAATTGTAGGAAAGGCAGGAAAGATCTACTTGTCAACTGAACAAAATGTGACAGATAATACAGTCTATATTTTCATTTGCAATATAGTGACTAGAGGTCAGAAAAGACACAGAATGGTTTTGGCTTTATGCCGTATTTGCTCTTAGGTTTATGTGATATGGAGGATTGCATTATATCAGTGGATCAGATCTGCTGCAGTAGAAACTTAGTCTATTGAAACTTGATTAAAATATTTATTTATTTATTTATTCATTCATTCATTTATTGAAATTTAGAACTTAAGAGGTAAGGCGTTGATTCTGTGTATACAGATTTGCAAAGGAGCAATAGAGTTAAGGCCTTTTTCTCAACTCTGCTTGTTTTATATTTCTGGAACAGTGGAATCACATGGGAGGATGAAACATCAAAGCTGGTGTAATTTACACGCACCTTCCATTTCCAGTATCCTGGCTTAAGAGAATACTAGTGTTTTCTCTGCAGTCATTTGGCTACAGTTTTTGGAACTGGGATGGAGAATTTACTTCCAAGAACATTAAGTTGTGTGTTATGATTTTGGCATTTTTAGCATGGAATGTTATACAGACGTTACCTTATAGTAGATTGCCCCAGAGTCAGTTGACAGTTTCCTTTCAAGAACCAAGCACCACCTCCTCTCAAGCTGTGATGGTCATCCCATGGACAATGTTTTGCATCATTCATATTGTTTATGTATTGGTGACAAACTGCAAATGAGGTTGTATAGCCAAAAGCAAAATTGCATGATGGATGGCATACAGTTTACATAATTCAGAATCTGGTGTGAAGCACTTTGCAGCATATGCTCATTAAATTTGCATGAAATTAGATTCTCTCCCCCCTCCTTTTGGTTGATGATTAATTTTTTTAACTATTTCATCTTGAACTCCTTGGTGTCTAGAATATTATGTCAAGATGGAGCACTAGGTTCAAATGTACTCTCAGTTTTAAAAAATGGTCTGATTCTGACTCCTACTGGTCACATTGGCTGAATCTGGATGAGTTTCCTGTTCTCTTCTGTTCCCTTTTCTTTCTGGCATCTTCCTCCCAAGGCTTTGGGAATGAAAGTATGTCTTTTCGATTGTAATTCAGCTTAAGAAAGTAAATGTAAATTAATTATTTGCATTCTAATATCTACAATTGATAGACTAGTTAAAGTCCTGGTGCCATCTTGCAAACTTTGTCAAGTTCAGGAAGGAATACTATTAATTCTGTTGGAAGGAGCTGACCAGCGGGGAAAACCACCTGCCACCGCCACGAGGTCTCCGGAGCAAGGGGCCGCCCGGATATTACCACCCTCAGCCTCGCAGCAGCGGTGGCGGATGGCTTTCCCTGCCGGTCAGCTGGTCCTCCACCTCACCACCTCCGGGGTGTGTGTGAGGAGCAGTAGCAGCTGACCGGCGGGGAAAGCCACCTGCCACCCGTGAGGCTGAGGGTGGTGATATCCGGGTGGCCCCTTGCTCCGGAGGCCCCGCGGCGGCAGCAGCAGATGGCTTTCCCCGCCAGGTGGCCCCTGGCTCTGGAGTACCCAGTGTATAAGATGACCGACTTTGGCACAGATTTTTCGGGGTTAAAAAGTCGTCTTATATGCCGGAAAATACGGTAAATTCTATAGGTCGTCTTCACTTTCTGCCATTAGGGTAGTATCATCTGCATATCTCAAATTGTTGATGTTTCTCCCAGTGATTTTAATTCCAACTTTAGATTCATCCAGCCCTGCATTGTGCATTATGTGTTTTGTGTATAAGTTAAATAAGCAGGGTGACAAAATGCTGCCTTGTCTTACTCCTTTTCCTATTCCAAACGACTCTGTCATTCCGTATCCTGTCCTAACTGTTGCTTCTTGACTCATGTACAGATTTCTCATGAGACATATAAGGTGTTCTGGTATTCCCATCTCTTTAATTACATACCACATTTTATTGTGGTCCACATAGTCAAAGGCCATGGTGTAGTCAATGAAACAGAAGTAGATTTGTTTCTGGTATTCCTTTGTTTTCTCCATGACCCAATGTATGTTGGCAATTTGGTCTCTAGTTCCCCTGCCTCTTCTGAAACCAGCCTGCACTTCTGGTAGTTCTCTCTCCATGTGCTGCTGAAGCCACTGCAGTAAACCACAGTAAATAATAGCTAATATATACTGCTCCATTGATGTTATCTTCACTTTTGCTTTAGGATGAATCACCTTGTAGGGAGGCACCACACTGATAAATTAGCTGGACAATATGTACAATCAATTTAGCACACGATCCTGAGAATAAAATCATAAAATGAAAGAACTGTAAAGTTGGAAGGAATCCTGAGGGTTATCAAGCCCAACCTCTTGCTGAATTAGGAAATTCACAGCTAAAGCATCTCTGATAGGAGGCTACCTAACCTCTGTTTAAAAAGTGTGTTTTGCAAAATGGTAAAAATTGATATAGTGCATCTGAATTTCATGGTTACCCTGAGGAAATGCTCACAAAGAGTCCCCCAGGTGACTAGTGAAATTGGTTCCAATTGTTAACCAAGTGCAGAGTAGGCAATTCCTTCTGGAACAAGGGGACAATGTGTCAGTTTTGGCAATTGTTGTTAACCTAACACCTGATATGTTATCATGCCATGTAGCAGATGGTAGGATTGTTCTGAAAATATGCTATGTAGGTGATAAATGCTCAGGCAACTTTTCATTTGTTTTGGAGGCACCATAAACGGTTTTTGAAAATATATATTGCATCTACTGTATATTCAGAAGTTGAATTCCCCTCTGGCTATGAAACAAGTTTGGAACTTCTTTGTTAGACAGATTATCTAGCAGCTCCAACAGTAAAGCTATAAAAATATATTTGTTTTATAACCAGGCTTGGAATATATGCTTCAGCTTCTTATTTGTCAGGATTGACAGTGTGTGTGTGTGTGTGTGTGTGTGTGTGTGTGTGTGTGTGTGTGCGTGTGCGTGTGCGTGTGCGTGAGAGAGAGAGAGAGGGGGGGAGAGAGAGAGAGAGAGAGAGAGAGAGTAGGCGGGTGACTAAACTCAGTGAACAGAACTTCTTAAACAAATCACTCATTTTTAAAGCAGCAGCTTTGTTTTTCAGAGCCTGGAGAATCATCAAGCATTTCATTTTTTATTGTTAATTATTAAAATTCTGTTCAGTGTCACTAACTTCCTATTTGAAACATTGGCTCGAATACATTTAAGCTCATAGAGTAAAAGTAACACCTCATGTGGATTATCATATCCTTTGTTATGTATTTGTTATATACATTGAAATAGCTACCATTGGTAATTATGAGCAAACTAATGAAAGCTTCCTAAGAAATTCATTCAAATTCTATTTTTAGAGAAAAGGTGGCATATAGGATTTTAGAAATTTTACTCAGTGCTTTTCTGTTACTCTCCATCCTTGTAATATCTGGTTTGCAGTTGTGTAAGTAGAAATAGATTCATTGGAGAGAACATGATTAATTGCTTGCACACGGAGATATCAGATTCCCCTTTGCACGAGCAAGAAAAAAGTCAGTCTGTTTGTACAACTGATCATTGTGTGCGTAGATCAGAGGAATGGGTTTCTGGCTTCAATTGTCCAGCCTTCATTAAAATGATACCTTTTCTGTTAAAACAGTAACATATTAGAATGGGCAAATTCCTATTGCTGCTCAGGAAAGGTGCTGCTCTGGAAAGGTGGAAGGTCAGCAGTTCAATTCCCGAGTACTGCAGGACGGAATGAGCTCCCGTCTTTGACCCAGCTCCTGCCAACCTAGCAGTTCGAAAGCAAGAAATTGCAAGTAAAGAAATAGGGACCACTTTGGTGGGAAGGTAACAGCGTTCCGTGCGCTTCGGTGTCTAGTCATGCCTGCCACATGACCATGGAAACGTCTGCAGCAGCAGACAGCGCTGGCTCTTTGGCTTTGAAACAGAGATGAGCACTACACCCTAGAGTTGGATACGACTGGCTTTCGAGCAAGGGAAACTTTTACCTTATTCATATACACTTTAATTGAATCCCTAGTTTTTCCTCAGCAGAGGATGCTGCTTTATTACATTTTTTCTTGCTGCTTTCTAGATTTAATTTAATTTAATTTAATTGTCACATTTATATACCGCTCACTCGGCCAAAGCCAACTCAGGGCGGTTCACAATAAAAATTAAAAAACACATGTTAAAAACAGTTAAAACTACCCACCCCCTAAAAACAAGGGGTGCAGGATCCAAAGGCACCATGGGGAGGAGTTCTTCTACACCAACCACCCAATGGAGGTTACCCTTCCACCTGCACCCCACACTTGACCCGCCAGCCAGGTTTTAAGTTCTTTTCTGAAAGGCAGCAATTCCGTCCGGAGACGTAGCTCTGTTGGCAGGAGGTTCCAGAGGGCCGGTGCAGACACGGAGAAGGCTCTCCTCCTTGTGCCAGAGAGGCGAGCCCCCCTGGCTGATGGAACAATTAGAGAGCCCCTCCGGTCCGCTCTGGTTGGACGGACAGACGTCCTCAGGGCGATGCGGTCTCTTAGGTAACCCGGCCCACTACCATATAGATAACTTTCTCTTTTTAAACACCCCCCCCCCAATATCATCATTCCTTTCTTCTCCCCATGTTTCAACCTCCTCTTTCCTTCCCTCCATTTCCATGACTGCAGCAGAAAGTGGAACAAGGGAGGCTGCTAAAACTTCCAACTCTTAAGCAGAAGGCTTCCAGGCTGCCTCGTTTGAGATCTGCATGGGAGCACATGGCTTTCTTTCATGCTATGATTAAGTTCTCTATGCCGCCACCCTCTCTGTTGCTTTCCCCTTTACAACCAGTAATTGCATCTCCTCTGAGTCCCAGTGTGGCTGATCCCTCTGCTGCAGCTATACAGTAGTTTTTCTGCAAATGAAAAACATGCCAGTCTCTGCACTTGTGAAGATGCAAAGACTTAAAGCTAGTTGACATTGAGTCAGATGGAAAAGACTCTTTCTCTCTTGGAGTTCTCACCTTGGGAAGGTTTATTTATTTTATTTATTTATTTATTTATTTAGTATATTTTTATACCGCTTTCCTCAAGGTTGCTTGAAGGGTCTGATGACACCATTAATGTGACTCATGCTGATGCTTTTGTTTTCATTTTCATGTCCACACCAAATTTGTCTGCATATTTAGGCTTTCAGTAAAAAGCATCCACACCGGAAGACACAGATTCCCATCCTTTTCACTAAGCACAGTTATTTTTCTTTTTCTTTAATGATGCTTTTTGCCTTTGTTAATGCTGTAGCCTATCCTTCTCCACCCACAGTTTCAGATTTCTCCTCGATTTTTTTCACACTGCCTCAAGCCTTCAGTGAACACTCATTAATTAAAAAGATTATGTTAGCAGTGATGGAAGAGCTAGCTGAAAGTTCTTCTTTAAAAGGCATTGATTTCAATAAATCTCTCTTCCCTTCTGAAAGGCATAAGTGTTTCAAATGAAGCAGCATGTATCACCTTTCCTGTTTTAAGGCTGCTGCTGTTTGTGCTGCTCCTTTTCTTCTTCTCCTTCTCCACCTCCTCCTCTCCCTCTTCCTGCTCCTCTTTGTGTTCCTACAATAAACTGTCCAACTCTAAGAACATAAAACAGCCTTGCTGGAAGAGGCCACAGGAGCCCATCCAGTCCAGCCTTCTGTCTCACACAGTGGTTCACCATTTGCTTCAGGGTATTATTCCCAAGCAGATGGCCTTCACCTGTTTAGGATTCCCTGGAAGTGGCATTGAGAGATATCCTGCCTATCTCTCCAACCCGGAGGTTGTCCTTAAGTATCCATAATTATAGCAATTGATACCCTTGTCCTCCATGAACTTGTCTAACCCTTTCTTGAAGCTGTCAAGACTTCTTCTGGCAGGGAGTTCCATAGACCAGTGATTCTCTGGGTGAAAAAGTACTTTCTCTTATTTGTTTGAGAACTAGCACCCAAAAGTTTCATGGAGTGCCCCCTAGTTCTAGTGTTATGCGATAGGGAAAACAGTTTTTCCTTATCTACTTTGTCCACACCGTGCATGATTTTATAAACTTCAATCAGGTCACCTCTTAGACGCCGTTGTTCAAGAGTGAAGAGGCCCAACTGTTGCAGCCTCAGATGGTAAGGAAGGTGTTTCAGTCCCCTAATCATTCTCGTTGCCCTCCTCTGCACTTTTTCCAACTCGAACTCTCTTGCTGTCTGTTTTGCCTCCATCGTTTCTCAACTTCTCGTCTTTCTGAGGATTTTGTCCCAGGGTTTCCTTATCACAGGGCCTTGATGGCAGTGAAACTGATGCAGATCTTGAGCTGGTATCTTTCCAGTCTACCAGTTTCACTGGGTGGCCAACAACCTAAGGAAACATAATAGGTAGGTTTTGAATAAAGCTGTGACTTCTCTGGGGCTTCAAATTCCTTCTATACGCATCCTCATCAGTCTTATTCTGTCCCTCAGGCTGTAGACTGGTACCACTGCTAAGCCCTCTGCCCATGGGGCCAGTGAGTTTCCAAAGTTTGAGGTTTCCTACAAGGATTTACCTTTTCCATAACTCTTCAATGAAGTCTTAAAGGTGTAGTGGTAGTTATTAGTGTGACCTCATGATTATTCAAAATATATACATTATTATTTAGAATACAGGTTCTGATCAGTTGGGGCAGAGAAAAATCGCTCGGCCATCTATTTCTCTTAAAGTTAATGATACGTTCTTAAATCTACATTCCATTCGTGGAACACAACTTGGAGGAACCCAAAAACTAATTAAACAGGGCAAACAGTCCCTTAAACCATAATGACCAATATTCAACCTTTTGGCATGGGTCATACTAATCCTATTGTTTCAGGTTTGTACCTAAATATTAACCAGTCTTGTTACTTTACGTTTCCTGGAGCCATGAAGCCGGGAAAGCCTTTCTGTCAATATCAATGGTTAATTACATTTGTTAGTTATTAATCACGTAGGCAGAGAAAAACTTAGTGAGCATCTAGTTTAGTTCTCCTAGAAGTTTGATTATAAATACTGGCTGTAAAAATAAAGCAATCGAGCCGTCAACCTGATCCTTGTTATTTCTCTCCACTGAATAAAGGCAGAAGGAGCTTCTCTTCTCTGCAAAGGGGGAAAGGAGTTTGTGGTAACTCAAAAACTTTATTCTGCTGCCCCTATAAAAGCTAGATGTGTGGTAGTCTCTGCTCTCTTTTTCGGTGCTCTTACCATTAAAGGACACCAATAAGAAAACTGCTAAAGCAGCCCTCCTCTTAGGGTGCTTGAAACCTCTGCCTTGGGCATCTGCATTTCATAAATGGCCTCTGCCCATATCCTGTATTGAAGAATAATAGTAATTTTGTGTCAGAAATTATTCTGGGTTGAAAGGATTTTTGCTGGAGAGAAACTGCTCAGGGGACGCCTGAATGAGGCTCCTTTCATGTCCCCAAGATCTTTTCCTACCGAAGTGGTCCCTATTTATCTACCTGCAATTTCTTGCTTTTGAACTGCTAAGTTGGCAGGAGCTGGGACAGAGTCGGGCACTCACTCCATCATGCAATACACGAGTCTCGAACTGCCGACTTGCCAGCCTTCCAGCTAACAAGGCGAGCTTCTTAACCACTGAGCCACCACAGCCCCTTATTGAAGAATATTACTGATACATCTTCTATCAGTCTATCTCCCCCCTCCTGTGCACACCTTCATATTTGTTGCCACAGGCTATCTGAAGAGTCCCTGCTCTTTAACATCATTCCTGATGTAAACCAGATTTTCCTGGAAAATTAAAAACCATGTCGATGTTTTCCTTCATTGTTTTTGTGCATCAGATCTGGGAGAAAGAAAAAAACATACACCACATACAGCTTTTCAGTAATGAGATGTGTGTATGTCTTGTGAGATTGTCACCAGTGGCATGAAAGTCTGAAATCATTAGTGGATTAATTGGGGCAGTCAGTTAGTTCATTCATCATGGCCTTTAAATGTGGGTTTTTAATTGGATTTTAATTGATGAAGCTCAGTGCAGATAGCAGTTTTATAATGGGCGTTCATTGCTGGTCAGGTGATTTAGTTGTTATGACTTTCTGAAAAATAAATTGTCTATGTTACTTAATCAAAAAAAAAAAAAAACGGTTACATTAATGAAGTATTTCTCAAATATAGCCTGAGCTGAAGTGATGTGTTATTAAGTTTAGTCAGGGCTGGAAATTCTGCTAAACATTAAAAAAATATGAAAAGTGGTGCCATGTTTCTGAAATCATATGCCCTGTTTCTCCTGTTCCTTTAATGTTCAGAGTGCTTCACAACCTGAAGATATGTGAAATATTTTATTGGTTTTTTCTAAATGAGGCACTGGTGAGGCTAATAAATATTGTCGACCTATATTGCAGCAGTACATGCCACAGAGTCTTCTGTAATTAATGAAAATACATATTCTCTTCTATGACTAGGGCAGGGGTGGCCAAACTATGGCTCGCTGCCACCCTTGCTGTTACCAGAAGCAGGTGCATTTACAACAGCTGTAAAACATGCTCACACCTGTGTAAATGTGTCCACGCCTGCTGTAAATGTTGCCGTAAATGCATTTACAACAGACGTGGATGCATTTTATGGCAGTATTTACAGTGGGAGGAATCACGTGACTGGCCCAATCAGCTGTCGAGGGGTGTAGTCAAAAAAGTTTGGGAACCCCTGGACTAGGGGATGCTATGTGTGACCATGGAGGCAATCTGCATTAACCCAGAGTAATCCCCTTAAGAGTATGCACATTACACATTCTAGATACAGTAGTTTGAGTTTATTAAGACTGTTCAAAGATTTGACTACTGTATATGTTTCTTAGGTTAACATCTGATTGCTGTTGAACTGCTGCTTCAGATATGCTTTATATAAACCGTTTTGGGGTAGGGAAATGCATGGAATCCACATGTTATGATCACAAATATATTTCTTTCCCCTGTGTATGAGGATGATAACCTCTTTCATAGCCTAAGTGAAGTTGTTTATTCTGTTTTGGCTGGAAACTAGCCTGGAGTGGGTTTATGAGTCTGGATGAAATGACCTGCTGAATAGTGAGTGGCAGGATAGTCGGCCGGTTATGGGAAAGGGCTGCTAATTTCATACATTGCAGTGTCCTTGTTGGGCTGTTCATCTGAGGAAATGGCAAAATTCCCCTTGCCGTGTAGAAATAAATGGCTGCTGCAAGCTGTGATTCAAAGGTGATTCTGGCAAAGAGCCAGGTTTAAACCTGAAGAAGCCAGAAAGTTCCTTTATGCAGAAGGTGACATATAGTAAGAAGAATACATCTGCCACTTGGAAGCTTTGACTGTGCTCATAATAAAACTTGTGCTACAAGTGTGAGGAAAGGGCATCAATATTCAACATATTTTTACTAGTACTGTACCTTCAAGATTGTACCAGGGAAAGGAAAAAGGGACTGTATGTCCTTAAAATAACTTCTTTTTGCAGCCAAATGCTAGAGCCCTGCGAAACTGATATATGGTCTTGCTTATCTCTTACTGAATGAGGAGGATAGACAGTTTGAATGCAAATGTAAATGTGGCCTTTCAATTTAAGTGACATTTTATGACAGGCTTCCCCTCTATCTGGTGGTGCAAAGTAAGGAGCTATGAAGGAATTTTATGCTCTTATGTTCTAAGTCAGGGGTTCCCAACCTACAGCCCGCAGGCCAGCCCTGGCCCATGGTGCCATTCCATCCGGCCCATCTCCATCACCCCTGCACCTGGAAGTGGAAGCAGGCACGTTTACGTCAGTAGTAAAACACACCCATGCATGCACAAACGTGGCTGATGTAAACGTGGAAGTGGGTGCATTTACGACAGCCATAAATGTGCCGCATCCGCTTCCGTGGGCATGGTCCAGTCCGCTCAGCTGACTGGGGTGTGTGGCCATACTGTGGCATAAAAAGTTTGGGAATCCATGTTCTAAATGCTGTTAGTAGCAGTAACCTTTCAATTAATATTTAGAGAGCGTCACACTTTCCTGTCATAAATCTGTCAGTACTTGGAGAAACATTGGATACTATTATATTTAATCTATCATTCAAATACTATTTTAATGTTGTCTCCACTTTTGTGTGCCCAGTCTTTAAAGGATTCATTATTTAGCTATCCAGTGCCACTGTTTAATTGCTACCAATCATTTCAGGATCCTCTGAACAGTCTGATTCCATTTGGTGTAAGCATCGTGTTTTATGTAACGATCATGTTTCTATAATGCAGTCTTGAAAGAGGCAGAAATAAAAGGAACTAGTAGGGCCAAGAATGGATTGCTAAAGAATAAAGATATTTAAAGCCAGATTAGGTCATCAAAATATTGTACTTTGGAAGGTTGCACTTTGGAATGGTTTCTGAAAAGGTTGACTGCGAAGATCACCCTTTTCTTAGCCAGCTTTGTTTATTGTTGTCTGTCCTCATTTAACTCTGAAAACTAAATCAAGCCTTCTCATATTTTGCTGTTTCTTGTTAAAAGGCAAGTGGACTGAGAATGAACGAGCAGAGCTGATTCATTCAGAAATTATGGAAGGAGCGATTATTTGGTCAGTTACACATCTTAAATGCATTAGTAGTCAGTTACACATCTTAAACACATTAGAGAAATTCAATGAATAGGAATAAGAAAGGAATAGAAATATGTACAGGCACTGCTATTCCTAAACCTGAACAGCTAGACCAGAGGTTCCCAACGTTTCCCCACCACCATGCTCAGCTGTGCGGGCCAGAGGTGTGGCCGTGCCCACTGCTTATGTTTTCGGCGGCAGCAGCGGGAATTGCACCATCTTAGTGGCTTCTTACACAGCCTCTGCCGTTTCCCAGGGTGGCGGGAGGCTTTTTGGAGCATGTCTGCTCCATTTTGGGTGTTTTTCGCTGCTTCTGTGCTGCGCTTTGGCAGCCAAACCATGTCAGTTGGTGACTTCCTGGTTCCGTGTTGGGAACCCAGGCACTGACGTAAGCTCTACCAGGCACCAGAAGTCACCAGCCACCACGGTTTGGCTGCCGAAGCTCAGAGAAGAAGTGGTGGAAAAAAAATTACCAAAACAGAGTGAATATATATTCATTCATTCATTCATTGGTCATATTTATACTGCTGCCCCCTCGCCATAGCAACTCCGGGCAGCTAGCGGTAAAAAACTATAAAAGCATTAAAAAACATATACAAGAAACCCCCATTAAAACATTTAAACATTTAAAGCATCTAAAACATCTTCAGCATTAAAAAAAAACCACCCATCCCATCCCCAAAAGGAGGGGGTGAATCTTTTAGATAAGTCAGCAGGCGGTGGTCACCGTTACTTCAACCCTGCCCACCCAGCCAGATTTTAAGATTTTTCCTAAAGGGCAGTAATTCTGACTGCAGTTATAACTCTGTTGGCAGGAGGTTCCAAAGGTCTGGGGTGGACACGGAGAAGCCCTCCTCCTTGTGCTAGAGAGACAAGCCCCTCTAGCCAATGGTACAATTAGAGAGCCCCTCCGGTCCGCTCTGGTTGGACGGTATTCTAGCCCACAACCATGTAGGGCTTTAAATGTCATCATCAGCACCTTGAATTGCACCCAGAGGCAAACTGGTAACCAGTTCAACTCCCGAAGCAATGGCGAGGCGCGGGCATAATGCCCGCACCCCGCCACTGCCCAGGCAGCCACATTCTGCACCAGCTGCAGCCTCTGAATGGTCAACAAGGGCAGCCCATGTAGAGCGCATTACAGTAATAAAGTCTGGAGGTGATCAGAGTATGTGTAACCATGAGCAAAGAGTCCTGGTCCAGGAGCGGGCACAACTGCCAAATTACACGAAGTTCTCCTTCGTATAGTTTGTGAATCCCCACTCATGGGTTATGCGCCTGCGCAGAACGGAGATCGGAGGCTTGAAAAGCTATTGGTCAAAAGTTTTGGCGGTAAGACCGCCCACCGTACCGCCCACCCTGAGGCGCCCACGCGCCATTTTACCTCAGTTCTCTTCTTTCCGCCGTAGCAGCAGGACGATTGTCGAGAGCTTTTCAATTCTTATCGCCCTTCTGAGGGAAAGCTTTAGCTAATTTCAACAATTTTTGCCGGCAATCCTGTCCCACGGGCAGGATTGCCACCCCGGCGCTGTCTCTTCTTTCGAGTGGATTCAGTAGCCAATTTTTTCGCATCGATCACCGTCTCCCCCCTCAAGGGGGTGGCGGCTGGTCCGCCCTTCGGGGTACTTGCCTCCAGAAACTTCCACTGGAAGAATTTTTCCGTGGTTGATGGCTGCAGCGTTTAAACAGTGCACGGCTTGCCTTAAGAAGTTCCCGGCTTCCGACGGCCACAGTCTGTGCCTCTTTTGCTTGGGAGAGTCGCATCAGAGCCAGTCTTGCCCGCATTGCAAAAAGTTTACGCGCCTCGCGGTGCAAAACCGAAGCAATCGCCTCAAGGCTCATATGATGGAGCTCGCTCTGGCTCCCGCCGCGTCCGCTTCCACACCCGCCGCTGCCTCCCAGCCGCCGCCGGCTTCTTCCTCCGTGCTTCCGATTAGGAAGAAGAAAAAGAAGGACAGGAACGGTGAGAAGAAGCGCAAGCGTGGGTCGGAGAAGAGACGGTCGCTTCCTCCCACCCCGCGCACACCCGCCTCTCCCGGGCCTTCGCCTCCGTTCTCGACTGCCCGATGTCCTTCTCCGGGATCCTCCACCTGGGGAGGACGATCGTCTTCCGGGTCACCTGATAAAGGACGCAGGGCTGGGGCTCCAGCTCGCCCAGTTCAGGTGCTCCCCTCTCCTCCTCGGGGAAGAAACCCCTCGCCGAGGCAGGCCTCCGTCTCTCCAAGGCCCAGGACGCCGATAGACGACGCGGTCCTCACCGTTCCGATGACCGTTTTGCCGACACCGACGCCGGCGCCCACCGTTTCGTGGGCCACCATCCCGCCGGCCACCGGGGCTCTACCGTCAGCGGACTCGGACGCATCCCAGATGGCCCTCGTTCGAGAAATGTTCCAGGTCATGGCGTCGTTTGCGACCAAGTTCCAGACCTCCATGCCTGCGGCCTCTGCGGCTCCGGTTTCGACCACCGCAAGCCCCGGGCATCCCGGCCCTGCCGTGGCCCCACCGACCTCCCGTGGGTCGGGTGTCCGCTCCGCCGGCCCACCCAACCCGTCATGGTGTGGTCCGGACGTTGATGCGGTGGACTCCCATCCCGCCGGCCCGCCCAGGCCATACTGGCGCGGTCCCGACGTGGATGAAAGAGTTCCTCCCTCGTCCTCCGATGAGTCCAGCTCGTCATCAGAGGAGGACGAGGGAGACGTCGACGCCGAGCGCACGCCGGAGCAGGCTATCGGCTCAGTTGACCCACCGCGTGGTGAGGACCAACGCTCGCTGACCGCCATGCTCACAAGGCTGGGCACCGCACTCAACCTTAAAGTCGATCAACCGCCGCTGGAGGGTGAGGATCAGATGACCGCGAAGCTCAACAGACGTGCTGTACGGCCGGTCCACATAACCATGCTCCCCTCCATGATGACTTCGGCGAGGGCGACATGGAGAAAACCATTGGCGGCGCACTCCGTTTCGTCCAGGCTCGACAGCATGTACCGAGTCCTGGACGAGAACGTCGAGTTCCTGCAGGCTCACCCCCTGCCGAATTCCCTGGTGGTCAAGGCCTTCCAGCATAGGACGGCCACCAGCGGGTTCCCGGTCCCATCGACGCCGGAGGGAAAGAAACTGGACGCGGTGGGGCGTAAGTTCTACGCCACCGGCTCCCTATTCTTCCGTGCCGCCAACTACTCGGCCGCCATGGGCCTGTATCAATCTCACCTCTGGGAGCAGGTGAAGGTTGAGATGGCGAAACTGCCCGCCGACGCCCAAAAGCGGATCGACGCGCTGGCCACCGAGGGGGACTTCGTCGCCGAGCAGCTGATGCGCACTGCCCGGCATATCAACGACTATGCGGCAAAGGACATGGCCTCCGCATTCTACCTCCGTCGCCATGCTTGGCTCAGGGACACCTCCCTCGATGACGCTATGAAAAAGCTCATCGAGGAGTTTCCCTTCGACGGGCAGGGCCTCTTCGGTCAGGATACCGATAAGGTCCTGAATGAGATGCGCCAGACCAATTCCACGGCCAAGTTCCTGGGGCTCACCACGCCGGCTCCGCCCGTCAGGCCGAGGTTCCAGCCCTTCACACGGCGGTTCCAGGGCAACCCGCAGCAGCAAGGACCGACGGAGCAGCCTAGATCCAGCTCCTACAAACAGCGGCGTCAGCACAAACCCCGCTACCGACCCTACGGACAGGACAAACGTTCTGGCGCGAGGCCCAAGCCCCGCGTTTGAAGCTGCGACGGCCGAGTCTCTCTCGCTCCACATCCCGTACCTCCCCCTCCGGAACTTCCTCCAGGTATGGTTGGGCATCACGGACGACCAGTGGGTCTTAAAGATCTTGTCCTCTGGCTACGCCATCGAGTTCGTGCGGGTGCCTCGGGTAGGAAGACATCGTCTCACCACCTCGTCCCCCCAACACCGTCCGACTGGGACAACGGCTTCTACTCGAGGTACTTCGTGGTCCAGAAGAAGGACGGAGGCCTTCGCCCTATCCTGGACCTGCGCCGCCTGAACAAATGCATCCACACCAGGAAGTTCCGGATGGTGACCCTGCAGACCGTCCTCCCCCTCATCAACAAAGGGGACTGGTTCACAGTCATAGACCTCAAGGATGCCTACTTCCACGTCTCCATCCTCGAGGAACACAGACGGTTTCTCCGCTTCCGCATCGACAATTCCGTGTACCAGTACCGGTGCCTACCGTTCGGTCTGGCCACGGCACCGCGGGTCTTCACCAAATGCATGGCTCCGGTGGCTGCATTCCTCCGCCAACGGAGCATCAGGGTCTTCCCGTACATCGACGACTGGTTGATCGTCTCCCCCACCAAATCGTCAGCCGTTCGGGACACACAATACACGGTCCACCTCATGGAGAGTCTCGGCCTCAGGATCAACTTCACCAAATCGAAGTTGACTCCCTCCCAACGCGTCGAGTACATCGGAGCGGTACTCGACTCGCTTGCTACGAGAGCCTACACCCCCCCAGAAACGCTTACAGGATATTGCGCAGGGGGTGAGCGAACTGCGCACCAAACCGTGCATCCGGGCGAAGAAGGCTCAGAGACTTCTAGGCCTGATGGCCTCAACGACGGCAGTGATTCCCCATGCCAAGTTGAAATTCAGGTCCCTGCAATCGTGGCTCCTTCACGGGTTCGACGCACTTCGGGAGAGCCAGTCCAAACGGTTGACCCCGTCTCCAGAACTGAGGGACCAACTGCTGTGGTGGTCTACACCACTCAACGTGGCCACGGGGAAGAGCTTCTACCCCCCGCAACCCTCGTTGCAGATACTGACCGACGCAAGCAACCTCGGCTGGGGCGCTGCTTGCGGGACTCTCACGGTCAACGACACCTGGACACCACACGAAACGGTGCACCACATAAATTACTTGGAACTGCTGGCCATTTGGAAGGCCCTGCGTTCCTTCGAGACTCTGCTCACCGGCAAGGCGGTTCAAGTGGCCTCGGACAATACCACGGCGGTGGCGTACCTCAACAAGCAGGGAGGAACACGGTCCACCACCCTCCTGTACCTTGCAGTGCAGTTGTGGGAATGGTGCCTGGAGAGGCACATTTTCCCAATTGGAGTGCACATTCAGGGCACACTGAATGTTTTGGCAGACCGCCTGAGCCGTCTCACCTCAACGACCCACGAATGGGAGCTGGACGACGGAGTGTTCCAGTCGCTTTGCGAGGCCTGGGGGACGCCGAGCATCGACCTTTTTGCATCGGAGTCCAACAGGAAGCTCAGCAGGTACTGCTCCAGAGCAGGCATCGGACTGAACTCCGAAGGCGATGCCTTCATGAAACGGTGGGATCAGGACTATCTCTATGCCTTTCCTCCGTTTCCTCTGGTCCAGAAAGTACTCACCAGGATGTACCAACACAGAACCAATGCAATTCTGGTGGCGCCAGCATGGCCGCGCCAACCCTGGTTTCCGCTACTGTTGCGCATGTCGTCACAGTATCGCACACTGCCGGAGTCACCGACGCTCCTCCAAATGGAGCACGGCCAGCTGCACCATTCGGACCTGCCCAGCCTCCACCTCACCGCGTGGAGGATAACCCCAGACTGTCCAGGATCCTTGAACTAGCGCGGCGCCCTTCCACAAGGAGGTCCTACGCTTCCAAATACAGGCGCTTTTGTGCTTTCCTGGCCTCCCGGCAAATGCCCCCCCCCCGCAGGTGGGACTGCAGGACATCTTAACCTACCTCCTCCAGCTGGCGGAGTCTGGCCTTAGCATCACCTCCATCCGAGTGCATCTCGCAGCAGTAGTAGCGCACTCTCCTGCTGGCTCGCCCGCTTCTGGGGCCTTCCGCGACCAAACGGTAAAGCGCTTCCTCAAGGGACTAAGGAACGCTTTTCCGCCGGCCCGGACACCGACGGCTCAATGGTCACTGTCCGCCGTTCTCAACGCGCTCACCAGGACCCCCTTCGAGCCCATGGCTACCGCCGATGTTCATCTCCTCACATGGAAGACGGCATTCCTGGTGGCTATCACGTCTGCACGACGAGCTGGTGAACTGGTTGCCCTGCGAGCAGACGCACCTTTTCTCCAGTTCTTCAACGACCGCGTCGTCCTCCAAGCGGACATCACCTTCCTGCCCAAGGTGGTCTCCAAGTTTCACATGGCACAAACTATCTCCTTGCCAACCTTCTTCCAGAACCCCACTAACGCCCAAGAAAGGGCTTGGCACACACTGGATGTGAAACGAGCTTTATTGTTTTACACCAGCAGGACTAGGGAGTTCAGGAAGTCGCAACGCCTCTTTGTGGCTTATGGGGGAAAGTCCAAGGGTGAACCCATCTCTGCTCAAAGGTTCTCCAAATGGATCACCTCTACCATCTACCTGGCCTACGAGTCAGCCTCACTGCCACCTCCACCGCATGTCAGGGCGCATTCCACCAGGGCGGTTGCCACATCCACTGCCTTTCTGGAGGGCACACCGCTTGAGGACATATGTAAGGCTGCCACATGGTCCAGACCTTCCACATTTGTCCAGCACTACAGGGTGGACACCAGAGCCACTGCGGACGCCAGGCTTGGCCGTGTCGTCCTCACCAGAGGGCTCCGGACTCAACGCCCCTGACGGGTCCACCTACTGGATTTTCAGCTCATCGTGGGATCATCTCATCCGACTGCCCACCGACCAAGTGAGTGTGAGCTTGCTAATCTCCCATGAGTGGGGATTCACAAACTATACGAAGGAGAAAGTTCGGTTTCACTTACCAGTGATAACTTTCGTTCTTCGAGTATATAGTTTGTGAATACACACTACCCACCCTGCCTCCCCTCTTGAGCTGCACGGATGAGATCGATTGGTTTATCCTGTGCTTGGCTTAAGTATGGAACTGAGGTAAAATGGCGCGCGGGCGCCTCAGGGTGGGCGGTACGGTGGGCGGTCTTACCGCCAAAACTTTTGACCAATAGCTTTTCAAGCCTCCGATCTCCGTTCTGCGCAGGCGCATAACCCATGAGTGTGTATTCACAAACTATATACTCAAAGAACGAAAGTTATCACTGGTAAGTGAAACCGAACTTTGTGCAAAAGCCCTCTTGGCCACGAGTGCCACCTGCTCTTCGAGCAGTAGTCGTGAGTCCAGGAGGACCCCCAGGTTGTGCATCGGGTCGGTCTGGGGCAAAGTAGCCCCATCCAGGACCAAAGATGGTAGCTCCTGGGATAACGCAGGTCCCCTAATCCATAGCCACTCAGTCTTGCCGGGATTCAGCTGTAACCCGTCCCCCCCCCCAATCCAGACACCTACAGTCCCCAGACACCTGGGTAGGACTTTGACAGCATCATTTGATCACCACAGGCCAAGATGTACAACTATCATCAGCATACTGATGATATCTCACCCCGTGGGAACGGATGATCTCACCCAATTGCTTCATGTAGCTGTTAAATAGGAGAGGAGAGAGCACTGAGCCCTGAGGCACCCCATATTGGAGAGGCCTAGAGCTGGACCTCTCACTCTCCAACCACACCGATTGGGACTGGCCCTTCAGGAATGAGGAAAACCAGGACCACACAGTGTCCTGGATCCCCAATCCTTTAAGTCGTTCCAGAAGGATACTGTGGTCGACGGTATCGAAAGCTGCTGAAAGGTCAAGAAGAGCAAGGACAGACGGATGACCTCCGTCCTGCTCCTGCCATAAGCATGACCAATGCCGTCTCTGTACCATATCCAGGCCTGAATCCTGACTGGAAGGGGTCCAGATAATCCACTTCATCTAGGACCCCTTGCAACTGATGCGCCACCGCCTTCTCCAAAACTTTCCTTAAAAAGGGGAGGTTGGACACTGGTCAGTAATTGGACAACACTGCTGGGTCGAGTAAAGGTTTCTTTAGGAGGGGGCACAACAAAGCATGTTTCAAGGATGAAGGAAACACCCCATCTCATAATGAAGCATTAATTATTGCCTCAACCCAGCTGCCCGTCACCGCCTTGGAGGCTTTCACCAACCAGGCAGGACAGGGATCCAGTGGGCATGTAGTAGTGTGAATAGCTGCAAGGAGCCTGTCCACTTCCTCAGGGGCAACTGGATCGAACTGATCCCAAACAACATGGGATCTCCGGACCCTCCCCAATCACGCCAGGATTAAACCCCAAGTGGATCCGAGCGATTTTCTCCACCAGATAATCAGCAAAATCCTCAGCCGATCCCTGCCAACCAGGCACCAGCCCCACTCTACCAAGGAGAGACCTAGTCACCCGGAACAGGGTGGATGGGCAATTATCCGCAGAGGCAATAAGGGTGGTGAAATATTGCCATTTCACCACCTCTATTGTCACTTGGTAGGCCCTAATAGCGGCTCTAGCAAGTGTTCGGTCGGAGTTACTCTGGGTCTTCACCCAGCGGCGCTCTCAGCATCTTTTTGCCCGTTTCAGCTCCCTCAACTCCTCGGTGAACCATGGAGACGAGCAAGCTCCCCATGCTCAGAGAGGCCATAGTGCTGTGATTTCATCCAAGACTGCCGTCGTCACCCTATGCCACAGGTTGACAAGCGCCTTGGGTAAATCGTGTAGCTGATCCAGAGGAAAACACCTCAATTCCTTCTGGAATCCATCAGGATCCATCAGACACTGGGAGTGGGCCAATTTAATAGGCCCTGCTCCTAAAAGCCTCCTGCCGCCCTGGGAAGTGGCGTAGGCTGTGCAAGTAGCCGCTAAAATGGCATAATACCCACCCCCGCGGTAAGTGATGTATTTCAACTTCCAGTGGTGGTGGTGGTGGGGCGGTTTAGAGGTTTCATTTCATTTCACTTTTTATTTATATACCGCTTTATTCGGCCTGAAGGTGACTCAAAGCGGTTTACACCAATGCATGCTGTCTGCACAGCAGACAGCAGCAGAAAAAAGCGAAAGAGATACAATAATGACAATATAAAGTGTAAATAAGTACATAATACGACATTCACTAAACAGCATAATCAATACAAAACAAGGAATACAGTAGAATCAATAAAAAGTTCAAACAGCAAGTACAAGCCCACGCTTACGTCACAACAAAGACCGGACAGGCAAAATCCTCAAGAACAGCAGCAAACAGCAGGCATAGGCAGCTCCCATCCCCAGAGCCGGGGTTTCCACTGTGGGCCGTATTAATGAGCTCCACGGGCCGGATTAGTCCCACGGGGTCTAGGTTGGGAACTCATGAGCTAGACTGTTGCATTAAATGTACTTTTGTATAGGTCGGGCACATTCTTAAAAACCCTAGCTTGCTGGTGAATATCCTGTTCTCCTATGGCTAACATTCAATTTATGGACAAGCTGACTGAGTGGGGTGTGGCTGACCAGCTGCAATTGTTCTTGGACAAGACTGATACCTTCAATTCTTCTTAGTCTGTGTTTAGTTTGTGACATGGTATGAAAACAGCATTGGTTGCACTGCAAGATGACTTGTTGTGAGAAGCCAGTTGTAGAAATATTTCCCTTTTGGTCCTCTTTGACCTCTCAGTGGCCTTTGATACTGTATGGCATCCTCCTGGGCAAGCTTGGCAGGGGTGGGTATAGAGCAGGGGTTCTCAAGTTTTTGCGCCACTGGCCGGACTACTCACTCTCAGACACCTGAGCGGGCTGGATTCAGTGGTGGTGGGTGCGTTTGCGCATTCATGGGTATGTGTGGGTCATTGAAGTGGTCCAGATGGAATGGCATCGGGGTCTGGCCTGTGTGGCTAGGTTGTGAACCCTTGGTATAGAGAGTCTAGCCTTGCGTTGGCTCATTCCTTCCTCATAGTCAGTCACAAAGAGTGCAGCTTGGGGTAGCTGGACTCTAGATTGTTGGGTCCCACAGGGGTCAATTATCTCTTCACTGCTCTTTAAAATCTATATGAGGTCGTTGGGTGTGACCATCAGGAGATTTCGGCTGACATATCACCAGTATGCTGATGACACATACTGAAGTTCTGTCTGTCATTTAAATCTTTTGCAGTGGATTGACTGATTCAATCTCCTTACAGTCCAGGGGACTCAAGAGTCTTCTCCAGCACCACAGTTTAAAAGCATTTATTCTTCTGCATTCAGCCTTCCTTATGGTCTAGCTCTCACAGCCATACATTAGTACAGTAATACCTCATACAAAGTCCGTTTCATACAACATCGGATTCATACAACATCGCCTAATTCCTTGAAAAAAGTTGCCTCATACAAAGTCGTGCGACTTTGTATGAGGCATTGGGGTTTTCCCAGGTTGCATTGCGCCTGGGCAGTATAAAAGGCAGGACACATGCGTGCATTGCTCTTGTGGGTTTTGTATGATGCAAAGAGTGTTTAGGAGAGGTTTTGAGCACAACTTTGGATTTTTTTGGATTTTTTCGTCAGAATTTTTAGAAGCATTCTTGGGATTTTTGCAGCATTCTTCAGGTTCTTGGACAATCAGGGTTGTTTGACATGTTTTTGTAATGTTTTTAGCCTTTAGACAATGATTTCTTAAAGTTCTGTCAGTTTCCTGTCTGTTTCCTTGACTTTGCCCTGAAGTCTGTGCTGTTACAGTACAATGTATCTCTATGGAAACGACGTTGTACGAGGCATCGCGGCAAGGATTTGGACGTTGTATGAGGCATCTTGGCTAGGATTTTGCATGCCTCATACAAAGTCCAAATCCGTATAAAGTCCAAACTTGTGGAACCAGGTTTGGACGTTGTATGAGGTATCACTGTACTGGGAAGACAATTGCTTTAACTAGGTGGACTTTTGTTGGCAGAGTGATGTCTCTGTTTTTTATTATGCTGCCTAGGTTTGCCATAGCTTGCCTCCTAAGGAGTAAGCATCTCTTTATTTCATGGCTGCAGTCACCATCTGTAGTGATCTTTAATCCCAAGAATGCAAAGTCTGTAGTTGCTTCCATTCCTTTCCCTTCTACTTGCCAGGGAGTGATGGGGCCAAATGCCATGATCTTGGGGTTTTTGATGTTGAGTTTCAAGCCAACTTTTATGCTCTCTTTCACGCTCATCAAGAGGCTCTTTAGCTCTTTTCCCTTTTTGCTATTTGGGTTGTATCATCTGCATACCGAGGTTGTTGATAACCCCTCCCCCCGGCAATCTTAATTCCGATTTGTGATTCCTCCAGCCCTGCATTATACTTGATGTACTCTGTTCCATATCCTGTCCATATCTTGACCTGCATATTGGTTTCTCAGAATATAGATGAGATGGTCTAGTACTCCCATCTCTTTATGATCCAAACGATCAAAGGCTTTACCATAGCCAATAAAATAGAAGTACAGTACTGTAGATGTTTTCACTTGCTTTCTCCATGATCCAGTGAATGTTTGCAATTTGGTCTCTGGTTTCCCTGCCTCTTTGGAACCCAGACAGCACCGCCATGCTCAAGATCCTAGAAGCGAAGCTTCGGCAGTATGTGGATCGAGAACTACTGGAAGTACAATAGAATGTATATGCAATACTTTAAATAAGTGAATCATGCCATCTAAATTACATCTTCATCTACCACCATTTTCTTTTTTAAAAATTCAGTTTTTATATAATTTATATATCTTGCATTATTGCTTGTACCATGGCAAAATGGAATTTTTGATCCCCTCCCCAATGTAGGTTATATTTTTTTCCTATTTTAACAACGTTCCCTTCATAACTGAAGTAATTCAGATTATTTTATTGAAGCCTCTATACTGACAAGTAGCTCCCCATCCTTTCTGTTGATGTTGCTATACCCCCTCGTTAGAAATCTGTGTGGACTTTGATATGGTTTCTGAAGTTCTACTCTCTTGCATATCTCCCCTCTACCTAATTAAATGGTGCAGTGCCTGCTGTACATCAAAGGGTGAGCATTTCCTAAAGAGTAACTAGTTAATTATGAAAGCTAATTGAACATATGACCTAATTGTTGGGTATTCTTCAAACCATCGCTATGTCTTTAGTTCTGTAGGGTTTTTCCTTTTAAAGTTATAGCAAATGCTAATTACTGTTTGAAAAAGAAAGGAGCAATGTGCCTAGGGGAAGAGTTTGCACTGCCCTAATATGTTCACTTTGAGGGGTGGAAATTGCTTTCTTAGCCAAGTTTTCAGCTGTAGAGTACATCAACGTGTCTTGTTCCACAAAACTATCTTTCACTGTGGTCATCTTAGATTAAAAACACATTGACTAAATGTGAGGCATTTTATATGAGATGATAACGTTCCTTGTGAAATGTTAAGATCCCAATAATGTATCCTTCAGTATTCGGTAATATTTTCAGAAAAATCTTGCTAGATTTCTGAAACCCAAGAATTAGCTTTAAAGAGTGAACCGTGCTCTATCTGTCTCTCAACTATTAATCACTTTATAACAAAGGCACATGATCTGCTCCCCACTGATAAGGGCACAGCATAAGGGGCTGTGGTGGCTCAGTGGTTAAGAAACTCGCCTAGTTAGCTGGAAGGCTGGCAAGTTGGCAGTTCGAGACCTGGGTACTGCATGACGGATTGAGCGCCCATCTCTGTCCCATTTCTTGGAGACACGAAAGGAGCCTCATTTGGGCGTTCCCTGAGTGGAGTTTCTTCTGCAAAAATCCTTTCAACCCAGAATAATTTCTGACACAAAATTATTATCCCATTGAAGGAGACCTAGTGGAATTCTCACCTCTGGGAGAGGTGCATGCTTTGTGTATATTCCAACATGATTGACATTATCCACAATTTGCCAGTTTCTCGAAGTCTTACCTACCCCTTCAATTGGAAATTCACTCAGCATGGAATAATGTTGAGTCAGACTATTTCCAACTGAAGGGGTAGGTAAAGCTTCAAGCTCAATACTGTATGTTAATTTTGATTGGCAGTAGCTCTTCTAGTTTTTCAAATGGGGTTCTTTATTGATCTTGCTTGGAGATCCCTGGGGGTATCTGGTGGTATCTTGTCCAAGTACTAGCCAATACTTATTCTGTTAATCTTTTGCAATCAAAAAACATTTGGTTTTGCATGGTGGTATAAACTTGGAAATCACTCTCTGTGAGATCAGATATTTACAGAGTATTTGAGCACAAAGAGTCAAAATGATAGCAAGTTGTGCATCTGTGCAATATTAGAAGGTTAAAGGAAGGAAATGCCATTTGAAGCTTTTGTCTCCATAAGGAGATAAAAAGCTAGTGTCATTATATACCAGGAGTTCTGAACTTTACCGCGCCATCGGCTGGACAACTACCTCTCAGACCGTGCTGCAGGCCGGACACATGGGCTCTAGGTTGCAAACCCTGTTATATACTGTCCCACCCACATGCCTATATGGCTCTCAGATGAATAGATATTTCTTTTGCCATTAGGCAAAATAACTACACAGACTTTTCTCCTCCCTTTCAGTTTTTTTATCATGGCCATTTACAGTATCTATTGCTATTTATGAATTCTTAATATTAAAGGGAGGACTGTAGTGGCTCAAGTGGCTAAGATGCTGACTGGTAGGCAGAAGGTCAGCAGTTCGATTCCTGAGTACTGCGGGACGGAGTGAGCTTCTGTCTCTGTCCCAGCTCCTGCCAACCTAGCAGTTTGAAAGCAAGAAATTGCAAGTAGAT
Organism: Bradypodion pumilum; assembly: GCA_035047305.1. Taxonomy (NCBI): domain Eukaryota; kingdom Metazoa; phylum Chordata; class Lepidosauria; order Squamata; family Chamaeleonidae; genus Bradypodion; species Bradypodion pumilum. The sequence goes on along the minus strand of JAWDJD010000002.1, from coordinate 281,084,259 downwards.
AAATAGGTACCATTTTGGTGGGAAGGTAAACAGCGTTCCATGCACTTCGGCGTCTCAGCATGGCTGACACCTGACCACGGAAACGTCTGCAGACGCAGACAGCGCTGGTTCTTTGTCTGTAAACAGAGGTGAGCACTGAACCCTAGAGTCAGATACGACTAGCTTTCGAGCAAGGGCAACCTTTACCTTTAATGTAAAAGAGCAGCTCTTTGCTAGTAGGATTTCATAATTTAAAAAATCTATGTTGTCTTTCATAGTACAGTATGTCTGTTTGCTGGAATGAATAAAGCTGTGGAATATCTGAAAAGCAAGTGTATTTTGAACAAAATTTATAATTGTGTCACCTGAGCTGAGAGAGAATAAAAATGGAAGCTGTTTTTGGACAGTGTATTAGAAAGATCAGTTGAACTGCCTGAGATGTAAACTAAAGGCCCTGGGCTTCTGTGTACTGTTTCTGTTCATGCGCTTTCTGTCATCCTGGAATTAAACCCAAAAACTTTGCAAGATCATTTTAATAGGGGAAAACCTCTTTGTCTTGCCATCCTGGTGACAAATTGCAAACACTGCAGGAAGAGTGACTTTGGGAGGTAAGAAATTGGGACAGAGGGGAAATTAATGCCAAAGCATAAAAGACAAAGCAGTTGTAAGATCATTGTTCTTCAAACTAGAGAGGACTTTTCTTTTTGATAGTTTGTTGTTAGCAGCTGAGTTTTTTTGGGGTAATAATTTGAATCTTATAATAATTTAAATTTAAGGGGACTTGGAGGAAAGCATGGCAGTTCTTTTAACAAACTTAACCGAAACCACTGAAGTAACTGTTGGATATTGAATACTGATCCATCTATATCAAATAGCTGAGTCACTGTAGTACTGAAGTTTTGAAATTATTTATATTTAGCCATCATAAAAGCCATGGTAGCAACTTAATAGGTAGTATCACTCCCCAATGTGGTGTAATGGGTAGAGTGAATAGGGCTCAGGAGGCCTGGGTTCTAATGCTGCTCAGGCATGGAAACCCACTGGGGATGTGGATTGTTAAAACATTTGTTAATATTTTACTTAATTTGAAAAGTTCATTAGGGTCTCTATAACTCAGTTCTGACTTGATAGCATATAGCAAACACTAGTATCACTTTAATATTTATTTCTCTGCTAGTTCACTTTGGCTTCACTGATCATCTAGGGCAGGGGTTCTCAACCTTTACAGGTCCGGGGCCAGGTCATGTTCCCTCAAACAGTTGAGGGGACTGGACTGGTTGTTCAACTGCCGTTTACTTAAATGAGTCAGCGGGCAATTCCAGCAGTGGGGGCTGGAGCAAGGGGGCTGGATTGTTTGGTTTTGTGGTCCGGATTCGGCCCACAGGCCATAGGTTGAGAACCCCTGATTTAGGGGAGTGAACATACAGATGTATGGGTCAGTAACAGTCATCCTGGGAATAACTTCAAGAAGAACAGCTATTGATTTGATTTGATTTGATTTGATTTGGATGCCGCACCATTCGACAGTGCAACTGTGCGGCTTACATAAACCACTAACCTCAATATTACAATAGCATACAAAACAATTAATTATAAACAATACAATCAGTAACATACAATATAATCTATCAAAAATACAAAATATAGGAACACCCAAAGGTCGGCAGGCGGGAGCATCCTTGACCACCTGAACGGTTACAGCTGGCTCAGTCCTTCCCTCCTCCAGTCGATGACGGGGCTGGAGGATGGCAGCAGGGGCGTCCTCTACCACTTTGGACCAAAGCAGCCTTTTATCCTCCTCTGGGCAGGGTGGAGCCCGGAGGTCGGTGGGCGGGAGCATCCTCGACCACCCAAGTGGCCACAGCTGGCCCAGTCCTCCCCTCCTCCAGGTGATGATGGGGCCGGTGGGCCGTAATCCTGTGCAATGTCCATTTGCCTCAGTACTGATTCTGCCTTTGAGCGTGATCCATTACAACAATTTACCTTCCTTTGTGCTTGATCCTTAGTGGATGTCACCTCTGTGGCTGTAAAACCTCTAGCAAAAGACTCATGTTGCTGTAACTCAAAACTGCATGCTGTAAACCACTGAGCCTGATCTCGATGTAATGGCCTGACCATTACTGGATTCTCTGTTGAGCCCTGAGGCATCCACGAATACAAAACAGATAGACATATCACTGCAAACATTTGCTCTGGCTTGTTCATGTATGCATATCTAAAGTGGGTAGTAGTTTATCTATTTGAGGTGTGCTCTTTCATCTTTTTCGTCTTCAGGTTCCCGGAATTCTCAAAGAATTCTTGGAATTGCCATCCAGAAACCCAGATCAGCACACCTGTAGCACATCACTCCTCTGTCCCCCAAAAGGTTTTTTGAGTGATGGAGTGCTTTGTAGAGAGTGTCTCTCAAAGAACTACAACCCCGAGGAAGCAAAGTGGCAGCTCCCCTCCCTTTTGTAAACAATTCAATGGCAGCTAGCAGCAGGAAACAAGAAGGCTTGAGGAGCCAACTGGGCTAGTAAAATAATTCAAAAGCCCTTCTCAGAAGTGGAAGAGCAAAACTGGCAGGTGTGTTGATTTGAGTTTCTAGGCTACAATTCCCATAAATCTTGGAAAGTTATGGGAACTGAAGTCCAACCCCTCCCCCCCCCAAAAAAAAAAAAGAAAAGAAAAGAAAGAAAAAAGAAACACATACTCGTAGTGTCCATCTGTCTGGTCTTCATGGACGTCCCAGGATTTACCATTCCTTTCTTCATTGGAAGAGATAGAGAATCCAGCAATGGTGAAGCACTGAGAGCGTGAGATGTGCCACTTGGCTGTTGTTTAACATTTGTGTTTTGTAGATCAAAGAGAGATTCAAACATGTATACCTTGGAGCAAATACCTTGGGCTGCAGTGGCTCAGTGGTTAGGAAGCTTGCCTTGTTAGCTGGAAGGCCGGCAAGATGGCAGTTCAGTGCTCACCTCTGTTTACAGACAAAGAACCAGCGCTGTCTGCGTCTGCAGACGTTTCCGTGGTCAGGTGTCAGCCATGCTGAGACACCGAAGTGCATGGAACGCTGTTTACCTTCCCACCAAAATGGTCCCTATTTATCTACTTGCAATTTCTTGCTTTTGAACTGCTAGGTTGGCAGGAGCTGGGACAAAGATGAGAGTTCATTCCATCCTGCAGCACTCGGGAATCGAACTGCTGACCTGCCAACCTTCCAGTCATCAAGTTCAGCATCTTAACCACTGATCAGCCAATGTGCTGGCTTAGGCTTCTGGGAATTGAAGTCCACCAGTGTTCCGTGGAACATAGTTTGGGAAATGCTGGTTTATAAGAAGTGTAGTAAAGAAGAAATACACATGCTAAATAGTTTTATTCATGACTGCAAAGCCATTGTCATATAAAAGGTTGTTAGAAGGCTTTGGTTAAGAAATGTAGCTCTTAACCACTTGAGCCATTGTTGTCCCTTTTACATTAGTAAAGGTAAATGTTTCCCTTGTTCGAAAGCCAGTCATATCCGATTCTAGGGTTCAGTGCTCATCTCTGTTTCAAAGCCAAAGAGCCAACATTGTCTGCTTCTGTAGACGTTTCTGTGGTCATGTGGCAGGCATGACTAAACACTGGAAGGCACAGAACTCTGTTACTTTCACACCAAAGTGGTCCCTATTTATCTACTTGCAATTTCTTGCTTTCAAACTGCTAGATTGGCAGTAGCTGGGACAGAGACAGAAGCAGTTACTTGCCACAATCCAATGATTAGTGATCTCAGTGGGGCCTAGGGGCAATTTTAAAGATTTTTCTGGCAAGGAGTGGAGATAAACAGGAAGGGTGTAGGCAAATGGGGCAATTTACATATCAATTTATTTTTAAAACAAAGTTAAGTATAGTGGTTATATGGTATAAAATTGCTACAGTGAGTTTTTTTTAAAAAAAAACTGAAAATGGGTTTAACTTTTTAAAATGGGAGTGTTAAACTGAAAAGGCATCATTTTATCTGTTAGTGATCTATTATTTATAAAGATGAAAAATTTGGGAAAGTTTGGTTTGTTTGTTTTTTGCAGGGATGCTTGAAACCTGGCAAAATTGCCATTTACACATCTAAAAAAAGACCACATTTTTTAAAAAAAATAATTATCAAACAACTGCAGTGGTTAAGAAGCTCTCCTTGTTAGCTAGAAGGTTGGCAGGTCGGCAGTTCAAGACACGAGCACTGCATGACAGTTTGAGCTCCCATCTTTGTCCCTGCTCCTGCCAACTTAGCAGTTCGAAAGCAAGAAATTGCAAGTAGATAAATAGGGACTACTTTGGTGGGGAAAATCTTGGGGACATGAAAGGAGCCTCATTCGGGCGTCCCCTGAGCAGAGTTTTTCCAGCAAAAATCCCTTCAACCCAAAATAATTAACAACAACAACAACAACAACAACAACAACAACAACAACAACAACTATTCTTATTCTTATTCTTATTCTTATTCTTATTCTTATTCTTATTCTTATTCTTATTCTTATTCTTATTCTTATTATTATTATTATTATTATTATTATTATTATTATTATTATTATTATTATTATTATTATTATTATTATTATTATTATTATTATTATTATTATTATTATTATTATTATTATTATTATTATTATTATTATTGGGATATATTTATGGATTGATAACCAATCTGGCTTTTCAGTTGGGGAAACCTTTGTATGGCCTTGTACTCTGCACTGGGATTTTCTTCTTAACGAAGTAGAAGGTTGTAACTTCAGACAGATGTCTTGAAAAAGAGGTGAACAGCTCTGCATTTAAATCTGATTAATGTCCCACCCCCAATTACTATACAGCCTCTGGGTTACCTATTTAAAAATCCAGCTTGTGGTTTCAGAGGCTGCATTGAACCTAATGTACTGTATTAATAACTTTACATTTTAAAGAGTTCTTGAAGTAGAAGGAAGGAGGAACACAGCTATATGGCAATTGTGCAGTCTACTGACTAAGTAGGTTTAAAAGTTGTATCTACTTGTATATTTAAGATCCTGTTGCATTTAAAAAAGGACATATCCTAAGGCATCCCTGCTTCTTTGGAATGATAGTAGTTTAGTTTCTTTCCATGATGCAATTTTAAAAAAATAACCCACAGGAAAAACATTTCTTCTTCACTACTTTGAGAAATTGCTGATCACAAACAGAAAAGTGAAATACAAGAACAGCTAAAGGGAGAGCTATCCATTTCTTAACCAAAGCCTTCTAACAACCTTTTATATGACAATGGCTTTGCAGTCATGAATAAAACTATTTAGCATGTGTATTTCTTCTTTACTACACTTCTTATAAACCAGCATTTCCCAAACTATGTTCCACGGAACACTGGTGGACTTCAATTCCCAGAAGCCTAAGCCAGCACATTGGCTGATCAGTGCTTTGGTGAATTGGCTTAGGCTTCTCGCAATTGAAGTCCAAAAAACTAAAGATTGGGAAACACTGTATAAACTACTGTGTGTGTGTGTGTGTGTGTGTGTGTGTGTGTGTGTGTGTGTGTGTGTGTGTGTGTGTGTGTGTGTGTGTGTGTGTGTGTGTGTGAGAGAGAGAGAGAGAGAGAGAGAGAGTGAGTGAGTGAGTGTGAGAGAGAAAATTAGAATTGAGTACAGTACATTCAATTCACTTTTTATAGTTGCTTTTTTATTCAATTCTCTTTTAAAAATTGACTATCTAATTAAGAACTGTTTGTGATTTTCCAAAGAACTATCAACATATGTTCCTCTGCATAGAAAATATGTCTTAGTTTTGTATTGTACATCTGCAAGTTGCACCATCTCAGGGTGCCTCCAGAAAAAGGGGATGGTAAACCACTTCTGACTATGCTTCACTTGGAAAACCCTGAAAATAGGTCATCAAAAGTTAGAGTTGGCTTGACAGAGCGCGCACACACAAACCCTTTTGTACAAAACTTGAAATAATGCTGCAGTGTTATGTTTGAAAGAAATAGGTTGCTTTCATTTGTTTCTTCAGGTGTAGCTGGCTTTTGTAGCTGACATCTGTATCTGTGTCTTCCATTTTCAGTCACTGTAGTATAAAGAAATTTCCACAAGATCCCCACAATTTATATCCTCCAGTATTGTTAATGTGACAACATAATATCTTTAGTTTGTGCTGCTTAAACTCAGGTCTTCACTTTTTGAGTGTTTAGCCCAGGGGTTCTCAATGTTTTTAGGCCATGGGCCAGACCACGCCCCCTCAGCTGAATGGGACAGACATCTCCCCCCCCGGCTGTCAATGCTGCTGTAAAACGCGTCCGCGGCTGTGGTAGATGTGTTACAACAGCCACAAGCACATTGTAAATGCGTCTGCTTCCAGTGGCGGCAACACAGGCCACATGAAATGGTGTTGCGGGCCGGGCCCAGCCCGTGGACGATAGGTTGGGAACCCCTGTTTTAGCCACTGCAAATATCCTTTTCTTAGCATTCAGGAATCTTTTTAAACTGCAGTGATATCTGCATGAAGGACAAGTGAGCTTTGCACTTTGTAGGTCCATCAATCATTACTACTTTCCACAGAGAAAAGGTTGGCTGAAATCTACCCAAGGTGATTTCAAACTTTTACGTCAATTAGAGAATAGTTCTTTTTAATCCAATTCAGTGTTAATCTAATTGATACTCTAGAGAGACTTCTCCCTACATTCACTTATTACATTGATGCAGTATCTCAAAAAAGGTTTGTAAGTCCTGCAAATTATTTAGTGTTGGTTTTTTGTTGTTGTTATGTGGTTTTGGACTCAAATTAAAACAGGGCAATAAGAATAAAACCCATGAAAAACCCTAGCATGTAATTTAGCTATAAATCCCCTGAACCAAGAACGGATAAAACCATCATTTCTCAAGAAATTAAGGTAGTGTAGGGTTGAGTCAGCATGCAAAACCTTTTAACCAATATGGGAAGGCAAGAGACCAGGCTCTACACTCTACAGAAGGAGTTCTCAACCTTTTAAAGACGGGGCCCGGGTCACGCTACCTCAGACAGCTTCGGGGGCCGGATGGCCATTTTCCCCTTCTTCCACCACATGGCACTTCCTGGTGTGGTGGAGGCGGTGGGGGGGGGCATGAAATAGTGCCACAGGCCGCATCCAGCCCACTGGCCACAGGTTGAGAATCCCTGATCTACAGATATAAGGCCAGCTTCAGTCAGAATCCTGCAGATGAAGCACATTAAGGCATTCCAAAAAGTGAGAGCAGAAGTTTGAAATCACATTTTCAACATGGATGTTGGAGGAAGCTGGATGTTGGAGATGAGATGGAAGGATGAGGAGGAGTCAGTACAGTGTCACGTTTAATTTCTAAGCATGTCTTTGAGTCTATGTTGAGCACAGAGGCAGTTTGGGAATAAAGAAAGAATTTAGTGAGGGTGACTCAAACTTACATTTTAATTTTAATTGAACTTTCTAGGTTGAAAAAAATGAATTAGAGATTAAAGAACACAGCTGATGACATAATAGCCTTTATACATACAGAGTTGTATATCAGGATTCTTGCCATTGGGCAAATTGGTCACATTGTAGTGTCACAGAAAGAGATGCGTAATGATGAAGGTTTTGGGAATTTCAGGATTATTTGTGTGAGAGGGAGATTTAATAGTATGACATTTCCCACTGCGGTCCTGCTGTTGACAGCAGGGATTTGGGCTATTGAAGGCTCTTATCCTGCACCCCACTCCCATTCCAAGGTTTTCAAAGGCTTCCCAAGGTCAAAAGGAATCCTTTGGGAGTCTTCAAATCTGGGGAGGAGAAAAAGGAAAGTTTAAATTAAAGAGTAAAGTCTTTAGCTGATGGCTGTGGGGTATATCAGCCTTTATGTGTGCAGAATCATGCAACAGAATTCCAGCCATTGTAAATTAGGCAAAAACATATAGGTACTGTATGTTTTTATCATTTTATATAAGTTAGCCTTTTAAAGAAGGGATTTATTGGCTGATTACCTTACAGGTGAAACTCAGAAAATTTGAATATCGTGCAAATGTTCATTCATTATACTTAAAAGATGGAACAAATAAATGAGATAGACTCATTACATGCAAAGCGAGATATGTCATGCCTTAATTTATTATAATTGTGATGATTATGTACATGAGATTATGTGATGATTATGGGGTATATGAGATTGTGGGGTTGGGGTTTTCATAAACTGTATAAGCCATAAGCACCAATATTATAACAAAGTAAAGCTTGAGCTATCTCGCTTTGCATGCAATAAGTCTATCTCATATATTTGTTTCACCTTTTAAGTTGCATTACTGAACTGAATGAACATTTGCACGATATTCTAATTTTCCGAGTTTCACCTGTATGTTCTTTTACTTCCTCTTAAGCCTGTGCTGGTTATACATATGCTTGTGGTTGATAAAAAAAATCTGGGAAGATTGCATTTATATTAGGCTCTTTTTCTTGTGCCGTATCCAATTCTGAATACAGTAATTGAGTAATTGAATACCTCATACATAGTCCGCTTCAGACAACATCGGATTCATACAACATCACCTAATTCCTTGGAAAAAGTTGCCTCATACAAAGTCGTGCAACTTTGTATGAGGCATTGGGGTTTTCCCAGGTTGCATTGTGCCTGGGCAATATAAAAGGCAGGACACATGCGTGCATTGCTCTTGTGGGTTTTGCACGAGGCAAAGAGTGTTTAGGAGTGGTTTTGAGTGCGATTTTGGATATAATTTGAATTTTTTCGTCAGACTTTTTAGAAGCATTCCTGGGATTTTTGCACCATTCTTCAGGTTCTTGGACAATCAGGATTGTTTGACAAGTTTTTGTAATGTTTTTAGCCTTTAGACAATGATTTCTTAAAGTTCTGTCAGTTTCCTGTCTGTTTCCTTGACTTTGCCCTGAAATCTGTGCTGTTACAGTGCAAAGCATCTCTATGGAAATGACGTTGTATGAGGCATCGCGGCAAGGATTTGAATGTTGTATGAGGCATCGCGGCTAGGATTTTGCATGCCTCATACAAAGTCCAAATCCGTATAAAGTCCAAACTTGTGGAACCAAGTTTGGACGTTGTATGAGGTATCACTGTACTGTATTGGCTCTCATAATGGTGATCAGCCATGAAGATTGTCCTGGGAGCAGTGGACTTCGATTTGCTTTCTGCATTGCAGCATGACACCCATGCCACTGATCCAGTTTCGCGAGTCACTCTCTAGTCCTGAGTCCTTTTGGCACGCAAAATCCTCCTCAGCCCCAGGTCAGGATTGATGGAGCTGGTGCCCCTCATCAAGATGGAGTCAAGTGGGATTCAATCCACTTGGGGATCATCTCCCTTCCCTATGGACTTCAACACTCAAGGTTATTAATCCTCCAGCTTGTCAGATTAATAAACTGCTGCCTGACTGTTGGTGTTGAGTCGCTGGCAGTAGGGTCTACTCTATTACCATAGCAGGATAACCTGGCCAGACTGGAATATTAGGCTCAGCAAAGAATACACAAGAATACCAATCTCTTTTTCTGGAGTTGTGTTGCTTTGCCCCCCAGCTGTACAGACTGGCTCTTCTCCTGGGAGGCACACTGGAAAATCAAACTCTGGCTGCGCAGCCAGATACGTAACTCACCAAGCTATTCAGATGATTCAGCCACGTGTCCTAAGTATTCTCCCTGTACTGTATCTTGTTTTGTAATCAGTATTTTGTGAGGTACAAATATATTCTTACAACAAAAAATGCCTGCTTGCTTCTTTCTGTTCTGTAATCATGATATTCTGTATCCATACTGATGGGGAGAAAATCCAAAGCATTCTCTTATTTTTCTAGTTCTCATTTCTTGGATAATTAGCCTGAATTCATTAAAAAGCCTTCTGGCTTTTTAGTCCTTGAGTGGGTGCTCTGAAAAGAAATCACAGTAATACAGAAAAAGAAACATGGTTTATTCCTTATAAATGAATGGTTAATTTAAATTCTAATAGGAGATGATAGGAAGGTAAAATGGGTAGTAGTTCTGCTTGGCTTATCCTTCAGGCATCTAGCTGTTAGCTCCATAATTTGGTTAACCGTGCTTCTCGCTTAAGCACACAAGGAAGTATATATAAAATATGGGATGATTAATCCTTGTATTGATAGCACTGAAGATTAATGGAACTTCATAAATTAATATGAACTCATACTCTTTTCAAGCTACTTTCTCTTGAATTGTGTTTTATTATTATATTTTATTTACTTATTATATTTATACACCGCCCATCTAGGAGATTTTCCTACTCTGGGCGGCTAACAGCACAAACTCACACATTAAGAACTACTGTTACACACACACACACACACACACACACACACACACACACACACACACACACACACACACACACACACACACACACACACACACACACACACACACACACACACACACACCAGAGTAAAGTAAAACAAGCTGGTGTCTGAGGGCACAGAGGATCAACTAGCTGGCTAATGTATTGCTAAAGGGACCATGCCCTGGAAAGGCCTCCTTGTATAAAAAAAAGTTTATAATTGTTTTTTAAAGCTATCCAGTGAAGGGACCTGGTGCAGCTCCACCGGTAGTGTATTTCACAGTGTTGGTGCCGCCACCGAAAAGGCTCTATTTCTCTGTTTCAAAACTTCTAATCATTTTTGCATCCCCTTCCAGGCTCAGTCTTAAAATATTACATTCAAAGCTTGATTCTATTCTGAATTCTTACTAAAAATCCTTTGGTATTGCACATAATTATTAATAGTGTAATATTTATCTGTGCATGTACCTGTACTGTATTCCTAAACTAGCAATTATAACTCTTTCTAATGCTGAGCTATAATTGCTGTTTTCTGTATCAGTGTTCATTTAATATGGTCTGTAGTCAGATGGCAACATACTAATGTAAAGCATTTTCTGTCAAGATTTATTTCTGCTTTTTTATCCCATTAACTATTTATTTCAACTTTATCAAATTGTATAGTGAGAATAATGATACTTATCAGGAGTTGTTAGAAAACACTCATTTTATAAAAGCATGAAAACGTAACTAAAATGTTGCTTAAATGTTGATGTTCCTTATACTGAGTATTAAAAGGGAAGATTTTGAGATGTTTAGAGGAAGGGTGCCAAGTCTAGAAATATATTTTATTATTGGACGAGTTGATCACCTTGTTTCCCCATAAAATTATGAGTTGCAATGAATTGTCAGCAATGACAGTGACATTAGGCAGTGCTTAACGATGCTGGTATGACAGTTTGCATTTTAATTTTTGGTGCATAAATTTACATTGGTCTAGATTGCAATAACTGTCTAAATCAAGAAGAAATATAATAGATTAGTATAAATGTTAATGAATTGCTACATTTCTTTAATACATTTTTGTTAATAATCAGAATAATTTGTTGTTTCATAATGATACAGTATTTATTTTGTGTTTCTCAGTGCCTTATAACAGAACCCTGGAACAATTTAATTTACTATAAAAGCAGAACTTGCAGATGCTGTCTTTTTAAGTGGAGCTTGTAAATACTCTTCTTTTTTGAAGTCTCTCTGACTGCAGTGGCTCAAGTGTCTAAGACGCTGACTGGGAGGCGGAAGGTCAGCAGTTCGATTCCTGAGTACTGCAGTATGGAATGAGCTCCCGTCTTTGTCTTAGCTCCTGCCAACCTAGCAGTTTGGAAGCAAGAAATTGCAAGTAGATAAATAGGGACCACTTTGGTGGGAAGGTAACAGCGTTCCATGCGCTCCAGTGTCTAGTGGTGCCTGTCACATGACCATGGAAATGTCTGCAGAAACAGACAGCACTGGCTCTTCGGCTTTGAAACAGAGATGAGCACTGAACCCTAGAGTCGGATACGACTGGCTTTTGAGCAAGGAAAACCTTTACCTTTACCTTTATTGACTCACGGTATGGGTCTTAAGCCTCCAAAGAACCATGTCTGGAACATTCTAGCATACTTCAATTCTTTTTTTCTTTTCTTGTCACCAAAACAGAACTGTTTTTGCATTTTCTAATTTTCTCTGAGGTTTTCTTAGGTTGTTTCTTCCTTTTTATTTTTCTGTAGTTATGTTTGATTATATTGATAATAAAATTGCATGCCATCACTTCATTTCTGATTTATGGCAATCCTTTCCATGGTTTCTTAGGTAAAGAATACATAAGTATGTTTTACCATTCCCTTCTTGGAGCACCTTGGGACTGCCTAGTTTGCCCATGGCTACACAGACTGGCTTTTCTTCCAGGAGGCATAGTTAGGAATCAAACTCAACCTCTGGCTCCACAGCTAGATACCTGAACCACTAAGCCAGGGGTTCTCAACGTTTTTCAGCCATGGGCTGGACCACACCCCCTCAGACAGCTGAGCGTGCTGGACAGGTTGTCCCCCGCCCCCCACTGTAAATGCTGCCGTAAAATGTGTCTGTGACTGTCATAAACGTGTTAACAACGGACATGGACTAATTTATGGCTGTAGTAAACATGTTTACGACGGCCGCAGACTCATTTACAGCTGTCGTATACATGTAAATGACTTCTGGAATTTCTCTCTACCTATGTGACAGTGATGGCATATAGTCCACGGCCAGTTCCGGCAGGGGCGGGGGCGGCTGGAGCAAGGTCGGGGGATGGATTATTTGGCACTGCAGGCCAGATTCAGCCTGCGGCTGTAGGTTGCAAACCCCTGCACTAAGTTATCCAACCAGCATTTGGTTATATTATGTTTTGCCAATATATTTTGGACTGTACGGTTTACCTAAAAGTTATTTAAGAATAAACTTTTCAGTTTCAACCACTCCCTCTTTAAGTGTTACAAGCTTGAGTAGGTTGACTTTGGCTCTTTCTGCCAACCAGTTATTGCTTTTATTTATTGTCACCTAGTATAAGAGTATACTGAAAAACTATTCAGTAGAGTTGTAACGATGATAGATTTGTCAGAAGAAGAATCTTATGATGAACAACCTACATTTTTGGGAAGTGAAATGAAATTACTCTAAAGTTGCTTGGAAGAAATAAATCATTAGGAGTAGATGGAACGCACTCTTTCAATGTCAAGAAAATTTGAAAACAAATTCAAATTTATCTAGTTCATGGACTAGATAAATTCAAGATAAACTCTAGTACCCAAGAAAAGAGATGCTAGAGAGTACCAGTAATTATGTGATAGTTGCATTAATCTGTACAAGCAAAGTGAGTCTTGAGGTTTTACACTGGTCTTTTATCATATAGCAGTGGTGGTAGACCTATGACACGTATGCCAGAAGGAGCACACAGACCCCTCTCTATTGGCACATGCGCTATTGCTCAAGCTTACTCTGCCCAGCAGCCCAATGGGAGCGTTTCCTCTCTCTCCCAATACAGAGTTTGCCCCACCCCTCTGCCCAGCAGCTCAGTGGGAGCGCTTCCTCCCCCATGTGCTGACCTACCCCAGCAGGCAGGGTCACCACACAGAATCCTGGCAGCAGTCTATTCAAGGAGAATCCAAAGAGCAAAGTCCAAAGAGCAAGCCAAGGTCTGGTTACCAGTAGTTCAAGCGACTGTCTAGTCCAAAGGATGCCCAAGGGCGTCATCAGGGTTGGCAGAGAAGTCAGGGTCACAGCAGGCAATCACAAGAGGTATCCGAAGTCAAGCAGTGTGTCGGTCTTTGGACAAAGGAAAATTGTACCATTGCTTGTCTGGTGGGACTAGCTTGCTTAAGACGTCTTCCAGCTAATTGGGAGCCTCCTCTGACAATGAGCTCTGGCTTTTTTATGTGTCAGCTGCAGATCATTTCAGCACCATTCCTTGGTTGAGGGCTGATTGCTGTCAGAGTCAGATCTCTGATTTGACAGGTCATTTGCCTGAGGAGTCAGAGTTGGGCCAAAAGCATGCTGAGGTTTCTGCTTCAAGACATCCTCAAGTTCAGCTGCAGGCTGGGGTTCAGGTTCAGCTGCAGGCTGGGGAGGCAGAACTGGGCTTGGCATAGGAAATGCCTCCTGATCCAGGTCCTCTTCAGAGTCTGACCAGGGCTGGATCACAACACGCAAGCACAGAGTTATCCCCGCCCCTCTGCCCAGCAGCCCAATGGGAGCACTTCTTCCCTTCCTCCAGCACAGAGTACATTCTGCCCTCTGCCCAGCAGCTCAATGGGAACACTTCCTCCCTCCCCAGCACAGAGTTCACCCCACCTCTCTGTTTGGGCACTTGGTCTCTAAAAGATTTGCCATCACTGTCATATAGGTAGAAAGAAATTCCAGAAGTCAAGCAATCCAGAAAAAGAAGAGTCACTCAATATCATAATTTTATGTTGACATCAAGTTGCTTTAAGGACAGAATATTAAAAAAACAGAATGGTTTGATGGAATCCAAGACTGCATTGCTGGACCAAATACTGGAATCCTGAAGATGTTCTATGTTCTACAACATTTGAAAGTACCTTCCCAACATCAGATTCTAAGTGTAATGCTTGTTTTGTAATCCAGTCAAATGCAGTAGCAGTGTTATCATTAATGGGAGTGCTTCCTTCTGATTTTAAATAAGTCTTTTGTCCTGTCTACCAATTTAGCTTTCCACCATCTCATGTCTTCCATCAACTCCTTCACTTTTTTCTCTTAACTAATTTTTAAAATAATTTCAGAGTCTTGGCTCTTGCTGTTAATGAACTTGTTGAAAGAGTGTATATTGCAAGGGTTCTCAAAATTTTAATGCCAGGGGCTGGATCATGCCCCCTCAGACTGTTGGTGAGCCAAATAGGTGCCTTCAGTGGCAGTGATGGTGGTAGTGGGGTGTGGTGGGGGCTCAGAGTGGTCCCCTGCCAGCGGCAGCAACACCTCCCCCAAGCCACTCCCCTCACCCCACCCCCACTTCCCTGCTTACCAGCCTGGAGGAGCTGTATGGCAACAACTCAGCTGGCCCACGACCTCGCTTCAGCCACCACTTCCACATCTGTTGCTGCTGCCTCAATCCTTGTCTCCTCCACTTGGCTTGGTGTGTCTCTAATGGCGGTCTGTAACAAGGCGGATGTTGTAAGCCTTACAACATCTGCCCTGCTATGGAGCGCCATTAGGGACATGCCAAGCCAAGCGGAGAAGATAAAAATGGAGGAGACGGAGACGGCAGCTGGAGTGAGGTCACAGGCCGGATGAGTTGGTGCCATGGGCTGGATCTGACCCGTGGGCTGTAGGTTGAGAACCCCAGGCTGGTTCCCTGGCTGGGAAACATTGGAAGCATTCTAACAAAACACCTATTTAATATTTCTAAGGTTTTCTCTCACAAACATGAAGAGCTAGAAACTTAATAAAATGAAAATAGTAGAAAAATATTGTACTGTACCTTGATGGCTATAGGAAGTACATAATGATTGAAAGCAGAGCTTTTCCAGTATCATTCACCTGCATATGAATTGATGGTACTACCTAGACTGTTGTTTGGACTGCACTTCTTTTGATGTTTGTACATAGCCGAAGGACAAGGGATATCAGAATGTAGTCCTGGGCCAACATGATACTCCCCAAAGCTATTTTGTAGCCCCAACCTCTGCTGGGGAAGGATGTTTTCCTAAGCTTAAATAAATGCTAATTTGTTGATAATGGACTCTTCAGAAGCAGTGATTCATCTTTTAATCATGTCACCCAAAAGCACATTAAATACTAAAAATATTTCCCATATTCATTTTCAAAATCTTTCTACATTTTTGACAATTTAGAGTTCTCAGAACATCTTGGGGGAAGAAAATTGCCCCACTGAAGTTGGCCATTCTAGCTTCAAAGAACTATTACGCTGAAAAGTACTAACTACTGCTGACAGAACCAATGTGATTGTGTTGTAACGTATACTTCCTGATTTCTTAGGCAAATTCATAATATATTTGGAGCAATTCACAGTAAGTACTCCAAGGGAAATTTACAAATTGCCTCTGGCACATTCCCTTTTATTTTTATTTTGAACTATGATTTAGACATTGAACCATTGGTATAGAGCTGCTGATCTTGATGTACTTCACTGATTTCTTCTGCCATCTACAGTTTCCTGATCTTCCATCACAGTGTTTTATCTAAAGGAAATAAATGAAAAAAGCATCAATCAATATTTTAATTGCATAAAAGTGTTGCATAAATTGGCATTTGTCATCTCAGAAGGGAACACATTTATTAGTAACATCAGAAGTAAGCAGTGCTTTGTATGTGGAACACAGTATGTTTCAGATGTTTTGACATTCATTCTGCTTTTCTGATCAAATGATTCCTTTTAATCTCGTCTGGGATTTCTATTTTATTGTTTTGTAATAATTGAATGGCTTTAAACTTTGATTCTTAAAACGAATAATTATCCCCTTTTACACTCATCTTTTGTAAGTTGTATAAGGTGTATTCTTTTGCCCTCTAATCTCCTCCCCATAACATTTGTCTTTGCCTACTGGTTGGGCTCTCCTCCTTATTGTCTCCCATTATATCCACTCCCTGTTATATCCTGCTGAATTAAGAATTGATGTCCATGGTTTTAAAATGTTTTTTTAATGGGTTATAGATGGGGGGTAGTTAAATTGGTTTTATTGTTGTTTTATTGTTGTTTTAATCATATTGTCACTCTTGAGTGAGGGAAGCAGGATAGAAATATTTCAAATATATTTCAAATAAATAATGTCTATGGGAAGAAGACAGGACTCAGCTGTGAAGCAGTTCTCAGTACTAGTGGGTTACTGGTGCGCCTTTGTTTTTGATTTTTCTCATTCAGCCGTGCCTTGTTTCAGTTCAGTGGGACTATAAGAAAAATCTATAAAATGACAGTAAGCATTGATGCTCCCAACTTTTCATGTGCTTTCTCTTGACTTTGGGGCTCAATTTAGGATGCTTATTTTGCTATTATCACCATGTTGAATCCAACATCCTATACTGTACTTGCTTTTGTATGATCTACAGTAACCAATAAGTTAGACAGGTGATGCTGTTTTAAAGATTATCATCTATATAAATCATCTGGCAAGGGCATAGAGTGAGTGTGAGTATTTATCGGTATGAGACCTCCATTAGTAACCAGTTGGCTGGTGGGCAGACCAGTATTTTAGTTGACTGTTTATTTTTCTTGTGTTCTGGCTATTCCTAAACATGTTGCTTTTTCTAAACCACTGCAGTAGGATTACATGGCAATCTTTACTGATACATTAATTTGATTAATTGGTCAATAAAGAGGCAATCCTACCTATTATTAACAAAGAAGAATGATAACATTTGTTGAAAAAGAGAATATGAGTGGTTAGTATGGACTAGTATTCAGTATTTTAAAAAAATATTATTAAAAGAAAAGAAAATTCTACAATCGGACATCCGCAAAGAGAGAAAAACAAGAACTTGAGAAAATCAACCCATATTCAAAACAGATAATTCCACAAATTATCATGTGTGGATGGTGGAAGAGTATTACACATCTAGAAAATTAGTTCTATTATATAATGAACTATCTGCACAATAGTGCTAATTTTTCCAATCAGATTCCATACTTTCTTTAATCATTCAGATATTGTAAGACCGTTAACTGTTTGCTAATTATTGGTAATCTAGCCTAGAAAAAGTTGATTAGCATTCAGTGTCTGCTGACCTAGCTGTATAATAATAAATAATAACTGGATTAAATGACGAGTTCTGGTTATACCTTTTTGTTCAAACAGATTCAGTTGTTTAATATTTGAAGATATTCAAGTCCTACGAAAGGCAAAAACATCTTTTGTAGGTTAATTTGCTCCATAGCAATGAAGCTTGTAGCTTAGAATGCACTTTTTGGTTGCAGTGTATTAAAGATTTTTTTATATATATCAACATATTACCAACATTTGTTAAATTATTGAATACATTGTTAATGCTTGTTAAAATATTTACTACCTGGCAGCAGTAGATGGCCCATGAAATATAAGTCACATATACTTTCCCAGCAGAATGCAGACATTGTCTTTCCAATATTATGGATTGTTGAGGGAAAGATGCAATATAAAGAGTGTACTTCAGATTATTAAATTAACTCAAAGACTTTTATCTTCAAATTTATGCCTTTGCATTGCCTAGTGGGAATTTATTTTCATAATGTCTTGAACCAAACACTTTTTAAATATCATTTTGAGTAATGGAAACACTTTGTAACTTAATAGCTATTTGCAAGGAGAAGTAGAATGTATCTCTAAATATTTCTTAAGAATATTTTACAAGGCTAAATTCTGCGCATGGGAAGGTTTTTCTGCAATTTTAATATGAAAGATCATTTCATGGTTTATTAGGACACCTTCCAACAAATGATATATAAAATATATAGGGCTGAGTTCTGTGTTAGTTCTTCTTACATAGATCCATTCCCATGCCCACTCAGGGTTGGCTTTAAAACATAAATCCACATTTGCAATATATTAGCAGATGCACATTGGAAGGACACAAAATGCTTTTGTAAGAAGAGTAGTGTAATAATTGTTACCACCTTATCCCAAAAGTAATATTAGGATAAAATAAGATATTGACTGAAATCTACCTTAATTTAATTTAACACTTTCCATCCCAACTCATGCTCTAAGCTTTCCTAGGGATCCATTTATTGGGACTGTAGCAGGAGTGTTTCATATTGGGAAATCACAACTGCTGGCAGTTCCTATTCTAGTGGCAATTTTCTTGTATTAAAAGCTTTGTTCCCTCCATTCTAAGGCTCTCCTAGGCTTCTTGGGTCAAAAGGAATCTCTAGGGAGCCTTGGAAGCTGGCAGGGGGAGATAGGAAGCTTTCAGTTAAAGAGTAATGCCATGGCTAATATCATCATTGCCATTTATGCCCATGGTGTTACTGAACAGGATATCAGACTGTATGTTTGGAGTTTGAAGCATTTCCGTGAAGTAATAGTAGGCTCCTTCCTTCTTTGTCATACCTGTCAAGTTTTGGATTTGGAAATAAGGGAAATTTCCCGACAAATACGGGATACTTGACAGCTATGCTTATCTTGTGCTGCCCTCCAATAGTGGCAATAGGGCATTGCAGTCTAATTAATAAGGGATGACGACGGGAAAGAGGGTAAAATAAGGGGTTCTCCTTCGTATAGTTTGTGAATCCCCACTATTGGGTTATGCGCCTGCGCAGAACACTGATCGGAGGCTTAAAATCTCATTGGTCAAAAGTTTTGGCGGTAAGACTGCCCACCGTACCGCCCACCCTGAGGCGCCAGTCTGCCATTTTACCTCAGTTCTCTTCTTTCCGCCTCAGCAGCAGGACGATCGTTGAGAGCTTCCTCAATTTTTTCGTCTTTTCTAAGGAAAAGTCTTCGACGAACTTTACAATTTTTTCCAGCAATCTTGTCCTCCGGGCCACCCCGGTGCTGTTTCTTCTTTCTTGTGGACTCAGTTACCAACTTCGCTTCGGTCACCATTTCCCACCTCAAGGGGGTGGCGGCTTGCCTGCCCTTTGGGGTGTTTGCCTTCTCGAACCTTCCATCAGGAAAAATTTTTCATGGCTGCAGCCTTCAAGCAGTGTTCTTCTTGCTTGAAGAAGTTTCCTGCCTCCAGCAGGCATAACCTGTGTCTTTTCTGCCTGGGAGAATCGCACCAGAGCCAATCCTGTGTGCACTGCAGGAACTTTACCCGGCTTGCAGTTCAGAACCGGAGCAACCGGTTGAAAGCGCACCTTATGGAGGTCGCCTTGGCTCCCGCCGCGGCTGCATCCACGTCTGCTGGTGCCTCTCAGCCTACTCGGCCTCTGCCTCTACCGTCTTCTTCTTCCACCCTCTCCATCAGGAAGAAGAAGAAGAAGGAAAAAAATGGGGAAAAGAAAAAGAAGCATAGGTCGGAGGAAAGACGCTCTCTCCCACCTACGCCTCGCCCTCCTGTTTCTCCGGGACCCTCGCCTCCTTTTTCGGTGGCGAGATGTCCTTCACCCGGGTACTCAGTGTGGGGCGGACGGTCTTCTTCGGGATCACCTGCTAAAGGACGCAGGGCTCGGGCTCCAGCTTGCCCACTGCAGGTGGTCACTTCTCCGCCTCGAGAGAGGGGCCGTCCTCCCACTAGACAGGCATCTGTCTCTCCGAGACCTAAAACTCCGACGATAGATGAACCGCCAACCACCATTCCGGCTACCGTTTCGTCTCCGATCATACCGGCCACCGTTTCGTCTGCCACCATTTCGTCCCAGCTGCTGGTGGTGGATGCGGCCAAGTTGGACTTCTTCAAATGCATGTTTGAGGCCATGGCAAAGTCATTCACCCAACAGTTTAAGGCCACCATCCCTGCGGCCTCTGCGGCTCTGGTGCCGACCACTGCAAGCCCCAGGGATGCTGGCCCTGCTGCCGCTCCACTGCCCTCTCGAGGGTCGAGCGTTCGCTCCACTGGCCCACCCATATCGTCTTGGTGTGGTCCAGACGTCGATGCGGTGAGCTCCCAGCCTGTCGACCTGCCCAGGCCGTACTGGTGTGGTCCCGATGTGGGCTCCAGGATTCCTCCCTCGTCCTCCGATGATTCCAGCATGTCTTCGGAGGAGGACGAGGGAGACGTCGATGCCGACAAGATGCCAGACCAGGCAATCAGTGCGGTTGACCCACTGCGTGGTGAGGATCAACGCTCCCTCACGGCGATGCTCACCCGTTTGGGTACCGCTCTGAATCTGAAGGTGGACCAACCACTGCTGGAGGGCGAGGACCAGATGACCGCCAAGCTGGACAAGAAGGTGATTTGTCCTGTCCACATCACCATGCTTCGTTCCATGTTGACGTCAGCGAAGGCAACGTGGAAGAAGCCGGTGTCGTCTCACTCCGTTTCGTTCAGGCTCGACGGAATGTATAGAGTCTTGGACGAGAACGTCGAGTTCCTTCAGGCACACCCTTTGCCGAACTCTTTGGTGGTTAAGGCCTTCCAGCACAAAATGGCCGTCTCTGGTTTTCTGGTACCTTCGACTCCAGAGGGAAAGAAGCTGGATGCGGTGGGCCGTAAGTTTTATGCCACCGGTTTGCTCTTCCTGAGGGCTGCCAACTACTCAGCAGCCATGGGCCTCTATCAGTCTCACCTCTGGGAGCAAGTGAAGACCCTTGCTGCGAAGCTGGCTGCCGATCTCCAGAAAGGATTCGACTCTCTGGCTGCAGAAGGAGACTTTCTGGCAGAGCAACAGATGCGGACTGCCAGGCACATCAATGATTACGTGGCCAAGGACATGTCCTCTGTCATCTTGCTCTGTTGCTATGCTTGGCTCAGGGGCACCTCTCTCGATGATGCCATGAAAAAGCTCATTGAAGAGTTCCCCTTTGATGGACAAGGCCTGTTCGGACAAGACACCGATAAGGTGCTCAACGAACTATGGCAGACGAATTCAACGGCTACGTTCCTGGGGCTCACCATGCTGGCTCAGCCTACCAACCCACGGTTCCAGCCCTTTACCCAATGGTATCAGGGGAACCCCCAGCAGCAGAGTGGTTCGGGCGACCAGCCCAGGGCCAATTTCTACAAACAGAGGCGCCAACATAAGCCTCGTTACCAACCATACGGACAGGGCAAACGGACCGACTCAAAATTCAATTCCTGGGTTTGAAGTCACGAAGGCCAAGGCTCTCTCGCTCCACCTCCCATACTTCCCCCTCCGGAACTTCCTCCAGGTGTGGTCCGCCATCACGAACGACCGGTGGGTCTTGAAGATCTTGTCCGCTGGTTACGCCATCGAGTTCGTCCGGATGCCTTGGGTAGGAAAACAGAAGAAATATCAACTCTTCTGTCCAAGGGAGCCATCAAGCGGGTAACACCGACCGATTGGGACAACAGTTTCTACTCGAGGTACTTCATGGTTCAGAAGAAGGAACGGAGGACTTCGGCCAATTCTGGACCTGCACCGCCTAAACAAGTGCATCCACACCAGGAAGTTCCGGATGGTGACCCTCCAAACCGTCCTCCCTCTCATCAACAAAGGGGACTGGTTCACGGTGATAGACCTCAAGGACGCTTACTTCCACGTCGGCATCCTCGAGGAACACAGACGGTTTCTCTGGTTCAGGATGGGAAACTGTGTATCAGTACCGGTGCCTACCGTTCGGTCTGGCTACAGCGCCGAGAGTCTTCACCAAGTGCATGGCTCCGGTGGCTGCTTTTCTCCATCAGAAGGGGATCAGTGTCTTCCCGTACATCAACAACTGGTTGACTGTCTCTCCCACTAGTTCGTCGTCCATTCGGGACACGGAGTTCACGGTTCACCTCATGGACAGTCTTGGCCTCAGAATCAACTTTGCCAAGCCGAAGTTGAATCCTTCTCAGCGCGTCGAGTACATTGGAGCGGTACTGGACTTGCTAGCTACCAGGGCTTTCGCCCCCCAGAAATGCTTACTGGACATTTGCACAAGGGGTAAGTAAGCGAATTCAGGATCAAGCCCTTCGTCAGGGCGAAAAAGGCACAGAGACTACTAGGCCTGATGGCCTCAATGACGGCGGTGATTCCTCACGCCAAGTTAAAGTTCCAGTCTCTGCAGTCATGGCTCCTCCACGAGTTCAACCCGCTCACGGAGAGCCAGTCCAAACAGTTGATTTTGTCTCCAGAACTGGTGGACCAGCTGGCGTAGTGGATGACATCTCTCAATGTGGCCACGGGGAAGAACTTTTACCCCCCACAACCATCGTTGCAGGTCCTGACCGACGTGAGCAACCTCAGCTGGGGGGCTGCTTGCGGGACTCTGACGGTCAACAACGTATGGGCTCCTCATGAGATGGTGCACCATATCAACTATTTGGAGCTGTTGGCCATTTGAAAGGCCTTACGTTCCTTCGAGGCCCTGCTCACCGGCAGTGTGGTTCAAGTGGCCTTGGACAATACCACGGCAGTGGCATACCTGAACAAGTAAGGAGGGACGAGGTCCACCACCCTGCTTTATCTTGCGGTACAACTTTGGGAGTGGTGCCTGGAAAGACATATCTTTCCAATTGGAGTACACATTCAGGGCAAGCTGAATGTCCTGGCCGACCACCTCAGCCGCCTCACCTCAACGACTCACGAGTGGGAGCTAGACGATGGGGTGTTTCAGTCCCTTTGCAGGGCGTGGGGGACTCCGACCATCAACCTCTTTGCGTCGGAGTCCAACAGGAAATGCCACAGGTACTGTTCCAGGGCAGGCATCGGACTGAACTCCGAGGGCGATGCCTTCATGAACGGTGGGATCAGGACTACCTCTACGTCTTTCCCCCATTTCCTCTGGTTCAGAAGGTCCTCACCAGGATGTACCAGCAACGGCCCAATGCAATCCTCGTTGCCCCAGCGTGCCCTCGTCAGCCGTGGTTTCCTCTACTGTTGCACATGTCATCACAGTCTTCCACGCTGCCGGACTTGCCGACTCTTCTCCAAATGGAGCATGGCCAACTCCACCATTCGGACCTGCCCAGCCTCCATCTCAACGCGTGGAGGATAACCCCAGACTGTCCAGGATCTTGGAGTTAGCACGGCATCCCTCCACAAGGAAGTCTTAGGCCTCCAAATACAGGCGTTTTTGTGCCTTCCTGGAATCCCAGCAGAGGTCCCCTCCACAGGTGGGACTGCAGGACGTCATGGCCTACCTCCTCCACTTGGTGGAGTCTGGCCTTAGCATTACCTCCATTCCGGTCCATCTGGCAGCGGTGGTGGCTCACTCTCCAGCTGGTTCGCCTGCGTCTGGTGCTTTTCGCGACCAGACGGTGAAGCGTTTCCTCAAGGGATTATGAAACGCTTTTCCGCCGGTCAAGACTCCAACAGCACAATGGTCTTTGTCTACCATTCTGAACACGCTCACCAGGACTCCTTTCGAGCCTATGGCTACCGCGGATGTTCGTCTCCTCATGTGGAAAACGGCATTTCTGGTAGTTATCATGTCTGCTCGATGAGCTGGTGAACTGGTTGCTCTGCGAGCAGATGCACTATTTCTTCAGTTTTTCAATGACCGCATGGTGCTCCACGCAGACATCACTTTCCTACCTAAGGTAGTCTCCCAGTTTCATATGGCACAGACCATCTCCTTATCAACCTTCTTCCAGAACCCCACCAATGCCCAAGAAAGGGCTTGGCACATACTGGATGTGAAACGAGCTTTATTGTTTTACACCAGCAGGACAAGGGAGTTCAGGAAGTCGCAGCATCTATTTGTTGCATATGGGGGAAAGTCCAAGGGTGAACCCATCTCTGCCCAGAGGTTCTCCAAATGGATTACATCTACCATCTACCTGGCCTACGAGTCTGCCTCGTTGCCACCTCCGCCGCATGTTAGCGCGCATTCTACGAGAACGGTTGCCACATCCACTGCCTTTTTGGAGGGCACTCCGCTTGAGGACATCTGTAAGGCTGCCACCTGGTCCAGACCCTCTACATTTGTCCAACATTACAGGGTGGACACCAGAGCCACTGCGGATGCCAGACTTGGTCGTGTCGTCCTTGCCAGAGGGCTCCGGGCGCCTCGCCCTTGACGATCCATCCTACCTGACCACCATACTCATCGTGGGATCATCTCATCCGACTGCCCACCGACCAAGTAAGTGTGAGCTTGCTAATCTCTCAATAGTGGGGATTCACAAACTATTTCATTTTTTCATTTCAAGTTTAATTTCTATACCGCTTACTCACCCAGCGGGCAACTCAAAGCGGAGGAAAAAGTTCAGTTTCACTTACCAGTGATAACTTTCGTTCTTCGAGTATATAGTTTGTGAATACACACTACCCACCCTGCCTCCCCTCTTGAGCTGCACGGATGAGATCAATTATTTTATCCTGTGCTTATGCTTAAGTATGGAACTGAGGTAAAATGGCGGACTGGCGCCTCAGGGTGGGCGGTACGTGGGTGGTCTTACCGTCAAAACTTTTGACCAATGAGCTTTTAAGCCTCCGATCAGTGTTCTGCGCAGGCGCATAACCCAATAGTGTGTATTCACAAACTATATACTCGAAGAACAAAAGTTATCACTAGTAAGTGAAACCGAACTTTTTCCCGGCCAATAAGGGATACTTGACAGCTATGTTTGTCCATGTCAGAAGCATCATTGCACAGTTAAGAAATACAGTATAAATACAGTACAGTATTGTAAAATCCATTTTTGAAAAAGCAAGGATTAGGCCTAAAAAGACAAGGTTTAAAATGGAATTTATGTTAATTGTGAGCTTTCCTTATATAGTTAACAGGAAAACCATAGGCCCAATTCTCCTTCTTTTTCCTGCTCTGATGTAGCTGTATGCTGGCTTTAGCATTCAGCTCCCTGCCCTAAGAGAAATGGGCAGAGACAGAGTGAGTTTTTAGGCTATGAATACAGGCTGTCTTCACCAGATAATTGGCCATGATTGGGGGGGGGGGGACACTTCCCCTTTCATGTGACTGTAAAGCATCATCAGGACATTGCCATGTTTGTATAGGTATGCTTATGCTTGTTGCATTTTGTAAACCAGATATTCTCAGCCTGTGGGCTGGATGCGGCCCATGGCACCATTTCATGTGGCCCACCTCCACCACACCAGGAAGTGCCATGTAGAGGAGGAAGCACAAAATGGCCATCCAACCCCTGAAGCTGCCTGAGGGAGTGTGACCCGGCCCCCGACTTAAAAAGGTTGAGGACTCCTGTTGTAAACTGACCCAGATGGCGGTCTTCTGCTGTTTGTAGAAACTGCATTTTAGTTTACTTATCTTAATGTATTAATCATATTTTCTTTCTGCCTTTACTTCACTCAAATGATTAAGGGTCTGATTTGATGTTTAAATGTTAGACTTCTGCTCAGATAGCCTTATTTTGCTTGCTTTGCCAAGAAATCTCTCACAAGGTATCAGTGGCAGAGAGAGACAAGTTTTGAAGCCTGTTAACCCCTTCCTTATAGGCTGTTCTTAACAGTTGAGGAAAGGTTTTGCCTTGGTGCAACAATGGCTCTTTAAATTTAAAGGTCATCAACTTACTGCATTGTTTTATATCTCTCGGAGGTTATCTTCTCTCACTCATGTAACATACGTGTTGGTAAACTTATTATACCATATAAGCCTTGACTGTAATTCTCTCTTATTAAGCCATATAAAAATGCCTTGGTGTTATAAATGCATATATTTTTGATGCAGCCTAGTGGTTGCTTAATTAAGTTACTCTTTCAGTAATTGCTTTATAAGCCATATACTGTATTCTTACTAAGAGATGTGAAGTTGGATTTGCATTGTTTGTTAATATGTGATCAACCCAGAATAATTTCTGACATGAAATTATTATTATCTCTTGAGTATGTCTGCCTGTTATGCCATAGCCTAACTAACTAGGTCAAGGTCACCCTTGCTTGAAAGCTAGTCATATCTGACTCTAGGGTTCACTGCTCCTCTCTGTTTACAGCCAAAGAGCCAGTGTCTGTTTACAGCCAAAGAGCCAGTGTCTGTCTGTGTCTGCAGATGTTTCCATGGACAACATGTGGCAGGCATGCCTAGACACGGGGGTGCATGGAACACTGTTTACCTTCCCACCAAATTGGTACCTGTTAATCTACTTGCAATTTCTTGCTTTCAAACTGCATGGTTGGCAGGAGCTGGGACAGAGACGGGAGCTCATTCTGTCATGCAGTATTCAGGTCTCAAACTGCTGACCTGTTGCCTTCCAGTCAGCATCTTAACCATTTGAGCCACTGTACATCTCATTGTTCAATTAGTTGTTCAATTAATTTCCAAGCCTCCCTTTCTTGGGAAGGTATTGGAAAAGGCAATGGCACGTCAGTTGCAGGGGGTACTGGATTAAGTGGATTATCTGGACCCCTTCCAGTCAGGATTCAGGCCTGTATATGGTACCGAGACGGCATTGTCGCACTGATGGATGATCTCTGGCAGGAGCGGGACGGTGGTCATCCATCTGTCCTTGCTCTTCTTGACCTCTCAGTGTCCTTTGATACCATCAACCATGGTATCCTTCTGGGATGGCTCAAAGAATTGGGGATCCAGGGCACTGTGTTGTCCTGGTTTTCCTCTTTTCTGGAGGACACATGAAATGGTGCTGCAGGTCGGGTCCGGCCTGTGGGCCATAGGTTGGCCACCCCTGACTTACATGTTCATGCTCAAGTGTCAGCTTGCTAGGAAAGAGATCTTTTTGTAAGGAAATATTATTTTACATTGTCCTTGCTTTCTCTTTCATAGTTTGAGATGGAGAGCTAACTGATGGTCCAGGAGTGTTTTTTTAATACAGTGGACCCTCGATTAACAATGCGTTCAAATAGCGTCATTTCCGCTTACCGACGTGTCGTTACTTGCCACATGACTATCTGCACAATGACGAAAAACCATTGTTGTGCGGATTAACGATGTTTTTTAACGTTGTGCGGATAATGACAGTTTTTTTGCCGCTAGATGGCGCAGCTGCCATTGAAAACCACACAACAACATTTTCCCTATAGCGACGCTACTTGGGGAACCAAGCAACATCGTTATGTGAGGGTCTACTGTACACTGCTGTTCAACCTCATTTTAAAGCACATTTTATATTTTCAGGGTTGCATTCCCCCCAATCCTATTAATTATTTTACAAAATTTCTGATCTTGATACCCTGCCAGGGGTTGATCTTTCTTTGAGTCCTTCATCAACGGTGCTGTCCTTGAAAGTTGATGAAATTATTTTGCAAAACAATTGCTATAATTGTAGTTATCTTATAATATGTGGTTACATTATAGAATTTCTGTTGCAATATTTAATGTTGAATAATGTCATTGGCAGTGGTCAAGAAATGCTATGCTTCTGATTCTACTTGTTTCAGAGTCATCCTCAGTATATTGCATTAAATGTAGACATAACTACATAACATTTCTTCCCATGTCTAAAGCCAAGCTGTTATGAGATGAAGATAGAGCTTCCATCGCTTTGAATAGACAGTTAAGACTAATTCTTTCCGGGACATTATAAATATAACAAAGTTGTGATATCAGTCTAAAGTTTTCAGGTTTCCTAGATTCTTTACTAGGTTTCAAAGTATCAAGCACTCGTAGCTTTGTTCAGATTTCCAGAATCAGAATAGGCCCAGAGTTAGGCTTGGAGGGAGGTGATTCTGCATCCTCAAGGGCAATGTTTTGCTGACGCAATGAATTATTCATAGACCTTTGGTAATGGACAGATGTTTGGTATAATTCCATCCAATGTTGTGTTGAACCTCTGCCAATCAGCTTTGATACTGAATCAGAATGATACTGTTAATGGTTGGGCCTCCACTGGGAATTGAAACGTTATGGGGCATTATGAACCTGTTCTGTGCATTTATAGTTTTCACTTTATATAAGGACCAGCTGGCTGGATAGCTCAGTGGTTTAGGTATCTGACTGCAGAGCCAAAGGTTGGGAGTTTGATTCTCCACTGTGCCTCCTGAGGGAAGATACAATTTATGTAATCATGGACAAGCTACATAGACCCATGCTGTCCCCAGGAGAAGGGAGTGGTAATTCGCTTTTCTGTGTTCTCTACCTAGAAAATTCTGGAAAGGGTCTTAAGTCAGAATTGCCTTAACAGCATGCAGTTATTATTATTAATTATATCAGGAATTAAACCCACAGGAATCTGAGTTATGGAAATTCACTGCAAATAACTTATTCTGAAGCCAGTGCATTCTCAAATTAGGGCAAGGTGCTCAGTAAGGGAAGGCAATAATTTGTTAATAGAATGCAAAATTATCTGCTCATTAAGTTCTATCAGTCCCTTCTGTCTTCAGCTAAAGAATCTCAAGTGCTAAGTTTTATAAGACACCTAAAAGATGTGATATTGAAGCTAGAGGAGACAACATAATATATCATGATTCAGGAAGTTCTTTCTCTCTCTCTCTCTTGTGTGTGTGTGCGTGCGCGCGCATGTGCGTACACGCGAGGGAGTGAGGGGTGAAGTGGGGAAACATTTAAACCAACAGAATTCTGAACTTAATATACTGTTTATCTTAAAACTTTCAATCTCCAGTATCATTTTCCTAGTTTGCTTCCCTTGCATGTGGTGCCAACCAGCTACTAATGTGTACTCCTATTACTTGTAAATCTGATGAAATCAGTAAGAGTTTTTCCAGTGATCTCTATGAAAGAAGGATTACATCTACCATGTGAGTTTGAGTGGTATTTTCATGGGGAGCTTTCTCTTGCTTTTACCTTCTTGGTGTTTTTTTTAATTAAAAAAACAAGGTCATCTTGCTATGTTGTGTATCAGGGGTGCCGTGTTTCAGGGGGCTGGTCACTATGGCCCATGGGCCAGATCCAGCCCCCAATGCCAATTTATCTGGCCCAGGAATCCCTCGTCACTCCCGGAAACGGAAGTAAAATGCGCCCGTACAGGAGTTGTTCAATTCCGGGAGCAACAATGGATTCATGGGCCGGATGAATTGGTGTTAGGGGACAGATTCAGTCCATGGGCCGAAGTTTGGGCACCCCTGCTATACATTGTGGTTTCTTCACCCCACATAGTATTCTACACTATTTTAGAAGCTTCTTGAGCTAAGATCTAATGGTATCATTTGACTTCAAGCTTTAGAACATCTGAAAGAACAGACATTATTTAAAATTTGATGTAGTACCTCAGAACGGACCCAGAAGTGTTTTAAGTCCCTATTTGAAAGTGGAGAGATTTTCAGATAAACCAACATAATCAAGATTAACCTGTTTTTCATTATTGATGGCTGAATGCCAGTTGATTTCATTTGTAATTCCGTTTTCTTAGTCAGAAGGTGGCTTGGTTATTTCTAACTCCAGTCTTAAATTTTACACTTAAGACCTATTCTCTAGCTTTTTTACATTAATAGGTCACAATTCTGGTCTTAATTTTGCAAACCTTTACATTCAATTGTATAGTCTGTTTCTATACTGGCTATCTTGT
Organism: Bradypodion pumilum; assembly: GCA_035047305.1. Taxonomy (NCBI): domain Eukaryota; kingdom Metazoa; phylum Chordata; class Lepidosauria; order Squamata; family Chamaeleonidae; genus Bradypodion; species Bradypodion pumilum. The sequence continues at coordinate 281,054,566 of JAWDJD010000002.1, read as the reverse complement.
GATGTCCATGTGTATTATCATTTCTTCGATTACTTATTTTTATTTATTTATTATTTATACTTATATCCTGCCCCTCTGGGGAAAATCATCCCTAACATCATAAAACCAGTCATATAATGATCAAAAGTTAAAAATTATACACAATAAAACTCCCAATAAAATCATCACCACATATTACAATAGCCAGAAAGTACTACAATCCGGGACCCTTGAAGCATATATTTATAATAAACACTTACATAAAGCTGTTCTTCCTCAGGATCCTCTAGCTGGGTCATGGACTGTAACAGTGGTTGTGTTGATAGGCTTTCTATGAAGTTTGGTAGAGACTGAGACTGCATAGATGAGTGTGTCAGGAAAGCAATGTCATCAGGAGGATAGACTCTACTGTAGGATGATTCTGGAATCTTAGAAAGGCCACTCAAGTATTATAAATTAATTAGAAATATGACATGTCACATTAATGTGGTGAAGATGAACAGGTGATTTGTGTGCTTGCTTAGATTCTTGTTTAGATGCTAAGTGGGAATAGATGACTTCAAGACTCCAGTTCTCTTGTTACATTGATCTGACATTGAACTCAACTAGTCATCAAGTAGAGGATATCTTTGAATGGAGAACTGTTCTCTATCATTTTTCAAACAGAGGATGATCCTTTTAAAAATAGGGCAAATGTCCTTCTTAATAACATCTGTATGTAACCACCCTCAACAGTCCTTCAAAACTCTGCACATAGAGTTTCTTCTCATACATTAGGAAAAGTGTCTCCCCTAACCCGTACTGGCACAAAACTGTGGGAGAAAGACAATGAATGCAACACAAGAAGTGGAGGTGAATGTAATTAGTGTCAAGTGTCCTGTGATTAAAAACTGAGTTGTGTGTACCATAGATACCACATTAAAGCTACATAATTATGAGAACTAAAACATACTGATATTTTAAAATATACTGTGTGAATACCCAAAGTATAGTGCAGAACTCCTTTAAAGGTACTATCAGTGCATAAGAAATTTTTTTTAGTGGAAATCTCATTAATAACCAGTTAACACCAGTCTTTTGTTGCATTAATGTTTTATCTACATAAGGCTGTTACATATACTTGCATATCTTTGCCTTAGAGTAGAGTAGACAATGGCACGAAGTTGAGTTCATTTATAAAACTGAGTCATGGAGAAAAAAGTCACGTAGTGTAGGCTGATTACAAGAAATGTTTCCACACACCCATGCTTGCATTTGTTTCATGTGACTAGCACCAATAACACAAGAAGGGTTACTCTGGCTTTTTTATTTCATTAGCTTTTGTCAAATGATAAGTTGGCCCTTGAATTCAATCGCTAGCATAATAACCAAAGCGAAATTGTAATAGCCTAACTAGAACTCTGATATCTACAAATTCTGCTATCAAAGTGACATGTGGTCATATCTCTCTTGTTTAGAAATTAAATTATTTTTTCCTTCTAGGCAAGGTATTCCCAGGTAGTGATTGTAAGTCTTTTCCTATTTCTTCTCCTAGATTTTTCAAAATGTGAGGATTTTTCAAATGCAGTTCTTTTTTTATGGAATTATTCTAATTGACTAGCATGTTTCCATGCACCTTAAAATATACTGGTGTCACTATGTGCACATTTTAAGGATTTTGTTTTATGAATTGAACTGTATATTTCGAACTGTATGGATTTCTGACTGCAATTTTATCAGGATTTGTGTTTTGTTCCAGGAAATGTATATTGAGTAATCTCTTATCCTTGACCTATCTTACTCCTCAATAGTGTTATATTTCATGTGCACATTGTTATTCCTGAAGTACCTGAGGATGTTTTTGTTACCTAATCAAAGGATAAAATCTCTTAAGGAATTAATAGGATAAGCCAGTGAAATGTCAGCATGCTTACACTGTGTTTTGACTTTGTTAGATGGGCAGTGAACAGATTTTCTTCTTCAGCTTCCGTATCCATTCTGGATATTGGCTATCATCATGGCGATAGTCTTCCTGTTCTTAACTCCTTGGAACAGTTAAGAAAAGGAAGATTTGCTTTGATTTTAGCCAAGCTAAATCAATGAACATTGAACAGTTTACCCATTGAAGACTGTCACCTGGTGGTTTGGGGTTTTTCCTCTCTCTTAATTGGTTTAGCAATGGTATTGGAATCAGCATGATGAAATGGAAAGCTACACAAGCAGAAAAATATGTCTCTCTTGGGTGAATGAGTTCATGAAGTGTGACAGGAAATGCATACAATAGATGAAATATGCAGGGCCATAATCCACAGCGCATAATACTATGGTGGCATTACTTTCTTCCCTTGGGAGAGAAACATATCTGTATTTATAGCTTTAGGATATAAAAGTCACAGCTACAGATATAATCTTCTTTGTAGCTTTCCGTTTTGTTTTGTTTTCAAATGAGGTTGGTAAAGCTGCTGAATCCAGGTAGCCTCTTGTCAGTGTTTTTTCATATCAAGGTAGTTTGAAATTAGAGGATGAAAAGCAAGAATTGAAATGGAAAATGTAACTACCTGTATATTACTTTTGGTTTCAAGGCTTGTGTTCGTGCCATTTTTTTCTGTGAGCTATCTTGTGATGCCATCGTGACTTAAAAGGCAAGTTATACATCTATTTAATCATAGAGCTAGACTTTATTGAAAAGTAATCAAATTCAATCCTCTGTTGGTACAGTAAATTCAATAGAGGAGCATCCTCAATAGCTGGACATTCAGTCTCTATTTAAAAGTCTGTAAGGGACTTCAGTGGCTCAAGTGGCTAAGGTGCTGACTGGAAGGTGGCAGGTCAGCAGTTCAATACCTTAATACTGCAGGACGGAATGAGCTCCTGTCTTTGTCCCAGCTCCTACCAACCTAGCAGTTTGAAAGCAAGAAATTGTAAGTAGATAAATAGGGACCACTTTGGTGGGAAGATAAACCGCGCTCTGTGCACTCTGGTGTCTAGGCATGGCTGCCACATGACCACGGAAATGTCTGCAGAAGCAGACAGTGCTGGCTCTTCAGCTATGAAATAGAGATGAGCACTGAACCCTAGAGTCAGATATGACTGGCTGTTGAGCAAGGTTAATCTTGGCAAATGTTGAACCATGGATCAGTCATGCCAGTGTTTCCTAAAAGTAATAGTCTAATTCTCTTGTTAAAGCAGAATTTTTCATAAGAGATGAACCTAAATAATTCATATTTCAGTGTGGCAAAACTTAATGAAGAGCAGCTTCTAATTCCTAGGTCCAGCATGTATGAAATATTATTAATCATTCAGATCATAATTTGGAAACTGTGGAGAAGGTGGCTCTTTTGGAATAGTGATCGCAGGCCATTAAATGCTAGTAATACTCTCTCAGCCATGAAAATATATAGTGCTCAGATTTCCACTTTCTTGTTTAATGGAATTTAGTTCACATTGAAATCAGTGGCCCAAATCCTGTTTTACAACTCCACAAGTACAGTGGGAATGACACAGATGGGCACTAATTAAAGAGCCCCTGCTTTGATTTCTATTGTGTGCAATTTGTTTCATTGTGTACAAATTGTGCAGAACCTGCCAGTGATGTCAGATAGCTGTGCAACAATATACTGGCCCATGTGTGAAGTTGGTGATCTAGTCTTAAATGTTTGTAACTCCCCTTTGACAGACTAATTCAGACTAATTCCTGTCTCATTCTGAAATGGGTAATATTTTTTTTTCATTTGTCAAATATTTGCTTTTTATTGTAAACAAGGATTCCTGAATTATACAACAGGATGGTAGATTTGTAGTGTAAATGTTGGGACATATGAGATGTTGTTTTTGTTGCTTGTCAACAAGATAGGTGTTTTGTCATCATCCAAGAAAACAAAGTGTGATTGACATTGATGTGTAGTGAGCTGGGAGTGAGATAAAACATTATCTCTTGACAATTTATTATGTCTAATGCAAAGTGTTTTAAGTGTTCAAATTTTGCAACTCCATCAATTACTGGCACTGAACGTCTGCATAGTATATAAACTTTTTGATTTAAATGATAGTATAAACATTTGAGATTCTGGATTAGAATAAACATTATGTTCTTTCTTTTTGTTTTTCTACTTGACAGAATGTAGCATTTGAGTCCTCCACTGAAATAGCTTGTGGTAAAGGTAAAGGTCGCCCTTGCTCGAAAGCCAGTCATATGCGACCCTAGGGTTCGGTGCTCGTCTCTGTTTATAGCCAAAGAGCCAGCGCTGTTTGTGTTTGCAGACGTTTCCGTGGACATGTGGCAGGAATGCCCAGACACTGAAGTGCACGGAACACTGTTTACCTTTCTTCCAAAGTGGCCCCTATTTGTTTGTTGTTGTTCAGTCACACAGTCGATTCCGACCCTTTGCGACCCTATAGACCATTGTCCTCCAAGCCCCTCTGTCCTCCACCATCCTCATCAACCTGCTCGGCTCTGTGCCCATTGCATCTAAAATACCATCTAGCCATCTCATCTTTGGCCGCCCCCTTCTTCTTTTGCCCTCCACCTTTCCCAGCATCAAGGCTTTCTCAAGTGAATCCTCTCTTCTCATTTGATGTCCAAAGTACTTCAGCTTCATCTTTACTATTTGACCTTCTAAGGAGCAGTCAGGGTTGATTTCCTCTAAGATTGACTTGTTTGTTCTCCTTGCTGTCCAGGGGACTCTCAAGACTCTCCTCCAACACCACATTTCAAAGGCATCTCTTCTTCTGCACTCAGCTTTCCTAATGGTCCAGCTCTCACAACCATACATTACCACCGGGAATACCATTGCTTTGATTATAGGAATTTTTGTTTGTAACGTGATGTCTCTACTGGCGCTCATTCCGTCATGCAGTACTCGGATTTTGAACTGCTTCCAGTCAGTGTCTTAGCCACTTGAGCCACTGCAGTCCCTCAGCTTAGTGAAAATAGATTTTTACTTATTACTCTTTGGTCAGAGGAGTATCTGTGTTAGCCTTTTGCAGCAAAGTTATAAGTTAATGTTGTTTTCAGTTATTCATAAGGGGGAGCCCTGCAGCCAAAATATTGAGACATTTCCGTGAAATTTTTCAGTGGTATGACCATTTCTCTTAGCCCAAGCTTTATGTGGAATTCTCATAGACTACTTTTCAATTGTGCTGTCACTTGGATTAGTTCCTGCCACCATCAGTAGCTCTGTGTACATTCACAGTTCAGGCATATGATGAAGTACAGTTCAGTTCAGAAGAGTAAAGTTATATGATAATAAAAGAAACAATTTCCCTCTTTTCATCGATGCTTCCCTGCTCTGTCCCCCACTCAATTCCTTTTGTGCATCTTTCTCAGGCACAGATCTGAAATCAGTTCAAGTAGCTTTCACTTTCCCCAATAATTTCTGTCAGTGAAATAGAAGAGGGAAAGTCATAGGCAACCCTTTGGACCTCTGCAGATGTATTATGAGCTGGAAATATGAGTAAGAGTTCTGTTGATTGCTAGTACAGTACTTTATGGACTGGCCAAATTACATTGCCCTCTAGTTCCATTAGTTGTTCAGAACCATATGCAAAGCGTACATGTTGTCTGAAACCCCTTGCCTGATTGTAGACAGAACTTGACACAACACAAAGATATGGCCAAGCAGTGCAAATATCAACAAAGGAGAAAACCATTCGAGGCAAAATGTCTTTACAATAACTTTACTACAAGAATACGTAATCAAAACTGTTCCGGTAACCAGCTCTTCAAAAACAATGTTTCTTCATCAGGATACTTTCAAGATAATTCTTTTAACAATTTCCTGTAAACAATAAAACAGTTTAGAAAAAAGATTCATGTAATACAACAACATAAAGTCACAGTGGCAGTAAGCCTAGAATGAGATATCAGAGATTCAATACATACCAAAACCAATTTTTTTTCTTTTTCCACGTCTAATCGCCTCAGAAAAGAATGCCTCCTGTCTTTGTGGGCTTTGAGACGTTAAAAACGCATATCTAAACGCTGACAATATATACTATTTGGCATGTGAAATCATAATAAGAGATTATTTTCTTATTTTCTTCCAATTGTTTTCTTTAAAGATATAGTGAGGAGCAAAGGCTGAAAGTCCTTAAAGTGGCAGCTAACTATACTTTATTCATAAAAAACACAGCTGATTAAAAAAAACAGGAAAGGTCTTGCTCTTGATTTAAACCCAGTGGGACCAGAGTGTTAAGACGCCGCTCGGAGCGCCGCGCAGCTGCAAGGGATCCCGCCTTCCCTCCCTGCTCCACCAGGAGGGATAAATGGCCAGGGGCCGCTGCCTGGAGTGCCGCGCAGCTGTGAGGGGTCCCACCTTCCCTCCCTGCCCCATCGGGAGGGATAAAGGGCCACGGGCCGCCGGGACCAGGCCGAAGACCGCCGCCCGGAGCGCGGTACAGCTGCGAGGGGTCCCGCCTTCCCTCCCTGCTCCACCGGGAGGGATAAAGGGCCGGGGGCCACCGGGGCCAGACTGAAGACCGCCGCCCGGAGCGCCGCGCAGCTGCGAGGGGTCCCGCCTTCCCTCCATGCTCCATCGGGAGGGATAAAGGGCCGGGGGCCGCCGGGGCCAGGCCGAAGACTGCCGCCCAGAGCGCCGCGCAGCTGCGAGGGGTCCCGCCTTCCCTCCCTGCTCCACCGGGAAGGATAAAGGGCCGGGGCCCGCCAGGGCCAGGCCGACGACCGCCGCACAGCTGCGAGGGGTCCCGCCTTCCCACCCTGCTCCACCAGGAGGGATAAAGGGCCGGGGGCTGCCGGGGCCAGGCCGAAGACTGCCGCCCGGAGCGCCGCGCAGCTGCGAGGGGTCCCGCCTTCCCTCCCTGCTCCACCGGGAGGGATAAAGGGCCAGGTACCGCCAGGGTCATTCACTGGAACTGTTGAGCTGATGGCTCCATTACCTGTGGAATTTTGTCCTTTAGAATTTTGGTATTTTTGATATTGTATGCTTTGATTATTGATTATATTGTTGCTATTGCTGTTATACTGTATATTATGGATCTTGTATTTCAAATTTTGTTTGTTTTCTCTTGCTGTAATTGAAGTGTATATTTTGCGGGTTGCGTTTTTGTAACTGTACCTTTGGAGATGGGTTACTGTATTATTATTGTGTTATTGTATTATTATTATGTATTTATTGTCCGCTATGTAAACCGCCCTGAGTCAGGTTGTACCTGAGTGGGCGGTATATAAGCGCAAAAATTAAATTAAATTAAATGTAAAATGCTTCTCTTTGCAACAATAGTTTGTCAATATTAGTTCTTTCAAAGGGTGTAGAATGAACAACTTCAAGAACCACAACTTTAAATTGCTCATCTGTGTGATTCTCCTTAATATAGTGCATAACTAAAGGTGCTTGTAAGTTGTAACACCTAAAAAATCTTGGTTTACAATGGCAGGATGAGCTCCTCCCCATCCAAAATTGTAGCACTTAAAGAAGGAAGGGTGAACTATCATGTTTTGATAGCTTTTGATCTAGTTTCTGTTTAATTTCCAGTACAGTGGAACCTCATACAACAATTGCCCCGTATAGCAATGGAATAACATAACAATCACATTACGTGGGGGGGGGGGGGGCAGAATGGCATCCCGCGTAACAATTTTCCCTATGGAATAAATCGTACAACAATTTTTCAATGGGAAAAACCACTTAGGAAAAGAAATCGTTGTATGATGCATCCCATAGGGAAAATTGCTATACGATGCATGTATTGTATAGCAATTGTTTCGTACAACAACGGGTCCCGTGGAACGGATTGAAATCATTGTATGAGGTACCACTGTATTTCAAACAAAATAGCAGTAGCAATTGCACTTATTTACTGCCTCATAGCACTCTGGGACGTTCACAAGGTAATTATTGGATGCCAGTACCTTTCATCAGATTTGAGATGTTCCATGTATTGAAATACGCAAAAGTGTTTTTTCTTAATAATATACTTGATATTGAAACTATTTCCAAATTGGGAATCCCCAAGGTTTTTTTTCTTTTGACACCATGTCTTGAGTCGCTCACTCACATGAACAGAAAAAAATCTGATTTGCACCACAGAAGCAGCTGACAGGCATCTCCATCAGCAATTTTATGCTTGTCCTGCACTGATATCTACAAGGTATTTTGACAATTCTGATGCTGCTGTCATCTTAGGAGTGATAAATAAGTCACTTTTATCTTGCACCATCAGCAAAGAAGCAGCAGGTCAAAATGGCATTTCTGTTCACCCTATTCAGACTCTGGTTGAGTAATAAGCAGAACTATAGGGGAAAATTATAGAAATAAACAGTGACAATTTAAAAAGAATTTACTCTAGATAGTTGGTCATATGATCTGTTTCTGAACTATGTCTGATAAATATTTGTTTTAGAGGGATATTTATGCAATAGGCCTCTGATTACTCTTTTTGCAACAATGTTGTTGAAGGGTAAAAAGAAAATAGAAAGCTGCAGATAAACTATTTATTTTTTATTCATCCTAAGCCTAAACCTAAATTGTTCTTCTGATTTGAAAGCAAGAACTGTGATCACCTGATAATCGAAAATATCCAACACAGAATGTAAGTGTAGAAAAGCAGAGCATAGAATGTATTTTAAAATGCCAGTGAAAAAAGGCACTTCAGTATTAGTGAAACTGGCAATCAACTTTATAAAGAAAGAAGAAAACAAACTTATAATAAAAAACAAGGTAATTAATTTAAATTCATGTTTGGAGTACAAGATGTGTTCTTTCCATTTTCGAAATTCATTAAAAAAACTATAAAAGTAAACTCATTTAGATGTAACTTTGTGATTTACTGTAACATCTTGAAATTAGTTAAACTTTAAAGCTCTCTTCCAGTTTTTGAAAGGAAATGCTGTCCATGGACTAGTACATGTTGCTGCAGTTCAGTCTACTTAATTTTAACAAAACCAATATTATCTTGTACATTGCTTCCTTTGCTAAATCTTCTTGGGTTAAGTCAAAGTTGTGAACCTGTAGGTTTCTGCTGTGAAATAGTGTCCGGGCAAAGGTGTTAGACAGATTGAAAGAAGATGTGCTGCTTTGGACTTCCAAAGCTACATAGACTGAAAATTAGGATGGCTTTACAGTGTAATACATCAGATTTCTTCCATTTGAGTTTATATGAGAGACTACATTGTGTGGACAGATGAGAAAAGAAACCAGTCACATGAAATGGTGTGTAACTCTTTTCTCCATTCCTGATTTCATTCTGGATTCCATTTGAATTCACTGCTAAAACAGTGGTAAGAAATCTATTCCTAATTTCAAGCTTTTCTGTTTATAAAGATACAGTGAACCCCAGTGAACTATTTGGCGCGTTCAAATAGTGTCATTTTCGATTAACGATGCTACCGATGCATCCCATGTGATCTGCCGCACAACGACAAAAAAAGTTGTGTGAATTTTGACAGTTTTTTAAACGTGCGAATAACGATGGTTTTTTGTCATTCTGTGGGAGATCTCCCATAGGAAACCACATAACAACGTTTTCTGCATAACGACGCTACTTGAGGAAACAAGTAACGTCGTCATGTGAGGGTCTACTGTAGTTTAACTTTCATCTGAAAGTTTTGGTAATATACTTTTTTAAAGTGTAACAAGATAACCCACCCATATTTTTCTAGCAGTAGTATACCAGGTGTGCCTCCCCCCATATTCCAAAGATGATTCTGTGTTCATAGTACTTTTTGGAGGCTGGACAGACTGCAAAAGGTGGCTTAGGGAGCTATAGAAATGAAACCAGAAAAGTTTTGAAAAATAGGTGTATTAAATGGTGTAGTAAAAGGAATTATTTAAAAGGTGAATCATTACTTCTAGAGCAGTGTTTCCCAACATTTGGTTTTTGGACTTTAATTCCTAGAAGCCTAAGTCAATTCCTGAAAGCATTGATCAGCCAGTGTACTGACTTAGGCTTCTGGGAATTGAACTCCCCCTGTGGGGTGTGGACCCCACTTTGGGAACCACTGATTTAGTGGCTTCCAGCAAATGAGATTTATGTTTTGGTGCCTACAAAAACATTGTTGGAGCTGCACTTTGCCCTACCCTTCGATTGTCGAAGAAAGGTAGACACCTTTGCGCCTTCCAGACACTATTCAGCTCAATCTCACATAGATTCTGCCACAGCCGTGCAACCTGATATTTATAGGAGCTGTTGTTTAAACATCAGAAGAGTATCAGAATTTTCTAACTGTAATTTTCAATTCAGAGTTGATGCAATTGAAAGGGGAGATCACAGTACGTTTATTTGCAACACACAAGTTAGCTTAAGAATGCAGCCTTTTAATGTCCCATGAAAATTCTTCAGTTTTGTCTCTTGCTGTAGTTTAGCATTTCCTGTTTTATTAACACAAAACTGGATTCCCATCATAACCACAGTCTATATAGCACAGGTCACCTTCTGATTAAGATGGAAACATTGCTTTGTAATTACTGTGGCTAGCAATAGTGGAAAGAGTATGCTTAAATATAATCAAAGAAATGGGAAGGGCGAATTGTTCACAGGTTTTTTGGCTCCAAGATTATGAGTAACATTTTACAAAGATCAAGTATTTTATGTTCACTTGGTTCCGGTGGTAGAAATGTTCACTTGCACTGTAAATAGTGAAAAGAGATCTCAAACTATTAAAAGAAAATTTCTGATGTCAAAATTTACTGTAGCTACTGAAATAGACATGTAGAGCCCATTGCAGATACCGTATTTTTCGCCCTATAAGACGCTCCGGCATGTAAGACGCACCCAATTTTAAAGGAGGGAAATCTAGAAAAAAAGATTCTGAACCAAATACTGTACTAAAAGGGAAGAAAAAAAACACATCTTTTCAGAAACCCCACATGTCCAGGTACAATAAAGCCACCACAAAAATACTCAAAGTCAAAATCTACCTGCCTTAGTCAACCTCCAAGAGGAACAAAGGGCCGGGAGGGCACGATGCTTCGCAGCAGCGGCGTCTTCGGAGCCACGGAAGGCTCCCTTTATCTCCCCGCCGATGGTGGGGGCGGGGAGAGCGCGGCAGCGGCGGCGTCTTCGGAGCCTCCCGGGCCACGGAAGGCTCCCTTTATCTCCCCGCCGATGGTGGGGGCGGGGAGAGCGCGGCAGCGGCGGCGTCTTCGGCTCCCTCGGCCAGGGAGCCCTTTTAACCTCCCCGGCCGGTGGCAGGGGGCGGGGAGGGACGGCTTCGCGCGGCGCGGCTTGGCTCGGCTTGGCTCGGCTCCCTTTATCTCCCCACCGATAAAGGGAGCCACGCCGCGCCGCGCCGCGCCGCGCGAAGCCGTCCCTCCCTGCCCCCTGCCACCGGGCGGGGAGGTTAAAAGGGCTCCCTGGCCGAGGGAGCCCTTTTAACCTCCCTGCCCGGTGGCAGGGGGCGGGGAGGGATGGCTTCGCGCGGCGCGGCTTGGCTCGGCGCGGCTCGGCTCCCTTTATCTCCCCGCCGATAAAGGGAGCCGAGCCGCGCCGCGCGAAGCCGTCCCTCCCCGCCCCCTGCCACCGGGCGGGGAGGTTAAAAGGGCTCCCTGGCCGAGGGAGCCCTTTTAACCTCCCTGCCCGGTGGCAGGGGGCGGGGAGGGATGGCTTCGCGCGGCGCGGCTTGGCTCGGCGCGGCTCGGCTCCCTTTATCTCCCCGCCGATAAAGGGAGCCGAGCCGCGCCGCGCGAAGCCGTCCCTCCCCGCCCCTGCCACCGGGCGGGGAGGTTAAAAGGGCTCCCTGGCCGAGGGAGCCCTTTTAACCTCCCTGCCCGGTGGCAGGGGGCGGGGAGGGATGGCTTCGCGCGGCGCGGCTTGGCTCGGCGCGGCTCGGCTCCCTTTATCTCCCCGCCGATAAAGGGAGCCGAGCCGCGCCGCGCGAAGCCGTCCCTCCCCGCCCCCTGCCACCGGGCGGGGAGGTTAAAAGGGCTCCCTGGCCGAGGGAGCCCTTTTAACCTCCCTGCCCGGTGGCAGGGGGCGGGGAGGGATGGCTTCGCGCGGCGCGGCTTGGCTCGGCGCGGCTCGGCTCCCTTTATCTCCCCGCCGATAAAGGGAGCCGAGCCGCGCCGCGCGAAGCCGTCCCTCCCCGCCCCCTGCCACCGGGCGGGGAGGTTAAAAGGGCTCCCTGGCCGAGGGAGCCCTTTTAACCTCCCTGCCCGGTGGCAGGGGGCGGGGAGGGATGGCTTCGCGCGGCGCGGCTTGGCTCGGCGCGGCTCGGCTCCCTTTATCTCCCCGCCGATAAAGGGAGCCGAGCCGCGCCGCGCGAAGCCGTCCCTCCCCGCCCCCTGCCACCGGGCGGGGAGGTTAAAAGGGCTCCCTGGCCGAGGGAGCCCTTTTAACCTCCCTGCCCGGTGGCAGGGGGCGGGGAGGGATGGCTTCGCGCGGCGCGGCTTGGCTCGGCGCGGCTCGGCTCCCTTTATCTCCCCGCCGATAAAGGGAGCCGAGCCGCGCCGCGCGAAGCCGTCCCTCCCCGCCCCCTGCCACCGGGCGGGGAGGTTAAAAGGGCTCCCTGGCCGAGGGAGCCCTTTTAACCTCCCTGCCCGGTGGCAGGGGGCGGGGAGGGATGGCTTCGCGCGGCGCGGCTTGGCTCGGCGCGGCTCGGCTCCCTTTATCTCCCCGCCGATAAAGGGAGCCGAGCCGCGCCGCGCGAAGCCGTCCCTCCCCGCCCCCTGCCACCGGGCGGGGAGGTTAAAAGGGCTCCCTGGAGCCCTTTTAACCTCCCCGCCCGGTGGCAGGGGGCGGGGAGGGATGGCTTCGCGCGGCTTGGCTCGGCGCGGCTCGGCTCCCTTTATCTCCCCGCCGATAAAGGGAGCCACGCCGCGCCGCGCCGCGCCGCGCGAAGCCGTCCCTCCCTGCCCCCTGCCACCGGGCGGGGAGGTTAAAAGGGCTCCCTGGAGCCCTTTTAACCTCCCCGCCCGGTGGCAGGGGGCGGGGAGGGATGGCTTCGCGCGGCGCGGCTTGGCTCGGCGCGGCTCCCTTTATCTCCCCGCCGATAAAGGGAGCCGAGCCGCGCCGCGCGAAGCCGTCCCTCCCCGCCCCCTGCCACCGGGCGGGGAGGTTAAAAGGGCTCCCTGGCCGAGGGAGCCCTTTTAACCTCCCTGCCCGGTGGCAGGGGGCGGGGAGGGATGGCTTCGCGCGGCGCGGCTTGGCTCGGCGCGGCTCGGCTCCCTTTATCTCCCCGCCGATAAAGGGAGCCACGCCGCGCCGCGCCGCGCCGCGCCGCGCGAAGCCGTCCCTCCCTGCCCCCTGCCACCGGGCGGGGAGGTTAAAAGGGCTCCCTGGAGCCCTTTTAACCTCCCCGCCCGGTGGCAGGGGGCGGGGAGGGATGGCTTCGCGCGGCGCGGCTTGGCGCGGCGCGGCGCGGCTCCCTTTATCTCCCCGCCGATAAAGGGAGCCGAGCCGCGCCGCGCGAAGCCGTCCCTCCCCGCCCCCTGCCACCGGGCGGGGAGGTTAAAAGGGCTCCCTGGAGCCCTTTTAACCTCCCCGCCCGGTGGCAGGGGGCGGGGAGGGACGGCTTCGCGCGGCGCGGCTTGGCTCGGCGCGGCTCGGCTCCCTTTATCTCCCCGCCGATGGTGGGGGCGCGGAGAGCGCGGCTGCCGTATATTTGCCTTATAAGACGCACCAACTTTTCCCCCCCAGTTTTGGGGAAGAAAAAGTGCGTCTTATAAGGCGAAAAATACGGTAATATCCTTTGTGAAACAAATGTACAGGCCTGGAATTAACAGTCTCTATCAACTTTTCTGGCAGATGAACAGAAGGGTCTTATAGCTGACATCAACTGAAGCTAAATTGGCGGCAAAAATAACAACAAAACAATATGAGAGGCAAGGGTGCTTGGCTTCTAAAACATAGCAAAACTGCCATAGACAGACATGAGGGTGCCGGGAGCACATTTGTGCTCGTAGAAAATGCATGTGATCTGTGGGCTGCACTTTTAGTTTGACCTGCTTTGCATCCTGTGATCTCAAACTGTTTAGGATTTGAAAGGTCAATACCAGCACTTGTAATTAGGCCCAGAGGTCAAATAGCATTTCCAAATCTTGCTCTAACTCAGGGGTTGGCAACCTACAGCCCGTGGCCCGAATCCAGCCTGCAGCACCAAATCATCCAGCCCCCACTCTTGCACCAACCGCCGCCACTGCCGGAAACAGCCGTGGCAGCATTTACAGCTGCTGCAAATGTGTTTACGGCAGCTGCAGACATGTTTATAGCAGCGTTTATGGTGGTGGGAACACCAGTCCCCCCCCAACTGTCTGAGGGAAGCCCCCCTCAACTGTCTGAGGGAGCGTGACCCAGCCCCCGCCTTAAAAAGGTAGCCGACCCCTGCTCTAACTGCTGAAATAGACAAAAAATGCCCCCTGCCAGCTGCAGATAACCCCCTTTGTGCAGCAATAGCAAGGTTTGGAATCAACAGCCTCCGCCAACTAGACTGCACATCTGACAAAGCACGAGTGTCACACAATTATATTGCCAAACCTACTTAGCATTACAGAAGTTGTGTTTGGCTCTAATGGAAAATTCATTGCTGTTTTCAAGGTAGCTTTATATTGCAGTAATCTTTACCTATAAGAAGGGTGGTGGTGGTGCATGTCTGGCATTAGCAGCCACACCTGGCCCAACCATCCCGTACCGAGCCGGCCACACTTACCTTTAGACCGTCTGAGCGTTGCCGCAAGGGTCCAGTCACCGAGAGTGGGGCAACGGTCCTACAAACACAAACAAAAAAAGAACTACATGTCCCAGTGTCCTCTGCACCACGCAACCCCTCAGCCAATCAGGCTGAAGGACGTGTGCACAGAGGAGGTGGGGCAAGCGCTGCAGGTGAAAAAAACCGCCGATGTGTCCAGGGCCCGGCAACGAAGGCCGGCGCCGGCCTCGCTGCAGCTTCAGCGGGGTTACGGAGAGAAGGGAGAGCACCTCTTCTCTCCATGATCCCGGCAACAAAGGCTGGCACTGGCCCTGGCCCCACTGCGACTTCGGCTGGGTTGCGGAGAGAAGGGGGAGTCCCTCTTTTCTCCATGGCCATGGCGAAAAGCTTCCCTCAGGGAGATGGAGCCCAAGGACGGCACTCCGTTCTTGGCCTCCGTCTCCCAGAGGAAAGACATCGCCTTCCATGGAGGACGGAGGACGAAAGCTTCAGCCCTCGTACACTGAGGAAAACAAACCGCTTCCCTACAGGAGATGGAGGCCGAGAACGGCGCTCCGTTCATGGCCTCCGACTCCCACAGGAAAGACAACGCCTTCCACAGAGGGCAAGGACCGAAAGCTTCGGCCCCCACCCACCGAGGAAAATGAACAGCTTCTCACCGGGAGATGGAGGCCAAGAACAGAGCGCCGTTGTCAGCCTCCATCTCCCGGAGGGAAAACCATCTGGAGCTCTCCCCCCTGTATGTGTGACCTTGCCAAGGCTTCGAGGGGAGGAAGGGGAGCCCCTCCTCTCCCCATGCAGCTTCGGTGTGTGTGTGTGTGTGTGTCCTCGAGGCTTCGTGGGGGGGGGAGGAGGAAGGGGAGCCCCTCCTCTCCCCATGCAGCTTCGGCGTGTGTGTGGGTGTGTGTGTGGGTGTGTGTGTGGGTGTGGGTGTGGGTGTGTGCACCCTCCAAAACCACCCCTACCACCAACACCTAAAAAACCCCTGCTAGTCCTACTATAAGTTAATAGAATTTAGATAACTGTGACCAGGTGAGTTCTGTTCAAATAGGTTCGTAGATAGTACATAAGGGCCATTCAACAATTATGTGATCCATTTTTTGGGGGGAAATTGGCCCCCTCCCTCCATGTAATCCGACTGTAATTGTCGCTTTGAACCCCCTCCCTTTAAAATTATGTAATCTAGAGCAGACTGTGGCTCAGATCACAACCTACTGATCGCAAAATTCAGGCTTAGACTAAAGAAAATAGGGAAAACACGGAGACCAGAAAGATATCACCTAGACAGCATCCCTGAAGAATACACGGTGGAGGTGATGAACAGATTTAATGGCTTAGACTCGGTAGACAGAGTACCGGAAGAATTATGGACGGAGATGAGGGACATCATGCAGGAAGCAGCAAAGAAAACCATACCAAAAGAAAAGAAGAGTAAGAAAGCAAAGTGGTTGTCTGATGAGGCTCTTAAAATAGCAGAGGAAAGAAGGAACGCAAAAGTCAAAGGAGAAAGGAAAAACTACAACCATTTGAACACAGAATTTCGAAGAAAAGCAAGGAGAGATAAGGAAAACTACCTAAAAGAACAGTGCAGAGAAATGGAGGAAAACAACAAAAGAGGCAGAACCAGAGATCTTTTCAAAAAAATTGGGGAAATCAAGGGAACATTTAAAGCAAAAATGACCATGATAAGGGACAAAGACGGAAAGGAGCTAGCTGATGCAGAAGAAATTAAGAAAAGATGGAAAGAGTACACAGAGGAACTTTACAAAAAGGACCTCAACACTCCTGATAATCACAATGATGAAGAAATTGAACTTGAGCCAGACATCCTGGAGAGCGAAGTCATAAAGGCCCTAAAGAGCACTGCAAACAACAAAGCTAGTGGAGATGATGGTATCCCAGTTGAATTTTTCAAAGCGCTAAAAGATGATGGCGTCAAATTACTGCATTCAATATGCCAGCAGATTTGGAAAACAAAACAGTGGCCACAGGATTGGAAAAGATCAGTATAGTCCCAATCCCAAAAAAGGGCAATGCCAAAGAATGTTCAAATTATCGAACAATCGCGCTCATCCCACATGCCAGCAAGGTGATGCTCAAGATAATACAGGACAGACTTCAGCAGCATGTGGAGAGAGAATTACCAGAGGTGCAGGCTGGTTTCAGAAGAGGCAGGGGGACTAGAGACCACATCGCCAACATACGCTGGATCATGGAGAAAACAAAGGAATACCAGAAACAAGTTTACTTTTGTTTTATTGACTACACTAAGGCATTTGAATGTGTGGACCACAACAAGATGTGGCAAGTAATTAAAGAGATGGGAATACCAGAGCACCTCATATGCCTCCTGAGAAATCTGTACATGAACCAAGAAGCAACAGTTAGGACAGAACATGGAATAACAGAGTGGTTTGGAATAGGAAAAGGAGTAAGACAAGGCTGCATTTTGTCACCATGCTTATTCAACCTATACACAGAGCACATAATGCGCAGTGCAGGGATGGAGGAATCACAATATGGGATTAAAATCGGTGGGAGAAACATCAATAATCTGAGATATGCAGACGATACCACCCTAATGGCAGAAAGTGAGGAAGACCTAAAGAATCTCTTGATTGGGCTGAAGGAAGAGAGTGCAAAAACTGGCTTGAGACTCAATATCAAGAAAACCAAGATAATGGCAACAGGCCCCATCAGTTCCTGGAAAATAGACGGGGAAGAAGTAGAAGCAGTGACAGATTTTACTTTCTTAGGATCAAAGATCACTGCAGATGGGGATTCCAGCCATGAAATAAAAAGGCGACTGATTCTTGGGAGACAAGCGATGAGAAACATGGGGAACATAGTGAAAAGCAGAGACATTACATTGCAAACAAAAATTAGAATAGTCAAAGCAATGGTTTTCCCAGTAGTAATGTATGGATGTGAGAGCTGGACAATTAGGAAGGCTGAACGCAGAAGAATAGATGCCTTTGAAATGTGGTGTTGGAGGAGGGTTTTGAGAGTCCCCTGGACAGCGAGGAGAACAAATAGGTCAATCTTAGAAGATATTAACCCTGACTGCTCATTGGAAGGTCAAATAGTAAAGATGAAGCTAAAGTACTTTGGACATCAAATGAGAAGGGAGGATTCACTTGAGAAGGCATTGATGTTGGGAAAGGTGGAGGGCAAAAGAAGAAGGGGGAGGCCAAGGATGAGATGGCTAGATGGTATTATAGACACAATGGGCACAGAGCTGGGAGGGTTGAGGGGGATGGTAGAGGACAGAGGCGCCTGGAGGAAAATGGTCCATGGGGTCGCAAAGGGTCGGAATCGACTGTGCGACTGAACAACAAAAAGAGCTTTTGTATTGAAATTCTTTTTAGAGCTTTTCACTATTGTGCCTAATGCAGACTGCATAAGCAATTCAATAATCTCAAATCAGATCAAAATTCCCAGAGTGTAGGAATCTGATTCATGTAAAGATAATCATTCAGCCTCATTAAGCAGCAGTTTATATCATCAGATCTTTTAAGATAGAAACTTAAGAGTCCACGAAGTCCAGCTTCATTAGGCTCAGAGTAAGGAACGAATAGAGAGAGACAGAAAACACGACTCCAGTCTTTGGCTGAACAAAGGATACTAATGGCTTCTCTTTATTCCAAGCAGAGTATCCCAGAAACGAAACTTAACAGAAACAAAACTTAGGGCATACAGCCAATCATAAGTGTCAGAGCCCAAATAAGGAGAAGAAAGGAGAATTCTTTTTCACTATTCTACGCATGCCCACAATCCAGTGTTATCTCTCATGCAGACAAAGAGACCTCTGTTTACACAATGTGAAGGCAGACAGGAAGACGGAAACCAGATGCCTTCCCACATGTCCTCCTTTTTCATTTAAATTTGAGAGAGGGACGGCTAATCATACCCCTGCATGTCATCATACTCCATAACTACTCCTCCATATACATCATCACTGTCCTCCTGGACATCGTACCCCTCTTGACTCCTGGTACCTTGTTCCGGAGGATGATACCTCATTGAGTACAATTGCCGTCGTGCAAAACCCGATGTCTCCCTTCTACGCAGTGGACATGCGTTACACATAGAAATAAGGTTAGGAATACAATTAATGCAAAAACACAAAGATATAAGGCAGATAATAATAATGAACCCATAAAAGAAAACTAGTCTAAGGACAGATAAATCAGGCAACCAAGAAGTCACCCAATCAAAGAGATTAACATCAGTGCGTACATTGTTAGTAATACTCTCCTGTAAATTCTGAAGTTCTTTCTCAATAGTATTCAGATCCTGGAATTTTACCCGACATCCCTGGTTCCCGACCAGTTTACAAAATCCTCCGGATTTTGCTAACAGGTAATCTATGGCCAGTCTGTCCTGCATTTGGTCTTGATGAAGCTCAGTGATTTCCATTTGAAGATCCCGTATGACCCTCCCTGTGGCGTTGATTGATTTCTCCAGCCTACAGGTGAGTCCCAAAATGGACCTTCTATTCTCCTGGGAAATGACACCCGGGTATGATCCCAATGTGAGTGCTCCAGTGATAGCACTCCCTATAGCTCTCCCCCAGGAGCTACCATCAGAAAGCTGAACATCGATTATCACTTCATCATTGCAACCAGAACCCATCGGGCCGGCAGCAGCTCTCCGGCGCCGTGCATCTGCCCGAAGCGGCATTTGCACTTGTATGGGTAAGGTAAAATAACCCAATGCTGCACATTGATATTGTCCTGGATGGAAATTCGTGGCAACTCCATTAAAAAAGAACCACATGTTAGGATCCTTGATTTGCCATCCATTGCAAATTGAACCACTATCTATAGCAGAATAATCAGGAGTAAACATAGGAAACACATCATATATATCTTCAATAGTAGTGTTAAACAAGGTATAATTAAGCTTATAAGAACTGTTATAACTACCCCATAACCAAAAATAATCGTCACAACCCGTATAATTGCCTACACTCCGCAAAACCCTTTGTGCTTGAGTCCAGTACTTCCATTTACTATTCCAGACTCCAGAACTATGACAGCAGAAACAAAGTCCTTTAGTGTATTTCTTGAAAGTCATGCTTCGCCAACGGGTGTTGTTAAATTGTTCTGGAGGATTAGAGAAGAGTGTAGATCTATCAAGATGTTGCAAATGTCCAATAACCAACTCAGGCGTGTTGAATAATGCCGGAAGAAAGGCCATTTGAGACACTGCCAGTGGATGCTCATAGTATAACGTTGCATTCTTACCATGAACCTCAAACATATAGTTAGCATGACGAATCCAAAAGTTGGGGTTGCCCCCATGAGGTATTGTTCTTACAGCTGGAAGCACAGTAAAAAAGAAAAGAACAAATGGCAGCACATTTAGTTTACTGGTGAACCACCGTCCTGGAGCTGAGTAACCTTCTTCTCTCTCCATGGGCGGATCGCTCGAGCAGGAATCCTTCCACTCAGGATTCCCTTGTTGCCAATAAACGACCAATGGCTTAGGAAAACACTCCCCTAAGAAACAGGAGGATGCCCTGTTATTACTAGTACCATGTAACTAAACGTGAAACATGAGTGACATATAACACAAATGCAATATCACAAACCCATTTACATGTGTAGGGTACTGAAAACTCTGCCATGTACTTCTGAAGGTACCTTGAGATATGCAGTTTCATAAGGCAATACATAACATAAACAAAGACAGGTCTTTCTCCTGCAAGAGAATAAGCAAACATTTAAGCATAAACAAAACATGAACATTTCTTTTCTTCCTTACATGAAGGAGGTCTGGTTGCATTTTAGAAAGCATTTCTCACTTCCCCAATTACATGAGTAAGGCATTAAATTTCTTCTTCTCCCACTGGTGTAAATGAAAGAAGCATTCAATAACTTAAAATCAGCATAGCATGGTAACTCAAATACAGTACAAATCTCATTAGAGCATTTCACACTCATAGCCTGAGCAGGTAGACAATTTCTTAAAAAAGGCTGTCAGGTTTTATAATGCAAACAAAGCCAATTCTTCTTTAAAGTCCACACAAACTTTTTTTTTCCTTTTTAGTCCAATTAAAATGTCCAAATTAAAAGTCCAAATCTTGATTGAAGCTTCCTTAAACACTCTCTTCTCTCCAGCACAGTTCTTGGCATGGCAAAGGTTGAAATTAAGCCATAAATTAAGTCTCACTGAATTCACAAGACAATCCCACACAACCCCCTTTTCAGCTTTTCAGGCAAACACACATTCCTTCATGCTCCAGCCACACCCATCTGCATTAAGGCAGGCCGATGAGGTGTGAAGGCACAAAGAACAAATTCTCCAGAAGTTGCAAGTAATTTCACACAGAAGAAAATCACAGGGAAGTCCAAGTTGCTTTCCCTGCAATCCTGATGCTTGAAATTTGGAACAGCTCACTCTGGATCTCTTTGTTTGAGGATTGGTCAGTTCAAAATCAGCCAAAAACTGTATGTCTTCTCCCTCCTTGTATTTTTGCAACAGCCTGCTGTCCATACAGGCAGGATTCACGCCCCTTTTCCTCTGCATTTCTTTCATCTGCAGCTTCTGAATCTCAACTTTATGACAAACTGCATCTGTTAGTTTGTACTTGCACCCCTTTCTGGTCTTGGGTTTTGTGCATTCCTCCTTTGGGCCATCCTTCCATTTCTGCAGGATCTTCCTGCCTAAACGTGAGGTATCAAGTTTACTACTCAGCTTCTCCTGCTTTTGTGATGAGGGTTGCTTCACGGGGGGGCTGAGATCCCCTATGCTGCTCTTTGAATAACACCCCTTGCTTCCTGCCACTCTGCATGCATTAATAGCTTCAATCTGTGATGAGGTCCCCACCATTTGTTCCCCATCAGCTGGCACTAGTTGTTTTTTAGACTCGGCAGGCAGTATTGCAGCAGAGAACAGGTCTTTTGTAGGGCTAAAAGTGCTTGATTGCTGCAAGGCAGGATATAATGTCCCATCTCCATTTCCACCTCCACCCCCATCAGGGGGCTGTCGTTTCTCATATGATGGAAGGGCAGCTGCCATAGCCCCCCCCCTTGGCTGGAGGCAAAAGCTGTGGGAGGGGGCCAGCAAGCCCCTGAGACAACAGAATATTCTTTGGAGTGAGTCTTTGAAGGCAGTCTCTAACTTCCTCCCACGTAAATTGAACTGATACAAAAATTCCATTATGCTTCTGCATTTCTCTCCCAATCTGTTTCCACTGTTGTAAGTCCAAGCATTCATCAAATTTAACCCAAGGACTGATTTTCCCTATAGCTTTGACTAGCTTTTGTATCTGCTTCTCATCAGCCTTTCGTCCATTCATATGCAAAAGATCTGAGATATCTTTACAAAGTTCATTCCCTTGCGATGTCAATATGCACCCCATAATTAAATTGTGTTTTCCACTTTTCCACTCACCTAGTTGTAATTCTCAAGCGCTTGATTTATGACCTTCCCGGTCGGACCTTTTGCCTGGTCGGAGGTGAATGAGACCTTGTCCCGGTCGATGAGGTGATAATTAGGTGCTAATTGCTGAAGCAGAGTTCAAAGAAGGCTCTCTCATTGTAGTTCAAAGCGTCACACGGAGCGCCACTTGTAGGAATCTGATTCATGTAAAGATAATCATTCAGCCTAATTAAGCAGCAGTTTATATCATCAGATCTTTTAAGATAGAAACTTAAGAGTCCACGAAGTCCAGCTTCTTTAGGCTCAGAGTAAGGAACGAATAGAGAGAGACAGAAAACACGACTCCAGTCTTTGGCTGAACAAAGGATACTAATGGCTTCTCTTTATTCCAAGCAGAGTATCCCAGAAACGAAACTTAACAGAAACAAAACTTAGGGCATACAGCCAATCAGAAGTGTCAGAGCCCAAATAAGGAGAAGAAAGGAGAATTCTTTTTCACTATTCTACGCATGCCCACAATCCAGTGTTATCTCTCATGCAGACAAAGAGACCTCTGTTTACACAATGTGAAGGCAGACAGGAAGACGGAAACCAGATGCCTTCCCACACCAGAGATCATTTTTAAACCTAAAAAAGTGCAATGTTTTGAAACCACAACAGCTCCAAATGGATTACGTAATCTTTGATCTAACCCCCAGCCGCCATGTAATTTTCCGTAATTCAGATGGCATACCCCCTCCCCCCCCTCCGAGGATCACGTAATTGTTGGATGGTCCCATACTAGTGAGTTCCTGTGCTGAAGCTACAGTGGTGGATTCAGACAGACAGTGGACCCTCGAATAACGACGTTACTTGGTTCCCCAAGTAGCATCGCTATTCGAATAATGTTATTCAAATAACGACAAAAAACCGCCGTTATTCGAATAATGACGGTAAAAATACTGTCATTATTCAAATAACGATGTCGTTATTCGAATAACGATGGTAAAAATACCATCATTATTCGAATAACGACATTATTTGAATAATCACATTGGGAGCATCGTAGCGTCATTAATCGAAAATGACGCTATTCAAACACACCGTTAATCGAGGGTCCATTGTACTGTACTCCCCAACTCTACGGCTGATGCATCAGAAGAAAACTGTTCTATCAAGAACAGATTGGAAACTACCCAACTAAAACACTTTCATTTTGCCTGGGTTCAATTTCAGTGTTTTGATTTTCATTTGGCGTGTTAACCTGCTCAGGCACATGTCAAAATGGCTACCGTTTTCACATATTTGCAGTGCAAGTGGAAGATGGAGCACATATGTTTTCTGTGGTTCCAGAGTTTAGAACTAGAAGCAATGTATTCAAATAGTGAGAAAGCATTTTTTACATAAATATTAGGAAGAGCTTTACACTAAGAGCTGTTAGCCAGTGAAATGGACTGCATTGGACAGTGATGGACACTTCAGTGCAGTTTTCTAAACAAAGATTAAATCTCTATTTATCAAGGATTTATTATTATTATTATTATTATTATTATTATTATTATTATTATTATTATTATTATTATTATTATTATTATTATTATTATTATTATTATTATTATTATTATTATTATTATTATTATTATTATTATTATTATTTCCTGATTCAGGAAAGATTGAGAAGGGATAAGACTATATAATAATACTATGGGAAGTTTTGTCTAATAACAAATGTACGGTATGTGCATTAGTAATTACTTTGTATTTCTTGTATGCATTATATGTAGCATACTCATCATATTACTTTAGAAAGGTCGAGGAATGGAAATACAGTATTGAGAATAAGAGAAGACTAGACTGTGTTTTAAGGGAGTAGACTTGACCGCCTTATTCTGAAACAAATAATATGGCTTATGGGACAGGATAACAAATGAAACTTTGAGGAGCAGTTTCATGAGTTCAAAGTAGGGTTTGTTTGTTTGTTGCTTTATGCAGACTCTTCACTGTTTTACTGATTTAGTGTTTGTACAATATTTGTGCTATCATTAAAAATGGCACAACAGCTGTGGCTGCTGTTTTAGAGAACTCATTTTGACATGATAATATCTGGGGAGAAGTAATCATGAATTTTAAAAAATGGAACAGGGCTCTTCATGTTCCTTTTTTCCTTCAGTATTCTGTTAAATTCACTGGGAACATGTAAATAATTAAAAGCATGCTTGCCCTGTTCTTTGAAGGGATGTAGAGACAACATCTTCAGCCAATATTTCTGAATTTATTCTTGATTAAATTGGCAAAATAAATTATTCAAGCTATACGTTTTTACGGTAAAAATTAGGGACACATTGTCAACATCAGGAACGAGAGAATTGTGGCTCTTCAGCTTCTATCATTTCTCACAATTGGTTGTACTGGTCAGGAATCTTGGGAGTTTCAGTTCTACAAAATGCAGTTCTGTACCCCTGTTTTACCTGAAGCTGGAACTAAGGAACCAATGTACAGTATATCAGGAAACCAGTCAACGTGTTTTAAAATTACCTTGCAATCTTTTTTAGATGTAGCATTTTGATGGAAATCCATGGATCTTATTTGCTACAATTAATGCTTTGGTAGGCATGAGGAAATCATATGATTCACAGTTTCTGTAATAGTGGGACTTGTTGCCCACAGTAAGAGATGACCATAAATGGAAATCAGTTCAAAGTTAGAGAATTAAAAAATTCCAAGAAGAAAAAATGTCATTTGCATAGATTAATTTACATAGCTCTGAAAATGTGCCATCAGGCTGAATATAGTGTCCTCTGCTGTTAATGCTGTACACTTAGCATCCAGATTAGCAAGACATTCTATACCAGTTTTTTCCCAACCTTTGGGTTTGGGACCTCAATTCCCAGAAGCCTAAGTCAATTTCCCAAAGCACTGATCAGCCAATGTACTGACTTAGGCTTCTGGGCATTGAAGTCTCCCCCCCCATGGGGTGTGGGCTCCATATTGGGAACCACTGTTCTATACTCATTTGATGCCTCAGTGACTGAACCAGTTGGCTATTTATAACACACAGCTTTCAGATTTGGATCTGGAGTTATTTTTTTATTTTATTTTTGTATTTTCAATCAGTCAGTCAAAGGCATAAGGTTATGTCTGTGCTTCTGAACCATGTATGGCATGGCTTTATAATGAGGTGTTGACAAGCATTCTCTGTTTGTACAGTAATACCCCGGACAACGTTAAAACTTTACATTGTAACCGGCACAGACTTCAGTGAACGTTATGCGATACATCCCATCAGGTTTTAATGTTGTGAAGTGCAATTTTTTTCAGATTCCTTACCGTTATGCGGTTTTAACGTTGTGTGATACAAACGTTATCCGAGGTACAGTGGTAGCTCATACAATGATTTTTATCCGTTCCACAGGGCTCATTGTTGTACTAAACAATTGCTATACGATGCATGCATCGTATAGCGATTTTCCCTATGAGATGCATCATACAACGATTTTTTTCACTAAGTGGTTTTTCCCATTGAAAAATTGTTGTACAGATTTTTCCCATATGGAAAATTGTTGTGCGGGACACCAATTTCCCCCAAAGCCTAATTGTTATGCGATTTCGTTGCTATACGGGGCAATTGTTGTATTAGGTTCCACGGTATTACTGTATCTACTCAAATGCTGAGAATAAGGAACCCTAGCAAAACTAGTTATTCCATGCCATTTTTGAGTAGAGGTGGTAGAATCTGTAGCTTAAAGGGAAGAATATGAACAAAATATTGCAGAAACAGAGGTTTTCATGCTAGGATAAGATATCTTATAAGTCAGTGATGGCGAACCTTGGCACTCCAGGTGTTCTTGAAGTTCAATTCCTATAAGCCCTGATCAGCAGGAGTGATGATTTGGGTTTCTGGTAATTGAAGTCCAAGAACACCTGGAGTGCCAAAGTTTGCCATCACAGTTATAAGTAATATCTCTCTCTAATATCAGTAACATCACTAATACTGAATTTTTTGACATGTCAAAGAATAATAATATTTATAACATACTTGGTCCTAGTTAGATAGATGAAGTAATAATATTCTTAACCTATTACTGTACTAGTGTTATACTCAGGCTAATTTAAATGTTAAGATCTGAGGTTTTGCCCATAATGTCCACCTGGCAAGAAAGGACCCAGAGATCATGATCCTGCTACTAAGATTACAGGCCACCATGATTAATTAAGGATTTAAAAAAAATTAATTAAGATATTTCTTCTACTTTCTCTGTCACATTTCAAACTTAGTTTAAGGATCATAAATGCCTTTATTTATCCCAACCTTTGTTTTTTGGATTTTAATTTTGTAGATTGAATTGAATTTTGTATATCATATTATTGTGTATTTACTTTGTATATTGTTGATTTATGTTGTTATTATTGTGAGTTGCCCTGAGTCGGCGTATGCTGAGTGGGCGGCACACAAATCGAATAAATCAAATCAAATCAATTTTGATGTTTGCCTTCATTGCTACCCTGCTTCGCTTTTATTTATTTCTGAAGCCAGTGTTGGAAACAATTTTGCTGGTTATTCTTCTCATCATGGGAAAAACAAATTGAGATTTGGTTTGTCCTGCATTATGATACTGTTTTATAAAGTAAAGGCTAAAAGTCATTGGTTGCCAGGTAGGCATTTAGCTGCTTTTTGAGAAGCTCTCTGTTTTTCTTCAGTACAGCCTTTGACAGTGATATGCTTTCAGTGATGTTTGGTTAGATAGGTCTGTTTTCTTCCTTTTTCTGTCTCTGCTCTCCATTAATTGTGACCACCATTTAATATTTATGCCGGAGGAGGTGATGGCATTTCTGGCTAGGAAATTGTTGTTAATCCTCCTCCCCCTTCCCAAGATACAAGAACTAAAAATTACCCACCGTTGACTGCTTGGTTATAGTGACTTGTAAAAGTGCCAAGAGACAGAATGTGATTTAGGGTATCTGTTTTGCAAATCAGCACCTTCACAACGCCATTGTAAGATACAAGAGTGATCTAGAAGACAGTGTTTACTTGAATATGGGCCGTTGTGAGCAACGTCACTGAGTGACAAACTGTTAGTGTTTTTCTTGCAACTGTTTGAAACATATAAAGACAGAAGTATGAGGTGAAATACTACTGTATTGGTCTACAAGGCACAGCTTTGATTGAACTTCCTCAAATACGAAACACTACTACAGTACAGTATGTGTTTTCTGCTTTAATCTCACAAAAGACACGCAAAACTGGATGTAATATAGGTAGTGAAAAGTTACAGGGACCATTTATGTTACAATACTGTAATTCCGTTTTGCTATTTTGGAAGAAGAATGTGTTGCCAAAAACTGTGATATGGGGAAATTGGCATGTACTGTACAACTATATCTAGATGTATGCTTTCCTTTACTTGCTAAATTTAGAGGAGAGGTGGCAGACATATATCAATAAAATGGAACAGGTAAGTAAATGAGTGGTGTCAGAATAATGCTAGTTTTGACTATGGAAGACAGTGTATTTTACATGGCAGGTTATTGAGGGTGGTATTTTTGGTTTGTTCTTATATGGTGTCACATTTTGTTTCCAGAAGTCAAAATGATTGCTGCATGGTAGCTAAATGAAACCTCAGGCCTAAATCCAATTGGTAGTCTCAACTAGAATAGATCCATTGCATCAGTGGAAATATGATAAATCAGCACTTATGTCTGTTACATTGATTCAGGGGGTCTACATTGATTCAGAGGGTGTACTCTATCTGGGATAAGTAATTAGGTATTCCAAAGCGGTGTACTGTACTGGTTATAGATATCTGTGTCACCACTGCTGTAGACAGGATGCTACCTTACATGGATCTTGGGTCTTGATTAGCAGAATCTAAAAGGGAATGTTTTTAAAACACTAAAAGAATTTTGAAGAGTGGTCTAAAACATGTCCTTTGTATGGGGCTAAATAGATCACTGTATCCTGGATTTTGTTTGCTTGAGTTTTTAGAACAAATTAGGGACTTAACATACAATTGGCTTTCATTTGACCAAGTTGTTCAGCTGGAATCTCTGCTTTCTTGAAAGTTTAATGATCTATATCTAAGTCTAAATTGTTGCAGCTTTATCCTGTAATCGTTTAAGGACTGCAGATAGTTCCTTTGGCACCGGTATAATTTGTAGGAAGCTTTATGCATTAGAAGAGAGAGACACTTTCATAACATGTGGATATTTATCTGAGCTTATTTGATTGTTTAATAATGTGGAATATTAACAAAATAGAGTTTGGGGAAAATATAGATTTTGTTTAAAGGTATGTTGCCTTAGTATTTGTTTTAGGTAAATCTGTTTTAAACTGCTTTTTTCTGCATAAAGTATGCATTTTGTTAATTCTCACCCATAAGCGAAAGTATGATTTGGTAGTTCATTTACTCCCTTTTTCCCCCTGCAACCAGGCCCGGTACAAGCAAAGCCTTGATCCTACAGTGGATGAAGTTAAGAAACTGTGTACCTCATTACGTCGAAATGCCAAGGAAGAGAGAGTCCTCTTCCATTATAACGGACATGGTGTTCCCAGGCCCACAGTGAATGGAGAAATTTGGGTCTTCAACAAGGTACTTGATTTGGAAATACAGTTTAATTTCATTTCATTTCAAGTTTAATTTCTATACCACTTTACTCAACCCGCGGGTGACTCAAAGCGGTTTAAACAGTCATAATAAAGTAATACAGTAATACAAGTAAATATATAAATCAATACAATCAATAATACAATAATGATACAGTTAACAATAATGATACAGATAATACGATACAATAATGATACAGATAATAATACAGTTATAATCCTTTTGATGTTCAAAGGATTTATACCTGTTGGAGAAATGGAGGCTAGTAAAATAAAGTCAATAAAACAACCACAAAAACTAGTGCTTGATCTAGAGTTCCAGATTGTTCTCTTTTAAGTGTGCTTAAGTTACTTATGCATATTGTTGTATGGGGTGTATGCTTTGTGGAAAAGCTCTGTGCCTGCGATGGTATTTGTACAAAGAGATAGATTCTTGAGAAAATAGAATTGTTGAATTAAGTATAGCATAATGCAGGGGTTGCGAACCTTTTTGAGTTGGGGGCTGGGTCACGCCCCCTCCGACAGTTGAGGGGGCCGGACTAGTGTTCCCCCCCCCCACCATTCACAATAGCCATAAACAAGTCCATGGCTGATTCTGGCGGCAGCTGGAGTGAGGATGGGGGCTGGATTATTTGGCGCTGCAGGCCAGATCCAGCCCATAGGCTGTAGGTTGCTTACCCCTGGCATAGTGGCTAAAATGGCTGAAATCCAGGAGTATATTACACCTAGA
Organism: Bradypodion pumilum; assembly: GCA_035047305.1. NCBI lineage: Eukaryota > Metazoa > Chordata > Lepidosauria > Squamata > Chamaeleonidae > Bradypodion > Bradypodion pumilum. The sequence continues at coordinate 281,025,310 of JAWDJD010000002.1, read as the reverse complement.
GTAGTCTGACTGAATCAGTGGGGGTTGGATGAATTAACACCATTGATTTAACAGACCTACTCTAGTGGATTTCAGCCTCTATATGGTACTTGTCTATACAGTATTTCTTTTCAGAAGATTTGGTTGTAGCGCTTGTTAATTCCTTCTAGTTCCTGGAGCTCATAAAACAATTTAATGGAAGAATGTTCCAAAGAGAAAATCAGAGTAAGATGAATGCTTATGCTGACAGCATTGAACGCCATAATGCTAGTATGGACATTGTGTCCCCAAGCTAACAATGAATATGCAAAGGAGATGATTTGAAAACAGAATTGAATTACACTGCCTTTCATGTCAAAGTGTAAAGAACTTTTCGGTGAACTGCTTATGAAAGAAATGTATAGCAGACAATCAAGAATGCTTATGTACAAATTGATCTGAATAGACTAAACTACTGTATATCCTATGAGCTTGACCTTCATATGTCTGGCTGCTAACTTAGTCTTTATTTAAACAGTGGATTTGAACCCTTTGCTTTTGAAGCCTTCAAGAAATTCAAGGTTCTCAATTTATTTATTTTTTAAAAAGGCTACCATGTTTTTGAGGTTCGGCTGTGAAGAAAGTCCTTACTGTACATTATTGTGAGTTCACACTGCTTGAGCTAATGTTACCATTAGCAGAGGGAAGGTGGGGAGGCCATGGTTTGCATGGCGGCAATGAGGACTCAGGTGATGCAATGCCATGTAACTATGTTTGCAAGCTTTTGTTCAGTGGAATCTCAGCAAGATGCTGGCCAAAGAGTTTTCAGAGGAATTAATCCAAATTTGAGGGTGCTATGGCCAGCTCTTCTAGCCCACAGTGGTTCTAATTTTTTTCTTAATTGATTACAGAAATTTTACATGGAGAATGTGCAGCAAAGTGTAGTTGTTAGACCATACAGTGTCATCAGTGTTCATGGTGCTTTGCGGCACTGTAATGAAAAGGAATGACCACTGTGAAGTTAAACAGTTCTTTTCATCTTTATGTAACATGCCAAAATATAGGAGCAGCTTCAATGCTAGGTATTTTACTGCAATAATTATTGCTGGATATTATTTAACTGTATTTCAGTCAATGTTCTAAATGGAAGATGAAATGTATCCACCACCAAATGTTTCCGTATACAGTGGTACCTCGGTTTATGAACACTTTGGTTAACGCAATTTTTGCTTTACAAATGAAAATCCATTGAAAATAATGCCTCGGCTTACGATTTCCCCCCAGAATGAATTAATTAGTTTTCAATGCATTCCTATGGGGAACCACGTTTTGATTTATGGATTTTGGTTTTCAATGTATTCCTATGGGAACCCATGAAATGCATTCCTATGGGGAACCAGTTTATGATATTTTTGCAATACGAAACGTCCCAGAGAACGCATTAAATTCGTAAACCGAGGTACCACTGTACTATTGTGGTTGGAACCCATAAACTCCTTCGCATTCCAAACTTTTGTACTTGTACTACAAGACTTCAGAATGTGTTGTTACTTCCACTAGGACAAGAAGTGAGTGTTGTGTTACCATAATAACTATGGAGTTTTGTCTTTTTAAACACATTTAATATTTCCAGGAAGTAACCAAGAATGAAACAGAGACATATTCAACTTATTTACTGGCTTGTTGAAGCAACCAATTGTGTTTTCTTGCTGTAATTCGAAGGGTGAGAGAGAGTTGGTTTGAATGTTGGTTCAATTTCTCTTTTTTTGGAATGGCATTGTTTCAAATGCATTAAATATCATTCTGAGTTGCAGAAGCATATGTACAAATGCGGCTAACTACTTTTCATTTCCTGGTTGGAGATATTTTACTGATGTGCCAAATGTAGTAATCTCAATGACTTAAACTGAACTTTACTCCAAATAAGGAGCATGGGTAGTGCAGAAGGTCCTAGGCTCAGTCTTAGGCAGATCTAGTTGAAATGATAGGATATCAGATGATGAAAAACATCTCTCTACCAAGGGCTCTGGAGAGCAATGCTGTTCGTATATGCCATCTAATTGGAGCTCTAAATTGACAGAACATATCAACATAGAGCAATCCTATCAGGACATCCAAGACAAGTGAGATATTAAGGAATGGCTTTGCCAGTTCCACTTCCCCAGTGAGTTTCCATGACCAAGAAGGGATTTGGATCCTAGAAGATAAATGGCATGACATTCATATACTTCTAGGTGGCAGATAACAAAAGCCACTGTTGTGATTCTTGAGTTCATGTGCTGCTGGCTTTGCAAGTGTTAGAGAATCTCAGATGGAAGTTGTTAATTGCCAACTGGAAGCGAGTGAATTGTTGCTTTGCTATGCAGATGTTTGTTATCCACCTGCATAGCAAATCAACAAGATTTCAGCTAATAAAATTTGGATGATATAATGGCTGCAGTATTAAAAAATATTTATTAGGACCATTGTCTATTATTAGGACAGGTTTTATAGATATATAATCCAGGTGCAGAGGGACTGCAGTGGCTTAGTGGTTAAGATGATGAATTTGATGACTGCATGCCAGGCTCCTCTGTCATCTGCCATCTTCTGTAGTCCTCCCAGATCTACGCCCACTGTGACATATGTCCACGGAATTATCTGCAGATGTGGACAGTGCTGGTTCTTTGACTATAAATGGAAATGAGCACCTAACCCTAGAGTCGGATACGACTGGCTTTTGAGCAATGGAGCCTAATTCAGGCGCAAAGGCATGGATTTGCATAGGTGGAGTGTGAAATCTGATATCTTTGAACCACAATCCTGGTAACTGCAACCTTGTGTTGCCAGCTGATCTTTCTCACACTAGGTCGGGTGAAAGGAACTGCAGAATGAACACACGAAAAGGTGCCTTCATTTTGGAAGTTTCATCTCTGGCCTAGACACAAAAGAAAGAAACTAGCTTTGGCTTTTGAAAGGGCAAGTGTGCTTTTTATATTGACAAACAAAGGCAGAACATGATATAGGAAGAAAATTAGGGCCACCCTTACCTGGCAGTGGGAAGAAAGGCTCCCAAATACTTCCCTACGTCAAAAGGGAGCCTGAGAACCTGAGGAAGAAGAAACAGGAAACTTTCAATTAAACTGAGTTAAATATTACCATCACAGACTGATGACATAATCCTATTTGCATGGTATAAAATTATGGTAATGGGATTTCAATCATTGTAACTTTTAAAAAACAAATTAAAATCAAATTAGAATCTATGGTTTCCTTACAAATTCTGGCTTGCTTTAATTATGGGGTTTTGTTGTGACCAAATCTAAAATTCCAGCTGTTTGTTTGTTTTAGCACCCTGCACCAGCAGCTCATATAACATAAGAGAGAACAGGTCAAAAACAGAGTGGGTCAAGAGGCAGATACTCAGTGGCATCAGAAGAAAAGGGCTCCAGTCCATAAACATATAATCTGTTCGTCTGTAAAGTGCATTAAGACTTTTTGTTGATTTTGCTAAAATGTTCTGTAGATGAGCAAAGCTGCCCCTAGAACTATCAGGAAGATGTCTGTTTTAGCAAAACCATTAAGCATTTTTATATCTTCAGGACACATTTATCATGGCCCAAACATTTGTGAACTGAAGCTTACTTTATCATGATGAACTGGATTTCAGTCCACAGAAACTTAGACTCATTTATATTCATGCATGACTGTAAAGATTCACACATTACTGAAATTTATTTCAATTGGATTTGTCCTGTACTTCCAAACAACTAATGTTCTGCGTAACTGGAATTTTGAGGTTTCAAGTGATGTCCGTGTTGTCCTCAGAAAATGAGTAACTGTGGAAAAGTATACAGTAAATTTATCCCAGAAGCTGTGTTACTTAGCAAACCTAAATCCAGCAGCTGAAGAGTTGCTAGCAATTGGATTGACGTAAAGCTGGATATCCTGAAGATATCCTTGTAGGTAGTAGGACTATTCTTTTAACCTTTTGTGCAACTGTAGAATTGCCAACTCTGATCAGAAACTATGCAACTTATCTTTTGTCCTTCGGTGGGAGACCTGTGAGTTTTCAGAGGGTTTTGTACAAAACTAAGCACTCATCATTTTCTGGTCATGCTAGATTTGTGAGAGATTAAGTAGAATATATTCTGAAACATAGATTAAAAAGGATAAATCCTTCAGGATGTATTATTTCAGTCTGATCTGTTTCAGCTGGGAGCTCTATCTCAGTTACTTTGTGTAACCAGCCAGAGCTGGGTTTCCACAGATACCAGAGTAAAACAGGACTGTGTAGTTCAATTTGAATGAGACAGTTTAAGAGCTAATCATTAAAATAGTTCAGTTTTTCAAAGTGTATGAATCATATCTATTGGCAAATGTGTGTACAGTACATGAATACACCTACACCTTCCTATAGCTTCTACCATTATTTTCCTCTACGCGTGCCTTCACCACCACTTTAATTTTTCATTATTCTTCTCACGCGCATGTTATGGTATAAATGCCTTTGTGGCTAGCTTAATCTTTTAGTGCTACCTTATGAAGCAAGCCAAGTTCTTTGATGTTTAATCTACCCTGACAGATAAAGCAGATCTTAATAAATAAATAAATAACCTGCAATGCCTCTCTCGTCACTTACTGGAATGAAAACCTAGTTTCTCCTCCATTGTTAGCATTAAAAAGTGAAACAGTTTGCTTTCAGTGTGTCTCTCCCCCCCCCCCAAAAAAAATGTTTTGCCTTGGGATGGAGATGAATGGTAAAAGGTGTTCATTTTCTCTTAAGAATCCTGCCTCATTTGGATTCCCTACTTTCCAGAGTATTCACTTTTAATAGGACAGAAGGATGTATAGTTATATGAACATCTCAAAGGGAGTCAGGAAAAAAAATGTATTGGTATGATTCTTCAGCCACCTCTACTGCAATAGCCTAATATTCTGGGCCAGTATTTAGAAAATGATTTACCATTCCTCTGAAGATTTTTTAATGCTTTAATTTTACTTCATAGCTTGACAAACAAAAGAAGACAGCTAGTGAGGTGTTAATGGATCTCATGGAAACAAAGGAGGAGAGGAATTCAGGAGTCCTCAGCATTTTTCTTCTTTCCAGCAGTTCATGTGAAATGTCAGTGGCTCATATTTCAAACAAACATGATGCACGACTACACTGAACACAGAAACACCTAATAGCGTAAAGAGGTTGCTTTTTTCTCTAGTTGCTCTTTTTATTCTTTCTTCACTCAGAAAGTAGACAAAAGTTCTGTAATGATACAGTTGCATAGTAAAGGTAAAGGTTTCCCTTTCTCGAAAGCCAGCCATAAAGTGACTCCTGCTCGATGAGTAGGTGGCAGTCGTGGCCAGGAGGGCTTTTGCACAACTTCGTGTTATACGCCAGTTACGCCCACTCCTAGATCGGGACTCCTTGCTCATAGTCACGCATGCTCTGGTCACTTCCAGACTTGACTATTACAATGCGCTCTATATGGGGCTGCCCTTGATGACCATTCAGAGGCTGCAACTGGTCCAGAATGCGGCTGCCTGGGTGGTGATGGGGTGCGGGCGGTATGCCCGTGCCTCACCATTGCTTCGGGAGCTGCACTGGTTGCCAGTGTGCCTCCAGGTGAAATTTAAGGTGCTGGTAATTACCTTTATAGCCCTACATGGTAGTGGGCCAGGATACTTAAGAGACCGCGTCACCCTGAGAATATCTGTCCGTCCCACCAGGGCAGACTGGAGAAGCTCTCTCATTGTGCCATCCACTAGGGAGGCTTGTCTCTCTAGCACCAGAAGGAGTGCCATCTCTGTGTCTGCTGTGGCCCTTTGGAACCTCCTGCCAATTGAGCTGCATCTCCAGACGGAGTTGTTGTCCTTCAGGAAAGGGCTAAAATCCTGGCTGGAAAAGCAGGTGTGGGGCACCAGCGATGTGGTGATCCCCGCCTGCTGGCTGATTTAGTAAGAACACTCTCTCCCTCTTTTAATCTGTAGAGGTCGGAGGAACTTTTGGTGGCAGTTTTAATGGTGTTTTTATTGCTTTTTAAAATGTGATTGGTTTTATTTTCTGTGAGCCGCCCAGAGTCTTTGTGGTTGGGCAGCAATATAAATCAGAAAAATAAATAAATGAATAATATCCTACTCTAGGGTTCAGTGCTCATCTCTTTTTCAAATTCGAAGAGCCAGCTCTGTCTGTTTTTGCAGACGTTTCTGTGGTCATGTGGCACCGGAGCGCACGGAACGCTGCTTACCTTCCCACCGAAGTGGTCCCTATTTATCTACTTGCAATTTCTTGCTTTCATATTGCTAGGTTGGCAGGAGCTGGGACAAAGCCGGGAGCTCATTTTGTCCTGCAGTACAGTACTCGGGAATTGAACTGCTGACCTCCCGCCTTCCAGTCAGCATCTTAGCCACTTGAGCCACTGCAGTTGCATAGATGTTTCCAAATTAAGAATCTGCTGACAACCAGAAGCAGCTCCAATCCCATCTTCCCTTTGCAGCCCTTTATCTTTAGTAACTGCGCTGGAGGGCAAGGAAAAGCTTGAAGTGTGTATGCAGGTAGCACAGAAAGCAGAAAAAAGAAGGGCAAGGAAATCCTGATGTGCTGCTACATACAGGATATCTGCTGACATTGTAACTATCAAATTGGAAAAGACACATTTATTGTTTTTCTTTATATTACTTCGGAATAAAGTTATATCATTTTCATTTTATTTTATCCTTCATGTTACACTGTGAGGCATATGTTGCATTAAGCAGTACACTGAACATGCATCCAGCCACCATTAATTAGTAGCGGTTTTGATTAAAATGCCTTATATTCGTTATAGAAGCCTTGAAATCGTATTTACATGTTTTATTTTGTATTTCCAAGCAGGGAAGTCTTCCTTTAACTTAAAAACTGCCTTGTTTCAACCCAGAGAGGTTTCTGCTCTGTGGAGAGCCATTAATTACCATTTGTCTTGAAAGGATTACCCCACCCAGCCAAATCTCAAAACAACAGAAGAACACCTTAATGTCTCTGTATATTTTCCATGTTAATTTATTTATTTATTTATTTATTTATTTATAGTCATATTTGTATATGCCGCCCACTCAGGCAGAACCCGACTCAGGGCGGCATTACAACAATTCCAAAAATACATAAAAACATTATAAAACCCACATCCCACCCCATTTAAAAACCCATATCCCACCCAACCCCATCCACCTACTATACAAAAGGAAAGAAGAGAGAGTTCTTATAAAAGCCAGCAGGCGGGCACCATAGTCCCATTCGGGCCCCACACCTGCCCTGCCAGCCAGGTCTTCACTCCTTTCCTGAAGGGCAGCAGTTCACTTTGGAGTCTTAGGTCTATTGGCAGGAGGTTCCAGAGAGTTGGTGCGGACACGGAGAAGGCCCTCCTTCGGGTGCTAGACAGATGTGCACCCCTAGTTGATGGCACTATTAGAGAGCCCCTCCGGTCCGCTCTGGTTGGACGGGCAGACACTCTTGGGACGATGCGGTCTCTAAGGTATCCTGGCCCCCTGCCATATAGGGCTTTAAAGGTCAAAACCAGCACCTTAAATTGCACTCGGAGACAAACTGGTAACCAGTGCAGCCCCCGAAGTAGCGGTGAGGCATGGGCATATCGCCCACACCCCATCACCACCCGGGCCGCCGCATTCTGGACCAGCTGCAGCCTCCGAATGGTCGTCAAGGGCAGCCCCATGTAGAGCGCATTACAGTAATCTAGTCGGGAAGTAACCAGAGCATGGGTGACCATAAGCAAGGAGCCCCGGTCAAGGAGCGTGCGCAATTGGCGAATCACCCGAAGTTGGGCAAAAGCCCTCCTGGCCACAGCCGCTACTTGTTCTTCTAGCAGCAGCCGTGAGTCCAGAAGGACCCCCAAGTTGCGCACTGGGTCTGTCTGGGGCAAAACAGCCCCATCCAGTACCAAAGGTGGTAACTCCCTGGATAACACGGGGCCCCCTATCCACAGCCACTCTGTCTTGCCGGGATTCAGCCGAAGCCCATTGACCCCCATCCAGACCCCAATGGCCTCCAGGCATCCGGATAGGATTTCAACAGCATCACTGGGGTCCCCACGGGCCGAGATGTACAGCTGAGTATCATCCGCGTACTGATGGTACCGCACCCCGTGGGAACGAATGATCTCACCCAGTGGCTTCATGTAGATGTTAAATAAGAGAGGAGAGAGCACAGAGCCCTGAGGCACCCCATACTTGAGGGGCCTAGGGCTGGACCTCTCACTCTCTAACCACACCGACTGGGTACGGCCCTCCAGAAAAGAGGAAAACCAGGACAACACAGTGCCCTGGATCCCCAGTCCTTTGAGCCGTTCCAGAAGGATACCGTGGTCGACGGTATCGAAGGCCGCTGAGAGGTCAAGAAGAGCAAGGACGGATGGACAACCCCCGTCCCGCTCCCGCCAGAGATCATCCATCAGTGCAACCAATGCCGTCTCCGTTCCATACCCGGGCCTGAACCCTGATTGAAAGGGGTCTAGATAATCCGCTTCCTCCAGGACACTCTGCAGCTGGCGCGCCACCGCCTTCTCCAAAATCTTACCCAGAAAGGGCAGGTTGGAAACCGGCCTGTAGTTGTTAAGGACAGCTGGGTCGAGGGACATTTTCTTCAGGAGGGGTCGCACCAAAGCATGTGCTTGCTTGTATCTCATTTTCATGGTTTCTGCCTTAATACAATGCCCAGTAGGGTGGGTTCCCAGGGGGCATCTGAACTGGATTATGGGTTTTGTATACCCTTTTACATTTTGTGATGTTTACATGTATTGCTCCTATTGTTTTTGGAATCCTTCCAATTCCAGTGTTCCTGCCCTTGCACTGATGCCTCCTCCACAATAGCACACATATTCTCAATTTCCTCAATCCTACCACACCTATTGTTTCCCATTGCCAGACAGTCATGTTTGCCCTTGGGATAGGAAGAAAGATCAGTGTGTGGTCCACCCACCCTCACCCCCTTTGCCCAGGTTGCCCATTTCCCAATTCAATGATAGAGTATTTGCTCCTCTCCTCCCTTGATCATCTTTTCCTGACTTTTGTAAACTTTTAATTATTTTGTATTTGCACAATATCTGTATCATTGTTACCACTGTAACCCCACATTGAATTATTTGTTTGTGGAAAGAAACGCCCAACCATTGACTTTTGTTCCATTGTATAACTTTATTAGATAGGATTAGATTGGTAGGAGGGTTTAAATTTGCCGCCAAAGCGGGTCAGCAGCTCTCTAGATTCAAACTTGGGGTGCTCCAGGCAGGGTGAGACTAGCCTTTTTAGCAACAGTTAGGCCTCTGTTGTCTTTAAATGCATGTCAATAAACCACATTTGTTTTTCTGAAATAAATTGTCTGTAATTCTTGGGTGAAGGGTGGGCTTTACCAGCAATCAACCCGGGTATTTTTAACTGCACCTTGGGGTCCATAAGAGCTCCTGTAACGAAAGGAGAGGACCACTAGGTTTTAGGTAACAACATGACAATGGACATTTGTTTTCCATTTAAAACAACTGAAACTTAATCTTTTATTTCATTAAAGAACTTGTTTTTTTATGGTTCTAAACAACTTTGGAAGAACTGTAATCATCCCATCAAAGGCTGATTTTGTGCTTGTACGGTTAGTTGCTTAAAGCCAAGGTCTGTTTCTGTGTTTAATTTTGAAGACAAACTTAACCATTAATTTTGTAAGATTCAATAAGCTAGACATATCTTCTTTGCAAAACAGTTTGTGCAAGATCATTGTTCTTGTGTAATCCCCATTCTTTGCCTAATGATCGAGTACTTATTCTAGTGCTGAATACTTATTCTAGTGCTCTTTTATGATAGTGATTTTCAGGTGATAATTTGTTGAGCCTGTCATCAGGGATCATCATGCCCGAAGTGATCTCTTACAATGACTGGGTGTGGATTTATTTTGCATATTACAAGACAGTGTGGAATTTGCCCTGTATGAGGACTTAAAAACAGAAAGCATGTGTGATATAATTTAGAAACATACTATGTTGTCTTCAAGAGTTTGTTATTATTTATAGGACACTTTATGGAGAGTTGAGTGATAGCTATTAACTAAATTTATCCTATCAGCACAGGGGAGTCATTTTTTGTTGTGTTTGAAATACCATTTTAATGCTTTTTTGGGTTTATGTTTCTTTTTTAACTCAAAATCGTCCGGAGTGGGAAAATCTCTCAGATGGGTGATATAGAAATGCATTAAATACATAAATAATTTTTGTGACCATACGTTTTGTTCAGTAGGAGCATCACAGGTAAATGCATGGCCATACATATTATTAAGAATTTTATAAACATGCTTTGTATAAGAAGAATAACGTTTTCCTTCAAAACAGAAGATTCTTTGTTGAATTTCAAGAAAGGCACAATCTCTAGAGAAAATAAAGGAATCTTCTGCCACAAAATATCATCCTAATGCTTTTACTTTTTAAGATTTACACAAATAACTAACCAACTTTCCCGTATGCCAGGAGTTTCATCTGTGCTAATGATCTTGCCTTATACGTCCAGGGGGAAACCTTTGAGTCCATGGAGGAGAAGCTAACCTCTGCATTAGAAAATCTTTATTATAAAAATAACCAGCTGAAACCAACCGTTTGAAAACACAGATCCAAACCTTCAACTTAAAGAATAGAGAACATAAGAACAGCCTTGCTGGAACAGGCCACAGCCCATCCAGTCCAGCATTCTGTCTCACACAGTGGCTCACCATTTCCTTCAGGGTATTCCCAAGCAGATGCCTTCACCTTCTTAGGATTCCCTGGAAATGGCATTGAGAGATATCCTGCCTATCTCTCCAACCCGGAGGTTGTCCTTAAGTATCCATAATTATAGCCAATGATACCCTTGTCCTCCATGAACTTGTCTAATCCTTTCTTGAAGCTGTCAAGACTGACAGCTGTCACCACTTCTTCTGGCAGGGAGTTCCATAGACCAGTAATCCTCTGGGTGAAAAAGTACTTTCTCTTATTTGTTTGAGAACTAGCACCCAAAAGTTTCATGGAGTGTCCCCTAGTTCTAGTGTTATGCGATAGGGAAAACAGTTTTTCCTTATCTACTTTGTCCACACCGTGCATGATTTTATAAACTTCAATCAGGTCACCTCTTAGACGTCGTCATTCAAGAGTGAAGAGGCCCAACCGTTGCAGTCTCAGATGGTAAGGAAGGTGTTCCAGTCCCCTAATCATTCTGGTTGCCCTTCTCTGCACTTTTTCCAGCTCCATAATATCCTTCTGGAGGTATGGCGACCAGAACTGTACACAGTATTCCAGATGGGGTCTCACCATAGATTTATAAAGAGGCAAAATGACACATGCTGACCTATTTTCTATACCCTTCCTAAGGATCCCTAGCATTGAGTTTGCTTTTTTCACTGCTGAGGCACACTGGGTTGACACCTTCATTGAGTTGTCCACCAGGACACCAAGGTCCCTTTCCTGGTTTGTCACAGAGAGTTCAGATCCCATCAGTTTATAAATGTAATTGGGGTTCTTTGCCCCAACATGCATCACTCTGCAGTTACTAATGTTGAAGCTCATTTGCCACTGTTTTGCCCACTCCCCCAGTGTCAAGAGATCCCTCTGGAGCTCCTCACAATCTCTCACAGTTTTCACTACCCTGTATAATTTAGTGTCGTCAGCAAATTTGGCTATCCTGCTTTTTACTCCTACCTCTAGATCATTTATGAAGAGGTTGAAAAGCAGGGGTCCCAATACTGAACCTTGGGGGACCCCACTCTTTACTTCCCTCCACTTGGAGAAGTGTCTATTTAGTGCTACCCTCTGTTTCCTGTCCCTTAGCCAGTTGCTGATCCAGGACAAGACCTGTCCCTTTATTCCATGACTGGTAAGTTTATTCAAGAGCCTTTGGTGTGGGACCTTGTCAAAAACCTTCTGAAAGTCCAGATAAACAATGTCAACTGGATCCCCCTTATCCACATGCTTGCTGACACTCTCAAATAATTACAACAGATTAGTGAGGCATGATTTGCCCTTGTAAAAGACATGTTGGCTCTCCTTTAGCAGCGCCTTCTCTTCTATGTGCCTATTAATTCTATCTTTTAGGATGATTTCCATCACTTTACCTGGGACACATGTCAAACTGACAGGTCGGTAATTTCCTGGATCACCCCTGGATCCTTTTTTGAAAATTGGTGTTACATTCGCTACCTTCCAGTCATCAGGCACAAAGCCTGATTTGAGAGAAAGATTATATATTTTGGCTAGGAGATCAGCAATTTCATCTTTAAGTTCCCTGAGAACTCGTGGATGGATGCCATCTGGTTCTGGTGATTTGTTAGTGTTTAGTTTAACAAGACATGCAAGGACCTCCTCCCTGGTTATTTCTATCTGGCTTAATTTTTCGGTTTCCCTCCCTACGAAGATAGGCTCTGTTTTGAGCATGTGGTCTCTGTCTTCTTCAGTGAATACTGAAGCAAAGAATTCATTGAGTCTCTCTGCAATCTCTGTTTCCTCTTTAATAACCCCTTGCCTTCCATTGTCATCTAATGGTCCAATGGCCTTCCTAGTTGAGTTCTTACCTCTAATGTACTTAAAGAAGTCTTTGTTATTTCTCTGAGTATTTTTAGCTATACGCTCCTCAAAGTCTTGCTTTGCTTTCCTGATTGTTGCCTTGCATTTGTTCTGCCAGAATTTATGTTTCTGCCTGCTGTCCTCATTCGGACAAGCCTTCCATCTTCTAAATGAGCTTTTCTTGCTCTTGATCACTTCCCGAACAGCTCCTGTAAGCCACATCGGAGTCCTCTTGGACCTGGCAGTGCCCTTTTTCCTCTTGGGTATGCATTCCAATTGGGCCTCTGTTATTGTTTTTGTAAACAGCCTCCATGCCTCTCAATTTTCCCTTTCAGCTTCTTTTTTACTAGTTTCCTCATCTTTGGGAAATTTCCTTTTTGAAAATTTAAGGTCTCTGTGTTAGATTTTATCAGTGACTTGCGGTCTATGATCAAATTAAACATAATTGAGTTGTGGTCACTGTTCCCTATTGGATCAGTCACATTAACATCTTGCATCAGATCCTGAGTATTACTCAGGATCAAGTCAAGGATTCTTGTACCTCTAGTTGGGTCTTCAATCATCTGTCCCAGGGAACAATCATTTAGCATATCTAGGAACTTTATCTCTTTATCATGTGCTGAACAGCAGTTCACCCAGCAGTTCACCCAGTCTATGTGAGAGAAGCAGAAGGAATTTTTTTCAAAACGGATTAATTGGTTTTAATGCATTCCTATGTGAAACCACGGTTTGGTTAACATATTTTGTTTTTCAATGCATTCCTATGGGAAACTGCATGCAATGCATTCCTATGGGAAATTTGGTTTAAGTAATTTTCGCTTTAAGAAACGTCCCGGGGAACACATTAATTACTGTAAGGTAAAGGTTTCCTTTGCTCGAAAGCCAGTCGTATCCGACTCTAGGGTGCAGTGCTCATCTCTGTTTCTAAGCCGAAGAGCCAGCGCTGTCTGCTTCTGCAGACGTTTCCGTGGTCATGTGGCAGGCATGACTAGACACCGGAGCGCACGGAACTCTGTTACCTTCCCACCGAAGTGGTCCCTATTTATCTACTTGCAATTTCTCGCTTTCGAACTGCAAGGTTGGCAGAAGCTGGGATGAAGACGGGAGCTCATTTCCGTCCTGCAGTACTGTATATTACTGTATATTCCATAATATTTGAGCCTCACTCTAGATCAGTGTTCCCCAACACTGGACTTCAATTCCCAGAAGCCTCAGTCAGTTCCCCAAAGCACTGATCAACCAATGTACTGACTCAGGCTTCTGGGAATTGAAGCCTCCCTGTGGGGTATGGGCCCCACATTGGAAAAGACTGCTCTAGATTGAATGGGCCTGTGGTGGCTTAATGGTTAAGATGCTGAACTTGACGTCTGGAAGGTCGGCAGTCAGCAGTTTGAGACCTGAATGTTGCATGAGGGAGTGAGCTCCCATCTCTGTCCCAGCTCCTGCCAACCTAGTAGTTGGGAAGCAAGAAATTGCAAGTAGATAGATAGATACCACTTCGGTGAGAAGGTAAACAGCATTCCATGCACTCCAGTGTCTAGTCATGACTGCCACATCTCCATGAAAACATCTGCAGGCACAGACTATTTATTTATTTATTTTTATTTATTCAATTTATTGGCTGCCTTCCTCGCCTAATTGACCCAAGGCGGCTTACATCAAGTAAAACAACTTATACAATTAAAAACCCACTGGCTCTTTGACTATAAATGGAGATTAGCACTGAACCCTAGAGTCGATACTACTGGTTTTTGAGCAAGGGTGATTGTGGACTACAAAAATATTGTTTAAACTCTAAACCTGCTGGGTCATCAACAAACAATAAGAACAACAGCTCTGCCCTTGTGCTATTCCACAGCAAAATATGCTAGCATAAGCCAAACAAGTAGATACAGCTGTTATTGATGCCAATAAAAGTAGTAGTAGTAGTAGTAGTAGTAGTAGTAGTAGTAGTAGTAGTAGTAGTAGTAGTAGTAGTAGTAGTAGTAGTAGTAGTAGTAGTAGTAGTAGTAGTAGAGTTTGTTGTTGTTGTTGAGCTGTTACTGAATTATGCAGAATTATTACTGGCTACCTGAAACCTACCCCCATTGAGGGGGAAATCAGTTATCAAGCTGGTATTGCCACTCTGGAAGTACATCGAGAGTGACAGCAAATAACAAACAAAGTAAGCATTAATCTTATCCATTTGACTGCCACCAATCGCCTACACCAGGTTTTCTTGGGAATACATGGCTCCCAGAAATCTACAGTTACCAGATATTTTGGCCAGTACTGCCAAACGATGTTAACCACTGCTCTAGTAAACGTAAAGGTCACCCTTGCTCGAAAGCCAGGGTTCAGTGCTCATCTCTGTTTACAGCCAATGAGTCAGTGCTGTCTGCATCTGCAGACGTTTCTGAGAACATGTGGCAGGTATGATGCCTCAACCCCGGAGTGCACGGAATGCTGTTTACCTTCACACCGAAGTGGTCTCTATTTATCTACTTGCAATTTCTTGCTTTTGACTGCTAGGTTGGCAGGAGGTGGGACAGAGATGGGAGCTCACTCCATCATGCACTACCCCAGAATTGAATTCCGACCTTCCAGTCAGCGAGTTCAGCATCTTAACCATTTGAGCCGCTGCAGTACCACAATTTATGCACCACATATACAAAGGAAGATCTAATAAATGACCAAGATAACACTTTTAAAGTAATCCTGTTCTGGTAAAAAAAAAGTCTGATCGTTTTAGCAGTTTTATTGGTTTGAATTTCATGCAGTGCTCTGGTAAGAACAAAGAAAGAAAACATGCTTTCAAGTAAATCAAATATACATATAGCGGGTGACCTCATGAATAATGAAATCTTTGATGATCTGGAGGCAAAGTATTGAATCAGTCTTTTTTTCTGTTTCTGTAATGTTTATCAAGCACAAGTTCATTCTGTACAATTTCTATAACAGTTCATAAACTGTTCATATAATGGTTTTAAGTCAGCAAAAAAAAAAATGTTACCCTTTTTTCTCTGTGTTTCCCCCAATGTATATATGTTTATGTGTTTGTTTTTGATCCGGGAACTGCACAAGTAAAAATTGGGGGAAAACAAAATGCAAAGTTAATTGCATATGATTTGTGTTTTTGTTTGGTTGAAAAGGTGTGAATTATTATTATATTAAAACATGAGCCATAGAAAACTCTTATCTGTCTCTAGGTGTTCTTTGTTGTGTAATGCATTTCCTATTTTGTTTCCTTTGCAGAACTACACCCAGTACATCCCATTATCCATATATGATCTACAGACATGGATGGGTAGTCCCTCCATTTTCGTGTATGATTGCTCAAATGCCGGACTTATTGTGAAATCTTTCAAGCAGTTTGCCCTACAGAGGGAACAAGAGCTGGAGGTGAGATCTCTGCAAAAGGTTGATGGGAACTAGGAGAAAAGAACATTATTGTTGTTGCTTCATTAGTACAACATGGATATTAAGAAAAAATTGAATAGTAACAAAATGTGTAGAAAACTGAGCTGGAAAAATAAACTACTTTAGGAAGTGATAGTTCATTCTAATTTAGTCTGGTGGCTCATTTGCCACCTAGCTGAACAGGTAATTAAAAGAACTGTGAATTAATGGTAACATTAATAAAATCAATTTAATCCTCTTTTTTTTACTGATGAGGTAAGTGCAGTAGTGAAGTAGACCATATGTAAAATGTTGTGCACTTATGTATGAATAAAAATCTAT
Source organism: Bradypodion pumilum (assembly GCA_035047305.1). Classification (NCBI taxonomy): domain Eukaryota; kingdom Metazoa; phylum Chordata; class Lepidosauria; order Squamata; family Chamaeleonidae; genus Bradypodion; species Bradypodion pumilum. The sequence goes on along the minus strand of JAWDJD010000002.1, from coordinate 281,009,099 downwards.
TAGTTTTGAAACTAAAAGCAGTAGGAATCAGGGTAGTTTTGTAGATGAACTCTACCATACATCTTGCCTAAGAACATTTAGGGTAAAACAAGGATCTTAATTTGTTCCCTGCTCAACCACTTTAGAATGTTAATCACAAGCTACCTTCTTTCTGTATATGGGCCTTTAAAGTAATTATCGCATAGATCAAATCAATCATCTAACCATAAATCACCAGGAATAGATGAATTAGCAGGGGAAAGCAGCATCAGATGGCTACATAGAATCTTCAATGCAGCAAGAACATAACTAACTGCACCCACTGATTGGTAACAAGCAGTCTCCAAACCATATTACACACCACAATCTGTATCTTTAAAATAATCATGCAGGAAATTAACCAAATAGCAATTTTTAAAAATCAGTCAAGCAGGGAAAGAATTATACCCTCCCTACAACACAACAAGGCTAAATAAAAAGTGCATACAAAGCCCCCCTCCCCAAAAAACAAGAAGAAGCAGTCAACTAAATAAAGGCAAAAATACAAAGAAACAAAAGACCATTCCTATTGGTTTCCATGCTGTTCAACAGGTTGGAATTTTTTGAGAGTGTCAACAAGCATGTGGATAAGGGGGATCCAGTTGACATTGTTTATCTGGACTTTCAGAAGGCTTTTGACAAGGTCCCACACCAAAGGCTCTTGAATAAACTTACCAGTCATGGAATAAAGGGACAGGTCTTGTCCTGGATCAGCAACTGGCTAAGGGACAGGAAACAGAGGGTAGCACTAAATGGACACTTCTCCAAGTGGAGGGAAGTAAAGAGTGGGGTCCCCCAAGGTTCAGTACTGGGACCCCTGCTTTTCAACCTCTTCATAAATGATCTAGAGGTAGGAGTAAAAAGCAAGGTAGCCAAATTTGCTGACGACACTAAATTATACAGGGTAGTGAAAACTGTGAGAGATTGTGAAGAGCTCCAGAGGGATCTCTTGACACTGGGGGAGTGGGCAAAACAGTGGCAAATGAGCTTCAACATCAGTAAGTGCAGAGTGATGCATGTTGGGGCAAAAAAACCCAATTACATTTATAAACTGATGGGGTCTGAACTCTCTGCGACAAACCAGGAAAGGGACCTTGGTGTCCTGGTGGACAGCTCAATGAAGGTGTCAACCCAGTGTGCCTCAGCAGTGAAAAAAGCAAACTCAATGTTAGGGATCATTAGGAAGGGTATAGAAAATAAGTCAGCAAGTGTCATTTTGCCTCTTTATAAATCTATGGTGAGGCCCCATCTGGAATATTGTGTACAGTTCTGGTCGCCATACCTCCAGAAGGATATTATGGAGTTGGAGAAAGTACAGAGGAGGGCAACCAGAATGATTAGGGGACTGGAACACCTTCCTTACCATCTGAGGCTGCAACGGTTGGGCCTTTTCACTCTTGAACGACGGCGTCTAAGAGGTGACCTGATTGAAGTTTATAAAATCATGCACGGTGTGGACAAAGTAGATAAGGAAAAACTGTTTTCCCTATCGCACAACACTAGAACTAGGGGACACTCCATGAAACTTTTGGGTACTAGTTCTCAAACAAATAAGAGAAAGTACTTTTTCACCCAGAGGATTACTGGTCTATGGAACTCCCTGCCAGAAGAAGTGGTGACAGCTGTCAGTCTTGACAGCTTTAAGAAAGGATTAGACAAGTTCATGGAGGACAAGGCTATCAATGGCTATAATTATGGCTACCTAAGGACAACCTCCGGGTTGGAGAGATAGGCAGGATATCTCTCAATGCCATTTCCAGGGAATCCTAAGCAGGTGAGGGCATCTCCTTGGGAATACCCTGAAGGAAATGGTGAGCCACTGTGTGAGACAGAATGCTGGACTGGATGGGCTGTGGCCTGTTCCAGCAAGGCTGTTCTTATGTTCTTATGTTCTTATGTACACACACACCCTGCAGACATCCTAAATGGGTGTTGACAGCTTTTGTCTTGGGGACACAGAAAGAGCCTCCTTTAAAATTGTGGTATTTTTGAACCATAATTGGGTGTACACTGGTAATGACAACCTTGTGTTGCAGGCTAATCTTTCTCACACTAGGTCAGACAAAAGGAGATGCAGAATGAACACACCAAAAGGTGGCTTCATTTTGGCAGTTTCACGTCTGGCCTAGACACGGAACAAGAAGAAGCTTTTGTCTTGGCGCTATTTGATGAAAAATTATATATAATTAAATTCAGCTTAATCTCAGATGACAAATAAATTACAACAGAAAAGTACAGCATACCTTTCATAATTAACTTGGATTTGGATCTTAGTACATTTTTAAAATTAAAATTAAATTCAAGTCTGTATAATTATGCCCTCCCCCTTAATCTTAACATCGTTGGCTATTGTTCAGATGGCTGCTTGTCTAAATAACAGATATTAAACTCTCCAGATCTGTTCATAGTTAAATATTTAGTTTGATAAATAAAATATTTCCATTTTAGAAATGAAACTAGTACAATAAGGAGATATAAAGACTTAAGAATATGAATTACCTATATTCAGTGTTGTTTTAAATTTATTTTCAGGTTCATATGCCTTTTAAAAAAGATTGACCTACTGGATTATTGTCTTATGAAGTACTTTGACATACTTTTCAAAAATGTTGGCCTCTGATCATAGTAAGGATTAAGGGTGGCCAGATGGCATTTTGAACTACTAGATCAACAATAGCTGTGTACATGGTGTTTAAAAATATGAAATGGCAATGTGAAACGTGATTCAATTGTGCTTCCTCTTCGTACAGTCACAAACCAATGGGTTAAACTGCTTGGGCAGTTTTTGCAATTTAGGGTGCTCATTGCAGATATCCTCAGTATAATTCCCTGTACTGCATTCCAGATTTCAGAATGCAAATCACATATCCTATAGTTTTAGCTCTCTCTGGCTGAAATCCATTAGGAGAACCCACATCACATATGACTGATGACTTCATGAGCTGCAGTGTTGTTGTTTTATAACGAAAACATTTCTGATTCCTCCCCCACCCAAAAAAGGTCCCAAGGTTCCCTTGGCTTCTGTTTTATAATAAGAAAGACTTTGGAGCTGAAGGACAGGGGAATTTTTAAATTTCTAAAAATTTCTTTTGGTGGGTGATTTTATCACTAGTGATAATTTTTGGAAATCTAAAGCTTGTTGTTGTTCAGTTGCACAGTCGAGTCCGACTCTTTGTGACTCCATGGACCAGCACACACCAGGCTCCTCTGTCATATGCCATCCTCTGTAGCCCGCCCCGATCTATGCTCATTGCATCAATGATGCCATCTAGCCATCTCATCCTCTGCCGCCCCCTTCTTCTTTTGCCTTTGATCTTTCCCAGCATCAGGGCCTTCTCCAGTGAGTCCTCTTTTGGTGGCCAAATTGCTTAAGCTTCAGCTTCAATACTGGTCCTTCCAAGGAGCAGTCAGGGTTGGTTTCCTTTAGGATGGACTAATTTCAACTCCTTGCAGTCCAGGGAACTCTCAAAAGTCTCTAAAGCTACCACTACCTCATCCTGCAGCCCTCAACAGCATTATAATGACAGAAGGAATGCTAAGGGAGCCTTGGGACCTTTGGGAGGGACTGGAAATTTTTAATTTATGGGGAAATGCTGCTGTTGATAATGTCATTAGCTTTACTTGGTGTTATGGGCCACTTTTGGATTTTAACTACCATTTTTCATGGCTTCTAGAAGCTTGAACTCTTCTTCAGAATGAAAGTTCTGACTCTTGGGCACAACATTTCACATAGCATTTGCGGTCCTGTTAAAGTGACTACTGTTACCTCATTGGTTAGGTTTTAATCAGATATATTAGGCATTCCACTGGATGCTCATTTAGCCCATCACCCTCCCTGGATGTCTAACTTTCACTAGGAAAAAAGTCAGTCAGTCTATAGGGGCAATTGAGTTATCACCTTTGTTTCAACGTATGGAACAGTCCCTTGAAGCTCTGAGGAACAGCAGAACTGATTACTCACATGGTTGATTGTCTTTTTAAAAAATATACTTCTTTAGGAATGCATGTCATGCTGTTGCACCTTTATCCTTTTTCCATGTCTGTTTTTGCTTGGGAATACTTATTGGTGTATGCCAATCCAAACACTGATTTTGTATTTCAAGGTTTCTGTTAAATCGTTTTTGGCATAAAATGAAATAAAATTAAACCAATCTCTAGCCTTTATAGAACCAAAGGTATAAGGCAGAACATTTTGTCACATTGTGTTTTTTGGAGGGCAGGGGTGGTCTTATGTGTACTGGACTGGCATGTTCTGTCTGTCTCTTTAAGAAAAGTTAAATATGATAGAGGAAGTTAAACTAGGGTATTTTCTAGTTCTCCTTGTAGTCTGTGAATCCTCACTTTTGGGGTTCTGAGCCTGTGCGGAGCTGTTATCAGAGCTTCAAAGCTGATTGAATTAAAGTTTTGGCACTAGGATCGTCCACACATTTCACATTTCACATATAATAACACATTTCACCTTTATCTCCAAAGGAAATAAGACCTTAATTTCTGCAGTTTGTTGTAATGTTCTCCTGTATCTTTTTCTTAGAAATGTCATTATTACTGTGCCATTAATAATGAATTTCTATGGTATTCTAATGGATCTGCTGGGTCTTCTACACTCAGTAAAAACTGATGACAAATAAACCAGCCATCTCATGAAAATATTTCTTGAAGCCCTTGTGTAACAAAAGGTCATTATGTCTTCATGACCAGCAGGAATGTATGTGACTGATTGACTTGCTTCTTCTCTCCCCTCTGTATTAGAAACAACAACCCTATGAGGTGAATTTCAATGAAAAGTATTAAGACTCAATGTTTTCCAACCTTTGATTTTTGGGCTTCAATTCACAGAAGCCTAAATCAATTCCCTAAAGCACTGATCAGCCATTGTACTGACTTAGGATTATGGGAATTGAAGCCCCCCTGTGGGGCGTGTGTTCCACGTTGGGAACCACTGTACTAAGTACTACAATGATACCAGATGAACTTAGCTTAGATTTGAACTTGGATTCTTCCTTTCCCTTACACTATGGTAACACTCCTTGTTCAGTGATTACTATATGAATTATGCCCAAGACTGAAATATTTTTCGGGAGACAATTAATTTGCATAATGAATAATATGAAAACTTACCATTTTTATAATATGCAAATTTGCATGCTGCACAAATAAGATTGCTTAATTTAAATATTTGCATGCACATTTTTAGGGTGCTCTGGACTGGAGAATTGAAATACAGTAAACCTAGAAGTAGGGTGTCACTATTATTGAAAAAGCACTTCCTCTGTGGATGCTGCTTGGGAATGTTTGCTTAAATCTTTACATCTCAGTGGAAATACTCCAATTAAGGAGAAATTTTTCTCTCAGCATGAATGATGTTCCTGGGGGACAAGAAGATGAAGGGCAGAAATGCCAGTTCAGTGTTATAAAAATGTTAAATGCCACATCAGCTATATTTCTAGTCTGCTTTTTTAAAGATAAAAAGTGAAAAATCTTGTTGTTGATATATGGAATTTCCTTTTTTTCTGATCAGCCAGAAAGTGCCTCAAATTTACAGAATACTGAGAGATCTTCTACCAGTTGCTATAAGATTCCAGTAGTACTGTATTTTCTGGCGTATAAGACTACTTTTTAACCCCGAAAAATCTGTGCCAAAGTCGGGGGTCGTCTTATAGGACAGGTACTTAACTGCAGCTTGTTTCCCCTTGCTTCATATGTCCGGCGAATATGGTGGGGGGTGCCGCGGCCGAGTCCCTGCTCTGTGTGGGGAGTATAAAGCAAGGGGAAGCAAGCTGCACACATCTTCCTGTACCTCGAGGAGGAGAACGTGAGCGTGGATTGGCTCTCCACCAGAACCTGCCCATTCGACTCGGAGGGCTGCGTGTCTTCGGGTTGAGTGTGGGTTAATTTTTATTTGGTGTGCATTGGAAGAGAGGTAGTCTTATACGGTAAGTATATTCCAAACTCTATATTTTAACTGGAAAAGTTGGGGGTCGTCTTATACACCCAGTCATCTTATACGCCGGAAAATACGGTACTTAAATAATCCAACATGCCATGTAGTGGGGTATAGACTGTGCAATTGGGGTTTTCTTTAAATTTGAGACAGAATGCTATTTGCATAATAAGAGTAGTTTTCAAAACAGTGTCTGCATTGGGAGTTTCATGGCCACATGGAGAATTTGGGCACTGACAGGTTATTCCAGAAGTAGGACCTTATAGTGATAGAAGCAGCAAGCAAGGTATATCCCTCCCCCCTCCACTCCTTTCTCTGGCTGGCCACTGTCAGAGCTCTGAGGTGTAAGAATACCTCAAGTGCAATTTCCTTTCCTTTCCATCCCAAGGAACACCAAAAAGAATTGCCGTACGAGTTGCACTCTCTGTAGGTACACCGCAGGACTAAATCTTTCCTCGGTCTCCAGATGTCTCAGATTGTAGCTCTTGTTTTGCTAGTCTTTATAATCTTCTATAGCTCTTGCTTTATCTTGCAATATTTTTCATTATTATTAGAAACTAAGCAATTAATTAACTGAGTGATAGAGTCAAGAATGGATGCCTCATGCTATGTGAAAGCTGGCACTTCCTTCTTTCTGAATATATGTTCTCCTTCGTATAGTTTGTGAATCCACACTCATGGGGTTATGCGCCTGCGCAGAACGGCCGATCGGAGGCTTGAAAAGCTATTGGTCAAAAGTTTTGGCGGTAAGACCGCCCACCGTACCGCCCACCCTGAGGCGCCCGCGCGCCATTTTACCTCAGTTCTCTTCTTTCCGCCGTAGCAGCAGGACGATCGTTGAGAGCTTCCTCAATTTTTTTCGCCCTTCTGAGGGAAAGTCTTTTGGCAAGTTTTAACAATTTTTCTTGGTGATCTTGTCCTCCGGGCAGGATCACCACCCCGGCTCTGTCTCTTCTCTTGAGTGGATTCAGTAGCCAATTTTTCGCTTCGATCACCGTCTCCCCGCTCAAGGGGGTGGCGGCTGGTCGGCCCTTCGGGGTATTCGTCTCCAGAAACTTCCACTGGAAGAATTTTTTCCGCGGTTGATGGCTGCAGCGTTCAAACAGTGCACGGCTTGCCTTAAGAAGTTTCCGGCTTCCGACGGACACAGCCTGTGCCTTTTTTGTTTGGGAGAGTCGCATCAGAGCCAGTCTTGCCCGCATTGCAAAAAGTTTACGCGCCTCGCAGTGCAGAACCGAAGCAATCGCCTCAAGGCTCATCTGATGGAGCTCGCTCTGGCTCCCGCCGCGTCCGCCTCCACGGCCACCGCTGCCGCTCAACCACCGCCGGCCTCTTCCTCCGCGCTTCCGTTGAGGAAGAAGAAGAAGAAGGACAAGAATGGTGAGAAGAAGCGCAAGCGTGGGTCGGAGAAGAGACGGTCGCTTCCCCCCACTCTGCGCACACCCGCTTCTCCCGGGCCTTCGCCGCCGTTCTCGACTGCCCGATGTCCTTCTCCGGGATCCTCCATCTGGGGAGGACGGTCGTCTTCCGGGTCACCTGAGAAAGGACGCAGGGCTGGGGCTCCAGCTCGCCCACTTCAGGTGCTCTCCTCTCCTCCTCGGGGAAGAAATTCCTCTCCAAGGCAGGCCTCCGTCTCCCCACGGCCCAGGACGCCGACGGACGACGCGGTCGTCACCGTTCCGACGACCGTTTCGCCGACACCGACACCGGCCACCGTTTCGGCGCCCACCGTTTCGTGGGCCACCATTCCGCCGGCTACCGGAGCTCCACCGCCAGCGGACTCGGACGCGTCTCAGATGGCCCTCGTCCGAGAGATGTTCCAGGTCATGGCTTCGTTTGCGACCAGGTTCCAGACCTCCACGCCTGCGGCCTCTGCGGCTCCGGTTCCGACCACCGCAAGCCCCGGGCATCCCGGCCCTGCCGTGGCCCCACCGACCTCCCGTGGGTCGAGTGCCCGCTCCGCCGGCCCACCCAACCCGTCATGGTGTGGTCCGGACGTCGATGCGGTGGACGACCGTCCTGCGGGCCCGCCCAGGCCGTACTGGCGCGGTCCCGACGTGGATGAAAGACTGCCTCCTTCGTCCTCCGATGAGTCCAGCTCGTCGTCGGAGGAGGACGAGGGAGACGTCGACGCCGAGCGCACGCCGGAGCAGGCTATCGCCTCAGTGGACCCACCGCGTGGTGAGGACCAGCGCTCACTGACCGCCATGCTCACAAGGCTGGGCACCGCACTCAACCTGAAGGTCGATCAGCCACCGTTGGAGGGTGAGGATCAGATGACCGCGAAGCTCGATAGACGTGCTGTGCGGCCGGTCCACATAACCATGCTCCCCTCCATGATGACTTCGGCGAGGGCGACGTGGAAGAAACCTTTGGCGGCGCACTCCGTTTCGTCCAGGCTCGACAACATGTACCGGGTCCTGGACGAGAACGTCGAGTTCTTGCAGGCTCACCCCCTGCCGAATTCCCTGGTGGTCAAGGCCTTCCAGCACAGGACGGCCACCAGCGGGTTCCCGGTCCCGTCGACGCCGGAGGGCAAGAAACTGGACGCGGTGGGGCGTAAGTTCTACGCCACCGGCTCCCTATTCTTCCGTGCCGCCAACTACTCGGCCGCCATGGGCTTGTACCAATCTCACCTCTGGGAGCAGGTGAAGGTTGAGATCGCGAAGCTGCCCTCCGACGCCCAAAAGCGCATTGACGCTCTGGCCACCGAGGGGGACTTCGTCGCCGAGCAGCTGATGCGCACTGCCCGGCATATCAACGACTATGCCGCGAAGGACATGGCCTCCGCAATCTACCTCCGTCGCCACGCTTGGCTTAGGGACACCTCCCTCGATGACGCTATGAAGAAGCTCATCGAGGAGTTTCCCTTCGACGGGCAGGGCCTCTTCGGTCAGGACACCGATAAGGTCCTGAATGAGATGCGCCAGACCAATTCCACGGCGAAGTTCCTGGGGCTCACCACGCCGGCTACTTCCGCCAGGCCGAGGTTCCAGCCCTTCACACGGTGGTTCCAGGGCAACCCGCAGCAGCAGGGACCGACGGAGCAGCCTAGATCCAGCTCCTACAAACAGCGGCGACAACACAAACCCCGCTACCGGCCCTACGGACAGGACAAGCGTTCAAGCGCGAGGCCCAAGCCCCGCGTTTGAAGCTGCGACGGCCGAGTCTCTCTCGCTCCACATCCCATACCTTCCCCTCCGGAACTTCCTCCAGGTATGGTTGGGCATCACGGACGACCAGTGGGTCTTAAAGATCTTGTCCTCTGGCTACGCCATCGAGTTCGTGCGGGTGCCTCGGGTAGGAAGACATCGTATCACCACCTCGTCCCCCCATTTGGAGGAAGAAATATCAACCCTTCTCTCCAAGGGAGCCATCGAGCGGGTAGCACCGCCCGACTGGGACAACGGTTTCTACTCGAGGTACTTCGTGGTCCAGAAGAAGGACGGAGGCCTTCGCCCTATCCTGGACCTGCGCCGCCTGAACAAATGCATCCACACCAGGAAGTTCCGGATGGTGACCCTACAGACCGTCCTCCCCCTCATCAACAAAGGGGACTGGTTCACAGTCATAGACCTCAAGGATGCCTACTTCCACGTCTCCATCCTCGAGGAACACAGACGGTTTCTCCGCTTCCGCATCGACAATTCCGTGTACCAGTACCGATGCCTACCATTCGGCCTGGCCACGGCACCGCGAGTCTTCACCAAATGCATGGCTCCGGTGGCTGCATTCCTCCGCCAGCGGGGCATCAGGGTCTTCCCGTACATCGACGATTGGTTGATCGTTTCCCCCACCGAACCGTCGGCCGTGCGGGACACACAATACACGGTTCACCTCATGGAGAGTCTCGGCCTCAGGATCAACTTCACCAAGTCGAAGTTGACTCCCTCCCAGCGCGTCGAGTACATCGGAGCGATACTCGACTCGCTTACTACAAGAGCCTACGCCCCCCAGAAACGATTACTGGACATTGCGCAGGGGGTGAGCGAACTGCGCACCAAACCGTGCGTCCGGGCGAAGAAGGCTCAGAGACTTCTAGGCCTTATGGCCTCAACGACGGCAGTGATTCCCCATGCCAAGTTGAAATTCAGGTCCCTGCAATCATGGCTCCTTCACGAGTTCGACGCACTTCGGGAGAGCCAGTCCAAACGGTTGACCCCATCTCCGGAACTGAGAGACCAACTGCTGTGGTGGTCTACACCACTCAACGTGGCCACGGGGAAGAGTTTCTACCCCCCGCAACCCTCGTTGCAGATACTGACCGACGCGAGCAACCTCGGCTGGGGCGCTGCTTGCGGGACTCTCACGGTCAACGACACCTGGACACCGCACGAAACGGTGCACCACATAAATTACTTGGAACTGCTGGCCATTTGGAAGGCCCTGCGTTCCTTCGAGACTCTGCTCACCGGCAAGGCGGTTCAAGTGGCCTCGGACAATACCACGACGGTGGCGTACCTCAACAAGCAAGGAGGAACACGGTCCACCACCCTCCTGTACCTTGCAGTGCAGTTGTGGGAATGGTGTCTGGAGAGACACATTTTCCCAATTGGAGTGCACATTCAGGGCACCTTGAATGTTTTGGCAGACCACCTGAGCCGTCTCACCTCCACGACCCACGAATGGGAGCTGGACGACGGAGTGTTCCAGTCCCTGTGCGAGGTCTGGGGGACACCGAGCATCGACCTCTTTGCATCGGAGTCCAACAAGAAACTCAGCAGATACTGCTCCAGAGCAGGCATCGGACCGAACTCCGAGGGCGATGCCTTCATGAAACGGTGGGATCAGGACTATCTCTACGCCTTTCCTCCGTTTCCTCTGGTCCAGAAGGTACTCACCAGGATGCACCAACACAGAGCCAATGCAATTCTGGTGGCACCGGCGTGGCCGCGCCAACCCTGGTTTCCACTACTGTTGCGCATGTCGTCGCAGTATCGCACACTGCCGGAGTCACCGACGCTCCTCCAAATGGAACAGGGCCAGCTGCACCATTCGGACCTGCCCAGCCTCCACCTCACCGCGTGGAGGATAACCCCAGACTGGCCAGGATCCTTGAACTAGCGCGGCGCCCTTCCACAAGGAAGTCCTACGCTTCCAAATACAGGCGTTTTTGTACTTTCCTGGCCTCCCGGCAAACGCCCCCCACGCAGGTGGGACTGCAGGACATTTTAGCCTACCTCCTCCAGCTGGCGGAGTCTGGCCTCAGCATCACCTCCATCCGAGTGCATCTCGCAGCAGTGGTAGCGCACTCTCCGGCTGGCTCGCCCGCTTCCGGGGCTTTCCGCGACCAAACGGTAAAGCGCTTCCTCAAGGGACTAAGGAACGCTTTTCCGCCGACCCGGACACCGACGGCTCAATGGTCACTGTCCACCGTTCTTAACGCGCTCACCAGGACTCCCTTCGAGCCCATGGCCACCTCCGACGTTCGTCTCCTCACATGGAAGACGGCTTTCCTGGTGGCTATCACGTCTGCACGACGAGCTGGTGAACTGGTTGCCCTACGAGCAGACGCACCGTTTCTCCAGTTCTTCAACGACCGCGTCGTCCTCCAAGCGGACATCACCTTCCTACCCAAGGTGGTCTCCAAGTTCCACATGGCACAAACTATCTCCTTGCCAACCTTCTTCCAGAACCCCACTAACGCCCAAGAAAGGACTTGGCACACACTGGATGTGAAACGAGCTTTATTGTTCTACACCAGCAGGACTAGGGAGTTCAGGAAGTCACAACGCCTCTTTCTGGCTTATGGGGGAAAGTCCAAGGGTGAACCTATCTCTGCTCAAAGGTTCTCCAAATGGATCACCTCTACCATCTACCTGGCCTACGAGTCAGCTTCACTGCCACCTCCACCGCATGTCAGGGCGCATTCCACCAGGGCGGTTGCCACATCCACTGCCTTTCTGGAGGGCACACCGCTTGAGGACATATGTAAGGCTGCCACCTGGTCCAGACCTTCCACGTTTGTCCAGCACTACAGGGTGGACACCAGAGCCACTGCGGACGCCAGGCTTGGCCGTGTCGTCCTTACCAGAGGGCTCCGGACTCAACGCCCCTGACGGGTCCACCTACGGGATCTTCAGCTCATCGTGGGATCATCTCATCCGACTGCCCACCGACCAAGTAAGTGTGAGCTTGCTAATCTCCCATGAGTGTGGATTCACAAACTATACGAAGGAGAAAGTTCGGTTTCACTTACCAGTGATAACTTTCGTTCTTCGAGTATATAGTTTGTGAATACACACTACCCACCCTGCCTCCCCTCTTGAGCTGCACGGATGAGATCAGTTGGTTTATCCTGTGCTTGGCTTAAGTATGGAACTGAGGTAAAATGGCGCGCGGGCGCCTCAGGGTGGGCGGTACGGTGGGCGGTCTTACCGCCAAAACTTTTGACCAATAGCTTTTCAAGCCTCCGATCGGCCGTTCTGCGCAGGCGCATAACCCCATGAGTGTGTATTCACAAACTATATACTCGAAGAACGAAAGTTATCACTGGTAAGTGAAACCGAACTTTACTCCTCATCACATGTAGTAAAGCCTTAGTAGATGCACATATATCATTCTGTCTATTGATAATTTATTCTGTTCATCTGAAAACATGGAGCAAAGTCCTCAAAAGCTTTTGCAAATTTAAACTTATAGGTCTTCAGAGTGTCATAAGATTTGTTTTGTTTTGTTCTGCTAAAAAAGAGAGAGTAGCATAAATAAATCTTGGAAATGTCTGAAAATTTATCTCTGAATGGAAGCCTGTCTGTTACTAGGTATGAAAAAGGACATAAGTCTCACTTACAACCTTTTCTAGAAATGATAGAACCACTCTTTGTTGCTAAGAGATATTCATTGTTACTTTTTATGCTTTGGCTAGCCCACATCTCCAGTTGGGGTGTAGGGCAAATAACATTAACAACAGAATCTCAATTCTATAGCTGTCTTCATTGCTTTTTAATTACCTTGAGTGCTGTCCCCTCCCACACCTTTTCTTTCAGAAACATGGATATCCTTTCAATAAATGCATAAATACAGGTGAAACTCGGAAAATTAGAATATCGTGCAAATGTTCATTCAGTTCAGTAATGCAACTTAAAAGGTGAAACAAATATATGAGATAGATTCATTGCATGCAAAACGAGATAGTTCAAGCCTTACTTTGTTATAATATTGATGCTTATGGCTTACAGTTTATGAAAACCCCAACCTCCAATCTCATGTACCCCATAATCATCACATAATCTCATGTACGCTGTACGCCATGATCATCAGAATTATAAAGAATGAAGGGATGACATGTAGTCTCGCTTTGCATGTAGTGAGTCTATCTCATATATTTGTTTCACCTTTTAAGTGAAATGAATGAACATTTGCACGATATTCTAATTTTCTGAGTTTCACCTGTATATTCTACCCTTTCACTCTAAAGCAGAAAGCTTGCAAAATGAAGCACTGGGTCAGGAGCATAGGAATCACAATATAACATTGAGACTCCACCTCTCGGTCTTTCTCCCCTCCTCGCCATCTTATGTGATGTTGTATAGAAAACATAGATTGTAATAGCATGTGGGGCCTGGGACTTTCCTCAACACCCTCCCCCCCGCCCCCCACTTGCAGCTCAGTCTACAAACACATCCACAATCAAATCCCAGACGGCTGTTGTGTTCCCATTTGCCAAAGCAGCATACAGCGACAGTATTTCAACCCAGGGGGCCTATCAATAAAGGTGCTGGAGCTCTGATTATATTTTGAATGGTTTTCTTTTGACATGAGTTGCTGCCTGGTGGACTAGTGATAGTTACTGTGCAGGTTTTACATTTTAAAAATGGTTTATCTTTGTCTTTTTAAACTGGTAGCATAAAAATGGCTGTAAAATGTACTGATTATAATTACTAGTAGAAACCAACAATAGGGTGGAGAGCCACCCTTTGGTTTTTATGTTTTTGTACTGATCTCTTCTGCAGAAGTATCTTTTCCCTTTGCAAACGATTTGAGCTTAAAACCGCTGTTTCCCAGCCTTTCATTTTTGGACTTAAATTCCCAGAAGCCTAAGTCAATTCCCCAAAACACGGATAAGCCCATGTACTGACTTAGGCTTCTGGGAATTGAAATCACCCTGTGGAGTGTGCTCCACATTGGGAGCCACTAGCTTAGCTATAAGGTATGTCACTCAGTTTCATATTGTTCCTTTGGGGAACAGAATAATCATCTACAAAAAACATAACTATTGCTTCTGAAAGCTTTGCATGCCAATATGTGAGCAGACTGTGAGGGCAACTGAGGTTACAAGGCAGGTGTGTTCCAGACAGTTGGCTACTGTTACTGAGAACTAAAAGCACCCCACTGTAGTTCTCAACTGTTTAATTATCTAGCTTCATTGAGTTCAATGTGTATCATCTGTAAACATACCATAATTCTGGATAGCTGAATGAGCTGCTTAAATGTACAGTGTTATGCCAATGGTTGCTTGATCTTCCTTTGTTATCCCTCATAAGTGTATATATTTGCAACTCTTCATTACATACAAATAATTCTACTTATATACAAATAATTCCCTGAAATAAAGGGCAGGATAGGGGACTTGTATGAGCAATAGGACTTTGCTCAGTAATGATATATCAGCTTTAGGTATGCTTAGTTTAGCCCACATCCTAGCTTCATCTTTAATTTCAACCCCCTCAACACTCCCCCCCCCCAAAAAAATAGCAATGTGTAAGAAATTTTGTGTTAGAGCAGTGGAAGGTTTTTGTGTTTATTTTTTTCCTCTGTGTGGGAATTAAGTGCTATTGTGGGATGCTTGTTCCTTTAGTTTCAAATAGGGTACATGACTAACTGCTTTTGATAGGAACTGATGAAATCAAATCTGTAGTTTTGATTTATTTTCCATCTTTACAACTTACAAATCTAGAGGATTGTTGAGGTATATGTCAATGGTTCACAGATTTTTCCCCCCTATTCTGTTATCTGCTGGAAAAAAGATATTGTTCTTTTCTAGCTTTGCTAACACAATGACATATAAGACAGATGCTGTCACTTCTGAGAAATGAAGAAAAAACCATCAGAACTATTCAGAGTGACGGAAGTTGCAACCTAAGCCTCCATAATCCCTTCTGTCCCCTCTGTGTGTTTCTCACATCTATGCACCATCATTAGATCATGCATGTTATTAAGTGTATAGTTGTTGGAAATCTGCACCTGCTAGGAAGCTTCTAAATAAAGTACAGTATGCAGTTCCCATTCAAATACCCATATATGGTAGATACAGACTAAGAACTCTGTTCCGATGGAAATAATATTGCATGCTTCTCTAGAAGTAAAATATGAATACTTTCTCCATGGGAAATAACTCAGACCTGAGCAAACCACCCCCTCCCCCAATAAATCAATTCCTCCCTTATATTATACTACATATAAGCATAGGATGCATAAGAATACTATGTTTCTGTCCAGGGGAAAAATGAAGAATGCCTCTTTGCTTTATTCATACTTTAGAACCAAACAGAAGGTAAGTGAGAGAGAGATTACGTTACCTGGGAGCATCAATAAATTCCTGTCATTCCTTGTGTAATGATTTTGATATGGTACTATCTTTTAGTCTATTCATAGGATTGATTGTTAAGCTCTGGAAGAAAGAAATGCAGTAAAACAATATAATTAAGCAAATATATTCAAATACAAATTAGGTTTATGTTTGTTTGGTATGGGAAGGAACAGAGCTCAGAAAAATATCCAGACTTCTAACCTCTCCAGATGTTTTCATGAGGCAAGATGTTACCAAAAAGAAGTATATCTTAACACTTAAAAACTCTAGAATTTACTTTTTAAAGATGCGCTGGTCACCAGCTAGGGTGGATTTAATAGGGGATAGACAAATTCATGAAGAATACATCATTCTGTAGTTAGGTATTACCTCCAGGATCAGAAGTAGTTTGGCTTTGGATCATGTTTGCTGAAAAAAGGCACCAGAATGAAACGTTTGCCCTGTGACTTCTTGTGTGTTTCCAGTGAGAATGTGGTTGGAAACAGTAATATTGGTCTAGATAGGTCTGGTAAGGCAAGGCTTTTCTGAAGTTCTTACACGCAATCTTTACCTATAAATAGGGACGTTAACCGTTGGTGTCTGGTATGCATGGCCGCACCCGTCCCTACTATCCCCTACCGAGCTGCCCGCACTTACCTTAACACTGTCTGAGCATCGCTGCAAGGGTCCGCAGGCCACAAGTGGGGCAAGCACCCCACAAACGCAAACAAAAATTAAAAACTACAAGGCCCAGCATCCTCCGTGCTGCGCCACCCCTCAGCCAATGAAGCTGAAGGGCGTGAGCGCGGAGGAGGAGGTGCAGCCGGTGCAGTGGCTTAAAAAAACCACGCCAGGGGAAAGACCCAGCCGCCAAAAAGGTAAGGGGAGTGGGGGGGAGGCATGGCCCCAGTAACTACGCCGTCCGCCCACCCCACCACCTTGTCCCCCCCCCACTCCTTAACCCCCCCCCACACACACTTACCTTTTGCTACCTGGGTCTTTCCCCTGGCGCAGCTTTCTGCGTTCAGAGGTGCACCGGACTGTCCTTCGTCCCTGCGGGCATGGGGGCCTCGATGCCCACAGGGACAAAGGACAGTCTGGTGTGCCTCCCAATGCTGAAGGCTGCGCCGGGGGGGAGCCCCAGATGGCAAAAGGTAAGTGCGGTGGGGGTTAGGGAGTGGGGGGGAGGCACAGCCCCGGTAACCACGCCACCCACCCGCCCCACCACCTTGCCCCCCCTAACCCCCACCGCACTTAACTTTTGCCATCTGGCCCTTTCCCCCCGGCACGGGCTTCTGGGAGTCGTCGCCGAGGATTTGGGGGGGGGGAGGAAGGAGATCCCCCTCCCCCCAACTTCGGCAAGATGGTGTGTGTGTGTGTGTGTGTGTGTGTGTGTGTGTGTGTGTGTGTGTGTGTGTGTGTGTGTGTGTGTGTGTGTGTGTGTGTGTGTGTGTGTGGTCACCGACGCTTCTGGGGGGAGGAGGAAGGGGAGCCCCTCCTCTCCCCGCGGAGCTACGGCGTGTGTGTGCATTGTGTATGTGTGTGTGATTGTGTTGTATGAGTGTGTCTGTGTGTGTGTGTGTGTTTGTAATGAGTGTGTGTTTGGTTGTGTTCTGTGTGCAGCGTGTGTGTCTTGTGTGTGCATGGTTGTGTGTGTGGTTGTGTTGTGTGTGTATTGAGTGTGTGTGTATGTACTTGTGTTGTGTGTGTAACCCCTACCACCCAAAACCACACCAAAAAAAAAGCCCCGCAGTGCCGGGCAAAAATATGCTAGTGCCTAATATAAAAGAAACTCAATATTCACAATTCTATTTCAGCAGTGTTGTTCAAGCACGTATTAATATATTTAGAGTGCAGATTGTCTTTAAAAATAGAATACTATTCAGAGAATTTTGAGGTCAGTTTTGGAAACTTGGTAGGACAGTGTTTTTCAACGGAATAGTTTCCCAGTTGATTTATGCCACCAAACATTGCTTCCTCCTGATTCCAATGGCACAGCTACTTGCCAAGAGATCATCAATTGATTACAGTATTTGAAATTTGTGGGGGAAATATGGCATTGAAATACAGTATACTAATACCACTTTAGAAGTATTTCCCATTTCTCATGTGGCTAACAAAGTTAGGTTGACTGATATCTAAAAATCACATTAAAAAGAGGACAGTCTTTCCTATATGTGTTTTGGTTTGTGAAACACATAAACAAGTTACAAGAAGGCATATAGAACAAGTTTCAAATAGTACTGCTTTTCTATTAAATGAGTGCTTCAAGATAAGGCCTTTACTGTATACTTGCATTCATTCATTCACCCATGAATTCATTCTTATCCACCTTTCTCCCTTGCAGAAATCCAAAGTGACTTTTAAGTTTTATTTAAAAGCCATAGAGCTTTTATGGAAGTTTGTGGGAGGTTCAGATGATGTTGTTATTGACTGACAGCCATCCTAGGTTTTCCCATGGCTTTTTTCAACTTTTTTTTCTTTCTCAAGGAAAATTCAATAAGTAAAAGAATATCTGCCAGATTGTGAGCAGTAGGAGCCCTCTCTGGAAACACTCATTGTTTAGGCTGGGTATGTGAAGAAATGTTGCCAATATTTCTTTAATAATTGAGACTGGCTGTGTCAACCTGGTGAGACATCCTGTTAAGGATACATTTAGGGTAATTTGCACGCACGCACACACACACAGAGAGAGAGAGAGAGAGAGAGGCAATTACTATTGCAAATGCTCAAATCCTCTTGAAGAACATCAATAACAAAAAGATTCATTGTAAAAAGACTTATCATTTGCTATTTTATTTAGCTTGTGAATACAGTAATACCCTGTATAACAATTTTAATTGGTTCCAAAGTGTCCATCGTCGTACGAAAAATCGCTATACGATGCTTGCATCATATAGCGATTTTCCCTATGGGATGTATCGTACAGTACAACGATTTTTCCCTGCTTTCCCCCTGGGAAACATGTTCCCAGGGCAAAGGCAGCCCTGCAGGGGTTGGGGAAGGCATCTACGGAGGTCCCCTTGCTGTTTCGAAGTAAGTGGACATCCATAGATGCCTTCCTCAAAGAGCGCTGGGCTGCTTTTCCCCTGGTAAGCGTGTTCCCAGGGCAAAGGCAGCCCTGTGAGAGTCGGGGAAGGGATCCACAGAGGTCCCCTTGCCTGGAAACACTTTTCCCTGGCAAGCGGACCTCCGTAGACCGAAGATCGTGGTGCCTGCCAGTGCAATGAAACAAATCCTCATTTTGCTGCACTGACCGAGTCAGCGATGTTGCCTTTGGGGCCAAAGAGGAGGTCCCCACTTCGCTGTCCCCAAAGGGACCTGGTGTGCATCGGCTCGCTAAATCCCTTTTGGGGCAGCAAGAGGAGCCCCCCCTGCTGTCCCAAAAGGGACCTGGTGTGCGTCTGCTTGCTAAATCCCCTTTGGGGCAGCAAGAGGAAGGGCCCTCTTGCTGCCCCCAAAGGGCCCTGGCCTTCCCTGAACACCGCGGGGCTGCCTGTTGAGCCTGGAAACATGCTTCCCAGGGAAGATGCAGCCCCGCGTTGCCTCTTCACAAAGGGGCTTTGGGGTGACAGGGGGAATACTCCTCCATGCCGCCCCAAAGCCACCCAGCTGCTGAAAAGCGATGTATCGTACAGTGACAAAAATCGCTGTACGATGCAAAAAACTTTTCAGAAAGAGCAATCGTTGTACGATTTCATCGCTATGCGATGCAATCATTTAATGGGGTTTAACTGTACAAGCTATGTACAAAACAATCCAGTAATGATCGCCACAATTTTTGTAAAATGTATTTTCAAGCTGCCTTTCACCTAACCAATAAAATTGTCCTTTTTTAAAAAAAAAAAAAGACAGTTGCTTTTGTTGATTGAACAAAAGCCCTTATTCGCCTTGGAATTTATTTCCTCACATAGTTTTAATTCTCTGAATGCATGAAGCCAAACAGTGAGGAAATGTAGACTATTCCTTGATTGAAGGGTCAACAAATACTAGACAAATACCACGGTTGCTTCTCTGGCCGCCTCACAGCTGGGGCCAGCCTTTAGCCCCCGCCTCCCCGCTCTCACCAGGGGAACGACGTTATACAAAGCATCAGTGGCAATAATTTGGACGTTGTATGAGGCATCGCGGATAGGATTTTGCATGCCTCATACAAAGTCGGAATTCATACAACGTCCTAACTTGTGGAACCAAGTTTGGACGTTGTATGAGGTATTAGTGTATCTCTTTGCAATTTCCTTTTTGTCTATGAATAGGCATAAGGGTTACTACACTTATGTTTTTTCTAGCAAATTAGGATATCTCTCATCCCTAATATGAAACTTTAGAGGCAGTATTTAAGTCTACATAAGTGGGTTGGAATGGATGTTTGCTTGAAGCCAGAATTTCAAAACCAGAAATCTCATGAGACATTGAAAACTTTCCCTGAAAGTTAGAGATTCAGTGCATTAGATACAGTGCTGATTTTCAGCATTCCTGCTTTCTAAGCATTTGCAGTTTATTGCAGATTAGTTCTTTCATAATAATTCTTGGATAGTTAATCTTAACTGTATAGGAACACTTTGGGATAGGATAACAGTTTGAATCAAAGAATGAAAGCAATTCAGTGAGTACTGTATTGGCTGGTGTCCTCCTGATTTATCTTTCATATAGAAACCTGCACTGATTACACCATCTATATAAAGATTAAAAGCCGGTCTTTTTGTGTATAAAAAGACGGTAAAGGGTCAAAACCTTGGTCTCAAATTAAGCAGATCAGCTTTAGATTTTGTTGTGTTGAATAAAAAAAGTATGAAGCATGGAGCTGACACTAGCACAGGGCATCTGAACTAACCATTAGATTCCTTGTCTTGGTTGTTGTTGGGTTTTTTTTTTGAATTTACAAAACTTTCCTGTAGAAAGTTCACAGTGCCAAAATATTACCTCCCTTTAATTTAATGGCTGATCACTTCAGGTTACCTAGAGGAGCATAGTCTCTTATATTAACATTCCTGTTATTAATATATGTGACAGTCTATTCTACATTCTGCTAATATCTGAGACATACTGGTAGTTTTCCCAGGCTTTTTCTTGCCTTTTCATTAGTGGCTCTTTTAATTGCACCATTGGATTGCTGCTCCCACAAACTACAATTGGTGTTGTTTGCCAGACTTTTTGTCTATTTTGTTATTTGTCTGCTTTGTCTCATTCTTTGCAGTATTCATCTACTGTGGCTCTGTGATTTGAAATATTATATACTAACATGTTTTATTGTCCTATTGCTGTTTTTGTTAGCCTTATTGGACATAAATTTTGGAATGAAAATATTCTTACAGTAAGAATGTAGCACTTGGTTTCCACTAGACTAGTTCTATTCCCAGAAGTCCTGATCAGCAGGAGTGCTGACTTGGGCTTTGGGTAATTGAAGTCCAAGAACACCTGGAGTGCCAAGGTTAGCCATCTCTGCACTAGACTCATGGTTCCCAATGTTGGGACACGCCCCAAAGGGGGGGGGAGATTTGATTTTTAAGGGGAGGGGATTGGAAGAATATTTAAACTAATTTAATTTTTAATTTTAATTCAATTAAATTGTTCAACTTTTATGCCGCCACACACGCAGAGCGACTCTGGGCGGCTAACAAAGAAACAAAATATCACAATTACATGGTATCAAAAGCAATTACATAATATCAAAACATTTCAGAAACATTTCAGAAAACCAAATATCTCAATTACAGTTATGAAATATCAAACCATCACAATACAAAAACACTTCAATAATAAACTGAGATAATTAAACCATACAAAAACACAACGTCCGATAATGGCCTTTTAGACTTCCTCCATGTGAATAGGAGTTCAGTTTTTGAATAATAAGAATTATATATCATGGAGGGAGCAGGGGAATCAGGACTTTAGATATGTTTAGGTGGGGCATGGCGGGGTAAAAAAAGGTTGGGAACTGCTACACTAGACAGTCTACATTTCTGAACTCCTGTGGAAAGACAAAATAGCACTTGAATGCTAAACAGTTAGTTGGAATCTAAAGGTTATGGTCATGTACTGATGTCATTAGAGATTTACTCAGTGTTGAATCCAAAGGTTGTTTGAGATTGGCATTTCCTAATTGTCTATGTTTGATGTGGTTTTTCTACTTACTGGCAGTTAATTAGCAAGAAAACTAATTCTTTTAAAAATTATCTCTTGTGAAGGTGGCAGCAATTAATCCAAACCACCCCCTGGCTCAGATGCCTTTACCTCCTTCAATGAAAAATTGCATTCAGCTGGCAGCCTGTGAAGCTAATGAATTGCTGCCGATGATCCCTGACCTGCCAGCTGACCTGTTTACATCCTGCCTTACTACACCAATCAAGATTGCTTTGAGATGGTGAGTGATTTGCCTGCTATCTGGATTTATATTGTGCAGTCTGTGAGTCTTGCCTTTAGGATTGACTTGTTGACCCAGATACTTCAGCTGCTCTAAAATATATCTGTAGTATTTAATTATAAGGATTTGAGGTGTTCATCTGTGAGAATATCTTATTAAGTATACTTTCACCTTTCTGGTTTTGATTATCCTTCTGTTATTATATATTTGATTCTAACTGGATATTTACGTTTGCTCAGATTAAGGGATTTACTGTCCTGGAAATTAAAATAGTCTGCCTTTTTATAGATCAGAGCCACCATATGGCACAACACTGTTGTATCAGTAGACATTTTTTAGACAAACTATAATCTGATCTCTAAGTTTCTCTAGTTGTGTACATCCCATATATTGAAGTGGGGTCCCCCCAGTACTGTATTTTGAGGATTAGGCACATACCTGTCAAGTATCCCGTAATAGCCGGGATTTCCCATAATTTTCCGCTGCTTTTCTTCATTTCCTGCCCGGAGCTGCCGCTATCCCGTAATTTTGCAGCGGGGAAAAAGTAGTTACTGTGCATCCCTTCTGTGCAAGTCCTTTCTACGCATGCGTAGAAGGGTTCTGTGCATAAGGGGATACGTAGAAGGCTTCTATGCATGCGTAGAAGCAACCTACGCAGGACCGTTCTGCGCAGGTCCCGTATTGTCCGGAGCCGTGCTTGACAGGTATGATTGGGCAGTAATTAATATATGTTGCTTGGGTGCTTCAAATAACTAGTTAAGAACAAATTTTTAGAGCTGTAACTTAAGGAGAAGATATTTGGAAGTTATTTGTTCCTCTTTTAAAATGAAGAAAGATGAAAGCTTATTCTATGAAGTTTAG
The DNA here is from genome assembly GCA_035047305.1 of Bradypodion pumilum. Taxonomy (NCBI): domain Eukaryota; kingdom Metazoa; phylum Chordata; class Lepidosauria; order Squamata; family Chamaeleonidae; genus Bradypodion; species Bradypodion pumilum. The sequence goes on along the minus strand of JAWDJD010000002.1, from coordinate 280,986,404 downwards.
TCTACCAAAATAAACATACAGTATACCATTTTCTGATAGTTATGATGCACAAATATGTTCAAAGCTTTAGTAAATGTAAACAATGTTCAGTGTTTTATTTCATCTGTTTTTCATTTTGCCACAAATATAATTTTTTTTGTCAGCTTTTATGTTTTGATATTTTGTTTATTGCAGCTATTAAGTTTTTGTAGTTGAGTTACAGCGTAAATATGGTACACAAGTTTTGATTTTCTGTTTCTGGGCAACTCCACATTTTGAATGCAAGATCAAGCATGGCTGACAGACATATATCTTTAAACAAATATGTAAACATCTAATTAGTCCTATTCAGTTTAGGATTTTCACGTATTCATATGGCTATTTAAAGGTGCAGGTGTGTGCTGTTCTCCTTTCATCTATCTTTTTATGGGGAAAAGTGATAAAAACTGTTCCATACAGCTGATTGGTAAAACTACAACAATCCAGAGCCCTGCCTAAAAGAAAAATCATCCTTTGGTGCAATCTGCAAAACATGTTTTTTTCTTATATGTAAATGTCCAACATAGTGCTCCAGCTTTTTGGACATCACTGTAAGCCAAGGATGTGTGGATAAGCTGTTTTACCTCCTCCCCAATCTTACACGCTTCTTCATTGTTTCTTCCTGCAGTGAGAGTTGCTAAACAAGGCATCAACCTTAATCCACAGTTTTTCATCATTTGTTTAGTATGATGTATGAACCTAGCAAATGCTAGAGCTCTGGCATGTTGAGAGAGAGACAAAAGTGCATGCACATTGCTAGCACGTTTCCCAATAATAACAAATAAACCATGTACCATTCATTTAGGGACTGCAGTGGCTCAAGTGGCTAAGACGCTGACTGGAAGGTGGGAGGTCAGCATTTCAACTCCCAAGTACTGTAGCTCTTTTTTTGTCCCAGCTCCTGCCAACCTAGCAGTTTAAAAGCAAGAAATTGCAAGTATATAAATAGGGACCACTTTGGTGGGAAGGTAAACAGCGTTCCGTATGTTCCGGTGTCTAGTCATGCCTGCCACATGACCACGGAAATGTCTGAAGAAGCAGACAGCACTAGCTCTTTGGCTATGAAACAGAGATGAGCACTGAACCCTAGAGTCGGATATGACTGGCTTTCGAGCAAGGGAAACCTTTACCCTTTACTTTACCATTCATTTATTTAGCTGTTCTTGCGACAAGCTGAAATGATTAGAAAGCTGGCACAGTGGTTTGGTTACTGGTTTCCGTGGTATCCTAGATTAGTGTGACTTCTAAATATCCCTAGAAAGTTGGCAGAAGCAGATATTAGATGAAGGCCAATATAAGTCTTCTATGATTGTTGTACTGTACTCAGATTAGTCGCTACAGAACATTCTTACTGACTTCAGTGAAAAATGTTAGTGGTAAATAGCTGGAAGGTTGTGATGTTAGAGATGTTGAGGTGTGGGATTGTCCTAAAGAACAGAAGTTCTTGATTGGCAAGAAATTAATGTAGCTCATTCAATTAATTCATGATGTGATAACTGAAATGGTCTTGTGAAACTTTACTCTGTGCAAACAAACGATGTCATCACTTGCCAATGTTACTGTTTACTTTAATTTATTTTAAAATTCTCTGTCCTTTCCCTGAGATTCTGAAGCTTCCTGGGGATCTCTTTTGTCCTGGGGAAGCTTTTTAGAGCATGGGGATAGGGGAAAGACTCTCATTTTTTAAAAATTGCTGGCCGAACACCACTGGCTGCCCTAATCCAGCAGTGGGACTGGCAGCAGCAATTTTCCAATATGAAAAGCTCCCTCCACCACACCATGAGATTCCTAAAGGTTTCCCCAGGGCAAAATCAATCCCTAGGGAGCATCAGAGCCTGAAAGGAGGGATGAGTTAGCAAGCTTTAAAGTAAAGAGTAGTGCCAATGGATGATGACATCATTTTCATTGTACAGCATAATGTTACATCAACTGGGTTTCAGCCAAGAATGTGAAACATACTTTTTTCCATACTAGGTCTGAAGAAGTGGACTTGATCCACAAAAGCTCACAGTAAAAATGTAGCCGTTAGTCTTTAAAGTGCTGCAGTGTTTTTGGTTTGTTTTCTAATATGCCTGAACCACAGACTAACATGGCTACTATGTCAAAAAAATCATACTATTTTCACTTTCAGTACTACATTATTTTATCATTGTACCATGCTTCAAGAATTCTCCAAAGGTTTTTTTAGATTATTTCGTAAGAGCCATTTATAATACAAATTGGCTGCACATCCCATGGTGTTCAATATCTATGACATTTTCTCCTTCTTAGGTGTTACTTAATATCTTAGAGTCGAGTGTAATTTGATGACCTTGTCCAAGGTTCAGATCCTAACTTCCCTTAAGTCATTGTTTATCAAGCTAAGATACCCCATAAGCAAAGTGGATGAACTATGATGGATTATGATAACTGTAATGGGTTTCTATCAAGCTATTTTAAAAAATTGAACAAATTTGCATATTCAAAGTGTGTTAGATGTTGTTAAAATGACATTATCATAAGAGAATCATTGATCAATTTATTTCTTTTCTAAACTTTTGAGCCAGGGTGAATCTAGAATGGATTGATAGAGCTACCAGGGTATGATTTTTAAAATGATTCACTTTTTTTACTTCTTTGAGATTTCTTCTCTAACCCACATTTTTGTAATAATTAAAAAGGTTTACATGCTGCCATCCCAGAGGCAGAAAAAGATAGGCTTATGTTTATAAGGAAGACATATGTACTACAAGATGATGTGCGCAGTTCCAGAGAGCTCTTCTAAGTTATATCATTGATGTACAATCAATGGCAATTTCTCTTTTTTGTCGGGATAGGAAGGTAGGGGCTGGCTATACTGCTGCCAAACTCTGATAAGGTATATATACTAAAATGTGAAAAATTTATATATAGAGTGTTGAAATAATTAAGAGGGGGTGTAGAAAAAGGAACCCCTGGAAATGAAAGTCCATTGAAATTGATGCTTGAACAATAGTTTACCATAGTCATTGTAATACAGTTAACAAGCTCTCCACCCGAGAAGGTCATTGTACCATAATATTTCTGGCAGTTGATATTGCAATCTATACCTATAAGAAGGGGGTTGGGCTGTGCGTGTCTGGCATGCATGGCCACACTCATCTCTACTATCCCGTAATGAGCTGTCCACACTTACTTTTTGACCCTGTGAGCATCGCCACAAAGGGCCGGAAACTGAGAGTGGGGTCAATGCCCCACAAACCCGAACAAAAATAAATCCGCTTTCCAGTGTCTTCCGCGCCGCGCCACTCCTCAGCCAATCAGGATGAAGGGCATGAGCACGGAGGAGGCGGGACAGCCGGAAGAAGGCACCAGGCAGGGATCCGCCAGCCCTTGAAACAACCGAGGGAGAATGTCAAGGGCGAGAGACAGGAATCCGTCAGGGAAGAGCCAACCCTGACGGATTCTTGAGTCTCGCCCTGCAATTTCCCCTCCGCTGTTTTGAGGGCTGTTTTCAAAACAGCGGAGGGAGAATGGCAAGGGCGAGAGGCAGAAATCCATCAGGGGAGGAGTCTACCCTGGTGGATCGCTGCCTGTCGCCCTTGCCGTGTCTTTGGCCGTCCCCTTCTTTCTTAGCCACACCCCCAAAACCACCCTAACACATTGAAAAAACCCAACACCTGCCCGGCAAGGCCAGGCAATAAATGCTAGTGTATATATAAGTAAAAGTAGAATTTGCAGATCCTTATAGCTACAATATCCTGGCATTCCAGGATTTTGATGCTAGAATCATACCTGTCAAGTTTCGGGAAATTTCTGTCAGCCCCCCGTATTTTACACTCTTTCCCGCCGTCATCCCATATTAGTTAGACTGCAATTAGACTGGGTTTAGACTGGAGGCCAGCACAGGATAAGCATAGCTGTCCAGTTTCCCGTTTTGACCGGGAAATTTCCCTTATTTGACAGAAATTTCCCGAAGCGTGACAGGTATTGCTAGAATACCTTAAAGCAGGGGTGGCCCACCTTGGCGCCCTAGGTGTTCTTGGACTTCAATTCCCAGAAGCCCTAATCAGCAGGTATACTGACTTTGGCTTCTGGTAATTGAAGTTCAAGAACAGCACCAAGGTTGGTCACCCCATGCCTTAGAGCATCTACGTTTTTTTCCTCTATAGAACCTTAGTCTTCTAAGCTTTGGGGAACTTTAGTCAAAACAATGTTATCTTCATAATGATAGCCTGACAGATTTAAAGTTCGAGACCCTTAGATAGACTGCAGGATTTCCATGGTATACCAGAACTTTAGACCTCCAAATCATGCAGAAAAGATTGTTGACAATTGTTGAAGGAAAGATAATGGTATAAATAACAGCCAGAAATGATAGCCAGAGCAAGGAACATAGCAGTCATGACACTTTGCCCCACACATTGGAGACATATAGTAGAAGCAGCAACAGTACAGAACATGGGTTTTCCTCCACAGGTTCAAATTGACTTAGCTAGATGAGCAAATAGAATGAATTTCTGCATACTGTATGTTATTTTAATGTGCTTCAGAAAAAGAATTGTATTTTCTTTTATAGATTTTTGTTTTTAGATATTTTATAGATGCTTTCTCTGCTGCTGTATTTCCGTGAAAATAAGGCCAGGTCTTATATTAATTTTTGCTCCAAAAGACGCACTAGGGCTTATTTTCAGGCATATGAGGAAGCAAAACCAAAAACCAAAAACACTGCAGCACTTTAAAGACTAACTGCTATAGCGAGGGTTAGTCTATACCAGGGATTCTCAACCTGCGGCCCGTGGGCCGGATGCAGCCTGCTGCACCATTTCATGCCCCCCCCTGCCTCTACCAGGAAGGGCAAAATGGCCATCTGGCCCCTGAAGCTGTCTGAAGGAGCGTGACCCAGCCAGCCCCTGGCTTAAAAAGGTTGCAAACTCCTGGTATATACTAACTGTTATAGCAGTTAGTCTTTAAAGTGCTGCAGTGTTTTTGTTTTTGCTTCCTGATATGCCTAAAACACAGACTAACACTACTATTTCTAAAAAAGCAACTTATTTTCAGGGGATGCCTTTTTAAAATGTCCGTTACAACACACTAGGTGGGGCTCCACCAGCTGGCCTGCCTACCACGTTCACTTTCAAACCTCCATGGCTGCTGCTGCTCCCACACACTGGAGGGACCGCAAACAGTGTTTTACATTCTTCTTAACAAACCAATATCGGTCCTACCAAAATTGCCTCTCAATACATTCCCACATACAGCTGTGGAGCATGGACTGCTTGCAGAATTAGAGACGCTAATATTGCCTGGAAGTTTTGCAACATTGAAAGGTTTTATTCCTTGATACCCAGCTGAATTTTGATATGATTGGAAATTATTGTCTGGTTTCATTCTGGATTTAACCCTTTATTGGGATAAATGTCAACTGTAACCAACACAGGCTTCTTCCTTTCCCCAAAAAATCTATAAGGGTCTGTATGTTTTTGAGACTATGATCAATTGTCAGACTCTCTAACCTGACAGATAAATACATTTGCATTTTCTTCCATCCAAAATGTGCAAGCATAAATATAGTTGAACACGATGTACTTTATTCACATTAGATTTCAGCATTGAAAACCAATTAATCCATTCCCCCCAAAATTCTGTAAACCAAGCCACTATTTTCTTTGGATTTTCTTTTGTTATGCGATTTTTATGTTAATCGAGCCATTTGTTAACCGAGGTTCCACTGTACAGATGTTTAGATTAGAACAGGACTCATCTTTCTATTTGTATTGGCATGCTATTTTCAGGAAATTGATTGTTAAAAGAGGTGAGATTTGAAGACTGTGGAAAAAGCTTTGGCTTGTGGGAAAGTGATAGTAGTAATGGGAAGGCAAGGATTTTGAAAGTGAGATATTTACAGCTGGCATAAAGTTTAGCCTTAGGTTAGCATGGGCATACTTATAGCAGCAGATGATTTCATGTGTTAATAAATAAAAGGAAAAGTGAGTTGAGCAAAAGTGAGCTGAAGCAATTTGGAACAAATGGAAAAGGAGGCAGATAGTAACAGTAGGGCAAAACGATTTGTTTGGATAGTTAATAGGCTACAACTTAACAGCAAAGTTGCAGTACCACGCGGTTCAGACCAGAACTGAATATTAAAAAGACTGTGTAAGCCACTGACTATAACAAACCCAAATCTCATTTCTTCTGATACGTGATGTTTATTAATATGAAATATATATAGCTATGCAGATTTGTGGTTTTGAGCAACAACTTTCAGAGTTCCCCAAGCGGTATGGTTAATGACTGTAGTTCATGAGCAATTCTGGGAGTTGCAATCCAAAATACAGACATCTGCACAATTCTAGTTTAGAGTATAGAATCCTGCAGCACCCTGAGATATGGATCTTTGCCTTCTTAATTGCAACCAGTGGAGGAGATCAACATGGTAAATGATAACATGTCACTTCTTATACTATTACAATTGTATTGTAAGGTTGTTGCTGTTTTTTTTTTTTGGTAATGTATGTAAAAAAGAGGTTATTCTGTAAAAAAAAATTTAAAAAATTAAATTTATGCACAATTTGTGTGCGTTGCCAGGCTGTTATAAACTGTGATCAGTTTTTTGGTGTTTTTTTTTGTGGGTTACAAAAAAGAACAAAGGATGGTATAATTTTTTCAAATTGTTTTATTTAACCAAATAATGTTTTAGTTTGTGGGTGTTTTTTAAATAGTTGTACCGTAGGTAATAATTTTAAAAATGTTAAAGTACATGTTTTTTACATTCAATGTTTTTAAACTGTGTTTAAATGTTTTGGGTTTTTATTTGCGTTTAAACTCAGCACAGGATTTTAGAAATCCTTTTATTTTATTTTTTTTGACATGTTTGTGATTTGTGTAAAATTGTGATTTATTGTTATGTTTTTGACTTGTTTTTACTCTTATGACCTCCAGGTGGGCTGTTGAGTCTTTTTGAGTTGTTCTTACTATTCTGCCCTGCAGGTGGGGCTGCTAGGGGTTTTGCTTTCATTTCACGTGTTTTTGCTCTCCTGGCCTCTGGGTGGGCTTCTTCCGGTAAGTAGTCTCTTTGTTTCTTCATTTCTGTTCCGGTCGTCGTGGAGGGAGGACGTACTGGTGAGTTGGCTGTTTTTTTTCTTCTTCTGGGGTTTTTCTTTGTTTTGTTTTTGTGGTTGTGGGCTGGAAGGTGTTTCTGTTTGTTCTTTTTTGTCTTGGTTGGGTTTTACATTTGTGTAATTGGTTTAGATTTTTCTGGTTTTTTTTTAATTTTTGTTATTTTAATGTTGTTTATTTTTGTAATTAGTTGTTGTTTGTTTGTGTAATTTGTGGTTTTTTTGTGTTGTAGTTAGGTGTTTTGTTTGTGGTTTTGTGGTATTGTGGAAGTTTTTGTTTGTGTATTTTGTGGTTTATTTCTTTTTGTTTATTAATGGGTTTTTTAAATTATTGATTGATTTTTTTTTATAATTTTGGTGTTTGTTTTTGGTGGTTACTTTAGGTTGAAGAACGGGCTGCCTGTGGGTTTCTCTTTGGAGCCAGTCAGGCCGTTCTTCTCCTGGGAAGGTTGCTAAGGTAGGTCGGGGGAGAGGGAGGAGGCAGAGAAGAGCTTTCTGTGCCTAACGATGGTTCTTTATTCTCTGTCTCCTTTTTCTCCCGGCTTACCTAACTGGAGATCGGCAGGCAGCAATCCGTAAGGGGTGGGGCTCTTCCTTGTGGATTGCTGGCTGTTGTTTTTGTATTCTGAAATACAGACGCATCAACCAGTCATCTGCCAGGGAGTGTGCTTCCCCTGACGGACTGCTGCCGTTTTTGGGGGGTTTTTTTCCACCCCGGCACAACTTTACTTGAGGCTGGTGGTGGTCTCGCCGTGTCTTCGGCAGGGTAGTGTGGAGGAGAGGGAGTCCCTCTTCCCCCATTGCTCCGGGAAAGAAGGACGGTGGGTGTCTCGCGGTGGCGTTTTGTGCCTTTTATTTTGCAGGGCTGCGAAGCGCTGAGTCTGCTTGCTGGGGACTTGCGCTCCCATTGCTTTTTGTAAGTTTATTTTTCGCGCGCCGGTTTTGTCAGCATTCTGCGTGCTCATGGCGCGCAGGACACTGGGACTTGTAGTTTTGCGTTTGTGGTTTGCGTTCGTGCAGCTTTTTTTTAATGCGGCTCGATTTCAATTGGCCGCGACGCGTCTCCCAACATTTTTGCATGCGCCTCTCAGCCTGATTGGCTCTGGCGTGGCGCGGTGCAAAGAACGTTGGGAACGGAAGTCCTTTTTCTTTGTTTGCGTTCGTGGGGCTCCTGCCCCACTGATGCATTTCTCAACCTGCCAGTTACATGCGGACCAGGTTCGGGCAAGTGCAGGAGGCTTGGTACGGGCTAGTATGGCCGGGTGCGGGAGCCTTTGTCACATTCCAACGGTTAACGCTTGGATTTATAGGTATAGATTTGCTGGAAAGAGATAAGAGAAGGAAGAAATACCAAGTTGCTATTTCAACCAGTAGCCACGATTCTATATAATGTCTGTTTCTGACTACAGTTTCTTGGGAAAGTTGTTGGTTCGACATAACATGGGGTCTCTTTGCAGGTGGAGGTGAATGTGTATGTAAGTTTCTTTTCAGATGTTGAAATTAACTAGTTGAAAATACCTACTCACTTGAAATGTACTTTTGCTTAGAGGCTCACAAAAAGAGCTGAAGCTATTTGCAGTTTAGACCACCAGGTAGCTTTTAGCATGTTTGAGTTATTAATTTAATGCAGAAAAATAAATCTCGGGTAAAAGCCACGCTTCATCTTCGGCTCCCTTCCCTGGCCCGCCCGTTCAGGGAAGGTGGGAGCCCAGCTGGAACAGTTTGCCGGGCGCGGGGCTATGAATAGCCGCCGCCACCGAGCCCCGAGAGCCACGCTTCATCTTCGGCTCCCTTCCCTGGCCCGCCCGGTCAGGGAAGGTGGGAGCCCAGCTGGAACAGTTTGCCGGGCGCGGGGCTATGAATAGCCGCCGCCACCGAGCCCCGAGAGCCACGCTTCATCTTCGGCTCCCTTCCCTGGCCCACCCGGTCAGGGAAGGTGGGAGCCCAGCTGGAACAGTTTACCGGGCGCGTGGCTATGAATAGCCGCCGCCACCGAGCCCCGAGAGCCCCGCTTCATCTTCGGCTCCCTTCCCTGGCCCGCCCGGTCAGGGAAGGTGGGAGCCCAGCTGGAACAGTTTACCGGGCGCGGGGCTATGAATAGCCGCCGCCACCGAGCCCCGAGAGCCACGCTTCATCTTCGGCTCCCTTCCCTGGCCCGCCCGGTCAGGGAAGGTGGGAGCCCAGCTGGAACAGTTTACCGGGCGCGGGGCTATGAATAGCCGCCGCCACCGAGCCCCGAGAGCCACGCTTCATCTTCGGCTCCCTTCCCTGGCCCGCCCGGTCAGGGAAGGTGGGAGCCCAGCTGGAACAGTTTGCCGGGCGCGGGGCTATGAATAGCCGCCGCCACCAAGCCCCAAGAGCCACGCTTCATCTTCGGCTCCCTTCCCTGGCCCGCCCGGTCAGGGAAGGTGGGAGCCCAGCTGGAACAGTTTGCCGGGCGCGGGGCTATGAATAGCCGCCGCCACTGAGCCCCGAGAGCCACGCTTCATCTTCGGCTCCCTTCCCTGGCCCGCCCGGTCAGGGAAGGTGGGAGCCCAGCTGGAACAGTTTACCGGGCGCGGGGCTATGAATAGCCGCCGCCACCGAGCCCCGAGAGCCACGCTTCATCTTCGGCTCCCTTCCCTGGCCCGCCCGGTCAGGGAAGGTGGGAGCCCAGCTGGAACAGTTTGCTGGGCGCGGGGCTATGAATAGCCGCCGCCACCGAGCCCCGAGAGCCACGCTTCATCTTCGGCTCCCTTCCCTGGCCCGCCCGGTCAGGGAAGGTGGGAGCCCAGCTGGAACAGTTTGCCGGGCGCGGGGCTATGAATAGCCGCCGCCACCGAGCCCCGAGAGCCACGCTTCATCTTCGGCTCCCTTCCCTGGCCCGCCCAGCTGGAACAGTTTTTCCCAGTAGTGGGGACTTTAGGGCTTCGGTGAGAATGTTTCGAAGCCAGGGGTTTTTCATGGACGGGAGGGAACTGAGGGTTTGGGCTATTGTTCTGGGGATTCAGTACTGTATTTAATGATATTTTGTATAATTTATATTTGTATTTGCTTTTGCACTTTGCATTGGTGTAACTGTTTAATGAACTGTATTGAATATATTGTAATGTATTGTGATATATTGTATTTTTTGTGGGATTGTTATGCTGTATTACTGTGTTGTATTCCTATCTTGTAAACCGCACTGAGTCGGTCCTTGGGCTGAGAATTGCAGTATATAAATTTTAAAAAAAAATAAAAAATAAAAATAAATAAATAAAAACTAAATAATAGCTTCCTCCTTTTTTTGTGACCCGGTGTGGGAAGAAAAATTCTGCTTACAGTACCTCTAATGTCATTATGTACCAGGATTCCAAATTATTTCTCTGACTTGTTGAGAAATATATAACCTACAAATCAAATGAAATGTAGCTTTCCCTGTTTCCATCTTCCTTAGCTCTTCTGGGCATTTATATAATAATTGCTCAATGCAGGTTTTTCAGTAGAGGAAACCTGGCAATTGTGGAGCATGATTTTTGAAAGAGGCAATAGTAAGATGTAAGAGTGTGTGTACTCTAGCACAAAACAACAGGGTAGTAAATCTGTGGGGATGGTTGAAGGAGGTATACAATTTGAAGGTTGCTTAGGGAGTTTTTGAAGAATTTTCAATCCTACTGTTCTATCATAAAGGTGTGAAATGTACAGTATTACTCTCCATATATTTACATTTTCATCATTCCTTACTATTGTTTATGCTGACTGGACTTCATGGGTATTGCAGTCTGACAACATCAGAAAGGCTACCGTTTCCCACCCATCAATTAGTGCTATCTATAAAATTTTTAGAAGAGAGATTCTCAACCTGTGGGCCAGATGCAGCCCACGACACCATTTCATGTGGCCCCACCACCACCTCCACCACACCAGGAAGGGCCATGTGGTGGAGAGAGGTCAAAATGGCCATCTGGCCCCTGAAGCTGTCTGAGGGAGCATGATCTGGCCTCCGGCTTTAAAAGGTTGAGAACTCCTGTTTTAGAATATCTGCTCTTTGCTATATGACTTTGGGGAAAGCAGGTCTAGAGAAGATTAAATGGTGGAAACTATGGAACCATAAAGAAAAGATTATTTTTAAAAAACATATTTCTACCTAGCAACACTGTCTCAAGTTACATCACCTGGACAGCATTCTGTGACTATTATCACCACCCATCATGAAACTGGACTGCTAATATATTGATAAACAGGCATGGTTGTGGATTGAAGAAGTGCAAGAGAAGAACAGAGTCTTTAAGAAATGGCAAGAAAATAATTACTCATTTTTCTGCTTGACTGACTTGAACTGTTCATAGCTGTATTATCACCTATCTTCAGACAAAATGGAAATAAAGCAGAGCAAAGAAACAATAAAAATATTGTCTAATCTAGTGAAGCAGTATATATACAAATAAAGCTTCTGCTTTTAATGGTAAGGTTTAATTGCAGTAGCTCAAGTGGCTAAGACGCTGACTGGGAGGTGGAAGGTCAGCAGTTCAATTCCTGAGTATTGCAGGATGGAATGAACTCCTGTCTTTGTCCCAGCTCCTGCCAACCTAGCAGTTCAAAAGCAAGAAATTGCAAGTAGATAAATAGGGACCACTTTGGTGGGAAGGTAAACATCGTTCCATATGTTCCGGTGTCTATTCATGCCTGCCACATGACCACGGAAATGTCTGCAGAAGCAGACAGCGCTAGCTCTTTGGCTATGAAACAGATGAGCACTGAACCCTAGAGTCGGATATGACTGGCTTTCGAGCAAGGAAACCCTTTACCCTTTACTTTACCATTCATTTATTTAGCTGTTGTTGCTACAAGCTGAAATGATTAGAAAGCTGGCACAGTGGTTTGGTTGCTGGTTTCCGTGGTATCCTCGATTAGTATCCCTAGAGTCGGATACGACTGGCTTTCGAGCAAGGGAAACCTTTACCTTTACCTAAAGATGTGCAGGGGAGAAAATTTAGTATTTCATTAATTTGGGGGTATTTTGGGGAGCTTCTCTTTCAGTTTCTTTTGGCCAGAGGTTGTTTAGATAAACCTAAAAGTACCCAAATCTTTCAGGTTCCCCTGTTTTGGCTTCCTTGTTTTCAATTCTGGCGCTAGACCCAAATTGAACCCTACAGAAAACTCAAAACCAATCTAAAAAAAGGAGAAACAAAGCAACAGCAGGCAACAACTGAGTGTGAGAAAGGAAAAACAATCATCTACAAGTCTATGCAGGCATTAGCAATACTTTAAAGTTCATAATCGTCATCACATCATCATTTTCACCTATTCATCAACAGAACATACAGTAATACAGAAGAACAAAAATCACCATCATGATAATAATCAAAATAAAACAAATGCACAATTGTCAAACCCTTCCAACCCCAATATTTTGAGATTTGGGGATACAGCTTTCTCTTCCACCACTTTGATAGCTTCAATCCATTAGTGCAGGCTGTTGCCTGTCAGGTGAAGTGCATGCAGGCATTCTGGGAAACAATACAGGAAAAGTAGATGGGAGGGATTATATATTCCCTCCAAACATCAATAACGTAAAAAGTAAAAGCCTGAAAATGCAAGAAACAATTTTTTTTTGGTTGTGTTTTTCCTCATTCAAGTTAACTGGGAATATATTTCCCGTAGTCACATAAATGAAACTTAAAAGACAATTTATTATCAATCTCACTGTTTAAAAAATTGCTTCCTCTAACCTAAACATAATTCAATTGGATGGACTCTGACACTTGATTAAATATTTCTGCTAACTTTTCCATTTTTGTCTGGAATAATGAATGACAGCCAGTAATACTTTCTGTGGTGACTAGCATGTCCTGTCACTCTAATTTGTAGAGTTAGTCTATAATAACTTTATAGATAAAGGCAGTGAACAACATCTCCTGCATCATTCTGGTGTAACATGATTGCTAAGTAAGGTCTCTCTTAGTACCTGGAGAGACACATTTCTCCCACTGCGGTTCACATCAGGGACAGGACAAATGTTTTAGTAGATGACCTGAACAGGAGACCCACCATCACACATAAATGGGAATTGTCCAACATAGTCTTTCAAGAACTATGTCACACCTGGGGCTGCCCCCACCTTGATGTTTTTGTGACATAAACCAACAAAAGTGCTACAGTTACTGCTCTCAAGTGGGCTATGGTCATCTGTCTCAGGGCAATGCTTTAATGATGGTGTCTGTTGGTGTCCGGCCACGAGGTATCCTTTACCTCTTCCCTCCTGTTCTATTTATTCAAAAAACCACACTCAAGTTGATAAATTACAGAGCCAATGCTATTCTCATTGATCCCTGGTAGCAAAGGCAGCCAATGGTCATTGTTTTTGGTTCTGAAATGACATATGTCTCCATCTTTTAAACCATTGGCAGTGGTTGATCCATCTCAGATTTCTATCTTTAAAAACAATATTTTTGGTTGCCATCACATCAGTTTGCAGAAAGGGAGAATTAGCTGCCTTACTTTCTGATCCCCCTTTTCTCCAATTCCACATGGACATGTTTACCCTATATCCTGGTGTTACTTTACTACCTAAGGTGACCTCTGATTGTCACCTTTTCCAGCTTATCATAATGCCAATCCCCCCATCACCAACTTTAATCATTGAAAAATCTCTATACATGCTAGATATCCATAGAGAATTGCTTTTTTATACTTCACAGACTAAATACCTGAGACTCACCCAGCATCTTTTCATCTTCTACTAAGGTCCTCATACTGGCCATCCGATTTTATCCCAGCACATCTCTAAGTAGACTGATAATATTACACACCAGACATATCAATTGGTGAATGTACCTACACCATCCTCTTTAAGAGGACACTCCATGAGAACTCTAGCCACCTCTACTGCTTTTTTAGGGGTCTGCTGCTTCAGGACATCTACAGAGCAGCCACTTGGTCACAAAAGCCGGGTCAGGGCTGATGTGTCCTTTGTGAGGACAATTTTGAATCGTGTTTGTCAATATCTGAAGAAAACCTTGGGTCTCCAAAAGGCATTTAGTTTTAAAAAGCCATCTTTACCTATAAAATTGTGCATTAACCGTTGGTGTCTGGCATGCATGCCCGCACCCGGCCCAACCATCTCAAACCAAGCTGCCTACACTTAGCTTTACAGCATCCGAGCATCGCTGTAAGGGTCCGCTAGCTGCGAGTGGGGCAACTGCCCCACGAACGCTGTATGAAAAAACCTACAGGACCCAGCATCCTCCGTGCATGCCACCTCTCAGCCAATGAGGCTGAAAGGCGCGAGCACGGAGGAGGCTGGGAAAGCCGGCACGTGCATTATAAAAAAACGGCGATGCACCAGCTGCCACTTCCCCACAGCCCCAGGGAAAAGAGGGGGAAACCATCTTCTCCCCGAACGCCTGCCGCTTCCCTCAGGGAGACGAAGGCCGAGAACGGCTTTCCGTTCGCTGCCTTCGCCTCCAGGAGGGAAGCCATCGCTTTCCACGGGGTGTGTGTGTGAAGGAACTGGTGCTTTCATCCCCCTCCCACTGAGGGAAGTGAACAACTTCCCCAGGAAGAAAAGGCAGCGAACGGCACTCCATTCGCTGCTTTTACTTCCCGAGGAAGCGTTTTGCTTTCAACTGGGGGGTGAAGGCACCAGTGCCTTCACCGACCGACCCCCCCCCCTGAAAGCGAACCAATTCCCCGGGAACCAGAGGCAGTGACCGGGGCTCCGGACGCTGCCTTTACTTCCTGAAGAAGTGTTTTGCTTTCAGGGGGGGGGGAAAGCAAAGGCACTGATGCCTTCGCCCCCACCCCCACCCCGTTGAAAGCGAACCAATTGCCCGGGAACCAAAGGCAGTGACCGGGGCTCCGGACGCTGCCTTTACTTCCAGAGGAAGTGTTTCACTTTCAAAGGGGGGAGGGTGGGGAGCGAAGGCATCAGTGCTTTCGCTCCCCACCCCACCCCACTGAAAGTGAACCAAATCCCCAGGAAGCAAAAGCAGCGACCGGGGCTCTGGTCTCTGCCTTTACTTCCCGACGAAATTTTTTGCTTACAACGGGGAGGCAGGAGGCGAAGGCACTGATGCCTCCCCCCCCCCGTTGAAAGCGAACCAATACCCCGGGAGAAAAGGCAGCGACCGGGGCTCTGGATGTTGCCTTTACTTCCCGAGGAAGTGTTTTGCTTTCAGCGGGGTGCGGGGGGCAGGAGGCGAAGACACTGATGCCTTTGCCCCCCGCCCCCCGTTGAAAGCGAACAACTACCCCAGGAAGCAAAGGCAACAAACGGGGCTCCGGTCACTGCCTTTGCCTCCCGGAGGTACACACCAGGACGCAGCCTCCCCCCCCCTCACTCACTCACTCACTCACTCACAAACCTGAGAGAGAGAGAGAGAGAGTGAGTGTTCACACACAAAAACCTCCCATAACCACCAACATACAAAATAAACATGCCCGGCTTGCCGGGCAAAAATATGCTAGTAGAAAATAAACCTCAAAAGGAGATTAAAATGGAGTACGTAGCCAGGCATAGAGTGAGATTACCCCTCCTTGTTTCTAAATAAAATAATGAAATTTGCAAATGTTCAACAAGGGACTGGGGTACCATTTTCTTAGCAATGCAATACATAAGTTTATGGAATTGTTCAGTTTGTGATGGCCTTCCAGCCATCACTTGGGTCTCATCATCACTGGTGAGTTTGCATAATTTTTACCATTCCTTGTAATTTGATACATAATGAGTCTTGTCTGCACCCAGACAGGAAGTAACTCATTTCTGTTGTGTTTAGAGACTGCATTGCTGCTTGTCTTCTAATTCATTCATTGCCTTATTCTTGTTTAAAGTAAGGATGATGTTTTCTCCTATGAAATGAGATTGCAGTTTAAACCTCTTTGTCTCTTAAAAATGTTTTACTTTTAATTGCCAGCCGCGTCAGTTCTGTGCTAGCTGAACTGAAAGTGAAGCAGCAGCCGCTGGAGATTTCAGGCACAGAAAGGGAGGTATTTTTCCTCTCCCTGACTGTTTTTTTCCTGATAAACAATAGGGAGAAGTCTTAACCCTTTCTAGTCTAGGCTCTCTCAGCTAGAAAGTAAGGTTTAATAGGCTGCATATAGTACTTTTAATATGTTCAGTTTTTAAATTGATCAAGTTGTTTAAAATGCCTTCTTTCTTATGCTAATCAATTTACATGTTCCTTTGTTGTTAAGTTACTGTTTTGCATTTAATTGCATAAAAGCATTAAGTTATTTCAAATAAAGCTATGATACATTTAATCTTGTGTAGCCAAATACACCTCAGAAGAAACGGAGTGGCCATAATTGTAAATAAAAGAGTGAGAAAAGCAGTAATGGGATACAATCTCAAAAATGATAGAATGATATCAGTCAGACTACAAGGCAAACCATTTAATATCACTGTAATCCAAATATATGCACCAACCACTAGTGCAGATGAAGCCACAGTAGACCAGTTCTATGAGGACCTACAACATCTTATAGAACAGACACCAAGAAACGACGCCTACATTATCTTAGGAGACTGGAATGCAAAAGTAGGAAATAAAAAAGTGAATGGAATAACAGGCAAGTTTGGTCTGGGAACACAAAACGAAGCAGGGCAAAGACTGATAGAGTTCTGCCAATATAACACACTAGTCATAGCAAACACCCTTTTCCAGCAACACAAGAGGAGACTCTACACATGGACATCACCAGATGGCCAACATCGAAACCAAATTGACTACATACTCTGCAGCCAAAGATGGAGAACCTCCATACAATCAGCAAAAACAAGACCTGGAGCGGACTGTGGCTCAGATCACAATCTACTGATTGCAAAATTCAGGCTCAGACTGAAGAAAATAGGGAAAACTAATAGGCCGGATAGAGACGATCTAGGCAACATACCCAAGGAATACACGGTGGAGGTGAGGAACAGATTCAATGGTCTGGACCAGATAGATAGAGTACCAGAAGAATTATGGACATAGATGAGAGACATTATGCAGGAGGCAGCAAGGAAAACTATACCAAAAGAAAAGAAGCGCAAAAAAGCAAAGTGGTTGTCAGAGGAGGCTCTTAAAATAGCAGAGGAAAGAAGGAACGCAAAAGGCAAAGGAGAAAGGAAAAAATACAATCACTTAAATAAAGAATTTCAAAGAAAAGCAAGGAGAGGTAAGGAAAGCTACCTAAATGAACAGTGCAAAGAAATAGAGGAAAACAACTCAAGAGGCAGGACTAGAGATCTCTTTAAAAAAAATGGGGAAGTCAAGCAAAATTGGGGAAGTTCAAAACAAAAATGACCATGATAAAAGACAAAGATGGCAAAGAGTTAGCAGATGCAGAAGAGATAAAGAAAAGATAGAAAGAGTACACAGAGGAACTTTACAAAAAAGACCTAAACACCTCGGATAATAACAATGAGGGGGAAATTGAACTTGAACCAGACATCCTAGAGAGTGAAGTCAGAAAGGCCCTGAAAAGCACGGCAAATAACAAAGCCAGTGGAGATGATGGTATCCCAGTTGAATTCTTCAAAGCCCTAAAAGATGATGGAATCAAGCTACTACATGCCAGCAGATTTGGAAAACAAAACAGTGGCCATAGGATTGGAAAAGATCAGTATACGTCCCAATCCCAAAAAAAGGGCAATGCCAAAGAATGTCCAAATTATTGAACAATTGCACTCATCCCACAAGCTAGCAAAGTGATGCTCAAGATAATACAGGATAGACTGCAGCAGCATGTAGAAAGAGAACTACCAGAGGTGCAGGCTGGGTTCAGAAGAGGCAGGGGTACCAGAGACCACATTGCCAACATACGTTGGATCATGGAGAAAACAAAGGAATACCAGAAACAAGCTTACTTCTGCTTCATTGACTACACCAAGGCCTTTGATTGTGTGGACCACAACAAAATGTGGCAAGTAATTAAAGAGATGGGAATACCAGAACACCTCATATGTCTCATGAGAAATCTGTACATGAGTCAAGAAGCAACAGTTAGGACAGAGCATGGAAAGACGAAGTGGTTTGGAATAGGAAAAAGAGTAAGACAAGGCTGCATTCTGTCACCCTGCTTATTCAACTTATACACAGAGCACATAATGCGCAATGCAGGGATGGAGGAATCACAATATGGGATCAAAATTGCTGGGAGAAACATCAACAATTTGAGATATGCAGATGATACCACCCTAATGGCAGAAAGTGAGGAAGACCTAAAGAAGCTCCTGATTAGGTTGAAAGAAGAGAGTGCAAAAGCTGGCCTGAGACTCAATATCAAGAAAACCAAGATAATGGCAACAGGCCATATCGGTCCCTGGAAAATAGACGGGGAAGAAGTAGAAGCAGTAACAGATTTTACTTTCTTAGGTTCCAAGATCACTGCAGATGGAGATTGCAGCCATGAAATAAAAAGGCGACTGATTCTTGGGAGACAAGCTATGAAAAACCTGGGGAAGATAGTGAAAAGTAGAGACATCTCACTGCAAACAAAGGTCCACATAGTCAAAGCAATGGTATTTCCGGTGGTAATGTATGGCTGGGAGAGCTGGACCATTAGAAAGGCTGAGCGAAGAAAAATAGATGCCTTTGAGATGTGGTGCTGGAGGAGAGTTTTGAGAGTCCCCTGGACAGCGAGGAGAACAAATAGGTCAATATTAGAAGAGATTAGCCCTGAGTACTCCTTAGAAGGACAAATAACAAAGATGAAGATGAAGTACTTTGGACATCAAATGAAAAGAGAGGATTCACTTGTAAGGCCTTGATGCTGGGGAAGGTGGAAGGCAAAAGAAGAAGGGGACAGCCAAAGATGAGATGGCTAGATGGTATTGTAGACACAATGGGCATGGGGCTGTGTGGACTAAGGAGGATGGTGGAGGACAGGGGTGTCTGGAGAGTGATGGTCCATGGGGTCGCAAAGAGTCGGAATCGACTGTGCGACTGAACAACAACAACAAGCCAAATAGTTAAGATAACATAAAAGTTGTATTTTGCTTTATAAGATTATGTTACTGCTATATGTAAGTGTAGGTTTGCACTATTCATTAATATGCATTCCTTTTGAACACATTTACCCATTTTGTTATAAGCTTGCTCTGAAGTAGTTCAACTTCATAACTACTTCTTAATTACATCTAATTGTTCAGTTAATCTCTGGTTTTAAGCCGCAAGTGCTTTTATAACACTGTATTATTAATCTTTTAAGATGCTTTGTTATTAATGTATCACACATATATTAATAACCGTGTTTAATAAAATTAATTGAAAAAGGAACTTTTTTCATCATTCATGTCTCTTCTAACAATGCAAAACAGGATGTAAATCTATGAATAGCTATGAAGGTATTCTGGGTCATACATTTTCTTGAGTGATTTATGGGTTTGGGATAAAGAACCTAATTTGGGAGTTTGGGTTTTTAGGTAGAGCAGCAATCTTTACTGTGCATAGGGAGGGTTGTTTCTCACTTAGGTCTAGCATCTTATATAAAACTATTATATTTCAGTTCCCTCCAACTAGATGCTATTTCTTCCAGTATGCCTTCTCCACCGTCCAGTAAGTGAGTTTGCTACTCACCTATATGCATAGTCACAAAGACCATGATGAAGAAGAGCAGATAACTTACCTGTAACTTTGCTTCTTTGAGTGGTCATCTGTGGATTCACACAACCTGCCCTACCTCCCCTCAGTCACACAGTCTTTCATTAGTTTCTGCAGCTTTCAAACAACTGAGGGGAAAAGCTGTTGAGCATGCTGACATGCACAATAGGGTGGGGCTATATGCTCTTGCTAATGGCTTCTTTCTTAGCTCTGGAAGATTCTTTCTTCACCCATGCGTGAAACTCATATGTGTGGCTCACAGATGCCCACTTATAGAAGAGTATTTGTGAACTGTGGGTGGGAAATGGTTGAATTTCCTCCTTGCTATTCACCAACTTCTGGAAGTGAGCTGCTTTGTTCTAATCCAAAGGGGATTACTTGTACAGTACATAGGTGTATTTCTAAGAAATGTTGTGTATGTGATGAAAAAGCTCCAATCCAGTTTTCAGACAAACAAAATGAAAATGAGTCTGACTGGATAACTCTGTTTATTGGCGAAAACAGAAATAAATGTGAAAAGCAATTGTTTGGATAATGGCTTGACAAATTTTGTCTTGCTTTCATTTTATTCCTTTTAAAGTGCAATAGATTGAGTCAATCCATATTAGCTTTTCAGAAAAGCACATAAACATGATTAAAGATGAATTTTATAGTGGCAGAAATCTTGTTGCTTTGTTATGCATATCGAAGGCAAACGATGTTACATTCAGTTACTTCTAGCTGACAATTAGCAAGTTGCCCTTTGGATTTTTGTGATGAGTTTGTGGCTGTGGGCTTGGCACATAGTCAGGAACCTCAGTGGGGACATATTAATTAACAGTTAAAAGACACTGAAATTTACAATGTTTCTCTTCCTCATGCATAAAAAAGCAATAAAGATTCAACCAACAAGAAGCAAGTTCAGACCACTGGGAACCCAATTCAGTAAGGTGTTGGAGTTTTAATTTGTATAGGTAGCATAGGAGTGAAAAGCTGATTTTTGCTTTTTGCTTCATACTGTACTTACTCACAAAGTCCAATTCTTATATGATAGTTTCAACATGACAGACTGAGAGGGACCTGTAGGATGTTCTTTTTTTCTGGCTGTTGTAAAATTGCAACTCTCTGATTTAAAAACATCCAAAATAACTGCTGCCTCACACCTAATTGCTCAGTACCGATGAATGTTTCTCTACACAATTTATTTGCCTTAAGAATGTTTTTATCCCCTACTTCATGGCATGAGAGTTACAAGGGTTTTCACATTATAAGTAGCTGCACTTACTTCTCTAAATTTTTATGAAACTTTTATGAAGTAGAGTTACATGCATATCATAATAATGCATACTCTTGAGGAAATTTTAAATGGAGAAATTTCATCATCTTCTGAAGTAGAGCTTGTCAAGGGGAAATATCTGAACAGCTATTCCTTTCTTAATCTGGAAATGGCAAATTATCAAGGGCAACTTTATCTAATTCAGTTGCATTGAAAAGAGGGGTTTGTGGGTATGCACAGCCTTCTAATTCAATGGCAGTGTAATCTTAGTGGAGAATGAGAGGAGAGATGCTTTTTTGTTGGACTTAAAGTCTGCGAGTCCTTCCTTCATGGTAGAACTAGGTGGTCAACTTTGCCTTTGAAATGCAACAGTTTACTAAACACGTCCAAACAGAACTATGACAATGATAAACTAGCCCTTAGTGGAGGAGTTCCTGTTACTTCATCTCCTCACCTTTTCATTTCCCAAGTCTCTAGCCTCCCCTCTCACCCTTCACTGAGGGGGTCAGCATCTAGTCTTAGTAATGGTGACTAAGTATTCAGTGAATGTCTGGCTTGGCTGAAAGTGGTGACCAGTTTCCCTCAGGCATTTTGGAGGTGAATGGTACTAGGGTTCCAGTATGGCTGACTTGGTCCTGCCACATATAACTCTCATACTATTCATGTACCCTAGTATAAGGCTTAACAAGGGCTTAGTCTCTTGGATCTGACAGGCTTTTTCAGCCAGCAGTCAAATGTGCACAACCTCTCCTCTCCACAGGTCAGTCTTCCAGATATATTCCCAACACCCTGGAGGTTCAGGTCATTTCTGTGCAAGAATTTCTTAACAGTCCACCAAAAGCTCAGGAGTGTTTTTCCAACTCTCCTCTGACCACTCCATCTGAGTTCCTGCTGTCATATTTCCCTCTCCTATGACCCCTTTTAACTCCCCTAACTCCCAGACTCCTCCCAACTTCACATCTGTAGCTCCTACTGCCCTTTCTCCAGAGGTGTCAAACCCACCTAATTCTCTGTCTCCTGGGCCCTCTTCCTGGATCAGGTCTGCTAAGGAACTGACAACAAGAAACTCAAGACAGTCAGCAGCTGGGAGCAATGGCTCACTGACCAGGATCTCCTTCTCCCCAGTCTTACTCTCATAACACCAAAACATATCTTTGCATTTCTTCTAGGGATCGTTCACAACTTGGAGTTGCATAAAAGCACCTGAAGGTTGATTTTCAAATCTCCAGAGAACAACAATGTGATCTTTGGGCTAGTTCTTAGAAGCTCAGGTTCTTCTTCTCTTTAAAATAATTTGTATTAATTTTTTAAAAACATAATACAAAAATAAGAAAAATATCAAGAGGGAAAAAAAGACAACAAACAATACCAAATATCTCATTTATAATGGGTATAACTCATATTTGTAACACCTATCCTTCTTAAAACATATTACTTCTATGCATTTTCTTTTATCACATATAAAACTACATTGTTCATTTATTTCGTAACCTCCCATAATAATGCAAAATAAAACAGTTCACCCATGTGATATCTACAATGCCCTGGAAAAACCTGTATTTGTCTTACAAATATTATTATTTCCAAAAACTCATTTGACCTGGTGCTGGGCTGCCACCTTTGCTCTTAATTAATGTATATTCCAGATATCCCAAAATATATTTTCTTTAATTATACCCCTTTTAAAATTCAATTCCCATGTAAGTTTATCATTCAAAGCTATTTCCCAAATTTCTTGATACCAATCATTCACTTCTAACTTCAAATTATTTTCCAATTTCTTGCAATATGCTGTCTTGCTATAATTAAGAAAATAGATAACAAATATTTCGTATTTTATCTATATTTATTTCATCCAAATCAGTCAACAAGGTGGTCCTTGACTCCAGTTTGAGATTAATACTCATTATTTCTACAATTTCCTTTTCTATCTTTTCCCAAAAGTCAGATACCATTGTAAAACTCCACCACATATGCTCATATGTTCTCAGTTTGTTCTGACATCTCCAACAATTTTTTGTTTTAGTATTATCTATTTGATTTAATGGCACTGGAGTCAAATGCCACCACCACAAAACCTTGTAATTGTGTTCTTTAACCCTTACTGATAAATTTCGCATAATCCGTTTTTGTCCATTTACTTTTCCAATTTATTTCTGAAATTTTTATTTTTAAATCTGACTCCCTTATTGTTGTTACAACGTCTTGTAGATTTCCTTCCTGATTTAAAATTTTATATATTTTACTCACCAATCCTTTTACCCCCATAAGTCCTTTTCTTATTTTATACTAGCAGAGGTCCTCGGCTGCGCCCGGGGATTTTTTTTCTGGGGTTGGGGGCTGACCTCCCAGTGTGGTGTGTTTTCCTGGGGTGCTGGTGACTAACACAGAGAGAGAGGGGGGAGGGGGGACCGGGCCTGTATATCAGCCTCACCCGGAAGTCCGTGTGTTTCTTTGCTTCAATTGCCGTTGCTGTTTAAGGGGAGAGGAGAAGGGGAAGAAGAGCAGTGAGTCCTGCTGTTGTCCGACTGGTCAGGCAGGGAGTTGGTTCAGGGAGGAGGGGGATTGCTGGCTTGGTGAGGAGGGGGGATCATGGCCAGCTAGGTGGTCCCTGCCTCCGCCAGCAGCCTGTGGGCACTGGCATGGGTTTTTGCTCCTCTTCTCCTTTCCCTGGCAAGTCGTTCCCTCACAGATTCCAGCCCCTGTCTCATGCTTCGCACAGCAAGGAGGGCCTCACAGAGGCGCCTCTGTAGTCATGGAAACGCTGCCTAGGAGGAAACTGTTGGTGTTTCTGCCTGCAGCCCTACTTCTTCTGCACTCACATTCCTTGCACGTGACCTCTCTGATTGGCTGGAGCGTGGTGCAGGGGGCACTGGGACTTGTAGTCATCCCATTTGTCTGATTTGTGGGGCGCAGGCCCCACCCATGGCCTCAGAACCCTCACAGTGTTGTCTCTCATTTCGAAAGGTATGTGTGGGCCAGGTATTACGGGATATGCTCCAGGGGTGTGGAACTGTATTCTGGATACTATTGTTTACACCTCTTCCTTATAGGTATAGATATCACCTTCTCAAATTCTGTCATTTTCCTTTTCAAACTACTCATTTTACTATATTTCTTGTTCCACTTATTTAATAACATTATTTGAAACCAATTCAAATTCATTTGTTTATATATTTCTGATCTCTTTTCTTTACTTTCACATCTTTGTATCCAATCTTTTAACAAATACACATCATACTTATGGAGTATTTCTTGCTTCTTTCTATCAGTCTTAATTGGAAAAGTTTTTATATCATCTAATTCAATAATTGGAGAAACATCTGGTGCCAATTTATTTTTAAGATTCTTCCAAATATTAATCATCACTTTAGTTAATTTGTTTTTTATCTTCAATTTTATCTTATCCTTATCTAAAAAAATTGCTTTCCTAATATGATCTAAGTCCTTCATTTCAATTTCTTTCCAAATAATCTCTTGTCAATATCTTTACAACATTTTTTAGTTGAAAGGTCCTATAATGATTCTTAACATTAGGTAAGCCGAAAACCCCTTTAATCTTTAATTTTAAAAAAAATTCTTGGTCTCTTTCCTCCATTACAATAACTATTCTTTTTTTTTTTTGAAAAGCCGCAATTTCTTTTTCAGTATGTTGGATTGGCAAGACATCAAATAAAAAATTAATTTTTGGTAACAATTTTATTTTACACATTGCAATCCTGCCAAACCAAGATAAATTTAACTTCTGATACTGTTCTATACTGCTCAGCTACTAAGTTCCCTGATCCTTACTGCATGCATGCTATATAGTCCCTGACCTTGTGGAATCATGCTCAAGAAAGCTGAGGGATGTCAAATGTACAGCCCTATTATTTGCACACACAGTTCCTTCTTTCCTGCCTTCGCAGTGCTCAGTAATAGCAATCAAAGTAGGAAGTCTCTAAGTAACAATAATTTCCTGTTGTATCTGAACCAGGAAAATATGACTATCATGGATAGAACATGCCATCATCTTCAATAAAATTAAGCTGTGTTTTTAAGATCCTGTCTTATGCTGTAACTGATCACCACAGTTTCCTGGTTTGGGTAAAATGGAAAACCATGGTTAAATGGAAACCTATAATTTGGTTGTTTACATAACTCAAAAGGAAGAGGTCGGGTCACTGTCAATGTGCAATCAAAATGCATCTTTGAAGGAAATTCTTTATGAAAAGTTATCTATTATTAGCTCAGTTTAATTGGGGAGCAAGGCTTAACTGTATTGCTGCTGAAGAAGGTTTCTCAAATTGTCCCTTGCTGGCTATTTCA
Organism: Bradypodion pumilum; assembly: GCA_035047305.1. Taxonomy (NCBI): domain Eukaryota; kingdom Metazoa; phylum Chordata; class Lepidosauria; order Squamata; family Chamaeleonidae; genus Bradypodion; species Bradypodion pumilum. The sequence goes on along the minus strand of JAWDJD010000002.1, from coordinate 280,961,199 downwards.
AGGATGGGACAGTTCTCCTGAGCCTTAGATGTTGGTGTGTTTAATTGAGGTTGTTTATTTTTTTCTGCTTTCTTGACAGCTGGCTTTCATTTCAAAAATGAAGTGAAAATTAATGCGACTGCTTCAGTTCAGTTATAGTACCTAATTCAGGAAAAATTGAACACATCTGTAAGATATAGAATGTGTGTAAGGTAAAGGTAAAGGTCACCCTTGCTCAAAAGCAAGTCGTATCTGACTCTAGGGTTCAGTGCTCATCTCTATTTATAGCCGAAGAGCCAGCACTGTCTGAGTTTGTAGACGTTTCTGTGGATATGTGGCAGGCATGCCTCAACACCAGAGTGCATGGAATGCTGTTTACCTTCCCACCGAAGTGGTCCCTATTTATCTACTTGCAATTTCTTACTTTCCAACTGCTAGGTTGGCAGGAGCTGGGACAGAGAGATGGGAGCTCACTCCATCATGTGCACGGAACGAAGTGTACAGAACTATTATGTGTAGATATTTTTCCTCCTTTGGGATGGATTTTACCAGTCAGGGAATGTGGAAATTAGAAAGATGAGAGTGGAAGCCTTCTTCTACTATGCCCCCTCTTCAGTTTTTATGTAAAACCATCTTTGAGGCAGCTTAGTTCTGAAGTGCCATTTTGTTAGATATCCTTTGTCAAGAGATAAATAAGGCCCAGGTCTTCTAATAAAAACTGTAAAGGTGGCCTAAGGAGAGATTTCCTCCTCTCCTCTTATGCTCTTTTGATTGTGACAGAACCACCAAAACCAACAGGTTTGTTTTATGCTCTCCAGCCTTGCTTAAATTCTTTGCAGCTTTACAGGCATTCAGGATTAGCTGCTTTCTTCTTTTATTGGCATGGAAGGAGAGTCAGGGCTTGCTTGGATTTATGCCACCAGGCAGGTTGAGATTTGGAGTCCTGCAACAGCATCAGTTTCGGATCCCTTTAATGACCAGTTTTGCAAACGATAGGCATGGAGGGCATTGTGCCTGGTAAAGCAGTGTAAAAGGTAATAGAGTGGACTGTTTAACCTCTGTCAGCAGGATTCTTTAGCCATGTATTTTTTTAAAGAGGGTCAACTCTGCATAAGTTGTCACTTCTGATTTAAAGCTAGAGAGAGGCTTGCACTGCAACTACATTTTGTTTTTCCTGATTTGGTGACAGTGTAACTTAGCAGGATGGTTGGGCCTCTTCACTCTTGAACGACGGCGTCTAAGAGGTGACCTGATTGAAGTTTATAAAATCATGCATGGTGTGGATAAAGTAAATAAGGAAAAACTGTTTTCCCTATCACACAATACTAGAACTAGGGGGCACTCCATGAAACTTTTGGGTACTAGTTCTCAAACAAATAAGAGAAAGTACTTTTTCACCCAGAGGATCACTGGTCTATGGAACTCCCTGCCAGAAGAAGTGGTGACAGCTGTCAGTCTTGACAGCTTTAAGAAAGGATTAGACAAGTTCATGGAGGACAAGGGTATCAATGGCTATAATTATGGATACCTAAGAACAACCTCCGGGTTGGAGAGATAGGCAGGATATCTCTCAATGCCATTTCCAGGGAATCCTAAGCAGGTGAAGGCATCTGCTAGGGAATACCCTGAAGCAAATGGTGAGCCACTGTGTGAGAGAGAATGCTGGACTGGATGGGCTTCTGTGGCCTGTTCCAGCAAGGCTGTTCTTATGTTCTTATGTTTAAGGAGTGGGTTTACCTATGCTAATCAACAGTGAGTTTCCATGGTTGAGTGAGGATTTGAACCCAGATCTCCTCAGTCCTAGTTTGGCATTCTGTTTAGTACACCACACTGGCTGAACATACTGGTTGTATAGTTCACTATGAACCATTAAGTTAAAGAAATGTTATTTGCTTAAAAGAACTTAATGGAGTATGGTGGCAAGCGGGTGGGTATCCAAGGGGTGCAATCAAAAAAATTAGTGGAGTTGGACCTAGGAAGAACTGATTATCTAAAATTCTATAGGTAGACCTATGTCTGTGACAGCCTTTCCATACTTTGTGTCCTTCATATGTTTTGAACTATAATTCCCATTAGGCAGATTGTTGCTTTTAGTGGGAAACATTGGCGGGTGGGGGTGCTAGTCTATGGAATTTTGATCACCACAGCAATCCTGTTAGACTGTTGGACAGAATCTAGCCAGGGTTAAATAGTAATATTTAGGCTGAATGGGAATTTGAATGTGGCAGCTCCAAATGCAACACAGTGCTCAAGAGGTAAACAAGCAACCTCCATTTTCTACAGTGTTATTTTGCTTTACTTTTCCCTTGATCCTCTCCTCTTAACCAAAAAGAAACAGAAGCCTGCTTCTCCTAGGATTTTTCCAGCATTGCTGTAAGAGGCACTTTCTGATAAGTATTTAAAGAGCTGGGTCTCCAGACAGAGTTGCTGTCCTTCAGGAAAGGGCTAAAAACCTGGCTGGCAAAGCAGGTGTGGGGCACGAGCGATGTGGTGACCCCTGCCTGCTGGCTGATTTTGTAAGAACACTCTCTCCCTCTTTTAATCTGTAGGGGTCGGAGTAATTTTTGGTGGCAGTTTTAATGGTTTTTTTAAAATGGGTTTTTAAAATGTGATTGGTTTATTTTCTGTGAGCCGCCCAGAGTCTTCGGAGTTGGGTAGCAATATAAATCAGAAAAATAAATAAATAAGTAACACTATATGTGTTTTTAGAACTTGTTGTAATGCCGCCCTGAGTCGGGTTCTGCCTGAGTGGGCGGCATATATAAATATGACTATTAAATAAATAAATAAAAACTTTGCGAGTGTTGGTCTCTTAAAACATGGCTAGACGATTGAACAGGAAAGCAGGGTCTACATTTCATCTGTTGTATTGTTTAAGGGCTCTTGCACATTAACATTTCAAATACAGGCTTATACATTGGGACCATTTGAGTGTTATCTACATGCAGCCTTCTAGTCACTTGTACTTACTGAGATATTTGTAGAACGTCTTGATCTTTTCATTTCCTATTGCCTTGATAACATGGCAATTTTTTTCATGGTTTGTTTGGAAACAGTGGATGGAAAAGGAACACAGTACAAGGAAGCCTGTTTGCTTTGTCTTTGGTGGTCAGACGGATCCTTAAAATGATTGGTATAGACTGGTTTTCCATCTCCAGAATTAGTTTTGAGACAGCAGGAGCTCATTAAGGAAAGAGGACTAGCCATTTCCTTCACTAATCTATTCCAAAGTGGCAGCTGCAAGCATGTGAATGTGAAAGCTATGAGTCCTTGCTCATATTTTGACTTTTGCTCAGGCAAAAGTCAAAAGAGAAAGGAAAAAATACAACCTTCTGAACACAGAATTTCAAAGAAAAGCAAGGAGAGATAAGGAAAACTACCTAAAAGAACAGTGCAAAGAAATGGAGGAAAACAACAAAAGAGGCAGGACTAGAGATCTCTTCAGAAAAATCGGGGAAATAAAGGGAACATTTAAAGCAAAAATGACCATGATAAGGGACAAAGACGGAAAAGAGCTAGCTGATGCAGAAGAGATAAAGAAAAGATGGAAAGAGTACACAGAGGAACTCTACAAAAAGGACCTCAACACTCCTGATAACTACAATGATGAAAAAACTGAACTCGAGCCAGACATCCTGGAGAGCGAAGTTATAAAGGCCCTAAAGAGCACTGCAAACAACAAAGCTAGTGGATATGATGGTATCCCAGTCGAATTTTTCAAAGCGCTAAAAGATGATGGCGTCAAATTACTGCACTCAATATGCCAGCAAATCTGGAAAACAAAACAGTGGCCACAGGATTGGAAAAGATCAGTATACGTCCCAATCCCAAAAAAAGGGCAACGCCAAAGAATGCTCAAATTACCGAACAATTGCACTCATCCCACACGCCAGCAAGGTGATGCTCAAGATAATACAGGACAGACTTCAGCAACATGTGGAGAGAGAACTACCAGAGGTGCAGGCCGGTTTCAGAAGAGGCAGGGGGACTAGAGACCACATTGCCAACATACGTTGGATCATGGAGAAAACAAAGGAATACCAGAAACAAGTTTACTTTTGTTTCATTGATTACACTAAGGCATTTGATTGTGTGGACCACAACAAGATGTGGCAAGTAATTAAAGAGATGGGAATACCAGAGCACATCATATGCCTCCTGAGAAATCTGTACATGAACCAAGAAGCAACAGTTAGGACAGAACATGGAATGACAGAGTGGTTTGGAATAGGAAAAGGAGTAAGACAAGGCTGCATTTTATCACCCTGCTTATTCAATCTATACACAGAGCACATAATGCGAAATGCAGGGATGGAGGAATCACAATATGGGATTAAAATTGCTGGGAGAAACATAAACAATCTGAGATATGCAGACGATACCACCCTAATGGCAGAAAGTGAGGAAGACCTAAAGAACCTCTTGATTGGGCTGAAGGAGGAGAGTGAAAAAGCTGGTTTGAGACTCAATATCAAGAAAACCAAGGTAATGGCAACAGGCCCAATCAGTTCCTGGAAAATAGATGGGGAAGAAGTAGAAGCAGTGACAGATTTTACTTTCCTGGGATCAAAGATCATGGCAGATGGGGATTGCAGCCATGAAATAAAAAGGCGACTGATTCTTGGGAGACAAGCCATGAGAAACCTGGGGAACATAGTGAAAAGCAGAGACATCACATTGCAAACAAAAATTAGAATAGTCAAAGCAACGGTATTCCCAGTGGTAATGTACGGATGTGAGAGCTGGACAATTAGGAAAGCTGAACGCAGAAGAATAGATGCCTTTGAAATGTGGTGTTGGAGGAGAGTTTTGAGAGTACCCTGGACAGCGAGGAGAACAAATAGGTCAATCTTAGAAGAAATCAACACTGACTGCTCATTGGAAGGGCTAATAGTAAAGACGAAGCTAAAGTATTTTGGACATCAAATGAGAAGGGAGGATTCACTTGAGAAGGCCCTGATGTTGGGAAAGGTGGAGGGCAAAAGAAGAAGGGGGAGGCCAAAGATGAGATGGCTAGATGGTATTGTAGACACAATGGGCACAGAACTGGGAGTGCTGAGGGGGATGGTGGAGGACAGAGGTGCCTGGAGAACAATGGTCCATAGGGTCGCAAAGGGTCGGAACCGACTGTGCGACTGAACAACATGAGTCCTTGCTGAGTTTGTGTCTTTAAGTTGAATACCAAACAGGTCCATAGTGAAATGGCAATGTCCTAGAATATGTGTTTTCCTTCTTAATCAGAAACAACTGTTTGGATTCATTCCTCTCTTCTCTTTGAGAATGTGAGTCCCCTTGAAATTTCTGAAGCCTCAGCTTTATTTACATCCTGCTTACATGGTTTCCCTACTTTTTGTCCCCCTGAGGGGGAGAGCAAAGTGACAGCTTCTTAATGTACAGAAATACTGTATGTTTTTATAGCTAACTCCAGATGTGCACTTTAAAAATGGAGGAGCAGGGAGAGAACAGAGTGAAGCATTTGACATGGTGACATCCCTCAGCTCCATTAGCCACATGGGAGGCTTCTGCCCACAGCTAAACCAGCAAGCCCTAATCTAAAGGCACCTGCTTGAAAGCACATGGTGAAGTGCTGCTGCCTGTGAACAAAGTGTCTGTCTTGTTAGCTTATGACAGGGTCTCTTTAGGTCGAGGCAGATGACTGCAGTTCATTTTTGGGTTTCCAACCTGGAAGGAACTGGAGGGAAAATGGCAGGTAAAGAAGGAGTGAATTATTTGTATAAATACCTCTAGGAACTGTAAAGGTAAAGGTTTTCCTTGCTCGAAAGCCAGTCATATCCGACTCTAGGCTTCAGTGCTCATCTTTGTTTAAAAGCCTAAGAGCCAGCGCTGTCTGCTTCTGCAGACATTTCCTTGGTCATGTGGCAGGCATGACTAGACACAGAACGCTGTTACCTTTCCACCGAAGTGGTCCCTATTTATCTACTTGCAATTTCTTGCTTTTGAACTGCTAGGTTGCCAGGAGCTGGGACAAAGACGGGAGCTCATTCTGTCCTGCAGTACTCAGGAATCGAACTGCTGACCTTCCACCTCCCAGTCAGCGTCTTAGCCACTTGAGCCACTGCAGTCCTGCTAGGAGTTGTAGGAGCCCTTTTATGTCATCTGGTCTAATTCTGGACCTCTAAGAAATGCCAACATCCATCAAGCTGCTTTTTCTTACAGTTTGCTTATAGCTGTAATGTCATAAAAAATATTACATCCTAGTTAGGATTAATCTTTAAATCTCAGGACATTGTGCATACATCAATTTTGTAATCCTTTCCAGAGAAGTTTAATAACTGGTCTTCAGATAGAAACTTTGCCAATGTGTTCTGCACATTAAACTTTATAGTCCAGTGGGCATTTGATTCATCATATTCAAAGAGAAGATTTGATAAAATGACTGCTGTTACTGTGGAATTAATAACTAGCCAGGGAAAAGACACAGGCACAAGTGGTTTTGTGCTAGCTGTCACTTCTAAACTTCCCCCCCTTCTCATATGTCCCCATCTTGCTTCCTACTTCCATTATTGATCACTGCTTTATGAATGATATAAAATTTGTTTTTAGTTTTCACGATATCCACATAGTTTTATATGTTTTTCTAGACATATGTGTAGTTTATAATCATGTTAATAATTATGTGCCAGTAAGTTGATTCCAATTCATGGTTACTTTTCCATGGTTTTGTAGATACGGAAACCCAAATGTTGTTTACCATTCCCTTCTTCTGAGGTTTCTTTGTGCAGTTTGACTAGGGCAAACCAAGTGCCCAAACTGCAACCCAAAACCCATTTATCGCAAAGTGCCAACACGAAGAGGGAGGAAACTCTCAGATTGGGCAGCTAGTGGGGCAGGGAAAACTCTGTGCTGGGGGAGTGAGAAAGCACTCCCATTGAGCTGCTGGGCAGAGGGGTGGGGAAAACTCTGTGCTAGGGCAACCAAATGGGTGCCAACAGAGAGGGTTCCTAGTGCCACCTCTGGCACGTGTGCCATAGGTTCATCACCACTGGCCTAGGGCTATGCAGACTAGTTGTTCTTTGAGGAGGCACAGGGGGGGGGGTTCATATTCTGATTTCTAACTTCATAGTCATGTATTCAACTCATTGAGTTTTTAAGTCTGAACATATATTCTGATGAGGATAAGATGTAGAGAAAGTACCATAAACTTAAGAACTATACGAAAGAGATGCTACAATGACAGTTTCTGTGAAAGAAAGAACCTGCCGTTGTAGAAAATGAAGAAGAAAGAACTTGCGGTTTTAGGAAGTGAAATAAAAGTTGCTCTCAAAGAAAATCTGCAGGAATAGACAGGATATATTCGAAGCTACAGATACTGAATTTGTTGAATTCATAGCAAGAATATGCCAATAAATACAAAAAACAAAGCAATAGCAACCGAAACTGGAGCTGTTTAATAGTTATTCCAATCCCAAAGAAAAAAAGATACCAAAGATTACAGGATATATAGGACTATTGCATGAATTTCCTATACAAGTAAAATAAAGAATTTTATCATATATGGAGTAAGAAATGGCAGGTATTCAACTGTAATTCAGGAAAGAAGATGCACTAGAAATCATATCACAAACAGACTTTGACTACTTGTGCATGGCAAAGATCTTCAGAAGAAAATCATTATAACACTTCATAGATTGCTGTGAATACTTTGGGTGTGCAGATCATGAGAAGCTATTGATCATTCTAAAATAATTGGGTGTACCACACCATTTGTTTGTATGGGCAAGAAACTGGATAGAATATGGAGAAAGAGAATAAGCAAGGGGTGCTGTTTGTTTTGTAAATAGAACATATCATAAGAAAAGCTGGATTAGATTCAGATGTAGGAGGAATGAAAATTGATGGAAGAAGTACAGTATCAGTGTTTTAAGATATGAGAATGATACCATCATATTGGCAGGAGAATGATGGCTTGAATGATCTGAAACAACTACTGATGAAATTGAATTGAAAAGTACAGGAGTAGAATTATAGTTTAATATTCAGGATATCAAAACCATAGCTACAGAAATATGCAACTTTAATGTAGACAATGAAGAAATAAAAAGGTTAAAAGATTCTCTGTATCTTGGATCAGTCATCTATCTAAATTGAGACTGGAGCCAGGAAACCAGGAGACTTAAAATGGTAGCTATGAAAGAACTAGAAATGATCTCCAAGCGTAAGGATGTGTTATTGGAGACCAGTTGGTATTCCTAGTTATTATGCATGGATATGAAAGATGGGAAGTGGGGGAAAAACTGGAGAGAAAGAAAAAATGGATTCCATTCAAAATGGGACACTGGATGAGCACTTTACAGATAGTATGGACAAGTAAATGGACTTTGGGTGAAATTAAACCTGAACACTCAATAACAACTAAAATGACTGAACTGAGGCTATTGTACTTTATACACATCATGAAAAGACAAGACTCACTGGAAAAATCAATAATGCTGGGGAAAGTGGGAGACAGGAAGGCCAAGTGTGACGAGTTCAAATCAATAAAGAAAACTGCAGCCTTAAGTGTGCAAGAGCTGACCAAGACAGTTAATGACCTTTTGGAAGTTAGTAATTCATAATTCATAGTAATTCACCAAAAGTTGGATCGTTTTGACAGCACATACAGTATTAGCCTCAATAGATTAGTTCAAATCTCTGTGTTCAGTGTTGTGAAATCACTAGTGCAAGGTCCATGGAGTGGACACTTGCATGTTTTCAGACTTAAAGCTGATATCCAATACAGTTTTACATGAGGAGTTGTCTAAGTGATTGCCCAACCAGATTCACAGCTCTAGCTGTTTGCCAATCAACTAAGCCACCAAGTGCAATCACTTGGGATAACTTTACCCAGTTCACCTATGCCAGTGATGGCGAACCCTGGTACTCCAGCTGTTCTTGAACTTCAATTCTCAGAAGCCCTGATCAGCAGGAGTACTGACTTGGGCTTCTGGTAATTGCAGTTCAAGAACACCTGAAGTGCCAAGGTTTGCCATCACTGACCTATGCTAAAGGGATTTTTACTTCCCCAGCATTGTATGAAAGAAGACACTTGGATTTCTGTTCAAATGTTCATCTAATCACATCACAAATTCTGCAAATGTATGTGATCTTTTGTTTTTAGCAATCTAGTTTTGTTTATGACAAACAAATTACCTTAGATCCTGTTTCACATATCAAGACTAGCCAAATTTTAATAAATAACAGCCAGACTCTCGTTTGAAAAATGTTACTTACTGTTCAAGAAATAAAGAAGAAAATATGGGATGAATTATTTGTTTACGGTAGGACCTTCTGGAGGGCTCCCACTCTCTAGAAAGTACTATGGTTCTCATGTACATATGTTCTCATTGTACAGCACGTGCGTGTGCGCACACGCACACACACACACACACACACACACACACACACACACACACACACACGTTTCCACAGCATTTTTGGGCTTGCTAGGAAAGACTGAATGGGAATAAATAGTACATATAATCGGATGGTTATGAATTCAATGCAGAGTAGAAATATGCTTCTATATTTTTTTACAACAAACTGCTCTGAAAAGGAAAGGCTGTATTTATGTCCCCAAAGCAGTAACAACATCAGAGTAATTTTCTGTAAATAGTTTTTGCGTAACTAGTGTAAAAGAAACATTAAATATCAGATGTTGTGCTGTGATTGCTGTATTTAGAGTAGAGAGAGAAATCAATATCTGCATTGTAATGCAATTAAATATTTGGCAATGGTAGTGAAGCCTTGAGCTATAATTGGATAAGCTGTACAAATATCAGAAACAGTCCAAGCCAATAGAATTGTGTTTAACTGTGAGTGGCCGAACCATTTTGAAGAAAGAAAGAAAGAAAGAGGCACAACAGTCAAACCAGATGCCTTGTAAAGGTAGAAGTAGGAAAGTTGAGGAAATGGAAGGCAAAAGGAGGGGAGATGTCAGGAGAGAAAAGGAGAACTGGAAGCATGGCTTACGTAGTGCCTGGGTTGAGCCCAGCCATTGCTGTTCAGCATCCTGGGTCTAAATACTGGAGGATACGAAGTGAGCTATGACCGTGTCAGGAACGGTCAAGTTCAGTGTCTTAACCACTAACCCACCAAGAGGAGACAAGCAATAAATGTTCATGAGTTGGAGAGGGAGGAGAGATGAAATTCAGATCTACAGTATTTGGGGGGAAATGGGCTGTAGGATTAATAGTTTAAGATTTTTAAAAGCATCTATTCACTGCTAGAGATACACCACAGTCTGGATTGAATAGGTGAAATTGTTGAGACTGATTGAGAGGGTTGGTTCTGTTTTAATCAGCTTTGTTCTCCTGTGGATGGAATTAATTGATTTAAACTTTCTTTACTATCCCCCACTGCTTTCTCTCTCAGTGTCAGTTCTGTGGAGAAGCCCAGCTGGCACTGATCATTATTCTATTTGGCTTTATTTAGTGCTTTGTGCCTGCTCCATTGCAGTCATGGAAAGTGACTGAGATTTTCTCCACTGCCCCTTTCATGAAAACCTATCACTGTTGTAACTAAAATAGATGAGCTTAACACCACGATAGTGGAAGATGCTGTATGATTATAAGCCTGGCAAATATTGTTTCCTGTTTTTCAAGAACACTGACTCGTGTGTGCGTGTGTATGTGTGTGTGTGTGCATGCTTGCATGCTTGCACACACGTGTGCATGGCATGGGCACAAAAAGAGGAGGAACTTATTCCTGGCACATAATGTTTAGATAATATGTTTATTAGAGAATTAAGTAATTGATGTGTTTCTGTTTTTTTTCTCTATAGGTTTTGCATGCAGAAGAGTGTGAGACTTGTTCCAGGAGTAACACTGGATTTAATAGAGAAGTAAGCATACATTTGCCTGTATCTCTCTCTACCCCCTCCTTGCCCTAAATATATACTTGTTACACCAAATAAATGTTTACACAGATAGGAGCTCCTCTTTTTTCTTTGAAATGTTTTTGCCACCTGTACTATATTACAGAAAATTGTCCTACACATTTATTAAAGCAAAAAAACAGAAAGCAGCATGGTTTTCAGAATTACTGTTGAAAGTAGCAACTTATACAGTAATTTGTAAATACCTATATATTAGTTGGTTAACATTAGAGTTACAAAATATTAAAAATGGATCTTTTTTTTTTCATTTCTCAAAATGAAGCTAAATATATATACTGGCTTCAGCTTTTTTGCATTCATTCCCTTGACAACTTCTTGGCCATTCTGCACACTGAAAAGTAAATGTGCATAAATGTTTGGAGATATGGCCTGAGACAACCCCCCCCCCTGCCTGTTTTATTGTGGCCTGTGGCCTCCCTGCTCTACAACAATAAAAGTGTCCGGCAGGTGGTGTAGTAACAGACTTTTGACTGTGCTGTTGTTTTGCTTCCAGTTTCCCCCACCCTTATTTACCCTTCATTAAGTGACTGATAAGTCAAGGAGACACCTCTGCAATGCTTGCTTGCTGACCAGTCACTCACAGTGGCCTTTGATGGTGTAGATTTCTGTCTTGGAGAGTAGTAGTTGCAGATAAGCAACCTTGCTGTAGTAGTTGCAGATAAGCAACCTTGTTGTTATTTATAGAAATGTTTACATTGAGCCCCTTGATTGTTTAGAAACCGCTCAGAATGTACAGTATCTGATTATGTATGGAGGAAGGAAAGTGTATTAGATTCTGAATTCACAAAAGAGATCTTTCTGCATCCATATACATTTTACTATTTTTTAAAAATCATGCTTTGCTAAGACCTGTATTGATTTTGACTGCTTCTATCCGATTGTGCTCAGAGGATATAATACTTTTTGGCTTAGTGGAAGTTTCCATCAGCAGAAGTGAGGTGACAAGTTCAACAATCCCCTTGTGAAAGTACTAATGACCTCTTCCCATATTACCTTTGAAGGATTGGAGACCCTTCAGAACAGCATGAGAGGTAGAAAGGGTACAGCAGAAGTGCAGGTTTTGTTGTTCAGTCGCACAGTCGGTTCCGACCCTTTGCGACCCTATAGACCATTGTTCTCCAGGCGCCTCTGTCCTCCACCATCCCCCTCAGCACTCCCAGTTCTGTGCCCATTGTGTCTACAATACCATCTAGCCATCTCATCTTTGGCCTCCCCCTTCTTCTTTTGCCCTCCACCTTTCCCAACATCAAGGCCTTCTCAAGTGAATCCTCCCTTCTCATTTGATGTCCAAAGTACTTTAGCTTCGTCTTTACTATTAGCCCTTCCAATGAGCAGTCAGTGTTGATTTCTTCTAAGATTGACCTATTTGTTCTCGCTGTCCAAGGTACTCTCAAAACTCTCCTCCAACACCACATTTCAAAGGCAACCCCATGAAAAAGCTTGTTACAGATGTAGCCGAGAGTCTGCTCCTGTACTGTGCCAAATTTGGGGATGTTATGGCAAAGGATTAATGAGTTATAATTATTTTAAAAATAAATTTGCTATATGACCCATGCATGCTTTTGCGATGTTTTTATTAATTAGATTATTTCATAGAATGAGCTAAATAAATTAAATTTACCATATTTGCCAGCGTATAAGACACACCCCATTATTAGCCCACTATAGGTCACTATATGCAGTACAAGATGCACTCGATAAATTGTAGCTTTGAAACTGGGTTTTGGATTAACAATTTGGTCTGATATTGCCAAATGCTGTGCCAAATTTGGGGACATTTGGTTATGCAGTCTTAAAATTATGAATTTCTAAAATTGTAGACTTGATTGACTAAGGGGAAACCAGGACCCTTACTAGTAGAAAAGAAACTGCTAAAATAAAATTTGAAATTCCTGAAGTTTTTTATCCTAAAATATATATTTATTACTTTAGGTGCTTTCCTTATTTGTAGCAAATGCATCCAAGTAGTAGTATAAATATTTAAAAGTTCAAAACTGTTTTATAACAGAGAAGCAGCCATTTTTATAACTTCCCAAAAACCTTTCTGCTCTTAAAGGGCAAGGCAAAATTTTTACAATGTCTACACCAGGAGTTCTCAACCTTTTTAAGCCAGGGACTGGGTCACGCTCCCTCATACAGCTTCAGGTCCGGATGGCCATTTTGCCCTTCCTCCACCACATGGCACTTTCTGGTATGGTGGAGACAGTGGGGGGCCAAATGAAATGGTGCCGCAGGCTGCATCAAGCCCTTGGACTGCAGGTTGAGAATCCCTGGTCTACACTCTTTTCACTTTAAACAGGAAGAAATTCAAGAAACACAGCTCTTATTTTATCCAGCAGGACGGCTGGATTTACCTCATCTCTCCTCCCGCTAGCTTTTCTCTAAAAAAAAAAAAATCCTTTGTTTCTTTTGGAAAAAAAATACTCTTTCCCCTTCTGTTCTTCTCACTCCATCCCTTGATGATCAGTTTCATAATCATATAATTTTGGATTGTGTGATTTAAGTTAATGGATAGGATTTCTTCTCCCAAATATGGCTCCATTTATGTATCTAATTTTATCAAATTTTTGAAACGTTAAACTAGAGCCTTTCTGCAATAATCCAGTTGTTTCTGACTGCTGATGACGTTTTAGAGGAATGTAATTTTAGTGTTGTTGTGTTCTATCAGTGTACAATTGAATGAAAACAGTTAATAAAAGATAATTTGATTTCTGTGAGGTCATTTCTTTAGAATCATTCCCTGTTTATATCGATTGAGAGAACAGACTATAGACTCATTTAGATTTCTGATGTGTCAGTTAGCAAGCAATTAGCTTATCTTTTTCACTCTTTAAAGCAAATGTTGTGAAACAAAGACAATTTAAATGAATTATAATAACTATGAATAAGTGTGCATATGTTGGTGCATAGCCAAGATTGATATTATTTGCCTGAGATACTGCTATTGCTATAAGTGTCTTGAAATTCTTTTGAATCTCTGTTACTGTATTACAAAGATTCTTTACACAGTTTGGCAGATGTTGCAAAGTGGCACAATTATGACATAATTCTGTCGGAAAATAGCAAACAATTGAAAATGAAGTTTCCTCTGCTAGCCCTGGGCTTCTGAAGACTCAGCAGTTTCAGTTCTAGATAGCCAAGGAGTAGAGATTTTAAAATTGTTGGCCACCCTTTCCGGATGATTTTGTCTCATAGAAAATTATGTTTTCATTATGGCCTTCTTCCATAACATTCAACACTGTCATGTCGTCCTATCTGCCCAGTGTAACATAATTGAACAAGCTTGTAGTCATTAAATGTTTTAGTTTCTTACATCATATCATCTTCTGATTTCTTGTGCTAAAACTGGAGGGTTTGGATGAAGATTTTCATCATATCATCTGTTATCACTTATAGATCCCCTTGTTTTGCTCAGTTTTAATTTTATTTCACAAAGAGTGGACCGGTTTTGGTCTTCTTCAAGGTAACCAAAGTTTTGGTAGAACGGCAGACAAACTGACTTGATTACCATTTGGTGCTTCAGAAGGGTGGGGTTGTCACAGGAACCTACTATACCTTATGCAACACATGCGGTGGTAATGCTAAAATTTGTAATTCCTTGGTACGAAAGACGATCTTCAGTCACACAGCTTTAGTAGCATTATGTCTCCTATGTTCTTTTCCAGCTTGAGTTTTAATCCAAGCCAGAGAATACTGAGACTCCTTTCCACCATGATACCCCTTATCAACCCAATTTGCCCTGCTGCTGCTTAAGTACAAATAGTGTAGTTTATCACTTTCCTGCTACTTAACAGTATTTCAAGCACTTTGGATTATGGGCTGTGCAGCACTGAGTGCCTAGACTTCACTGCTTAGGACTTAGTTGTGTGTGTGTGTGATGTTGAATTGTTTAGTAAATTGAGTAGGCATTGGTTTTCTAATGTATAAGCAAAATGTTAAATTTACTAAAAGCCAGTCATACATAAAGGAAAAGTTCACCAATTAATAACTATATTTGAGTATAATATAATTTCTTGTCAGAAATTATTCTGGGTTGAAAGGATTTACCCCTCTCCTTTGTGTATATTTCTTCCTCGCCTTGTGCGAAGGAGACAGGGATGTCGCAGTGGAACAGAGATCAGTGAATGTATCTCCCCTCCTCCTCTTTCTCCTGCCATCCGCAGCACCAAGTGAGAGAGGAGGAGGAGGAGGAGGAGGAGGAGGAGAAGAAACAGCACGGCCTTCCCCACTGTCTTCTCCCCCCTCATTTTACTTCCTCTTCCCTTTTCCTGCATTCCTGCATGCTGGCTCTTCTCCCAACAGTTGGTCCCTCCTGTGACCCTTGCCATCACCACTGTCACTGCAGCAGACCCAAGAGACACAATGTGCAACAAGACATGCGTGGACATACCCTTTTCGAAGAATACAATGATTCAGGAATCACTTCAAAATAACCTCTGGCGGGTGGTATAAAATAACCCACATTTTTACAAGATAAGGCAAGCTTCATTGGTGTGTTGTATATTTTTCAATCTTTGAATTAATTTGGAGCCTGACAAAACCAAGGCAAATGTCAGCTTTTTAAAAACTAATCTAGAAATGCCCTTAGCAAAGTAAATAAGGCTCCTTGGTAATGACCATTATATGGAAAAAAGGAAACACTGATTTCTTTGGCTTACAGTACTGTATATGGAATAGATGTTTGCAGAAAAGCAGGTTTGGAAATGTGCTTGGTAAACAGTATTGTTGATTGACTGCAGCACTTGCAGTTGTCTTTTACATATTTTACATGTCCATTTTGTCCCTTAACATAAAAGCTGAGTACATTTTAAGACTTTATTTCTATTATGTCACCTCTCAACAGGTTTCAATTCATTTTTTTTTCATGCTTCTTGTATTTTTAATCAGTCTAGGACACATATTGCATGCTCTGCATTTGTGTTCTGCCCAGCCATTTCTCCCAATTTCTGCATGCTGTCAGTTTTTCAGAATGTTATATTGTGCTATTAAATAACCTATAACATTGAGCATAGCTTGAAGAGAAGTGCCTATATTTGTATAGACAACTAATTGAAGTCTGACTCATACTCTTGGTAGCTTTCTAATTATTCATTTTGTCAGGGGGGAAAACCCTCCAGTTTATGAGAATGGAATACTATCGTACGTCTGTACCCACAATTGGTTTGATAATGCTGTGCAATTAGGGTTGCCATATGTCCCGGTTTTCCAGGATTTTCCCGGATTCAAGCTGTCCCGGCCGGTTCAAGAAAAAACATGTAAAAGTCCTGGATTTTTAAATTTGAACAAAGATCACCCCTCACCAAGGGATTTTTTTACAAAGAGTTAATTCACTGACTCCCTGCCTTTCTTTCAATTATCCTGTTTGAAAGCGGCAAAGGCAAAACAGCACCCCAAAAAGCCCACCGGGGAGGGGAAACACTTGCAAACGAGATAATTGAAAAAAGGCACAGAGGCAGTGAAATAATTCTTTGCAAAAATCCCTTGGCTCACCTTGAAGTTTGGGGGACAAGGAGTCGTATTCAGCCCTTTTCCTCGAAAGCCAGGAGGGCGCAAGAAATACCCATATCTAAGAAGCCAAACCTCCACTATACACTGGGATGGAGGACTGCTTCTTCACGTAACCGCAGAGGGTTAATTGCATAGGGTCGGTATTCCTAGAGAGGAAGGGAACAGAATGGTCAGAAAGTGAAGAGTCCTCCATCGCAAAGGTCCTCCTCCAAAATGGCCCTGACAGAAGACTTCGTTGCTTCCCTCATGCCCCCACCAACGGCTGCAGGGAGGAGCTGCCATGGTCCTGACAGAAGACTTTGTTGCCTCCCTCATGCCCACACCAATGGCTGGAGGGAGGAGCCACCGGGATGCGGCCACCACCACCGCCGCCTTTGCTTCAGAGACGTTGAGCCCCGGGCTCCGTCATGGGCGCTGAGCCCTGGGCTCCGTCATGTGTGAGAGAGAGAGAGTGTGTGTGTGTGTGTGTGAGAGAGAGAGAGAGAGAGAGAGAGAGAGAAAGAGAAAGAGAGAGAGTGTCCCTTCCGGTCTCCTTTTCTCCTTCTGGAGAGAAATGGAGGTGCCATGGAGTGCATTGCCCTCTTTAGAACTTTCTTCCAAAGGATCCTCATGTTGGGTTTGAGGGTGAGTTTATTTCAGTGGGGGTGTGTGTGAAGGGGAGGGTGGAGTGACCTCAGGGGTTTCAAGAGTGGCCCAAGAAATTTTATTCAAAAATAAAAAATAGAATTATCAAGATTAGTCTTTTGCAAGAAGACTCACACAGGGGGGGAAAAGGCTTCTTGACTACAGTTTATTTAAACTGATGAAGCCTGTACACCCAGCAGGAGCTGGGACAGAGACAGGTGTTCAAGCCGTCATGCAGTACCCAGGTCTCGAACTGCCAACTTGCCAGCCTTCCAGCTAACAAGGTGAGCTTCTTAACTGCTGAGCCACCACAGCCCTAAGTAAAGTAGTGTCATCATGCTTGTTCTGCAGAATGCAGACTAGAAAGTTACCTTCCGATTTCCAAACATTTTCCTTGAGTTAGGCAACCTGAGGAACAAAAGCTGAGGAACAAAAAACCTGAGGAACAAAAGCTAAGTTAGGCAACCTGAGGAACAAAAGCTATACAGTGGAACCTCGTATAATGAACGCCCCCGTATAATGAATAGTTTTTTTAATGGTGAAGGAAGTAGACCAGTACCAGATCAAATGGGTTATTGGAAGCATTGAAAAAACATGATACAGTCACGTCTCCCTCTTGGCATTGTATATATCACTTGGTGTATTATGTCTTATATTTTTACTCTTATACTTTTACTCTTTACTTTTTTGAATAGTCGCTGATAAAGAACTTACTATGAGTTTGTTGCATTGAATCAAATTTTGATTTGACTGTATATTTTGGAATTAATTGATAAGGTTGAGATATGTAGTTTAGAACAAGATAGTTACATAATTATAACTCATTTTGACGAGACATTTTTCTTTTTAGCGATGATTCTTTATTTTTGTGTATCCAATTATTATTTTCAAATTTAATATGGGTTTTTTCTTTAATTTTCCTTGTTATATTTATATATATTTTTCATTTTTTATCTCTTTTTGTATTGTATCTTTAGTTTTTTATTTAATATTGAAAAGGTAATAAAAAAATTTAAAAATGGTGCCCCACATTGGAAAAGATCATACAACAAATATTTATTGGGGAAAACAGCTAAGCAAATAAATTCGTTGTGCAATTTTTTCCATAGGAAAAATCGTACAACAAAAAAATTGCATAGTGAACAGACTCGTAGAACGAATTAAAATCATTATACAGAGTTTTACTGTATCAGATCAAAAGCTCTATGAACATGTGTGCATTTTTTCCAAAAGATTTCCCTTTAGCTTTTGAAATAAAAAAAACGGGGGGAGAGCTGGGAGTTATCAAAGATTGTCACTGGAGATCACAGTCACAATCAAGCATACTATGTAAAAGAAAGGCAGGGCAGAAAGACAGGGGTGAAATCAACTCGTTTGAAATGTGGTGTTGGAAGAAAGACTTCAGATACCATAGACCAGTGATGGTGAACCTTTTAGAGACTGAGTGTCCAAACTGCAACCCAAAAACCCCTCTGTGTTGTGGGGGGTAGGGAGGAAGTGTTCCCATTGGCCTGGTGAGCAGAGGGGCAGGGTGAACTCTATGCTGGGAGAGGAAGAAAGCACTCCCATTTGGCTGCGGGGCAAACTGCTGGGGGGATGGAGGAAGTGCTCCCATTGGGCTGCTGGGCAAAAATCCTTTTTAAAAAAGGAGGTGGGATTAACTACTATCCTTCAAAACAAACAAGATTTATCTTTACAATTCTTCTTTTTTCGTGTCTAGGTCAGACTTTAAACTGCCAAAACAAAGCTGTCTTCTTGGCTTTGTCATTGGTCAAACTTAAATCCTCATTGCTACATGCTTCCAGTAGTAACCAGCAGGCCAGCAGATGATCTGGATTCTGTATCTCTTCACATTAACATAGCGTGTTGTTATCTGCCGGTAGCCCCCACTTGAACATGTTGGTCTTACATTTAAGGACTCCGACCCGCAGCCTGTATATGGTCCTCCTGGTAACATAGGGGAGGTTGAGTTCCTCAGCTATATTCTCCTTTAATGTTATTCCTTGTCAAGTGAGCTCTTTCCCCCAGCGTCTAATTTGTTTTTGCTCTTGTGCACCCTCAAGAATGTCTGTTGTTGTCATAAAGCTTTTGCTGGATCTGAGTCGGCAGTTTTGAGGCATACCTGTTTTTCTTTTCAAAGGATGTTGAGGGTCATTCTCTTACATAGTTCTCTCAGCATCCGCTACTATTTCTCTTCTTATTTTAGGTAGAATGATACCAACAAGAAGGTATATTTTCCCAACTGGTTTAGGTTATGCACACAAGTAAAGCAAGCTGAACCAAATACATGTTTGAACAGGTTAAGGACTCTTAAAAAGTGCATTTCCTTAGAAAAGTATAGTGTGTGCTGAGAATTTCCTTCTTTATTTTTAGATGCTGAATAACTAATTATTTCAGACAAAAACCTACAAGAGGCATTGGTGGATATCTGAAATACATAAAGAAATGACTGCATGTGATGGCTTTTTAAGCAAGAGTTCGATAATGTTGTCATTCTACTAACATTTTGGGGTTTTTATGATAGTAGGAAGTTGTGTGATATGTTAAAAAGAAAGCTATGATTCTTAATTGTGTTCTGCACCCAGTTCATAGTTTTTCCTGTACTTTTCTTTGTTCCCATTGATCCAAATATATACAGTACTCTGTTCAGATTGTATCAATGAATGTGGTATCTAAGGTCTGGCTATACTTCTGACCAAACATAGGAAACATGGGTTTCTTGGTGAACATTTGGTCAAGAATGAAAATACTGTAATTTTTCCAGTTTTGCTTGTCTGAAGGGAGCACAAACAGAAAGCATGAATCCAAGTGCTGAGATTCTGTGGGAACACAGACGTTGCTCCTGGATGTAGACTAAAGCAAAGAATCTTGTCATCTAATTGAGAGGGAGGGGAGAGAAAGCATTTGCAAGTGTTTTGTGTATGGAAGATGCTTGCTATAGTTTCAAAAGCTGAAATAATTATTTTGTAAGTTTCACAGGGGCAGCAACACCTTGTGCCTCTGCTTCTTCTCTACCGTGTTATTAGAAGCAGGTCCAATTCTGCAAAATGGTGAAAATTGAAATTAAGCCCTAATTTTGTACACTGGTATTCATCTTGCATAATTAAAGGATTTGCTTCGACTTGGCATGGGATTTTGTTTATTTAATTGAAATTATACACAGCTCTGATCATCATTCATTCCTAATTCATGCTGAATTAAGAAGAGTTTCATCCTACAATTCATTAGGTGGAGATTATGGGTGATAATTCTTTTATTTCATGTTGCATGAAGGTTGCATTTTCATTCTATATGGTCAGTGTTGTGTTAACTGACTTTGAGCAGACTGTTTAATATTTTGAGTAACATTACCAAATTGTTTCTTAAATTGGTATTTATGCATTTCTTGGATAAGGAATTGCGAGAATTAAGAATACTTATGCTGCTTAATATTATTATTCACTGCTATCAATTCCAGATCACTGATTACCTCTTTGGGTGGCCTGGTTACCTGATTTTGCCAGAGAATGAGAGAGTTAGAAGAAATTGGTTAATGTATTCTAGGGGTGAAATGTTGGAGGAAAGGAGAAATGTCTTGTGCATGTTGAGGGGGACAGAAATAAATGCAAGGCTTGGGGCTTTCTTGGAATAGGTGCCTATAAAGTACTGGTGCAAATTGATCCAATTTTTCTTCCTGTATGTTGAGCCAAAGAGGGGAAAATAGTAGCATTAAAATAGAGTAGTTTTAAAATAAACCCTTTACAAGGGTTCTCATTTCATCCATAATTGAGATTCTTTTTCTCATACTCAGAGATAGACATTTTTTGCTTTTGAGGTCGCCTAGAAACGGAAGAGTCATCAATTCTATCTCTTTCTAAACCACTTCTGTTTCCCCATCAGATGGCACCAGAACAAGAGAAACCACTTAAACAATACAAGTGTTTTTGTAAATTGAATTTATGCCAGCTTTATTTTGCATTTTTGTGATACAAATAACTCGTTATGGTTGAAAAGATTATCAGGACTGCCCAATAATGCATGCCAGTGTAGCCGGACCAAGGTTGGAGTGATATGGTCAATTTTTTTCACTTCCAAAATCAACCTAACTGTGGCACTCTGGACCCTTTGCAGTCTCCATGTCAAGGATTATTATCAAGTTTATAGAAGGCAAATTTTGCTGCAGGAGATTTGACATGGTTTCTGCAAAGACACATCCTGTCTTTATAACCTTTTAGAGTTCTTTGAGAATGTCAGCAAATGTGTGAATAGAAGTGATACAATAGACATTGTGTACAGGTGAAACTGGGAAAATTAGAATATTGTGCAAATGTTCATTCAGTTCAGTAATGCAACTTAAAAGGTGAAACATATATATGAGATAGACTCATTACATGCAAAGTGAGATAGTTCAAGCCTTACCTTGTTATAATATTGATGCTTATGGCTTACAGTTTATGAAAACCCCAACCCCCCAATCTCATGTACCCCATAATCATCACACAATCTCATGTATGCTGTACGCCAATGATCATCACAATTATAACAAAGTAAGGCATGACATCTCTCACTTTGCATGTAGTGAGTCTATCTCATATATTTGTTTCACCTTTTAAGTGAAATGAATGAACATTTGGACGATATTCTAATTTTCCGAGTTTCACTTTCCAAAGGCTATTTCAACAACCATGGCAGTTACAGAATATGAAGACAGGTACTCCTCTAGATTAAATACTGACATAAAAACAGAAAGCAGAGCGTAGAAATAAATGAATAGTTCTTGTAAATAAAAAGGAGACTACCCACTTTTTGGAAGCCATTGCAATATGGTATTACAGTATTAAGCTGTTGATAAACCACAGTTCGGGGTGAACAAAGTGTTGGCTGTATTTATTAGACCACTCCAGATTTTCCAGGATGGTAAAAGAACTCTGAAGGGGTTCATCCCAGCTCTTATGTCAGAGTTCAGTCTAAAAAAAATTGTGAGGTGATATACATCGTGTCAAAAAATCCTTACTTCTCACACATAATACTGATTGTGAGAAAGATTTTGGGGTTGTGACAACCATCTCAGTGAAAATGTCAGCCCAGTATGCAGGTATTGTGAAAGAAAGAAAAATAAATTGCGGACTAGGGATCATTTAAAAAAGCATTTTTTAAAAACTCCATTTTGTAATGTTTCTTGCACAACTATGTTTTGATCATTCTTGAAATTCTGTGTACATTTCCCAGTTGCCACTTAATAAGAAGGATATTGGAAGGGATACAGAAATAGAAAAGCAGATTGATCAGGAGGCTGGAGCAACTCTCCTATGAGGACAGACTTTCAATGCTAGGTGACTACACACTTTAGGAAATGGTAAGGGAAGACATGATAGAGGTATATAAAATTAAGGGTATTATGGTGAAAGTAAATACAGTACAGAGAAGCTACTTTCCACATTTCATAATTCCTGAACCTGGTGCTCAATAGTGGACATTTATGACAGATAAAAGCAGGTACAGTGGAACCTCATACAACAATCACCCTGTATAGCAATGAAATCACATAACAATTATATTTTGGGGAAAATGGTGTCCCGCATAATAATTTTCCCTATGGGAAAAACCGTACAACAAATTTTCAATGGGAAAAACCGCCTAGCGGGAAAAAAGGTTGTACGATGCTTCCCATAGGGGAAAACGCTATACGATGTATGCATCGTATAGCAATTGTTTCATACAACAATGAGCCCCATGGAACAGATTAAAATCGTTGTATGAGGTACCACTGTACTTATATACATGTATCATGAAACTGCAGCAGCTGCTTCCACAAGATGTAATGTGCTTGAAGATGAGATTGATTTATGGAGGATGGAATCATCTCTGACTATCAGCCTTTAAAGCTATGTGCTATCGCCAAAATCAGTGAGGAATAAAGGCATAATAACAGCGATAGATCTGCTTTTGGTCTTTTTCGTAATGAATTAAAATGCTTAACGTAGAATTTGTATCTCAATGCCACTTCTTGGGAAGCCACAGCAAAAATAAAGTCCCCCTGTGTTGCATGAAAATTTCCTCTGTAGAATTCATTGTCTATAGATTAAAAGGTTACTGGACTAGATTGTACTTTAGTATGGTCCATATTTTTATGTTTATAAAGGAATGTATAGACTTAGGTGTCAAAAACTGCAATAAGCAGCTGGTGCCTTGAGCCAGCCTAGATCCTAGTGCAGGAGTTCTCAACCTTTTAAAGCCAGGGGCCAGGTCACGCTCCCTCAGACATTTTCAGGGGCCAGATGGCCATTTTGCCCTTCCTCCACCACTTGGCACTCTTGGATGTGGTGGAGGTGGTGGTGGTGCCACATGAAATGGCACCAACGGGCCACAGGTTAAGAATCCCTGTCCTAGTGACTACCCCCTTCCAGTCTTTCTGAAGCAGTGGAGAATGAACAACAGGAGAATGATCATACAAGCTTGCTTCCTCTGTCATTGCATCTATTGCTCTCCTCACAAGGAAAAAGACTTTCTTAGGATACACAGCTTCCTCTAATGCATGGATTCAGAATATTGATTTTTCCAGCACTCCAAATTGCATGTAGAATTTTCTCACAGACAAATGTTTCCCATCCTCAGAAAGTCATTCTTAACATGTGAAAAGGTGACAAAATGACTGGGGTGTTTATTCTTCACTGTTACTGTGGGACTTTTCTTAATTTGAATTCTAGAACCTGCATGAAAAATTCCTCTTCTTGTTTTACAACATTATATCAGAAAGCTGAGCTTTTTTGACCCCCATGTGCATTTTTTAAGCTGTACTTTAATTCTTAGTGATCAGGACAGTAGCTTTTCAACTGGAAGCAGGCAGTTCTGGATGAAAAATGTTGGGGTAAGAAGCAGCAATAGGAAAGTGGAAGTAGTTTGACATAAATTTCTCTAAAATTTGATCTATAGTGAAGTTTCTCACCTTTAATTTGCTATATGTATCCATTACAATGGGGACTGCGGCGGCTCAAGTGGTTAAGATGCTGAACTTGCTGACTGGAAGGTTGGAGTTCAATTCCTGGATACTGCATGACAGAGTGAGCCCCCATCTCTGACCCAGTTCTTGCCAACCTAGCAGTTCAAAAGCAAGAAATTGCAAGTAGATAAATAGATACCACTTTGATGGGAAGATAAACAGTGTTCCATGAACTCCAGTGTCTAGGCATGCCTGCCACATATCCAAGGAAACGTCTGCAAATGCAAACAACACTGGCTCTTTGGCTATAAACGGAGATGAGCACTGAACCCTAGAGTCAGATATGACTGGCTTTTGAGCAAGGGCAACCTTTACCTTTACTATCCATTATAATGAGCCCTTTTTTAAAATGTTAAAATGTCGAAAGGCAGTCAGAGTAACACCTGTTATAATTTATAACTTAATTGTCTTTAAATCTTGAGTTATACTTTGTCATTCAATTAAGCTTCAGACTTTTTTTTTGTTTGTTTTTTGAGGATGGTAGTATTATACCTTCTTTGAAGAGACGAGAGCTCTCATTATCCAAGCTCACCTAGCAACTATTGAATGAACGTGTAGCTGATGCTGTTTCTACTGCTAGTAGAACTGCCATGTGGGTTTTATTTTATTCCAGTGTCTAATAAATACCCTTGATTCTTTGTCGAGGTCTCCATGATTCTTGCATCATAGCAAGTCCAAGGTTAAATTTGCATAAAGAAACTTTGTAAACCCCCCCCCCTTTTTTTTTATACACAAAGTTCACTTTTCAGCAATTCTGAATTACAAGCCTGATGCTAAAATTACCTTTGTTTCCATTATAACTATCACAGAAAGTGTCAGCTGGAAATCAGTAATTCATTATTGTCTGCCGGGAACTGATAAAATGAGTAATGATTCAACAGCAGCTAAATTACAGATAAAATGGGGAAAACAAAATCCCCAGAGACTGCACAGCATGAGGAATATGAGCAATTTCTAGGAAGGGAGATATGGCAATCCTTCTGCAGTGTAACTATTTTCTCCAGAGCATTATCAAGGATATTTAATTAAGCAGTGCTGTTTTCTTACACAGTAAACCTAGAAGGAGGTTGAGAGATATTGTTGATTAAAGCCTCAGGGCTTCGATTTTTCAGCATTCAAGAGAATGAATGTGCTGGTCAGTTGCTAATTGCAGTGGTGGCTCAGTTCCTTATAGCTTTTTAGTATGTGCATGTGAAAGCTTTGCAAATTAAAATGATTAGTAGCATCTTCTAAAACAGGTGTTCCCAACCTATGGCATGCGAGCCAAATCCGGAAGCGGTGGAAGCGCTGAAGCCGTGCCGAAAACTGGCCAGAAACGGCAGAAAACGTGCCGCCCTCACTCTCGCTGCTGCCACCCTGGGAAGCGGCGCAAATGGGTGAAAACATGCCATTAATGCGCCCTCCGCCCCTACCAGAAGTACTAGAAGCAGCTGGAGGAACCAAGCCTCTGGCCTGCTCACCTGTGTGAGGGGGTGTGACCGGCCTGTGGCACAAAAAGGTTGGCCACCCCTGTTCTAAAAGAAGGGCAGCAACAAAGCAGAATTTAAACTAAGTGCTTTCCTGACATTGATCAAAATCCTGCTGCTTAGCATAAGCCAAATTGTGACTTTTGGCCCAGTTCTCCCTGTCAAATAAACTGTCTCTGCTGCAATTCTTTGAGGTGTGTGCAAATGCTCTCTCAGTGCATCTGTGCATGCATTCCAGAAATCACTTTGAGGATGTTTTATTTACCAAGAACAAATAAACCAAAAGTTAACAATTCGGCTTATATGAAGCAACTGGATTTTGGCCATTGTATGTTGATGATTATAAGCTGTAAAATAAATAAATGTATCCAGCACTGAAAACAACAACATTGCATACAGATCTGACAGCAGAGAACTCTTTCAGACAAGGTTGGCAAGGATGCATCCTGGTCCTCCTGTCTTTAAAGCTGGTCTCAAGGGTGAAGTCTGCGTGTTTCACACTCCATTGCTTCATCCTGCTGCAAAGCCAGCAGTGCTAGCTACTTGTGTTCTATGAAGACAGTGTTTTTTGGTAAGGCAATTGCACAATATAATAAAGTTCAATGCCAATTTTGTTTAAAGAGAGAAGCCTGAAGCCAAGCCACAGTAAAAGGAATTCATTAATATAAAGCTACATGCAAACTAAAAGAAATAACATAAAACCCAGATAGAGTGAGAATAGAAGATTTTTCTTTTCTTTAAAGGGAAATAATTTTACTTCTAAGGGAAAGTTTCCTTAGAAGGAAGTATAATGGGCTGTTATGGACAAATCCTTGCTCCTTGTTGTCAGAAATTGGCATTGTCTGTGAAATAAACATATGGATCAAGGGCACCCATGCATTTCAAAATGGATGGGAGATCATGCAAACGGAGTAACACCATTGCCTTTCTGGAAGCCTTTGTGCATCTTAACCTATAAAACCAAGGGTTAACCGTTGGAACTTGCTATAGGTTCCTATGGCTGGCCCTACTTGCCTGTACTCACCCTTCGGGAACACGGTCGGACTGGGTCCGCAGGTCAATGAAGGATTAAGTAAAGCGGCAGTGGGGCAACAGCCCCACAAATGTGAAAAAAGGGAAACAACTTCATTTCCCAACGTTCTTTGCGCCGCGCTGCGCCACAGCCAATCAGGCTGAGAGGCAGGAGCACAAAGAACGTGGGGAAACGCTGCGCGGCCAATCAAAAATAAGCCGCACAAAAAAAGAAGCACAAAGGGAAAGCACAAATGAAAAAATACAATCCCCAGTGTCCTGCCCGCTGTGAGTGTGCAGAACTCTGAGAAAGCCGGTGCGTCCCAGGGAAGCCCACCCCCGGTAAGTAAAGGCCCCCCCCCACTGCTGGGCTTCTTAACCGCGGGCCGCAAGCCAGCCCCCGGTAAGGGAAGCCCACAACCACCACTACCCCGCAGCTGGGCTTCCTTACCGCAGGCCGCAAGGCAGCCCCCGGTAAGGGAAGCCCACACACACCCTGCCGCTGGGCTTCCTTACTGCGGGCCGCAAGGCAGCCCACGGTAAGGGAAGCACACACACACCGCAGCTGGGCTTCCTTACCGTGGGCCGCAAGGCAACCCATGGTAAGGGAGCCCACACACACACACCGCAGCTGGGCTTCCTTACCGTGCGCCGCAAGGAAGCCCATGGTAAGGGAAGCCCACCCCCCACCCTGCCGCTGGACTTCCTTACCGCGGGCCGCAAGGCAGCCCACGGTAAGGGAAGCCCACAACCCACCACCACCACCACTGGGCTTCCTTACCGCGGGCCGCAAGGCAGCCCACGGTAAGGGAAGCCCACACACACACCCCACCGCTGGGCTTCCTTACCGTGGGTCGCAAGGCAGCCCACGGTAAGGGAAGCCCACACACACACCCCGCCGCTGGGCTTCCTTACCGCGGGCCGCAAGGCAGTCCACGGTAAGGGAAGCCCACACACACACACCGCAGCTGGACTTCCTTACCGCGGGCCGCAAGGCAGCCCATGGTAAGGGAAGCCCACCCCCCACCCTGCCGCTGGACTTCTTTACCACGGGCCGCAAGGCAACCCATGGTAAGGGAGCCCACACACACACACACCGCAGCTGGGCTTCCTTACCGCGGGCCTCAAGGCAGCCCATGGTAAGGGAAGCCCACCCCCCACCCTGCCGCTGGACTTCCTTACCGCGGGCTGCAAGGCAGATCACGGTAAGGGAAGCCCACCCCCACCCTGCCGCTGGACTTCTTTACCGCGGGCCGCAAGGCAACCCACGGTAAGGGAGCCCACACACACACACACTGCAGCTGGGCTTCCTTACCGCGGGCCGCAAGGCAGCCCATGGTAAGGGAAGCCCACCCCCCACCCTGCCGCTGGACTTCCTTGCCGCGGGCCGCAAGGCAGCCCACGGTAACGGAAGCCCACAACCCACAACTACCACCACTGGGCTTCCTTACCGCGGGCCGCAAGGCAGCCCACGGTAAGGGAAGCCCACACACACACACCACCGCTGGGCTTCCTTACCGCGGGCCGCTAGGCAGCCCGCGGTAAGGGAAGCCCACACACACACACCGCCGCTGGGCTTCCTTACCGCAGGCCGCAAGACAGCCCACGGTAAGGGAAGCCCATACCACACAACCTGCCGCTGGGCTTCCTTACCGCGGGCCGCAAGGCAGCCCACGGTAAGGGAAGCCCACACACACACACCGCCGCTGGGCTTCCTTACCGCGGGCCGCAAGGCAGCCCCCGGTAAGGGAAGCCCACGCACACACCCGCTGCTGGGCTTCCTTACCGCAGGCCGCAAGGCAGCCCCCAGTAAGGAAAGCCCACAACCCACCCACCCTGCTGTGCTTCCTTACCTCGAGCCAGCCAGGGAAGCCAGCCCCTCTCTCTCTCACACACACATATGCACACTCACAGCTTCTCTTTCTCTCTCTCTCTCACACACACAGCTTCTCTTTCTCTCTCTCTCACACACACACACAGCTTCTCTTTCTCTCACACACAGCTTCTCTTTCTCTCTCTCTCTCTCACAGCTTCTTTCTCTCTCACACACACACACAGCTTCTCTTTATCTCTCTCTCTCTCACACAGCTTCTCTTTCTCTCTCTCCCTCTCTCTCACACACACACTCTCTCTCACACACACACAGCTTCTCTCTCCCTCTCCCTTTCTCACACACAGCTTCTCTTTCTCTCTCTCTCCCTCTCACACACAGCTTCTCTTTCTCTCTCTCTCTCCCTCTCTCACACACAGCTTCTCTTTCTCTCTCTCTCTCTCTCTCACACACACAGCTTCTCTTTCTCTCTCACACACACAGCTTCTCTTTCTCTCTCTCACACACACAGAGCTCTCTCTCTCACACACACACACAGCTTCTCTTTCTTTCTCTCTCTCTCTCACACACTCACACATATTCCTCTTCTACTCCTTTCCCTAATGAGCTCTCTCTCTCTCTCTCTCTCTCTCTCTCTCTCTCTCACACACACACACACACACACACACACGACACTCCTGCCTTGCCATAAATTTTTAATATGTGTGTGGGTGATTGGAGTGGTATTCTATTGGTGGTGGTGGTTGTGCACACCCAAAACCACCCTTAACCACCACACACTTTTGAAAAAAGACACATTATAAAACATTATTTGGTAAAATAAAAAAAGGAAAAAATTATATCATCCTTTGTTCTTTTTCTTTAACACCCGCCCCCCTCAAAAAACAACAACAACTGATCACAGTTTATAACAGCCCGGCAACGCCATCCCCCTCAGTCCACACAACTCCGTACCCATTGTATCTACAATGCCATCTAGCCATCTCATCCTTGGCCGTCCCCTTTTTCTTTTGCCCACCACCTTCCTCAGCATTAAGGCCTTCTCAAGTGAATCCTCTCTTCTCATTTGATGTCCAAAATACTTCAGCTTCATCTTTACTATTTGACCTTATAATGAGCACTCAGGGCTAATCTCTTCTACTATTGACCTATTTGTTCTTCTCGCTGTCCAGGGGACTCTCAAAACTCTCCTCCAGCACCACATCTCAAAGGCATCTATTTTTCTTCGCTCAGCCTTTCTAATGGTCCATTTAAAAAAAAAACATTTTAAACAGCCGGGCAACCTTTGCTAGTTCATATATAAGAAAACTGTATTATATTGGAGAAGAAATAATGGCAATAGCCTCTCAGTATGTGCTATTCCCATGGTGTATTTTCTGTAATCTGACTGTTAATAGTAAAATGTGCCACATGCCTTAGAAATGCTCTTTTTTAGATCTTTGCATACTAGATATTTCTTTATTGTTGATGTGTTTAATATTAGTGTCTTATGCAGACACTCCTTTTTTACAGATAAATGTGACATCTCCCAGAGTACTTGGCTTTGGCTATGCTAAATTTTATCCTTTAATGATAGCAAAGTGATAGGGGTTTTATATGGAAAATAGCTCAGCTCTCTATTATAATTTTAATAGTCATTCATACTTAAGCTACATTCAAAGCTAAGTGGATTGGAACAAGATTGTATTTGGGAAGGCACCTTCCTCTAGTCTTGTGGCTAATGAAAATGTAGATTACAGTGGAACCTCATACAACCATCGCCCCGTATAGCAACAAAATCGCATAACAATGAGGTTTTTGGGGGAAATGGTGTCCCGCATAACAATTTTCCCTATGGAAAAAAGTGTACAACAATTTTTCAATGGGGAAAACCACTTAGCAAAAAAAGTGTATGATGCATCCCATAGGGAAAATCGCTATACGATGTATGCATAGTAGAACAATTGTTTCGTACAACAACGAGCCCCGTGGAACAGATTAAAATCGTTGTATGAGGTACCACTGTATTTGTAAATGACCAATTGTGCCTCATTCATGTTAGGGTTAGGGTGGCGAAAACAGCCTTGTGACTGCATTTGTGGATGATGTTTTCAAATGTTTATGTTTGGCAATACAGTAAATCAGTTTTTTTAGTTGAAACTGTGCACACAGTTCTATTATCTTTGTTGCAGAAGCAGTCAGACTATAAGAAGAATCTGTTGACTGAAATACTATTTCTTAGAGTAGTAAATAATTTTAGATTAGACATACTGTCACAGTGGGGATTTGTTGAGTCAGCTCTTCTGCATACCTGTCAAGCGCAGCTCCTGAGATTACGGGACCTGCGCAGAACATTTCTGCGCAGGTCCATTCTACACATGCGTAGAAGGCTTTTACGCATGCGTAGAATGGACCTGCGCAGAATCGTTCTGCGCAGCTCACTTCTCTGCGTGTGTAGAATGCTTTTACGCATGTGTAGAAGGCTTTTACGCATCCCCTTCTGTACAGAAGCCTTCTACGCATGAGTAAAAGCCTATGCATGCATAAAAGCCTTCTACACACGCGTAGAAAGGACCTGCGCAGAAGGGATGTGCAGTAACTCATCCCCCCCTGCTGCCAAATTATGGGGTAGCGGCAGTTCCGGGCGGGAAATGGCGAAAATCGGTGCAAAAATACAGGAAATCCCGGCCAATCCGGGATACTTGACAGGTATGCTCTTCTGTAAATTACACTGATGGAAATATGCCTACTCTAATTGTGACTTGCTTCAAGGTTTTGTTGTTGTTGTTGTTCAGTTGCACAGTTGATTCTGACCCTTCGCGACCCCATGGACCACCGCACACCAGGCACCCCTATCCTCCATCTTCCTCCTCAACCCACCCAACTTTGTGCCCATTGCATCAACAATGCCATCTAGCCATCTCATTCTGTGCTGCCCCCTTCTTCTTTTGCCCTAAACCTTTCCCAGCATCAAGGTGAATCTCAAGTGAATCCTCTCTTCTCATTTAATGTCCAAAATACTTTAACTTCATCTTCAAGATTTGACCTTCAGCATTTGTTACTTCAACGTAACATGCTATAATTACAGTAAGCCCACTTGACTCAATGAACTTATGGGAAAGTTGACTGAGCAGACTCCCATTGTTTCACTGGGCCTACTGTTTGCCTGGCCGGACATCCCGCCACAATAATGAAGTAGACCATACAGCCAGAAACTCAGCGCCGAGTGTTGGGTGGCAGTAAATAATATGACTCCTTAAAAAAGCCAATATGGGCAAGTGAGCCCCTTTAGGTGGGGTGATGGTCCCCTCAGTGAAGAAAATGCCACTGGAAACCATCATATTGGACCCAACGGCAAAGTGAGCAGAGGAGGAACTCTGATTCCCAACAGTCATAGAGGCGGAAGAGGCCATGCCAGATGGACTGGCTGTGAAGGTGCACCTCAATAATGTCCTCAAGGCTGCGGCAGTCCATTGCAGTCTCGGTGTTAAATCCTGCATGTCTCATTTCATATGTGCCACATGAGATGGAGCCGCGATCATAGTGTGTGTGGGATCCACCTTAAACAAATTCACGCCAATGGCATTTTTCCTGCTTCATGGAAAAAATGCATTCTCGGATACAAGTTGCAGCTGATGACGACAACGACTACTGTAGTGTGACTTAATATGCTAAGGAACAGGATTTTAGCTAATGTGTGTGCAAAGTAAAAACAATATTCAGCAACATTATTTTCATGGCCACATTGTTCCATTTTCTAATATAAATAAACACAATTGGAAACAAGTTATTAAATTTGGAGCACCTTTATAATAGACACTTCATGTATTTTAACTGTTGGGAAACATCTTCTGGACTTCGTGACCCTGACATTTCTGTGGTTATTGTTGCAAGTGGTGTGCTGTGAACTTAAACTCTGTAGAGAGAACTGTTGCCAGGAATCGCTAATAAAATTGGGAAGCAGAGGCAATATAGACAGGTGCACCTTACTCTATGTGTATGAGTAAATCTGACCTATTTCTTCTCTTTTCCTTTCTAAATGTATTCTATTTGGCCTTTGGTGATTTCCTGAGAATGCCAAAGTAATCTCAAGAGAAGCAAGCCAGTTCCCTCCCCTAGCCTTATGCTTCTGATATACTTGTCTGGTGTGCTTTATTTTGAATGGCCAGCTTGGGGTGTGGGGGGGATGTAAGGCTGTAATGATGTTTTTTTTAAAAAAAAAATAGACGTATTTAGCAAAAAGTAAAAATGAGAACTTCTCATATACATTCTCACAATAAGCGGCAAATTAAATGTAAAGATTGCCAGCATTCAGCATCCTATCTAGTACTAGGGCCATGGCATGTTTTCCCTACAAATTTAGGATGGGAAGAACATTTGAAAAATCATTCATTCTCATTGGTTTGGGATTTCTAGACTTCACTGCAAATTCCAAGCCATGCAAAATTCCTCATGTCCCTGGAAATGCAAACCAAGAAATATTGCTTTTTCATAAAGGTCTTCATAACGTATGTGTACTTTGCTTGCGTACAACTAATGTTATTTCCCTTTGAGAAGCAATTCACAAACAAGGACAAAGTGACTGGTTTGTTATTTTAAAATGTACAAGTAACCTATTCTGCTGGCTCTAATTCTTAAAAGGCAGAAACTACTGTCATTTTGACCAAGTTACATTATTTGTGTGAAAACATTATTTACACAGTACCAAACCCTATTTGGATTTTACTCTGGGGTAAATGATATTGCAGGGGACTGCAGTGGCTTTGTGGTTAAGACGCTAAACTTGACAGCTCCTGCCAATCTAGCAGTTCTAAAGTATGAAATTGCAAGTAGATAAATAGGGACCACGTCGGTGAGAAGGTAAACAGCGTTCTGTGCACTCTGGTATCTAGTCATGCCTGCCACATGTCCATGGAAATGTCTATAGATGCCGACAGCACTGGCTCTTTGGCTATAAATAGAGATGAGCACTGAACCCTAGAGTTGGCTACAGCTGGCTTTCAAGCAAGGGCAACCTAAATGATGTTGCATAAATTGTGGTAATGCATTGTAGCTGATAACAAAAGCTGATCGTATGCATGGTAAGGCATTCAGTTATGTGACTGACACATGGTCGCATTCACAACCCACAATTCATCAGCTAATTGCAACTTGCTACTATAATGTAACCTAATATAACTTCTTCTTCTTGAATGCATTCCTTAATGTGATGAAGGGGTTTGGGTGTGTCAATGAGGCTGAGATCAATACCACCAGTAGTCCTGACTTCATTATGAAGCCGCTGGGTGAGATCATCCGTTCCCACGGGGTGCGGTACCACCAGTACGCGGATGACACACAGTTGTACATCTCGGCCCATGGGGACCCCAGTGATGCAGTCAAAGTCCTTTCCAGCTGTCTGGAGGCTGTTGAGGTCTGGATGGGGGCAAATGGGCTACAGCTGAATCCTAGCAAGACTGAGTGGCTATGGATAGGGGGTCCTGCGTTATCCCGGGAGCTACCATCTTTGGTTTTGGATGGGGCTGTTTTGCCCCAGTCCAACCCGGTGCGCAACCTGGGGGTCCTCCTGGATTCGCGGCTGCTGCTAGAAGAACAGGTGGCAGCTGTGGCCAGGAGGGCCTTCACCCAACTTCGGGTGATTCGCCAGTTGCGACCGCTCCTGGACCGGGACTCTTTGCTCATGGTCACTCACGCTCTGGTGACCTCCAGACTAGACTACTGTAATGCGCTCTACATGGGGCTGCCCTTGATGACCATTCGGAGGCTGCAGCTGGTCCAGAATGCCACGGCCCGGGTGGTGATGGGGAGTGGACATGCCCATGCCTCACCACTGCTTCGGGGGCTGCACTGGTTACCAGTTTGTTTCCGGGTGCAATTCAAGGTGCTGGTTTTGACCTTTAAAGCCCTACATGGTAGTGGGCCAGGATCTTAGAGACCGCATCGCCCTAAGGACGTCTGTCCGTCCAACCAGAGCGGACCGGAGGGGCTCTCTAATTGTGCCATCAGCCAGGGGGGCTTGCCTCTCTGGCACAAGGAGGAGGAGGGCCTTCTCCGTGTCCGCACCGGCCCTTTGGAACCTCCTGCCTGTGGAACTGCGTCTCCAGACGGAGTTGTTGCCCTTTAGGAAGGAACTAAAGACCTGGCTGGCGGGCCAAGTTTGGGGTGCGGGTGGGGATGGGGGTACCGTTGGGTGGTTGGTATAGAGAAGTGTGCCTTCCCCCAAGGTCCCTTCAGTTCGTGCGCACCTTTTAGGGGTGGGTTTTTTAACTTTTAACTTTGTTTTATCATGTGTCTTTTATGTATTTACTGTCCGCTATGTAAACCGCCCTGAGTTGGGTTGTACCTGAGTGGGCGGTATATAAGCGTGAATGAGTAAGTAAGTAAGTAAGTAAGTAAGTAAGTAAGTAAATAAATAAATAAATAAATAAATAAATAAATAAATAAATAAATAAATAAATAAATAAATAAATAAATAAATAAATAAATAAATGATAAGCGTAAACATCTAGCTGGCATTCACCCAAGGCAGACAGCTGAGACACCAGATTAAGATGCATCCACCCTCTTCAAGGTAGCAGCAGCTGAAGGTGACACTGGTAGAGGAGGCAGTGGTGGTGGCATACAACTTAACTTTAGTTTTACTGCACAGCAGGTGGCAATGGTAAACCACTGCTGAATTTTTTTTTTTGCCTTGACAGTCCCATGAGGAGACAGTCAAAAATGAAATGAGATAGTATAGAAAGTGAGACTCCCAAGTCAGAAGGCTCACAATCAGCTACTGGGGAAGAGAACAGGTATGAATACTGCTGTCACTAATGGCACGACTAGATTAAAGCTGAAAGGGCATCTAGTAGCTGATATGAAAGGAAAGGAATGCTTGTGCTACATAACACATACCATTGGAACATAAGTGTGAATCAAGGCAAAGAGGAAACTATACAGCAAAACCTCAAATGCACAAATGTTTGG
This sequence comes from Bradypodion pumilum, assembly GCA_035047305.1. Classification (NCBI taxonomy): domain Eukaryota; kingdom Metazoa; phylum Chordata; class Lepidosauria; order Squamata; family Chamaeleonidae; genus Bradypodion; species Bradypodion pumilum. The sequence continues at coordinate 280,925,959 of JAWDJD010000002.1, read as the reverse complement.
TATCATGAACTATGTGGATTGGAACAGGATATTTTCAGTTAGACAGCTATAAAGCGTTCTACTCTGGAAATGAACAACTCAGAAGAAACAGAATGGCTTCAATACTGAGTTAAGGTGCGGCATAGCCAGTTGGGCAGTTTACTGCAAGGTCTGACAGAACAATATTAATCAGACTCTGGGGAAAACCTATCAACATAACCACCATTCAAGTCTCTGCTCTAACTCCACATGTTGAAGAAGATATAATTGAATGCTTTTATGTAAGCAATCAGCAAGGAACTGATAACACAGCATGCTTATAACCATAGATGACTAGAACACCAAAGTAGGAACAAAGCAAAATCAAATGTTGATGGGAAAATTGGCCTAGGGGAAAGAAGCAGAGCAGGAGAATGTTTCATAGAGTTCTGTAAATCCGATTATTTATTGCAAATACATGCTTCAAACAGCTTAACAGATGGTTGTACTCAGTGGTGGGCTCAAAAAATTTACTACCACGCTGTGGGCATGGTATGGTGGCCGTGGCCAGGGGGAAAGCCCTGCATTACACTTGAATTAGGACTACTCAAAACTTGGATGGGCAGGGCCAGCCAGAATTTCTGCTACCGGTTCTAGCACACTGGTACGGCCTACTGATGCCCACCACTGGATGTACTCATATGGATCAAATAGATTATACAATTTAGAACTGGGAGATGGAGAAGCTGTATTCTCTCTGCCAAAAGAAGACCAGGAGCAGATTGTGGCACTGTACATGAACTGTTAATAACTAACATTCGAGGTAAAGATGAAAAAGAACAGTGAAATAATTGAATATGAACCAGAAGAAATGTGGGTTGAAATCAGAGGTATTAGGGGGAAAGTGAAAAAGATAATTCCTGTAATCAAAGAAACGAAAAATGTAGGTGGATGACAGAAGAAACACTCAAAATTGCTAAGGACAAGTGGGAAGCAAGAGTAAACCATGACAGAAATAGGGGCAGGACCCTGAGTGCAGCTTTTAATAACTATCTTTCTTTATATCAGAGTGTTGCATAGTATAACATTATGGACATATGTGAAATATATGTAAAATTCAAAACAAATTATAATTATTATTTTTACCATTTTGCTTGATAATTCTTTGATCTTCCTACTTCACTTCAATGTCTATTTAAATGACTGCTGAATGGTCGCACCAGAATCTTGTCTAGGTTGAAAACACTCTTTGGCGTTCATCCATTTGGCAATGTGTGTTGCTTTTCATATGTTTAGCCTAGCTTCTTTTGGTTTAATATTTAGAGTTTGAGAGCTCTGCAAAAAATATTTCCTCTATACTAGCTGTTGTCTGGGGTTTGATGTCAATGAAGTGGATGTGTCTGATGCTCCATTAACCTATTCATTATTTTCTAGCACCTCTTGACATACTTTTGGAGAGGCAGTGCCAGTCAATTAATGGAGGTTTTCCATAGGAATCGATTTCAGTCAGCCAATAATAATCCTGCATGACTCATTAAGTGCCATATTCACTTGTTTGGCATATGCACTCACCCATCCAGGGATCTTCCTTAAAGATGAAGGTCCAGCCTAGAGGCAGACACAAGTCTTCTTGACAGTTGCAGTAGCAATTACACTTATATACCAGCCCATAGCGCTTCGTACACTCTCTGGGCAGTTCACAAGTTAATTAGCATTTTGTCCCCAACATACTGGGTACTCATTTTACTGACCTTGGAAGGATGGAAGGCTGAGTCAACCTTGAGCCCTGGTCAGGATCGAACTTCTAACCTTTTGGTTGCAGGGCAGTAGTTTAACCACTGTGTCCCCAGGGCTCCACTCTCCTTCTACACCTTCCCCTTTTATATCTCCTTCCTACTTCCCTTCCTCTGCCAATCCCAGGTATCCTATCCCATCTCAAACTTCATTTAAGCCTTTCCTCTCTGCCTCTATCACCTTCATTCTTAATCCTCACTCCTCTTCCCACTCTTCCTCTACCACCATGAAACCCCCAGCTCCCTTTGAATCCTAGTGACCCCAGTCCTTGGGTGGGAGGTGGGGGCTAAATGTCTCAAAGTCATCACCCTCATCTGCAGGGGGTGACAGGCCTCCTCCTCTGGGGTCATCTCCACAGAATTTGGTTGGTCTTTTCAAATGGCAATGTATTTCATTTGACTTACTTTAAAACTGGCAATCCAACTTTGTTGATGAGGGATCCTCCAGTCTCTTTAGCTGAGTGAAGCCCTAGATTTATGTTTCAAAGTCTTCCCTTGGTGTACAACATTTGTAAGTTTTAAAAACCCTGCTGTGGAGGTTCTCCCATTGGAGTGACTTAATAGTTCACAGCTAGGGATCTAATATCTGAGGATTGTTGCGTTTTACTATTGAATAACAAAAGTACCACTTTGAAGACTTCATTATGAGTTGACAAAGTATATTCTGAGAAAGTTGAATGATCTTTCATAGATTTTGTGTAAGGCACACTACGTATGCTGGATTCTGATCTTTCAATCTTTTAACTACTGTATTTTCTGGCGTATAAGACTACTTTTCAACCCCGAAAAATCTGTGCCAAAGTCGGGGGTCGTCTTATAGGACAGGTACTTAACTGCAGCTTGTTTCCCCTTGCTTCATATGTCCGGCGCATATGGTGGGGGGTGCCGCGGCCGAGTCCCTGCTCTGTGTGGGGAGGATGAAGCAAGGGGAAGCAAGCTGCACACATCTTCCTGTACCTTGAGGAGGAGAACGTGAGCGTGGATTGGCTCTCCACCAGAACCTGCCCATTCGACTCGGAGGGCTGCGCGTCTTCAGGTTGAGTGTGGGTTAATTTTTATTTGGTGTGCATTGGAAGAGAGGTAGTCTTATATGGCAAGTATATTCCAAACTCTATATTTTAACTGGAAAAGTTGGGGGTCGTTTTATACGCCCAGTCGTCTTATACGCTGGAAAATACGGTATTTGGAATAAGTGTGGTATGAGTTCATTTTTACCAAGAAACTGGTGGTGGTTTGAGGCAAAACTAGGGTTTCTTCAGGGAAATACATCCTCTAACCTATCATTTCCATCTCATTTATCATATGAGTTTATTTGAAATTAAGAGAATTTTGTTCCAAATAATTTGTTCAGGTTGATGGTGAAAGATAAGATGTGTGATGGCTTACGTTCTTGAATCTATATTCAATTTGAAGGTGTGAATTTTAAAACTTGCTTAGAATCTTGAATGATTATTTGGTTGGTTGGTTGGTTGGTTGGTTAAGTAAAAATGATATATGAAAATTCACAAATCAAGACAACATTGGTTTTCTTTTAAGATCAAATAAGGTGCATTTTGTGACAGAACATTGAAATCAGCATAAATGGTTTGTGGGTACTTTGATGCTTGAGTAACTTTTACCAGGGGCTGCAGTATTCCTTGTTTTTAATAAAATTGTTGTTGTTGCTAGCCTTTTGGAATGTGGGCTTTTATTATTTTGGTTCTCCTGTCAAATAAATCATGGCCCTAAAGTAGAGGTAGCATATTGTTTGCCAAACTGAAAGATGGGGTTTGTAATTGTTAGAGACAGGAACATCTCAATCTCTTAAGAAAGTTGTGCAAACAAATTAGATTTTACAGAAATTAAACTCTTAAGAGCATCTTTGTACCAAGCTTAATTGGTCCATTCAGAAGGCAGTTGTGCTGATTACAGTGCTGTAAAAGTACAAAGCAACCCTATAAAGAGATTTACATCTGACAGCAAAGTGCTATACCATGTTAAGCTGCAGGATAGTCTCTCCATCTGCCTTTTTATTACATTCAAAAAAGATCCATCATAGTGCATGTTATTTTAATGAAGTAAGTTTACATTGTTGCCTCAGCCCTGACATGTTTTAACCAAACTCAAGACATGTTTCAGGGATTTTTTTTATTACAGCTGATCCCTGACAGTTTCTCATTAGAGAAGCAACATCTGGAAATGAGCCATATTGTGTGAGCTCTGAGCCAGGTCATAAGCACTGATGTGAAAGCATGCAGCAAGCTCTGAAATAAATATTCTTATTTTCTCCACCCCCACCCCATTTTACGAAACAGGTTTGTGCCAGAAATGGAATTATTTTGCTAAGCACCAGAGAGAGAGAGAGAGAGAGAGAGAGAGAGAGAGTAGATTGTGTCACTAAAGGAGTGATGGTGAAAACATGCATCACTTGCTCATTGCAACAGAAGTGAAGTGGTACTGTATTCTAATTCCAAATGTTGTGAATTTGTGCTTGAATCGTCCACAGGTGTCATTCCGCTGGAAGAATGACTCCCCAGCAAAAGCTGGTGGTTATTAAAGAAGTAGTTGGAGATTTGAACTCTTTAATAGTTAAAAGTTTGTTGGTTAAAATGTTTTCAGGCGCAAGCTGTTCTGTACAAAAAAAATGTTTGACATCAAAATTGGTCTACATGAGGGATTCTCAACCTGTGGCCTGTAGGCCAGATGTGGCCCATGGTGCCATTTCATGTGGCCCACCACCGCCACCACCACACCCAGAAGTGCCATGTGGTGGAGAAGGGCAAAATGACCATCTAGCCCCTGAAGCTGTCTGAAGGAGTGTGACCCGGCCCCTGGCTTAAAAAGTTTGAGAACTCCGGGTCTACATCTATTCCACATAAATTGTATCCATGTGCAAACTGGTGCAAATGGTTACAGCAGCTTCCTTCTTGTATCAAAGAAGAAATGATGAGAGTATTTCAAGCAATATATTCAAATGGCTACTCTGTCCTTTTAGGTCTTCAGCATTTTTAAAATCTGGATGCTTCAACATTTAATATAAATCCTTTTTATTTGGTCAGGAATCTAATGTCTGGGCAGAAGCATTACCTTATTTTAGCTTTATGTCTGTAATTTTCTTTTAAAAATCTTTTTATTAATGTGATTTGATAGAAGTTATGTCTCCTAAATCATTCTGCCACAGTTTTCTGAGAAAGGTCACAATAAAAAAAAATCTCTTAGTAGGTATGTCCATAAAAACATAATCCTGCTCTGGCACATGATAAAGCAGTAAGTAAAAGGAAACTGCATTATCATGTGCCAGAGCAAGACTGGGTTGTTTTTTTTTTCCTGGAGATACCTGAGAAAAGATTTTTATTATCACCTTTCTCAGAAAGCTGTCTCAAGATGATAGGTTTTAAAATGAAAGTAGACAAGTCGATAGCTCAGTGGTTTAGGCATCTGGCTGCAGAGGCAAAGATTGGGAGTTCAATTCCCCACTGTGCCTCCAGGGAGAAGAACCAGCCTGCATAGTCATGGGCAAACTGCACAGTCCTAAGGCGCTCCTGGAAGAAGGGAATGATTAACCACGTCTGAGTGCTCTCTGATTAGAGAACCCTGGAAAAGTCTTGGCATACAGCAGGATTGACTTGACAGCACATGATGATGATGATGAAACTAGGACTTCTGTTTGCCACAAATATGTATAATTAAAATATTAGCTAATGGAAACTGTTAGATAGTCACTAATGTTTGACAATTGTTGTCAACCAGCAATTAGAATGAGGGGATAGTGAGTGACGATAAATAGATAAGTATGACAGTGGTCCTTTCCCCCCAAATTATTTTGAACAGTACACTGGTATTACTTATTTTTAGATAACTGGAACAAGGTTAATTGCAATTTATATTCGCATTAAAAATTATGCTTTATGCTATTGTACAATATGTGTATCTTTTTATGAGCAGAAGAAATTGCAAAGAACCATAGTTGATAAAGTATATGGTATACACCAGGGATCCTCAGCCTACAGTCTGCGGGCCAGATCCAGCCCACAGCACCAAACGATCACCCTCGCTCCAGCCACTGCTTCTGCTGCCTCCTCAATCCTTTTCCCCTCCGCTTGGCTTGGCACATCCCTAATGGTGCTCCAGAGTGCTGTTAGGGACATGCCAAGCCAAGTGGAGGGGACAAGGATTGAGGTGGAAGATGAAGCAGCCACCTGTGTCTTTCCAAGGACCGCCCACCAGCTACCCATATATTTCCTGGGGGTCGCTCTGGCCAAGCGTGGGCGAGAAGGAAGCCTGGACACTTCCTACACCCATGCCATACAGCTCCTCCAGGCAGGGAAGTGGTGTGGGGTTGAGTGTTGGGCGGCTAAGGGTGGTCGCTGACAGCAGAGATGGTGGTGATGAGTTGGGGGGGGTTGAGGTGGTCCTGGCACCACCAGCAGTGGTGGAACCACCAGTCCAGCCCCTCAACAATCTGAGGAGACATGAACCGGTCCCAGCTTAAAAGGGTGGAGGACCCCTGGTATACACTATTACAGTATGAGGGACTGCGGTAGCTTAGTGGCTAAGACACTGAACTTGATGACTATCCCAGCTCCTGCCAACCTAGCAATTCAAAAGCAAGAAATTGCAAGTAGATAAATAGGTACCACTTTGGTTGGAAGGTAACAGCATTCCATGCACCCTGGTGTCTAGTCATGCCTGCCACATGACCACAGAAATATCTGCAAACATCTTTGGCTGTAAATGGATATGAGCACCATACCCTAGAGTCGGATACAACTAATCCAGAAAACTAATTGTAAAAACATTGGTTGCTTTATCAGCTATTAAGTTTACCCTGAGCTCTGTCAGTTCTGTTTTAGTGGAGAGAGGGTCACTGTATAAATATGTCAATGTTTGTAGGAATTTGAATTGATTTCTGACTACTCCAAATGCTCAAGGTTATGAGTCTGTGCTAGCTCACTTTCTGCCAACCATCCAGGGACATAAACAGTATGGGAATACTGTATATTATTTTTTTAAGGTATCTGTAGGAATTGACATACAAATTTCTTCCCTTAAGAAAATAGGAATATGAAATCATTGAAATTTGCAAGGTGGAAGAGGAGTCTTTGGTTGTTGCAAAGACAAGTTGGGGGTTAAATTTCCTATTCTTTCTTGGAATAGTGATGGATTTACACAATAGAATTCCCTCAGCACCCATACTGATTGATTCCTGTCCCCTTCATTAATTCAAGTTTATTAATATTAGATTTGCATGTTTTAAATTTTAACAGCCACCTTTCACAGCAAGCATGCAAGATGGTTTGAATAAATATCCAATTAACACAGTCGCAAATAAGTAATGCCTAATCAAAATAAATGTAACTTTACTGCCATCCTAAAATACACCGCCAATTACACAACCCACTGAGCCACTTACCATTAGCTACGTAGCAGGAAATAATACTGCATCTATAACAGCAGAATATACCAAAGTGTAGTTATGTATGATTTCAATATACTGTAATCTTTAAAATAGAGATGGGATTCACTTGAATTAGATAATTTCACAGAATGTTCACTTCAGAAAACTTTAAAAATTGCTGGCCAAATTAAGAACAAACCACTTGACACTAGTTCCCTTCAGACCACAAATAAGTCTTTTTGGTAGAATACATCAAAAACTATAATTTAGCAATGGCATCACAAAGAGCCTCCTAGAAGATTGTGCTATTTTTGAATCACAGTTGGTTGTATCCTAGTAATGGCAACTTTGTGTTGCCAGCTAATCTTTCTCATACTAGGTCGGATGAAGGGAACTGCAAAATGAACTCACCAAAAAGTGCCTTATTTTGGCAGTTTCACGTCTGGCCTTGACATGGAAGAAGAAGAACCAGCCTTGATTTGGAGCACCTAGGTCCCAAAGACCTCAACATTGAGTAGCCTGACAAAAAACCTTTGACATTGATTTACATATCAATAATCCCTGTGTCTGCATCTAGGCAATGCCTTTTCAGCTGCTTTCAGCCACTAAAGCTTCCAGCTGAATGGGCATGAGCTCTCAAAAAGAAGAAAAAGAAGACTTGTTCAACTTCAACTAGCACTCTAGCTGATGCTTCACCTCTGGTTTCAGTGCTTTCACTTCTGACTACATTATTACCACAAGTTCTTTTAATCTCAGTGAAAAATGCCCAGTGGTCCTTTCTGCCTAAAATAAAATCAGTTCCATTGGTTTTCCTTGATTTTGGTTCTTTGGCTTCAGACTAGGATACTGTCAGTTAGGATGCAGCTATTCTTCTGATGAGGCTTGTGTTTGAGGGTGAAATCTGTGACCTTTTGGGAAGTCAAACCAATCATGAAAACTTCCACCACTCCTTATTGTCATCTCCATTTCATTTTGTCATCTCCATTTCATTGTTCTCTGGCCCATCAATCTCAGTCATTGATGGAGTGATCGCTCTCCATAATTGCATTCTTTAGGTCCATCAGTTCAGTATAAATACACCAATTCCGGGTTGCACTCTTATCACTATTTCTGCTTCCATCATGAAGTCGAATGGTATTGGCACTATACAGATTTTAATGTTCTTGCCAAATACTTTATCAGTCTCCATAATCAATGTTAACACCTGTTGATTTCTCAGGGCTGTCAATTGGCACTACCAAGATGCCATGATTAGCAAAGCATTTTTCTTATATTATTTTGTAAATAATATATGCTTGCAGAAAGAGATTATGCTTTTCATTGTATTGTATTGTAGATTTTTAAATAGTCCCAAGTCACCCATTTTTTAAAAAGTTTGCTCGGTTTATTAGTCAATCCTTTGAATGATTTAGTGTGCCATTCTCCTTTCTTGAATAATTTGGGGATATAAACAGATTGTAAAAGTATTCCCCTGTTTACTTATTAGCATTTATTCCCAACTATGCAATAGCTCTTATTGTCTAGTATTTTATGTTCTTAATGAACTTTTGAATCTGAGTTTTTTGAGTCATGTGTTTGAGCTGTTGAGATGGCAGGAAGCAACAGAACATAGGAATAGTAAATGGAAGAAGATGCGATGACATACCAAAAACGTGTATTTTACTTTTTGAACTTTGGTAAAGCCTACTTTCCTAGTTAAACACAGCAATTCTATAGCCATTATTTTTGCATATTTTTGTATTACAACCAACATTTCATTATTTCTTCCAGAATTCCTGGGAGGCTAAATGACAGAAGAACACCTCTGGGAGAATTGAATTGGATTTTTACAGCCATCACAGATACAATTGCATGGAATGTCCTACCTAGAGGTAAGGCTATTGCAGATGAGCCACAAAACTACTGACAATATTTGTAACCCAATCTTAATTAAAGAGAACAGGAGTATGGAACAAAAACCTAATGAGGGGAAATAGGAAGCAGTAAGAACCCAAAAATTTGAACAAGAGGGAAGTCTCTTCAGAAGTACCTACAAGAGGCAAAATAGAGTTTTATTAAATTTCAATCTAAAATGATATGAATTACTTACAGTTCAGTGTGCTTTCATCTAAAAAATTTCCTTGCTTATGATTAGGAATTTCTGGTTTCTGAAAGCCATTTTCATTTTGGGTGATTAGGATTTTTCACAGCAAGTGTTAAGAATGATATGATTTTAAGATTTTGCATGTCAGGTGTCAGAATAATATTAGTGATTCTACATTATTGTGTTAAAACCTAAAGATGTATTGGCAGATTTAGCTATTGCGATATGGATTCTTGTCAGAAAACATGAAGATGCCCTGTTTCATGCCTTTTACAACTTACCTTCTTTTTATGGGTGCCATCCATTTTTGTGGCTTTTTATTGCTTTTTTACAGATCTTTTTCAAAAGCTTTTCAGGCAAGATCTACTAGTGGCAAGCCTCTTTCGAAACTTTTTATTGGCAGAAAGGATAATGAGATCTTATAACTGCACACCAGTGAGCAGTCCTCGTCTACCTCCAACTTACATGCATGCCATGTGGTAAGTTGATGCCTGGCAGAAATTATAAATCGGCTGTCCCATATTGTTATCACTTAATTTTGTACTTTTTTTGTGTAATTAACATTTGTAATTAACCACTTACATGATAACCCCAAATGTCTTTTCCTTTATATGTTATATGATTTCTTATGATTGCATTATATTTTGCATTTTATTTAGACCGAAAGGTTTTTTCACCCTATCAGCTCTTCTGTGTCAGTCATTATGATGGTGTTTTATTCAGAATATAATGGGATTTGAGAGACAAATCTTGGGAAATAAAATTATTTAGACTTAAACAACTCAGTCAATATTGTCATCACCACCACCACCACCTGATCCGTCATCCTTTTTAGTGTTTTCTAGGTAGAGAGTACTCAGAAGTGGTTTACTGTTCCATTCTTTTGGTGGCACTGTGAGGGACTGTGCATCTTGCCCAAGGTTACAAAGTGTTGTAATGGCTCACGGGAGTTGAGGTGCTGAACTCAAGGAAGGCGCACAAGACAGATGTGTGGTAGAAAAAGCCAGTCCTGAATCCTCGGGTGGTCTGTATTTATTGGCTTGCATTCTGGATCACTTGCGCACAGACTGCGCATGACCTCTGTTACAGGCTTGGTTACGTAGCATGTTGCTGGATAAGGTACATTTGCCAGCCTAAGAAAGTACTGCGTGCCTAGGTTCGCCATAACAGACTAATCAGCAGATGTAGCGAGACTCACTGTTCTTGTCTTATCTCAGAGTCCTTGTAACTCTGGGCATCTATGCTTAGCTGTTTGGTCTAGCTGCGGTTTGCCTTTGCCCAGCTCAGTCCGTGGATACCGTGTGGTGTTTACTAGACCTTGAGTCTCTACTGGGTGTTTCACCTTAGGACATTTGTCCTCTCCTCTCAGCGTCCCCAGCCAAGGAAACATGGAGTTACTACTGCTACGTTATTACTATTAGCCCATACCCAATTTCCTTTCCGGTAAAGCTCGGTTGGTCTTTGAGGCAGTGTTCTCGCCGAATGAACCTATCGGGAAAGGTTGTTGTCCAATCAGCGACCTGGGCAACCCACAACAAAGGCTGGCTCTTTCAGGATCCACAGTGAGGAATTTAACCCCCAAATACAGCCAGATACCTAATTCACTGAGCTGCCCAGCCAGCTTACAGCACTTTAAATTTAGCATAAAGCCAACCCTTTTATATACAGAAACCAGTGTAATCTGATGAATATTTCCTCAGGAAAAAGTTCAGTTGTTTTCAGCAGAGTTTACACCTGAAGCAGTGTGCATAGGGTTGCAACCTTCATGAGGTAGCTTGTTTCGCCACATATGAAGGGCAGGAGGACTCACCTAACTTCCTTTGAGAAACAGACTAACCATTTAACTTGTTTCCAGTATTGCTCCTGTGAAGTGGTAGTGGAATGTCCTTTCAACCATAGGCAGAGGTCTTTGTCCTTGCCTTGGGTAACCCCTGCTTGTCTTGCTATTTGAGGACTTGTCAGAGGGAGCACATGAACACTAATTCTTGGTTCATGACATTCTTTATTTGAGAACTCCAGCACTGATAGCAGTTGCCGATTAATAAAGGGACAGGTGCTTTAAGACATATCAGAAATGAAGCTAATTGTACAACTTTCCATGGTCATCCTGTGAAATCTACCCAAAATGTCCTTAAAGACAAGGCAGACCGAAGGAGAATTGTCCATGGCATTTTCTTTCTGTGTGCTGACCTACCCCAGCAGGTAGGGTCGCCACTCAGCAGCGCTACACAGAGAGTCCTGGCAACAGTCTATTCAAAGAGAATCCAAATAGCAAAGTCCAAAAAGCAAGCCGAGGTCTGGTTACCAGTAGTTCAAGCGAGTGTCTACTCCAAAGGATGTCCAGGGGCGTCGTCATGGTTGGCAGAGAAGTCTGGGTCATGGCAGCTAATCACAAGAGGAATCTGAAGTCAAGCAGGGTATCAGTCTTTGCACAAAGGAAAATTGTACCGACGCTTATCTGGTGAGACAAGCTTGCTTAAGAAGTCTCCCAGCTAATTGGTATCAGCTGGGAGCCTACTCTGATAATGAGCTCTGGCTTTTTTATGTCTCAGCTGCAGATCTTTCTGGCACCATTCCTTGGCTGAGGCTGATTGCTGTCAGAGTCAGATCTCTGATCTGACAGGTAATTTGCCTGAGGAGTTAGAGTTGGGCCAGAATCAGGCTGAGATTCCTGGTTCAAGACATCCTCAGGTTCAGCTGCAGGCTGTGGTTCAGGTTCAGATGCAGGCTGGGGAGGCAAAACTGGGCTGGGCATAGGAAGTCATGATCCAGGTCGTCTTCAAAGTCTGATGAGGGCTGGATCACAACATCCTGTCACCTTGCTTCTTTTTAATAATGATACATGTGAATTCAATTGATACTGTTGTTATCAAGAGTTTCCTAAATTAATTTCTGATTAGTGACCCCTTGGTGAATGAAAGCAGGAGTGGGGATGAGGGGTGGCCCAATAATTCTCCCTCTCTAATTAGGGCACAGTAATACAATGCTTTGGAAAGCTATACCCTTCAAAGGTCCAAGGTATGTGGTTTCAGTAAAAGGAAATTTACAGCTGAAATTTTACTGAGATAATAGATGAAATGGTCCAAGAACACTTAATCTTCATAAAATTCCATAAAGCTTTTATTAGGAACTCTCCAGTTTGTTTGTTGGAAGGATACAAAATTAACTCAGTGAAGGTCATGCCAAGAAGGTAGAAGTAAATACAGCATACAGGAGACATAGCATAACGAGGAACTGGTCTGTGTAATAGTACTGTGGCTCCTCTATTTAATGAGTTGTAGCCTGAGTGATGCAGTGAATCTTAACTTGAAAACCAAGTTACAGTAGTACTCTGTATAACGAAAAATTCGTATAATGAAAAATTCGTATAGCAAAGCGTTTTGATTCTGTTGGCGATACCCCGCATAACAAAAAAAATAAATTATACCCCGCAGAGCGAACATTTTTTGTTTTATTGGCGATACCCCACATAACAAAAAATATATAACAGTATACCCCATATAACGAAAAAAATTGTTTGTTAGGCGAGGTATCGCCAATATGATTCGCATAACTAAAAAAATCGTATAGCGAAGAGCTCTGGCGCACTACTGTACTTTGAAAACAAGGATGAAAGATTTAAATTGCATTGCAAGAGGGTGTTCAATCAACTTGTGAGTGGCTGTGTTCCTCCTCCTAGCAGTAGGTGTGCATGGAATTTGGGTTTGCCCAGTTATGTTCCACCTCAACCAAGCCAGAGGCTAGACTTGAATGCCATCTTTGCTGAGATAGTGCCTGTTTCCTAACTGAAGATAAACATGTAGAGAATAAGAAACAGGCCAGGAAGAGCTTTCAGTCTGAAATTCTGAAGAACTAGAAGAGCAAAAGCCAAGCTATCAACACAGTTTCACAGCGACAAGTAAGAATTAGGGTTGATCAATGAGAAACATGGCTGTGATCAAAAACAAAAACATCTACAAAGTCATTTTTCTGTACTAAGTTGATTCCATTTTAGTCAGTGTTTATTGGTTAATATGAAAGGTAACTTTAATTATTCAGATTTCTTTTCAATCTTATTCTAAGAGCTTTGAACAGAAGGTTATGTTTTGTCTAATATCCAGTGTATTATATGAAAGAACAGACAATTTCTTTTCTAAGTGAATTGAAGCAAAGAGATGCTAACTTTGCCCTATATACTAAACCACATAATAGAAAGCCACAGATCCTGGGTTAATAAGATGGGATATACATGAGCAGCATTCATATACCGTATTTTCCGGCGTATAAGATGACTTTTTAACCCCGAAAAATCTGTGCCAAAGTCGGGGGTCATCTTATACACTGGGTACTACGGAGGGGCCGCCCGGCAGGGAAAGCCATTTGCCGCTGCCGCCGCGAGGCCTCCGGAGCAAGGGGCCGCCCGGATATCACCACCCTCAGCCTGGTGGCGGGGGCGGGTGTCTTTCCCCGCTGGTCAGCCGCTGCTGCTGCTCCTCTTTACACACTCCAGGTGGTGAGGTGAAGGACCAGCTGACTGGCGGGGAAAGCCATCCACCACCGCTGCTGCGAGGCTAAGGGTGGTGATATCCGGGCGGCCCCTTGCTCCGGAGACCTTTCCGTCGCGCCTCCTCCTCCTCACTCCCCTGGCTAGGGTGCAGTGCTCATCTCTGTTTCAAAGCCGAAAGAGCCAGTGCTGTGTCTGCTTCTGCAGACATTTCCGTGGTCATGTGCACAGAACGCTGTTACCTTCCCACCGAAGTGGCTCCTATTTAGTAAAGGTAAAGGTTTTCCCTTGCTTGAAAGCTAGTCATAGCAGACTCTAGCGTGCAGGGAGGGAGGGAAGCGGCGCCCTCGCCCAAGCTTTGCTGCTGCTTTCTCATGCACTTAAAGCGGCTACTAATCGCAGCTCTGCTCTGAGTCTGCTCTGACGACTCCGAGTTTCCCCGCTGAGGGGAGAAGAGGAGGAGGAGGACGGGAAAAAAGGCGGGCCTTGTCGTGCTCAGAGGGCAGGAGGGAGTCCAGACTCTCCCCCACCCCTCCACTGACCCGGGTCGAGAGACGTCTATCTGGTTTACTTACAGGTCAAACTCGGAAAATTAGAATATTGTGCAAATGTTCATCCATTTCACTTAAAAGGTGAAACAAATATATGAGATTGACTCATTGCACGCATAGTGAGATGGTTCAAGCCTTACTTTAATATTGATGCTCATGGCTTAAAGGTAAAGGTAAAGGTTTCCCTTGCTCGAAAGCCAGTCGTATCCGACTCTAGGGTGCAGTGCTCATCTCTGTTTCAAAGCCAAAGAGCCAGTGCTGTCTGCTTCTGCAGACGTTTTCCATGGACATGTGGCAGGCATGAAATTTTGTGAGAGCTGATGTAAAAAGTGGCAGATAGCACCGTAGGACATGAAACGATCTGTTGCCTTCAGAACACAGGAGTGCATGGAATGCTGTTACCTTCCCACCAAAGTGGTCCCTGTTTATCTACTTGCAATTTCTTGCTTTCATGATAATAATAATAGGTAAAGGTAAAGGTTTCTCTTGCTCGAAAGCCAGTCGTATCCAACTCTATGGTGCAGTGGTCATCTCTGTTTCAAAGCTGAAGAGCCAGCACTGTCTGCTGCTGCAGACCTTTCCGTGGTCATGTGGCAGGCATGACTAGACACCAAAGCGAACGGAACGCTGTTACCTTCCCTATTTATCTACTTGCAATTTCTTGCTTTCAAACTACTAGGTTGGCAGGAGCTGGGACAAAGACGGGAGCTCATTCCGTCCTGCAGTCCTCGGGAATCGAACTGCTGACCTTCCGCCTCCCAGTCAGCGTCTTAGCCACTTGATAATTACCAGTAGTTATTTCTAAGCTTTAGAATAAAAGCTTGGCCCCAGCGACCCACGGCCCTTTATCCCTCCTGGTAGGAGCAGGGAGGGAGAGGAGGGACCTCTTGCAGCTGTGGCGGCGCTCCTACCGGGAGGAATAAAGGGCCGTGGGCTGCCTTAAAGGGGCAGTGTAGGCAGGCACTGGCTGTCTGCCGGCGTTGGAAGAGGGGTAGTCTTATAGGGTGAGTATATTCCAAACTATATTTTAACTTGAAAAGTTGGGGGTCGTCTTATACGCCCAGTCGTCTTATACACCGGAAAATACGGTACTTTGGGCCCATTTGTTCTTTTCTATACATGAACAGAAAACTAAGTAGTGTTTATCCTTTACATGTAGCTTTCCATTATGTCTAAATCTAGAACTATGAAGTGTTTCTACAAGGATCAAAAGCCAGCTTTGAACCAGGCTTTGAAGTTAAATTTCAAATCCTTGTTTGAGAATCTTTAAACTTGTTTGGGCTCCCAGTTCAGACATTACAGGATGCTACATTTCAACCTGAATTTTATTTAGTTTTCCTGTTTGCCTGAAGGAAGTTTGTTTCTGTCAATGTTTTTTTTCTAGGCTAAGTAGCATGCTTTATTACAGGTATACTATCGAAGTATACATTTTCACACCACTCCAAGAGTAGGAGTTTGGAAACCATGAATGCATCTATATATTTATTTTATTTATATATACCACCCATCTAAGATTTTATCCTACTTTGGGTGATTTACATCTTTAGAAGCAAGGCAACCACACAGCAGACTTTCATGATCCTGCCGTATCGTAAAACAGGCACATAAGTAAAAAGAAAACCATACATTTTAAGAAAAACCGCATGGGTAAAAATCAAGAAATATACAAAACTTAAATTCTAATGAATCAAAGCAAATCTGGCCAAGTTGTCCTGTTTTGGTAATAGAGTAGACCATACTCCCAGTCACTCAATGCCGAGTGTTAGGCGGTAGTTAAATAACCTGACAACCCTGAGGACTAGTGGCCTTGGCAAATTCCACAGGGAAGGGTGATGGTCCCCAAGAGGATTAAATCCCACTTGAATTCATCTTGATGGAGGGCAGCAGCTTCATCAATACTGGCCTGGGGCTGATGAGGACTGTGTGCCAAAAGGACTCAAGACCAGAAAGTGACTTGCAGAACTGGATCAGCAGTACAGGTGTCATGCTGCAATGCAGAAGGCACGTGGAAGGCAATGGCATTATATTCTCAGGACAGTCTTCATGGCTGATTGCCATGAAGATTGCCAATATTCGGATTTGGATATAGAAGAAGAAGAGGAGAAGGAGGAGGAAGAAGAAGAAAATAAATTTTAAACTTAACATGGTTTTAGTTGGCTGGGTGATGAGTGGGAGGATGTACTTGAAGGTTTCCTTAAACAGCAATGATTTAAGATGCTTCTTAAATACATGATGTGGGCAGATGTTCTTTGGCAGAGACGTTCAAAGAGATAACAAAGTCCTAAACCATCCAGTGCTTTGTATGTTAATATTTACACCTTGTGCCTGGTTCTGAAAGAAACGGGTAGCACGTGCCAGTGCAGGTTGGCCAAAGCCCGGTAATGTGTTTGAATTTCTTACCCCAGTTATGAATCTGGTTGCCGCATTCTGAACTTGATATGATCTCTGTACCAGGGGCAGCCCCATGTATATAGCATTATAGTAGTCAGTTTTTGAAACTACCAATGTATGGACCAGTGTTGTTAGGGACCGCCCATCCAAGTAGGAGCACAGATGAGCAATTTGATATAACTAGAAGAATGTAGCTTTTGACACTGTTGCAATTTGCTGCTCCCAGATATAAAATGATCCCTAAGCTGCAAACCTGGTCCCTCAAAGGAAGGGCTACCACATCCATAAAGGGGACTAGCCCAGCCCCAGCCCCTAGTCAGGCAGGCACTAGCACCCCACCACTAGTCTTTTCAGGATTCAGCTCCAGCCTGTTGGTCCATTTCATTATCAAGACATGATGTCCTTTAATCATGTCTGTTTTGCTGTGGCCCAGAAGATTGAGGAGGCAGGCTTATCCAACCTCAGTAAAAGGCATTACAATAGAACCTTGGATAAAGTCCAAACTCCGTTCCACAAGTTTGGACTTTATCCGATTTTGGACTTTATCCAAATCAAATGGGCGATGCATTGGATAACGTCCAAAAATGGACTTTATCCGAGGTTCCTATACCAAATACCTCGGATAACGTCCATTTTTTAAAAGCAGTTTTGGACTTTAAGCGATGCATCACATGAGCATGAAAACTGTGACTTTATCCGAATCAGACTTTATCCGAGGTACCACTGTAGTCTAGTATTATTCATCAAAATAGTGTTCTTTTATTATTAATTTTAGGGTTACTGCTTTTAAAAAACTTGATCCACGAAAGCTAACATTAAAATACAGGTGTTAGTCCTTAAGGTGCCACAACATTTTTTTTGTCAATTGTTGTTGTTATTGTTTTTTTGTTTACTCTCTATATGCTTGCACAGATTAACATGGCTACCACTTCAAAAATAATCCAAAGTGGAGGCCAAAGCTTTTGATCTCTTCCCAGCCATATACAAGGAAGAGCAGGAAGTGGGAAATGCATTCAGTTGCAAAGAAGCTAGGCTTATTCTGATCATAACATAGCTAATGCTTCCTCCATCACAAAGTTGAATTCTGAGTTTTTATACATACACTGATCATCTGAATTTGTTTCTTGGTACTGTAAAATGAGTCTCACTGTAGAAATGATCCACTATGATTCACACGCACAGCATATGATCCATGTGATTTTTCTAACATGCACAGAACTTCTAGAGATGCTGCAGATTGCAGTGTTCTGTTGTTAGATGAGTACAATTTTTAAGGCAGGTAGTTGTGTATGCAATGGAAAATGAAATTTCCATGCTTAACAGTAGGATCCTCTGAACACTGGATGCTTTTGAGCAACCTGATTTCAGTGCCCTACAACAGCTTGTTTATGGTGACTGCCACCATATTTTGGGGAGCTGTGACTGATATTATCCAAGTCTGAACTGTGGCATTTTTAACCACTGGCATTCCCTCTTCCCTCTCTTCCTAGCTATGAGCCAGAGGTCTGTCAGCTGTGGTTAAGTAGCATTTGTGCCTTACAGTTGACAGTGGCACTGTGCTGTTTGTGAGCATATGATGAATCTGAATTTTATAGAGATGTCCTTCTTCAAAAACAAAAGATGAGAGAGATAAACATATAGTGAGAAATTATTTTCCACTTGAGATGAGCGTCACTTTTTCTCATTAATAGTGGTAGAAGTCCCTGTCGTCCTTGGTTATGTTTCAGTGTAGCATATGAACTGAGGTGAACCTTGTCTCAAAGCAAGTGTTGCCAACATTATGAAGAAATATTCCTCCCAAGGAGCCTCTGATAGATCTAACTATGCCCAGTAATAGGAGGCAGGTCCCTCTATTTCCATTGATTTGGCTGATGACAAGAGAGACAAGACTACCTCTGTGCAAAGTTGCTTTTAAACAAATATATTGGAGTATACTGTTTTTCTGGTCCGTGGTCCTCACTTGCCCACGAGTGCCACTACTACTAAACCATCACTACTGAAGTGGAAGTGAGCAGAGCTACTTAAGGTGCTGCTGTCAACCATTGCTTCCCAAAATTGCTCTCCCCTTTCCACAATACAAAAGCAAATGATGGCAGCACAAACTGAAGGCAAGAATCAGTGAAGGCAAAGGTCAGTGATATCTTTATTAAACACACACACCAAAAAACCCACCAATGTTAAGAGAACATTTGAGCCTGCGTAAGTCTTCATCAGGTTGGACACCAAAAAGCTTACGGTGGTACAAAAGAAGCAAAAAAAACCATGGCCAAATGTGTGCCAAGCTCCTTTGTTTAAGGTTGCTCTTGCTCAAAAGCCAGTCGTATCTGACTCTAGGGCTCAGTGCTCACCTCTGTTTATAGCCAAATAGCCAGCGCTGTCTGCATCTGCAGACATTTCTGTGGACATGTGGCAGGCATGACAGACACCAGAGTGCACAGAATGCTGTTTACCTTCCCACCAAAGTGGTCCCCATTTATCTACTTACAATTTCTTGCTTTCAAACGGTTAGGTTGGCAGGAGCTGGGACAGAGACAGGGGCTCATTCTGTCATGCAGTACCCGGGAATCGAACTCCGACCTTCCAGTCAGCGAGTTCAGTGTCTTAACCACTTGAGCGCAAAGTTCAAAATGGGAGCTGCAAATGCAGGTCAGAGTATATATGATTTCAGAAATCTTTCCCATCTTGTTCGAAAAAGGGTAACTAGTTGTTTTGCATCCCACCCTTCCATGGCCCTATACACAAATACATGGTTTCTTTTGGGCTATACAGAAAAATACCTGAGCAAGGGAAAGAAATGATTTCATGTTCTATTAGCTTACAAAGTGAAAATAGCAAAATTCTGTGGATTCAAGCTTTTATTTCTTAAGGGCAAAATATACATGCAGTAGAAATGCTAGTCTGGAAAGAGGAAGCTGATTTCAAACTCCTTGCCTATGGTAGATAATTGTCTAGTTAACATTCCCAGCTCATTGAATCTGTTCCACAAGTTCTGCTCTTTTCATTCATTGACTTACAGAGTGCCCACCTCTGTCCCAGCTCCTGCCAACCTAGCAGATCAAAAGCAATAAAAATTGCAAATAGATAAATAGGTGACCACTTCTGTGGGGAAAGATCTTGGGGACATGAAAGGAGCCTCATTCGGGCGTCCCCTGAGCGGAGTTTCTCCAGCAAAAATCCTTTCAACCCAGAATAATTTTTGACACTAAATTATTATTATGTACAGTAGATGTTACCCAGGCTGCTACTTTTCCAGTTCCCAGAAGTTGAATGGCCATATTTATTTCAAGTTTAGGCTCTGATTTTCTGTGGTGATGGTCAGAGAAGTTGATGGGCTATTAATTTTGTAAAAATGTTTACATGAGTAGGGCCTTTTGTTACGTTATTGTTAGGCTGTTTTAATAGTCTCCTGTTCTCAGGAGTGTTTCTTGACATGTTTATTTCTTCCACATAGTTTATTCAATTATCTCTTTTCATTTCTGGGAATGAAGAAATTAATTGATACCCACCTAAAAAGATTTCTTCACTCAGGGTTTTTGTTCAGATTATGAAAAACAGTTATTTATTTGGATGATGATGTCTGATGTTAGTCCTAGGAAGTATCTGGTTCTACATCCTTGGGGTGTTGCTTCACCAAACTGTTCATAGACACACACATAATGCAGAAAGACTACTGTTCCTTAATACTTTGCAGTCGCCATGGATCATAGAAAGCTCCAACAATATCCTTCCCAATGCTTTAATGGCCAATGTTGCAAAGAGTCCTATTCTGGAGAAATTCCTGCTGAATTTTGATAGTGGTAATGAAAACAATTCCCATGCCTACTGGCTCCTATTTTGTTTTTCATCTACAGCAATGATCAACCATTTTCTCAAGGCACAAAAAGCTTTAAGTATGCTGACAGTCTTGCACTTGATACTCGGTCGGACAATTCTCAGATTGCAGAATGGCTCTTAACAGATGCTGATCACATATTTAAATTGTACACTCACCTATAAGATGCATCACCAAAAAAGCCCACGAAAGTAAAAAGTTTACATGATGCTCCAAAAGCCTATCAAGAACTAGTTCAGTTACACAACTGCAAATAGTGAAAACTTGAGCTTGGGTCATATGCTGTTACTTGTCCAATGTAAAACAGCATTCAGTAAGAGCTGCAGAATTATTACTGGATGCCTGAAGCCAACTCCTATTGATAAAATAAACTACTTAGCAGGCATTGCAGCCAATAAAATACAGAGAGAGATGTAGCAGCTAACAGTAAAAAGCTGAAAGCATCTACAGCACACACACACACACACACACACACACACACACACACACACACACACACACACGTGCGTGCATGCATTCATGTGTGCAGTTTGACTACCATCCTGCCCCTTTCAAATCAAAATCAAGGAATTTTTTCCAGAACATCCCTGAATGTTGAATGAACAGCAGAGAATGCCAAACTTTGTTGTTGTTGTTCAGTCAACACAGTCGATTCCGACCCCCTGCGACCCCATAGGCCCTTGCACGCCAGGTACCCCTATCCTCCACCATCCTCCTCAACTGTGTGCTCATTGCATCAACAATACCGTCTAGCCATCTCATTTTCTGCTGGCCTCTTCTTTTTTTGCTCCATCTTTCTCAGCATCAAGTCTTTCTCAAGTGAGACCTCTCTTCTCATTTGATGTCCAAAGTACTTCAGCTTCATCTTTACTATTTGAGCTTCTAATGAGCAGTCTGGGTTGATTTCTTCTAAGATCGACCTATTTATTCTCCTCGCTGTCCAGGGGACTCTCAAGACTCTCCTCCAACACCACATTTCAAAGGTGTCTATTCCTTATGGTCCAAGCTTACAATGTGGGGGAAATGAGCTACCCACCTGTAAAATGGTTGAAACTAGGAAGTCTAACTCAGGTCACACAGAAAACTTGTTTAGTTGGAAGTCATTTAAAAGGCTATAGTTTGGAATTGGCAGAATCAATTGAACCTAAAACAACGGGGATTTTTGCCAAAACAAAGGGTCTAATTTGTGTTTTAAATGGTGACTAGGCACGCAAAAAAAAATTATACCATAAAATGTTCTGTGTTGTAAATCAATAGTAGTGCGGGTAGTTTTTCATTTTCCCCCTGGGTACTTCCTTTCTTCTGCCTCCTTTCTTGGAAAGTGTTGGGGAAAGAGATTAATTTGTCCCTTGATATTCTTATGATTGATTCAGAACTAAAGCTTATATCTTCTCTGAAAGCAGACTTAGAATAGGGCATTTCCTTTTATTATTAGAAACATACTTCCACAGCATGACAGAAAGTCTAGAAAACTTTTGCTGCAATAATTAGCAAATATGGTGCAGTGCAGTGGCTCAAGTGGCTAAGACGCTGACTGGGAGGCGGAAAGTCAGCAGTTCGATTCCCGAGTACTGCAGGGCGGAATGAGCTCCCGTCTTTGTCGCAGCTCCTGCCAACCTAGCAGTTTGAAAGCATGAAATTGCAAGTAAATAAATAGGGACCACTTCAGTGGGAAGGTAACAGCGTTCCGTGTGCTCCGGTGTCTAGTCATGCTTGCCACATGACCACGAAAACGTCTGCAGAAGCAGACAGTGCTTCGGCTTTGAAACAGATGAGCACTGAACCCTAGAGTCGGATACGACTGGCTTTCGAGGAAGGGAAATCTTTACCTTTACTATGGTACAGAAATTAGGGTTGGGGTGGGGGAGGGGTTTGGACTGTAACCCATACAACTGAAAAGCACCAAGGATAAGATAACTATACCTGCTTTCTGATGTGGTTGTCTTTGCATTTTATGCTTATCTTTTTTTATCAGCATGTGACTTACATTGGCTCTACTCTGGTTTCTTTTCAGATCATATAAATCTTTCTTTCTTTTACATTGGCTGTTATAGGGAGCTGTGCAAAGACAAAGTGTAATAGAGACTAATCTGAAGTTGTTCTGTTACATCACATGTGTCCTTAAAATAAAATCTGAATCTGTGTCCAAATATTGCTGAGAGATTGTCAGAAGCTCTTAAGCTTTTCATTTCTTGGCAGAGTATTTTAAAATGAGATTTAGTATGTTTGGCAACAGCAGTATTTGTTTAGAAAGTGTATAATAGAAATGGAGCATTTTATTCAATGCTCTTTATTTCCATGCTGTAAAAGCTAATTCACAAATTGATTTTCAGGATGCTAAATGGACTCACACACATAATTACTTGAGTCATTGGAATCTCCATTTGTGCACAAGAAGTTGGTCATCTTTTCCACAGCCCCTTATACCACATAGAACACAGCTCTTGAGAGTCCTGTACATGCCCAGGATGAATTTGTACAGGGTGAATTTACTTCTGTTAATATGTACAAAATATTTTGTGATGTGCTCACATTGTCATAGCCCAATGGGGGCGAACCTAGGGCACACATGCCAGAAGGAGCATGTAGACCCCCTCTCTGTCGGCATGCGTGCTGTCATCCCAGCACAGAGTTCACCCCGCCCCTTTGCCCAGCATCCCAATGGGAGTGCTTCCTCCCTCCCCCAGCATAGAGCTCACCCCACCCCTCTGCCCAGCAGCCCAATGGGAGCTCTTCCTCCCCCCAGCACAGAGTTCACCCCTCTCCATTGCCCAGCAGCCCAATGGGAATATTTCCTCCCTCCCCCAGCACAGAGTTCACCCCGCCTCTCCATTTGGGCATTCGGTCTCTAAAAGGTTTGCTATCACTGTCATAGCCTATGAAATGGTTTCAAAGTGGAAGGCCTGTCTTGACATCATTTTTACTGGCATTTGCAGTGCCTTTGGGTATTCTTTTTCATCATGCCTATTTGTATAAGTATTTAAAATTAGTCTCTAAATGCTTTGTGTGTGTGTACAAATACACCTCAAGCCAATTCTAATTTATGGTGACCCTCTTTAGGATTTTCTAGGTTAAAAAAAATACTCAGATGTGGTTTACCATTCCCTTCTTCTGGGAATGTCGTGGAACTGTGTGGCTTGGTCAAGGTCCAGGTTGGCTCTTCTGGGATGCCTAGAACTGAATTCCCAATCTTCAGCCAGATAGCTGACTCAATAATCTATTCAGTCAGCCATCTCTAAACACTAACACAGATTAAATTTAACAAATCCTACGCTGTCCACAGTGTTCCCTACCATAGAAAATTAGCAGGAAATAGCATTATTTAGGGACAGGTTATTCATATAAAGATGGATTGAACAGTACTTATGGGGGAAAAATCAGGTTAATTAGGACCTCATTACACAGCAGTGGAATGTAAATTATGAAAATTGTGAATTTTTTATACTTTTCAGAAATATTAAATAAAATTGACTAGTATTACTGTTCTGATTTTTAGTTTTGTATTTGTAGAAAAGAAAAACAAGATTGGATATTAATCTCTTTCAAACATCAGTCATAGACTTTTTAAAAAACTTCTAAAGGTTTAATCTTGTGGGATCTGCTCTCTGTGTTTACCCTTTTGCTTGCGATATCCATATTCTTTACCCAAAATACTGTGCCTTTGAGAAATTCAGCATCATAGTAACATCTGTCTCTGTCTGATAATGACCTATACTGGATGTCTCTTGCAATTTACAGGGATAATAAATCAGTACTGGAAATATGCCTCTTTCTATGACCCTTCTTTATTCTTAAGAAATAAGGTATAGACAAAAAGGATTCCTCTCAAAGTTCTCAATGTCATTTGCTCTCCCTAACCAGTGGGGAATTGCTCTCTGTTGTCTGATCCTTCCTTATTTGTCATGTGCTCTGAATTTCCCTAAATTTGGGAAACCATAGAAATGGTAATTTAGCAGAATAGCCACTCAGAAATTTCCTGGCAAATATTATTCTTAGCCCTTCTTTGGGATTTAGTTGGCATTGCAGAAAAACCCATGATAGTCTGCTCCCTGAATTTAAATGTTGGCTTCCTAGCCAATAGTTCCACCCTTCATACCTGTCAAGTTTTGGATTTAAAAATAAGGGATATTTTGGCCACACCCCTCTGTGGGTGTGGCCAAATCTGTGGGCATGGCCAAATATGGCCGTGTGACTTGCTGGACTCTAGTCATGCCTGCCACATGATCAAGAAAATGTCTGCAAACACAGACAGCACTTGCTGTTTGGCTGTAAATGGACATGAGCACTGCACCCTAGAGTCAGATACGACTGGCTTTCGAGCAAGGGCAACCTTTACCTTTACCTATTGTTAGATCCCATGCTGCCTGTCATATCTGACTCTAGGGTTCAATGCTCATTTCTGTTCATAGCCAAAGAGCCAGCACTGCCTGTTTGTAGATGTTTCTGTGGACATGTGGCAGGCATGACTAGACACCAGGATGTTGTTACCTTTCTCACCAAAGTTGTCTCTATTTATCTATTTGTAATTTCTTGCTTTTGAACTGCTAGGTTACCAGGAGCTGGGACAGAGATGGTTGTTCAAACCGTCATGTCGGCCTTCCAGCTAACAAGGCGAGCTTCTTAACCACTGAGCTGCAGTTGCTCAAGTGGCTAAGGTGCTGACTGGAAAGTGGCAGGTCAGCAGCTCGATACCTGAGTACTGCAGGACGGAGTTAGCTTCTGCCTCTGTCCCAGCTCCTGCCAACCTAGCAGTTCAAAAGCAAGAAAATTTAGGGAAACAACTAGGGTATTTGGATTAGTCCAAGTCCCTTCCCCTCATCTTCTTGTTTATTTAAGCTTGAGTCCCACCAACCTAGTGGGGCCTCCATCCCACTGCACAGAAGTGGCTCATCTTCTTCTGCCTCTTTCCTCCCATCTAGGGCCTAATTTTTTCACCCTCAGGCGTCTCTTTCCCTAGGGTCTACCTTATGTTTATCAGACCACCACCTCATGATGTCATTATTTGTACTTTCACTGTTATTTTTGCAGTTCTGAAGACATGTTACCTGTATTATACTGAAATTTGTCTGTTTGAGTGATGATTAATCTATACAAAATGCATTCAAACCATGTCTCCCATTCCACTTTATATAATTGCAAGTAGATAAATAGGGAACACTTTGGTGGGAAGGTAAACAGCGTTCCGTGTGCTCCTGTGTCTAAGTCTGCCTGTCACATGACCATGGAAACGTCTGCAGAAGCAGACAGCACTGGTACTTCGGCTTTGAAACAGATGAGCACTGAACCCTAGAGTCAGATACGACTGGCTTTCAAGCAAGGTAAAGGTAAAGGTATCCCTTGCTTGAAAGCCAGTCATATCCGACTCTAGGGTTCAGTGGTCATCTCTGTTTAACTTGGTCCGGACCCTGGCCCTTCACCCACAACACACACACAAACACATAAGAACATAAGAACATAAGAACATAAGAACAGCCTTGCTGGAACAGGCCACAGCCCATCCAGTCCAGCATTCTGTCTCACACAGTGGCTCACCATTTCCTTCAGGGTATTCCCAAGGAGATGCCTTCACCTGCTTAGGATTCCCTGGAAATGGCATTGAGAGATATCCTGCCTATCTCTCCAACCCGGAGGTTGTCCTTAGGTAGCCATAATTATAGCCATTGATAGCCTTGTCCTCCATGAACTTGTCTAATCCTTTCTTAAAGCTGTCAAGACTGACAGCTGTCACCACTTCTTCTGGCAGGGAGTTCCATAGACCAGTAATCCTCTGGGTGAAAAAGTACTTTCTCTTATTTGTTTGAGAACTAGTACCCAAAAGTTTCATCGAGTGTCCCCTAGTTCTAGTGTTGTGCGATAGGGAAAACAGTTTTTCCTTATCCACTTTGTCCACACCGTGCATGATTTTATAAACTTCAATCAGGTCACCTCTTAGACGCCGTCGTTCAAGAGTGAAAAGGCCCAACCGTTGCAGCCTCAGATGGTAAGGAAGGTGTTCCAGTCCCCTAATCATTCTGGTTGCCCTCCTCTGTACTTTCTCCAACTCCATAATATCCTTCTGGAGGTATGGCGACCAGAACTGTACACAGTATTCCAGATGGGGCCTCACCATAGATTTATAAAGAGGCAAAATGACACTTGCTGACTTATTTTCTATACCCTTCCTAATGATCCCTAACATTGAGTTTGCTTTTTTCACTGCTGAGGCACACTGGGTTGACACCTTCATTGAGCTGTCCACCAGGACACCAAGGTCCCTTTCCTGGTTTGTCGCAGAGAGTTCAGACCCCATCAGTTTATAAATGTAATTGGGTTTTTTTGCCCCAACATGCATCACTCTGCACTTACTGATGTTGAAGCTCATTTGCCACTGTTTTGCCCACTCCCCCAGTGTCAAGAGATCCCTCTGGAGCTCTTCACAATCTCTCACAGTTTTCACTACCCTGTATAATTTAGTGTCGTCAGCAAATTTGGCTACCTTGCTTTTTACTCCTACCTCTAGATCATTTATGAAGAGGTTGAAAAGCAGGGGTCCCAGTACTGAACCTTGGGGGACCCCACTCTTTACTTCCCTCCACTTGG
This sequence comes from Bradypodion pumilum, assembly GCA_035047305.1. Classification (NCBI taxonomy): domain Eukaryota; kingdom Metazoa; phylum Chordata; class Lepidosauria; order Squamata; family Chamaeleonidae; genus Bradypodion; species Bradypodion pumilum. The sequence goes on along the minus strand of JAWDJD010000002.1, from coordinate 280,898,912 downwards.
AGAAGTGTCCATTTAGTGCTACCCTCTGTTTCCTGTCCCTTAGCCAGTTGCTGATCCAGGACAAGACCTGTCCCTTTATTCCATGACTGGTAAGTTTATTCAAGAGCCTTTGGTGTGGGACCTTGTCAAAAGCCTTCTGAAAGTCCAGATAAACAATGTCAACTGGATCCCCCTTATCCACATGCTTGTTGACACTCTCAAAAAATTCCAACAGATTAGTGAGCCATGATTTGCCCTTGCAAAAGCCATGTTGGCTCTCCTTTAGCAGCGCCTCCTCTTCTATGTACCTATTAATTCTATCTTTTAGGATGGTTTCCATCACTTTACCTGGGACACATGTCAAACTGACAGGCCGGTAATTTCCTGGATCACCCCTGGATCCTTTTTTGAAAATTGGTGTTACATTCGCTACCTTCCAGTCATCAGGCACAAAGCCTGATTTGAGGGAAAGATTATATATTTTGGCTAGGAGATCAGCAATTTCATCTTTAAGTTCCCTGAGAACTCGTGGATGGATGCCATCTGGTCCTGGTGATTTGTTAGTGTTTAGCTTAACAAGACATGCAAGGACCTCCTCCCTGGTTATTTCTATCTTGCTTAATTCTTCGGTTTCCCTCCCTACGAAGATAGGTTCTGTTTTGGGCATGTGGTCTCTATCTTCTTCAGTGAATACTGAAGCAAAGAATTCATTGAGTCTCTCTGCAATCTCTGTTTCCTCTTTAATAACCCCTTGCCTTCCATTGTCATCTAATGGTCCAATGGCCTTCCTAGTTGGGTTCTTACTTCTAATGTACTTAAAGAAGTCTTTGTTATTCCTCTGAGTATTTTTAGCTATACGCTCCTCAAAGTCTTGCTTTGCTTTCCTTATTGTTGCCTTGCATTTGTTCTGCCAGAATTTATGTTTCTGTCTGCTGTCCTCATTTGGACAAGCCTTCCATCTTCTAAATGAGCTTTTCTTGCTCTTGATCACTTCCCGAACAGCTCCTGTAAGCCACATTGGAGTCCTCTTGGACCTGGCAGTGCCCTTTTTCCTTTTGGGTATGCATTCCAATTGGGCCTCTGTTATTGTTTTTGTAAACAGCCTCCATGCCACTTGGAGTGTTTGGACTCTCTCAATTTTCCCTTTCAGTTTCTTTTTTACTAGTTTCCTCATCTTTGGGAAATTTCCTTTTTGAAAATTTAAGGTCTCTGTGTTAGATTTTATCAGTGGCTTGCGGTCTATGATGAAGTTAAACATAATTGAGTTGTGGTCACTGTTCCCTATTGGATCAGTCACATTAACATCTTGCACCAGATCCTGAGTATTACTCAGGATCAAGTCAAGGATTCTTGTACCTCTAGTTGGGTCTTCAACCATCTGTCCCAGGGAACAATCATTGAGCATATCTAGGAACTTTATCTCTTTATCATGTGCTGAACAACAGTTCACCCAGTCTATGTGAGGGTAATTGAAGTCCCCCATTATAACCAGGCTTCCCTTCCTGGATGCCTCCTTTACAACATTCTCCAACTGCCAGTCTCCCTCAAGAGTTTGGGTCGGAGGCCGATAGTATATGCCTACTGTTAGACCATCCTTGTGGCCTGGTACTCTTACCCACAGAGCTTCTAATGGTGACTCTAAATCACCTAGATATTCCAATTCATAAGATTTTATCACTTCTTTGACATACAAGGCTACACCACCTCCTGTTTGCCCCTTCCTATCCTTCCTGTACAATTTGTAGCCTGGGATAACTGTATCCCATTGGTTATCATCCGTCCACCAGGTTTCAGTGATACCAATAATATCAATATTTTTATCTATTGCTAAGTATTCCAGCTCCCCTATTTTGTTCCGGAGGCTTCTTGCATTTGTATACAAGCATTTATATATGCATTTCTGACACAGTCTTTTGTGTCCAGTTGCATTGTTAGACTGCCTCTTGCATCCTTCTGCTAGAATGCTAGTGACTAGCTCCTTGCTCTGCTCAGTAATTTTTGCATCCTCCTCACTACTCAAGTACACACTTTCCCGAACCGGATCCTGCCCAGCTCCTGTCGGCTTTCCCCCAGTTATCAGTTTAAAAGCTGCTCTGCAGCCTTTTTGATGTTGAGTGCCAGCAATCTGGTCCCATCATGGTTTAAATGCAACCCATCCCTCCTGAACAGATTTGGCTTGTCCCAAAATGTTCTCCAGTTCCTGACAAATCTGAAGCCCTCCTCTCGACACCACCGCCTCATCCACGCATTGAGGCTTCTGAGCTCTGCCTGCCTGGTAGGTCCTGCGCGAGGGACAGGCAGCACTTCTGAAAATGCTACCTTGGAAGTCCGGGACTTCAATCTTCTTCCTAACAACCTAAATTTGGCTTCCAGGACAGACCGCTTGGCCTTCCCAACATCATTAGTACCAACGTGTACCATGACAACTGGCTCGTTCCCAGTTCTCTCTAACAATCTATCTAGATTTCTTGTGATGTCTGCAACTTTTGCACCTGGCAGGCAAGTCACCATACGGTTATCATGTGCATCACAAATCCATTTCTCTGTATTTCTAATTATTGAATCGCCTAGTACAAGGAGCCTCTCTCCTGCAATCTGTTCATCTACATGCACCTCATCAACCATATTAAGGGAGAGAACCTCAGTTTGTTCCTGATGTTCATCTTCCTGGATCTCATCAAGTGTGATGAAGGAGAGATCATCAGGTGGAACCAGTTGTTCCTCTGTGTGTTCCTCGTCAGGTGTGATAAGGGAAAGAGCCTCAAATTTATTCTGTAATTTCAGACTCTCAGAGTGATCCCCTACTCTTCTCCTCCTTTGAGTCACATTCCTCCAACCATCTCCCTCCTGAGTTAGTGAAGGGCCTTCTCCCTCAGAACTGTGCCCTGTCTCTTCTTTGTCCAGCATAGTCTGCTCCGCTCTGTCCAAGAACAGCTCAAGCTCCTTAATTTGTTGGTGGTTAGATATGCGGGCCTCTAGCTGCTGGACCTTCTCTTCTAGTAGTGCAACCAGCTTGCACTTGCTGCAAGTGTAGTTCTCCATGTGCTTTGGCAAGAACACAAACATGGCACAAGAATTGCAGGTAACTACAACTGTTCCCTCAGAATCCATTTTAACAAGTGCAGTATTCTGGGCCTCAAAAATGTACACGTTTACTACCTTTCTACCTAGTAAGACTATATTCTTCTTTTGTTATTAGTTTGTAATCTCGCGCGCCATTAGGCGTGCGGGCCTCTAAAGCAGCTCTACTCCAACTGCAAAACTTACCAGTGCTCACTTCCTTTGTTTGGCTCTCCTCAGCAGCAGCTCTGCTTAAGAGCACATGCAGAGTCAAAATGGCTGACCCTGAAAGAGCTCAGAGCTTTTAAAGGCTAGTGTGGCTCCGCCCCTATGAGTCACAGTTCAGGGAAGGGCCTGGTGTGGCCCTGCCCCCCTGCTTCTGGAAGCTTCAAACTGCTTCCTCTGTTTGAACAGAGGTGGCTCTCAGCAGTTTTAATTATCAATTTAAATTAGTAGAGGCCTCTAAAGCAGCTCTACTCCAACTGCAAAACTTACCAGTGCTCACTTCCTTTGTTTGGCTCTCCTCAGCAGCAGCTCTGCTTAAGAGCACATGCAGAGTCAAAATGGCTGACCCTGAAAGAGCTCAGAGCTTTTAAAGGCTAGTGTGGCTCCGCCCCTATGAGTCACAGTTCAGGGAAGGGCCTGGTGTGGCCCTGCCCCCCTGCTTCTGGAAGCTTCAAACTGCTTCCTCTGTTTGAACAGAGGTGGCTCTCAGCAGTTTCAATTATCAATTTAAATTAGTAGAGGCCTCTAAAGCAGCTCTACTCCAACTGCAAAACTTACCAGTGCTCACTTCCTTTGTTTGGCTCTCCTCAGCAGCAGCTCTGCTTAAGAGCACATGCAGAGTCAAAATGGCTGACCCTGAAAGAGCTCAGAGCTTTTAAAGGCTAGTGTGGCTCCGCCCCTATGAGTCACAGTTCAGGGAAGGGCCTGGTGTGGCCCTGCCCCCCTGCTTCTGGAAGCTTCAAACTGCTTCCTCTGTTTGAACAGAGGTGGCTCTCAGCAGTTTCAATTATCAATTTAAATTAGTAGAGGCCTCTAAAGCAGCTCTACTCCAACTGCAAAACTTACCAGTGCTCACTTCCTTTGTTTGGCTCTCCTCAGCAGCAGCTCTGCTTAAGAGCACATGCAGAGTCAAAATGGCTGACCCTGAAAGAGCTCAGAGCTTTTAAAGGCTAGTGTGGCTCCGCCCCTATGAGTCACAGTTCAGGGAAGGGCCTGGTGTGGCCTTGCCCCCCTGCTTCTGGAAGCTTCAAACTGCTTCCTCTGTTTGAACAGAGGTGGCTCTCAGCAGTTTCAATTATCAATTTAAATTAGTAGAGGCCTCTAAAGCAGCTCTACTCCAACTGCAAAACTTACCAGTGCTCACTTCCTTTGTTTGGCTCTCCTCAGCAGCAGCTCTGCTTAAGAGCACATGCAGAGTCAAAATGGCTGACCCTGAAAGAGCTCAGAGCTTTTAAAGGCTAGTGTGGCTCCGCCCCTATGAGTCACAGTTCAGGGAAGGGCCTGGTGTGGCCCTGCCCCCCTGCTTCTGGAAGCTTCAAACTGCTTCCTCTGTTTGAACAGAGGTGGCTCTCAGCAGTTTCAATTATCAATTTAAATTAGTAGAGGCCTCTAAAGCAGCTCTACTCCAACTGCAAAACTTACCAGTGCTCACTTCCTTTGTTTGGCTCTCCTCAGCAGCAGCTCTGCTTAAGAGCACATGCAGAGTCAAAATGGCTGACCCTGAAAGAGCTCAGAGCTTTTAAAGGCTAGTGTGGCTCCGCCCCTATGAGTCACAGTTCAGGGAAGGGCCTGGTGTGGCCCTGCCCCCCTGCTTCTGGAAGCTTCAAACTGCTTCCTCTGTTTGAACAGAGGTGGCTCTCAGCAGTTTCAATTATCAATTTAAATTAGTAGAGGCCTCTAAAGCAGCTCTACTCCAACTGCAAAACTTACCAGTGCTCACTTCCTTTGTTTGGCTCTCCTCAGCAGCAGCTCTGCTTAAGAGCACATGCAGAGTCAAAATGGCTGACCCTGAAAGAGCTCAGAGCTTTTAAAGGCTAGTGTGGCTCCGCCCCTATGAGTCACAGTTCAGGGAAGGGCCTGGTGTGGCCCTGCCCCCCTGCTTCTGGAAGCTTCAAACTGCTTCCTCTGTTTGAACAGAGGTGGCTCTCAGCAGTTTCAATTATCAATTTAAATTAGTAGAGGCCTCTAAAGCAGCTCTACTCCAACTGCAAAACTTACCAGTGCTCACTTCCTTTGTTTGGCTCTCCTCAGCAGCAGCTCTGCTTAAGAGCACATGCAGAGTCAAAATGGCTGACCCTGAAAGAGCTCAGAGCTTTTAAAGGCTAGTGTGGCTCCGCCCCTATGAGTCACAGTTCAGGGAAGGGCCTGGTGTGGCCATGCCCCCCTGCTTCTGGAAGCTTCAAACTGCTTCCTCTGTTTGAACAGAGGTGGCTCTCAGCAGTTTCAATTATCAATTTAAATTAGTAGAGGCCTCTAAAGCAGCTCTACTCCAACTGCAAAACTTACCAGTGCTCACTTCCTTTGTTTGGCTCTCCTCAGCAGCAGCTCTGCTTAAGAGCACATGCAGAGTCAAAATGGCTGACCCTGAAAGAGCTCAGAGCTTTTAAAGGCTAGTGTGGCTCCGCCCCTATGAGTCACAGTTCAGGGAAGGGCCTGGTGTGGCCCTGCCCCCCTGCTTCTGGAAGCTTCAAACTGCTTCCTCTGTTTGAACAGAGGTGGCTCTCAGCAGTTTCAATTATCAATTTAAATTAGTAGAGGCCTCTAAAGCAGCTCTACTCCAACTGCAAAACTTACCAGTGCTCACTTCCTTTGTTTGGCTCTCCTCAGCAGCAGCTCTGCTTAAGAGCACATGCAGAGTCAAAATGGCTGACCCTGAAAGAGCTCAGAGCTTTTAAAGGCTAGTGTGGCTCCGCCCCTATGAGTCACAGTTCAGGGAAGGGCCTGGTGTGGCCCTGCCCCCCTGCTTCTGGAAGCTTCAAACTGCTTCCTCTGTTTGAACAGAGGTGGCTCTCAGCAGTTTCAATTATCAATTTAAATTAGTAGAGGCCTCTAAAGCAGCTCTACTCCAACTGCAAAACTTACCAGTGCTCACTTCCTTTGTTTGGCTCTCCTCAGCAGCAGCTCTGCTTAAGAGCACATGCAGAGTCAACACACACACACCATCGCTCTCCACACCCACACCCACACACCCACCCACACAAAGGCGAGTCTCTCTCTCTCTCTCTCTCTCTCTCTCTCTCTCTCTCTCTCTCTCTCTCTCTCTCTCTCTCTCTCTCTCTCTCTCTCTCTCTCTCTCTCTCACACACACACACACACACACACAGAGTCTCTCTCTCTCACACACACACACACAGAACAAAGCAAAGCAAACAAAACAAAAAGACAGAGAGCCTTACTTACCCACACACAGGAAAGAAAACAAAACAAAAAGACGTAGACTTAACCAGAAGGGGCAAATGCCGGGGCATCCATCCTGGCCCTCCCTGGCCCAGGGCAAGCCACGTGGGGCAGCTGAGCTCTTTTCTTCCTTTCCCCCCTCCGCCCTCCCCTCGCACGGGCCCACGGAGGAGTCAAAGGAAGTTGGAACGGAAGCAGAGAGATGAAGGCCCAGCCACAAACCACCTTCTCTCTCCCCTTCCACAAGCGAAAAGCCACTGCGGCCTCTGGTGGCAGGAAAAAAACTGCAGCTTTGGGATTTTTTAATAAAAAAGTGATATTATGGGGAAATTAATAAAACGGGAAGAGGGGTAAAAATACGGGGGTTTCCCGGCCAATAAGGGATACTTGACGGGTCTGCCACCCTTAACTGTCACAAATCTAAATGTTAATAGTGGTTGGGTGTTAAAGTACAGTAGTTCAGAATATGTAACCACATGGTCCTCAGAGTGCGTAGAGGCTGAATGTGAGCTTGACACTGTGCTTTGATAGTAATGGTTAGTTTTATCAAACAAAACCCAAACTAATCCTTGTAGTAGTAATCTGGCCGGACATCCCGCTATGGTAATGAAGTAGACCGTACAGCCAGCAACTCAACACTGAGAGTTGGGCAGTGATAAATAACCTGACTCCCTAAAGGGGACAACGGCTATGCGTGGATGAGCCCCTTTAGTTGTGGTGATGGTCCCTCTCAGTGGAGGAAATGTCAATGGAAACCATCAGATTTGGCCCAACGGTAAAATGAGAAGAGGAGGAACCACTTCACTATTCTGATTCCCAACAATCATGGAGGCGGAACAGGCCATGCCAGATGGACTGACTGTGAAGGCATACCTTGTTCATATCCTCAAGGCTGCGGCAGTCCATTGCAGTCCCAGTGTCAAATCCTGCATATCTCATTTCATACGTGCCGCAGGAGATGGCTTCGTGATCATAGTTTGTTGGTCACTTCATGGCAAGCTGGGATCCACCTTAAACAAATTCACACCAATGGCATTTCCCCTGTCTGTCACTCTTCTTTCAAACTCCAATGGCGATGGGATAAGGACAGTGGAGGCAGGTTTTGGGTGAAACTGAAGCCTCTAGTTTGGACCTGCATGTTGGCAGCAGATGTGTGATGGTTGTATTTCTGAGAATTGAATCACCAGAGACACATCCATCAACTGTGAAAATGACCTTCAAGAAAAATGTATACTCGGACACAAGTAGCAGATGACGATGATTAGTAGTAGTTGTTGTTGTTGTGTGCCATCAGATTATCTCTGACCAATGGCAACTCTATGAATAAAAGATCTCCAAAACATCTTGTTCTCACATAGCTTGCTCAGCTTTTGAAAACACAAGCCTGTGGCTTCTCTCTTAGAGTCAATACACCTTATGTTTGGTCTTACACTCTTTTCCCTGCCTTCCACCTTTCCCAACATTATTGTCTTTTCTAGAAAGTCTTGCTTACCGTATTTATTCGAGTATAACGCGCACTCGTGTATAACGCGCACCCCTAATTTTCCATGAAACCTCGGTATAAAATTTTCTCGGCTAGCTGCTCGGTTTCCATGCATTTCAGCATGATCAACAACTTTGAGCTTGAACGAAGCGTCATATGCACAACGTTTACGCTTGATACCCTGAGATGCCATCTAAAGGGGAACCAGTTATATCGGTGAAAAAGAGCACGCCTTAAAATATTGAGGGAGGGGGGGATAATCAGACCCACCTGTTGCAGAAAATGCAATCCGAAACGAGCACTTCCAACCTCCAGGAGCCTCGCTCGAACTGCGAGCTACCTCCGGGCCACGCCTCGTCTCCCGCGCCACCCAATCAGATCCCGTCAATTTCTTCAAAGCCACCCCCCCGCCTCCCCTTCACCCGCCACAGCAATAGACAGCCGACCCAATTCTAAAAAGGAAGTAAAAGAGGCTCGTTTATAACGCGCACCCCAACTTTGATTTCTTTTTTTGGTATAAAATTTTGCGCGTTATACACGAATAAATACGGTAATTTATATTTTAATGCTGCACTTTTTTAGAGTTGTTTTTTCAGATTTACTCTGATGTTGGATATTAGTACTTCATGATCTGTGCCACAATCTGCCCCGGCCTTGTTTTGGCAGCAAGAATACAGCTTCTCCATCTCCTGCTTCCAATTATGTGGTCTATCTGACTTTTATACTAACCTTTTGATGACATCCACATGACATCCACATCTGTTCAGTTGTTTGAAGCATGCATTTGCAATAAGTAAATGGTTAGCCTCCCACTTGATTTCTGTCCCCTAGGCAAGATTTTCTAATCACATTTGGTTCTGCTTTTTTCCCTGCTTAGCATTCCAGTCATCCACTGTTATAAAGTGTCTTGTTTTGGTTGTGATCAATTTCTTCCTGCATGTTTGCATAAAAGCTTTCCATTTTTCTCCTTCAGCATCTTTGGTTGGAGTGCAGACTTGGATGATCATTGTGCTGATATATTCCCCCCTCGCAAAATCTGGCTGATATTATTCAGTCAGACCTTGCATTAAGCCTCCTATCTTCCTGTGCTGCATCTTGCCTCAGTATTAGAGGCACTCCATTTCTTCTGAGTTTGTCATTTCCAAAGTAGAACACTTTGTATTTGTCCAACTGAAATATCCCATTCCAATAAATTTTAGTTCACTGATACCAAGCATTGCAATATTTATATGCTCTATTTCTTGCTTTACGGTTTCCAGTTTATCTTGAGTCGTACTTCTCACATTCCATGTTCCAGTTGTATGTGTCATGCGACATCGAACTTTACTTTCACTTTTGGTCACGTCAGGGTCTACACATCCGTTTGGCTACAATTTAGTTGCCTCGTTAGTGGCAGAGATATTTGTGATTTTCCTTTGCTTTCAGTAGCTGTATTTGTATTTTCTGATCTCGGGATGTCATCGCCTGGCATTATATAATGTCTCATTTTAGTATGTCTCCTCGTAGGGTTTTCTTGGTAAGTTCAGTAGGAATTTATCATTCCCAGTAACTGTGCAACAAAGGTTAGTTTGAGTGTCACTGCCATTGCTTCCTCTGCTAGTGTCACCTTCAGCTACTGTTGCTGCCCAATAGCTGTTACCACCATTAGTTGTTGTACTCTCTAATACCAGAGGGACAGTTTAGAGCAAGGGGTTATCTTGTAGTTTTTCTAGACGCTTTACACTTGGATCTTTGTGGCCCCTGGACTCCTCCTCCGACTTGAAGTGTGCCCTTAGCACTAGATTTCATGCTGCTGATGCTGTTCTGTTTAAGTAGTTACTGTACCTGCAAGGGGAGGAACCAGGAAACTGAGTCAGTGGCTATGTGCTGATGATCCCTCCCTCTCTCCCTTTCTTTTCCTGTCCCTCCTCCAGCCAAGCTTACCTAAATTAAACTTTGAAGAAAGCAGTCGTTTTTACTTCAAATTCTAGGCCTTCTCTATTGTCATAGCTTCTTTGCAGTAAAACCTAGCATTCAGGAGTAGAGAAAAGTGCTGATGTATGGGGGCTCCTACTGTTCTTCTCTCCTTCCCTATGGAACAGATACGTAACTTCTGCTGTATAGTTTCAGCTATTGCGGTCTCTATGTGGAAACTTTGTGGAGGCAGTTGTTTTCTGAAATTGTCTATTTATGTATATAGAGTGGGAACTATCCAAAAATATGAATAAAATCTCTGCAATGTTATTAAACATTTTAATATAATGCCCACATGTTGGGCTGAATTCAGAAATGCAGTATGGATTTAATTGTAATAATTGACAACATATGTTGTCATAATCTGGGATTAATATATTCCACAACTCTTCTGTATAATCATTTCCCCTGCATCCTAGACGTTTATTGAGCACAGGGGAGCTGTTTATTGCTTTTGTTTTGAAAGTGTTTTGATTATCCCCTTATTATCTCATAGTTATATAGGCAACCTATTGTAAAGAGGAAGATCGTTGCTAAAGGGGTTGGTATATGTAAAGGAAAGGAGTCCAGTGAAACAAATTGTATGTTGTGTATGCATTGAAAAGAATGAGCAATATCCTTTATTCTTTGTGTATATGTGTTTTTCCCCTTTTGCAAGTTGGCTTCTTTCACTGTAGCTAGTCTCTTGGGCAAAATACAGTTGACTGAGAAAAGTACACAAATTAGTGACTAAAATCCAGAAGGATGCTCAAAATCTTCTAGGCTCTTGATTATCTACTGTAAATGTATATGATATTGCTTTAAAACTGCTTAGCCTATTAATGGCTGCATTTTAAAACTTTGAATACCCATAGAAAAATGACTGCATTTTCGTAATGTTCTACTCCAGATTTTAAAATATATACATATGGCTGCCCAACATAATCAGTAAATCCCTGTAAGGATAATGTGCAACTCATACTATCACCGTAAAATATTGGCTTTTAGACAGGGCAGGGATGGCTCATGGGTTAAGTGAGAGGAAGCTTACCGCTGGAATTTCAGAGAGGGTCACTCCTTCTGCTCCAGTTATGAGATCTTTATGCTTTATGATTTTTCAGAGGGGCACAACAGTTAGCGTGAGCAAGAGAAAATACAAAGATATTCTCTGTACGTTACTTTTATAGTAATACTGTGTCAAGCACAAAAATATGAGCCTGGAACCTTAGTGAGCAAAAATAATTGTCATTTCTAGTGGCAGAATGTTGGCAGCGGCTGCAACTCGTATCCGAGAAAGCATTTTTTCCTGAAGCAGGAAAAATGCCATTGGCATGAATTTGTTTAAGGTGGATCCCAGCTTGCCATGAAGTGACCCACACAACAATGATTATGGAGCCATCTCCTGCGGCACATATGAAATGAGACATGCAGGATTTAACACCAGGACTGCAATGGACTGCCGCAGCCTTGAGGATATGGACAAGGTGCTACTTCACAGCCAGTCCATCTGACATGGCCTCTTCCGCCTCCATGACCGTTGGGAATCAGAAAAGTGGTTCCGCCTCTGCTCATTTTGCCATTGGGCCCAATCTGATGGTTTCCAGTGGCATTTCCTCCACTGAGGGGGATCATCACCCCACCTAAAGGGGCTCATCCGCCCATACCTGTTGGCCCCTTTAGGGAGTCAGGTTATTTACTGCTGCCCAACTCTCGGCGTTGAGTCTCTGGCTGTACTCTGTTACCGTAGTGGGATGTCCAGCCAGACAACAGTGGCAGAACAATTTAAAAGAATAAGGAGAGTTTGCAATATTAAGAAGGACATATATGTGACTCTAAGCAATTCTGAGTAACTTTTTGAAAAACTAGTATGCACCTGTAAAACTAAAAAAACCTGATATCCAAATTGGGGGGAAAGGAGCCATAGACACACACACCCCTCTCCATGGTGCCTTATTTACAGATGTGGAATGCTTTCCGACAGTGCTGGTAGTTCTGCAATTGGGCCACGTGATGCCTTTTCATTCTGTTAATATGATGTCAGCTAGGCTCAGAGTTGTGTTAATACAGCATGGAACATGTATGAAATTCACTGGCCTCGAAGCTTCTCTACCCTCTATCACTCAGCCTTTGGGCTTGGGCATTAGTTAGCCTCTATGTTTTTCTCGCTACGAAGGTTTTAAGTATTTCTTTTGTGTTTCTTTTGTCACAGCTTTAGTGATGGTGGTTTAGCATCAGAGTGAATCTGTTCAGGGAGAATGTCCAGTTTGCTCATATCCTTCAGCTTTTTGAGAATCCCTTATGGGATTCTGGGGAAGGCCACAGGGTTGTGCCATGATAGACTTGTGGGTCCCAAACCTGGATCCCATTTCCTTACTTTCCCAGCATTTCCCAGCAGCGCACTAGTCAGTGAACAGGCTGTTTGATGTTTGGTTCTGCTCCATGATGTTTTGCCACAGCCAGGCAACTGAAATCAATAAAGCTGCAGACAATCTTTACTCCATAAAACTGAATTATCTAGTGCTGTTTCTTCTTCCACCTCACTCCTGCTATGTAATGATAGGCAGCAACTTATTTTTCCTAGTGTGAACTTATGGCCTTTGAGAAATATTAAGACAGCAATGAGAACACCAAGGATTACTTCAGAGGTGGTTAAAGATAATACAGGAGGAAAAACTTGAAACATTGATAATGACATCTAGGAGTTGATGTAGAAGAAATCAGGATTTCAGAACATATCACATTTACACACAAGTGGTATCTGACACATAAAAGATAAAATCAGATTGCTAGCACAAGTGCCAGACAGTCTGCTATGGTTATGGCTCATATTACTATGTGTAGTTGTGTCCCAAGGTTCAACATTTTTGAACTCTTTTTTTTAAAAAAAAGATATGGGGGAAATAGCAAATGAAAAATACAATTAGTGCTCTTCCTCTTCAATCCATTTGCTGACATTGTTTTAAGGAGAAAATGCAAATTTATTACATAAAGAGCTGCTTTCAATTTTTTGTTTAGCTGCCAGGCAGGTTGTCGCAACTCATTGGAAGGCATGACAGATACTACTATTTCACTTTAGTACGCAAAAAACAGTTATTTAGGATTTATGAAGCAGCTAGCTTCACAAGTCCAAGCTCTACAAAGGTTTTTTTTTCAACACGTGTGTTTACAAAACTTGGTACCCAATTGTAGACTTTGTAAACTGAAATGAACCTATGCTTTACAGAACTATTCAATTGATTACAATGAGTTGATATTCTTTGCAATATTTTAATCTCATCCTGTAGATTTGTTATTTTATGAGAGGAATGTTATTTATGTATTACGGTGGTTTGAGGGGATCACCTCTACCCAAGAAGGTTGTTGGCTCCTACTGGAACATCCAGGCAGAACCCTCAGAATCAGCTACTGATGGATCTGACTTGAGTTTGGGACAGGAATATCCAACTAAGGAGGAGGAGGAGGGTGGCACTGAGGAAAATCAGGATTTTAGAGATGCTTAGGTGGGGCATGGGCAAAAAAAGGTTGGGGACCACTTCCCTAAGGGCAAGCAGCTTGCCTGATGGCCCAGTTTGAACTGCTATACCTGGTCTTGAAGATGGTCATCAGCTGGTGCTGGGTTAAGCAAGATCCATGCTTACCTGGAGGTGGCACAGGAGACAAAAAAGGCAGAACAGCACCAGTGCCTTCCAGCAGGAGAAGCTTCCTCTGCTGCAGCTATTCCTGCAACCAGTGAACCCAAACCTTGTCCTTGCTGTAGGTTTATAAACCAAGGCTCTTTAGAACCACCCCCTTTGTTCCTCTGTGGATAACCCACATTAGCATTCCATCAGGCTCCAGTGAAGCTAACTCCAGCCTAGGCTGAGCTGGAAAAAATACTGTTAACTTCTTCCTTCAGTCAAGTAACAGGGGTGGTTTAAACTCCTGCTTTAGTTGTGTGTCCCCCTCCCTTCCTATAAACCTTGATGAACTTTGGTCAGACTATATGGAGTTGATGGATACGTTGAGAGCATCTTCCCATCTGTTTAAGCATGGGGCACACAATAGTCCTCTTCAAGCAGGAAGGGATGAGTTGGTAATCTGTGTTGCTCATTCTATCATCATACCCTTGACTGACTTCAACAACCATGAAGATGAAGGATCAAGGGAAGAAGTTGTGGCTTTGCAGTGTTTAAGCGCCTTGTCCATGTCATCGCCATCTCTTTGCCCCACCAAAAATACCAGGACAAGGTATGACCTATCAGGTGTGTGGGGCCCATCTTATATTTGGATAGACCTACTGAAGCCATGCTTTCCATAAACTCAGGGGCCAGACCCAAAGCCATCAGCTTCACATGGACATTGAAATCTCCTAAGAAAAGCAACCTAGTGAATCCCTTTCATTTGCTATAACCTTGCACAAATTTTCCATGGAGTTATTAAGAGAATCATTGCTACAGTTCTGTATGACTTCTCTTATTATATTAGTTTGATTTGATTTATTCGATTTGTATGCCGCCCACTCAGCATACACCAACTCAGGGCAGCTCACAAAGATCACAACATATCAAACATTACAGTACAATAAAATATAACAATACAATAAAATGTAACAATGCAATAAAAATAACAATGCAATAAAATAAAATAAAACAATACAATAAAAAGTAACAGTGCAATAAAATGTAAAATACCAACACATATATTGACAACTGTGGCAAAGGGACCATCATCTGCTGAATCAGCCACCAGCCCTCCCCAGCTGTTCCTCTTTTCTCAGGATTGGTGGGTGAGGGGGCCAGGGGCCAGAGCAAGCAGTTTTTAAACAGGCACTGGCCCTCCCCAGCTGTTCCTCCTTCCTCTGTTCATCTGTTGATCTGTTTATTTGGTTTATATTTCACCTATCTTCTATGAGTGGGACTTAAAGCAGCTAGCAGTATTATAGTGCAAATACAATTAAAACATAAAACGTTGATCATTAAAAAAAATGAATGGATCAATAAAAAGAGAATGCAGCGCATATCAAGTTAACCCCCCGCCCCCCGCTGCAGCAAGTGTGGACAGTTGCAAAACCCCTGCATCAATCAAAGTCTTTGCTTGCTAGAAGAAAAACAACATGGAGGAATAGAAGTAATTACATGTTTCAGTAACTCTAATGAAGTGACTTTATTTGCTATCACATACTGTCTAGTTTTGTACATTCAGTTGTGTTGGACTAATGTTCCCATTTCCTGTTTTATTCAACAGGCAAGCTTGGGATCTTGCTGTGGATATATGTCTTTCTCAGTTGCCTACCATAATAGAGGAAGGAACTGCATTCAGGGTAAGTGTGTTAAGTTTTTTTCTGATCTATTGCCTCATACTTACATTATGCCCATATTTCTGTATATCATCTCTTTCATGTTCTGCTCCCCTAATACCTGTAATACCTAAGTAGATTAACATAGTAAATAGTCTACAAGGACTAGTTAGTACCTTCAGAACAGCTTTCCATTCACTTTTTAGAATTGCTGATTCCTCATCATAGGATTCTACTTCAAAGAAGTCTGTCATCCTTTTATCTCTTTTGTAAACTTCATCGGCCTATTGCTTCCATCTTTTTTTCCTGTTAGACATTCAGCATTCCTAATCAGGACTTAAATTTCCCTTTCATTTCTTGGATCTCCTTGAAGAGATCTCTTGTTTTTTTCCTTTTTATAATTCTCTTCCTTGTTAATGTAGTTGTTCTCCACGTGCCTGTTCCTGAAAGTTGGGTAGTTGTTCTCCATGTGCCGGTTCCTGAAAGTTGGGTATCAGGATTCTGACCCTTTCATTTTACAATTTTAAGTGCCCCCCCTCCCAATTATCCATCCAGATTTTTCTTTTCTTTTTAGGACAGGAATTCTTTTTTTTTCATTCTTCCTTAATAATATCTCTGGTTTTAACCCACAGTTCTTCTGGTTCCTGATGAATTGAGTATAGTATTGCAAAATCTGTTTCTTACACAGATTTTAAATTCCTCAGGAACATTATGTTGCCACTGTGATACTTTTAGAATTCTTTTTCAGTTTCATTCCAACGTTGGATATTTGCAATTTATAATCCATTCTCTTCTCTACTCAAGTGCTATGATTATACTGTATGCCATTACGTCACTTATGACTTACAGTGACCCTAGAAGAATTTTCAAGCCATATGAGACTTTCCCTGATAGAGGACGGACATATACCTAAGCCTCCTATGTCCTAGTCCAGTGGTGGTGAACCTTGGCACTCCATCTGTTCTTGGACTTCAATTACCAGATGCCCAAGTTAGTACACCTCCTGATCAGGGTTTCTTGGAATTGAATTCCAAGAACAGCTGGTGTGCCAAGGTTCACCACCACAGTCCTAGTCTGACTCTTCATCCACTACACAACACTGGCTCTTGTGGACATGTTACTGTAAATTATATTTTTTATATATATATTGTGCTCTCCTGATACCTGCTTAGACTGGCACTAATTTCCTCTAGCTAAACAGCAGCTGTACTGTTTAAATATTTCCTGTGGTGCTCTGAAGTCTAATTAATTTATTACAGCAAAGGTTTTTTCTGGAGTATACTCAGTGATGCGCTGCAAAAAAAATTACTACCCCCACCCTGGGTGTGGCTAACTCTGTGGGCCATGCCCACTTGGCCGGCCATACCATGGCCTGGGGTAGGGAGGTGGGCGTGGCCTGGGGGAATTTCCACTACTGGTGCCCGCGCACTTGTGGGCACCAGGAGCAGCGCATCACTGAGTATACCCCACTTTATTAGCTAAAAGCTTGTGCTGAAGATGAAGCCTATAATACATTTATTTGTCTTCAAGGTGCCACAGAACTCTCTTGTTTTAGTAAAGGTTTCCCTTGCTTGAAAGCCACTCGTATCCGACTCTAGGGCTCAGTGCTCATCTCTGTTTCAAAGCCGAAGACCCATCACTGTCTGCTTCTGCAGACGTTTCCATGGTCATGTGGCAGGCATGACTAGACACCGGAGCACACGGAATACTGTTACCTTCCCACCGAAGTGGTCCCTATTTATCTACTTGCAATTTATTGCTTTTGAACTGCTAGGTTGGCAGGGGCTGAGACAAAGACGAGAGCTCATTCCATCCTGCAGTTCTCGGGAACCAAACTGCTGACCTTCCGCCTCCCAATCAGTGTCTTAGCCACTTGAGCCACTTGTTTTACCAAGGGCTTAAATCAAACCTCAAGCCACACTTTTTTGCTACAGTGTAATCTGTGTTCTTGTTAGAAAAAATATATGGCTCGACTTGTTAGATGGCAATATTTCTAACTTCTTTGGCCTGCTAACTATTTTCTATCACTTGCAAGAAGTTTTTCCCCCTATCTTGCAAGTGATAGAAAATAGTTAGCACATTAAAATGGCAGGCCAGACAACTCTGGCAGAGACAGTGTTTAGAGATGGCTGATTATATATACTTTTTAGTGTGTCTCAATGTATGCTTGTGGTAAGTGCCCAATAAAGTCTAAATTATTATGTAATTGATTTGCAAGCTTCTTCTGTTTACTGTTAACTGCAGCACAGAGAGATTTACATATTCCCATTCTGGATGGAAATTAGTTAGTTAGTTATATGCCATCAAGTCAGAAGAGACTTATAGCAATCCTAATAGGGCTTTCAAGGTGAATGAGATATTTAAAGAACTGGTTTGCCAGTTCCACACTCCCAGTAAGTTTCCATGGTTGAGTGGGGACTGCGCCCGAGTTTCCAGAGTCCTAGTCCATCACCTTATTGTTACACCACACTCCACACTGGATGGAAATTACTTTCATAAAATTATAGAGCAGAGCGTTGAGATCTGTACTATGTGTTCATTATACCAAGATTTTAAAGTGGGATTTCAAAAATTTAAACTAACTCTCCTGATGCTAATATAACAACAGACACAATATTAAAGAATTATCATTTGTAAAATTTCGCATATTTTGCTTTTTACATTTATTTCTTTATATGATAATTTCATAATGTCACATTGTTGTTTTTATCGTGTCAGAAGCACACAAAGGTGCTTTCTGGGTTGAAAAGATTTTTGCTAGAGGGACTCCACTCACGGACGCCCGAATGAGGCTCCTTTAATGTCTCCAAGATCTTTTCCCACCAAAGTGATCCCTATTTATCTACTTGCAATGTATTGCTTTTGAACTGCTAGGTTGGCAGGAGCTGGGACAGAGACGGGAGCTCATTCCGCCATGCAGTACTCAGGTCTTGAATTGCCGACTTGCTGACCTTCCAGCTGACAAGGTGAACTTCTTAACCACTGAGCCGTTGCAGTCAATTAAATTCTGAGTTAATAGTTACTCTTTTCAGGGTTTTCTAGGCATAGAAAGCACTCAGAAATAGTTTACCACTCCCTTCTTCTGAGGGTGCCCTGGGGCTGTGCAATTTACCTGAAGTTACACAGGCTGTCACTTCTGGGTTGCACACTGAAGACTCAAACTCCCAGCCTTTGTCCCTGTAGCTGGCTGTCTAACTCAGTGACTTATCTAGCCAGCAGGTTCTTTCTGTAATATATCCCTATGTGGAGAAATAGCTGGCTGGATAGTTCAGTGGCTTAGGCATCTGGCTGCAGAGCTAGAGGCTGGGGGTGTGATTTCCCACTCTACCTCCCAGGAGAAGAGCCGCCTTGTGTAATCATGGGCAAGCTGAGTAGTCCCAGGATGCCCCTGAAGAAGGGAATGATAAACCACTTCTGTGTATGCATATAAACTTTGCACATGGTGCCATCACAGGTCTTTGTATTCTCTACATCAGGGGTTCTCAACCTTTTCAAGTCAGGGGCTGGGTCATGCTCCCTCAAACAATTGAGGGGGACAGACTGGTTGCCCCCCCCCCATCCTTTATGGATGCCATAAATGAGTCCGCGGCTGATTCCGGCAGCAGCCAGATTATTTGGCACCGCAGGCTGTAGGTTGAGAACCCCTGCTCTACATAGAAAATCCTGGAAAGGGTCAGAATTGGCCTGACGGCACAAAATTATTTATTGCTATGTAGAAAAATGAGTATATGTTTTTCCTTTCTTTATCTGACTTTCAACGGGGGAATACTAAAATGCTGTTACTTATTCTAAACTGGAAAGACTCGTGAGGCTATTTCCCCCCATTTTATGGGCAGAACTATTTAAGTTATGGCTCTTTTATAGGCTCATTAGCTTCTTTGGTCATGATACTCTGATAGATTTGGGTCAAGAATCCTTGACTTGATCCTGAGTAATACTCAGGATCTGGTGCAAGATATTAATGTGACTGATCCAATAGGGAACAGTGACCACAACTCAATTATGTTTAACTTGATCATAGACCGCAAGTCACTGAAAAAATCTAACACAGAGACCTTAAATTTTCAAAAAGGAAATTTCCCGAAGTTGAGGAAACTAGTAAAAAAGAAGCTGAAAGGGAAAATTGAAAGAGTCCAAACACTCCGAGAGGCATGGAGGCTGTTTACAAAAACAATAACAGAGGCTCAATTGGAATGCATACCCAAAAGGAGAAAGGGCACTGCCAGGTCCAAGAGGACTCCAATGTGGCTTACAGGAGCTGTTCGGGAAGTGATCAAGAGCAAGAAAAGCTCATTTAGAAGATGGAAGGCTTGTCCGAATGAGGACAGCAGGCAGCAACATAAATTCTGGCAGAACAAATGCAAGGCAACAATCAGGAAAGCAAAGCAAGACTTTGAGGAGCGTATAGCTAAAAATACTCAGAGAAATAACAAAGACTTCTTTAAGTACATTAGAAGTAAGAACCCAACTAGGAAGGCCATTGGACCATTAGATGACAATGGAAGGCAAGGGGTTATTAAAGAGGAAACAGAGATTGCAGAGAGACTCAATGAATTCTTTGCTTCAGTATTCACTGAAGAAGACAGAGACCACATGCCCAAAACAGAGCCTATCTTCGTAGGGAGGGAAACCGAAGAATTAAGCCAGATAGAAATAACCAGGGAGGAGGTCCTTGCATGTCTTGTTAAGCTAAACACTAACAAATCACCAGGACCAGATGGAATCCATCCACGAGTTCTCAGGGAACTTAAAGATGAAATTGCTGATCTCCTAGCCAAAATATATAATCTTTCCCTCAAATCAGGCTTTGTGCCTGATGACTGGAAGGTAGCGAATGTAACACCAATTTTCAAAAAAGGATCCAGGGGTGATCCAGGAAATTACCGGCCTGTCAGTTTGACATGTGTCCCAGGTAAAGTGATGGAAACCATCCTAAAAGATAGAATTAATAGGTACATAGAAGAGGAGGCGCTGCTAAAGGAGAGGCAACATGGCTTTTGCAAGGGCAAATCATGCCTCACTAATCTGTTGGAATTTTTTGAGAGTGTCAACAAGCATGTGGATAGGGGGGATCCAGTTGACATTGTTTATCTGGACTTTCAGAAGGCTTTTGACAAGGTCCCACACCAAAGGCTCTTGAATAAACTTACCAGTCATGGAATAAAGGGACAGGTCTTGTCCTGGATCAGCAACTGGCTAAGGGACAGGAAACAGAGGGTAGCACTAAATGGACACTTCTCCAAGTGGAGGGAAGTAAAGAGTGGGGTCCCCCAAGGTTCAGTACTGGGACCCCTGCTTTTCAACCTCTTCATAAATGATCTAGAGGTAGGAGTAAATAGCAAGGTAGCCAAATTTGCTGATGACACTAAATTATACAGGGTAGTGAAAAATGTGAGCGATTGTGAGGAGCTCCAGAGGGATCTCTTGACACTGGGGGAGTGGGCAAAACAGTGGCAAATGAGTTTCAACATTAGTAAGTGCAGAGTGATGCATGTTGGGACAAAGAACCCCAATTACATTTATAAACTGATGGGGTCTGAACTCTCTGCGACAAACCAGGAAAGGGACCTTGGTGTCCTGGTGGACAGCTCAATGAAGGTGTCAACCCAGTGTGCCTCAGCAGTGAAAAAAGCAAACTCAATGCTAGGGATCATTAGGAAGGGTATAGAAAATAAGTCAGCAAGTGTCATTTTGCCTCTTTATAAATCTATGGTGAGGCCCCATCTGGAATACTGTGTACAGTTCTGGTCGCCATACCTCCAGAAAGATATTATGGAGCTGGAAAAAGTGCAGAGGAAAGATAAATCCCCATTCTTGCTACCTTAAGGCCAGGCTGGCCTTACATAGGCATTAAATACAAATCTCCCCCAATCCTAGAAAAGTAGGGAGTCATCTTCCGCAACAAAAGAAGCAGACAGTTAAAGACAACATAATCGTTTAGGATACCACTGCTTGCCTCCCTGTAGCATCTCCCTCATTAAGCTAATGAGAAAATGTCTTGTGGGAACTAATTGCTGGGATTCTAGGTTTTGCCCTCCTTACCCAGATGTCTCCTCTGTTTGTTGCCCTCCTGCTGATACGTGATGAGGCAGATCTGCCAGAGTAACATTTACTAGGATTTTTTAAAAAAATTAAATTTCTAATGTTTGCTAATTAGCCACAGTGTATTATGTGTCTGATTTATTTGAAAAATGTCATGACAGAGATGGATGGGGCTTGACATACACAAATGCTGCTCACAGCATGGAGTGTTATAATATCTTAATATAATTATCATATTTAAAGCTTTAAATTTGACCTCTGTTGATATCCTTCTCTTATTATGGAGTGGTAGGATGGAATGAGCTAGTGACATATAGATCAGAAGCATCCTTTCCCACAGGATAGACTCCTGAGATAATTTTTGAAGTGGTAGTCCTGTTAGTGTGTGCAAGCATATCAGAGAGTAAACAAAACAACAGAAAGACAAAAACTAACTCCTGTACTTAAATGTGAGTTTTCATGGATCAAGTCCAGAAGACTAACTCCTGTATTTAAATGTGAACTTGGTGGACTTGATCCACAAAAGCTCACATTTAAGTACAGGAGTTAGTTTTTAAGAAGGTACCACAACTTTTTTTGTAGTTTTGTTTTGTTTACTCTCTGATATCCTGAGATAATGTTAATGTAAGTTGACTAAATTTCACAGGGGTTACAAACGAAACCTAATTAAAATCTTCCTGCCATTATTGCATCTGTGAATAGTCATTCAAAAGATATTAATCTGAATTCGTAAGGACAAATATCTTTTAATTTGACTCAGTGCTTTTCAGTGTTGGAATAGTTAGTGTTTATAGTTTACCCTTTCAAATCTGTGGGTAGTCATCCAAAATCAAAGATCAAAATTTTCAACAGATGCCTATTCACCAAAACTGTACTCAAGGCAAAAAGAGTATTTGCAGCCACCAGGAACAGAGGTTCTCCTTTTTAGTCAACTTCAGCAGGAATCCTGCACCAACATGATCGACATTTTTAAAAATACCAGGGGTTCAAATCTAGACATAGAGTTCTAATGTCTTGTGGTTTCCATCCCTCCCACCACTTTTTTGGGCAGTCTAAACTGCTCCCAGAATATTCTAGGGGCAGAAAATTGGCCCCTAGGTCTGCCAAAGTTGCACATTTGCACTTTGAGAGTAAATTCTCTATCACTTGGTCTGACTAGAAATCAAAATCCTTATGCCAAGTGGCCACATTCCAATCCAAAAGAAAGAATTTTTGTCACTGCTGAACATGATGATAACAATGCATTCTCTTTTCTGCTCCCCTATTTTGATGATTTGAATCTTACAAGAGAGCCAAAATGACATCGTGCCCGTAGTCCTCTTTACTGGATAGGAATTAGTAATGTATAACCATTATACTGCACTGTAATGATTTCCAAATTGCTGTGGATATACCAGTAGAAGTTGGTTTTTAGAGAGAATCACATTGATTATTTTTCCCCAAAGGTGATAGAGATGGGGAGCATAAATGTACTTGAAAGAGAAATACAGTATCAATAAGGCTTGGCACTGCCTGTAGAATTTTGCAGCAAGGAGAATATGTAAGACATGAGGCCGTTGGCTTTGGGTCAAGAGCCATAACTGAAGTTACAGATGAAAGGAATCATTCAGTAGTCCTGGAGAGAAAGTGACTTAGTCATAGCAACAGGCCAGAAAGACTGAGCTGTGAATGCACCTAATAGGATGAAGGCAGGTGTGAAAAATGCCAGATAGAAGTAGATTACTCTACTATAGAACAAAAGCCCCCTTTGACTATTGAAAGAGGTGAAAATGATTTGCAGTCATTCCAGTCTCCAGAAGCTTGGACAGGGTATATATCTACAAAAAAGATAGTGATGTATGTATTGTTTGTCCCTTTTTAGTGGTTATTGGTACACTTAAAGCTTTTTGCATGCACATGGGTTGTTTCTGCATTTGCATGAAACTGTCATAATATTCTAGAGTTAAAGTAGAGAGACTTTTAGGTCCCTCTCCCAACCACTGTGTATGATCACATGCTGAGTGATTATTCTTCATTTTCGTTTAACTACTGCTGTTTACACTTGTTTGAGCATGTTGCTAGAGCTTACTATTTGATTTTAATTCTTACTGTTTTTTCTTCCCTTTTTTCTTGAGCTATTTCCCCTTAACACCCCCCCTCCCAAAAAAAAAAGAAGAGGAAGAGAGAGAGAAATTAGTTATTGTTCACATGCCCTACGATTTTCGGCCTTGGCAGGCCATTTAAGAAGTGCATTTGTGTGCAAATAAGAACCCCCTCACCCACAGACATTATAAGTGATGGTGAACCTTTTAGAGACTAAGTGCCGAAATGCAACCAAAAACAAACTTATTTATCACAAAGTGCCAACACGCAAAGGAGAGGGAGGAAACGCTCCCATTGGGCTGCTGGGCAGAAGGGCGGAGTGAACTCTGTGCTAGGGCGACCGCATGGGTGCCCACAGAGAGGGCTCTGAGTCCAACTCTGACACACATGCCATAGGTTCACTACCACTGACCTATACTGCATTGGAGAAAACACCACAACCAAACCCGCCATCACCACTGACATTTCACTAAAGTTGCTTTTATATGCAGGCAAACTTGCCTCAGAACCTTTCTGTGGGAGAAGCAGTCAGTACCACCTCTTCAACCCCAAGACCATAGTCCCAATATCTTGATCCACTACTGTGGATCAGCCAGATCATCTATAGATTCACAGATGACCACTCAAAGAACCACAGTTTTAATCCATTCTTTTCCAGCATCTTGGTACTTCAGATGCATGTTTGGGGAATCACATATTACCCCTGTGATTTAGAAAGAAATAAAGTTTAAATCGATGCTTCACAAACTTTGGAGTTCAGAGATTCAGATGATCTTGTACTACAGCACGGGTTCCCAGCCTAAGGGAACCCCACCTCCACCCCTCCAAGGGCATTCGAGAAACAAAATGGCCACCCCATGAAGCTGTTGGAACAAAATGGCCACCCCCATCATGCAGGCAGGGCAAAATAGCTATCCGGCCCTTAAAGTTGACTTAGAGAGCATGACCCGGACCCTGGCTTGAAAAGGTTGGGAATCTCTGTACTACAGCTTCCAGAAACCTTGGGAGTCTATTTAATAGTCATGGCTTCTAGTCATTGTACTCCAAGAAAGTACAGTATGAGACCCTAGATTTGGAAACCACTGGTGCACATAGATTGACATAAGGTGTGTTTGGGTTAGGTAATTTGTTTTCTAAACCTTGTATAGTCATTTTGTATGTAGATATATATTCTTTTCTTTTCCCTTCTCTTTAAAATAGTGATGCATTTTAAAGATGGACATCTGACTAACAATATCAATCTGTTTTTTCCCCAACTCCTTTGTAATTCTTTCTTCTATTTAGGCTAAGAAAGATGTCAATCTTTTCTACAAGTCCTTTCCTTTGCTGGGTCTGTAGCTGTTAGTCAGCCTTTATGTTACAGCTTCATTTTATAATATTCTGAGCATTGTAAAACCAGGGGCTTAGTTTTCTATTCCATTGCTTTTGCACACAGTGGATTGAATGTTAGTGAACATTCTTGATTCTAACTCACCATTTTCTAATCAACATTTTGCTCTCTGATCCATCAGGAATTACTGCTCACCCATCTAAGATAGCGTCTGTCAGCCAGCAGTAATCCTGTAAGAAACTCTGCTTTAGTGGAGGCTTGAGTGTTAGCCACAAGGGGGGAGAGAATTTAAGGATCATTAAGGTTAGTCATTCAGTTTTGTAACCAGACTAGAAGACATCACAGTCAGAATCTCATATGTCAAAATGCTCTCACAGAGTTTCTTAAACATTATCATAGCAAGCCTCTCAAGGTCAAATAGTTGTAGCCATAGTGAATGTACCCCTGATACATGTGGATAACAGGAACTCATTCGTCTTAGGTGAAGAAAGGTGCAAGTCAGATGCAGAAGGAGGCAGTACTGCATGTTTTTAGAGATTTTACTGGGACGAAGCAAAGCTATAACTTTTCCAACATGATGACAATGAGTTGAGCACTCAGCCTCAAGATTCATTTGTTCTTTTTTGACTGGTGAGAGCTTTATTTAGTCTACCTGCAGAAATGGTAGACTATCTTCTTTCTAGAAGGTGGTGAAAGCTGCAGTTGAAAACATCTGAAGGGCTCTGAATAGTAAGAGAGACATTGCAGATTTTATCACACTCCTCTTCATGTTTAGAGTAAAAACTTATGAGACTGTAGTCTAGTACAAAGTTTCATTGAGTGTTTCACTAACTACTTTATAAGTATTAACAGGGGAGCAGTATAAGAAGCAATGATAAAAACAGAACTCTGATACTGTTACTGGCACTGTTATAAAGAGAATGCTCTGTATTTCACCATATCCTACTGGACTTCAGAAATTCAAAATGTAGCATACTCTTTAGAAATTGAGGTGGGTTGTATAAAAGGCTAAAATATACTAGCTAAAAATAACAGGTAAAATCATAGGAGCATCTCAACCAGCAGAAAATAGTATCTAATCAAAAGAGCAATTAATAAATTAGTCATAAAATCCTTCTAGAACAAAATGTGGTGATGTTGGGATGTTCAGGGGGAGGTCCTACTAATATTGAAAAGGAAAAAAATTTACATGAGTTTTTTCATTTACCCCCAAATATCATTCTCTACACACATTGTTGTTATTACGTGCTGCCAAGTTGGCTCTGACTTACGGTATCTTATAACTGACAGATCTCTTTTGCATAAGTCTTCAGTATAATGTTACCACCCTTTTTTAGAAATTCCTTCCATCCAGATTTTTCTTTTCTTTTTAGTATGGGAATTACCTGTACTGTATTTCCTTCTTCCCTAATAATGTCTCTGATTTCAATTTAGAGTCCTTGAGTTTAGTAGTACAAATCCATTTTCTCTTGTTGTTGTTTAGTCGCACAGTCGATTCCGACCCTTTGCGACCCCATGGACCATCTTTCTCCAGGCACCCCTGTCCTCCACCATCCCCCTCAGTCCTCCCAGCTCTGTGCCCGTTGCGTCTATAATACCATCTATCCATCTCATCCTCGGCCTCCCCCTTCTTCTTTTGCCCTCCACCTTTCCCAACATCACGGCCTTCTCAAGTGAATCCTCCCTTCTCATTTGATGCCCAAAGTACTTTAGCCTCATCTTTACTATTTGACCTTCCAATGAGCAGTCAGTGTTGATTTCTTCTAAGATTGACCTATTTGTTCTCCTCGCTGTCCAAGGTACCCTCAAAACTCTCCTCCAACACCACATTTCAAAGGCATCTATTCTTCTGCGTTCAGCTTTCCTAATTGTCCAGCTCTCACATCCGTACATTACCACTGGGAATACCATTGCTTTGACTATTCTAATTTTTGTTTTCAAGGTGATGTCTCTGCTTTTCACTATGTTCCCCAGGTTTCTCATGGCTTGTCTCCCTAGAATCAGCCGCCTCTTTATTTCATGGCTGCAATCTCCATCTGCAGTGATCTTTGATCCTAAGAAAGTAAAATCTGTCACTGCTTCTACTTCTTCCCCGTCTATTTTCCAGGAACTGATCGGGCCTGTTGCCATTATCTTGGTTTTCTTGATATTGAGTCTCAAGCCAGCTTTTGCACTCTCTTCCTTCAAACCGATCAAGAGATTCTTTAGGTCTTCCTCATTTTCTGCCATTAGGGTGGTGTCGTCTGCATATCTCAGATTGTTGATGTTTCTCCCAGCAATTTTGATCCCATATTGTGATTCCTCCATCCCTGCATTGCGCATTATGTGCTCTGTGTATAAGTTGAATAAGCAGGGTGACAAAATGCAGCCTTGTCTTACTCCTTTTCCTATTCCAAACCACTCGGTCATTCCGTGTTCTGTCCTAACTGTTGCTTCTTGGTTCATGTACAGATTTCTCAGGAGGCATATGAGGTGCTCTGGTATTCCCATCTCTTTAATCACTTGCCACATCTTGTTGTGATCCACACAATCAAATGCCTTAGTGTAGTCAATAAAGCAAAAGTAAACTTGTTTCTGGTATTCCTTTGTTTTCTCCATGATCCAACGTATGTTGGCAATGTGGTCTCTAGTCCCCCTGCCTCTTCTGAAACCAGCCTGCACCTCTGGTAATTCTCTTTCCACATGCTGCTGAAGTCTATCCTGTATTATCTTGAGCATCACCTTGCTAGCGTGTGGGATGAGCGCAATTGTTCGATAATTTGAACATTCTTTGGCATTGCCCTTTTTTGGGATTGGAACATATACTGATCTTTTCCAGTCCTGTGGCCACTGTTTTGTTTTCCAAATCTGCTGGCATATTGAATGCAGTAATTTGATGCCATCATCTTTTAGAGCTTTGAAAAATTCAACTGGGATACCATCATCTCCACTAGCTTTGTTGTTTGCAGTGCTCTTTAGGGCCTTTCTGACTTCACTCTCCAGGATGTCTGGCTCAGGTTCAATTTCTCCATCATTGTGACTATCAGGAGTGTTGAGTTCCTTTTTGTAGAGTTCCTCTGTGTACTCTTTCCATCTTTTCTTAATCTCTTCTGCATCAGCTAGCTCCTTTCCGTCTTTGTCCCTTATCATGGTCATTTTTGCTTTAAATGTTCCCTTGATTTCCCGGATTTTTTTGAAAAGATCTCTGGTTCTGCCTTTTTTGTTGTTTTCTTCCATTTCTTTGCACTGTTCTTTTAGATAGTTTTCCTTATCTCTCCTTGCTTTTCTTTGAAATTCTGTGTTCAAATGATTGTATTTTTTCCTTTCTCCTTTGACTTTTGCGTTCCTTCTTTCCTCTGCTATTTTAAGAGCCTCATCAGACAACCACTTTGCTTTCTTACTCTTCTTTTCTTTTGGTATGGTTTTCTTTGCTGCTTCCTGCATGATGTCCCTTATCTCTGTCCATAATTCTTCTGGCACTCTATCTATTGAGTCTAAGCCATTGAATCTGTTCATCACCTCTACCGTATATTCTTTAGGGATGCTGTCTAGATGATATCTGTCTGGTCTCTTTGCTTTCCCTATTTTCTTTAGTCTAAGCCTGAATTTTGCAATCAGTAGGTTGTGATCTGAGCCACAATCTGCTCCAGGTCTTGTTTTTGCTGACTGTATGGATGTTCTCCATCTTTGGCTGCAGAGTATGTAGTCAATCTGGTTTCGGTGTTGGCCATCTGGTGATGTCCATGTGTAAAGTCGCCTCTTGTGTTGCTGGAAGAGGGTGTTTGCTATGACCAGTGCGTTCTCTTGGCAGAACTCTATCAATCTTTGCCCTGCTTCATTCTGTGTTCCAAGGCCAAATTTGCCTGTTATTCCCTCCACTTTTTGATTTCCTACTTTGGCATTCCAGTCTCCTAGAATAATTTGAACATCATTTCTTGGTGTTTGTTCTATGAGGTGTTGTAAATCCTCATAGAACTGGTCCACTGTGGCTTCATCTGCACCCGTGGTTGGTGCGTATATTTGGATCACAGTAACATTGAATGGTTTGCCCTGAATTCTTACTGACATCATTCTGTCATTTTTGAGGTTGTATCCCATTACTGCTCTTCTCACTCTTTTATTGACAATTATGGCTACTCCATGTCTTCTAAGGTTTTCTTGTCCACAGTAGTAGATGTGATGGTTTCCAGAGCTGAATTCGCCCATCCCTGTCCATTTGAGCTCACTGATTCCCAAGATGTCAATGTTTATTCTTTCCATCTCACTTTTTACCACTTCCAGTTTTCCTTGGTTCATTGATCTCACATTCCATGTCCCTATGCAGTATTGCTCCTTACAACATTGCATTCCTCCTCCCTCCTTCCTGTCCCTCCCCTTTCTCCCCTCTGAGGTGTTAAGCATCCTGTATCACCTAGCCTGCCCTTTTGTTTTGCCTTTTGTTTTGGTCCATAGGGTTCTCTTGGCAAGATTTATGGCGTGGTTGCCGGTGTCTGCGCCATTTTTCTCTCCTCATACATTTTATCACAGTTTTTAAAGTTTAAAACAGTTTAAACAACATATTATCATGCATATTATCACACTCTATGGACTTTAAATTTCTTAGGAATGTTCTTTATGTTTTGGCTCTGTGATTCTAGAGCTCTTTTTCAGTTTTACTCTAATGTTGGACATTAGCAGTTTGTGATCCATGCCACAATCATATTTTGGCAGCTTCTGCATCTCCTGGTTCCAATAATGTAGTTTGTCTAAATTTTGTACTAACCATTTGATAACATGTACATGTACAGCCATTTGTTTTTGTTTTTGAAGCATGAATTCTATCAGTTGTTCTCCCAATTAATTTCTGTCCCCTAACCCACATTTTCTAACATCATTTGGTTCTGCTTTGTTTCCTATTTTTGCATTCCAGTTGCCCATTATAAGCATGCCTTGATTTGGTGTATGATCAACATCCTTCTGGATGTTTGCATAAAAGTTTTCAATTTCCTCTTCAGAATCTCTGGTTGGATATGGACTTGAATGATGGTTATGCTGATAGGTTTTCCCCAAAGTCTGATTTATATTATTTGGTCAAACTGTGCATTAAAACCGCTAGCTACCTGTGCTACATCTTGCCTCAGTATTAGAGGCAATCCATTTCTTCTGAGCTTGTCACTTCCAGAGTAGAACTCTTTGTAGTTATCTGATTGAAAATATCACATTCCAGTTTACATTTGCACATGTACACACCCTAATGCTCCACAGAACTGCATGTGCTATTTTGAAATCTTTGACCTCTTTTGTAACTAGTTTTATATTGCACTATACAACTGCCTTTCAACTCTGGTGGTAAATATTTGTTTGGGGGGGCTCCTGTCTATTTGTTACGCTGCTATTTCAAATCTATGTTATTTCAAATCTAGTTAATAATTCTAGTAACATCTACTGACTTTTACATTGTGTAATTCTGAAAATGAAGAATTAGATTGACAAAGTCAGCTTTCCTTACAGTTCCCATCAGAACCATTATAACAAAGTCAAAGAAGAGGGACTATAGGAGCTGATATCTGAAACATATGGAGAAAATTGGCTGGGGAAACATAGCTAGGTGTTTGTTAGAAATCCTGGAGTTGTGTTCCTAAGACTGCCTATTTTTCATAGCAAGACATATCACAAACCATCTTCCATATTCCCATGGATAATGAAGGGATTCATTACTTTCAAGGGAATGCTATCTCTGCTACTGAGTTAGAAAGCCCAGGGAATGAAATATATCCCAGGATTGCTTCTATATATAGTAGGGAGTAATGTTTTGATGCTTCTCTCTGCACAGTGCAAGTGTGCAAGCACATTTGGAAAATAATAATGGTTTGTGGTTGCTGAGACAGAATTCAACAAACCACAACTGATACCTTTTATGCTCCTAAAATATCACAGGAAATTGAGCTATTGTGCACATCTTTAAAAAATGTGATTCATGAGACATGGACAACATCAATACACCCCATAATTACATGTCTGAATTAGGAACCTCTTTGTCAAAAGAGAAATATATTTTTCATTATGCTTGAATCATTTTCACCTTGGACTCAGCAGAGGTAGTTCTGTGAACTCAATATATGAAAGCATATCCATGAAAAAGAGGAAATGAATTCATGCCTTGTCAAGTTTGCAAGGTGGAGAGGTGCATGCGAGATTAACCCCCTCAGAACTATTATCCACCATTTTCTTTGCATTTTAATTATCTTCTGTGGGCTATAAAATCACCTCTGAGCACATGGATGCTAATGACATGCTACAGCAAGTTAAGAAAAGTTGTTGTTGTTTTTTTGCTGTGCTTAGTAACAATAAGCATGAGGTTTTTGCTTCATTTTTCAGTGTACAATTGTCACAATATTTCATGATGACCTAGTGTTCATTTTCCCCCAACAGCACAGCCCATTCTTTGCTGAACAGCTAACAGCATTTCAGGTATGGCTGACAATGGGAGTAGAAAATCGAAATCCACCTGAACAGCTTCCCATTGTACTGCAGGTGAGTTGTCTTGGCAAGCAATCAGTCTGCTAGCATAGCTAAAGCTGCTAAAGCACATGTTAGCCAGCCAGCTGCAGACTTTGTGAGTGTGTGTGTATTATGGCCATGCCTTTCCTCATGGCTTTGTTCTCTGCCAGATGGTGTTTGGGTAAATAAATTATGTAGGCTATAACCAAGGCTAATTGGAGCTGATAGTTTGCTAGGTCTATGTTGATAAAGTCATACCATACATAAGCACTGTTCCAGTGCTCCGCCCCAAATGCTCTCCAGTTGAACATAAATTGAGGTTGCAGACTGTTTGCAAGTGCTACAGACTTTAATTTCTTTCATCTTTTGTTTCTGTATCAACAAATCCCTTATTTCAAACAGCTGGCCTAGATACACCTCATTCTCACCATTTAAGTGTGCAGGTCATTAGTGGCAATAGAGATTTGCCAATTTATTTTTTTTAAAAATGTGTTATCAGCTTGTTAACATTACACAGTTGGATCCATTTAGCTGTATGTTTTAGAAGAAGAATTTACTAACTGCAGAGCATTTGAAATGATTAATGGATTATTCCAATGGATTAGAGTTATTGTCTAGTTGAGGGTTGTGGATGGACAAATGCCACTTGACAGGAAGTAGTCACTACATTTTGCTCAGCTGAGACTAAATTGTGGGGTTTGTAGTAGATTGTGTGCATTTCTTTATATTTGTTTCTACCCATTAAATCATTGCATTTAAAGTCAAGAAAAATGGTACATGAATTAAATAAGGAAATAATTACATAATGAATATTTGGAAACTATAAATTCTTTTATTCATTAATTCAAATTAATGATACACCTTATTTCCGTAAAATAGGACACAAGGTGACTTTAAGGTACAGTATCTTTAAACCCAAAAATGCAGTCCTACAATAAAAATGCCTTGGCTGTAACTAGAAAGGACAAAGAGTACTTTCTGCCAACTCAAATCCCTGTATGATGGGGGGAAATGTCCTTGTGCTGGCAAAACCATGTTGTGCTGCCAGAATCCTTTTGCCAAAGGATCTGCTGGCAGAAAAGCTGGAGAAGCAGCAGAGTGAAAGAGAAGCTAAGTTATGCCAGATCCAAACCTCCTCCAACTCAGGGACACAGCCACCATATCAGCTCAAGGTTAAGCCATCCTGCTTCATTACCAATATTCTTAGGATGGGAGGGGTTTGGATTAATCACTGCTTCAACTGGCTTAACATCAACTCACCTGGCCCTGAGTCAATTTTGCTACTTGCAACTGTGCTCTGAATCTCTGTGATTTACCCTGAACATGTTGGTTTCCCTGTGCTGAGAAGAAAGCACATTCATCACAGCATGTTGGGGGCAAAATGCTAATTAACTTCTGAACCGCCCCAAGAGTGCACTAAGCGCTATGGGGAGGTATATAAATGTAATTGCTATTGCTATTATTGTTAAAAACTAAAATCCACCTTAATGCAAATACATGATTTATTTAGTTCTAAAGCAACATCTCTAGTTTTAGGCAAAATTAAACTGTTACAAAATAGTGAGCAGGCTTTGGAATTCCCTCTGAGTCTCCATCAGGCCGATGGGTAGGGTGTGTGGGGGAAAAGTCTGGGAGCAGAATAGTTACTCCCCAGATCTGCAGTTTGTAATGGTCTTCAGATAAATTGTGGGAGCCATTTTGTAGAAATAAATTGATTAGCGTCTCAAATTGCAGGATAACCTGTAAAATGCACTCGTGGTAATTGGGACAAAAAAGCAAATGGTAATGTTCTCTCACTCTTCAAGATAGATCACTTACTAATTAATCATGTCTTAAGACTAATTTAGAATGGCCACTTTAGGAGGTAAAAACAAAAACAGTATCTGATGCCTTTGACATTTTATCTGTTTTCTTATAACTCACAGTCATAATTCTGATTATAATCAGAATGTTTATCACTTCTCTGTGGGCTCTTCCTGCTAAAAGAAATAAGGTTGTTGTTGTTTACCCATCCAAGGGCATCCATTTTCCTCCTTTATGATGTGTTTAGTGTCTTGCAAGGAAGACAAAGAAGGAGCCGCAATAGGGCTAAACACAACTTTATTGCATGATGATCAGGGTGAACATGAGGTAATGGCGGACAGCACAGCTCTATTTATAGTACACTGTACATTTGAATATCCCGGGTGGTAGCTCATTGGCTACTGTCCGCGTGACGTCATAGATCGTCACACCCATCTTTTCCACGTGTGGTGTGGCGGGAAGGTTTCCCGCTCTTCAGGTATTCGGGGAATCTGTACCATGTGAGCCGGATGCTTGCTACTGCCACCTGTGGCCGCTTAGCTCGCATCCTTATACAGCTTGCTACAATGTGTCTCTGATTAGATACAATTGGATACATTGACTGGTTACATTCTGTTAAGGGGAACCTTGCAACATTCATTCAATACATAACAATGTGTAAGAAACCTCATTCCCCTTCGAACCACAATTTTGCATCACAGCCGATTGTGTCATCAGTCTTATGGTATGGTTCTTCACTTTGTAGACCTTTTGAAGCCTGGTTTTGAAGGGAGGGGATGCCAGATGGGTAGTTTGACAAAGCAGAAGGGACAAACAAAATTTTTTATCTGGCATCAGATGACTTAACACCAGAGGGCTGGACTAGTAATTAATTTTGCAAAAGTTTTAAAGATATTCACTGGCTTTCTGTTGCTTTGTGGAGGAAAGTAACTATGCAAGTGCCAAAGTCGTCACAGAGGTCGTCATGAGGAAAATCCAGGTCACATAGTTTCATTAGATTTGTACCACAACATGATCCTTTAAGTTTGGGAGAGTGTATTTGCACATCTAAACAAGTTCCTTAAAAGGGAAGCATTAACTCCTCCTCTTTGGTTTTTTCCCCTTGTGTTGTCTTTCCCTTGGGATGAGAGACATTCATGGGACTGAGCAAAATGTCTGGCATTTTTGCCAGGTTATGCTAGTGAGAGAAAAACAGCCTGCTTGTAAATGGCCTTTTATTGACTTTTTAAAAATTGCAGTCTCTTCAGTTCTCTTGGGAAAGATCTGGCTTAAAGAGACTTGGAGTGTAGAGGGTAGGAGTGTGAAGGGCCTTTAATCCTTACTGAGGAATTTGTCTTTCAGACTATATCCAGCACAGCTCAATAGGATTAGTACTTGCCCTGTGGAGGCGAAACCTCATTGCAGATCTTGCTGCCTTTTAATAATGGCTGGTTGTTTTCTGACCTGTTGTGTTTTGTAATTTTAATATCTTCTTAAATTCATCCATTCTTGCTTTGGGCAGGAGCTTCAATATTTATTTATGCATACACAGAGTACATTCGAATCTCAGATCTGTTGTTTTTCTCTGTATTTGTACCTATAGTTTTAAATTCAGCTTTTTTCTGTTTTTATAGGACAAGAACTGGATTTTGTTTGGTATCAGGCAGAAAGTCCATTTTAGTTTTTCATCAGACATTGACTAATTAATTTCTGTACATCCTTCCATACTCAGGAAGAAAGATATTGCCTTGGGTCAAATATTGTCTACAGAATATGTTTGACTATTCCTTTATAGCAGCGGTGCCCAAACTTCTGCGGGCCCGTCCCACCCCCGACACACAGCTGCGGGGGCCAGAGGCGGCGCTTTGTCCTGGCTGCTCCGAGCAGCCTCTTGCTCGGCCCCATCCCCTCTGCAGCTTTTGCCAAAGCCAATCACCACACCGGGGAAATTTTCAGAGCCTCCTGTGTTTCAAAATTTACGGTGCTGGAAGGATAAACCTGGCGTGCTGCGGTGAGGTCATCCCGTGCGCGCCAGGGGGCTCTCCTAGGGGCCATTCAACTGACCCCTTCCCCCCATGCAATCTGACCATAATTTTTGCTTCAACCCCCCCCCTTTTTTTTTATTAAAATTACGTAATCCAGAGCTTTTGTATCAGAACTCTAATTTTTAGAGCTTTTCACTATTGGTGCCTAATGCAGAACATATAGGTGACGATTCTTGATGCATCACACCCTTTGTGAAGAGTTGTTGTTGTTGTTGTTGTTGTTGTTTTGCTGGAAGGAATGAAGATGTCAGATAAATTCCAATAGTGTTCTTCTACTATCTTCTTTATAAGGATTATACATTTCTGTCGGTTAGAAATAGACTGCACAAGCAATTCAATAATCTCAAATTGGATCAAAATTCCCAGAGATTATTTTTAAACTAAAAAAGCGCAAAGATTGCATAATCT
The DNA here is from genome assembly GCA_035047305.1 of Bradypodion pumilum. Taxonomy (NCBI): domain Eukaryota; kingdom Metazoa; phylum Chordata; class Lepidosauria; order Squamata; family Chamaeleonidae; genus Bradypodion; species Bradypodion pumilum. The sequence goes on along the minus strand of JAWDJD010000002.1, from coordinate 280,863,633 downwards.
TTGACCAGACACCCCACCCACCCCCACGTAATTTTTCGTAATTCAGATGACAGACCCCCTCCCCCCTTGAGGATCACGTAATTGTTGAATGGTCCCCTAGCCGCACGAATTTTGAAACACAGGAGGCTCCAAAAATTTCCCCAACCCAGTGATCTGCTTTGGCAAAGGCTGCCGAGGGGATGGGACCGAGCAAAAGGCTGCTCGGAGCAGCCCGGACAAAGCATGATTGCCACCACCACCACTGCTGATATCAGGCGGTTGGGGCAGTCCGCGGTGAGCCCGGGAGCTCACCACGGGCTGCATTAATGATATGCAGAGGCCTAATTGGGCCCACGGGCCTTGTGGTGAGTTACACCATTTAACACTAGGTCAGGCAAAGGGAACTGCAGAATGAACTCACTAAGAGGTGCCTTCATTTTGGCAGTTTCAGGTCTGGCCTAAACACGGAAGATGAAGAAGCATGAGTTAAGCACCAGCAGGATTTTGGGCACTGATACATGTATCCAGAGCCTAGAACTCTTTTTCCTTCTACCATTTTGTCTCCTGCAGTGTTTATGTAGGAATTCTGAAGAACTCAAACACAGAATTGCTAGTTATTACAATCAGCGTTCTTACCAGATGGCAGGTAGCTAGCCAACATAATGCTAATTCTATAAGGTGGAGGGCAGATACAGGCAATTACCAATCATATGTCTGACTTCAGTGTCAAGTGAACTGCTAGAAAACTTTATTAAAAGTAAAACTGCTGTACATAAAGAGCAATGGTAGGAAACCCGCAGTCCACAAGTTGTAACCTCCTGTAAAGTTTGTGTGACCAGCATTCATGTCAGACCTCTTTCTTTTATGCCCGACTACTGTAGTTTTGAGTGACTACTTATAGATCTAAATGGCTTTGTACACCCACTTGAGCTACTTGAGCTACTTTGTAATAGAACATAAATATGTAAGTTCAGTGACATATATGTATCTCAGTGACAAATTGTCGTTACTTAAGAAGTCAGGGGTTGTATTTCCTGTCACATACCATTTTTGTAACTTGGCACACAAGAAATGCAAATGCTGACTTCCAACTACTAGTCACTGTTGATTGTGAACTGCCCTTAGTCAGCCTTGGCCAAGTGGGCGGTATATAAATTTGACAATTAAATTAAAATTAAATTAAATTAAATCCATACTGTTGAATTTATACCAATGTTAATATTTCAATTTCAATTTTCAAATTTAATTTATACCCCGCCTTTCCTTGACCAAGCCCGACTCAAGGCGGCAGCAACATCTCAAACAATACAATATAATACAGAACAATTCAAAAAGCAATATTCAAAATCAAAATACAGTACAAAATATCACATCAAAAATAAGCATAATATCATACAATACAATTTTTTTTAAAAAAATCACATCAAGAAATTAACATACATTATAAAGACCACAACAATCAACCACAACCACCCAGCAGTCACAAAGGCACCCCGCAATTCAAACGTCCATGAGGGCAGCTGCGCTGGCAGTGATAGCTGAATAACTCCCATCTGCCTCTTCCCACGCAGGGCCGGCAGGAGGAGGCGGCATGGCTCCAGCGTCCCTTGAACTCCCTGCCCAGTGGGCCAAAGGGAGGGGCACTGGGTGCAGCAGCCTCCCATCCCGGGACCGAGAAATAGTCCCTGGGAGAGACCCAGAGGTCCAGTGTCAGTGGGGTGGGAGAGCCACTTTTGGGGCTGCGGAAAAGCGAGTCCCAGGTGCGACCAGTTCTCTCCTCCCTGCCTCCTCCTCTGGCTGGTTGCCGAGCGAGCTCCATGGGGCCTCCAAACCCCAGCATCAGTGGTGTCAGATGCCTGCCAGCCCAAGAAGGGAAGGGCAGCCCCAGCACACCTGCATTGGTGGCGGCGGCGGCGGTTCTCAGTGGGCCGGGACCCGGCCGCTTTTACCCTCTCCCGGGCTGGGAGGGGCAGCCCCAGATCAGCTGCAGCGGTGGCGGTGGTTCTCGGCGGGCCAGGGCCCAGCTGCTTTTACCCTCTCCCGGGCTGGGAGGGCCAGCCCCGGATCAGCTGTGGCAGCGGGCCAGGGGCCGGCCGCTTTTACCCTCTCCCGGGCTGGGAGGGGCAGCCCTGGATCGGCGGCGGCAGTGGTTCTCGGTAGGCCAGGGGCCGGCCACTTTTACCTTCTCCCGGGCTGGGAGGGGCAACCCCGGATCAGCTGCGGCGGCGGCTGTGGTTCAATTGAATACTAGTTTCTTTTACTTTGAATTATTTCTTGAAGCTCTTGACAATCTCTGGATAATATCCCAAACATTTGGGAGCATCACTAGTGCATGGGAAACTTCCAAGACACAATCATTACCAGCAAAGGGAAGCAGTCATCAAAGACCATAAAAAAAATCACAAGCTTCATTTTCTCCATTCAGCTCTTTCTTGTGAAGTATTCAAGGACAGTTTTAGGCAACGAAAAGGAAAAAAGATACCAGATAGACCAGTGTGGCAAACCTATGGCATGCATGCCAAAAGGGGCACACAGACCCCTCTCTGTTGGCACACACAGACTCGCACCGCACAGAGTTCGCCCCGTCCCTCTGCCCAGCAGCTCAATGGGAGCGCTTTCTTCATCCCCCCAGCACAGAGTTCACCCCATCCCTCTGTTTGGGTTGGGTGCTTGGTCTCTAAAAGGTTTGCCATCACTGAGATAGACCCTCCAGAAAGGAGCATAACTCCAGGAGTGAGCCCTCCAGCATCTAAAACAGTGTTTCCCAATCTTTGTTGTTGTTGTTTTTTTATTTTAATTCCCAGAAGCCCAAGTCAATTCTCCAAAGCACTGATCAGCCAATGTACCGACTTAGACTTCTGGGAATTGAAGTCCAAAAAACAAAAAGGTTGGGAAACATTGGTCTAGAAGGAGGAAGTCACATCATTTGCCACGAGGGAGAGCCAGCTTCATAACTGGAATGGCACGATGCCAAACTTTTGATTTTGTTGAATTATTAATGATGGAGACTAATCATATAACCTTTACTGGTCACCCAGCAATTATATTTATGCTAAACTTCAAGTATAAAGTATATTTTATACACTTTACAAAATATAATTTCTGTGTTTTATAAACATCCGTAATTATACTGATAGATGGACTGTCAGTAGAAAACTCCTTTTTCAAATGAGTCCTCAGAAAGTAAGAGGATGGATGGTAGTGCCTTAGCATTTCAAAGCTTAAATCATTTATAGTGCTAGCTTACTTTCAGCTAATATTTAAAAAATTCACTCGATCATTGAGAATAATTCCTTAGAAAACATGTTTCATCTTATATGCCCAAAAGATTCTTCAGTTCATTTTTTCATAAGATAAACCTGAGACTTGGATATTTTATTATTTCAAAGGTATGCATAGACAATTAAGATAAGAAAAGGTGGATGTTTTGAGTAACTGCTTGTATTTGACAAGCACCTCCAATTGTTGATTTCTATAATATAAGTTGTCTAATAATTATTTTGAATTATACGTTTCCTCAAGTGGCTAAGACGCTGACCGGGAAGCGGAAGGTCAGCAGTTCGATTCCCGAGTACTGCAGGATGGAAATGAGCTCCCATCTTCGTCCCAGCTCCTGCCAACCTAGCAGTTCGAAAGCAAGAAATTGCAAGTAGATAAATAGGGACCACTTCGGTGGGAAGGTAACAGCATTCCGTGCGCTCCGGTGTCTAGTCATGTCTGCTACATGACCACGGAAACATCTGCAGAAGCAGACAGCGCTGGCTCTTCGGCTTAGAAACAGAGATGAGCACTGCACCCTAGAGTTGGATATGACTTGCTTTCGAGCAAGGGAAACCTTTACCTTTAAGAAAGTGTATTTGTCTTTTTTGGCCTATTTCTGGTGTTGAGATGTATTGGTAAAGATTGCCTTGGTCTTTTTAATTTAGCATATTTCTGAGCTTCTTTGAGTGCATTAGGAAGTAGAAATCAGAATGGGGTGTGGGTGTGAATGAAGGCTATAAAATGGCAGCATTAAACGAGGTGGAGGAACACTGTAGTTATGAGCGTGGGCTGAGAATGCTGTTGATATAAAATCATGGATTAAGTTCTACAGTCCAAAATTCTATTTCTATTAAGATGAGAGAGATAGAGCAAAGACTAGTGATACTTCATATTGAACATAATTTGAGTCTTTAGAACTAGCAGCTCATTAACATAGTTTGACATAACTTTAATGAGTTCGTATTAAATTGTTAATGTGCTTCTTCTTTCTCTCAAACACTTTGCCACCCATGAAAGCAAAAGGCTGATTAGTCTGACCACATCTTTTTCAGTAGCTTCCTTTTGTTTGTTATATCTGAGGCTGTAAATACCGTTCTTACCTCATTATCTCTACCTTTCCCTCTCCTTAATGTACCCACTGTTGCAACTCTAGCTTTTCACTTTTTTTTACTCCAGTTCATCCCCCCAGTTGACAAACATGTAGTAAGCTTTTGTTCAGTTTGAGTACAATAATGGGCCAGCATTTTGAGGAGGGAGGAAAATAGTAAAAAGAAAATGCAGAAAACGTAATAGATATTTTATTGTGAAGGTCATGACATAATATTTTTAGGTTATGGCACCAATACACTGGCACAGAAACATAAATGTGTTTTGCAGTTAATGTCTCGCCTGACCTTGTGAGTTCTTTCGAAGTGCCAGATGGGTACCTTTAAGACTCGTTCTTTGTGCAGGGGTAAATTTGGTTTAAAATATTGGGTTAATATTTCCCTGGTGTTTAGCCAGTTTCTCTTTACAAACTACAGGCCTGTTGCTTTCTCAGGTCTAGGGTCTATTCTCCTCTACTAAAAGGAGAAAAGCACTGCTTCGGGAGCTGCACTGGTTGCCAGTGTGCCTCTGGGTGCAATTCAAGGTGCTGGTAATTACCTTTAAAGCTCTACATGGTAGTGGGCCTGGATACTTAACAGACCACATCACTCCAAGAACATCTGTCCGTCCCACCAGAGCAGACCGGAGAGGCTCTCTTGTTGTTCCATCTGCTAGAGGAGCGTCTCTCTAGCACCAGAAAGAAGACCTTCTCAGTATCTGCTGCAGCCCTATGGAACCTCCTGCCTATTGAGTTGCGTCACCAGACAGAGTTGCTGCCCTTCAGGGAAAGGTTAAAAACCTGGATTGCAGGGCAGGTGTGGGGCACCAGCGGCATGGTAACCCTGGCCTGCTGGCTAATTTACTAGAACACTCCCTCTCTCTTTTAAGCTTTTAATATGTTTAAAATTTTTGTCAGTAGTTTTTTTAATGGGTTTTATTGCTTTTTTAAATTGCCATTGGTTTTGTTTTCTGTGAGCCGCCCAGAGTCTTCGGAGTTGGGCGGCAATACAAATTAGAATAAATAAATAAATAAAAGCATGTTGTTTCTGCTTTGTAAAGGGATTGTATGTTTGTATTCTGTTAAAAGGACTGTGTCACAAGTAATACAGAGTTAAAAGAAAGATATGGCCCTTTCTCTTACTATGCTTGCCTTATAGTCTATCTGTTAAACTGAGCCAAGGTAATTAAATCTGTCTCGTCCAGTACAGTACTTTGTTTACAACATTGGCCACTCAGCAGCATTTGATAGGCTTTCCACAAGAATTTAAAAAGAGTGCGCTCTCTCTCTCTCTCTCTCTGTTTTTTCAATATTTCTTCGGTTTCTGCTTCTACAGCTTTTAAATCAGGGGTGCCTAAACTACACCCATACGGGTGCCTTTTACTTCCGCTTCTGGAAGCAACAAGGGCTTTGTGGGCCAGATGAATTGGTGTCAGGGGCTGGATCTGGCCCATGGTCCCCCTGAACCACATGACTGGCTCATGGCCCAAAAAGTTTGGGCACCCCTGTTTTAAATAATGTATAATCTGCATTCTTAATGAATTGTTTTTGTTTTAGTTTGCCTTGTTAAATTTGTTTGAGAGTTTTAATTTGGCTGTGTGTTTTTTTGTTTGTTTGTTTGTTTTGCAGGTGCTGCTGAGTCAAGTGCATCGGCTGCGAGCTCTTGATTTACTGGGACGATTTTTAGATCTGGGACCCTGGGCTGTTAGCTTGGTGGGTACATGTTACCGCAATTTGTTTGAAAGAAGAAATACCCCTTTAAAGAATGAGCATTAATGGGTGATGCATTTATTCTTGTTGGGCTTGAAGATACTAAGTTTGTACAAATACTCATTATCTGCCACCTAGTAAGTGATTGTAAGGTTAACATAGATCAGGCCGCCAAAGTTCAGCAAGCTGTAGAGCTTGATGAGAATCATGTTTTATATGTAGTATACACTAACTGCTGACAGCAATCACCATGCTTGTTTGGTCTCTCCAAATCCATCTGAGGCCAGACATGGTGATAACAAGAGAGGCGATGTGAATGCTCAAACAGCTTCTTATGAGCATGCTGGATTTATTGAATAGATCGTCAAAGTAAAATGAAAATTAAAAAACCAGATGATTCTCCCAGCACTTGTGAGCTTTATCCATGCACAGACAAATGCACATTGTTTGCACAGTAGGTATTCCACAGGCTATTAGAATTATGTAATGCAGTAAATATACTCAATTCCCACTTGCTCATTATAAGGTAATGTTCTTTTCTCACTTTTCTTCCTGTAGGCATTATCTGTTGGTATTTTCCCCTATGTGTTGAAGCTGCTTCAGAGTTCTGCCCGAGAGCTAAGGCCTCTCTTAGTTTTCATCTGGGCCAAAATCCTTGCAGTGGACAGTGTAAGTATCCATAAAATGTTAATTTACTGATGATCTTCCATTATGTGAAATCCTGACCCAAATCCTTTTCAGTTGCTACATAAATTGCATAACTCTTGGAGGCTAATTATTCCAAATTAAGAAATCACCATAGACATTAGCAGGTGCAAATTGAGTCAAAAAACTCAGTAAAAAACTGATAATGTCTATGATGATTTCTTAACTTGGGAAAATTTGCCTGTACAAGTTAGACTGTCTGTATCACACACACAAATATATATATTGTCTACTACTTGATCTAATCCATGTGTTCCATACTAAATCAAGTCCACTGAATCCAAATCTGAAGTCCGATTCTGCCTAGGACATCAGGATCTTAAGTTAATTACGCGTATAGACGCGATTGTCTGGTTTATTAACACAGCTGTGCCTACTCATCTTTAGCTCAAAACAGACTCATTATGGCCTAGTTGTACTATCCAATAAGATGGTTTTGTACTACAGACAAACCCTTGGACCATCTCATCTTATATACCTAGTTTTGACGTCAGCTCACTGACTTTCCCAGCTGCTGCTGGTAAATTCTGAGTTCAGATTTGGAATTAGCATGTTCGATATCATGTAAATCACATGTGTTATTCCCAGTAGCAAAATTGTTGTTGAGCAGTGACATAATAAGACGAGAATGTGGGTTACTATGTCAATAATTGAAGAAGCTATATACAGTAAAACCCCGGGTTATGGACACCTCAGGTAACAGAATACTCGACTTATGGAAGGAAATTCTGAGGAAATCATGTCCCAATTTACAGGGGGAAATCACATTATGGACAGTTTTCTTGGGTGTTCTGATGCTTTGCACAGTGGTGGGAGGGTGTTTGGAGCATTTCTGCTCTGGTTTTGGAATTTTTCATCACATTTTGGCTCCGGCAGAAGCTCTCAATGCAACAGGGAGTGCCAGAAATTTCCCCCACCCCTCATCAGCTGTTCAGCAGCACTTTTCCTGCAATTACCATGGCTGGCCACTAGATGTTGATGTCGAAAATGTGACGAATATTCATTGGGGATGAGGGGAATCAGCTCCGGAGCTCACTAAACTGCCAATAATAATAATTTTTCTGTTCCAAACTCTTTCTAAAGGGCACTTTGGGATTTTTCGCTGTCTTTTTGCCACTTTAGAGAGAGGTTTCAACAGAAAAATTAAGTTTTTTTGCTCTTTTCTAACCTCTGGAACTTTTTTTGATTTTTAATGCATTCCTATGGGAAACCATGCTTTATTTCACAAAAAAATCGTGATAAGGGAAAACCCCTCAGAATGGATTAATTCTGTAATCCGGGGTTTTACTGTACAGTATTCGAAATACCTTGTTTTATGGGTAGGAATGAAATGAGAGTAAGAGATTCATGGTTCCATAAATTTGAAAAGCTAGCCTGCCTCCAGCGACTAATAGATCCTGATGGATTCCAGCAGGAACTCGGGGAGTTTCCTCTGGATCGGTTAAGCGATTCACCTGAGGCGCTAGTTGACCTGTGGAACAGGATGACGACGGCAGCTTTGGATGAAATCACGCCACTACGGCCTCTCCGAGCTCGTGGGACTAGGTCATCCCCGTGGTTCTCAGATGAACTGCGGGAGCTCAAATGGGCAAAGAGACGCCTAGAGCATCGCTGGGTGAAGACCCAAAGTGACTCCGATTGGACACTAGTTAGAGCCGCTATTAGGGCCTATCTAGTGGTGATAGGGGTGGTAAGGCAGCAATACTTCACCACCCTTATTGCCTCCACTGATAACCGCCCAGCCGCCCTGTTTCGGGTAACCAGGTCTCTGGTGGGGTTCGGCTGAGGACTTTGCTGACCATCTAGTGGAGAAAATCAATCAGATTCACTCTGGGCTAAATCCGGCCCTTTGGAACCTCCTGCCAGTAGAGCTACGGTTGCAGATGGAGTTGCTGCCCTTCAGGAAAGGACTTAAGACCTTGCTGGCGGGGCAGGTATGGAGCCCTGAGGGCAATGTGGCTCCTGCTCACTGGCTTTTAACATGAGATGTATCCTCTCTCTGCTTCTCGGGGTGGGTGGGTTTATTAATGTGGGTGGGGTTTTTTTAACTGCTTTTACTGTATGGGGTTTTAAATTATGTAAGACGCCCTTAGTCGGGCTTGCCAGAGTGGGCAGCGAACAAGTTGAAATATTAAATTAAATTAAATTAAATGGTGAGCAAGTGGGGGTTTAATCATGGAACTTACTTGTAAAAGCTGTCTTCTGTTACTGCTTTCTACAATTCTCTGTCCATCTCACATTTCTGAGCCTTATTTTATATGGTTTGCTTTCTGTCGGTAAATTTAAGTTTTATTTATTTATTTACTGTGTATACAGTATGGTCTTACTTCTCTGACATCTTTAACTCATATTATACTCGAAATCAGTGTTCCCAACCTTTGGTTTTTGGACTTCAATTCCGCTTTCAGCGCTTTCGGGAATTGACTTAGACATCTGGGAATTGAAATCCCAAAACCAAAGTTTGGGAACACTGATCTTAATGCAAGAGACTCAAAGTTCAAGCACTTTATGCTTCCTCCTATTCAGTTGGCTGTTTTGAGATTGTTTATTTGAAGAACATACTTGAGACAAGATTAAAAACTATACAAGTAGTGAAGTCAGTGGGCCATTGTGAAGGGCAGACTCTTAGTTTTTTTCTTCTGCATACCTAAGTACTTTTCTCAACTAGAATTAGTTTCATCCTGTTCGTTTGATGCATCTGTGTCAGACATCTCTTTATATAAGGACAAAGTTTCATGTGCTCCTCACACATCTCTGCCAATGTATGTCTCTCTCTGTACTTAAATGTGTATTGGCTTGGATAGGGCATAAAGATAATTTCAGATGGAAATTATTAGTGTAGTTACTAGGCTGACTATTTACAGTATCAAAAATGGATTTTTTAAACTGCCTGACATTCCAAGTGTGGGTGTTGACTGAGTACTTCTACTGTTCTTTTTGATGAATGGTTTTAAGAAAGAGCAAGAGGCACAATAAAGCACCAGCATCTTTTCCTGATGAGCTATGGTTATGTTTAGAGTTATTAAATATATTTTGGATAATGCTTTTAGAGGATTTTGAAAAACAAAGAAAATTAAAAGTAATCGTCAAGCTGCTCTGAAGAAGAAAAAAAAGCTTATCTTTCATACATGTTTTGTTTTGGCTGGAGTTTCCATGTATACTTTACAATAAGAATAGACTCATTGAAGCTGGCATGCAATACTGCAGAGGTCCACAAGCCAATGAAATTGTTGTTGAGGGTTTGGTCACATTCTTAGAAATAAGGCCAGATGTAGCTTGCAGCTTAGACTGGCAAAGTACATGCTTCAGAATGACAGAGATGTAAATCCTTTAGAGTTGAAACATGTTTTCTGTGATCCAATATTGAACAACAATTTTGGGTTTCTGAGATAGAAAACCCATCTCCAAAGCCCAAAAGCTTTTCCCTGGATTATATATCTAAGGCAGTGAAACATCTGTGTTTTCCCCCTCTTTAATCATTTATAGTTTGCCTTCTATATTCATGTGCTGATTTCCAGTGGTGGACATCAGCAGGTTCGCACCAGTACGCATGTATCGGTAGTAAAAATGACTGGCTCTGCCCACCTACTACTACTACTACTACTACTACTACTACTACTACTACTACTACAAGAGGCTTCTGGCTCCATTTCCACCTTCATCAAAGGCTTTTCCTGGGCTCTGTTTCACCCCAAAGCGCATCCCCAGCCACTCCGGAGTGGTTGGGGAGGCACTTTGGGTGAAACGGAGCCCAGGAAAAGCCTTGGAGGAAGGGGAAAATGGCTTCGGAGGGGGCTCTTCGCTATAGAGCTATGAAAATAGAAGCCTCTTCTATTTTCATCACTCTATTGCAAACCTCTGAAGCCATTTCCCCCCTTGTCCAAGGCTTTACCTGGGCTCCGTTTTACTCCAAAGCACATCCTCAACCACTCCAGAGTGGCTGGGGAGGCACTTTGGGGTAAAACAGAGCCTTGGAAAAGCCTTGGACAAGGGGGAAATGGCTTCAGAGGTTTGCTATAGAGTGATGAAAATAGAAGAAGCTTCTATTTTAATAGCTCTATAGCGAAGAGCAGTCACATGGCCAACAGGCTACACCCACTCAGTCACATGGCCACACCCACAGTGTGGTAGGAATTTTTTTTTATGCCCACCACCACTGCTGATTTCCCATTAGCCCTGAGTATAGTTGTCACACTAGGAGACAGCCACCTCAAAACCTTGGAGCAGAAGATTTCCTGTCAGTTTAAGTGTGATATTAAACCATTCTGTAACTTAGTACCGAGGGCTAAAATGTAACAGAATATAAGCATAGCATTTCTGCTTTCAACATTTACGTGGATTTCAATACACAGTAAATGTCTCTGATTGTCTCTCAGCATGTCAGGTAGTGTGTAATTCAGTGTTGAGAGGAGTGCTAAGAGGAGAAGTGGGGAAATGACATGGCCCAGTGCCTGACACACTCACTAGCAATCCTCTCATAAGGTTTGGGTCCTTATGAATGCATTTTTGCATGCTAATGGTAATCTGTAGCAAGTTGTTTGTAAGATTTCTGTTAGGGAGGAATGACTACAGGGGAATTTGAGTACTATTGCAGCTGCTACAGACAGTCATGAAAAGCTGATTGTTTATTGTGTTGGCTGAAATATAGGTGATTCATTGTTCCACTGCTCTCAGATGTGCCTTTTTTAAATCATAGAATCACTGAGTTGGAAGAGGTATTTTAGGCCATCAATGCAGGAATCCAAATCAAAGCAGATCTGACAGATGGTTGTCCAATTCTCTCTTGAATGCTTCCAGTGTTTGGAGCACTTACCTCCTCTCAAGGCAGTTGGTTCCACTGCTGTACTGCTCTGTTAAGATGTTTTTCCTGATATTCAGCCTATATCCCGCCCCTCCTCTTTATGATGATCTTTCAGGTTTTTGAAGAGTGTGATCATATTCCCTCTCAATCTCCTTTTCTCAAGGCTAGACATGCCCAGTCCCTGGGCACGAAAAGAGATTAGCGGGGAGAGGCCATTTCGACGCAATTACACGAGATTATGAATTACTCCTGAAGAAGATCATAGATTGATAAACCGTCTACCGGATTAGGTTTTGGGAATATATTGGAACGTTTATGAATCCATTATTAGAATACTAGTGAAGATTGAATCTCCTTGATTTCTAACAGACATTTTCTGATGAAGATTATTTTGGAATTAATTTTCTCTGTGACGTGAACATGAGTAATTTAAGTTAACAATTATTAGGAGACTAAGCATAATGATTTGAGATTACAATTTTTTGGAAAGAACTTTCATACATTATTTTTATTGTTGCCTCAAACGGTTGTATTCTGATTTTGGTCACTGCCAAAACGAAGGCACCTTTTGGTGAGTTCATTCTGCAGTTCTTTTCACCTGATCTAGTGAGAAAAAGATTAGCTGGCAACACAAGGTTGCCGTTACCAGGGTTCACCCGATTGTGGTTCAAAAATACCACAATCTTCGAGGAGGGTCTTTCTGTGTACCCCATAATAACAATTTAAATAGTTTTATTTAACTAAAACAATAACATTATAGCATATCGTGAAGGTAGTCCTGTCCTAAGATCAGGGGAGTCCCTCGATCTTCTCCGCTCCCAGTAAACTCCTCAGGCAGTTTGTGCCACTCCTTCGGCTGAGAGGAAAACAAGCACTCCCCGCCTTCCTTTCATGTTCTTAGTCAAGGCTCAAGGGGCGAGACCAAGACAGAAAAACCAGGCAAGGAAAGTTCCTCTTGCCAGTTGCTGATTTTTTGGTAGCTGTGTTCTGAGCATGAAAACGCTGCCTCCAGTGTCTTGGCATGGTGCAGCAAAGCTACTGAGATTTAGTGTCCCCAGAACTCATTAAGGACACCTCAGGGAAACAGCTTTTATTGAGGATAAAAAGAGGATAGTAAAAACATAAGGCTTGACAGGCTGTGCAGACACACAAATGCCAAAACAAAACAGGTCCCTCACCCATATAAAAAAGACCAAATTAGCAAGTCTAAAGAAAAATATAGAACATCCTTAAAGGTACAAGAAATTCTGCCCAACCTTTGGGGGTGGGGAGCAGAAGAGCGGAAAGAACATGTGGCTGCTGGCTTGGAGAGCACACCTACTTCTCCTTCCAAAGGGCCACTGCTCCTGACGCTCCGTGGCCAATTCTAGATACCAGCCTGTCACTGGGTGGTAAGTCAGCCAGTCATTTTTAGGAGACCTCTGCCACTCTTCCCAGCAGCTTGGCATCCCACAGGTGTCGCATATAATTCTTTCCTCAGCTGTCATAATTGCAGCTGAGGCTTGGCGGGTCCTGGTTGATAAGGGAAGCACCTTAGACACCTCTAGCACAGCTGCACTTATCATCCTCAAAAAAGATCACATTTGTGGTAAAGCAAAGCTAAGAGTTCCTCTTTAGATGCCTAACATAATAGAAATTATTGCCATCTGCAGTCCTAAAAATGATTGTTGGATTATTTTGCTCGTCAGTAAAGTTTACAATGCAATGGTTCTGGTTAGGAAGGATTAGTTGGCCGCACAATGATGCCCAGGAGTCTAGCAATACTTTCCACTTTTCCGTGAGACTTCTATCTCCCCTGTGGTATTCAACATGTGTTTAATTGCAAATGCTTCTTTTAAGGCCCAGTAAATCTACAAAACACTCTGCAAAACTTCTAAAGCTAAATTAATTAGATAATTAATTGGTAACCTGGGTAGAACATCTGTATGAAAACACAATATAGTAAACACATATTTAAAAGGGCCTTCTAGTTCACAAATTTCTTTGAATCTCATTTAGTTGTAGCTCTTTTTCACATTTTCTCCAGTGCATATAACTGTGATATAATGTTATTGAAATAAATGTTGATCCAAGGATCATGGTTCATCTCATTGCTTGCCCAATTGTTTGGGCTAGAATAATGAAGATTCAAACAAAATTATTATGCTTCCTGCAAGCTTTTCTCTTCTGTTCATTGTTAAGAGTATCTTGAATTTAATATTTTTTCTCCTGCATGAATGAAGAAGTAGGATATCAGAGAGAAAAAGTGTTATTCAGCCAAGCACAATTGGTAGGACTGGTACCTCTGTCGGTATCTGCTTTGTGCAAACATCTTTTGTGTTTACATTTGGTTAACCCAGTTGTTTTGCTGCAGTATCCGTAGATGGTTTTTCTATGTTCATTGGAAACTGTCCATCTCAGAAGACAAAGAGACAATGATGATTAAGGACCTGAGCACTCTCTTGACCAAAAATATAGATCATAAGTGTAGCTGGTGTTGAAATGTTGAGGGAGATAATGGTTTTGTATTCACACAGGGTGAACATCTGGCTTCTCAACCATAGGGGAAATACTCCTGTGATGTCGTAGTCCATCTCCAGATGCTGTTCGGCTAGTACTAGCACAGTTTTGGAACATTGGACATGGAATCCACTTAATTGCATGTCTTGCAAACAATGTCTCTATGCTAGATATGTTCCTTGTGGAGGTAGTACATATACAGTACTGTATAGCAATATCATATACTGTAGAGATTTGGTAGAAAATATATTTTAACAATATTGTTGGCTTTCATCTTTCACAAAGGTTTGTAGGGAATCTAAATCTGTTGGCTAGCTTTGAATTCGTTATAATAGTGATTTTAAGATGGAGGGTATTGATGCAGCATAATTTGAGAGCAAATGAAGATCAGTAAGAATGCAGATATCAATTGCATGACAAGAAAGTTAAAATACTAGATTAAGATTAATGGAATATCAATTTCATTAATAAAATTAGTATTGATTTAAATTTCATGTGTATAATCATGCACATAGGACAGTTATTGCAAATAAAAGTGGGAAACAACCATGTTAGTGTAAGAGACACTGCAGTACTAAGTGGATTGGTGTCAGTACACCTTTAAATGGCAGTATAGTAAGATATTCAATAGAAAAGACTGTGATTTTTAAAATTATATACAGTATTTACAAACTATGCAAATATTGAATTAGTAGGGAACAGTGAGCTCTTCAAACCAATAAAAATGTTCCAGATATGTTTTTAAAAGAGATGAAACAAATTATTCTATGTCCTTCAGCCACAAGCACAGTGGCTGAAATGTTTTGCTTAGCAGCATAAGTCACACTAGAGTAGGCCTATTGAACCAATAGCGGTTTGGTGAGTTAACTCCTCTGTAAGTTGCATTGATTCAAATAAAGTAAATCTATTTGCAACTTATTTTAGCATAGTTGGTTGTAACTAGAGTAGGCCACTTGAATCAGTGGGATTTATGCAGGAGTTTAGTCAACAAATCCACATTGATTCAGTGGACCTTGTCTAGAGAAACTATGCTAAGCAACAGGATTTCAGCCATTCTCAGTTGAGCTTGAGTAGAACTATTCCTTCCTGGGCTCCCCAGCACTATTTCTGCTGTATGCTAATTTCTTGAAAGAGGGAGATGTTATTGGTGTTGTGCATTAAGCATTTCCCTAGGTATTATACTAGCAATTCATATTATTTAGCCAAGGATTAATATAATCTATTTTTGCAATGTCTGCTTTTCTCAAATGAGTGAATACTGTTAGAATCTGATGGAGGCGATACCCAGTTTTGTATAAATAAGTAGCCCACAATGAGACCATAGTGGACCTGTCCCTAATTACCTGCAGATTAATCTGGAATTTGGATCTTTTAGAGCAGGGATCCTCAACCTGCAGCCCATGGGCCAAATGTGTCCCATGGTGCCATTTCACGTGACCCCCCTCAACTGCCTCCACCACAACAGGAAGTATATGGTGGAGGAAGGGCAAAATGGCCATCCAGCCCCTGAAGCTGTCTGAAGGAGCGTGGTCCGGCCCCCGGCTTTAAAAGGTTGAGAACTCCTGTTTTAGAGCAGCTGACCCAAGAACAATATAAATTACAATGAATCTAATGTTAGCTAGTCTCTTTTTATTAAATGTGTTCAAACATGGCAGAATAACTTTATAAACCCAAAGAACAATTACATGACTTAATTAGAATGATAAATAAGTTTATATTTTACACACACGCACACACACAAATATATATGGATGAGTAATCAATATAATAGTAATTTAATTTAATTTAACAATTGTGTCTACTCAGACGAGAGAAGATGGTGATCTCTAATTCTTTGTTATTGTATGGAATACATTTATGTTGAAACCATATCTTGTACATGAATGTAATATGTAAATTATTTTAAAGGTTTTTTTTTTTAAGTAGCCCATTTTCTAACAAGAATATTTTTTAAGAATTAAAATGTGTAGCCTTTTAAACCATCAAGGACTTTAAAATATTTAAGCCTCCTTGTATCTTACTCTGCTAATTCTCTTCTGCTCTGCAGTTGACTGTAAAAAGTAGTCATATGTGCTTAGGCAATACAATATTCAATGGTCTCTACCTTTCCAGCCTCCTTCTTTTGACAGACTCCATCTTTCTTCATTTTTAACTCTCAGTTAAAAATGCATTAATACACCTGCCCACCCAATGGTATAGAGCATTCTGCAGTATACATTACCACAAGGGAGAGTTCAAAGTGAAGCCAGTTTTCTCTCTACTGATTGTTACCTCAGTCTTTCATGTAATATATGCAGATATTCATTCATCTTTTTTGTGTGGCCTTAATATGTCATTTGTAAGGTGTGAACTGGGATGCTAACACAGAATGTCTCATGAAATAGTTGCTGTTGAGAATTATTAGTAGAGGAGGAAGCAGATTGCTTGGTTCTACTTTAATGCGTATACCACTGAAGTTTACTTTCAAGGAAATTATTTGTCAAGAGAGCTTGGCTGTGTCTCAGCCTTACTACTAAGCAATAGCAAAATAGTGGATAGAGTGTATATAGGAGGAAGGCTTGTATGTGTGACAGACTTTTGAGGGTGTGTCATCCTCAATTCACTGATGACTTGCACCCTTCTTCATGACCCATAGGGATGAAGACTGGACTATTCAGTAGGACGAATAGAAAGCAATACCTCTGGGTCAAACCTTTATGGTCTATACCAGAGTAAACAACAAGGATTCACTTACTGTGGGGAAGTAAAGGCATTTAGAGACCTCAGCAGAGGGAAAACTCAGCCTGTTTCCTGCACTCTAACAAGGGTCATTAAGAAACCAACCTATTTCCATCCCTGTGATGATGATGCCATCCTGATTTGGGTTTTGGTCACATCGTTGATGATTTTGAATTCATCTAAGTAAATAAATCCAAACAAAATATTTCTTGGATTTGTTTTAAAATATAGACTTATTTAGCTTTGGTGCACAGGAATGGGGAAAAACGTGTAGAAATTGTTCTTGCTGCTGCTTTTCTCTCTGTACCATGACACGTACTATGCATTACAGTGATCCAGGTGGAAGGTTACCACCAGAAAATGAATCCCTGTAGTCAGATTATTCCCGATAAGGAATGTTTATACTTTGGTTTTACAGAGATTGGTCATATCTGGTGTCCTGCGGTTTGAGATGCTGACGGCCTGTGTTTCTCTTAAACTCATATGGCAACCTGAAGCTTACCTCCTTGAACACCCAAATTCCTTAGTTTTGGGATTTTGAATCTAAAGAAGCCCTGTATTTCATAAGTACATATTGTACTTGCCTTTATGACAGTCATAATGATTAGTAGTAAACATACAGGATGTATTATCCTAGTAAAGGTAAAGGTTTCTCTTGCTTGAAAGCCAGTCGTATCCAACTCTAGGGTTCAGTGCTCATCTCTGTTTCAAAGCCGAAGAGCCAGCACTGTCTGCTTCTGCAGATGTTTCCGTGGTCATGGGGCAGACATGACTAGACACCGGAGTGCATGGAATGCTGTTACCTTCCCACCGAAGTGGTCCCTATTTATCTACTTGCAATTTCTTGCTTTCGAACTGCTAGGTTGGCAGGAGCTGGGACAAAGATGGGAGCTCATAAACCACCACCATCTCTACAACTAAAATGGCTAGAAACCTTCTGAAGTCATATTTTCCCTAGTTTATACTTGCAATTGTATAATAAACACAGAATCTACATCTACTCCTTCAGGGATTTCAGAAACAGCTTTGTGATTTATCCAAATAAAATTGCCCCAATCCTACACAGGAAACATAAAAGAATACCCAATGAACCACCTGGTTCCCAAGGTTGCTTCTGAGAAGGAAAAGCATGTTTGCTGTTAAATTCATCCTCTCTTCTGTCAATAGTTTTTTGTCTTGTAGAATGTCAAAGTCCCAAGGAAAAACTGGAGGACCTTGAATTTTTATCAGTTAGAGAGGAAATACTGTTATGTAGTACAAAAGATGATTCGTTTCTACACCTGACTTGCAGATGGCTGCATTCCCAGAAAATTGCCTAAATTGAATGAACTAATTCTGAACTGTTTTCTGCAGATACAATTTGCTGATGATTGCCACCAAAAGCTGCCCAAAACTCACAGGGTTGAAGAACCGCATGAAAAGCTTCTGGGGATAGAACAGTTGTCTTATACTTCCATAATATAAATCCTGACCAAGATTTCTTGGCTGATGTCCTGGCAAAATAACTTTTCTCCCCTCATATCAACTGAAAATTGAATTTGAAGCAGAAAAAATACTGTGCCATATAATATTTATAACCCTTTCATAGAATTTTCTTCTGAGATTATTATACTAAGGGTTGCTCTTCTTGTCTTCCATCTTGTTTTTTAGTCGTGCCAAGCTGATCTTGTGAAGGACAATGGTCACAAGTATTTCCTTTCTGTTTTGGCAGATCCCTATATGCCGGTAAGGTTCAACTATCAGGCCATGTCTCATACACTTTTGTTTATATCTTATTTGCTTTATTTTGTACTGTACATATCTTTTATGAGTTAGCTCTGTTTTGTTTTTATAGATGATGAAAGAATCTGAGATGTTGTTTTAGCTTGCATGATGTTCTATTGAGTATAGCATGTGGCAATAGGTACAGAGAGCATTAAATCTTTCTCTCCTAAGGGAGAAATTGATTGACAGTATATTCAGGACAGAGAGAAGAAAGTATCCAAAGTATTATCTGCAGCAAGAGCAACAGAACCATATGGCACATGTTTTATTTGGTATAAGCTTTCACATGCGATCTGAGGTTGTACATTGTTTCTACCACAAAAGAAAGTGCTTCTTAATGTTTTATTTTTTCATATTAGAGTGTTGCACAATTTAAATGTATGGACAGCTATGAAATATAGATGAAATTTGAACAAATTAAAATAATTAGACTGTTTTTGACCAGAAGCAGGCTACTTCATTAGTGTCATCACAGCACTTTGCTAAATCTTATTTTGTACATGTAGTAAGACATAAATTGCATGGATATAAAGGATGCATTAATTACTGTATATTTCTCCACATCACACACAATTTGCCCTATATCCTGGTAGCTCCATTTTACTTGATTATTCTTCAGTGTTCCTATTTTACTTGAAATCTATTAAGTGACTTCCAGATGGTCCACCCACAATCTTGTTTCTTAATGTAATTCAGTAACTGCTACTGGGGTAGAAAGGTTTTTAAAAGGATTTGTAGGTTAGTAATGGTTAAATGGAGCTTCTGTTTTTGGAGATGCTGTGGGACTGAATGCAGAAGAAGCTGTTGTCTTTGTGCCCTACTTTTGGGTATCCCAACAGTTTGGGAACGGGTTGCTATATCTTTGGTATGATCCAACAGGAATCTGTGTTGATTGGATGTACAGTGGACCCTCGATTAGCGACGCGTTCGAATAGCATCATTTTCGATTAATGACGCTACGACGTTCCCAATGTGATTGTTCGAATAACGACGTCGTACTTTTTCCCGTCGTTATTCGAATAACAATGTCGTTATTCGAATAACGACTTTTTGCCATTATTCGAACAACAACGTTATTCCAATAGCAACGCTACTTGGGGAACCAAGTAACATCGTTATTCGAGGGTCCACTGTAGTAGTATACAATGCACTTGACAAATCAAAGAGCAGGGTAAATTGCCCTTTTTTTCTTAGTTGAAGTATTTCACTCACAAATATTTTTCTATTGCTCTCTCTTCACTTTCCTTGCAAATGACTTGGCAATAAACCATCTAAACAATTGTTTATCATCAGCATCTTGTGTAACTTTTGTACATATATTTTTTTAAAAAAAATATGTAGTTCAGGATCTATATAGTTGCAGTGAAGAGCCTGTTTTCTCTTCATGATTCTACAGTTGCTTTATCTGTCTTCTAAACTTTGTTTCTAAAGCATTACTTTTTTCCCCTTAAAGCTTGACACTAAACATATTCTTATGTCTGTCTGTTAAGGCTGAGCATAGGACAATGACAGCTTTCATCCTGGCAGTGATTGTCAACAATTACAATACAGGGCAGGTGAGTACAAGTAAGAAAAGGGATTATTGATGCCACATCTGACCTCAGAAATAATCTTGAGTTGAAATGTTGGATACCAATTTCCCAAATCTTTGTACCTTGGCTCTCCAAGAAGACAGTTTTCCATAGAACTGATAAATGGGCAATCTGATTGTTACAGTGCACTGCTCTTTGTTGTAGGAAGCCTGTCTTCAGGGGAATTTGATTGCTATTTGCCTGGAGCAGCTGAATGATCCACACCCTCTTCTACGTCAGTGGGTGGCTATTTGCTTGGGACGTATCTGGCAAAATTTTGACTCTGCGCGGTGGTGTGGTGTGAGGGATAGTGCTCATGAAAAGCTCTACAGCCTTCTCTCTGATCCAATCCCAGAGGTAATCTTCTGTAAATATCGCCTTTTATATCTTCAGGACTTATTCTATCCAGAGTTAGACAAGTGCTGTATTCCAGATATTTTGGACTGCAACTCCCATAATCCCTAACCATTGGCATTGTGGCCTGAGGATGACGTGAAATGCAGCTGAACATATTTAGAGAGAACAGCTCTAGGCATAAAAATGAAAAGCTGGTTAATAGGGCTTCAAATGGTTAGTTGATTTTTCATTCTGGGTAATTATTTTTAAGAGTTTTTAATTAACTAGAAAAAGGAGGCCCTAATTAATCAGGGAGATTATTTAACATACTAATAACAATAATAGTAGTCGTAATAGCAACCGTAGCATTTGTAGTAATAAACCTGCAAGTGTTACCATAGGCTTAAGAGGAATTTTCTTTTCTCTCATATGGAAGTAATCTTTCACAATTATTGTTTTCATCTATATACAAATTGAATCACTAGGTTAATCAATTACAGCTAATGCAATTAATCAGCTAAAATTATTTAATCAGGTTACAGCCCTACTAATTAAGATCTAACCAAAGACTTCATAAGTCTCAGATGAATGCTTTCAGAAGCTTAGTGCTTATCCTTCAAAAAGAAAATACAGCTCCTTCTTTCAGATGGGCACTAACCAAGCTGAGCTGTAATGTGGCAGAGCAGTTCTGGTCAGCTAAGTCAAATGTGGTGTCCATTCTCTCCATCAGGTGATGGTTTTCAGATGGACAGAAAGGACATCTGATATCCCACCTTCTGAGAGTGCACCCTTGTTGATAACCTCAAACAGCGGCTTCTAATACATCACATGACTCCCAAGGTGTATTTTCAGAACTACAAGATTACTGCTTAAGAGAATCAGGTTGAATAGCAGAGATGAATTATGTTTCTCTTGCAGGTTCGGTGTGCTGCAGTGTTCGCCCTTGGTACCTTTGTAGGCAATTCAGCTGAGCGAACTGATCATTCTACTACCATTGATCACAATGTTGCAATGATGCTGGCACAGCTTATCAATGATGGAAGTCCCATGGTCCGAAAGGTACAGCAAAGGAATGCTATAGTGCTAGTAACTAAACAGTATTGAAACAAGAGCAAAGTTTAACACGTTAATCCTGTTTATACTCTCTTTATAGGTTTTTACAGTTGTTCATAGTTTTGATACAGTAAAACTTCGCATAAAGAGCGTCTCGCTTAGAGAGTAACTCACTTAAAGAGCAGCATTTTCTCTGAATGGTTGCCTTGCTTAACAATTAAAACCAACC
Organism: Bradypodion pumilum; assembly: GCA_035047305.1. NCBI lineage: Eukaryota > Metazoa > Chordata > Lepidosauria > Squamata > Chamaeleonidae > Bradypodion > Bradypodion pumilum. The sequence continues at coordinate 280,841,923 of JAWDJD010000002.1, read as the reverse complement.
AAAAATAACTTAACAACTAAATCCCCCCCCCAATTGTAGTCACAATTGGTCACTTACAATGGTGTTTCGCTTAAAGAGCAAACTCGCTTAAAGAGCAATCCCGTGGAACGCATTATGCTCTTTAAGCGAGGTACCACTGTACAGTACAGTATATGAAAAATTTCCAGTGATAGCACATATGCTTTGCATGGTTCAATCTCTGCCAATCATGGTAAACAATATAATTGACTAATTGGACCAGACATCAGATGGTATATAAGTACAGTATTGTAAGTCCAGATCATCTGTTCATATCATACCTGAGGTTTTCTTTGTCCCTCCAAAAGCACAGGAGCATGTGAGATGCAGAGAAAGGCAACAATGTTAAAATATCTACTAATTCTACATATTAGGTGATACAACATTTGCCATAAGAAGTAGTCTTGGGAAATAGTCCAACAACTAGTTTGTTTAAACTTAAATTATATCAGCTAAGTTAAAATGTCAGTTTAGCTCTAGAGTTTTTAAATTATGGTGAAGCTCTGTTGGAACAAGAGGTTGAAATCCTATTGGTTGGGTTCTGCCTGCCCATCAGGAATGCTGCTGACTAAAGACTTTCTTTTTCAATTTCAGGGTGCACATGGCTTCATTTGATTGTGTGCCAGCCGTGCACTCCCTGAAATCAAAAAGGAGTTCTTTAATCAGCAGCATTATTCCCATTGTACAGGTGGAGTCATGCAGCATGATTTTGATTATAGAAATGTATCAGACTTTTCAAGACTATTAAAGTAAGGATTGTGTAAAACATTTTAAACTGAAAATTATATAAATTACAAACATGGTTAAAACAGATGCTTCTCCACCCTCCTCACCAGAAATAATGTAGGGATCCTTAATGCTAGGGGAAAATCATACTATGCCATGTAACTGAAACACGATTCTAAATACTGGTATGAATATTTCAGTTGCCTTGGTAAAGTTAACCCAGGATAATGTACTATTTTAAGGGTTTTTTTAAATTAAAAGGCCATCCATTTTTTAAAAAGAATCAAATCATCGAACAATTGCGCTCATCCCACACGCCAGCAAGTTGATGCTCAAGATAATACAGGATAGACTTCAGCAGCACGTGGAGAGAGAACTACCAGAGGTGCAGGCCAGTTTCAGAAGAGGCAGGGGGACTAGAGACCACATTGCCAACATACGTTGGATCATGGAGAAAACAAAGGAATACCAGAAACAAGTCTACTTCTGTTTCATTGACTACACCAAGGCCTTTGTCTGTGTGGACCACAACAAAATATGGCAAGTAATTAAAGAAATGGGAATACCAGAACACCTCATAGGCCTCATGAGAAATCTGTACACAAATCAAGAAGCAATAGTTAAGACAGAGTGGTTTGGAATAGGAAAAAGAGTAAGACAAGGCTGCATTTTACCACCCTGCTTATTCAACTTATACACAGAGCATATAATGGGCAACACAGGGATGGAGGAATCACAATATGGGGTCAAAATTGCTGGGAGAAACATCAACAGCTTGAGATATGCAGACGATACCACCCTAATGGCAGAAAGTGAGGAAGACCTAAAGAATCTCTTGATTGGGCTGAAGGGGGAGAGTGCAAAAGCTGGTTTGAGATTCAACATCAAGAAAACCAAGATAATGGCAACAGGCCCTATCAGTCCCTGGGAAATAGATGGGGAAGAAGTAGAAGCAGTGACAGATTTCACTTTCTTAGGATCTAAGATCACGGCAGATGGCGACTGCAGCCATGAAATAAAAAGGCGACTGATTTTATGGAGACAAGCTATGAGAAACCTGGGGAATATAGTGAAAAGCAGAGACATCACCTTGAAAACAAAAATTTGCATAGTCAAAGCAGTGGTATTCCCAGTGGTAATGTATAGATGTGACAGCTGGACCATTAGGAAAGCTGAGCGCAGAAGAATAGATGCCTTTGAGATGTGGTGTTGGAGGAGAGTTCTGAGAGTCCCCTGGACAGCAAAGAGAACAAATAGGTCGATCTTAGAAGAAATCAACCCTGACTGCTCATTGGAAGGTCTAATAGTAAAAATGAAGCTGAAGTATTTTGGACACCAAATGAGAAGGGAGGATTCACTTGAGAAAGCATTGATGCTGGGAAAGGTGGAGGGCAAAAGAAGAAGGGGGAGGACAAAGATGAGATGGCTAGATGGTATTATAGAAACAATGGGCACAGAGCTGGGTGGGCTGAGGAGGATGGTGGAGGACTAAAGTGCCTGGAGGTCAATGGTCCATAGGGTTGCAAAGAGTCGGAATCGACTGTGCGACTGAACAACAAAGCATTGTGTAGAAGTTGTGGTAGCAATAATTGTCTGTCCTGAGATTTTCTTTGTTTCTTATTCTTGTTTCTTAGTATATAGTCCTCAACACAGTCTAGTCTTCCTGAATCTTCTAGTGGAGCACTGAACCACTGTAAATAGATGGGGATCAATAAAGATGGGATGTCCTGCCCTTTGTTCTTCTGTGCTTCCGGGCTCTATTTAAACAGAGCCTCCGGGCTCTGTTTAACATTCATGCAAAAATTGTGGAAGAGGATTCCAGAATTTGGGGTTTTTTGTGCCACCAGTATAGAGATCATAATAAAGACCAGGTTGACCCTCTCCCTTCTGTCCTTCTGCCAGTAGGCAAAGACCTTTCTTTTTAGATAGGCTTTTAATAATGAAAGGATATGAGCAATCCCTGCAAAACAGAAATGGGGGTTGGGTTGCATTTTCTTGGTTTTAAATCTGTTTTAAAATTGTGTTAAAAGGGCTACAAGTGGCTAAGACACTTACTGCAAGGCGGTAGGTCAGCAGTTTGATTCCTGAGTACTGCAGGACGGATTGAGCTCCTGTCTTTGTCCTAGCTCCGGCCAACCTAACAGTTCGAAAGCAAGAAATTGCAAATAGATAAATAGGGACCACTTCAGTGGGAAGGTAAACAGCGTTCTGTTTTTATTCATGCCTGCCACATGACCACGGAAGCGTCTGCAGCAGCAGACAGCACTGGCTTTTTGGCTTTGAAACAAAGATGAGCACTGAACTCTAGAGTCGGATATGACTGGCTTTCGAGCAAGGGAAACCTTTACCCAAGACACATATTTCTCTGTGCTGGGAGAAGGGCAGGATATAAATCAGGAGTTCTTGACCTTTTTAAGTCGGGGGACGGGTCACGCTCCCTCAGACAGCTTCGGGGGCCAGATGGCCATTTTGCCCTTCCTCCACCACACGGCACTTCCTGGTATGGTGGAGGTGGTGGTGGGGTCACATGAAATGGTGCCATGGGTCGCATCCGGTCCATGGGCCACAAGTTGAGAATCCCTGATAATGAGATAGATAATGGTAAGAGTTACTGCCTATAGAGCCTTTCAGTATCACAGGAAAGGGACAGCTCTTTGTGTGTCATAGCTTCTTTGGCACTCCTGCAGGTCATGTTGGCTCTCTGTTTCTCAGTCAATTCCCTCACCCGGAATGGCAAGTCCTGTCCTGTCGATCATGTTGTCTCTCCAGCTCTTCAGAGTCTTACATAAGTGCCACTTTGCACTTGGCTTTGTGTTTTTAGCCTTAAGAATAGCCTTCCTGTTCTGAAGGAAATAAAATTAAGTTTCTCACTCCAAGTGTAATGGAGAATTCTCGTAGCAACAGGTGGGTGGAAGAGTACCCTTGAGAAGTGGACATGTGGACTCCATGGCTCTTGTCACCATCAGAACTCACAGGGGAAGGGTCATCATTCTAAAACACAGAATGCTATTTCCTGTCTAGCCTCAGTGTCGGGGTGCCTTATTTTGCCCACTGGAGGTGTTTATCAGTATAGCATTTCATTTGCCATACAGTGTGAGAAATCCCTTAGAATCAGAAAAGGCATTTTATAACAAAATAAAGAAAGATCAGACTTTTTAAAAGGATTATTTTAGATTGGCAGCATATCTGCCATTGGGGAATACGTTGCTGAATGACAATGGAAAACAGAATCTGTCAGCAGGAATCCATCAGATGTCTATGTCACCATTTTCATTTTGAAGCCTTAGCATTAGAAAACGAAGGGGAAGGAAATGAGATTAGTTGTTCTCGCATTGCTTCCCCGCTTCCTATCTCTGAAAACAGGAGCCATGTTCTGTTTCTGCAATCTTTTGTATTATCTCTGTTCTGATACTAGAGTCATATGTGAAAATAAATACATGAATCAAATGAGTATTGCTGGAAATAGAAATGCATAGCAACTCTATAGGTGGAAGAGAAATGGGTATGGAGGTACAGAAAGCTTTCTGTAGACCTCTCCCTTATTGGAGTGATAATATCCTAGGTCAATGATGGCAAACCTTGGCACTCCAGGTGTTCTGGAACTTCAATTCCCAGAAGCCCTGATCAGCTTCTGGTAAATGCAGTCCAAGAACACCTGGAGTACCAAGGTTCGCCATCACAGTCCTAGATCGATAATAGTACAGTACCTGGGAACAGTTGCATATTCTGATCTCCTGTTAGGGAGACGCAGCAAATTCATCACTTGTTGGCACTGAGGGACACTGCAGCCAGAGGATTTCAGTTGGTATTACTGTATCATATTTACTGTAGACAAAATGAATTTAATTCTTTTCAGCTTGTATATGTAGGACATTAGTGTTGGTACTTGTGTATTTACTAAAGAGGCATAAACTACATTTTTAGCTTCCTCTCATAAATTTCATTTCATTTCACTTTATTCTTGTATACCGCTTCACTTTACCAAAGCAAACTCTAAGCGGTTAACATTGGTGCATGCTGACTGTAATGCAGCCAGCAGCAGGAAAGTGAAAGATACAATAAAAATAGATACATAACACTTAGGACAATAAGCCGACACAATTAAACGAAACAGTCCAATGAACCAACACTCAAAGTACATCCTCTGGCAATGTTGTGGGCCAGAGGGTTGAGGCAACACGTCCCGGCGTCTTCGGGGCTGCGGCCGGTCTTTTATCCCTCTCCGGGGGAAGCAGGACCCGGAGAAGGGAGGGCGGGAGCCGAACTCCACCGCCCGACCGCCACAGCTGATGCCTGTTCGTCCTCTGGCGATGTCGGGCCAGAGGGTCAGGCAGCGCGTCCCGGCGTCTTCGGGGCTGCGGCCAGTCTTTTATCCCTCTCCGGGGGAAGCAGGACCCGGAGAAGGGAGGGCGGGAGCCGAACTCCACCGCCCGACCGCCACAGCTGATGCCTGTTCGTCCTCTGGCGATGTTGGGCCAGAGGGTCAGGCAGCGCGTCCCGGCGTCTTCGGGGCTGCGGCCGGTCTTTTATCCCTCTCCGGGGGAAGCAGGACCCGGAGAAGGGAGGGCGGGAGCCGAACTCCACCGCCCGACCGCCACAGCTGATGCCTGTTCGTCCTCTGGCGATGTCGGGCCAGAGGGTCAGGCAGCGCGTCCCGGCGTCTTCGGGGCTGCGGCCAGTCTTTTATCCCTCTCCGGGGGAAGCAGGACCCGGAGAAGGGAGGGCGGGAGCCGAACTCCACCGCCCGACCGCCACAGCTGATGCCTGTTCGTCCTCTGGCGATGTCGGGCCAGAGGGTCAGGCAGCGCGTCCTCATCTTCCTCAATTCATGACATTTAGACACTTTATAGGAATCCTATTAATTCTTTACACTGACCTAAGGCAGCAGCTTGAATCACAATGGCAAATTGTTGCCAGATTACAGTTAAATTGTGACCAGTTATGTGACTTGGCATGCAACAATGAATACAAGCAGTGACTCATTAACAAGCAATTCACCCCTTTGATTTATGGCATAACTCCTGGACTGTTGTAAATAGCAAATAGGGTTCTGATAATCAAAGGCTTGAGTTCTGAGGAAAATTTTGATTTGTCATATTCTCCATCCAGATCTTTAAAAATGTTTCCCCATGGATAATACATAATGGGTTATGCTCCTGCTAAGTTGGTTAGCAAGATTCCCATACATCAGCTTTCATTCCTTTCGTTGAGTCTGGAGCTCTCATAGCAAACCATGATTTATCCAGTGGTGGGATTCACCTGGAACACCCCAGTACACCTGTACCGGTAGTAGAAATTCCAGCTGCCCCTGGCCATTTGGTTGCCAGAGCCTTGGATCGTAGGCCTGCGCCTGCCTCCCGCACCGGTGGCACAGCCTCCCCAAGCTTCCTCCATCCGGTTGTGGGAGCCTCGGGTTGTAGGCCTGTACCTGCCAGTCACATGGCCACACCCAGCAAGTCACATGGCCACATGGCCATGCCCACCAAATCCGTAATGCCAGTGAAAATCAGGTGGACTGGGCTTAATTTAATTGGAGGAGATGCTTCAAGTATCAAGATCCTAAACTGTGAAGGACTTTATATATTAGCAATAAAACCTTGAATCAGGCACAGAAGCGAACAGGCAACCCATGCAAGCAGGCCAGTATCAGGGAGATGTAGTCTATAAGGCATATTAAAGTCATGCAGAATAGGAAAAACAAGTAACAGAATTCATGAGGTCCTACAGGGAAATTTCTGTGGTCAGGAAAGGAATGGAGCCATTTCCTAGCTTCTAGATCAGTACTTCTGGCACAGTACATCAGCTTGACAATACTGGCCAGATTCAATGTGTGAGGGGACCTTATCCAAGAATAAAAGGGTATTTGCTGCCAAAAAAAGAATTGTTTTGGAGTCAAATGTGCCAACTTTCTTCAGGTCTTCACACTGAAGTGAAGGGAGAGAAATCAATGCTTTGTCAAGCCAAGAATAAAAAAAAAGAGTCCTCATTCTCCTCCAAGGTGACAGATGGGTATTAATTTTGTCAGAAGGCTGATTTTACAGAGGCTTGATTTTCTTGCCTTACTTTTTAAAAAGCGCTCACAAAAGAGAAGATTCACAATGTTTTATTGCAAAAGAAGACAGTTGATAAGCACTGCTATCTGTCATTTTTTTTGGTGTAAGGACAGGAGTGTTGGAGATACTGTATATGTACTTGTTGGTGCCTTAGGAGTAAACCTGCACACACCAGCAGTGAATCATTATGGGAAACAATGAGTTCAGATCAGAAGCATGTTGGACGCATATATTTTGAATTTCAAAATATATGTCTGATCTAAAACTTGAAATAAGAATTATTGCATATATCTGCCTTCAAGATCTGAAATATGACTATTAAAAGTAATTTTAAAACCAACAGGGTCTCAATACAATTCATTATTAACTGTTATCAAACAAATGTAGGAGGAAAGTAATACCTTTTATAGGATCGCTTTAAAAAATCAAATATTGCAAGCTTTCGTGATTCAAAATTTTGTGAGTCGCCCCAGGGTGAGGTAGGCGGTATATAAATATAATAAATAAATAAATAAATAAATCAGGCAGACTTCATGGTATGTTGTTTAAGCCAGGCTGGTAAATTTAGGGGAAATAAAACAGCAGACTATATCTTTTTTACAATCAGAAAACAGGAAGACAAGTATTTGCATATTACCTTACCTAAATTGCCCTCTTTGAAGCTAAAGAGCATTCCTTGTGCCTGGGGGAGTTGCAATTCAAACCCAGTGCCCTCCAGAATTGGGCAACAAATTTACTTTATCCAGTAGGCATGCCAAATTAGTCCAAATCAGAGTCAATTAGGAATATTACCTAGTGGAAGTCCTTCAAATCTGTGGTCCTGCTGCACTGGTGTTCAAAGTTCCTGTAGAATTCATTGTAGCGACTCTTTATGGTATCCATAGTAGTTTAACAAACAAAGATAAGCCATGTGATCCATACGTAAAATCAAACAAATGTAGGAGGAAGGCAATATCTTTTATAGGATAACTTTAAAAAATTAAATATTGCAAGCTCTTTAAGTGATCCTATAAAAGGTATTTCTTCCTCCTACATTTGATTTTACATGTGGATCACACGACTTATTTTTACTGGATTAACTGTTATGTTTCTGACATGAAATTATTACTGTTATGTTATTGTGCAGCACAAAGTCAAGATGGTCTACATTCACATAGAGAATAGCACCGTTTAAAAAGTACCATTCACATAGAGCAGGGGTTCCCAACCTACGGCCCATGGGCTGTATCCAGCCACTGACACCAATTCATCTGGCCTACGCTGCCCTCACCACTTCTGGAAGCATAGGTAAAACATGCCCATGCATGGGCAGAATGCTGCCATAAATGACCTGCAGCTGTCACAAATGCATTTACAATAGCTGTGGGTCATTTACAGCAGCGTTCTGCGCATGTGCGGGCACATTTTACTTCCGCTTTGGGGTGGGAGGAACTACATGACCAGCCTGCTCAGGTGTCCGGGGGGCATGGTCTGGCCCACAGCATGAAAAGTTTAGGAACCCCTGACATAGAGCCACCAAGTAAGGGAAAATCTCAGAAACTGGCTCCTTTTTTCACCAATTAACTACTCCTTAGCCAAACTCAAAGCAGTTTTCATGGCTATCATACAAGAAATTTGAAAGATAGTGAACACAAGAGGATATTGTGTAGACCAGTGATGGCAAACCTTTTAGAGACCGAGTTCCCAAACTGCAACCCAAAACCACTTATTTATCACAAAGTGCCAACGCAGCAACAGGGAAGGAAGGAAATGTTCCCATTGGGCTGCTGGGCAGAGGGGTGAACTCTGTGCTGTGGGGAGGGAGGAAGCGCTCCCATTGGACTGCTGAGCAGAGTGGTGGGGCAAACTGTGCTGGAGTGACTGCACAGGTACCCACAGAGACGGCTCTGAGTGCCACCTCTGGCATGTGTGCTATAGGTTCGCTACTACTGGGGTAGACTATCCTAACTGCTGCCATTGGTGTACTCAGCATTCACTTTACCTTTTGCTATGTAAAGGTTGACATCCTTTTTCCTGCTAGCAATATGGGCACAATATTGTGCTAGCAATACTGGGGCATTTCCTGGTGCTTTGAGTTATGGATACGGAAGGGCAATATCCCACATTCATAAATCAGATGTTTTTTGAAGAATTGAATTTATCTTTTCATTCCATTACATTACATCCATTCATTCTTTTAATGTTCCATCTTTCTGCCAAGACTGAAACTTCACGGGACTTAACAACATAATTAGAAAACAGATAGAATTAATAAATTAATAAATTGTCACGATATTAAAAACACACAATATTAAAAACACAAACAGATTACCATGTTAACACAAACCATATTAAAACAACCATAATAATATTACTAACAGAAAGCAGCAGTGTCTTGAAACAGTTCTTTGTAAGGTGAGCAAAGAAAATACAAAAGCAGGATTGCAGTTGAACATAAAGAAGACAAAAGTAAAAAAAAACAATGTTAAGGTTGACAATGAAGAAATTAAAGTTGTTAAAGATGTATGCTTTGGTCTGGTAATCAATTCAAATGGGGATTGCAGCTATGAAATCAGAAGATTGAGACTCAGAAATGCAGTGGTGGATAAACTAAAAAAGATTATCAAACATAAAGACATGTCACTTGAGACCAACACCGAGATGATCCACCATTGTATTCCCAATTACTGTGGATGTGAATGTTGGCCAAGAGGAAAAATATTAATTTGTTCAAAATCTGGTGCTAGAAGAGAGGTTTGTAAATATCATGGACTTCAAGACTGCAAAAAAGACAAACAAGGGGATTGTAAATAAAATCAAGCTTGAACTCTCACTTGAAGCAAAATGATGAGCCTGAGGTTCTTGTACTCTGAACACATCATTTTAAAAACTCGCCAAAAAAGAAAGTACAGAAAGTTGAAGGGAGCAAGTAAAGAAGAAGACCAAGTATGAGACAGATTGACTTCATAAGGGAAGCCACATCTGAACAGGGTTGTTAATGACAGGACATTTTGAGGGTTACTCAATCATAGGGTTCCCGTAAGTCAGAAATGACTTGATGGCACATAACAACAAAATATTTCTAATTTTTTTTGTTTTTAAATTTTTATTAATTTTTTAAAACATAAGACATAAAACAAACATTTTATACATAACAACAACAAAAAACACAAAAATGAATAAACATAAAATCATAATATATGAAAAAAAAGACAGACTGTATATTACATACACTTACAGACTTCATCACCCTGGTGCTATATACATTGTCCTAGGAGGTTGTGGGATCTCCCATTCATTTCTATTGTTCCCAAAATTTCATTTGGTCTGGTGTCAATTTTTTTATTTCATTTCTTGTCAATGAGTATTCCACGAATTTTTGCCATATTTTCCAAAATCTACTTTCTTTTATTATACCTTTCTTAAGATTTAATTCCCATGTTAGTTTTTCATTCAATGCGAGATCCCACATCTGCCCGTACCAATCCTGCACTTTTAACATTATATCACTTTTCCAATTTTTTGCAATACACATTCTTGCCATTACTAACATCATAGACAACAACTCTTTCTTATCGTTATCTATCTTAATATTCTCAACATCTGTCAATAAGATGGTGTCTGGCCCCAATCTGAGACGTACTCCCATAATTTTTCCTATCTCAATCTCAATTTTTGTCCAAAAGTTTTCTACCTCTTTACATTCATACCACATATGAACATATGTACCCAGACTATTTTTACATCTCCAACACATTTTGTTGTTCTTCTTATCCATCTGGTGCAGTCTCACGGGTGTCAGATACCACCTCCATAACATTTTAAAATTGTGTTCCTTTATTCTGACCGATAGGGATCTCATAATTCTTTTTTTCCATTTATTTTGCCATTCCTTTTCCGTTATTTTCAAGTTCAAATCCTGTTCCCATGTATTTCTTAATGTGTCTTGTGGATTGCCATCTGTGTTTATTATTTTATAGATTTTACTAACCAACCCTTTAATACCAATTTCTTCCCTCCTAATTTTCCAAACTAATTCCTCAAATTCCGTCCTATCTCTTTCTAAGCTTCGTTCCCTCCAATATTTATTATTCCACTTATTCACCATAATTATCTGAAACCAATTCAACTTCATCTGGGTATATAGCTCTCTTTTCCTCGCATCATCTTTGCAGACTCGTATCCAATCTTTCAATAGGAGAACCCTATTTGTCAACAAAATTTCTTTAATCTCGTTATCCAATCTTATTGGGAAGTTATTCAAGTCTTCTATTTCAATTATCGGTGAGATGTTTGGGGCCAATTTCATTTTAACTTTCTTCCATACTCCCAATATAGATCTCATCATTCTGTTTTTAACCAATACTTTTCCTGTTTCCTTATCTAAGAAAAGACTCTTACCAACTTCCTTTACTTCGTTCATCTCGATTTCCTCCCAGATAACCGATTCCTTCATCAGTATCTTAACTACATTCTTTATCTGGAAGGCTTTATAATAATTCTTTAAATTAGGCATTCCTAAACCACCTTCTTTTTGAGGTAAGTACCACATTTTCTTTAGAATTCTAGGTCTACGTCCCCCATTACAATAACTATCAAATAGTTTTTGGAATTCCTCAATATCCTTATCTGTCAGCTGAATTGGTAAGGCATCAAATAAAAAATTTAATTTTGGTAGTAACATCATTTTAGTCAGTGCTATTCTGCCAAACCAAGACAACTTCAGTTTTTGATATTGTGAAATTTTAGTCTTGAGTTCCTTCTTTTGTTTATCATAATTTAGTCTTTTCAGGTCCTCTAAGTTATTAGATATATTTATCCCCAGGTATTTCAAGCTCCCTTTAATCTGTAATTTAAATTCATCCCTGATTTTCCTTTGCTCTTCTTTTTCTATATTATTTAAAATTAATTCTGATTTTTCCCAGTTTACTTTCAGACCTGTAATTTGTTCAAAATCCTTTAGATGCTTTTGAATCCTTTCCATGGTTCTTCTGGGGTGTTTCATAATTAACAAAGTATCGTCTGCATATAAACTAATTTTATTTTCCAGTATTCCTTCTATATTTTTGTCTTCTCTTATTATATTGGCTAGTATTTCCATCGCCATGATAAATAGTATTGGAGATAGGGGACATCCTTGCCTTGTTCCTGCCTCTAATCTTAATTCTTCTGTTAAACCATCGTTAACCCTGATTTTAGCATATCCTTGTTGGTACAATTGTTCTATTGTCTTTATAAACCTATTACCGAATCCATAGCTCTTAATTATCTCGATAATTGTTACCCATTGTACAGAGTCAAATGCTTTAAAAATATCTAATGATAGTATACCTACTTTCTCTTTATTTTGTCTTGCCACGTCTATTAAATTTAATACTCGCCTTACTAAATCTGCCATATGTCTCCCTTTCACAAAGCCGGCCTGGTCTTTATTTATATATTTATCCATAAAACTATTCAATCTGTTTGCCAGTATAGCCGTAAAAATCTTAGCGTCCTGGTTAATCAGGGAGATAGGTCTGTATGATTCTACTTTTTCTAAATCTTTTCCCGGTTTTGGTAATAGGACAATTATTGTTCTATACCACGATGCAGGTACCTGTTCCCCTTTAAGAATACCATTATAAATTTTTAGCAGTTTCGGGATTACTATATCCTTAAATTCTTTATAGAACTCAGCAGGTAATCCATCCTCTCCAGGTGCTTTATCTACTTTCAGTTTGTTTATTACTTTTTTTATCTCTTTTTCAGTTATTAATTCTTCCATTCTTTGTTTATGCTCTTGACTTATTTTATTTTTAACTTGCATTTCCAATCTATCTTTTAATTTATCTAAGTTTATCTTCTTTTTAGAGTATAGGGCTTGATAAAATTCTCTAACCACCTTGCATTTATCTTTAATCTTATTTTGCCTTATACCCTCCTTATCCACTAATATCCCTATTTCTCTTCTGCCTCTCTTTTCTTTGGCCGCTCTTGCCAACATTTTTGAATTTTTATTACTATATTCAAAATATTCTCTTTTTAAATATGTTAGGTCTCTTTTCACCTTTTCCATGTCATTTCCGATTAGTTCCTTCCTTAGTCCCTGCATCTTTTCATATAATTTTCTATCCTTGGTTATTGCATGTATCTCCTGTAACCTTTTAATCTCTTTTTCTGTTTCTTCTTGCTTACTTTTTAACTGTTTATTTCTAATACTTGCCAACCTAATACTTTCACCCCTGAATATTGCTTTCATAGTATCCCATACGGTACCAATTCGTACTTCCCCTGTATCATTCCACTTCCAATTTTCTTCCCATTTTTCTACCATTTGATCTTTACTTTTTTTATCTCTAAACAGTCTAGCATTATATCTCCAATTTTTCGGGCTCTTTATAGCATCTATTTTCAATTCCACCAATACTTTTGCATGGTCCGATTCTTTAAATATTGCAATTTCTATACCGTCTAAATTACTTATCAAATTATCCGTGACAAATATATAATCTATTCTGGAATATGTGTTGTACACTTGTGAAAAATACGTGTAGGCCCTTTCCTGCCCTTTAAGTACTCTCCATGTATCTTTCAACCCCAAGGATTTCAACCAGTTATTTAACACAAACGTCTTATTTCCACCTACACTTCTCTTCATATTCGTGCTATCTGTATTTGATCTTACTAAATTGAAATCTCCCCCTACAATCATTTTTGTTGTTTTTTCTTTCTCTAATATTCGGTATATCTTATTTAAAAACCTATTTTGATGCTCATTTGGTACATACAAGTTCACCAGCGTTATTTCCTCTTCTTCTATCTTCCCCTTTATTATCAAATATCTACCTTCTGGGTCTGATATACTTTTTATCATCTCGAATCCCGCTCTATTTGATATCAAAGTTGCGACCCCCCTAGCCTTTGAGGAACCATATGCTTTTTCGTAAACTTGGGTCCATCCTAAGAATAATTTATTAGTTTTTTCCGAATTCTGATGGGTCTCCTGAAGAAAAATTATATCCGGTCTATCTTTTCTGAGTGCCGCTTCCAACCTCCTTCTCTTCACTTGACAACCAGTGCCTTTCACGTTCCATGTTAATACTTTTATATCCTTCATCTATTATGTATCTCCCTCCCTTTTTTTGCAATTCCCACTTCCTCCTACGGACATGTGATCAACATATAACATTTCCTTCACCTTATACAAAAAAGTAATAGTAATAATAAAAAAGGAAAAAACATCTAAAAGAAAAAATACACTAAACAATCTACTAGTCTCCCTCCCCATTTCTTTTTTTTAACAAATGGCCTCCAAAATTCAGAGGGGGGAGGGGGGTGCAGTCATACATAGGAGTCTGAATTGGGCCTGAACCTACTCCCCGTCCGGAGCTATTCCTCCTTCCGCCCCTTTTGGCATATTCTCGTTTCCATTGCTATCCCTTCTTCTATAACCACCAGATATAATCAATTCTTCCTTCAAGTCAAACCACTCTTTAGTTCCTGCTTCCAATAATTTGGCATCTGTCATTACGTCCAAGACATTAATATCTTCATTAATTAAATATCTTCTTCCCAAATAAAAAAAACTTAATTGTCTTGGGAATTTCCAATTGTATCTTATTCCCCTTTCCTGGAATCTTTTTGTGATTGGCTTCATCGACTGTCTCCAAAAACGATCCTCCATTGGAATGTCGTTGTACACTTCAATATCATGGCCTTCTACTTTTAAAACTTCTGGTCCTTTTTCACGTATAAGCGCCATTAACCTCAATTTATCTGATACATTAGCAAATTTTAACATGACATTCCTTGACCCAGTTTTGCCCCTTCTTGAACCGAGCCTAAATACATTTACCACCTCATGCGGCGTGAAGCCGTCTTCCATAATTTCGTCAAGCCATTTCACTATTCTTTCTTTTAATTTGTCTGGTGAGTTCTCTGGGAATTTTCGAATTATAACATTTGCTTTTCTTAATTGTTCTTCTACGTTTTCCAATCTCTTTTCATGATCCCCAACCTTATTTTCTCTTTCCTTTTCTTTCTTTCTTAAGTCCATGACCTCTACTTTTATCATTGCTTGCTCTTTTTTTATCTCTTCTTGCTCTTTTTTAATGGTCTTGGTTTCCTCTTTCATGCCTTCAATTCCCTTCATAATGTTTACTAATGCATCTTGCAAATCCTTCTTCCATTCTGTTCTAATATGAGCAAACATATTTCCAATATTATTCCCCAGAGTATCAAATTTCTCGTTAAGGATTTCAAATTCAGATTTAGTTCCTTCTCCTCGTCCTGTCGCCGATGTCGTTGGTGTTGTGGCCGTGGACGTGGTTACGATCGTTGTTGGTGTTGTTCCTGCTATCGACGCTGTCGTTGACACTGTTGACATAGCTGTTGTTGTCGTTGTTACTTTTGCTGTTGTTATCACGATTGATTTTACCACAGATGGAGTAGGCGCCGTTGGTGATATTATTGTCTTCTGTTGCTGCTGCTGCTGTAGTTGTTGTGCCCTCTTTTTCACTGTCTCTTGTTCCTCCAAGTCCTTTATCTCTTGTTGCATTGCTTTTTTCATTTCTTCTTCCTCCTCATCCAATCTTGTAAGCCTCCTGAAACTTCTATCGGAGGACGTTGGTCTTTGCACTCTTGTCCAAGCCAATTTCTTCTCCTTCTCTTTCCCTCTCCCCTGCCGTTTCATTCAAATATATTTCCAACTGCTTATTGTCAATTTACATACAAAGTTTAATCATTCAAAATTCATCATATATTTTATCTCTAACCAATTTTATTAAACTTTCCAAGTACAATACTTAACCCTTATCCCCTCCCCCCTCCCTCTCTCTGTCCTATATATGCGCGTGTATTTACAAACACATATACACACACATGTATACCCAGAGAGTCATTCAAACTTCCATTGTCCCAGTTTAAATTTAGTTAATTTCCCTCTTATATTTTTATCTATTTTAATATTTCTCCCCCCCCCCCACAAAGGTCAAAAGTCAAAATAGAATAAAAATAAAAACAAAAAAGGAATTAAAAAAAGAGGAAAAAGAGAGAGAAAAAAAAAGGAAAAAAGAAAAAAAAATTTATTTTAGAAAAAAACAGTTAAAAAAAACTTATTTGAAAAAATATTTAAAAATTAAAAAGCTTCAAACCAGACAAGAACAGCAGTTAATTAAAAAAAAAAGAAAAAGAAAAAAAAGAGGAAAACAAATTTTCTTTTTCTTTATCTCAAAAATTCAACTGTAGGGGGAGCCAACTTTCTATTGTAAATTGCAAACGTTTTCCAAGTCTCTTTTAAGGGGAGAAAAAGGAAGAATCAGCAGAGACAAAGGTAACACTGATGAGTTCACTTTCCTGTTCTCCAAAGTTCCAATCTACAGGCAATTTATTTCTCAAAGAACTGCGCCACAACAGCTTCTTGCTTCTCCTTGTATCTCCAAATAAATGTATGCAGGGACAGACTTATCGTCTCTCTTCTTCTTTAAAAACCAACACTCTTAGTCCACAGCGTAATAGCGAGAGGGGGAGGCAAGGAAAGGGGAAGAAAGAGATTAACAAAAAAGGAAAGCAGGGAATACCATCTTGCCCCTTTTGCTTAGCCGTTAATTTGTCCACTCCCACCGGCATAAAACATTTCAAAAGGGAAATAAAAAAATAAGAAAAAGAAAATAAGAGAAAATCAGTCTCTTTACTTCTGCTTTCTATTTCCCCCTTTCTCTTTATAAGACTTTACAACTTTGCTCACCCTCAAGCTTCCTCGCTTTCCCCTTTGCTCCTTTCCAGCGCTTCGAAACTCCGTACGTCTCCGATCGGGGGGGGGGCGGCGAGACCAAGCGAGCCCGCTGCGAGATCTTCTTTCAGCCCCCCAACAGGCTTACTTTTAGTTCCGACGTCCACTTATGCTTTGCCCATACTTTTGAGCTCTTTTGCTAGAACGCCGCTTTCCTCCCGTTTCCAGAATTTCCGTTCTTCGATCAGGAGCTCTGGGGACTCGTCACCATTACAGGTCGCCCATCCCCCCACTCTCAAGATCGAAACTCTGTCCTACCTCTTTTTCTCGGCGCTGCTTTGGAGCATCCAATATATTTTCCACTACTAATTTTCCTTCTCTTTTTCCTGATCCATTTTTCAGCCGGTTTCAAGGTCTATTTTCGCTTTTAAAAAGTCACTTTCTTTTCTCTCCTTTCCGAGCGGAGAAAAGCTCGTCCCTCTCAGCCCTCCATCATGACACGCCCCCCACAACAAAATATTTCTAGGTCTGTAATTGTGTTTTGTAACTAGACACACACTTCTCATGCCTTGTTCTTAAGAGGAGATGTGGCTTTTTACCACCAAATTGCAGTTGCCAGATGCATCTTTCTGGGGCAAAATCTTGTCTCTAGGACTGTGAAAGTTGCCCATTCCTGATTTAGCAATATAGAACTGATGTTTTCCATTCTAAGCTTTAATGCATTGTCCAAGAACTATTCTAGCTTTTAAAAAACCAGGAATTTCAATAAATTGGGTTCAATGAGTCGGGTTTGCCTGATTGGGCGGCATAGAAATTTGAACCATAAATAAATAAAAATAAATATTCATTGTTCCTTGACTTTGTATGATGAGTTTTATTTTCTGCTCTCTGAGTTATTCCCAGACATGTAGTGCCTGAGATGTGCCCTGCTTTTGCAGTGCTAAGAGGTCTTTATATTGAATTATTTGACATGACATTGTTCAGAGGCCTGTTTTCCTGTTTTGCCTTTCCACAGGAGTTGGTAGTGGCACTGAGTCACCTTGTCGTCCAGTATGAAAGCAACTTCTGCACTGTTGCCTTGCAGTTTATGGAAGAGGAAAAAAATTACACACTACCTTCACCTGCTGCTCCAGGTACTATGTCATTTTCTTTGTGGAGAAACACTGAGGTGTAAGCTATTTCTGTAAGGAAGGGGACCGTTACGTTATTGGCTAGATCAATGACTGTAATAGACATCTGTTTCTTCTTGGGCTTTTTTTAATGACACCCCCTCCCCCAAGCTCTTTATTTTTTTTGTAACAGAGGTATAATGAACAGTGATGTTTCCTTTGTTCATGGAGTTTGAACTGCCCAAGGCCAAGATACTATCAAGATGATGTCTGAGTTCATATGAAACACAAAAAAATTCTATCTAGCACTATGTGGTCAAGCCCTGGCCTTGAGAACTTCCTCCTCTCTTAGTGTACCATGTGCCTCTTCCCCGTGTGCTCTTTAGCATAAACCAACAATCGTAGACTCCAAAACAAATTCAGTAGCTCAAATCATGTTGCAGAGTAGGTTACACTAGAATAGGCACACTGAACCAGTGGAGATCTGGTAAGAGAACTCCTCTGTACATTTCATTAGTTCAAATGGGCCTAATATAATTGTGACTTACTGTGCTAAATTTGACTCATCTGTGTCCATTGATTCAATGCCTCCTTATGTGCCACGTACTATACTAAGATTTTAAATAGTGTTGAATTAAAATGGGGACTGTGTGAGTGTGAGAGATATATGCCATCATGTCTTTTTGTTTTTGTTTTTCATTTTAGGGATTTATTTTGTTTGAGCAATAAAATAATCATAATAATTGGTGGCCTTTCATTTAAATGCCATCTTAAATATTAAACATTTTGAAATAAACTCTAGGGACACTGGAACCTCTACTACCAGATCATTTAAAAGAAAGCACATTTGTTTCCCTGCAATGAGTAATTTAATGAGTCCTTCGTTGAAAAAATGGATTGCATTAAAAATGTAAAAACCTATACCACCATCCTATTTTGGTGACTGTTACAAAAAAAATAACCCTAATGCTAAATGTCATCTTTATTTATTCAGGAGAAATCTAAGGTACTGTGTAAATAAAACACACAACAAGCATAATCTACCCATCACCGGAACAGACTGTAGTATAGAATATGAAAGCCATTGTATAGCACTAAACCTCCTTCAGCCTATTTAATGGAAGAAGCAGGTCAACATTTGAAATAACAAGCAATCATAACAAAATGTATTTTTAGAGCTAACCATTTGGCCAGGGAAAAGAGTCTTAAACCCTGTTGACCTTTTATTATGGAAAAGGCTCCTGGTCTCACATGGTCTCACACTTTAGCATCATGTGCTGCAGCATTCAGTTACCTGGTGTTTTATGGAACTGTCTTGTAAATCCCACTAAAGGGAAGCTATATGGAACAGTCAGTTTTGGGAATGAGCAGGTAGAATGAATTTTAGGTATGAGTTGCCTGGTAAGATCTTCTACATACAAATACCCTTTATGCAGGGGTGGGTAACTTACAGTTTGTGAGCTGCATGCAGCCTCCAAAACCATTTTTGTGCCTTGCAGGATTGGTGAGGGGGTCTCACAAATAGATATTTTAAATTCTCAGGTTCAAAAGATGCCATTGTGCCATCCAGGATATCTCAGGAGCAGTTCTATCATTTTTGTAGGCTCCTCTGCGCTCTCAAGAAGTTTGGTGGTGGCTGTTGAATGTTGTTTTGGCCACCAGATATTCCAAAATCCCAGTTTTTTAAAAAAATCAGCTTTCAATATTAATCATACCCTTTCTCTTGCATATCCAGAAGATGAGGAAGGAGATAAATGTGCCAAAGTTCTGGTTGTTACTTTATTATGACAGTGACCTGTTTGAAAATAAATAATGCAGTGGAGCCCTGTCCATTTACTACCAAACTGTTGTTGCAGTCGTTGTTATTTCTCCTTTTCTTTGAATAAGTAATAATATTGCCTCCCTAGAGAGTGGAAGCCTGACTCCCGTGCGCGACAGTCCATGCACACCCAAACTCCGTTCTGTCAGCTCATATGGGAATATCCGAGCAGTCACCACAGCAAGGAGCTTGAATAAATCATTGCAGAATCTCAGCTTGAATGAAGAATGTAAGATGGGTTTTTAAGAATTTCCTTTTCGTTTACACTCTCATGCATGTTCTATTTCTCATTCTTGGAACTTCTGACTGTTACCAGTAAAAACATTAGCAACTAGTCTGTGCCTGCAAGCTCTTTAAATACTGCTGGTGAATCACAGGGCATAGGATTGGTTCTGCAGACTCATCAACTGAAATGAATTAATGGAAGGTGTCTTCTGCGGGCTGTGCCTATACTGCAGGCCCTTGCTGGTCCATTAAAGCAGTTGAAAGATATTCTTTAAAACAGGGATGACTTGTTATACCAGTGGATGCTGGAAGAATGAGGGAGGAATCAAACCTAGGCAACCTATCTATGATTAGAGCTCCACAAGCCCAAGATACAAGACATTTCAGAAATGTCTTGCAATTTACAGAACATTTCCTATAACAGTGACCTTCAATTTATCAAGAACTGGGACTCAGTTTGGGGTGAGATGCAGCCCAATAGTACTGTAAAACAGTGGCTCCATCGCATTTGACGGTGCTATGGGCACGTACAGATTGCCACAGTTTGGCTTGAGAACAAAGCCATGCTGATCCATGTCTGACTTGGCCAGCTGATTATTATTTTTTCAGAGCTCCCAAAAGTGTGTACATATTTGGGAGCCTACCAGGTAGTGCCATGAATCTCAGTCCTGCCCACCATCATGGAGAGCCATTGCTAGCCAGAGTTGACTACACCGGGCACGGCAGACCAGTGGTCTGATGCAGCATAATACAATTTGCTATGTTTTAAAGAAGAGTATAATTCTCACAGATATGCATCTTTTGCCATTTTTGTTATTCATCTTCAGCAGCTGGGAGTGCTGTTACATTTTCCCCTGGAAACTTGAGCACCAGCAGCAGTGCCAGCAGTACCTTGGGCAGCCCTGAGAATGAAGAGTATATCCTGTCTTTTGAGACCATTGACAAGATGAGAAGAGTCAGCTCCTACTCATCACTGAATTCTCTGATTGGTGAGCCTGGACATTTTTAAGTGAACAATGTTCTTTAGTCTTGTGAGACTCTGTTTAGGTAAAGTTCACCCTTGCTCGAAAGCCAGTTGTATCCGACTCTAGGGTTCAGTGCTCATCTCTGTTTATAGCCAAAGAGCCAGTGCTGTCTACGTCTGCAGATGTTTCCGTGGACACATGGCAGGCATGCCTCAATGGAACGCTGTTTACCTTCCCACCAAAGTGGTCCCTATTTATCTAGTTGCAATTTTTTTGCTTTTGAACTGCTAAGTTGGCAGGAGCTGGGACACAGGCAGGAGCTCACTCTGTCGTGCAGTACTCAGAAATCGAACTGCTGACCTTCCAGTCATCGAGTTCATCATTGTAATCACTTGAGCCACCACAGTCCCTCTTGTGACAGTAGGATTTTGCTAAGGCCAAATTGTACCGAAAGTGGGAACAAGCGCCTCCAATGCAAACTGCGTAGTAGACACTTGCTCTCTACCCTTGAAAACCTGAGTAGGATAGGCAAACACTAAATTAGAGTTACTGCTGTATTTGTAGCATGATAAGTAGAGGATTCTACTTGCAGCCATACTGATATAGCCAGTGTTTGGTTTATTTTAATGCTCTGAGATATCAGCTAATCAAGGATTATGAATATGATAGTGACAAATTACTAAAAGGTCAATCAGATTTTGCTACTTGGTGGCACCACATTGCTCTAACAGTGAACTGGCAAGCACTTTCATAATGTTTGGATTTCTGCCACCTGGGAGTTTACTGAAAAAAATGCATACCTACAGCAGGGAGTGAACTCCTTTGTTTTATTTTTTTTTAAAAAGCCTTAGACCAAATCAGCTCAGCATTATAAAACACCTTTTGTCTATGAAGTATCTTATTTCATTGCCTTATGTTGGTATAAAGATGTGTGTCTCTAATTATTTATGCATGTCTGGGAAGCAGTCAAAAACAGCATGGAAATGAGTTAGAGATGAGTGAATGCAACTCAAAACACAAAAGCAGTTTTCCAGTGCCTGCTTCATTCATATTCAGTGCGGAACAGCTCATATCCAGCTGTAAACGACACAGCTTTAGGAACTGTTTAAAATTCATAACTTAAACAGAATCTCATTACTTTCAGCACTTACCTCTTTAAGGGCAGGGGTTTTCTTCCTTCACCATCCGATCTTCCTTTCCCCCCAGGATGCTGGTCTCATCTATCTTGCATCCTAGAGAAAATAGTTTAAAAACTAGTTCATATGCTTAAAACCTTCCCACACCAACCTATTATAGCTTTTTATAATATCTTGCCACTTGCTCTGTCTGGGAAGAGAAAACATTTGAGGACAAAAGGCCACACTAGGAATTTCATGAGCTAAAGGAGCGTAGATCATTTCCACATCATAAAGTTGTCTCAATATTGCGGATCTCTAAACAATGGAATATTTTACTTACTATACAGTAACCTTTTGTATTGATGATTAGGTATTGTTCCAGCCATAATGGGAGCTTCTTAAGAGCAGAGTCACCTATGGCATGAGTTAGCAGTGAGATACTGGATGTACAGGCTTCCAGGTAGCTGAGACAGATTTAGATTGTTCCGTGTGTGCACTAACTCCCAAAGCAAGGTTTCAAGGAAGGATGACTACCTTCTACCAAAAAAAGGTCTGAGCTTGGGTGAATAATGTCATAGACCTTCTGGTTGCCTAGACCCCACTGCTTAACAGAAGGCTAGTAAGCGTGTAAGACAGAGGTTCCCAACCTATGCCCCATGGGCCAGATCTGGCACACAGGGCTGTTTCATGTGCCCCACCACCTCCACTGGAACCAGGTGTGGTTCCTTTTTAATGTATAGGGTGCCTTGTAAGTCCCTGCCCATACAGCACACAGATACACTGGATATATAAGTATATGGATGGGTATGGACTTACAGGCCACCCTCTGTAAACAGCATTTCAAAGCTGATTACATTAAAAAGGAACCATACCTGGTATAGCCACATGAACTGGCACTGTGCGAAGGGGGGGACCATTGGGCTCCTGGCCTTGTCTCACCCACCACCACCCCCGGGACCCCAGCCCCACAAGGAAGGACTAGCAAGCCGTACCTACCCTTTCCCCGAGCAGACAATCCAACTCAGCCAGGGAGGGATGTCCGAAGCCTTCTTTGAGGGTTAGTGTCTCCCTCCTTGCAGGGAGAAACAAAATAGCCCTTTGAAGTTGTTGGGACAAAATGGCCACCTCAAAATGGTCACCCCCATCGTGCAGGCAGGGCAAAATGGACATCTGGCCCCTGAGATATCAGAGAGAGTATGACTCGGCCCACTGCTTGAAAAGGTTGGGAACCCCTGATGTAAGAGGTAGAGCCCTATCATGGAGCTGTGCTTTTCAGTATTGCTCAATGGCTTGCAGGTATGTTTGTTGTGTTTTCTTGCTGATCACTTACAGGATTCTTTGATCAGACTATCAAGGGATAAATTCCTGCTGGTTGCAGCTCATTTTCTATTCATTTTGCTGCCGTGCTCTTCCTCTTCATGTTCGGCCAAAACTTTTCACAATTGGGGTCTTTTTACTCCTCTGCAATACCACTTGGTGACTGCTGCTGTCTGATGCCCGTCTGTCATTCGAGAGACGGGTCCAGCCCAGCGCAATTTCCATTTGTGATATTCAACAACAGCTTCATTGATTCCACTTTGTTCCCTTTTTTTGGCATTGGGAATGTGGTTGGGAAGGGATATTTTTAGCATTGATCTTTCTTACAGGATAGTAAAGGATTTTGAGTGGTTAGTGAAGTGATGGAGGTGTGACTATGGGCTTTATTCAAGATTGGGTCAGTGTTCTGACATTGAATTTTAGAGCAATACTCCAATAACCAGACTCTTAGGTTCTTGGTATAAACACAGTGTTTATGCACTAAATGAAAAAGCAGCAATATATCACCAATATTCATGACTTTGAAGTAAAGAAGCATAGGATAAATATAAAACAGTGTGAAGAATGAACCTCAGAGCTTCATCGTAAATCATGTGCTATGCATGCAAGTTTTGTCAAGTTCTATCACTGGTTCTCAAAGATAATTTGATAGAGAAAATCAGTGACAAAGAGCTTTGGGGTGAAGATATGTTCATCGGTGTTTTTAAAACTGTGTGGGGGAGTCACAGGAATTTCTAGTACAACTGGTTGGCAATTCAGTGAGCACAATTTTCTGTAGAGCAAGAAAGTTTTTAAGTGTAGAAGAAACTGAACTAGGAAATGGAAGCTGAGGGGAAAAACACTGAAGGATTTGATCAATCAAATGCAAAGAGATGTAGAGTCTCAGAGAATGAATTTCTTAAGTAGAACATTGGGATAGAGTGCAGGGTGAAGGATTGGGAACAGGCAGAAATGAGACAACCAGTAACAGTGACATAGCCATCTGGATAAAGTATGAAGAAGAAGAGACTTTTCTGGTTGAGGATAATAGCAGGGTAAGTGTCTGGAGAAAGGAGAGAGCATGATTTCACCCAAATTTTTGGTGAGATCAGAAAAAATTACATAGACATGAGACTCAGTGAGGGAGAGAGATGCAGGAACCATGATGTTGGAAACAGGTACAGTAGAACCCTGTATAATGAATGCCTCTTACAGCAAAATAAATAAATAAATAAAAATTGTACAACAAAGAGGATTTGAAAAACCATTGTGCCCCCTATAACAAAAAATTTCTTTATGTGATGCAATGCATCTCTATGGGGGAAATTTTACAACGAAAATCTCTATGGGGAAAAATTGTACAACGAATTTTTTGTTGTTGTACGGTTTCCCCCATAGGGATTTTCGTTGTACAATGCATGCATCGTATAATGAAAAAAGTTGTATAGAGAAATGCCTCATAGAACTAATTATTTTCGTTGTATGGGGTTCTACTGTATCAGAGAATTGAGAGGAAAGGGGACCTAAAGGAGGAAGAGGAGTCTATAGAGAGGTAGGCATTAAAAAGTGAAGGTTGCCCTGGAGGAATGACTTGATCACAAACAAACAGAAAACAAACAATGCATTTGCATGCCATCTAACTCAGTCGAACATCTGGCTGAATGAAAAGAAAACTAGTCTTCATCCTGGGTGTTGACTCAGCTGGAGGTGCAAGAAGAAGTTGTTATGAGCAGATTGAAATTTTATTCCTTTTTTGCTTATGGGAATATCTGGGGAAGGGGTACTCGAGGCAGTTGGAGAAGTACAGTAAAACCCCGGGTTACGATTGAGGTCCATTCCAACAGCCTGTGTTGTAACCCAAAAAAATTGTAAACCGAAACATCCATAGGGATGCATTGAAAAATAAAAAAATGGTCCTGAATTGATCGTTGTAAACCAGGAAAAAATACATTAAAAATTAGTAAACCAGGACGGTATTTCCATAGGATTTGTCATTGTAAACTGCAACAAACTTAAACCAAGGCGGTTGTAACCCGGGGTTTTACTGTATATTGCTGCTCTTCAGCAATAAAAATATCTGGCACATGAAATGCTGTTAAGCGATTGCAGTGTCTTGCACTAAATGGTATATTTACCTAAGCATCTGTGTTGTCTTGACTTTGGTATAATTGGTGGGGTTTGATGGTGGTGGTGGTGGTGGTGGGGGCATATTTCATTCTTAATCACCCTCTCTCAGAAGCCTCAGCCGCTTGCTCAGTCTTCATGCCTTCTGCCACAATGTGTATAAATCCCCTTCACATCTACTGGCATGCCTCACTTTTTATGGATTATTTCCTGTTATCACACGTGTCATAAATGTGTGAGGCAGAAGCAGTTTTGTTCCTACATTTATTGCAGCTCCCCCATGCAATGCACCTACAACTGCTTTTTCTCCACATATTAAATAATAGTTGAATCTCACTTTTTTTAGTTCCCTCTTGTTTTGTACATAGTTTATTTATGCATTTATGCAAGTGCAGTTATAATAAAAGGTGGCTTACCTTGGAAATGAGTCTTTTGAAAACTCTAGGATATGTCAAGGTTGGATTTTCATTTACAGTATTTAAATTTGAAACCCCTGTATCAGTGAGTAATCCTCCTGAAAGACTGGTATACAATTACAGAACAGTGTCTTTGTTCAGTGAGGGAAATTAGGGTGTTTGTAGCTTTGAGGGAAGTTAAAGTGTGCTGGAAAAGGGGAGCACAGAGAACATATACTAAATGTTGTTATTACATTTATGTTCCATCTTTCCCCATTGCACAACTATCTTATAAAATAGGTCAGGTCAAGAGGGCATGTCAGCCATGGATCTTCACAATTGATGAGGATCTTACTGGTCTCACCAGTCTTAGTCTAACCAGATACTGGCTTATTCCCTAAAAGAGAAAGAAATGGCACTGCTTTAAAAAGAAGGCTGATTTGGAATGGGCTTCTTTATGACTTACACAAAATTAAAGGAACCTTAATAAATGAACTGGATGCATTCAGTTGATTACTCAAAAAATTCAATCTGCATGCATTTTCGTATAAGAAAAATGGATTTGGAAGCATGCTCATATTACAACAGATGCCATCTTGAAGGATACATCCCTTATCTTTCACGCATGTAGGAACACTGTACCTCCTTAAAGTGGTAACTGCCCCTGGAATTTTTATTAATTCATTTTTATTTACTTTTCCTTTATTAAATCTGCTGTTTAAATTATAAGAACACCATTTTAGTAAGTGAAAGTGTTTTTGTCTCTAACCGATTAATTGCCTAATATTCCAGTACTGTACTAGTTTAATTACCTGTTAAGTTAGCAGAAGATTAAGGATCTAAAACAGGGATTCTCAAACGGCAGCCTACGGCACCGTTTCATGTGGTGCACCACCGCCTCCACCACACCAGGAAGTGCCATGTGGTGGAGGAAGGGCAAAATGGCCGTCAAGCCCAGCCCCCAAAGCTGTCTGAGGGAGCATGACCCAGCCCTGGCTTAAAAAGGTTGAGAACTCCGACCTGATCTAAAAGAACAAATTCATTAACATAATAGTAAAAGGTAAAGTAAAGGTTTCCCTTGCTCGAAAGCCAGTCGTATCCGACTCTAGGGTGCAGTGCTCATCTCTGTTTCTAAGCCGAAGAGCCAGCGCTGTCTGCTTCTGCAGACATTTCCGTGGTCATGTGGCAGGCATGACTAGACACCGGAGCGCACGGAACGCTGTTACCTTCCCACCGAAGTGGTCCCTATTTATCTACTTGCAATTTCTTGCTTTCGAACTGCTAGGTTGGCAGGAGCTGGGACGAAGACGGGAGCTAAAGATGTGCTTATAAGATAGTAGAAGGATTTATATAAAGTTTGTTTTACACATGTCATTTCATAGTATAAAGTCTTCCTTTGGGCTTATCAGTTGTTGTGTTTCACTGCTGCCCACAATAAGCTCTGTTTGGTTTTTTTTAATGCCATGAAACTTTAGGAAGACAGTTGTTCTTGCCTGCAGTGCTTCCTCCATTCTACAAACCTGTCTAGGTTTATGACTGAATGGAGGAGATAAAAATGTAAGCAAGAACAATTCTCACTGTTTTTGGTGGTTTATGAGTCTCCATTGTGCTGCCAAGAATGCAGGGATCTGTAGTTCTTACTTCCTCCAGACTCAGTCTGCTTAGGCAGGAAATTAAAAAATGAACACACATTGACTATTGCTAGAAGCACTTTGAGAACTTAAAGAAGAGCCACTAAGTGTCCCCAGCATTCTCCATTGCAGGTTATCTCCTGCAATAGAGATTATTTACATAGGGTAAAAGGGTCAACAGCAACAGGGATTGCTTAAAATGGTTGGTGCTGCAGGAAGCTAATTATAAGCAGAGAAAAACTTTGGCGGAGAGCTTGCCTTAGTTTCTAATTGCTGTACATTTTATGATTCTAGACATATTTATTTCTGAGCAACCCCTTCTGAGATTTGGCATCCTCTATAGCTGAGAGTGTTGCATCTGGAGATTAAGATGTTGAATTCCTGCAGCTTTCTGTCTGGGATAACACTAAGCATTGAAGAGAGATTAAAATGACACTGCAACTGTCTTAACTTTTTGTCTGCTATTCATACTTGCCCTTTCAAGTGAGACTGAAAGATATAAACCACTTGTACTGCCCTAATTGTGGTTGTTGAATTGAATAAAGAACTATGCAGTATCTGAGTAAAAACTAAAAGCCATCAGTGAAGAGAAGCAATTTACTTTGCACATTCCTTGCTAAAAGGAATCATTTTGCAACTCTCTGTGCTGCAAGGTCCATTTAACCAATTTTGAATTGGCTCAGCTAATTACAGAGCTGTCATTTTAGATGAACTTCCACCATATATGTTCCTGCCTTGTGCTTTGTCTCTGCATCTCCGTTTTTTTTATTTTATCACAGTCCATTATGCAGGAATAGAGCAAGTTTCCCCTCCTGCTGCTGGTATTTCCTTTCATCAGTGCACTGACTCAGTAGACTCAAGCTTGACGAGAAGCAATCTCGGATGCGTCACTCATGTGAATCAGTGCTATGAGCAATTCTTTCATTAAAAGGGGAGAGGGGAACACGTAAAAAGCACATGGGGTATAGGGAGCAACCTGACAGTATTCATTCTGAAGACTCTAGGAGTCCTTCAGACAATTTCCCTCTGTCCTCCCAAACTGGTGAGTGAGCAAGGAATTCCAGTGGCAACGTTTGTATGCATGCATTCATGAGTGCACACATGCTTTCCTTTCTCTATTCCGCTGTCATGAGAAAAAGTGTGTTGCTGTGAGTTAACACAGGATATTGCAGTACTAAAAGAGATAACTCTTTCCCCGCCAGCTGGTCTTTCATGAACTTTTAAAACAAATCTCAAACACTTGAGATTTCCCAGCAGTCCTTATGTAACTTTCTGCACATAACCAAGAGCACAGGAGGCAGAATGCTGATCAGAGCTTTAGAGAGCTGTTCTGGGGGTTCAGGCTTCCTGATATATTGACAGCTGGCATCTTCCTGGCTTTCATCAGTTTTGCTGATTCTCTTTTGTGACTTGTGTGCCAAAAGTCAGGCTCGTTCAGTGCTCCCAAAGCCTAGCACAGCAAGAAGATATTTATTGTATGCCACAAATTTTAGACTAAGCAGAGTGGGAGCTTGGGATTTCAACCAAAGATGAGATCCAACTAAAGAGCCAAGTTCATGTGTTATTTTAGGGCCATGATTTATCAGTAACATGGTTTGTTAATGTGTGAGAAGCTGGGCACCACAATGTTTCTGGCAGTAGTACCATCATTGTTGTGATGTCTGGTTATATGAACTCCATTCTTAAGGCATATGCCATCGGTATACTAAGCCACCAGAAAATCCAAAAATGTATAGGCCCATATCTCTTCTTAGCCACCTATATAAGATATATGAATGTTTAATTCTGAACCAACTGTCTGCAATAGTAGAACCCCTGTTATACCATAGCAAGCTGGTTTTATACCTGGCAAGGATTGTACAACACAAATTCTTAACCTAACACAGTACAGTGGAACCTCGGTTAACATAATGCGTTCTCCATTTCTTACAGCAAAAATTACTTTAACCAAATTTTCCATAGGAATGCATTGAAAACCAAGATACATTAACTGAAACACAGTTTCCCATAGGAATGCATTGAAAACCAATTAATCCATTCTGAAAAAAATTCTGTAAACTGATTCACTATTTTCTATGAATTTCCTTTTGTTATGCAATTTTTGTGTTAACCGAGGTTCCACTGTATATAGAAGATGGTTTTGAACTGAAGGAGATCACAGGTGTAATGTTTATAAATCTCACTGCAGCTAATGACACCGTCAACCACGTAGCCCTGCTGAAGAAAGTCCCACATCACAAAGGATTTTAAATTCACAAAATTCATAGGCTATTGGAAAACCGTAGATTTTTTTGTCAATTTCTAAGAACAACGCAGCCGATGGAGAAATTGCTCTTTAAGCGAGGTACCACTATACTAATGATTAATCATTGGCAGAAGCCAGTAGGAGCTTTCTTTACGCTGACAACTTGGCAATTGCCATACAGTGCGCAACCTTTGAGGCTGTTGAGAAAAAACTGACTGAGGCTTTGAATTTAATGACTATATATTATAGTGATAACCAACTGAAGCCAAACTGACTAAAAACTCAACTCTGCTCTTTTCATTTGAAAAACCATGAGGCATCAAGAAGCCTGCAGGTGACTTGGAATGGCACCAGGCTTGAGCATTGCATCACCCTCAAATATCTGGGAGTTACCCTGGAACAAGACCCACTGCCTTAATACCAGCCAGAAGGTTTTTGTCAAGAACATATTCTGAGGAAAATAACAGGCACAAGATGGGGTGTCCAACCACACACAATAAGAAACTCTGTGCAAGCTTTATGTTACTCTGTAGGAGAGTATGCAGGGACTTCAGTGGCTCAAGTGGCTAAGACGCTGACTGGGAGGCGGAAGGTCAGCAGTTAGATTCCCGAGTACTGCAGGATGGAATGAGCTCCCATCTTTGTCCCAGCTCCTGCCAACCTAGCAGTTCGAAGGCAAACAATTGCATGTAGATAAATAGGAACCACTTCAGTGGGAAGGTAACAGCATTCCATGCACTCCGTTGTCTGGTCATGCCTGCCACATGACCACAGAAATGTCTGCAGAAGCAGACAGCGCTGGCTCTTCGGCTTTGAAACACAGATGAGCACTGAACCGTAGAGTTGGATATGACTGGCTTTCAAGCAAGGGAAACCTTTACTAGGAGAGTATGCTAGTCCAGTATAGTACAGATCAAAACATGCAAAACAGGTGAATGTGGCCTTGAATAAAACAGCAAGATTGGTCACAGGATGTTTAAAACCAACTCCAATACAAAAATACTTAGCTGGCATCCCTCCACCAAAATTCTGTTGAGAAAGCACTGCTCAAAAAGAGTGGGTCAAAGCAAGATCCTCAGAAACATACCTGCTATTTGATCATTAACCACAAAAAGTGGAGACTGAAATCAAGGTATAGCTTCTTCAAAACTTCTGCCCCCCCCTCCAAACAACCAGCCCCCACTGACCACCATAGAACTTTGGAAGGCAAGCAAGGAGCTACCAGACAACTGGGCAGAACCACATGACTCTCTACCACCTGGCCAGGAACAACCATGGCCTATGTGGAAAGCTTTAAACAGACTGCGTGCCACAGTAGGAAAATCAAAGGCTAATCTGAGAAAGTGGGGTTTCCCTGTAGATGACAGCCTGTGTGAATGTGGAGAAGAACAAACTCCCATATAACATAATGCACACGATGCCCCACAATAGGTTGCCAAGAGAAAATGCTGTTGATGTGGCCCGATATTGGGCAGATGTCATCTAGCCCTTTTAATTCTATTTTTTCTAGATGTGTTAATTTTAGCTTTGTATGTGATTATATATTTTATTGATTGATTGATTGATTGATTGATTGATTGATTGATTGATTGATTGATTGATTGATTTCTACCCCCCCTCCTAGTGCAACTCAGGGCGGCAACAACGGAAAAAATATATATGTACAATACAAGAAAGATAAAACCATTACCAATAAAAACATTACATAAAGACCTCAGTTAAAAGCAAAATTAAAACACATATATGCTGGTGGTGCATCTGACTCAAATAAAGAACTAAGTTATATTCACCAAGTTAAATACTGTACAGGGTACACTAGTGATATTGTGAGAATCATAGAAACTGTTAACAGTTTATTCCAAAACACTGTCTTAGCTGTAGTCGCTATTTGAGATCCTTATATACACATCCCCCACAAGGATGGATAATTTTTTTCTGCATTTGATGAAGAGTCCATGAAATCTTAGCCAGCAAAGTCACATCTCAACAAACATATTTTACAGCTGGAAAGGGTTGCAGAAATGGATTTATATATAGTGAAACCTCGTATAACGAAAATAATGCGTTCTACTAGGCTTTTCGCTATGTGATTTTTTTATTATACTCTACTATTTCCCCACCATATAACAAAAATCCCTATGGAAAAAATGTATAATGGAAAAAAAATGCTAAGCGTTTTTTCCTATAGGAATTTTCGTTATACAATTTTCCCCCATAGGGACGCTGTATCACATAGCAATTTTTTTTCTTATACGAGTTTTTCCCATAGGGAGCACTATTTTCGCATAGCGAAAATTTTCGTTATATGAGGCCCCATTTCCCCCCAATTCTTTTCGTTATGTGATTTTTTTTTCACTATAGGGGACATTTATTATATGAGGTTCCACTGTATGTATATTAAATTCCAGAATCATCTAATTTAATTGAATGTTAGGAGATTGAGGAACGAAATACTTCTTTACACACTGCATTGTAAAACTACAGAATTTACTGCCGCATTTTTTTTTTACTTTATTACGGTCTATGACCATCACAGTGCCACAGGATGTATGTAGTGATGGCCTCTACTTTAGATGGCTTTGGAGGAGGATTGAATGAGTTTATGAGGATGAAGGAATGTTGTGATGCTAAGAGCCATTATGCCTGCTATGTGCTATTTTCAGGATCAGACATATAACATGTATCTGAATTCAAGTTGCTGGGAAACACTGGAAGAAGACTACTGTTTCCATGTATTATTTCTTCCCACAATCCAATGATTAGTGATCTCAGTGGGGCCTAGGGGCAATTTTAAAGATTTTTCTGGCAAGGAGTGGAGATAAAAAGGAAGGGTGTAGGCAAATGGGGCAATTTACATATCAATTTATTTTTAAAATAAAGTTAAGTATAGTGGTTATATGGTATAAAAATTGCTACAGTGAGGTTTTTTTTTATTAAAAAAACCTGAAAATGGGTTTAACTTTTTAAAATGGGAATGTTAAACGGAAAAGGCATCATTTTATCTGTTAGTGATCTATTATTTATAAAGATGAAAAATTTGGGAAAGTTTGGTTTGTTTGTTTTTGGCAGGGATACTTGAAACCTGGCAAAATTGCCACTTATACATCTAAAAAAAGACCACATTTTTTAAAAAAAAGTAATTATCAAACAAATGCTACAGTGGCTCAGTGGTTAAGAAGCTCTCCTTGTTAGCTAGAAGGTTGGCAGGTCGGCAGTTCAAGACCCGAGCCCTGCATGACGGAGTGAGCTCCCATCTCTGTCCCAGCTCCTGCCAACCTAGCAGTTCGAAAGCAAGAAATTGCAAATAGATAAATAGGGACCACTTTGGTGGGAAATGATCTTGGGGCCGTGAAAGAAGCCTCATTCAGGCATCCCCTGAATGGAGTTCATCCAACAAAAAATCCTTTCAACTCAGAAAGCACCTTTGTGTGCTTCTGACACGATAAAAAAAAAGATCAAACAATGTTTCAAGTGTGGGATCTGGGGATTGGATAAATGTCCCAGATGTTTACATGTGACCCTTGTGCTATGTGTTGGCCATTCCTACAATTCCTCTCTGGCCAACCACTGTATTAATGTATACTCTGACCATCCAGGGTTACTCTTGTGTTCTTAATATTCAAAGTAAGACTGTATGAGGCAGTGGTCATAGAATACCCCACCCTCATAATCTGTCAATTTAAGCAAAGGAAGTCGCCCTCCTTGGCTTCACCCTGCAGAGCCTCCAATAATGCTGGAAAATTCTTTGTTTTGCTTTGGTTTCTGCTTTAGAATTCTGAAGAAATGTAGAAATGAGCAGCCATTTTGAAGATATTTCAGCAATAGAAAACTGTTGTGTGGAGGGGAGAGTTGACTCTCTGGGAGCTGTATTCTCTCAACCCAGAATGCTGATTTTACCAAAGTTAGAATGTAATCCAATAGCTTTGAAAACTTCAAATATAAGCTAGCTTCCTTGATCAAGTTCTATTTTTTCTCAATTACCTACACTGCATACTAATGTGTTGCTTTATATATGCTCAATTAGTGAAAGCATATAACCATATTAAGGGTTGTTTGTGGAGTACCATGGGATAACAAAGCATTAATTCATTCTGTCTTCTGATGTTGCTTATATACTCAAGGGTAACCTTGCCTTTTTTCCAACTCAGACATCTCACTATAAGGGGAAAAATGTGAAGAAATTCTTGCAGAGAGATGAAAGTCAATAGCTACAGAAAAATTGAGATTTCTTCACTTTTCATTCTCTCATAAGTAGATCATAAATGATCTGTAGCAAGTGGAGTTCATGGTTTCATTTAAAATTTTGTGGCAGATTAATGATACAAGACCCTCAGCCATCGCCCTTGTATATTATCAGAGAACTGCACAGAGAAACTTTATTAGACCTGATCCAACAGTGTACACCACTTAACATCATTAAAACCCTGTTTGAATGTGCTCCAGATGTAAAGCTGTAGTAATTGAACAAACTCATCCATAATGTTTCATCCACTACATTAAGAAAATCCAAGAGCTTTCTCCTGCACAAGCTTTTCAGGAGTTCCTTGGATGGTTATCAGTCGCAGAACCTGTTCAATAGTTGCACCAACTTTATGGAACTCTACCTGGAGAATGTCATCTAGCAAGTTCTTTAATGTTCTTTATAATATATATTATATAATAATATATATTATATAGTGCTGTATATATATATATATATATATATATATATATATATATATATATATATATATATATATATATATATATATATATATATATATATATATATATATATATATATATATATAAAGTAAACAAAGCAATCACACTTATGTACCGCCTCATAGGGCCTAGTGCTCTCTTCTAGGCAGTTCACAAGTTAATTAGCATTTTGCCTCCAACATGCTGGGTACTCATTTTACTGACCTCGGAAGAATGGGAGGCTGCGTCAACCTTGAGCCCTGGTCAGGATCCAACTCACAACCTTTTTTGGTTGCAGAACAGCAGTTTAACCACTGCACCACCAGGGCTCTCTCTCTATATATAGCAGGGGTTCCCCATCGTGTTGTTTGTGAATGCACACTTATGGGTCTGTGCCTGCATGGAGCCATTACCAGAGCTGTCAAGCTGATTGGATAATGATTTATAATTAGGACCGCCCACCATCTCCACCCGCCTTCGACACCATTTCACACCTCTTTCCCTCAGTTCTCCTTTTTCTGCTGCAGCAGCAGGAGCCTTAGCGAGAGCTCTCATCAATTTTTGTGGTACTCGACTCGTTCGAAGGCCATTCTAAAAAAAAATTGGGCCAGGAGGGTTGCTCACTTTTGGCCCACCTTTGTCCGCAAGGGGCTTTGCCTCTTGCGGCCAAAAAAAGAGAAAGAAAGAAAAGAAAGAGAAAGTAGACTAAGCGCATTAGGCGCCATTTTCTGATCATCTAGGGGCTCGGTTGATGGCCTTCTCAGCGGATTTCAAACAGTGCCCATCTTGCCAGAAGAATATTCCAAGCTCTGACAACCACGAGAAGTGCCTACTCTGCTTGGGAGAAAACCATCCAGTTCACTCTTGCGGTGTCTATAGAAAGTTCTCCAAGGTTGCCCTGAAGAACCAACAGAACAGACTGCAAACCCACCTCATGGCGACCGCCTTAGCTCCTCAGCTGATCAGTCGCTCTGCCACCCACGACGCCCCTGTGGTTGCCACGTCCTCTTCTTCTGCCCCTACCAGGCAGTTGACCACTTCCAAACTTTTTACGAAAAAGAAGAGGAAGGAGGAGAAAAAGAAACATCTTTCCTCCTCCTCTTCCTTACCACCTACTCCTAGGGCCCGAGGCCTTCTCCACCGCCATCTTCGGCCACTGCAGTCTTCGTCACGGCTATTTCTTCTCAATCTTCTGTCTCTTCGTGCCCGATCATGATCTCCCCAGAGGAATCTTCCAGCCTTCCCCCGCACCAGGAAACCCCACCACCTCCACCACCACGTGGTGCTTCCAGACTGCCCGATCAGAACAGCCACAATTCCGGCTACTAAATTGGGGTTCACAATCCCCCCCACCAGAAATCACAATTGGTCATTTACAATGGTGTTTCACTTAAAGAGCAAACTCGCTTAAAGAGCAATCCTGTGGAACGCATATATATATGGCAAAATGGCTGAAATTTTAATATGTTTATCGTATGTACTAGCGTAGTCATATATATATATATGACTACGCTAGTACATATGATAAACATATTAAAATTTCAGCCATTTTGCCACTTGTACTGTCATATTTCATTGTGCCAACTTTCCTCCAATTAACATTTTACATTATCATTTATCTAACTAGCTCTTATTATCTTTCTATTATAAAGAACCATATATTTATTATATAAAAGAAACATTTACAAAGGTTGCAGTAATGTTCTCTTTTGTTGCACCAGTGCCCAAAACCTTCTACATAGAAGCCAGAATGTTATTTTAGCCCATAAGTAAGATTTCATGACTGAACAAGAACTTGAATTCTGGACTTGGATGTGGGACATCTAAGCTCTACCTGCACATATTGTCAAACAGTCCCAAGGCTAAGGAATGATAGCCATTTATTTGAAGAAGTGTCTTCTTCACTGTCTTTGGAAAAATAATAGTATTCAATCTAACTTAAATGTACTGGATCTAAGACCATTGTGTATCAGGCAATGGAAACTTTCAGTTAATCTATAAATTGCAAGAGCAGATGTCCAAAGTACTTCAGTTTCATCTTTACTATTTGACCTTCTAAGCAGCAGTCAGGGTTGATTTCTTCCAAGATTGACCTATTTGTTCTCCTCGCTGTCCAGGGGACTCTAAAAACTTTTCCCCAACACCATATTTCAAAGGCATCTATTCTTCTGCGCTCAGCTTTCCGAATGGTCCAGCTCTCACAACCCTACATTATCACCGGGAATACCATTGCTTTGACTATGCGAATTTTGGTTTGCAAGTTTATGTCTCTACTTTTAACTATGTTCCGCATTGAGTCGGTCCTTGGGCTGAGAATTGCGGTATATAAATTAAAATTTCATTCATTCATTCATTCCCCAAGTTTCTCATAGCTTGTCTGTCAAAAATCAGTCGCCAATTATGAATGACTATTTGCAGGTGAAATCAGTATAGGCATTTCCCCTGGATAATCTGTAAGAAAAAAACCACAGCATCACTTGAGGATTCACTTGAGAAAGCCTTGATTCTTGGAAAGGTAGAGGGCAAAAGAAGAAGGGGGCGGGCAAAGATAAGATGGCTAGATGGTATTGTAGACACAATGGGCACAGAGCTGGGTGGGTTGAGGAGGATGGTGGAGGACGGAGGGGCCTGGAGGACAATGGTCCATAGGGTCGCAAAGCGTCGGAATCGACTGTGCGACTGAACAACAAAATTGGGTTGAGATTTTTAATCATTGTTTTATCACAGATCCTCTCACATCTGTAATATACAATTAAGTAAATATGAATTCAGGTAAAGTAACATGTCCATGAAATCTTTACCAGACACATGATTAGTTTATTTTTTGCATTAATAGTAATTTGTTCTTTCAGTCTCAGTTTGAAAGCATACTCGCTAATTCATGAGACTGCAATCTCACTTTGATAGGGACTTAATCTTTGCCTATAACATTTTTCAAGGCATCATATATCCTGATGGTAGTTTATTAGTAGTAGTATTATCAATGTTGCTATTATTTATTTATTTTATAGCATTGTTATTATGTGTATCATTGTGATGATTATAGTTAAAACAAGTCTCATAGAGTGTCATAATTATTGAATCTGCATTTAATGTAATAAGTTTTCCATGGGGTTTCATTCAAATTTATTTTCTTTCTCCTTTTATTTTAGGGGTTTCTTTTAACAGTGTTTACACACAGATTTGGAGAGTCCTCTTACACTTGGCTGCTGACCCATACCCAGATGTTTCAGATTTGGCTATGAAAGTGCTCAACAGCATAGCTTACAAGGTAAACATCTTCATGTGAATAGATGGATCCTGGATGCTTTCTTGAATTATTTTATTAGAAATCAAGAGTTTATAAAACACCCTGGGAGATGAGATTATTATATTAATTTGTTTCCTTGTATTTATAGTCTATCTTAATCCTTTTCTTTACAAACTTATTTAGATTATGCAAGTGAAAGTAAGACTGGATTGCAGATTGAAGCCACAACGGCTGCCCAGTGCAGGTGATCTAGTACATGTGAGTCAGCATGCAGACACACCATTCCACTTCTCACTTCTCCTGTATGGGATTAAAGCATCACCATTATTGCTATCTTTCAGTTTGCAAAGATGATGTGTGCTTTAACTCCAGAGGCTGCCATCACTGCTGTTCTAGAATTTGTTAGCTCAAGGAGTTTGATAACTGGGCTGTTAACTGCCAGCCATTGTGATATTAAAACTTCTGTCACAAATCCAAGCACTCCATAAGCACTTAAATGTATTTTGTCATAAAAAAAAATACTTGCATCCCTCTTCATGCTGGTAGACAGGTCCTAAAAAAGGTTGATAGCTTCAGCCTTTCTGATTGTTCCAATAGCCTAAACTAGTCCAATTAGTTTTCTTGCTGCTTATTCATTCCAGTCTTGTGTATGAGAAAACTGAGGGTAAGTTTACCATGGGAGATGGCATTATTGTAACACATACTTTATTTAAGCTAGTTTTCCCCAAGATAGTAATTTCTTTATTTTTATTTCTCAGAACTTAGAGCCTACTACATAGTCATTGCAGTCTTTGATCATTTATACCAATCCTTCTTTGAGTTGCAAAGAGTTAGTTGACTTGTGTGACACTACCGTAAGCAGAAGTACTGATTTGTTTGTTTCGTAATTGCATGTTTATATCACCCATCTAGGGGCTGCAGTGGCTCAGTGGTTAAGAAACTCGCCTTATTAGCTGGAAGGCTGGCAAGTCAGCAGTTTGAGACCAGGGTACTGCATGATGGATTGAGTGCCCTTCTCTGTCCCAGCTCTTGCGGACATGAAAGGAGCCTCATTTGGGTGTTCCCCAAGTGGAGTTTCTTCTGCAAAAATCCTTTATTTATTTATTATTCAAATTTATATATTGGCACCAACATTGAATGAGCGATTCTGGGCAGCATAGCAACAGTGAAAACATTACAATCGTAAAACATTAAAACCCCTTAATAGACCTTAAAGATTACCCTCCCCCTCAATTATTTTAAAATTATGGTTAAAAGAATGACTAAAATAACGGAAAGGCCTACACTATATAAGCCAGCAGGGTGGGTCACCACGTCAACCCAGAATAATTTCCAACGTGAAATTATTATTATTATTATTATTATTATTATTATTATTGTTATTATTGTTATTATTGTTATTATTGTTATTATTGTTGTTATTATTATTATTATTATTATTATTATTATTATTATTATTATTATTATTATTATTATTATTACCACCACCCATCTGGGTACCCATTCTGAGTGGTTTACAAAATTCCATTACTTGAAGTACATTATGATGGGTGAAGTTCATGATGCGTTTTAAATTTTGAACCTCAGTTCTTGTTCACATTATTGCTAGACTTGTTTTAGACAAGATAAAGTTATGGATGAACAAGTATGGATCTATGTGTATAGTACGTTCACACATACTGTAAAACCTTTTATTATTTTGGTTGAATAGAACATGGGCATACCATTCTGTGTGGTTGTTGTAACTGTCATTTTGCAAGCATACAATCAAAGCTCCCCCCCCCAGTGATTTTGTATAGAACAGTTGTTTTTAAGAAATAGCAATTAAGAATGCTGGATGATTTACATCTAGAAATAAAATATACAGTGCTGTGCAAGTCTTAAGCCACCACCAGCTGGTTTGAGGTAAATGCAATGAGTGATTGATGGGGGGGGGGGTATAACTCCGCCCCTGAGCTACCTAGACACACCAAAATTTAGTCTTCTGCTGACTCCTCCCAACCCTCTCCAACTTTGGTAAAGTTTGAAGTTATGACCCCCCCCCCCCCAATCATTCAGTTGAATTTTCCCCAAACTAGCTGTGGTGGCCTAAGACAGTTGCACAGTAAAGTTAAAGTTCGCCCTTGTTTGAAAGCCAGTCGTATCCGACTCTAGGGTTCAGTGCTCATCTCTGTTTATAGTCAAAGAGCCAGTGGTGTCTGCATCTGCAGACATTTCTGTGGTCATGTGGCAGACATGACTAGACACTGGAGTGCACGGAACGCTGTTTACCTTCCCACTGAAGTGGTCCCTATTTATCTACTTGCAATTTGTTGCTTTCAAACTGCTAGGTTGGCAGGAACTGGGACAGAGACAGGTGCTCACTCCGTCATGCAGTACTCAGAAATTGAACTCCTACCTTCCAGACCACTTGCGCCACCACGGTCCAGTTGCACAGTACAGTACTGTGATATATAATGAGAAGCTGTCACCTCGTTCAGTTTTCCCCTAGCTTCTTCAGTCTCTGTTAAATAATTATAATTAGGAGTCACACACAGATAACTGGCTGTGGCAGGACAGTATTTTTAAAATTATTAAATTATTATTGAACCATGAGTAATAATGTAACTTGGGAAATAAGGCAGGCTAATAGGTGATAAAAGATGCTTCCCTGAATTAGAAAGACTTCTTTCATCCAATATTTTTTCAAGGGAAGCTTAGTCCATCCGGCAGTGAATCATTCTCTGAATCATTCTTAAACTAGCACCATTGTTTATCTTTTCTGACAATGCTAGCTTTCCCTTCCATCTCAAAACCCAGTGTGAACTTTGATAGAGGAGGCCATGTCAGAGCGTCGCCACATATTACACAGCCAGCAGGAAAAATGTTTTTCACACTTCTGACACAGGAAGAAGCTATTCTGTAAAATCTATTGTTTCAGAGAAGATTCTTTAAAATGTCTCCTGTATCAATTCCTGTAATTATGAATGGACATTTCTTTGAATAGTATCACCAGGAATTGCAAACTGCAATGGAAGAGAAAAGCTACAGCATGGCCAAGATTTCAGTAAACTCCAGTAATTCACCTGCAACTCCCCCTTTGTGTCTCTTACTCTTTAAGCTTTTACAAATATGATGTTGGATAAATTGTAGAGTTACACATTGGCATACTTGTTCCATTAGTTCGGAACTTGGTAATCATCTATGTTTTTTCCTCACATAAGAATTTCTGGGCTACATCCCAGAATGCACTGTATAATTTCTTGGCTCCACAAGAAACATAACAGGAAATGGCTGCACTGTTTTGGCAGTGTTTTTGTTCTGTATTGTTCTGAGGACTGAAAAATGTAGTAAAAACCAAAGCCTTTGATATATAACTGTTATCATCCATTAAAGGACAGTGTTGCAGTGACATCTTGCTACAAGGCACTCAAAATATATGTCAAAGTGTTGCTGAACAAAAAAAATATATAGAGAGAGGTAGGTATTGTGTGACAAAATAACTGAGCTGGTGATTTGTAGTAAAGGTTAATTGCAAAAGATTGATTTCAGATATATGCTTGAGTGGACTTCAGAAGCATGAGTGGATTGTCCTCCTGATTCTGTAGTTCTCATGTAATGGTGGAAGTGTATCTTGGGGGTTCAACATAAGTGGGAAGCATACACGATCTCTTTGAATGCTTCATTAGAAACAGAACACCAACATTTCCTGCTTCCAATGTCTGAATAATCTCCAGATTCTTCTACTTTCCCAACATTGATTATTCCTTTGAACTGTCATTGTAATGTGGTGAACTCCAGTGTTATCTCAATAGTGGGTGTAACATAAGACATGGTCTTCACATAGTAACAACTGTAGTCTTTCATTTTACAGAGAATCCAAAGGGCAAGTTCAAACCCATAAAAATGGAGAGTCAAAACCATTACGTTTTCAATTTCAGTTCTCCTTTTATAAGATTTATATTGATTTGGTGAATCAGACGTATTTTTATTTGAATTTCTGCTGTTGAGTTACCTTCATGCATTACAGATCACTTTCATTGTGATACAAAATACTATATGTTGTGGTGACACATATCCCATGAGTCTCAACTTAGGGAGAGAGATGGGATGTAAATCACAGAAATAAAGGAAATATGTTTTCGCATCTAGAATCATCTTA
Source organism: Bradypodion pumilum (assembly GCA_035047305.1). NCBI lineage: Eukaryota > Metazoa > Chordata > Lepidosauria > Squamata > Chamaeleonidae > Bradypodion > Bradypodion pumilum. The sequence goes on along the minus strand of JAWDJD010000002.1, from coordinate 280,800,434 downwards.
TGAATGCTCTAGTACAAGGGTTCCTAATGTTTTCCCGCCAGGGGCCGTTCCCACCCCCGACATTCAGCTGTGTGGGCCAGAGGCATGGTTGCTCCCATTACATTGCTTACATTTTCGGCAGTAGCGGCAGAGACAATCGTATTTTTTCCCAGCTGCTTGCACAGCCTCTGCCACTTCCCATGACAGTGGGAGGGTTTTTGGAGCATTTCCCCTCCATTTTGGGAATTTTCTGCCACGTTTCCACTGCATTTCAGCAGCTAATACGCAGTGTTTTGGGACTTCCTGGTTCCACGATGGGAACCCAGGCACTGCCGGAAGCTCTGCCTGGCACCACAAGTCCCAAACCGCTGTGTATTAGCTACCAAAATGCAACAGAAACACAGCTAAAAATTCCCAAAATGGAGCAAAAATGCTCCCAAAACCCTCCTGCCCCCGTGGGAAGCGGCGGAGGCTGTGCAAGCAGCCGGAAAAATTGTGCAATTGCTGCCTCTGCGGAAAGTGACATTTTGGGACTTCCAGTGGTGGTGGGAGCTTCTGGCGTTGCCTAGGTGGCCACTGCAGGCTGTATTAATTAGCTCCGTGGGGTGGATTAGGCCCGCAGGCCGTAGGTTGGGAACCCTGCTCTAGCAATATAGATCTCCACTCGCCACATTTACAGGTCTGGATATCGTAACCCATGACCTCAGGCTATAAAAATTAGAACTTTTTGTGTCCACATCAAAAGGATCATGTGCGTTTGTTTGAGTGACATTTTTGGAAGCCCATGTAATAAGCAGCGAACAGCAGAAACACAATACATGACATATTCTAAGATTGTCATCAAAATAACTGCAAATTGTAATCAGGCATAGGTGACAATCCTAACTCCCAAGTTAAGCATGACTGAGGTGTTTATGGATGTTCAGTATGTTGTTGCTACATAAGCCTCTTGTGCAAACAACAAGTGCTATTAGGCTGTAGCCTAACCTCTTGTGCTGGCTGCTGATTGGTAGTGTCAACTCATTTACCAAGGAGATTGTGCTGGGGTTGTGGCTTTATTTTATTTTTCCCCTTCTGCTATTTTCCCCTTAGGCCAGCTGAAGTCCCTCTCCTCCTGAGCTGGAAGAGGTTTAGATATAACATAGCCTCGGGCAACTAAGTCTGCTCATTCACCCTAAGGCCAGTCTAGCTAGTTACTGTAGAATGGTGTCCATAAATGGGTTTTCTCTCTTCCTTGCTGTTTATGGCTTCAAGTTGATGAGTCAAGGTTGTTGTTTTTTCCTTCAGGTCACCAAACCTGCAAATTTTGACATCCAATTGAACGTCACAGATACTGACAAATGCTTGAGCTATTTGAAGGGAGATATATTGCTTCAGAAGCCATGTTGTGGCTTTGAATTGAACAAAGCCAAATACCCATTTTAGTGTTTTTGTGTTGGGTTTAGCGTGAAAAAGCCAAACACAGTATTTTAGTTTATTTGAATATAACCATTGGGGAACTGGGAGCACATTTAAAGATTGCATTGCACTGCGAGACTTTTGTTAAAATTAGTCAAGCAGCTTTCCAGATTGTTACAAGTAATCATTTTCTGTGGATGGTATAAGGCTCAAATAATGTGGGCAGTGCACAACTGTGCAGAGTACCATCAACACCAGCCAATTCTGAGCATAAACAGGCATCAAAACCTAGTGACCCTTCAAGTTCTGTTCTATATTGTCTTCTGTCCTTAGAAAGGAGGAGTTTGGTATGAGTACTGTGAAAATAAATCAGGAGTTTATTCTTCAGCTACATAAATATAAAACTTTATCCTCAGAGAGAATATTGGCTGCTGCTACAAGGTTTGTCCATATTTTATGTTTAAAATCAGACTTCAGCAGAATTGGTTTGAGGGTTAATGTACATTTGTCTCCCAGCTACCATTTTGGAAATAAACTGAAAATGGGGTGTCTCTCTTCTGAAACAGGGGGTGGGGGGGGATTTGTCAGAAAGCTTTGGGAATATAATCTGCATTGCCTCTGCAAATGTTTGGTCAATGATGAATCATCATTAATTACCCTTCTAGCATCCTTTTCTGAATTATTTTTAACAGGAGAATGTAGATTCTTAACTATACATTCTTAAGTTGCTGATTTGTGCAGATATGTAAGGAAATATATAAGGAGCTACACTGACCTTAATTAACAAAGCTCTTACATACATTTATTCTACCATTCATGTGTTTCCTGTCATCCTTGGGCACTAATACAAGCAGCCCACCTGCCATCAGATACACAACTGTTTGCATTTTGGAAAGGCTGCATTTGCTATGATCTCTCAGTAAGAAGAAAGCACCAAGACTCTGATTTTTCAAGCTGATTTTGGTTTAGGGTTGCTGTATTAAATCCAGGCTTTTATTTGTGCCTTTTATGACTGATTCATCCATAAAATTAATCTTTTAATTCAAGTTGTAGCTATCCCTGTTGGGCTGTATTTGCAATTTGCTTGGATTATTTTCCACAATAATGGTGCTTTTATTAATATAAATTAATTGTATTTATCAGTATGTAGTTGCTACAGATTTCAGTAATGTGGATGCCTTAAAGCAATTCTTTTGACAGAAGCATTGCATCACTACGGTATCATTTACATATTCTGGGTTTAACTTGTAACTGCAGCAGAGCAATCTAAAGGCAGTGGGGAAAGTGAACCTGAGGCAGAGGAACTGCAGAAGCCAAAACTCTTCAAAGGTTGTGGCTCCTTAGTGCTGGTTGGAACTAAAATGAAACCAGTTCCAGGGCTGAAGTATCCCTCCTCTTTCCAGGTGGGGGGACATTGGGTGAATTAAATATGTGGATCAAGTAAGTCAAGAACCCATCTCATTCTACCCCTAAGCAACTCCTTTTTGTCAATACCGTCACTGGAACACAAACATCAAAGCATCAAACATAACAAGTCTCTATGTCAACAGTGGTGGGGAAGACTGTGAGGATAGACCTTGTTCTTTAGTCAGAGACCTCACTTTCTATCCATAAACTTCTTATGTTAGAGACAAAGAGAGAGAAGCTATAAATGTGACAATACTATTTAAAGGCCAACTTCCTGCTTTTATGTGGGGAAGATACAGCAGACAGTATCTTCATGCTATGTGTTTGTTTTGCATGCTAATATAGAGATGGGAAGGGCCAGCATTGTCTGCTTTAAATCTGAAAAACCATCGACAGGCTAAATGTTTCTTCCCTCCAAAAGTAACTCTTTTTTTTACTGAGCTCTGGGTGTGTACAGTGGACCCTTGATTAACGACGCGTTCGAATAGCGTCATTTCCACTTACTGACGCGTTGTCACTCACCACGTGACTATCCACACAACGACAAAAAACCGTCATGCGGATTAACGACGTTTTTTAACATCATTGTGTGGATAATGACAGTTTTTTGCCGCTAGATGCCATTAAAAAACGTACAACGATGTTTCCCCTATAGCGACGCTACTTGGGGAACCAAGCAACATCGTTATGTGAGGGTCTACTGTACTAGAGTAGTTTGTCCTGTCTGTTCTATCTAAGCATTCAGTTGTTCAGTGTAGTCTATTTCTGACTGAAAAATATATTAGTCTCAGAAAGTCAGTAACTTGGTACCTTCTTATAATGATCATTTGCTTGGGAGATTTTTCTTCCTGCTTTTATTCCAACCAAGATGACGTGAAGTGTTATATTTTTCCCATTGACCTGACAACTTTATTCAAACATAACCCTTGTAAGTAAACATTATTTTTTCTTCTGTTAAAGCTGTACCTGAGCATTTGTACAGTAGGAATGGAGAAGAAAGAAAATGTGTACTGAGGAAGGCTTGCATTTCAAAGTACTGTACTGTATTCAGACTTAATCTTTGGGGACACACAAGCTGCCCCGCTCTGCAAAGATTATCAAATGAAGCAAAGTCGTAGAAATTCATAGTTCTGATGTGATCTGCTAGTTTACTAGCCTTGACTATTTATAATCATGAAGATCACATGGAAAAGAAGAATCCTAGGAGAAATATAAATATTCTTATTTTTATTAATCAGATGAATATAATGTGGAACATCATCAGAATAGCTGTCATAACAAATAAGGATTTAAAAAATCAACATACAGTAAAAAGTATCACCAAGCAGATCCGTGTCCAATTTTTGAGAAGAGAAGGACAACCAGCTTGACCCCAAAAGTAGCCTGTCATGTTGGCAGTAGCTTCTTTCACCCTTACAAATGAGGCTGGAACCGTGCCATTGCATATTCATGGCAATGGCATTCACAAGGACTTATGTCCTTTTCTTTCAAAAACAATGCAGTGAAAATTTTTCTTTTAATTGCCTTATGAATCTTTGGGAAAATAAAAGAAAGCTACTTTATCAGGCCAGTTTAACAAGGAAGGACAGATAATATGTGCTCTCAAGAACAACTTGCACTGTTTCTGTGCACCCAGAAATAGTAGGTGTAAAGTACAAATGCACATGCTGTTTATGCTATTTATTTCCGCAGGTATTCAAATGCCTTGGCAATGGCACTTTGCACCTTTTTTTTGTATGACAGTTGAGAGCTTAATGGCCATCAGCTCATTCTCTTTGGATTTGACATTCATCCTTGTAAGAGAAGGTTCTGTTGCATTGGTGCCTGGTATTTCACAGTTTCCTGCCCTCTCTTTCTATTCACCTTTCCTTTGTCCAGAATGTTGAAAATAGATTAGCTATTTACTTCTGGGAATTGCAAGAGCCCCTTTACTTATTTTAGTGCTTCACTTTTATTTTGAAAGCAACTATGGCACATTGACCCAATATCTCAAGAGAATTTACTGTGAAGGGACAATAGCTAAGGGAACAGGAACCAATTTTTTTTATCTCTGCACACACTGGGAGTATTTACATGTTTGCTTGTTTGTAGATTTAACCATTATTGTTTCTGTTACCTAATTGGCACAATATATGTGAAGAACATTGTATTCATACTTTGAGCTTTATGGCATATGTGTCAGATTGATAGTTTAATGAATATTTCATCTCAGTCATAAAGATAACCACATGCTTGCTTTTCCTGTGGCAGATTCTCTCTTCAAAGTGCCAGTGCAAATTTTAACATATTATGGAGAGGAATGTTTTATTTACAGGCATCATATGGACTCTTCTGGAGCAGACATTCAAGTTGATAGATAAATCTTTATTGTCATTGTCCTGCACAGAACAACGAAGTTGCACCGAAATGCCATGACAGTGTTAAAGCCCAAATCCCCTTTGACAGCCTGTGCCCTCCTGTTTTCCTCTCATGAATACAATTATTTTGCAGGGTTAAAAGATATTTCCATCTGTTCTCTCTCAGTGGTTAAATTCTTTGTTTCCTAGGCAACTATAAATGCCCGCCCCCAACGCATCCTTGATACTTCTTCTCTCACACAGTCTGCCCCAGCCAGTCCTACAAACAAAGGCATGCATATACACCAAGTGGGGTAAGTTGCAAAACAATCCCATGTTGTACCCACATTACTTTGTACATAATGTGTGTGTGTGTGTGTGTGTGTGTGTGTGTGTGTGTGTGTGTGTGTGTGTGTGTGTGTGTGTGTGTGTGTGTGTGTGTGTGTGTGTGTGTGTGTGTGTGTGTGTGTGTGTGTGTGTGTGTGTGTGTATAGTGTGTGGATACAATTGACATTTGGCCAGTTTTGAAACTCCCTCTCTGAAGATGAGTCTCATGGACAGCAATTAAGACATTTCTCCCCGTAGAAAAGCAATCTGGTACAATCCATACTATAAAAACTATAATACCGTACAGTAGAACCCTGTATAATGAAAATAATTTGTTATACAAGGCACTTCGTTATACAATTTTTTCGTTATATGATGCATGCATCATACAATGAAAATCTCTATGGGAAAAATCATACAACGAATTTTTTCGTTGTACGATTTTTCCCATAGGGATTTTCGTTGTATGGTTTTTCCAATAGAGATGTGTTGCATCATATAACAAAAGTTTTCTTTATACGAGGCACAATGGTTTTTTAAAATCCTCTTCATTGTACGATTTTGCTGTAAGAGGCATTCGTTATATTGGGTTCTACTGTACTTTGAAAATGGCCTTTTGAATTATTTCTGACTCGTTCCACATCAAGAATATTTTCACGTCTCTTGTTCAGACATTGGCCAGAATGGGCATATGCAGAGCTTCTTTCACCCTTACAAATGAGGCAGGTAATGGAAAGTTCTCTTCAAAGTTCCATAGAAGTAAATCTGTTAGCTAAGGAAAATTATTGACCTTGTTTTATGATATCTATATCTGTGAAGTGGCATGAGTGTTTCATGTTGCATAGGAGATATGTCCTGGAAATCAACTGCAACATCAGTATCCCAGAACATGAACTCAGGTCATAAAAAGTTGCTTTTCAGAAGCCACAAGATGTGTAGCACTTTCTAGACATCTAAGAAATAGATTAACTAATACTGTGTCAGTTTCTTAAAAACCACCTCAGGTGGCTGACTTTCAGGGAGTAGATCCTGCTACATCATCTCTTGTACTTAAGGGCAAGAGCAAGGGTCAGATGTTACCACATTGGAAACAACTGGGTGACTAAAACACAGGAGAATGAGAAGCAGTACAGAGGGTAACAGGAGATGTCAAGCCATGTCTCCTAAAGGCAGCTAGTACACTGCAGAAGCTAAGAGAATATCCAGTGCAGGTATATTTTCATCTATATTTTCTTTTCCATTGGTAGAGGATCTCCACCAACCACAAGCACAAGTAGCTCCAGCTTGACTAATGATGTGACAAAACCGTCCGTCAGCCGGGATATTTCATCTGTAAGGTCTGCAAATGTAGGAAATGTAGGGGTGCAATATACACCCCACTCTCACCAGTTTCCTAGGACCAGGAAGATGTTTGACAAAGGCCCAGATCAGGTAAAATTGATTTGCTTTCCCTATTTTTCTTTCCACATGCATCTTGCCCCAATGTACTCCTGTACTTGAAATGCTTTTGCCTGTTTTGCTTCCTTGCCTACAATATATTTAGTTTTCCCCTATGCCTAGAAATACCAGTACTGTATAATGTGTGTGTATGTGTGAGTGAGTGAGACTATACAGTGGAACCTCGGTTAACAGAATTAATGCGTTCTCCGGGACATTTCATACAATAAAAATTACTTAAACTGAATTTCCCATAGGAATGCATTGAAAACTAATTAATCAGTTCCGGAAAAAAATCCATAAACCAAGCCACTGTTTTCTATGGATTTCCTTCCGTTATGCGATTTTTACGTTAACCAAGCCATTCGTTAACCGATGTTCCACCGTATACCATATTTCTGTATATTATAAATATGATTTTGCAACCTAAAGAGCTATATTTTCACTATGAGCTGGCTAGGGTTTCAGAATCTTCAGGGGAGAATAATTTTCTTTGCCCTGTTACTGGTGCATTTTGATGTGCTTGCAAGAGACATAACTGTCAACCATCCCATTTTACCCGGGAAAACCACTTATTTTTGCCCCTCTTCCCGCCCCCCTGCCCCCGTTTTATTAATTTCGCCGTATTTTCCCTTATTTCCCTCCGTCTGGAGCCCGTTCGAGGGCTGCCCGGACCGGAGACCACCACCCCCAGCTGGGTGTGAGGAGGAGGAGGAGCAGCAGCTGAGCGGCGGGAGGGCCAGCTACTGCCGCTGCCGCGAGGCCTCCATCCAGAGCCGGGCAGGGGCCGCCCGGATCAGAGACCACCACCCACAGCTGGGAGTGAGGAGGAGGAGCAGCAGCAGCTGAGTGGCGGGAAGGCCAGCTACCGCCGCCACCGCGAGGCCTCCATCCGGAACCGGGTGGGGGCCGCCCAGACCGGAGACCACCACCCCTAGCCGGGGGTGAGGAGGAGGAGCAGCAGCAGTTGAGCGGCAGGAAGGCCAGCTACCACTGCCGCTGCGAGGCCTCCGTCTGGAGCCGGGCGGAGGCCACCCGGACCGGAGACAAACACCCCCAGCCGGGGGTGAGGAGGAGGAGCAGCTGAGCGGCAGGAAGGCCAGCTACCGCCGCCGCAGGGCCTCCGGAGCGGGGGGCCACTCAACTGGTCCTCCTCCTCACCCCCGGCTGGGGGTGGTGGTCTCCGGTCCGGGCGGCCCCCGCTCGGCTCTGGAGTTGTCCCCCCAATCCTCCCGGACCCACGGGACCCAGGAGAGGGGATCGAATCTATCCCACTCCCTGATATTAAAAGAGAAAACCCATTCGGGGTTTCCCCTTTAATATCAGTGGGTGGGGGGTTGTGATCCCCCTCTCCGGCAATAGCAATCAGGCTTAGCGCACTCTCGGGGGCCGGGCAGTTCACAAGTTAATTCCCCCCCCAACATACTGGGTACTCAAGGCGGCCAAGGGTTGTTTGTTGCCGGTGGTAGAAGACACCAGAGCACACGGAACGCTGTTACCTTCCCACCAAAGTGGTCCCTATTTATCTACTTGCTGTAAAGAAATTGGTATTTAAAAAGAGTGTACTTTGCTCTCATTAAAGTTGTTTACTGCTTGAAGTAAAAATGTTTTGCTAGAATCTTAGTCTATTATGTAATACTAACTCACAGGTGTTTGTTAGAACAGATGTTTAGACAAATATTTTCACTCTGACACCTGCAGTTGACGTGCAGACTTGAAGTCTGTCACCCAGACACTTTGTCCATCTCACCAGATAAGGAGATGGCACAAGAGATAACAGATTCATGTAATTAGCAGATGTTCCAAACAGGTGGGTAGGGGGGTGTAACACCCACACATCCAGCCAGCTTGTCTCCTCCAGACATAGTTGGAAGTTTTCACATGTTTCTAATGCAGGTGTCTGACTGAAAAGTGTATAAATAAGAATCCTTTTTACCCTGAAGTTAAGTAGAGTAGGGAGAGAGAAGATCAAGATAGGGTAAGCTTCTCTCAGCCAAAGAGAAGTTACCTCTCTTTTTCTCATAGGTCAGACTGTGCCGGCCTGACTCTGTGAGGGGCTCTTCGCCCCACTCTCGTATATCTATTTAGACAGCTTAGTTATTCATGTTTATGTTTTGTTTATGATTTCTTTTTGTATTCCTGAATTTTTATTATATATTAATCTACCTCAATATTGTAAGCCAATAAAGTGCAGCTATTTTGAATACTGGGTAGATTTCTTTTATTCGCCTCTTAGTTTAAAGAGGGAATTTTTAGGTGTCCAGCCAGAAGATATTTTATCTTTGAAAAGTGCCAGGCTGTTCTCTCTACAGAAGGGAGGTAGAAGTCAAATCTTAGCCTGCGGTAGAAACTCCTTATCTACCGGCCATTCGTCATTTTTCAAGGAGAAGACTGGACTCTTGAAGTGCCTCACGAGGAGAGATTTGTAGAGGGGCATTATTTGGGTTATGAGGCTGAATTCTCATAAATTTCCCATGCAGCTATTTTAATTGTCAGCTGAAGCTGGTTATCTCAGAGTGAGATGGTTCATCTCAACGTTCCGTTATCTAGAAAGCCCTAGGTAGAATCTCTGAGAAAGTTTTTTTTTTACAAACCTCTCGGCACTTCATTATAAATCTTTGTACTGTTGTCTGCTTCAAAACCCTGAGCAGAATTTTAGTCTGAAGACCCCCGAGCACTCTTGACACTTGCAATTTCTTGCTTTCAAACTGCTAGGATGGTAGGAGCTGGGACAAAGACGGGAGCTCATTCCGTCCTGCAGTACTTGGGAATCGAACTGCTGACCTTCTGCCTCCCAGTCAGCATCTTAGTCACTTAAGCCACTGAGTAAACAAAACAAAAGTCCCCCAAGAAAATGGGGAAAAGGTTCTTTGGCCCACACAGCTTTGTGCCCATTGCATCTACAATACCATCTAGCCATCTTATTTTGGCCACCCCCTTCTTTTGTCTTCCACCTTTCCCAGCATCGAGGCTTTCTCAAGTGAATCCTCTCTTCTCATTTGATTCCAAAGTACTTTAGCGTCATTTTTACTATTTGACCTTTAATGAGCAGTCAGGGTTGATTTCTTCTCGGATCGACCTATTTCTAACACCACATTTCAAAGGCATCTATTTTTCTGCGCTCAGCTTTCCTAATGGTCCAGCTCTCACACCCATACATTACCACCGGGAATACTATTGCTTTGATTATGCAATTTTTTGTTTGCAAGGTGATGCCTCTACTTTTAGCTATGTTCCCCAGGTTTCTCGTAGCTTGTTTCCCAAGCATCAGTCACCTTTTTATTTCAAGGCTGCAATCACCATCTGCAGCAATCTTTGATCCTAAGAAAGTAAAATCTGCCAGTTGTATCCAACTCTAGGGTGCAGTGCTCATCTCCATTTACAGCCAAAGAGTAAGTGCTGTCTATGTTTGCAGACTAGAGCCCAGCAAGTCACATGGCTATATTTGGCCACACTCACAGATTTGGCCATGCCCACAGAGGGGTGTGGCCAAAATTTCCCTGATTTTCAAATCCAAAAGTTGACAGGTATGGCAAGAGAGGGGTTGCTCAGTGACTGTTCTTGAGCTCCTTAGGAAGTTCCCTCTCTCTTGGCTTACTGTAGGCAGGCAAAAGATTTTTTATTTGGGTGAGTCTTTGGCAATTGACTTTTGTGGATGCAGAACCAGCTTTTTGCTATGTGGCTGTCATATTTTCTTCTATTGCTGTGGATTAAATTGGATTATTAATCTTTTTTGTTTGAATTTATTTTATGTTTTCATTGTATTTGTCCAATTTTAAAGTTTCCTTCCTTGAAATCATGTGGGGAGAAAGGATCCACTAAATAAATAAGAAAGCCAAGCAATCAAGACAGAAGACTTTTTTTGTTCAATTTTTTGTTATGTTTCCATGGTTTTCTACTTATCACAATTCTCTGAATACTAATATACAGAGGGTGCTCAACATTTACTGTATACACATTTTAAGAGAGGAGAAAACTATTGAAATTGAAATACTCAATATATACTAATAACAAAAGATGAGCACAAGTCACCCCCGACTTCTACAATTACAAGAGGTGCTCAAAGTGATTATCATCAGGATCCAGACACTTCTGATTATGGCAAACTACTGCTTGAACACAATTGACCAAAATATCCACTACACATGAAGCATTATGCTGTTTTAAGAATGTGTCGTATGCTTGTTCTGCCAAGTCACATGCACATTGTTTGGTAGGCTGTGGTGAGCATGTAAAGCAGCGTTTCCCAACCTTTCAGGGCTGTAGCCAGGGGGGGGGGTGAAAACCTTCCTGAGCTAGCACACACACACACACCCCAACCCACACATGGCGCCAATGTTATATATGTGAGTGTGACATTGTTGCTCCCCTGAAAATTGTTTTTGCCCCTCCTGAAAAAATTCCCGCCCCGCCCCCAATCTAGAATCCTAGCTACGGCCCTGCAAATCTTTGGTTTTTGGACTTCAATTCCAAGAAGCCTCCACCACACCAGGAAGTGCCATGTGGTGAAAGAAAGTCAAAATGGCCGTCCCATCCCTGAAACTATCTGAGGGAGTGTAACCCAGCCCCTGGCTTAAAAAGGTTGAGAACTCCTGCTATAGGAACTAAGAAATGAAGCTGATAAAAAAAAGCTGTTAAAACCTGGTGCAAGGCTGAGACTCCTATTCCTCTTCAGCCATGAAACTTGCTGGGTAACCTTGGTCTTGTCGCTATTTTCCAGTCGGATATATCTTACAGAGTTGCCATAAGATAAAGAGGAGGCAGGAGAGAATGCCCTGTATAACACCTGAAATTATTTGGGGGAAACAAAGGGTAAAAAATGGGGAGGGTTCCTCAACTTTTTTTAAATAGACCAGTGGTTTCCAATGTGGGGCCCATGCCCCACAGGGGGCCTCAATTCCTAAAAACCTAAATCAGTACATTGGCTAATCAGTACTTAGGGGAATTGACTTAGGCTTCTGGGATTTGAAGTCCAAAAACCAAAAGTTGGGGAAACACTGATGCAAACTGTCTTAGCTGCTTCTTTGTTAGTATGCCTTTGACTGGAGGCAAAAGGCAGGTTCAGCAGTCCCTCTGAGGGCTTAAAAATCATTCTACTTTGCAATTTGTGGAAAGAATCTGACTATATGATATAGCACTCAGTGGTTCATAAAGACTCTGAAAATGATTTTAGAATTTTTTTAGTAAATATGTAAATATGGTCAGCTCTATGATGTTGAAATGATCAAGGCACTTTTTGATCCTGAAAGTCAGGCTTTTATGCTCTGTAATAGGGCAAAATATACCCAAGGAAAAAATATACCTACCTTTGACTTCAGAAATGTTATATCATCATCAGCTTTAGCTTCTTGTGTGTATTCGAAGTACAGTAAAACCTCGCATAAAGAGCACCTCGCTTAGAGACTAACTCACTTAAAGAGCAGAAATTTCTCTGAATGGTCGCCTCGCTTAACAACTAAAACCAACCAAAAACTCACTTAACAACTAAATCGGGGTTCGCAATAATGAAGCTGAAGTCACAATTGGTCACTTACAATGGCGTTTCGCTTAAAGAGCAAACTCACTTAAAGAGCAATCCCGTGGAACGCATTATGCTTTTCAAGCGAGGTACCACTGTACAGTATTCTACTCTTTGCTGATGACAATACTGTGATTCTTGTGACTTGGGCCCGCAGATAATCAAAAGATATGTTGGAGCCTGTAACTGAAGCACATGTATTTCTGTTTCTTGACTCTTGTTTTGGACAGACAACCGATGATGCTGATGATACCGTGGGGCACAAAAACTTCATGTCGGCAACTATGCAGACAGGATTTTGTGACTGGAGTGCGAAGTATTTTGCTCAGCCAGTGATGAAGGTACAATCTATCTTCTTTTTCTGTTGTACATGTTGCATGCACAAACAGAAAGTCTCAGCCTAGTCTTTGTTCATGAGTTCCCTTTTTTTTTTAGCAGTATCTCTTTTACATCTTATTCCAGAACTGACTATTAATTTAACTGGTCCTTTCTATTTGACAATAGCATGCCATACAGAAAAAATAAATTGTGCAAGTGTCATTCATAAAAATAAAAAAAAGCTTTGTAATGTCCTGCAGGTTTTATGCTTTAAACCTTTGGAGACTCCCTAGTTAAAACTAAGTTCATCTCATAACAGTTAGGTAAGGTGGCTTGGTCCAGTTGGATGGCCTCCCTGATATCGTCGTCAGCTGCTACCTGTGTCCGAGTATACATTTTCCTCTGAAAATCATTTTCACAGTTGATGGACGAAAGAAGAATGACAGACAGGAAAAAATGCCATTGGCGTGAATTGTTTAAGGTGGATCCCAGCTTGCCATGAAGTGACCCACACACTATGATCACTGAGCCATCTCCTGCGGCATGTATGAAATGAGACATGCAGGGTTTGACACTGCAATGGACTGTCGCAGTCTTGAAGATATTGACAAGGTGTGCCTTCACAGCCAGTTCATCTGGCATGGCCTTTTATGCCTCCATGACCATTGGGTATCAGAATGGTTCCTCCTCTGCTCATTTTACCATTGGGCCCAATATGATGGTTTCCAGTGGCATTTCTTCCACTGGGGGAACATCTCCCCACCTAAAGGGGCTAATCCATCTGTAGCCGTTGGCCCCTTTAGGAAGTCAGGTTATTTACCGCTGCCCAACACTAGACACTGGCTGTACAATCTACTCCAGGGGTTCCCAAACTTTTCACACCGTGGGCCAGGCCATGCCCCTGGGCAATTGAGTTGACTGGTCACGTGGTTTCTCCTGCTGTAAATGCTGCCATAAAACACATCCATGGCTGTCGTAAACGCATTTACGATAACCATGCATGCATTTATAGCAGCGTTTACGGCAGGGCATTTCATGGCTGTCATAAATGTGTAAACTTCTGTTTCCAGTAGTGGCAAGGGTTGTGGTGGTCCACATGAAATGATGCCATGGGCCGGGGCCAACCAGTGGGTCATAGGTTGGCCACCCCTGATCTACTCCATTACCGTAGCGGGATGTCCAGCCAGACAGACTCCCTGATATAATCCAGAGCACTAAGGTTAAGAACATAAGAACAGCCTTGCTGGAACAGGCCACAGCCCATCCAGTCCAGCATTCTGTCTCACACAGTGGCTCACCATTTACTTCAGGGTATTCCCAAGCAGATGCCTTCACCTGCTTAGGATTCCCTGGAAATGGCATTGAGAGATATCCTGCCTATCTCTCCAACCCGGAGGTTGTCCTTAAGTATCCATAATTATAGCCATTGATACCATTGTCCTCCATGAACTTGTCTAATCCTTTCTTGAAGCTGTCAAGACTGACAGCTGTCACCACTTCTTCTGGCAGGGAGTTCCATAGACCAGCGATCCTCTGGGTGAAAAAGTGCTTTCTCTTATTTGTTTGAGAACTAGTACCCAAAAGTTTCATGGAGTGTCCCCTAGTTCTAGTGTTATGCGATAGGGAAAAGTTTTTCCTTATCTACTTTGTCCACACCGTGCATGATTTAATAAACTTCAATCAGGTCACCTCTTAGACGTCGTCGTTCAAGAGTGAAGAGGCCCAACCGTTGCAGCCTCAGATGGTAAGGAAGGTGTTCCAGTCCTCTAATCATTCTGGTTGCCCTCCTCTGCACTTTTTCCAGCTCCATAATATCCTTCTGGAGGTATGGCGACCAGAACTGTACACAGTATTCCAGATGGGGCCTCACCATAGATTTATAAAGAGGCAAAATGACACTTGCTGACTTATTTTCTATACCCTTCCTAATGATCCCTAGCATTGAGTTTGCTTTTTTCACTGCTGAGGCACACTGGGTTGACACCTTCATTGAGCTGTCTACCAGGACACCAAGGTCCCTTTCCTGGTTTGTCGCAGAGAGTTCAGAACCCAAGTTGTCATATCTTTGACAGGGAAGGGCTCACTTGTACTTCTAACAGAACCAGAATATCTGTACTTCTTGCATCTTCAGATTTCTGCCTTTGGAACCCTAAAAATGTACTCATACTGCTATGAACTAAACAAAGGAATCAAATATTACTATAATCTGTAGCCAGCTGCCTTTTTCTGTAAAATGCTGCTGTAGCTATGTCTGAGGCTGCAAAGATGACTACTTCATTGAGAATTAAGAATGTGATGTCCTTACCATTTTTCTACTATAGATTTAAAGATCCCAGATATGTTTTCATAGCCATGGGATTCCAACGTATTACTCATATTTTCCAGAAATATTGTGCGGAAAAAGATCCATAATTCTTATCAGTGAGAATAATATTGCATAATATAAGGATGCAATAATAGTTGAAAGTTAAGCAATTTGTACATACTCTGATAATATTTGTAATATGTTGAGTAGAATATTGCTTAGCTCTCTTGTGGTATATGAGAGCTCTGTATGCAGTTTAGATGGGAAAATGCATACATTATATATATCACCATTGACATTTGCATCTAATTGGACACATGAAACATGGCTCAGATTGCAAAGGACATGGAGATAACACCAGGAGAAAATAAACACAGAATAAGGATTGTTTCAGATACCCAGTGTAGTGTAGAGGAAAGAGTAGTTGAAGGACTCAGGACACTTAGGTTCAAATCCCCTCTTAGCCATAGAAACTTACAGGGTATGGTGGAGAGAGCAATGAAGCAAAGCAAGCAAAGCAATCACACTTATATACCGCCCATAGCACTTTAGTGCACTCTCAGGGTTAATTAGCATTTTGCCTTCAACATGCTGGGTACTCATTTTACCGACCTCGGAAGAATGGAAGGCTGAGTCAACCTTGATGCCTAGTCAAGATCGAACTCACAACCTTTTGATTACAGGACAGCAGGTTAACCACTGTGCCACGAGGAAAATAGGAAAACCACTCCTCAAATATTTCACTTGCCTTGGAATTCCTACTAGGTTCACTTTAAGATAGTTCTGATTTGATAGCACAGAACACATGCACAAACATTGTTTCACTAGTTACACCAGTGAAGAACAAGTCTACAATCAAATGTGCTCAAGAGGAAGCTTCCACTGATCCTTAATTTGTTTGATGTAATTCTTTGCCATAGACCAGGAGTTCTCAACCTTTTTAAGCCGGGGACCGGGTCACGCTCCCTCAGACAGCTTTGGGGGCCAGTCACCATTTTGCTCTTCCTCCACCACATGGCACTTCCTGGTGTGGTGGAGGCAATGAGGAGCCACATGTTGAGAATCCCTGCCATAGACTGTCCTTTTTTAAAGCCATAATGTATGAAAAGGGTGAGTGGGAGACCTTGAAGCAGTAGCTGCCAGACCTTTGTCCATATAGCGATGACAATTGGGCCTTTTTCTAATTGCCTGCTTCAAGTGGGGCTCTCACGTACAGGTCCTTCAGCATGCTATCTTCAGATAAATAAATAAATAAAAACCAACTCAGCCGTGGATTGCTTGGCTTTTCGGTCCTGCTTCCATCTGTAAACCCAGAAACAATAGCAGCCTGCCTGACAGAAATAAGAAGAAGGGATAGGTTGTATGCCAAGCAGGGCTATATAAATTATGTATCATAATAGCAAAAAAAAATATCACTGTGGTCTAGGGAAGGATAGTTTCAAAGCAGCTGCCTGCATATTTGATGCAGGCAGCTGTGTTCTGTGTATCTTTTCTTGCTAATTACAACAGAGGTTTATGTTTAGTTGGGGAAAATGTTGCTCCCTCTCCACTCACTACGCTGTGCTGAATTTGTGACACTGCCTTTTTTTTCTTCAAGGCTGTGACCAGGCAGTACTCCCTTTTGCTGCTTTTGAATACAGCAAATTTCTATTCTGCATTCTTCAAATGAATTCTATTTCACACATAAGCAGAGTGGATTCAGACGGCTGGAAAAGGGTGGGGGTGGTATGCATTTGAATATGAGAATTTGGCCAAGATTCTTAGATCAGGTATTATCAATCGGCGGCCCATGGGCCGGAAGTGGCCTGCGGCACCATTTCATGTGCCCCCCCCCCACCGCCTCTACCACATCGGGAACATGCCTGTCAACCATCCCGTTTTACCCGGGGAAACCCCTTATTTTTGCCCCTCTTCCCACCCCCTTCCCGTTTAATTGATTTCCCCGTATTTTCCCTTATTTTTTTAAAAGAAATAAACTTGCTATTTGACCTTTAATGAGCAGTCAGGGTTGATTTCTTCTAGGGTCGACCTATTTGTAACACCACATTTCAAAGGCCTCTATTTTTCTGTGCTCAGCTTTCCTAATGGTCCAGCTCTCACACCCATACATTACGACCGGGAATACCATTGCTTTGACTATGCAATTTTTTGTTTGCAAGGTGATGCCTCTACTTTTCACTATGTTCCCCAGGTTTCTCATAGCTTGTTTCCCAAGCATATCCAACTCTAGGGTGCAGTGCTCATCTCCATTTACAGCCAAAGAGCCAGTGCTATCTGTGTTTGCAGACATTTTCATGGCCATGTGGCAGGCATGACTAGAGTCCAGCAAGTCATAAGAACATAAGAACATAAGAACAGCCTTGCTGGAACAGGCCACAGCCCATCCAGTCCAGCATTCTGTCTCACACAGTGGCTCACCATTTCCTTCAGGGTATTCCCAAGCAGATGCCTTCACCTGCTTAGGATTCCCTGGAAATGATATTGAGAGATATCCTGCCTATCTCTCCAACCCGGACGTTGTCCTTAGGTACATCCATAATTATAGCCATTGATACTCTTCTCCTCCATGAACTTGTCTAATCCTTAAAGCTGTCAAGACTGACAGCTGTCACCACTTCTTCTGGCAGGGAGTTCCATAGACCAGTAATCCTCTGGGTGAAAAAGTACTTTCTCTTATTTGTTTGAGAACTAGTACCCAAAAGTTTCATGGAGTGTCCCCTAGTTCTAGTATTATGCGATAGGGAAAACAGTTTTTCCTTATCTACTTTGTCCACACCGTGCATGATTTTATAAACTTCAATCAGGTCACCTCTTAGACGTCGTCGTTCAAGAGTGAAGAGGCCCAACCGTTGCAGCCTCAGATGGTAAGGAAGGTATTCCAGTCCCCTAATCATTCTGGTTGCCCTCCTCTGCACTTTTTCCAGCTCCATAATATCCTTCTGGAGGTATGGCGACCAGAACTGTACACAGTATTCCAGATAGGGCCTCACCATAGATTTATAAAGAGGCAAAATGACACTTGCTGACTTATTTTCTATACCCTTCCTAATGATCCCTAGCATTGAGTTTGCCTTTTTCACTGCTGAGGCACACTGGGTTGACACCTTCATTGAGTTGTCCACCAGGACACCAAGGTCCCTTTCCTGGTTTGTCGCAGAGAGTTCAGACCCCATCAGTTTATAAATGTAATTGGGGTTCTTTGCCCCAACATGCATCACTCTGCACTTACTAATGTTGAAACTCATTTGCCACTGTTTTGCCCACTCCCCCAGTGTCGAGAGATCCCTCTGGAGCTCCTCACAATCTCTCACAGTTTTCACTACCCTGTATAATTTAGTGTCGTCAGCAAATTTGGCTACCTTGCTTTTTACTCCTAGCTCTAGATCATTTATGAAGAGGTTGAAAAGCAGGGGTCCCAGTACTGAACCTTGGGAAACCCCACTCTTTACTTCCCTCCACTTGGAGAAGTGTCCATTTAGTGCTACCCTCTGTTTCCTGTCCCTTAGCCAGTTGCTGATCCAGGACAAGACCTGTCCCTTTATTCCATGACTGGTAAGTTTATTCAAGAGCCTTTGGTGTGGGACCTTGTCAAAAGCCTTCTGAAAGTCCAGATAAACAATGTCAACTGGATCCCCCTTATCCACATGCTTGTTGACACTCTCAAAAAATTCCAACAGATTAGTGAGGCATGATTTGCCCTTGCAAAAGCCATGTTGGCTCTCCTTTAGCAGCGCCTTCTCTTCTATGTGCCTATTAATTCTATCTTTTAGGATGGTTTCCATCACTTTACCTGGGACACATGTCAAACTGACAGGTCGGTAATTTCCTGGCTCACCCCTGGATCCTTTTTTGAAAATTGGTGTTACATTCGCTACCTTCCAGTCATCAGGCACAAAGCCTGATTTGAGGGAAAGATTATATATTTTGGCTAGGAGATCAGCAATTTCATCTTTAAGTTCCCTGAGAACTCGTGGATGGATGCCATCTGGTCCTGGTGATTTGTTAGTGTTTAGTTTAACAAGACATGCAAGGACCTCCTCACATGGCTATATTCGGCCACGCCCATGGATTTGGCCACATGGCTATATTTGGTCACATGGCTATATTCGGTCACGCCCATGGATTTGGCCACACCCACATAGGGGTGTGGCCAAAATTTCCCTTATTTTCAAATCCAAAAGTTGACAGGTATGATCGGGAAGTACCATGTGGTGGAGGAATGGAAAAATTGCTGTCCAGCCCCCAAAGCTGTCTGAGGGAATGTGACCCGGCCCCTGGCTTAAAAAGGTTGAGAACTGTTCTTAGATGATAGGTTAAAAGTGACTTGTTCTGGCATGAAAAACAAACACATTTTGTTTTGTATGCTGTAACCATACAGTACTTGAGCTGATGTTCAGAATTGTGATGAGGAAGGATTCTACCCATTTAGTAACCAAGAGGTGTGTAGCAGAGCGACCGCAGGGTGCACAGCTGAAGGTGAGGGTACTTTGATCAATGCAGCGACCGAGGCTTATTGTTTGTGAAAAGAGTTTTACTTATGGTGAAAAACAGAAGGCTTCAAATATTTACATCAACAAAGATAACAGAAACACAAATAAGATAACTTCTCTTTGGTGCCACCCAGTTCAATGGGGTGAATAGTCTTGTAAGTTTGTGTCGCAAACACAAGTAACACAGTCTTTAACTTACGTCATGTAGCTCAGCAAAACAGCAGTCTTTGGCTGAGCAAATGGTTCTGCTCACAATGCAAGTTGCAAAGTCTCTGGTATGATGACAAAGCAATGAGTCAGCATACACAAGCAAAAAACAGTTTCAAAGCCTTTCAGCAAATAAAGCAGTCAGTTTTACTCTTTCCTTTGGCAAGACGATCATCAGTGAGTATCTTGTGCATAGATCCCAGAGAGTACAAGGCAGCGTTTGGAACATAGACCCCAATGAGCACATAGGCTAGAGATGTGCAAACTAAGACCTTGATTTATACACAGGTCTTGGAATTACACAGTTAGTCAGCAACACCTGTGCTGTTACAATCACAGAAGTCTTAAAGAACAAACATCAAAGCAAACTTTACTTTAAAAAAAATTATCAGTGCCAGTTTTTGCTTGCTCTGTAATTAAACCCCATCTTCCAGCAACAGGAAGCGCTAAAAACGTCTCTATAAAAATGTTGTTCCTTGACTGTAGGCTCTTTAACTAGGTGAACGTCAGCAGGTCACATCCTCCACTTGAAATTAGAGCTGACCTGGTTTGATTTCGGGAATCTTTAGAGTTTCAATTTGTCAGCAGTCTCAATTGGAACTTGAAAGGCAACTTGTTTCAGTCTCGGCTTAATATCCCAGTGGCATAATAAAGCATCAGTCTTCCCCAGTAATAGCATATTCAAAGGTACAACAGAAGCTTCTACTACTCTGAATGGGACTAGGCAGTTGACATTTTGAATTGGAAATAACCATCGGACTGTCTCTGAGTTTGAGAAACAGCAGACTTAAGAACACAAGAAGGGGCATGCTGGGTCAGAGCAAAGGTCTTTTAGTCTTGCTTTCTGTGATGTGGTAGCCAGCCACGTGCCACTGGAGACCTCACAAGTAGAACGTGGGAGCACAGCATTCACTCACTCAGATCTCTCTCAGCATGGCTGTTCCCTAACGGTAATGGAGAAGACGCTATCCTATTGAAATCACATGCAGGGGAGAACTTTAGCTTCCTACTAGTTTGAGAGTATACACTGGTAGGAGAAGAAGTTAGCTCCTCCCCCCCCCCCTGTTTGCATAAGCAGAATTTCTGGGATGGGCACGAAGTTATAGCTTCTACGTCATCCCCCCCCCCCACACAGCGATTCCAAACCTGCCTCCACCCCAGCCAAAGTAATTTAGTGTACAATAAGGTTTGCCAATTTAAGGTGCAATCATGAGTTGCTTGACCAGGGTGGTGATTTGGTGGCAAAGAAGGAATTTATCTATCCCAAGGTGTGCATGGTGCAAAAGGGCAACTCTTCTGAGGTCAGTAAGCACAGAGGACACAGAGATTGTAAATTTCACATACACAAAGGCAAGTAAACTAGAACACTAACATCAGGTTCTTTTTATTCCACGTTGTCATAAGATCATTGCTCATGCAGGCTTTCTTAGGAAGAACATGCATAGAATATTGTCTTTGCAAATATAAAATGGCTGAAATCAGTGGTGGGCATCAGCAGGTTCGCACCAGTTCACCAAAACCGGTAGCAGAAATTCTGGCTGGCCCCACCCACCCAAGATTTAAAATAAAGTAGTCCTGATTCGGGTGCAACGCAGGGCTTCCCCCCTTGCCACGGCCACTATACCACGGCCACCGTGTGGTAGTAAAAAAAAATTTGAAGCCCACCACTGGCTGAAATCCTGTGGTGTAGCTCTGCTTGTGCAACAATGGTGATGTCATCAGAAATGACAGATCACTACTGATTAAAAGTTCTGTTTGGAGATTTCAGGGTGCACATGCCTTGAACCAGTGGCAATTTGCTGCTGCTATCACTGTTATCACGTGTGAGTTGCATAATAGGATTTCAACCAATATGTATGTACCAGCCATCATAGCTGAGCTCTTCGTAAAAGTGCCTAGAGAGCCTCAATTAGCTCAAAGATTTCCTTGGGACTATTAACCTTGATATCTATCCCCTGTCTTAGTACAGTACATAAAGCCATTGTAGTATTACAGTATCATTAGAATAAAGGAGAGGGACTAATCTCCATTAAATCATGTACCCCATTGGGTTACCTTGTGCCATTCATAATCTCTGAGCCTATCACCTTGCAAGATTGTTGTGAGGATAATTGGATCAGAGAGCATGTACACATCCTTAAGATGACTGGAGGAAATGTGGGATATATCTATAAATAAAAAGGAGACCCGTACGTTTGTGGGTCCAGCCTGCCTTCCCCTCTCTGCCACCCACCCACCTGACCAGCACACACCACCTACCTTGCAACCCCCTTTGGTCAAATAATGGGGACTGGATGATGCGGGTGGGGCGCAAGCCCCACCGGAGCCATCCGGGACAAAATCAGGATGCACCAGCGTGCAAGAGCACGCTGGCGTCATCACTGGGTGCACAGCAAGGCCGCCACAGGCGGCCACTGTGCAGTGCCCTCCCCGTTCGCCTGGGGATGCAGGGCCCAAGGACCCAGCCACTGCCTCTCCCCAGGTGGCAGGGAACACAAGGTCGCCGAAGGCGCCTGCTGTGCACTCCCTGTTCGCCCGGGGAGGAGGCTGTGGCTGGGTCCTTTGGCCATGCGTCCTCCCTGGGCGCCGACCGAACCGCCCTTCCCTCCCGCAGGGAAAAACAACCCCGGGGCAAAGCCTGGGTAAATATGCTAGTGGGCAGTAAATAAGAATGTTTCTGAGAATGTACGATCTTGATATTTCACCCAAGACTCAGTACCAATAGACTTTCAGGACTGAATAATTAGATTCCTTGGAATTGATATTTTTGACATACAACTTGGGCTTTGGTATCCCATTTCTTTTTGCATTTATAGTCTCAGTAGCTATCTCTGGTTTCATTACCTTGTGTTCCTTGCACTTGGTTATTTGAATATCCAATTTCACCGTCAGTACACAGTGCTTCTTGGTCTTGACGGTCTTGACACTGAGCTCCAGCCCTGTGCTATTCTGTACGAACAGTGTCAGCTGTTGGTTCATTCTTCAGAATTAACATTTTTATACTGACAAAAGAAAAAGCAAGCTCATTTGAATTAACAGTTCTGCTTTTTGTTCTTAGTGTACTCTGTAATGCATGCTGATAAAAAACAAACCTACATGTTAGTGCCTCTGTTTGACAGTTCAAGGTAAGACCAAGGATCAGGTATTCTTTAAAAATAATTCTCATCAGGCTGTCACCACCAATGAATTAAACAGATAACTGCTGCAATCAGTAGCTATGGTCTTCACTTCACAATTGCTTTATGGGCAGCAACATGTAATCTTTAATGGGGACTAACGACTAATTTTTGGTCATGCTTTCATTGGGACTACACTACAGTATAATCAGTGGTGGGCTCCCAAAATTTTTACTGCCACTCTGTGGGTGTGGTATGGTGGGCGTGGCCAGGGGGAAAGCCATGTGTTGCACCCAAATTAGGACTACTTTATTTCAAAACATGGATGTGCAGGCTAGCCAGAATTTCTGCTACCAATTCTGGTGAACTGGTGCGAACCTGCTGATGCCCACCACTGAGTACTGTATATTGTTTCGGTCCAGGCTGAATAAGGACTTTTTTCCCCAGTAAGCTCCAACCCTACCTACAGTATATCTGTATTTTTCTAAGTGTAAATCCTATAGATAGTAAAACAGTTGATATACTATTAACCACACCCCAAGTATAATTCATAGCTACATAACAATTAAAATTGCCAATAATTGCTTTGGAAATGTTAATAATTTGATGGGTATTTTGTAAGCTTTAAGTTTTCTATAAATATTTTGGTCAAACTAATTTTAAGTACTGTACTTATTTCAGTGCCCTGATGAGAGAACATACAATTTTTAAAACAAGAAGAATTAGGATAATGGTGTCTTTATTTTACATTTATATTGGGTAATATATTAACTTCTAATGATTATTAAAAATATTTGTCAGTTTTCTGAGAATTCCAAATAGTACTTTATTAATCTAATAAATCATTCCAAACAGTCATTCAAAATGCATTTTCTTGAGCACAGAGGAGGTATGTGTGTTTTAATATGAGTACATGAATGGTTTAAGAAGTTAGAGGTTTAAAAATACAGTATCTGCAATGGTCTAAATCAGGGGTCAGCAACCTTTTTAGGTCAGGGGTCGGGTCACGTTCCCCCAAACAGTTGCTTTTACTTCTTCCGTGTCCCAATCAAACCCTGTACTGCCAAACTGAAGCCACTTTCTTGGCTTTGTCGTTGGCCAAACTTAAGTCCTCGTTGGTGCATGTTTCTGGCAGTAATCGGCAGACCAGTAAATGAGCCAGATTCTGTATCTCTCCACATTCACACAGCATGTTGTTGTCCACCAGCAGCCTCCACTTTAGCTTGTTGGTCTTACATTTAAAGTCTCCAACCCTCATCCTATTCAGAGTTCTCCAAGTGACATTGGGGAGATTTAGTTTCTCTGCTATATCCTCCTTGAATGTTCTTCATTGCCCAGTGAACTCCTTCTTCCATCTTTAATTTGCTTTTGCGTACCCTCAAGAGTGTTTGTTATTGCCATAAAGCTCTTCCTGGATCTGAGCCAGCAGACATGAGGCCCATATCAATTCAGAGGATGTCAAGGGTCATTCTCTTACTTAGTTCTGTCAGTATCCACTGCTACTTCTCTCATTAACCTAGGTGAAGCGATACCAACTAGAGAGTATATTTTCTCAACTGGTGTAGGTTTAAGGCATGCCCAAACTACAACCTGCAGGCGGGATAAGGCCCCCAAAGCCATTTCATCAGGCCTGTGAAGCCCTCGCCAAACCAGGAAGTAAGTATGGACACTTCTGTGCATGGTTTGGCGTGGACGTGCTCACGCATGCGCAGAAGCATCCATATTCACTTCCTGGTTTCGCACGGACATGCTCATGCATGTGCAGAAGCGTCCGTGCCGAACCAGAAAATGAATATGGATGCTTTCGTGCATGTGCAGTAGCATTCCATGCCAAAACAGGAAGTGGTTCCGAACATGCATGCACAAACATGCCCTGTTCTGGGGCAACTCAACCCTTGACTCTCAGTTTCGAAGGTGGAAAGCACACACTTGAATCTTGCTTGGATTAGGCTTCAGATGGTTGATGTTGTAATACTGTCCTAATTCTTCAAGTGCTCCAGTAGGTTTTCCAGCTACCCCATCAAAGCTTGATCCTTAAACGGCCATTTCTGTGTCATTCACGTAGATGAACAATTTTGTATTTTCAGTTACTGGTTGATCATTTATAATAATATAATATATATATTATACAGAGTTGGAGACAATACACTTCCTTGGGCCAGTCCATTCTTCTGCATCCTCCACCTGCTGTTCTTTCCATTCATCGTCACATAGAATCTCTGGTTCTGAAGGAAGCTGCCAATGACCCTATTAAGCTTGTTATCTTTGGTGAGATTATTTATTTTACCGAGCAGAATCTTATGGTTGACAGTATCATACACTACAGTTATGTCAATGAAAGCCAGTCCCATAATTAGCTTTCTTTCAAAGCCATCCTCAGTGTGTTGCGTAAGGTTAAGGATTTGACCACAACATGACCTGCCCAGCCTGCTTGCTCCTTCATGATCTTTCCATCAATTAATTCAGAAATACGATTGTGAATCATCTGTTCCAGTACCTTCTAAAGGTGGCAAAGGAGTGATACTGGCAGGTAGCTTTTTGGTCATCTGGGTCTTTGCCAGGTTTCAATAAAGCAACAACTCTAGCCTGTCTCCATAATTCAGGAGCCTTAAGTTGATCTATGTGATTGTTCATTAATTGCAGGAACCATTGCAAAGTGTGAGGACCAAACTGCTTTATCTGGTATATTCTTATGTCATCAATACCTGCTGCTTTATTCAGTTTCATGCTGTTTATAGCTTCCTCCAATTCAGATGCCACAAAGGGGCTTTTAAGTAAACCCCGCTCTTGTTCCTCTGATCGGATGGCTTTTCCCCACACCTTTTTGCCTTGCATTTTCCCATTCTTTAGCAACTGATTAGCTATTTGGTCTGTTGCTACTCCAATATAGTTTTGCTGTGACTTGGTTACATCTCCACCTAATTTTTTAGATTGATAACTTTAGCTGTGCAGTGCAGTTGATTTAAATATCTATATATAGAGACAAATTTACAAATTTCAAATCAGGGGGAAAGCTCCTCATCCTTATTCCTCCTGGCTGTATATTTTCAGTTTTCTTTCTCCTGCATGATATTAATCTTTCCTTCCTACCTGGAGGTCCATATTTGTGCTTAGACTGAGTGACAGTGCAGTAGATTTGATTTGATTTGATTTAAATAGTCCCATGAATAGGGCTGGAGAACATGAGACAGAGACAGACAGACAGTGTGATGAAGATTACTCTGGGTGGCCAAACCGACCCAAATCTAAAATAAACATTTACCCACTCCCATAGGCCAAAACATAACAATGAATAGGAACTAATTAACAATAAAATACCAAATAAGACAGTGGTGCATGGCAGCAGCCTGAAATAATTAATACTCTTGTTGTATTCTTGGTAAGCTCATTCCAAATTTATTGATTGGAATATTCAAATTACATTATTCAAATCACAACTTTAATCCTTCTAAAATCCTTTATTTTAGCTAATGGAAATATGCACAGCTAAAGTTATCTGTTGTCTAGCACTGATGCTAGATTTTAAAACCCAAATAGATGACCCCAAAAAAATCAGGGCAATATTAATTCAGAACTGGCAAGTTAGCAACAAAACTGTGCTAGATTTGTGTGTGTGTCTGTGTGTGGTGGTGGTGGGTTTATGCTTGATTATATGTGTAGTATGGAAAATGTCTGTGATAATCTATGAGGTCAGGTCATAGATAGATAGATAGATAGATAGAAATGAAAACTAGAATCGGTAATAGCTGCATAACAGCCATAATCAAGAATTAATTCTCCCCCTCCCCCCAATTCTCAAATCAAGACATTGCAGCAATATTGAATAGAAAATATATATCACTAATTCCAGATACTGTTCAGTATTTCAAATGTACAGTGAAAATATTTATTGATAATATATCAAAGCGCACAAAATTATAGTAAAGTTTAGACTTCAAACTTTTCCATTATTGTTTCTTTTGGTGTGAGATTACTCAGACACAAGCTACATACTCTTGCTGTTGAACTGTGAATATGTTTATAAACCTTAAATACATACATACTGTATTTGGCTGCCCATATTTTTCTTGGGTTTTCCCCTCTGTTGACTATTTTTTACAAAAACAATTTTTTTAAAAATTCTTTTTCTGATAAGCCAGACTTGTGGCAGCCATGATGGATGAGTTATGTCCATCTTAACATATCATTTGCTTTCTTATGAATTATAATTTGCCCATATAACCAGGAAATCAGTGTCATTTATTAATTTTGAATGATGTAGATAAAAAAAGTTAGCCTTATTTTATATTTATTCTTCCTGGTCTTCCCACTAAGAAATGCATTGGTGGAAATCCTGTCGCACAGTTATTGAAACAGTAGAGGTTTTAGAGGTGGCTTCCCACAAATTAAGAACTCTCCATAGACTTTATCTTTTACACACCGAGTCTTGTGACTCAGTATGCAACAGATAATGTCTATGGAGATTCCTTAATTTATGCCATTTGCTTCCAAAAGTTACATCATTTGTGCAAAATTGTGCAACAGGGTATCAGCCATTTGTTATAGCTGCCCCCATGTGCTGGTATTGTTGTTGTTCAGTCGCACAGTCGATTCTGACCCTTTGCGACCCTATGGACCATTGTCCTCCAGGCGCCCCTCTATCCTCCACCATCCTCCTCAACTCGCCCAGCTCTGTGCCCATTGTGTCTACAAATACCTTCTAGCCATCTCATCTTTGCCCGCCCCCTTCTTCTTTTGCCCTCCACCTTTCCCAGCATCAAGGCTTTCTCAAGTGAATCCTCTCTTCTCATTTGATGTCCAAAGTACTTCAGCCTCATCTTTACTATTTGACCTTCTAATGAGCAGTCAGGGTTCATTTCTTCTAAGATTGACCTGTTTGTTCTCCTCGCTATCCAGGGGACTCTCAAAACTCTCCTCCAACACCACATTTAAAAGGCATCTATTCTTCTGCATTCACCTTTCCTAATGGTCCAGCTCTCACAACCATACATTACCTCCGGGAATACCATTGCTTTGACTATGCAAATTTTTGTTTGCAAGATGATGTCTCTACTTTTGACTATGTTCCCCGGGTTTCTCATAGCTTGTCTCCCAAGAATCAGTCGCATTTTTATTTCATTGCTGCAATCTCCATGTGCAGTGATCTTAGATCCTAAGAAAGTAAAATCTGTCACTGTTTCTCCTTCTTCCCATCTATTTTCCAGGGACTGATAGGTCCTGTTGCCATTATCTTGGTTTTCTTGATATTGAGTATAGATAACTTTTAAAAGGCATTGTAAAATGATCTCCAACTGGGCCTGGGTATGCTTTGTCTTTTGGACAATCAGTTTGCCTTTTAATTAGCATTGGAAATACTTTCTTATCTGTGCATTTCACCTCTCAAGGGAGTCTGGATTCCTAACTAATAAGCTGATTTTTGTCACTTACATTAATCGGTCTCTCGACAGATTAATCTGCCTCTGCCTACAGTCACTTTCCTAAATTTTGCGCCTAAAGAGATATTTCAGGTTTTATGAGAAGTCAAATCTCTAAATATTTATATGTTTGCTACGAGCAGTAACGTGAACATATTTTTCGATAGAAAGGCAAGAGTTACATTAAATAATAACTAATTACCATTTTGAGGGTCTTCTCATCCCTCACCTTTCTTTAATTAACTGGAGAACTAGCTTCAGATATATATCTAAAAAACAAGGCTTTGGCTTCAATTATCCCATGCCTGATAAATGGCATTTTACATTATTTTGCCAGCCATTGCACTTTATATGTTTCCTACATTTCGTTGTGAACTATCAGGATGTTAGCACAAAATACTTAACTTAAAGTATCTCACCTATGTTCACATGGAACAGTGGTAGGAAATCTGCTGATGCCTAGGGGACTGCACACCTCTGTCTCTGGACTTTGGAGGGTAACAATCCCATTCTCCTCATCCCTGTTTTTTTTTTTAAAAATAAAATTGACTTTTTAAACTAAAATAGCCTCCTTGCACCTTATAGTGGCCCTGAAACAACAACAAAAATGAGATGACAAAAACATGACAACATTGTCTCCACGCTGCATAGAAAAGACAAGGAGATGTTTTGAGTCCAATACTTTTTCAGCTAACCTGTCGTCCCGTCCCCCTCCCCCAAACTATAGGGTGGAAAGTGCCGGGGACCTGTGGATGCATGGAGAGTGGGGTATATTTGGGCCCATAGAGGCTACTCATTATCCACAGACTGGAATATTATAAGAGATTTCAAATTAGAATTTTATAAAGAGTGGAATCTTGGGTCTTTTTCATAAGCACTGTTTGGCTTTCCTGGCCTCTTTGTGGAAGTAAAACGCGTGCGTACAGTTAAGGTTCTTCCGGGTTAACTCTTCCTCCATACAGGCGTGTTTTACTTCCGCTTCCGGGAGCGAAGAGGGCAGCGTGGGCTGGATGAATCACAGTAAACCCATTCTTGTGGATTCACAGGGGGCTTGGGCTTCTGGGAATTGAAGTCCAAGAACATCTGGAGTACCAAGGTTCGCCATCATGGGATTACACCTTCCACCTACACTGAATAACTCAGAATTTGTAGTATGAATCCCATCACATATCCATGCAATATTTCTTTGTGTTCATTCCTGCACACACCCATTTTTCCTATCAAAAAGAGATGCCATTACATTGAAGGTACCGTATTTAAAAGTAGAGTTGGCTGCCTGTTGGAGAGGGTTCGTGTTTGGTGTGTGAGAATGTGCATGTGCTATTTTTAGACTAAAGATAAAGGTAAAGGTTTCCATTGCTCGAAAGCCAGTCGTATCCGACTCTAGGGTTCAGTGCTCATCTCTGTTTCAAAGCCAAAGAGCCAGCGCTGTCTGCTTCTGCAGACATTTCCATGGTCATGTGGCAGACATGACTAGATACCGGAGCACATGGAACGCTGTTACCTTCCCACCAGAGTGGTTCCTATTTATCTACTTGCAATTTCTTGCTTTCGAACTGCTAGGTTGGCAGCAGCTGGGACAAAGACAGCACTCGTCCTGCAGTACTCGGGAATCGAACTGCTGACCTTCCGCCTCCCACTCAGCGTCTTAGCCACTTGAGCCACTGCAGTCCCCCCTTTTTTTTTAGACTATTCTGTAGTAAAACTGTAATTTTAATTGATCAGTGATTTGGGGTGTACTGTAACATTTGTTGGATAGCTCAGTGGCTTAGGTATTTGATTTTCCACTTTGTAGTCATGGGTAAGCTGCACAATCAATCCCAGCGCGACCCCAGAAGAAGGGGAATGGTAAACCTATAAATTATCTACCTGAAAAACCCTCAAAAGAGTCATCATAAATCAGAATTGACTTGATGGCATGCAATTATTATTATTATTATTATTATTACTGCAGCAACTACTGAATAATATAAACTTGGTTTATACTATCAGTTTGAGCTGCCTAGGACTCTGATAACTTCATTTATGAGTTATTGGAATGCTTTTTTCTCCTGCAAAAGTGACACTTGATGCATTCAGCAGTAAAAAAATAATCCTGGTTTGCTTCTGCTATTTTTGGGAATTTAAACTTCCTGCATTCAACAAAAAAGTTGAAATGTGAACTAAATGTCAGTAGAAGGGACAGATGTTTCCAGGTCCTTATTCCAAGAGTCTGCTGAAGCAGGCAAAGTGACAAAGTAGATGTTCTGTAGTAAATAAATGTGAAAAGACAGCAAATGCATCTAGCTTTTTGTATGGGTTAATCTGGAAAAGAAACTTTCTCAAGAGAGAGGGCATATTGACCCAATGAAGGAGTGGTAGGATTATAGACCTTTGGCTCGATTTCAGAACTCAATCAGTTTTTGATTTATTGAATAGCAGATCAAACTTGATTTTAGACTCTGGAAGAGAATGCTACATCGTTTTTCCATGGAGGCCTTTCCCTGGTAGATTGAGGAGTGATGACCAAGTCTGAGATTTTACTCTTCCTTCCACCTCCCTCTGATGTCTGAAAATGCTTAACACTTTATCTTAAGTCAGACAGGATCAGAATTGGGGTTGCCTCTGTGTCTGAGGACAAATCCCAGGATTTTTAAATATGGAATAATAGGCAACATGGGAATGAATGCAAACACATGCACACTCCTCCGAATCTACACATTTCCATGTCAGCATTGCAGTAGCTCTGCTAAACTGAAGGATTTCGCTCCATAGGATACAGCTTCAGTACTGTGAACCAGCAGAGATTTCCCTGTCACATTATTTGTTGATGCAAGGAACAAACCTATGGTCTTTCCTTATTGCCACAACTGCATGCTGACAGTTTTTATCTTGAGATGAGTAAAAAGGAACAGCTTCATTGGCTTTCACACAGCATTGCACAGTGGGAGACTGAAATTGTAATTGGTTTCTGTCTGAGTGGAAACCAAAAAGTGTTAGAAATCTGTTGTATGTCGTGATCCTAATAATGGAACACTATCCCAGACGCCCACGCACTTCTGGAAAACCCATACAGAATAAAACAAGAATTTTGCTGTCATTTATTATGTGGGTTACATTGTCAATGTTAAAAAAGAAGCACAGAGCAAAGAAAGCATAGGGAATGTGCTGTTTCACTTGGAACCAAGGCCCATCCAATCCAGCATCTTGTTTCTTACAATAGCCCTGTACATCAGGGGTTCCCAACCTAAGGCCCATGGGCCAGATCCAGCCTGCAGCATCATTCATGTGGCCCCCACCCCTCCAAGGCATTCAAGAAACAAAATGCCCACCCCTTTGAAACTGTTGGGACAAAATGTCTGCCCCATCATGCAGACAGGGCAAAATGGTGGTCTGGCCCTCAAAGCTGACTGAGAGAGCATGACCCGGCCCCTTGTTTGAATAGTTGGGAACCCCTGCTGTACATGCTTCTGGGAATACCCACCAAAGGGACATCAAGAAGCTTCTTGTTGCTAGACCCACCTACAACTGGTATACCCAGCTGTTATTGCTTCTGAAGAGGAAAATCTAACTTTGCAGTCACAAAAACTCAATATCTATCCCAGACCCATTTTTCAAAAGTTGTCTAAGCCAATGACCATCACCACATCTCATGGTAGCAAATCCAATGTGGTAAATGCTTACCATCAGGACTTCTGTTTATCCTGCAGTGCTGTATGTCACTTTAATCAGATAACCCTAGTTGAAATAGAAGGAGATATGAAGAAATGTTGATTTATTTTTCTAACCTAAAAAGCCCCAAATGCACTAAATGCTAGATTGTAGGAAACGAATGAAGGATCTGACTAAATCCCATATTCAAAAATATAATTTTAAATAATTGCTTGCCAATCTGCATTTTGCATGACAGACAGAATAGATATGACTGAAATAAAGGCCAGTGTTGCACATCCAAATTTATAACATTTTGCTGCTTCCCGTCTTATGCATTCATAACATGGTAAAATCAGGTTTCTTTTTCTAATTAAGAGACTAGCCCCACTTTTTCCACAGATGCTGTGTTAGGGTGCTCTTACTATCTTACTTATGCCAAGTTTTGTTATCTAAACTTATAAATAGGATGCTGGATGCCTGTTGAAAATATGGGGGGTTTACATACCATGTCGGCAGCATCAGAATTTGGAAGAAGGGCAGTTCAATGTCATTAGGCTCTGTCTTCCTCCTTCCACTGGTTTTCTGTGTGATGCTTACAGAAAGAAGGGTTAGGTTTAAATGCCATATTATTAAATGCCAATCTGTTAAAACAAAGAGAGAGCCTATGTGGTGTAGTAGATACAAGTGTTGGGGCAGGACCTGGGCTTAAATTCCTGCTTGACCAGGAATAACGGTAAATAATTCCTTGAACATCTCATGTACTTCAGAAATGTTATTATGATTAACGTAAGTCAGAAACAATCTGATAATTCATAACAGCAATGTGGGAGAGTGCCTGGGGAGATAGGGGAGGGATGGTAAACCCTACTAATTTGTTTTGCCTTTTCCACTTTCCATATTCCTGTGCTTTCTTTCCCCAGAAGTATTTTGTCATGCAGTGCTGTGTATGTTGCAATGTAATTTCACTTTTGCCTCTGAAACTTGTCTGATCATAGTACCACTGACTGCAGGGGCAACAATGTTTGGTCTTTCAACTCTTTCCTTGGGCATAGCTGGCAGCAAAATCAACACTTTGGTGCCTTTTTGTGCTACTTCCTAGCTAGCTAGTATGCTGCCCTATTGCCATTTTCCTCTAGGTATTTCAGCTTTTTTTCCCTTTTTCCTTTTTCGGCTTTCATTTAATTGCTTTCTTGTCAAAGTTTCCTTCCAGCCTTTTCTACTGTTTACTTTCCTTTATGTGTTGCATCTACCGGCTTTATCATCTGCCTTATTACTCTTACCTTTTAACTCTTGCTTAATGTGCTAATTAATTAATTAATTGATCGTGCTAATGGATTTTTTAGACGCCCTGAGTCGCATCTGCGAGTGGACAGCATATAAGTCCAAATTAATAATAATAATAATAATAATAATAATAATAATAATAATAATAATAATAATAATAATAATAATAATAATAATAATAATAATAATAATAATTTCTTCACTGGGTTATTATGGTAGTGATTCTATCATAGTCTTCTCCTTGCTTCTTGGTTTTTCTCTTTAGCTCTTCCTTTGCCTTTAGGCTCACTTCTTGCTGACCTGGCTCACCTTACATCTTATTGTATAGTCTAGAAAATATAGCATTCTTAAGATCTTATCCTGATTTGTTCCTCTAAAATGCAGTTTTCATAATATCTTTCCACCTGAATATGGTAAGATGCATTTATCTTGGATTGTCTTATTGCTGTTATGTTGTTTGCCATTTGTCTTTCTCCGTGTAATAAGCCTTGAGTTGATGCAGGCAAAAACCACTGAGGGTGAAATTAAAAAATAAATAATGTAGCTCAGTAATTCCTGTTGTAATTTGTTTTCAGAGGAGAGGCTGCTGAAAATTATTTGCATAGCAATACTGTACCTGTAGTTTGACTGGTGTTGTTGTTGTCGTTGTTGTTGTTTGCACTCTTGGGGCTTTCTACTGTGACTATCATTATCATCTCTTCAGTAAACAGAACCATATAGTTGGAAGGGGTCTTGAACGTCATCTAGACCAGTCCTCTCTTCAATGAAGAATGTAGCCATACTGCCTCCTGGAAAGAAGAGACCACAGTGTTCCACTACCAGTCGGTTAATATTGCTAGGAGGTTTACTCAGATGTGTAGTCAAAACCTGTTACCCTGCAATGTATAGCTATTTGCTCTGGACTAAAGAAGAATAAATGTGCTACTGTCTGTCTGACAACTTCTCAAAAAAAAAATGATAATATTGATCGTGCCTCCCCAAATCTTCTGTTCCAGTCTTATAACAATCCACTTTTCCATTTTTTTATGCAGAGAAGGTACTACTGTCATTGTAAAACATTTTTCTTCTCTAAATCCCATATTCCTTCAACAACCCAGCTACAACTTATGCTGTGCAAGCATGTAATACTAACTTTTATGGGTTAAATTCACTTCTTAAGAAGTAAGAGTGAGACTTCAAGGCAATAATTTATATATAATCCCATAAATTATTGCCATGAAGTTTCTTATATCTGAGGAAGTGGGCTTGATTCACAAAAGCTAACATATGTTTTCCCAGACTAACACAACCACCACTTCTGCTGTATTAACTATAATAAATAGCTTGTGTCTGTGAACAGAGTAGAATCCACTAAAAGTATGGTAATGATAATGATTTCAAAGGAGGGTTATTTATTTAGTATTTATTTAGTATATTTTTATACCTCTTTCCTCATCTATTAGTGACCCAAAGCAGTTTACAGATAAACAAAAATGGTAAATTGCATAAAACTTGAAATACAATTAAACATTGTGGCTGAACATCCGAGGGAGCCTAAGAGATGGCATCCAGGCTCAACGTCAGTGACGGAGCCTGGTACTCAACATCCTCTGCAACATCCTCTGCAACATCCTCGGGCATCTTAAAGCCCATGTCATGGGTAACAGCCGCTCCCACTCCCCTCCAACCAGCTGAGGGGAGGAGCTAAGGGAGCTCTGTTATGAAAGCAAAACATTTTTGCTGAGCGTGTGTTTGTATTTAAAATTTGCCCACTTAATTTTAATTTTAATTTTTTAAAAACACTTGGGGATTTCCTCTGTAGAAGAAAGCAATGTGTTTTACATGTCAAACCTATTTCATGCAGATGGTTTCACAACTGCATAATTGTTTTTAGCTACACATCTAAAATGCTACATCAGGGATAAACTTTGATCATTATGTCCAAAGAAAACAGATTTGATTCTTTACCTGGTTCAGCCAAAATAGTAAATAGTTCTAAGTGGATTATCTGACTTTATTTTAATTTAATTTTTAATTGGTTTAACTACCCTGAGCAATGATAATACCTGTCCAGTTCTGGGCTCCACTGTTTAAGAAAGACATTGTTAAGCTGGAAAATATCCAGAGGGGGTGACAGGTAGGGTGAAGTGTCTGTAAACCAAGCAAGGGATGTTTGAGAGTATGCTTACCCTGTGAAACAGAAGGCTGAGAAGTGGCGCAAAAGTCGTCTTCTGATACCTGAAGGACTGTTATGGGGGGAAATGGAGTAGGTTTGTTTTCTGTTGCTCCTCCAGAGAGTATAACCATAAACTGCAGGTGCAAATTATGGGAAAAAAAGACTCTCAGGAGAACAAAAGTTCCCCATTCTGGATAGTTTCCAACATTAAAATACAATAATACCTAAGTATAATGACCCTCCCAATTGCAATGACTATAATAAACAAGTCAAAAATTTGGGTCAAAAACCAAACAAGTATCCAGGAGAGAAATAGCCTTATTAATGCTTCCCTAAATAAACTTGTTTTCAAAGCTTTTGAAAAAGAGCTATCTAGAAAGGAAACTTGCCACAGCTCCACTGGTAAATTATGCCAGAGAGAAAGTGCTGCCATTGAGAAGGCTCTCCCTAGTAATGATCTTCCTTGCCATTCTTGGTGTCGGCACCTGGAGCTGCATATTTTCAGTGGACCTGATGATGTGGGCAATAGATCTTTGGGAGAGACACTCTACCACAGGGGTTCCAAACCTTTTCAGGCCATTTTGCCCTGCCTGCATGATGAGGGTGGCCATTTTGTCCTAACAGCTTCAAAGAGGCAGCCATTTTGTTTCTCAAATGCCCTTGAAGGGGTGGGAGGCCACATGAAATGGCACCAGGGGCTGGATCTGGCCCACGGGCCTTTGGTTGGGAACCCCTGGTCTACCAGGTAACAAAGCCCCAAACCATTTAGGGTTTTGTATTGTTAAAGTTAATACCTTATACCTGACACAATATACAATTGGGAGCCAGTGTAACCAGACCTCAGTTGGAGTGATATACTTGATTTTTTTTAACTCCCGAAATCCATCTAGCCATGGCATTCTGGAATCTTTGCAATCTTTAAGACTTCTTGTCCATCTTCATTACTTGAGATTCTTTTTCACAGGAGTTACTGGAGATTTAGCTGAGGTTTTCTGCATGTAAAGCATGCATATTATAACACCTTCCTAACTTCTACAAGAAATGTAAGCACCATAGGAAAAATAGTTTTGTGGAAATATTGGTGCTGTATTTGTGCAAAGTGTTGTTTCAGTTGTCTGACCATTGTGGTACTACTAACAGCGCTTTTGAAGAAAGCAGTGAAACTCTGTGCTTAAACCTAGGACAGCCATGTAGAAGGAAATACAAGATTTCCACACGTTATGTCGAATCAAGAATTATACGATCTGTATTTATACCTCCCTGCCACATGGTTTATGATGCTGTTTGTTATCACACTCCATGCATTTAAGCAAGTCTTGGAGATGAGTGCTTAAATGGTTCAGTACTTGGCATGATTTGAAGGTATATCATAGGAGTCTCTAGATTCAAATATATCTGCTGTGACCAGATATATAACTTTCATAAAATTATGTTGCTCTTTAAGAAGACAGGACACTCACTTTCCAAATATAGGAGTTTACAGCCTGAATGAAACAAGACAAAAGGCACCTTGTATGAGCAAAGTGTAGGTCTGAAGATATTTACCCATTAGTCTGTATGATTTGTCTGTCATAAACTTGGAATATACGTTTCTGAATCATTGCTTCCAATGGGAACTTCTCAGCACTGATTTCATTTTTGAAAACAATTTGCATTTGAACCATTTGTTCCAGATTACCGTCCCAAAAAAAAATCTATCACTCTCCCATGGTGTTTGTGCAGGGAATGTGGTCTCAATTACATTTCATTAAAATGTCATCTGTGTAGGAAGTATATAACATTACTTTAATATTTATTTTTCTTGGTTAAATGATGCTTTGATTAGTGGACATCCTGTGACCCATCAGGTTATGACAGTGATGGTGAACCTTTTAGAGACCGAGTGCCCAAACTGCAACCCAAAACCCACTTATTTATCTAAAGTGCTAACACAGTAACAGGGGAGGAAGGAAACGCTCCCATTAGGCTGCTGGATGGAGGGGCAGGGTGAACTCTGTGCTGAGGGAGGGAGGTAGTGCTCCCATTGGGCTGCTGGGCAGAGGGGCGGGGCGAACTCTGTGTTGGGGTGACTGCACAGTGCCCACAGAGAGGGCTCTGAGTGCCACCTTTGGCATGCGTGCCATAGATTCATCACCACTGGGTTATGATATTGGTCTAAAAGGCTACAAAGTATATCTAAACACAGTGCCTTTGACCATTCCTTACTGATTTGGCCTTATCTACATAAGCTAAAATTCTTCTGTTCTAGTGAAATAAAAGAGAAAGATGAAGTTGCAAAGTATATTTCTTTTCTATAACATGGTGACATTTTTATATATTTAATTTGCTGGTAGATTCCAGAAGAACATGATTTGGAGAGCCAAGTCCGGAAAGAGAGGGAATGGAGGTTTCTACGCAATGCTCGAGTCCGAAAACAAGCACAGAAAATCATCCAAAAAGGTGATCTCCTCTCCTTCTCCCCTGCTTAATCTCCTGCCACTGAGCATAGTTTTTCCTTCTTCTTCACCTTGAACAAGAACATTGTTCATGAGTTACCTGTCTGACCATCCCTGGTCTCTTTAATGGTTTCTGCTTGCAACATCAACTTCTTCTTACACAAATTGCCTTGGAATTTACATTAGATAGTTTCTGTGGGTAGAGTACAAGGTGATAGGCATAGAATTTTTGTAACCTTGGGGACAGGAAAAACAATTTGTATTTCTCTATCTGCCAGACGCCTAAACTTTTGCCATTTCAAATGGAAGTTGTAGGATGTGTGCCTTTGGGTTCATAGCTCTGACACACACCCATTTGATTGTCTCTGTCCATAGTTACACATATGAAACACCTGTGATTTAGCCAGAAATATGTTTACTCACAAACATATGCAGCCTGGATACCACAGGAGAAGGTCAACAAATCTATTACAGAAAAGGTCAAGGAATCCATCATATTCTAGGGTCCAACCTGAAAAACCATACTTACTTAGACTTACTTAGAACTTCCCATACTATGTAGCATATCCATCAGCAAGGGATCTCCAATGGTTTTAATATTGGGTGAGTACTTTGGCATCCTCCCATGTCGTTTTCAAGGTCTTTAAATCTGCCAGGAAAGTTCTTCACCATTTTTGAGGACATCCTCTAAAAACCATAATGTAATAAAATTTCAGTTAAGTTTCCCCACACTTTTCTGCATCACTAGCCTGAAGTCCAGTAATAAATTGCAACTAAAGTAGCCCCTTTGAATCAATTGGGATTTGCTGACTCTTCCGTAAGTTCCACTAATCCAATGGGTCTACTCTAGTGACAACGTACTATTGAATTTTGGCCTATATGTCAATTGAAAAATAAACCAAATCTAAAATATACCTATAATTTTAGAGTAGCTCCATTCTCCTTATTGAATTCCCATGTGCTTAGCACATTTCTGGCAACAAGACCTTTTTCTTACGTTAGTGTGAAATTGGCCTGTTACCTAGTAAATACAGGAAAGACTGTGTGGTGTCTGGCCAATACACTTGTTACCTGTGCCCCACTTACTGTTCTGAGGATGAAAATGTCTAGCCTTGTGTTTTCAGAATTCTTGTTATTTTAATAACTCTAATTTTCTTATCTGTGGATTTAAGAATCTGAAAAAAGAGACATCCCAACATCTGTTATATCAGAGAGTAAACAAAACAAAAATTGTTCTAGCACTTTAAAGACTGCTGTATTTTAATGTTAGCTTTCGTGGATTAGGTCCAATTCATCGGGCAGGCTTTATATGCTTGAAACACAGGCTAACAGGGCTACTATTTTTTTTAAAAAAAAATCAATATCTGTTAGATATTTATTTCACCAAACTTTTTAAATTGTTCGATTACCATGGCCCATTCATGTATTTTCAGCTGATCTGTGGTATCCCAGGAAGTTCCAACAGCTGCAGTACTATAGATCTAGCACCCAGCCCTTGTTCTTTCTAGAAACTTTGAGAGGAAGCACACTGACCCATCAGTGGCAGTCATAGCTGATCCAGGCCAAAAAAGGTTAGCCTGTTTAACTTCTTTAATCTTACCTGCTTTTGTCTTCCTGAGGTAGGGAAGGAAAAGGTTGGAAAAATACAGACACTCAACGATTGGTTTCCTTTTATCTTTTGGGAACAGTAAACTTTCAAACGAACACACCTACAGGCAGCCTTAACCTGAAAATTAGTTGAATGTAACTATTAATTGAGCTTTGGGACAACCATGCCAGTTACAGAGGATGTGGATCACGAAGCAAAAAGTCTAGTAGAACATAAATCATTCAAACGAATTTTTGTCCTTCTTCTTGATCCTGTAAAGATTACTGTTTTAGCTTAGTTACACTGCAGGTGAAATGCCAGCATTTCTACCTTTGTCCAGAGGGCAGAGTCTAGCATTTGAAGCATGTCAGAAGCAGCTGGAGTTGTCAGCCTTTGCAAATTGGTCTTTGTTTTGCAAAAAAAAAAAAAAAATTCTGTTATGTCTCCTTTAGATTTACAAGGCACCTAAAGAACTTAAGCATCCTTTGGCTTTCTGGAACCATTAAATGATTGTGTATTCATACCCTGTCATATTTCTGCAGTGCTTCATGTAGTTGATCTGTTTTACACCATCTTCCCCTTTCTAGCCATTGGATTAATGTTTTATCAGTACAAATGTATGTTTCTTGCTCTGCTGAAATCTCATCTTGCATCTTTATTACTGTGCATATATTAATGAGATAGCATTGTGCTGTTGCGGGCTTTATTGTTTAATAACAGCACGTATTTGAATTCTTGCTGAACTGGCCTCTTAATTTTGCACAGCTTTAGTAAGAATTAACATTACTACCAGGCATGGGCTGGGCCACTAGGACTGGGGAATTCATCCCGGTGCACCCTCGCCTCTGGCACCCTGGGGCACAAATAATATTATTTTATCCGCCCGGCATGCTGCACTTTAGATTAAGCCATTGCTCCAAGCTCCCTCCTTCAGCTTGGAGCAATGGTTTATTCCAAAGTGCAGTGCGCCAGGCGGAGCAAGCCAGGGGCGGTGACCAAGCAGTTCCAGGGGGCAGCCTTCTCCCCCATCCCTTGATTGCCGCCCCTGTCCAGCACCCTCCAATGGTGTCCAGCACACCCCTGGTTACTACTACTTCTGCAGTTTGCTTGGCCAGTGTGGAGTGAATTACCACTATTCACCTATAACTGTCATTTTTGGTATGACTCAAGATAGCTCTCACAAGAGATGAGAAATTTGGGTGTTTTCCCATCTTTAAATGTCTGCTGGGAAGAGATAACTGAAATATTAATCTGCTAAGAGATGGCATGTCTGTCACATAGACCTCGGTCCTTTGAAATCAGACAGGCCTGAGTCAGTAGTAAGAGATCCTCTTTTTTCATTTTTTAATGGGAATGGTGTTCATGACTGACATAGCAGATTTCAAAATAACAGTGGAGGATTTTCTCTTGGTTATGACAAAAACAAAATTATTCTTTACTTCACCCAGTCTCTCATGTGCTCTATTATCCTCTGTACCCAAGATTCTTCATGACTTCTGCTATCCAAACATGTGGAACATTTTGCTAGTCAATGATGTTCCATATTTTATTGTTACGCTTTCAATGTATAGCAATAAAATATGTGAGTTCTTAAAAACTTTAAAGAGCTTTTATATTGCAGATGCTTAGCTGGATATCTCCAGTGCCATCCATTTTGGCCACTAATTGACTGTATTTTCTGATTCTTTTAATTCATTGTGAGCTGCCTAGAGTAGTGTCCAACACTACTTATTGTTGGGAGATAGATACAGTATAGCTATATAAAATACCAATCAAAATTGGTTTTTTAAAAAATCATATAAAAATACCAATCACAAATGTTTTTAAAAGTCATCTTGTAGGAATGGTTGTATACTAAGACCTCAGTGAACATATTATTCATATTTGAGAAAGCTGGACTGTTGTTCAAGTTTAGACCTTGGCTCATAATACAATTGCACAATATTTTGCAGTGAAACAGACTCTTGATCTTTTGTCACCTGCCTATTCACATTGCCTTACAATCAGTGGTGGGCTCCAAAAAAATTTGCTGCCACACTGTGGGTGTGGTATGGTGGGCGTGGCCAGGGGGAAAGCCCTACGTTGCACCCGATTTAGGACTACTTTATTTCAAAACTTGGATGGGCGGTGCCAGCCAGCATTTCTGCTACTGGTTCTGGTGAACTGGTGCGAACCTGCTGATGCCTATCACTGCTTATAATAGGTCAGAGATTCTCACCCTGCAGCCCACAGGCTGGATGCGGCCTGCGGCACCATTTCATGTGGCCCACCTCCACCACACTAGGAAGTGCCGTGTGGTGGAGGAAGGGCAAAATGGCCATCTGGCTCCCAAAGCTGTCTGAGGGAGCGTGACCTGGCCCCCTGCTTTAAAAGGTTGAGAACTCCTGTAATATGTCGTTAACTAAGTATTTGCCTGCTAACTAATCAGTTCTCATTCTTACCAGGCAATGTGCTGCTTTTAAACTATGAAAAGGTTAATAAGATCTCAGATTCACCAGGGATTCAATATAGTGTCAAAAGAGGAGAATCAAGTGCTAAAGACAGGTTGGCAGCCTTTCCCTATGGTCCTAACACAGGAAATTGACTTGTAAGGTTAAAAGAAACCAAACACGTCAGATGGTTTCTTGCTGTTGTTGAATCCATTTTCTGTCTGGATTGAAGAAAAATTCAAATACTGTAGTCTGGAAAGAACCTAGGTATTTTCTTGCAAATTTATTCCAAGAAAACCCACCATATCATAGTCTGAGAGCCACCTTTTTAGATCAATGTCTAGGTAAAGGTAAAGGTTTCCCTTGCTCGAAAGCTAGTCGTATCCGACTCTAGGGTGCAGTGCTCATCTCTGTTTCCAAGCCGAAGAGCCCAGCGCTGTCTGCTTCTGCAGACGTTTCCGTGGTCATGTGGCAGGCAGCGCTGTTACCTTCCCACCGAAGTGGTCCCTATTTATCAACTCGCAATTTCTTGCTTTCGAACTGCTAGGTTGGCAGGAGCTGGGACGAAGACGGGAGCTCATTCCATCCTGCAGTACTTGGGAATCGAACTGCTGACCTTCCACTTCCCAGTCAGTGTCTTACCTACTTGAGCCACTATTAAATTTCTATTAAGAGTTAATAACTATATTCTTTATGGTTTCTTTTCATACTCTCTAGGCATTTCACGATTAGATGATCAGATCTTTCTGAACAGGAATCCTGGCATGCCATCTGTGGTCAAGTTTCACCCATTCACTCCATGCATAGCCGTGGCTGACAAAGACAGCATCTGGTAAGACATTAATATTTCAAGTGACACAAATATACCTGAAACAGGTATGCTCTCCTTGCTGCTAAGGAAAAATCTTATAAGTACGGTCATCTTGTTATACCTGGATTTGTTACAGTCATTATAACAGAATTTATGCCGACTCCTTCTGCAGCAGCTGGAGGTGTAATGAAAAAACATCAGTCAAGCTATGTTAAATACTAAGGACAGTGGGGGTGAATATATTTAATTGGAAGTAGCCTGTAGAGTAGTGTTTCCCAAACTATGTTCCGTGGAACACTGGTGGACTTCAATTCCCAGAAGCCTAAGTCAGTACACTGGCTGATCAGTGCTTTGGGGAATTGACTTGGGCTTCTTGGAATTGAAGTACCAAAAACAAAGGCTGGGAAACACTACTGTAGAGCAGCAGTGCCCAAACTACGGCCCATGAGCCCAATTGAGCCCACACATCTCATTAATCCGGCCCACACTGAGAACCTGGGCCCTCATTGGATCACCACCTGACATCCCAAAATGCCACTTACGGCAGTGGCAGCCTTGCTTCACCTCTGCTGGTCCGAGCAGCCTCTGCTTGGTCCCTGCACTGCAAAAGCCTCTTGCAAGCTGGATCGCCGCATTGTAGGAATATTTCAAGCCTTCTCCGTTTCAAAGTCCATGGTGCTGGAAGGGTAAACTTGGGGCACTGCGCTGATGTCAGCCTTGGTGTGTCACACTGGGAGAGTTCCTTGGCGCGCCAAGGCTGACATCAGCATGGCGCACCAAGTTTACCCTTCGAGCACCACAGATTTTGAAACGGAGAAGGCTTGAAATTTTCCTACAACACGGCAAGGCTTTCGCAATGCTGGGACCGAGCGGGGGCTGCTCAGAACAGCAGAGATGAAGCACGGTCGCCGCTGCTGCTAGAATGGTCAGCAACAGGAGCAGCCCGCCTCCAGCACCCACAACTGCATGTCAGGAGTGGGACTGGCCTGTGGGGAAAAAAGTTTGGGCACCACTGCTGTAGAGTAATACTGTACTTAGCATCCGGGATACTTAAATCTAGTGTTGTAAATGACTTCAGTTAGCTAATGTTTTTTGTTTTCCCTTCATCTCCCCAGTTTTTGGGATTGGGAAAAAGGTGAAAAGCTGGACTATTTTCACAATGGAAATCCACGCTACACCAGGATCACTGCCATGGAATATTTGAATGGGCAAGATTGTTCTCTGCTCTTGACAGCTACAGGTGAGTACAGTATACAAGTATAGCTTCATTTATGAAATGCAAAAATAAGGGTGAGATCTAACTGAAGTGTTTTCCATCTTACCATCCTGTTAATGGATCAGGATTCATTCACAGTCAGACATGCTCTGTGAAAACCATCAAAGAATTCTTATACTGCACTTGCTTTTTTTGAACCCAGAGTGGAAATGTTTTGAGTCCTTTATCTGGCACTGTTTTCAGTGCACTGTGCTGGGAAGTATTTGAGTGTCTTACATTTTATTGCATCTTGGATCTTCAAAATCAAGCATTGAAGGACCATCTTGTGGTTATATTACCTTCCTCTGCTGCCATCTTCATTTCCCCCACCCTCGCAATGTGAAAAATATTTTGGAGATAAGGATGAGATTTTACCACTGTTCTGGCCTCCATACTTTTCTTCTTATTTTTACTGCAGCAATCTTGTAATTAAATAAATAAAAT
The DNA here is from genome assembly GCA_035047305.1 of Bradypodion pumilum. Classification (NCBI taxonomy): domain Eukaryota; kingdom Metazoa; phylum Chordata; class Lepidosauria; order Squamata; family Chamaeleonidae; genus Bradypodion; species Bradypodion pumilum. The sequence goes on along the minus strand of JAWDJD010000002.1, from coordinate 280,756,148 downwards.
TATCCTTGCTAGGGAGCAAAATCTTACAAAACACTGGTATTGCTGTGTCCAGAGATCAGCAATAATAGATATAAGTGGGGCAGTGTATAAATCCAATAGATAAATACTGTAAATAAGCACACATCACGCAGGCACCCACCCCATGACTTTCAGTGCAACAGCTTCTACCATCTACCCATGCAACAAATCTCTTTTCGTGATCACTCTCCTCATCTTGCAGACTTTATCCCATAATCTGGGTGGGAAGGGTGGGATTAGGAAAAATTTGATCTCTTTCCCCCAGAAATGTTGCCTTCAATCTGAGAACAGGATATATCGAGATATACCCTCAGCAGCTATTGTGCTCAGAGCAGCATGATTAAAATGGTGAGGGGGAGACAGTCCCTCCATTCTTCAGTTGCATACTTAAGGATAAAGTGGGAATAAAAGTCAATTAGAGCACAATGTTTTATTTGTCTACTCAAAAGTAATTATGACTGCGTTCAGCGAGGCTTACTGCCAGGTAGGCAGATATAGCACAATACGTTTAGTTATGAGTACTTAATAAGGTTGGAAGTAGTCTTAGTACAAACTAATGCAGCAGTTTATGTAACAGACTTGGGATCTACAGTATGGCTAAAAAGGCCTAAGGGTGTACTCCTGTGCATGTCTATTCAGAGGTATTCTCAGATGCATAGTATAGTATAAGTGTCTTCAAATCTCAGCCTCCCTCCCTCCAAATAAAATGTCTCGAGAAGTATGTACTGTATTGAAAAGCAAAGAAATTTACAGACTTTTTTTTTTGGGGGGGGGGGGGATATGTCTGTAAACGCATGAAAAACAAATACAGATTGCTATCCCATATTATGGAGGATACATTCCAAGATCTTCCGCAGATGCCTAAAACCATGGAAGGCAGCAAACCCTGTATTATATTTTTATTTCTTTATTTTTTATTTATACATTTATATCCCGCCCTCCTGGTGGGGAATACCAATCAGGGTGGCTAACAACATGAATAAAACAGTTAAAAACAGCAAAAGCTATAAACAATCAAGTCCCACTAAAACAGTATATAAAAAACCCAGAAAAAACCTTAAACATTCAAACATTAAAAAACTACCCCGATCTTCCCTCCCCCCAAGATAAAAACAACAACAGAAATACACAGGAACCCTCAGGCAGGCTATACGAGCCAGCGGGCCTGTGAGGTGGAATCAGACTCACCCCACACCCGCTGGCACAACCATGTCTTTAACATCTTCCTAAAGGATAGGGGATAAGTGGTAAGAGGTTCCACAGGGCTGGGGCAGACACGGAGAAGGCTCTGCTCCTGGTCCCTGTAAGATGGACTTCTTTTGCAGACGGGACCACAACTGTGCCCCTCCTGTCTGCCCTAGTGGGATGGGTTGAAAGCCTTGGGGAGATGCGGTCTCTTAGATGCCCTGGACCAATGCCATGAAGGGCTTTAAAGGTCAAAACCAGCACCTTGAATTGCACTCGGAGGCAAATCGGGAGCCAGTGCAGCTTCCGGAGCAGTGGCGAGGCATGGGCAAAATGACCGCACCCCATCACCACCCAGGCAGCCGCATTCTGGACCAGCTGAAGCCTCCGAATGGTCGTCAAGGGCAGCCCCATGTAGAGTGCGCTGCAATAATCCAATCTGGAGGTGACCAGAGCGTGAGCAGGGAGTCCCGGTCCAGGAGCGTGTGCAGCTGGTAAATTACACGAAGCTGTGCAAAGGCCCTCCTGGCCATGGCTGCCACCTGCTCTTCGAGCAGTAGCCGCGAATCCAGGAGAACCCCTAGGTTGTGTACCGGGTCTGTCTGGGGCAACATTGCTCCATCCAGAACCAAAGCTGGTAGCTCCTGGGTAAGTACGGGGCCCCGAACCCACAACCACTCAGACTTGCCAGGATTCATCTGAAGCCCGCTGTCCCCCATCCAGACCCGCACAGCCTCCAAACACCTGGTTATGACTTTGACTGCATCACTCGGGTCCCCATGGGCAGAGATATATAATTGGGTATCATCTGCATACTGATGATACCCCACACCATGGGAACGAATGATCTCACCCAGCGGTTTCATTTAGATGTTAAATAATAGAGGCAATAGTACCGAACCCTGAGGCACCCCACAAAGGAGCGGCCTAGGACTGGACAACTCGCTCTCTAAAGACACCGACTGGAACCGGCCCTTCAGAAAGAAGGAAAACCTGGACAACACAGTGCCCTGGGGCCCCAATCCTCTTGAGCCGGCCCAGAAGGATACCGTGGTCGACGGTATCGAAAGCCACTGAGAGGTTGAGAAGAGCAAGAACAGAGGGGTTACCCCTGTCCCGCTCCTGCCAGAGATCATCCAAGAGTGCGACCAATGCAGTCTCGGTACCATAACCGGGCCTGAAACCTAACTGGAACGGGTCCAGATAATCCGTATCATCAAAAAAAAACTTGGAGCTACCGTGCCACTGCTTTTTCCAACACCTTCCCCACAAAGGGAAGGTTGGAAATCGGTCTGAAGTTTAAAATAACCGTAGGGTCGAGTGATGGCTTTTTATAGAACACATACTGGAATCAAACAAGCCAAGAGTGCGTGTACGGTAATGCCTCTGCCAATCTTTGTGTGCGCACATGTAATGTCTCCTGTGGAAACACCAATCATTAGAGCAGAGATCCTTTTCAACATGAAATTGTATATAGTGGCTTCTAGTGGCAAGTTCTGGTAGTCCATCTTGGAAATACATATGCATATACAGTGGTACATCATACAACAATTTTAATACATTCCATGAGGTTTGTTGTTGTACTAAACAATTGCTATATGATGCATGCATATGGGATGCATCATACAACGATTTTTTTTGCTAAGTGGTTTTTCCCATTGAAAAACTATGATTTTTTCATAGGGGAAATTGTTGTGCAGGAAGCCACCACCACCACCACCCCCCAAAAAAAACCCAAAAAAACCCCCTAATTGGTATGTGATTTCGTTGCTATACGGGGCAATTCTTGTATGAGGTTCCATTCTACAGTATTTCAGGGTTTTTTTCATGGAATATTTTCAGACAATGGATAACTGAAAATTGCAGGTACCAAACCCACAGAAATTTGGGGTGGGGGCAACCTGTACATGTAAACTTAGAAATTTAGTAGGATTTATTTCTAAGTACTATATCTCTTCATTGGTTTGCACATTTAGGTGCCTACCACAAACATTTTCCTAGGAGTATTGAACATTGGTAATTGTGCCTCAGTGTTTGTAAAGATTGCAGAAATTTTAATGAATGTGTGCAAGCCAGATAGCCTTCATTATTTAATTTGCTTTACTGTGTAAAGCTTTTAAACCAACAAATAATAAAGGTGGGTAGGAATTGGATCCCAGTCTTCTTTGCCTTTAAATGGTGGCCATTTTATGTTCTCCATCGGACCCCAAATAGGAGCTCCTCCTCTATCCCAATTAATTATTCCTGACTTCTTAGGACTCAAATAAGTTAAGGGGGAGGAGATAAAAAGACAAGACTATTAAAGAGGGAGAGAATGGAATCAGGAATGTGAAATTTGTTGTTTTTAAAAATGATAGTAACTATTTCCTTCTTTCCAAAATTCCAAATAAGGATAGCGGAGGAGGGAGGGAGAGTAAAATCAAAGATTGGTTTGTCTACTTTTCAGCTGAAGCTTTAGCTAAATTGGATCTTTGGACTTAGAATACAGTATTTGGAATCTTTCTTCCTAACTTCCCCATCTATGTGTAAAAGCAAGAGGTCTTTGACTATAGTGATAACTTTGTGTATGTGTGTGTTTGTGCATGCATTGTGACCTCCAGTTTTCCAGAAAGCTTTGGTGGTGTTCAAAGACAGATTTGGATCGCTTGGCATAACTCCTTTTCCATCTCCAACACATATATCATTAATGCCAAAGTAGGGGAGAATATTCCAAAAAAATGAAGACCTGTTAGAAAGAAAAATCTGTTAAAATTAGCTTTCCATCCAGTCCTGTGTAAGCTTGCCTGGCTTTGCAGGCAGCAAGCGATCTACCACTTCATGCTGCCCCATCCCATTTACTTTGTCCTGCCTGAGTCTAAGACCAAGCTAGGTACAAAATCCTTGTACAGTATTGGTAATAAACCATATTTACTCTAGTCATGTCTGAGCTTATGCTACAGTTAATAAATAAAAGACCTTTCCGAAGCAAACAAGAAAAATAGCAAAATTAGTAAATTTATTCTGATTAAACAAGTTTAAAGATTGTTGGTATTACAATTGCAGCTTTATATATAATAGTAAAAAAGGATGTGTATGCTTTTAATCTTTTGTTTTTAGATTGGAGCATCCTTAGCTTTCTTCTCTTGTCTCTTAAAATGCAATAAAAAAATTTCAGGTGTGAACTCACTAGAATGGTTGCATAAACTAATTTTTTCTCAATTTCCTAAAAGATCTTATATCTTACCTAGATTGAATTGAAATTGAATTGAAATTTATTCTTATATACCGCTTTCCTCATCCAGCAGACAACCCAAAGCGGTTCACAATGCATAACGTACAGAAATACAGATCCATTTTAAACCTGTTAAACTAAGTAAGCTTTTATTCCTAAAATGTTTGACTTAATAAGGAAAATCCAGCTCTGATACCTTTAAAGCCCCACCTCCAAATTACTGATTCTTGAACACTGAAGGGGGAAAAAACAAATTTCCTAGATGACAAGAATGATGAGGTAGCAGCACACAAAGCAGAGTTAGTAGTGAAATTCAGTGCTGCAGTAAACTGGCTAGCCTTGGAGTTTGCCATCAAGCAACATCAGAACATAAAACTCCCAGGAATTGGGGAAGTGGGTTGTGTGTCTATAAAAGCACATGTAATAGTAAATCTGATAGTCTTAAAGATCCCACATGACTTTTGGTTATTTTGCTGTGATAAACTGGTGTGATTATCCTCGTGGCTATGAGTGGCAATGAAATCTTGACACCTGTTCTCTTCCTCAAGAGCAACATCCTCCAAACCTTAATTGGAAGATGGTGGGATGCTCACAGGTTTTCTATAGCACCCTCATAGGGAGGCTTCCTACCTATTTGAAAAATGGTCAATTAGTCCAAAAGTACATGAGCATTATCTAAAAACGAAATGAGTAATGATGATGGGTTGAGATGAACCTGAATTTTAGGACAGCTACTGAGATGTTCCATCTCTTCTCAGTCTACTAGCTAGATACAACTCAAAACTGGCTTTGGTTTATATTTCCCCTTCTGTTCTTCCTTCAAGATGATGGTGCTATAAGGGTCTGGAAGAACTTTGCTGACCTGGAGAAGAATCCAGAAATGGTAACAGCCTGGCAGGGTTTGTCGGACATGCTGCCAACCACACGCGGTAGGTATGACCTAATGCCTAGCTGGCTTAGAGGGGGCAGCTGAAAATAGGGTGCAAGGTAACCATGGAGTGGTCTTCTCAGCTTTTGCATTATTAATATTTTGTCAACAACCATTGGGCCTTCATGGAGTAACTCAGTGTCTGACTTGTTCCCCAATTCATTATTAAAAAAAAAAAAAAGATAAGTACAAGCTAAATGGAAATACCAGTTGGGGGACACAGATACAGAGACAGTGTTTTTCATAATGCTGAATAGAGGAATTCAGATGTCTTCTTCCTGGATTACAGTGGAGTTGCATTACTAGAGGTTAGATCTAACTTTTTTTGCTTCTAGTTAGAAAAGTGTGGTGTAAGGCTGTACTGAGCACTGCCCTTCCCTGAACTCCTTAAACCAGCTGATTATTTCTTCTGAGTTCACCCAAAACTCATCTCTTGCTGCTATCTGTTTGGTTTGCTTCCTCACCCTTGCCCTCACTTTGCATGAGTCCCATTTTGCCTTGTCGAGCCTGCTTTAGCACATTTGGCTTTCTTTGCATTACATCCTGCCATGTGTTGTGAGTCTGGGATTCAAGAGAAGAATGGGAAATGTCACATTCAGAACAGTAGATGTAATTGGCCCAAGTATGTTAGGAACTCAGGCAGGACCAGAAGACAGCAAGGGACCTACCAGTGTTCAAGTCTGGATGAGGCAGGGCTAGGTGACCAAGAAGACCTCTATGAGATGCTAAATTAGAGAGGTGTTTCCTCTTATTTTCAAAACATGAAGAGTCATTAATGCTCTGACAGCTCTCATTTCTAACCCTGTACGTCACAGTCTCAGAGCTTGAGAAAATACCAATTTGAAAACATCCTCTTGCTAAAGTAGTACTTCAGTACAGTATCCCTTTAAAGTATTTGTGCTGACACAGTCAGTAAGCAAGTAGTAGCCTGGCATGTGAAAACAGAAATGTGTGTCCTTTGAAGATTAAGGTGATTACATTTAAGTAGTGATCTTATTTAATGGCATCTTCTTCCTTCATGCTTTTCCCATACAATGTATCTTCTAACTGTTAACTTGAATTCAAATGCAACTCAGATCTAAATTGTTAGATAGCTCTTTCCCCATTTTCTCCACATTTTCTAGTTACGTAGCTGGAAAGCAGAGGTTTATGTATCGTAAACTCAGGCTTCTGTAGCACACCGTGCCCTGTGCACAGAACTGATCTTTGGTGGCCAGAAGTCAAGCATGTGTTGTAACAATTGATATGACTGAACATGTGCCATGCAAAGGAAAGCCATCAGTAAGAACAAGAACAAAGAATCCCATAGAAATTAAACTCAGCTCCTAGTTTTTGAATTCCCTCCAGTTTTTGGAAAGGAGAAAGTGAAACTCAAATGCTGTTAACCTCTCCAAGTCTTCTCTTCATTCGTTTGTTACCATGCCTTAATATTTATGTAATACTTGTTTTACAAATCTTGCCTAAGGCATCTACAAAACACCCACCTGAGATTCCATATAGTTATTCAGTTACTGCACAATTCAGTTAATTTTTTTAATTGCATTTGTCACTAGCTGTAATATCAAATATTATAAATACAGGAAATTCTGTCAGCGTGTTGTTGCTTTTTTAAAAAAAAAGACACACTCAAAAAACAGTAACCAGAATCATGTTCAGGATTTACTCTGGTATAAATGAAATAATGTAAGTCGCAACAACAAATTCCAGCAGATTAACAAGGTGCCAGTCATATGTCTGGTCATGTGTAAGCGATGTGACTAGGCATGTGACCAACACCTTTGTAATTAACTATAATCTGTAAATTCTATAAACCACAATTTACATAGATTTCGCTTACTCTAGAATATAAGACCAATACACCTTTAGTCAAATATAATTAAGCTTACCAACATTACATGATCTGAACATTGTAAATCTTATTATGCATTTCTATGTGTTTTAACATCTCAGTGCCACAATAGATAATTAGCAATTCACTCTTAAGCAGAATGGTTAATTTTTGGATACTGGCAATACGCCTTGAGATCATGTAAACAATTATGTTATCTGAAATCTTAGCAAAGAGAATGCCTCTCTCAAAGATCATTATATTAAACTAGAAATACAGCTTTTGGAGCTCTGTGGGTTCATAGACAGTAACCCTCTTAATAACAATTCTGCCCTTTTCTAGAAAGTGGCTTAACAGGGCTGTTGTAACTCAAAAATTCCATCTCACAGTTTTTTACTTGTAAAAATTAGCCCAGCTCTGAAAGAAAGTAGTTCTCATATATTACCCAAAAAAATGTGTTCAGGCAAGTGGGATTCCTGTTGTGAGCAGACAAATCCATTGATATCCTTCAATTTTCTTTTGATGTGTCTTCTGCTGTCTGTGCAGTTCAGAGACAAGAGGCATGAAAGGCTTGCTTATTATGGCAAATATTTTGCCACTTGAGGTGAAGGAAAAGGTGATGCCCACTCCCCATTCCAGAAGCTGTCTGGAGAGTCGATGGGATGACATTGCCCACCCCATCTGTGTCAGCAAGCTGGTTTAGGGGCCCCAAATTTACACCATGTGGCATAGTCTCCTCTACTCTCTTACAAAGGGGAACACTTGAAAGGCTCAGGAGGATTAGCGTAGGGGTCTTCCACTGTCACTTTTTGGCATTTGATCCCTGAGGGCGTTGCCTCACTTCGTGTAAGGATAGGGTTTGACCTAGACTGAAGCTAGAAATATCTTTTGAAAAGCAGGAACTAACTTCTCCTAATCATCTTCTCTTCCTTCCATCATTCCTTCCTTCCATCATTCATTTCTTTCTTTTCTTTCTATGTTTTTTCTTTTTTCTTCCTTCCTTCCTTTTTTTCTTTCTCTCTTTCTTTAAATCCTTGTTATTGCTGTTATGTTTGTATACTGTCATGGGAAAATATTTATACACTAAGAGGAATCTGATTAGCACAAAAATGCAGAATGAATGAATGACTGTATCTTCTGCCCAAAGGAGACCCTCAATGCAATTAGTAGCCTTGCTGTGGAGACTGAAAGTATAGTTGGGGACAAGATTATAATCTATCGCATGCCTCTCTGAGATTGTTATGCCCAGTGTTCTTGGTCCACTGGCTCGTATTTCTTGCTTTACACGGCCACCGTATCTGCATTTCGGCAGCTTCTGCTGTTGATTGTTTTTCGTCCATCTTTCCTCTGCGCTTCCTAATCCTCAATTGGCGATGTAATCATCTTGATGAAAAATAGGTCATTGACCTCTGAAGGGGATTGAATGAATAGCAAGGGCAGATAACATTCTTAAAGAAGTGGACATGACTCTTCCCTCATTTGAGAAGAACAGGCCAGAGTAGATTAAACAGGCTGGAAGCAAAGAAATCTTATAATGATGTGTAATTGTTTTGCTCTAGCAAAACATTTACTTTATGTATCTATAAAAGGAGCTCTCGAGTTCCAGCAAACAGTACATACACACGCATTCCCGTAGTATTGCTTATGCTCTTGCCTAGCTTATACTTACAAGCAAAATCAATGTCTGGATACAATATGAAGTTGAAGAACACCTGGAGCAAAAATCATAGCCTTAATGTTTTGGACTGTATTGAAATTAGACTTGTGTGTGACTTAGAAGAAAAGGTCCTCTTACAGCAGTAGGTGTATGCATGGCATGAATTAACAGTGTTGCACTGATATTGGCTTAAGAGACACCTACTTGTGTGTCTTTTACTAAAAACATCCAAGAATCAATATAAGCACCAGTAGACCATGTGCATGAGCGTGTGTGTGCAGGTGTGCTTGCAATTTATATTTGATACTCTGAACAGGAGCAAACAGTTGCTGCAATCAATATCAGAATGAATCCAGTACCTGCCCGTTAATGGCCACAGTACGTTGTCCATATTAGTCTGTCCTTTTCACTGCTAACTAGTACTTCTATCACAGGAAATTATCAGCTATTAGACAAGACCTTGATTCCCATTAGGTTTGTGTGTGGGGGGGAGATGATGCTCTTTTAGATTGTTCTATACACTTGTCAGTTTCTCCACAAGTTCTTGTCCAGTTGAACAAATGCTAATGATGATGTGAAAATTTTAAAATAATAGTTTTGTATAGTAGAGTGCAACAACCCCCCCCTCCATTTTAATGTATTTGGTTTTTTAAAAAATATTTTATTCCAACCATCTTGCAAAGAGCTCTGAAATCCACATATGGCTTCTGCTCCAACATTACCTGAAACATCTCTTGAGAAGGTGAGGCTAGTGGATGGTGCCTAATCCAGTATGCCACAGAGAGCAGGGAGAGCAGGGGATATGAAATCACACGCCCCTGCTCAGATACATGCCATTAAACCAGGGGTCAGCAAACTTGGCTCTCCAGGTGTTCTTGGACTTCAATTACCAGAAGCCCAAGTCAGCACACCTGCTGATCAGGGCTTCTGATAATTGAAGTCCAAGAACATCTGGAGAGCCAAGCTTGCTGACCCCTGCATTAAACCATTCTGACTCTCTGGACATCTAACAGGCCTGGAGGCAAATTGTTATGTGTGACCTCCATCTACTACTGTGTGGACACAGTTGGGCTTAGAATGTGGCAGCAGTTTTTCAAAGGTGTTGCATGTCAGTTCCATTTCAAAATGCTACACTTGGTTTTGTGGGAATAGCACATGAAGAGTTCCAAGAGATCATAGACCCAAGAGTGATTTTATGGAGGTACATGACTTAACAGATAGAAGGCATTTTAAGATTCATTATTTTATAGGAAACTAGCATATTTGTGCCCGGCCAGCCGGGCAGTTTTTATTTGTGTGTTTGTTTTTATTTGGTTAAGGGTGGTTTGGATTAGTGTGTTTTTCATTTGTGGTTTGTGACTTTTTTTGATCTATTTTATTAGTTTTATTTGTGATTTGGATTTATTTCTTATTTTTCTGACTTGTTTTTACTCTTGTGGCCTCTAGGTGGGTCTGTTAGTAATAGTGTTGGATTCTCTTTTTGTTTGACTTGTTTTTTCTCTCCCGGCCTCTAGGTGGGGCTTCTTCAGGTAAGGAGTCTTTGTTTCTTCATTTCTGTTCCGGAGTCGTGGAGGGAGGATGTGCTGGTGAGTTCTCTGGTTTTTTTTTTAAATCTGGTTTTGTTTTGTTTTGACTGGTAGGTGTTTCTGTTTTTTCTTTTGGGTTTTTGGGGGGTTTTAGATGTGTTTAATTATTTTGTTTGTTTCTGCTTGGTTTTTATGTTTCTGATTTCTTTTGTGATCATTTGTTTAATTTGTGGTGTTTGAGTTAGATATTTTCGTGTTGTAGTTAGGTGTTTTTTCTGTGCTTTCATGGTATTTTGGGTGTTTTTGTTTGTGGATTTTGTTTATTGTTTTGTTGGTTAATGTGTTTGTTTATTTATTTATTTGTGTTTTAGTATTTTTGGTGTTTGGAGTTTTGGCTAAATGTTTGGTTTTGTTGTTGTGTATTTTTGCATGAAGAACGGGCTGCCTGTTGGTTCCTCTTTTCCCCATTGCTGGTTTGAATTTTGGTTTCGATGCAGCAATTGGGAAAAGGAGGAGCCGGCAGTCAGCTGGCTCTTCCCCCGGTAAGGTTCGCTAGGTAGGTCGGGGACGAAGGAGGCAGAGAAGAGCTATCTGCCTGACGATGGTTCTCTCCTCTCTGTCTCCTTTTTCTCCTGGCTTACCTAACTGGAGTTCGGCAGGGTGGTGCTCTTCCTTGCAGAATGCTGGCTGCTGCTTTTGTATTACCTCTGTTGGAAGTACAAAGGCAGCAGCCAGTCATCCGCCAGGGAGGGTGCTTCCCCTGACGAACTGCTGCCTGCTGGTGGTATTTTTTTCCACCCCGGCTCAACTGACCTTGAGACTGGTGGTGGTCTCGCCATGTCTTCGGCAGAGTAACGTGGAGGAGAGGGAGTCCCTCTTCTCCCCGTTGCTCCAGGAAAGAAGGCCAGCGGTGGTCTCGCCGTGGTTGTTTGTGTGTCTTTGTTTACGAGGCCGTGCGGTGGACTTGCGCTCCCGTTGCGGGAGGCTGGTGTGTTTTTATTTTATTTTTCGTGCACTGGCTTTTTCAGTGTTCTGCGTGCTCACGCCCTTCAGCTTGATTGGCTGAAGTGCTCACGGCGCGTAGGAAGCTGGGACTTGGAGGTTTTTTTTGTTTGTTTGTTTGTTTGCGTTCGTGTGGCGTTTTTTTCCCTGCGGCTCAATTTCAATTGGGCACGCCACGGTTCCCAACGTTCATTTTGCTCGCGCCTCTCAGCCTGATTGGCTGAGGCGTGCCAGAGGCGTGCGCAGAGGACATTGGGTATTGAAGTTGTTTCCCTTTGTTCCCGTTCGTGGGGCCGTTGCCCCACTGGCGGCTTCGGCAATGTTACGGTGCTCTGTGGTCTGGGTTCGGGCGAGTGCAGGCGGCTCAGTACAGGATACGTTAACTGAGTGTGGGCGTGTATACTGGAGTCCAACAGTTAACCCATCTCTTTATAAGTTAAGATATAGTGCCAGCTCATGACCTGTAATGGAGAAAATAGGACAAGACTTCCATTTGACACTCCCTCCTCCCCCACTCCATGGTTTAATTTTCTCTTAAATGTCAGAAGGTGGGTCAGAACATTTGGAAGGGTATTGGCAAGCCTTGCCTTGGATCGGGCAAGCAAGTGCTCTTCCTCAAATATGTGGGCATGCCAAAGGCAGCCAGTTTCCACGTGTATGGTGGAGGAAGGGCAATATCTCTTCAGCTGTTTTGAAGCTGCTGCCCTGCAGCGTCTCTCATTATCCAGTTTTCTTTCTGATGGCTTCAAATGAATCCCCTTGTACAACTAATTTCCCCTCATAAGCACTTGTTTGAGCAGAGCCTCTGTAAATTGTCCTCCCTCTTTCAATTGAGTGCTCATTAGCACATCACTGAAGTGTGCTGTGCTTGCTCCACAGCCACGCTAATGGCTCAGAACAGGGAGGCTTGACAACATATACCTAGCTGTTGCCGGTTTGGCTTCCTCTGTTGCAGGCATTTTACATGAAGAGTCATTTACAGCCAAGTTTTCATTTCTCTCCCTCCCTTGACAAAGCAATGCTTTTCACTCAGGTCCAAGGAAGGGGTCGTTCTTAGAAAGAACACATTACCATCCAAAAAGATGAAATCTTCTCTTTCACTCCACACTCAATTGCTTCCTAGAATGGCTGCTACAATCAAACTATTTGCTTTCCTTCCCTCCTGAATGGAGGCATCTCCTGCTACTGCTTCTCTCTAACTGCTTCTGTTCTGTTCCTTTCAGTTGCTTTTTCTAATAATCCTTTTAAAAATTTGTTTTGCTTTGGCTGACCAACTTACCCTTAGCACCAACCCCTCAATCCCTGTCTTCTCACAGGTCTGGCCCGAAGGGTTTCAATCTATCTTGACAGAAGTAAACAGGGAGGTGAGTGCTGTCTTTCCTCTTACCTATGAATAGTTTGGGAGGGAATGATCCTTCGATCTAATGCCGGGGTGGCCAAACGTTTTGGGCCATGGGCCGGTCACATGATTCAGTGGACCAGTCACGTGGTTTAGCAAGCCGGTCATGTGCTTCCTCCCACCGGAAGCAGAAGTAAAACACGCCTTGCAATCTGTTTTGCAACAGATATGTTTTGCAACAGAATGAGATAGATTTTTAGGCTGCCGTTTTCTCTGCTTAAACTAGAGGTGCCCAAACAACAGCCCATGGGCCAGCTCCGGCCCCCAACACCAATTCATATGGTCCACACCACCCTTGTTGCTCCTGGAAGCAGAAGTAAAATGCGCCCAAACAGGCACATTTTGCTTCTGCTTCCGTGAGCAACAAGGGCAGCACGGACCATATGAATTGGTGTTGCAGCCAGATCCGGCCCACGGGCCATAGTTTGGCCACCCCTGATCTAATGTGTTGCGGTTTAAAAAGAAAATTGACATTCTTTCTAACATCTCTTGTGCCTTGTTAGTTCTCCTTCGTATAGTTTGTGAATCCACACTCATGGGTTATGCGCCTGCGCAGAACAGCCGATCGGAGGCTTGAAAAGCTATTGGTCAAAAGTTTTGGCGGTAAGACCGCCCACCGTACCGCCCACCCTGAGGCGCCCGCGCGCCATTTTACCTCAGTTCTCTTCTTTCCGCCGTAGCAGCAGGACGATCGTTGAGAGCTTCCTCAATTTTTTCGCCCTTCTGAGGGAAAGTCTTTTTGGCAAATCTCAATTTTTCTCGGTGATCTTGTCCTCCGGGCAGGATCGCCACCCCGGCTCTGTCTCTTCTCTTGAGTGGATTCAGTAGCCAATTTTTCGCATCGATCACCGTCTCCCCCCTCAAGGGGGTGGCGGCTGGTCGGCCCTTCGGGGTACTCGTCTCCAGAAACTTCCACTGGAAGAATTTTTTCCGCGGTTGATGGCTGCAGCGTTTAAACAGTGCACGGCTTGCCTTAAGAAGTTTCCGGCTTCCGACGGACACAGCCTGTGCCTCTTTTGTTTGGGAGAGTCGCATCAGAGCCAGTCTTGCCCGCATTGCAAAAAGTTTACGCGCCTCGCGGTGCAGAACCGAAGCAATCGCCTCAAGGCTCACCTGATGGAGCTCGCTCTGGCTCCCGCCGCGTCCGCCTCCACGGCCGCCGCTGCCGCTCAACCACCGCCGGCCTCTTCCTCCGTGCTTCCGATGAGGAAGAAGAAGAAGAAGGACAAGAACGGTGAGAAGAAGCGCAAGCGTGGGTCGGAGAAGAGACGGTCGCTTCCCCCCACTCCGCGCACACCCGCCTCTCCCGGGCCTTCTCCGCCGTTCTCGACTGCCCGATGTCCTTCTCCGGGATCCTCCATCTGGGGAGGACGGTCGTCTTCCGGGTCACCTGAGAAAGGACGCAGGGCTGGGGCTCCAGCTCGCCCACCTCAGGTGCTCTCCTCTCCTCCTCGGGGCAGAAACTCCTCGCCGAGGCAGGCCTCCGTCTCTCCACGGCCCAGAACACCGACGGACGAGGCGGTCGTCACCGTTTCGACGACCGTTTCGCCGACACCGACGCCGGCCACCGTTTCGGCTCCCACCGTTTCGTGGGCCACCATCCCGCCGGCCACCGGAGCTCCACCGCCAGCGGACTCGGACGCGTCTCAGATGGCCCTCGTCCGAGAGATGTTTCAGGTCATGGCGTCGTTTGCGACCAGGTTCCAGACCTCCACGCCTGCGGCCTCTGCGGCTCCGGTTCCGACCACCGCAAGCCCCGGGCATCCCGGCTCTGCCGCGGCCCCACCGACCTCCCGTGGGTCGAGTACCCGCTCCGCCGGCCCACCCAACCCGTCATGGTGTGGTCCGGACGTTGATGCGGTGGACGCCCATCCCGCCGGCCCGCCCAGGCCGTACTGGCGCGGTCCGGACGTGGACGAAAGACTGCCTCCCTCGTCCTCCGATGAGTCCAGCTCGTCGTCGGAGGAGGACGAGGGAGACGTCGACGCCGAGCGCACGCCGGAACAGGCCATCGGCTCGGTGGACCCACCGCGTGGTGAGGACCAGCGCTCACTGACCGCCATGCTCACGAGGCTCGGCACCGCCCTCAACCTGAAGGTCGACCAGCCGCCGCTGGAGGGTGAGGATCAGATGACCGCGAAGCTCGACAGGCGTGCCGTGCGACCGGTCCACATAACCATGCTCCCCTCCATGATGACCACGGCGAGGGCGACGTGGAAGAAACCTTTGGCGGCACACTCCGTTTCGTCCAGGCTCGACAGCATGTACCGGGTCCTGGACGAGAACGTCGAGTTCTTGCAGGCGCACCCCCTGCCGAATTCCCTGGTGGTCAAGGCCTTCCAGCATAGGACGGCCACCAGCGGATTCCCGGTCCCGTCGACGCCGGAGGGAAAGAAATTGGACGCGGTGGGGCGTAAGTTTTACGCCACCGGTTCCCTATTCTTTCGGGCCGCAAACTATTCGGCCGCCATGGGCCTGTACCAATCTCACCTCTGGGAGCAGGTGAAGGTTGAGACGGCTAAACTGCCCGCAGATGCCCAGAAGAGGATTGACGCGCTGGCCGCCGAGGGGGACTTCGTCGCCGAGCAGCTGATGCGCACTGCCCGGCATATCAACGATTATGCGGCAAAAGACATGGCCTCCGCAATCTACCTCCGTCGCCATGCTTGGCTCAGGGACACCTCCCTCGATGACGCTATGAAAAAGCTCATCGAGGAGTTTCCCTTCGACGGGCAGGGCCTCTTCGGTCAGGACACCGATAAGGTCCTGAATGAGATGCGCCAGACCAGTTCCACGGCGAAGTTCCTGGGGCTCACCACGCCGGCAACTTCCACCAGGCCGAGGTTCCAGCCCTTCACACGGCGGTTCCAGGGCAACCCACAGCAGCAGGGACCGGCGGAGCAGCCTAGATCCAGCTCCTATAAACAGCGGCGACAACACAAACCCCGCTACCGGCCCTACGGACAGGACAAGCGTTCGACCGCGAGGCCCAAGCCCCGCGTTTGAAGCTGCGACGGCCGAGTCTCTCTCGCTCCACATCCCGTACCTCCCCCTCCGGAACTTCCTCCAGGCATGGTCGGGCATCACGGACGACCAGTGGGTCTTAAAGATCTTGTCCTCTGGCTACGCCATCGAGTTCGTGCGGGTGCCTCGAGTAGGAAGACATCGTCTCACCACCTCGTCCCCCCATTTGGAGGAAGAAATAGCAACCCTTCTCTCCAAGGGAGCCATCGAGCGGGTAGCACCGTCCGACTGGGACAACGGTTTCTACTCGAGGTACTTCGTGGTCCAGAAGAAGGACGGAGGCCTTCGCCCTATCCTGGACCTACGCCGCCTGAACAAATGCATCCACACCAGGAAGTTCCGGATGGTGACCCTACAGACCGTCCTCCCCCTCATCAACAAAGGGGACTGGTTCACAGTCATAGACCTCAAGGATGCCTACTTCCACGTTTCCATCCTCGAGGAACACAGACGGTTTCTCCGCTTCCGTATCGACCATTCCGTGTACCAGTACCGATGCCTACCGTTCGGTCTGGCCACGGCACCGCGGGTCTTCACCAAATGCATGGCTCCGGTGGCTGCATTCCTCCGCCAACGGGGCATCAGGGTCTTCCCATACATCGACGATTGGTTGATCGTCTCCCCCACCAAATCGTCGGCCGTTCGGGACACACAATACACGGTTCACCTCATGGAGAGTCTCGGCCTCAGGATCAACTTCACCAAGTCGAAGTTGACTCCCGCCCAGCGCATCGAGTACATTGGAGCGGTACTCGACTCGCTCACTACGAGAGCCTACGCCCCCCAGAAACGCTTACGGGACATTGCGCAGGGGGTGAACGAACTGCGCACGAAACCGTGCATCCGGGCGAAGAAGGCTCAGAGACTTCTAGGCCTGATGGCCTCAACGACGGCAGTGATCCCCCATGCCAAATTGAAATTCAGGTCCCTGCAATCGTGGCTCCTTCACGAGTTCGACGCACTTCGGGAGAGCCAATCCAAACGGTTGACCCCATCTCCAGAACTGAGGGACCAACTGCTGTGGTGGTCTACACCACTCAACGTGGCCACGGGGAAGAGTTTCTACCCCCCGCAACCTTCGCTGCAGATACTGACCGACGCGAGCAACCTCGGCTGGGGCGCTGCTTGCGGGACTCTCACGGTCAACGACACCTGGACACCGCACGAAACGGTGCACCACATAAATTACTTGGAGCTGCTGGCCATTTGGAAGGCCCTGCGCTCCTTCGAGACTCTGCTCACCGGCAAGGCGGTTCAAGTGGCCTCGGACAATACCACGGCGGTGGCGTACCTCAACAAGCAGGGAGGAACACGGTCCACCACCCTCCTGTACCTTGCAGTGCAGTTGTGGGAGTGGTGCCTGGAGAGGCACATTTTCCCAATTGGAGTGCACATTCAGGGCACACTGAATGTCTTGGCAGACCACCTGAGCCGTCTCACCTCGACGACCCACGAATGGGAGCTGGACGACGGAGTGTTCCAGTCTCTGTGCCAGGTCTGGGGGACGCCGAGCATCGACCTCTTTGCATCGGAGTCCAACAAGAAACTCAGCAGGTACTGCTCCAGAGCAGGCATCGGACTGAACTCCGAGGGCGATGCCTTCATGAAACGGTGGGATCAGGACTATCTCTATGCCTTTCCTCCGTTTCCTCTGGTCCAGAAGGTGCTCACCAGGATGCACCAACACAGAGCCAATGCAATTCTGGTGGCACCGGCGTGGCCGCGCCAACCCTGGTTTCCGCTACTGTTGCGCATGTCGTCACAGTATCGCACACTGCCGGAATCACCGACACTCCTCCAAATGGAGCAGGGCCAGCTGCACCATTCGGACCTGCCCAGCCTCCACCTCACCGCGTGGAGGATAACCCCAGACTGGCCAGGATCCTTGAACTAGCGCGGCGCCCTTCCACAAGGAAGTCCTACGCTTCCAAATACAGGCGTTTTTGTGCTTTCCTGGCCGCCCGGCAAACGCCCCCCACCCAGGTGGGACTGCAGGACATTTTAACCTACCTCCTCCAGCTGGCGGAGTCTGGCCTCAGCATCACCTCCATCCGAGTGCATCTCGCAGCAGTGGTAGCGCACTCTCCTGCTGGCTCGCCCGCTTCCGGGGCCTTCCGCGACCAAACGGTAAAGCGCTTCCTCAAGGGACTAAAGAACGCTTTTCCGCCGGCCCGGACACCGACGGCTCAATGGTCACTGTCCACCGTTCTCAACGCGCTCACCAGGACCCCCTTCGAGCCTTTGGCTACCGCCGATGTTCGTCTCCTCACATGGAAGACAGCATTCCTGGTGGCCATCACGTCTGCACGACGAGCTGGTGAGCTGGTTGCCCTGCGAGCAGACGCACCTTTTCTCCAGTTCTTCAACGACCGCGTCGTCCTCCAAGCGGACATCACCTTTCTACCCAAGGTGGTCTCCAAGTTTCACATGGCACAAACTATCTCCTTGCCAACCTTCTTCCAGAACCCCACTAACGCCCAAGAAAGGACTTGGCACACGCTGGATGTGAAACGAGCTTTATTGTTTTACACCAGCAGGACTAGAGAGTTCAGGAAGTCACAACGCCTCTTTGTGGCTTATGGGGGAAAGTCCAAGGGTGAACCCATCTCTGCTCAAAGGTTCTCCAAATGGATCACCTCTACCATCTACCTGGCCTACGAGTCAGCCTCACTGCCACCTCCACCGCATGTCAGGGCGCATTCCACCAGGGCGGTTGCCACATCCACTGCCTTTCTGGAGGGCACACCGCTTGAGGACATATGTAAGGCTGCCACCTGGTCCAGACCTTCCACATTTGTCCAGCACTACAGGGTGGACACCAGAGCCACTGCGGACGCCAGGCTTGGCCGTGTCGTCCTCACCAGAGGGCTCCGGACTCAACGCCCCTGACGGGTCCACCTACGGGTTCTTCAGCTCATCGTGGGATCATCTCATCCGACTGCCCACCGACCAAGTAAGTGCGAGCTTGCTAATCTCCCATGAGTGTGGATTCACAAACTATACGAAGGAGAAAGTTCGGTTTCACTTACCAGTGATAACTTTCGTTCTTCGAGTATATAGTTTGTGAATACACACTACCCACCCTACCTCCCCTCTTGAGCTGCACGGATGAGATCAGTTGGTTTATCCTGTGCTTGGCTTAAGTATGGAACTGAGGTAAAATGGCGCGCGGGCGCCTCAGGGTGGGCGGTACGGTGGGCGGTCTTACCGCCAAAACTTTTGACCAATAGCTTTTCAAGCCTCCGATCGGCTGTTCTGCGCAGGCGCATAACCCATGAGTGTGTATTCACAAACTATATACTCGAAGAACGAAAGTTATCACTGGTAAGTGAAACCGAACTTTCTTAAAAAGGTGGCTTTGGTTCTACTTCTCCCACCCCTTACTTTGAATTGCCTCTCTTTATTGAACAATGTGGACTTCTACCTCCTGGTGCCTAATGGTTCTGTAATGATGGGCCTCGGTAGGAAGAAAAAAAAGAAAGGGAGAGAATTCTGTTTTTCTGTGCTTTGAGTCACCTTCACAAAATGTGCAACTGAGAATGTGTTTTTAAAATGCAAACAAGGATAGCAGCAGCCCAGTACGGCCAAGAGTTCACCTATTCCCCCCATTCCTGTATAGTTCAAGAGGTGTTTAGGAATCCCAGTGTCTCACTTCTTAAAGTAAATTGCCATGTCTTTTTTATTTGTGCTGATGGTATACCAGGTGAAAATAAAGGATGACATGGTCTTTCTCTTTCAAGCTGGGAGGTAGATTTCCTTCGATGACTGCTAACACATTTTGAAAAGCTTCTGATCGTATTTTAAACCTATAAGTGAAACTTAACACTCCACGTAACCTGTGATAGGCTGGGCCTTCAAATCCTCCTCTGTTGATTCATCCTTGTGAGATCAGGACAGATGGCTGGCACCACAGGACAGTTTTATATGTGGCATATGTCAAAAAAGCTGATGTAATCTTCTTAGACGCTTTATGAATTATTAATATTCACTAGTTGATAGGGACTGGGATGTGCCTGCAGTGATTATCAGAACAAAAGCAGCAGTGTGTGTTGTGATTTAGGCTTCTCTGCAATAAGAGACCTTTCTATTTCCTCTGATTATTTATTTATTGCATTTCTATTCTGCCCATTTGGGTGATTACAGTATTTAGGAGTTAACACATTCCTCTTAACAGCGTGACTTTTCATTTTGTAGGGACTAGTTGGTGAATGAATAGGACTTTACATGAGCAAGATGAGGGTTGTAGGGATTCCCATTTGATACTCTTGAGCCTCAGATCACCCTAGATGGAGACTCAACAATGATAATATCCAGACTTCAGCAATTCTGTCGATTGGACACAGAGAGCTGTTATTTAGTGCCAGCCCAGACCCCCCTCTTAAAGCTGTTTGGGACTCTTCAAGTCCCTACCTCCAGTTCAAGGGAAAGTGTTTTTCGGAGCGAGGGAAGTTACTTCTGGCAACATTACATATGCTGTGAGAACTTATCATCTTTTTGTCCATTATATAGTATGCAAAGGTAGTAAATATAACTGAACATGTCTATTAGTATATATCACATATAATGAAATGTCAAAAAAACCCATTCTTTTATAAGTCTGGAGCGTGAGATGATTAAGAGCACAAGCTGTGGTAAAACAGCAGTTGTTTTGGCCTTATTCTATTTGGTTGCCAGACATTTGAATCCACTCAAGAATACTTCTTAAGTGGGTGTACACACACACACACACACACACACACACACACACACACACACACTTTATTTCGGCGCACTAACATGTTAAGGAGTTTAACACATGTAACACAGTCCTGATATACTAGATTCCAAGCTGCTCCTTTGTATCCCCCTCCCACCAAAAAAAAAAGAAGAAGAAACAAAATTCACACTTTAATTTATACTTTTTAATTAAATTTTATGTCTGGCCAAGTTATCCTTCTATGGTAATAGAGTAGACCATACTCCCAGTGACTCAACGCTGAGTGTTAGGTGGCAGTTAACTAACAGCCTTGGGTGCCAAAGTCCACAGGGAAGGATGATGGTCCCCAGGTGGGTTAAACCCCCAATTGAATCCATCTTGATGGAGGACAGCAGCTTCATCAATACTGGCCTGGGGCCGAGGAGGACTTTGCGTGCCAAAAGGGCTCAGGACCAGAAAGTGACTCATGGAACTGGATCAGTGGTACGGGTGTCATGCTGCGATGCGGAAGGCAGATGAAAGTTCACTGCATTAGATTCTCAGGACAGTCTTCCTGATCGCCATGAGGATAACCAATACAGTACTGTATTCAGATTCAGATATGGAAGAAGAAGAATACATACACAGGAATGTATGCCCTTAACAGAGCAGTTGCATCTTTTTAGACTGTTTCCCACTTTTTCTCACTTTCACACTTAACTGAAATTACACACCCCTCCATTACTACCTCCTCCAGTTTGGGGAATTTTCTGAAGAAATGTTACAGACCTTTTATCTCTTAGGGCATGAATAGATTATGTGGACCAAACCATGGCCTGGAAGATAATGCCGGTTTTTGTTTGCTAATTAGTAGCACTTCTTTGATTAGTATGGAAGTGATGTTCTGGAAGTGGGTGCTTAAACCTTTCTCAATTGGTGAGGAAATAGGCCTTTTATATGCACATACACAGACTTCACAGAGACCAGAAGGGTGACTTGGAGAAATTTACAGCAGGGAACAAACATGGAAGGAAAGCTCTAGACATCCTCTTCTAGAGTTCTACTTTGCCATTGGACAGAATGCTCCAGTGTGGCCTTTAATTGGCAAAACCACAGGATATCTTCCAAGACAGGTCTAATTTTGGATGAACCAGTTCCCTCCAAACTCTTACTCTTCCAAACATCGTTAGATCCACTTGGTAATCAAACAAATGCATAATTTAAAAGCACCACAGGCCAAACCCAAGAGTTTGGTTAAGGATGTTGTCTGGTCACAGTGATCTTAAACAGTGTGACAAACTCTGCCTTGTTTGAAGCAAGAAGGGTCTATGGTTGGATGAATTAAGAGAAGACAGTGATGTGACAGAAGATTAAATAAGGGTTCCTATTAGGAGTTCTGCAATGTACAATAGTATATGATGGATAATATTTTAAACTATGAATTTAAAAGGAGGGATTTCAAGGTCCATCAGTGTAGGAGGCAAAGGTCTCTGCTTGTAAAGCATAGTTTATTCTAGGGGACTTCTCGTGTTACTTTTGTGCTGCAAAATATCAACATTGAAATGCTATAATTTGCCTTCCTTGATATGGAAGAGCTTAAAGGAGGCAAGTCAGGAGAGAGTGGCTCATGCAAATGCAGGCAGTAAATCTGAGAATCACTTATTTGTAATGTGTTCCTCTACAGAAAGAAGCAGAGAACGCAGTGCCTTAGGAGAGGCCGGGCCTTTTGTGAAAATAATGTAATTAGGGAACTGTAGCTCTGTGAAGTGCAGCTCTGTTTTGAAATTAAGCTTTCCTGTGTCCCAGATTTCTTCCTTTGTCATATGTTACTGGATGTAATGCTTGGCACAGGAGGAGTGTCACCTGGGGGGGCATGTTTAGGAATTAATGATGAATGAGGTAATGCAGCTTTCCCACTGCTGCCTGGAAATTAATACAGAGACATACCTCATTCATCAGCCAAAAAGATATGCATATAAAAAGTCTGCCACATAGCACTAGGGCGCTGTTTTCTATCAGTGATTTGTTGGGGATGCACCAGAACGATAGGGAGAGCCCAACAAAACAGTCTTCACTTGGAATGCAGCTGTTCCCGACAGGAGGCTTCTTTAGGAAAACTCATGCAGGGAGCTGTTCATGGTAGCACATCTCTGTCTTTGAGAGGATCTTAGAACAAAGTCCCAGCTGTTTATTTATGGATTATTTACTGTATATACTCGAGTATAAGCTGACCCGAATATAAACCGGCACCTAATTTTGACCTGAAAACCCAGGAAAATGGGTTGACCCAAGTATAAGCCGAGGGTGGGTAATGCAACAGTTGCTAGTGAGTTTTTATAATCAAAATACATGAAAATATGGTAAAATTAATTAAATTGTTGGCATATCTCAACCCAGCACGGTTCTGGGACCCTCGTGGTCATTGACCCAAGTATAAGCCGATTCCCCTTTTTGGGGCTCATTTTTTGAGCTAAAAAACTCAGCTTATACTCAAGTATAAATGGTATATATCCCTAAACTAGGAGTTCTCAACCTTGTTAAGCTGGGGGGCAGGTCATGCTCCCTCAGACAGCTTCAGGGGCCAGATGGCCATTTTGCCCTTCCTCCACCACATGGCACTTCTTGGTGTGGTGGAGGTGGTGGGGGCCAAATGAAATGGTGCCGTGGACCACATCTGTCCCACGGGCCACAGGTTGAGAATACCTGCCCTAAACCTTCTCCAGAATTACTTCTTGTGTAAAGAAGCTAAGGTTGAATCGTTTTTACAATTCTAGTAATGAGCCAAAAAAACTTAACTTGTTGTTGTGCTGTGAGAATGTTATTAAGAGTCTGACCCTTTATGATCAAAGTCTAGTAGGAGACTCCATGGCCAGAGTTCCTCACAGATCCATGGTACCAATGCCAAGGGCAGTATCCGGCAGCACCTTAGCACTGCGCAGCCAATACAAGCAAGACCTGCTTTCTCTCTCCACCCCGCAATGCTAAATGTGGCTCTTTTGAGGAGCCTGCAGAAGCTCATGGGGGAAATGGACGCACTCACATATACTGTACACTCTATTTGAGAAAACAATTTGGACTTCAGTTTCATCTTCACCAAAGGGCACAGTCCAGGTGCCAGAATATTAGAAAATGGTCAATAACTCTTGTGCAGATGTGATGACTTAACCTCTGTCTCATGTCCCCAAAAGCAGACTTAACTAATGGGTAAATAAGTTAAGGAGCATTCATGGGTACATAAATTAACCTGAATAATTTGATTGTGGCATCAAATAGACTACATAATGTGACTAGTAGCTGCAGATGAAACAAATTTTTGTCTAGATGGATCAAGCAGTTGATGAAAGTAAAATGAAAGGCAAATACAGTACAGTATAAGCAAAAGCCAGGATTGTTAAGTAATTAACCCTAAGTGAAATTTTTTACCATTCTCAAACACAACCATCAGATATTAAACATAGAAGAAACATTAATTAATTGAGCCTCAATAGCCTACATTTTATTCTATAGTATTTCTAGTGTTTATTTGCTCACTTAGCATAAAGTTTTATACCTTCCCTTTGTGTCCCTGGTGAGGGAACCTTGTGGTAAGTAACCACCACCATGAAAACATGATATGTTGTCCTCTTTGAGTTCAGGATGAACCTGTATTTATTTATTTATTTATTTATTTATTTATTTAGATATCTTGCGCCACCCCACTCACCGAGGCGACTCTGGGAGGCTTACAAAAAGCAATAAATAATAAAAACATCAGCATTTAAAAACAATTAAAATCTGGAAAATCTTAAGTTCTTTTTTTAAAAAACAAAGCCTTGCCAGCTTCAAGGACAGCTGCTCAGATCAGCCAGCCCACAGTAAATATTTCCCCAGCCCCCCTCCCCCCAACCTGCTGCACCAGCCAAGTCTTCACGGCCCTACAAAAGGGCAAAAGCTCCGCCTGGAGATTGAGTTCAGTAAGCAGGAGGTTCCACAGGACCGGAGCGGGCACAGAGAAAGCCCTCTTTTATGTGCTAGAGAGGCTCGCCTATGGAACTATCGATGGAACTATCAGAGAGCCCCTCTGGTCCGCTCTACTGGGACAGGCAAATATCCTCGGGGTGATGAGGTCTCTTAAATATCCTGGCCCCAGTGGTGGGCATCAGCAGGTTTGCACCAGTTCGCCAGAACCGGTAGCAGAAAGTCTGGCTGGCCCCGCCCATCCAAGTTTTGAAATAAAGTAGTCCTAATTTGGGTGCAACACAGGGCTTTTCCCCTGGCCACGCCTATCATGGCCCACAGTGTGGTAGTAAAACATTTTGGAGCACACCACTGCCTGGCCCACTACCATATAGGGCTTTAAAGCCTATATGGTGGGTACAGCCTGTATGGTAGGGCTTTAAAGCCCTGTATGGTGGGTACAGAATATTATAACCATGCCTTGGGGTTTTGGGGGTGGTTTATAACATTGTAATAAAATTAAAAAAGCATAATAACAAATAAAAACAAACATAATAAAACACCAGCAGTAAAGAGCATATGTACAGTAAAACTTACAGTAATACAGTGGTACCTCATACAACGATTTTAATCCGTTCCATGGGGCTCCTTGTTGTACAAAACAATTGCTATATGATACATGCATTATATAGCGATTTTTCCTATGGGATGCATCATACAATGTTTTGTTTTGTTTTTGCTAAGTGGCTTTTTCCATTAAAAATTGTTGTACGATTTTTTTTCCATAGTGAAAATTGTTATGCGAGACGCCATTTCCCCCCACAACCTAATTGTTATGCGATTTCTTTGCTATACAGGCCAATTGTTGTATGAGGTTCCACTGTATACTATAAAATCATGAGAACACAACATCAGTTTTCCAGCCATTTAAAACATTTGGATTTGGCAAACAGTCCTTAATAAGGAAAGAAAGTCCGTAATGAATGTTTCATTTCTGAAAGAGCTATCTTCTCCAGAGGTGGTGGTATCCTCAGAGTGGGTCTCTGACAATACGATCTGAGCAGGCAGGCAGGTTTACCCTGAACATACGTTTTAAAATACTGTGTTAATGCAGTAGTGTACTAGTAAGTAACATCCTCTCATCATAGGGCCGTGATGGCAAACCTTGGCACTCCAGATGTTCTTGGACTTCAATTCCCAGAAGCCCAAGCCCCCTGTGAATCCACATGAATGGGTTTACTGCAATTCACCTGGCCCGCGCCACCCTCGTCGCTCCCGGAAGCAGAAGTAAAACACGCCCGTACAGTTAAGGTTCTTCCGGGTTAACTCTTCCACCATACGGGCACGTTTTACTTCCCCTTCCAGGAGCGACGAGGGCAGCACTGGCCAGGTGAATCGCAGTAAACCCATTCGTGTGGATTCACAGGGGCTTGGGCTTCTGGGAATTGAAGTCCAAAAACATCTGGAGTGTCAAGGTTTGTTATCACGGTCATAGGGTATGTAAGGAAAGCCTTGCTGGGATGCCTACACTTCCTGCTGCTTTTGTTTCTTTAGAATCAGGAAAGTCTAAAAATTAGAAATATCAGGCCATGGCAGGGCATTGGAAGGGGAGAACCTTCATAGGGTTTGCTGCTCTCTGAAAAGTCTTTGTGGCTGGGATGTGGGGAAAGATTGGGATAGGTAAGGAGGAAAGAGAATAATAAATTAAACAGCAGATCTATCATATTGTGCAGTAGAAGAGATCACTCCTTATGACATTGGATATGTTTATCGCACAATCGTTTTCTGCTCACAAAGGGAAATAGATGCCTTTTCACATCAACAAATTCGGCTGTTTGACTATTGGAACTGCAGCAACCCTGAAAGAGAAAACACTGCTTAGAGACCTGTCTTTTGGAGTGGGAGGGGAGGATAAGAAACAACAATTAATCATGCAGGGAATGTATAGCACATAAAAAACACTGTTTTTAAGAAGGTCAAAAACATTCTCCTCCTATACTCATAATACACAATCTGGCATAGAATACATGGAAAGAATACTTTGTTTTAATGTAAAAAACCCTAAGAGTAAGCATCTTTGGGACCCAAGAAACCCCAGGTGTAAATAATGAACCCATAGTGTGGTATATCCATCTTTGAAAACAATAGGAACCCTCAGCCTATTTTAATAAGCATTAGATAACACACACAGATTACTTTGATTCTACCGTAATTCTTATAGAATAGAATTAGTCATTCAGTCTTTGATATATTTGTCTCGTTACGAGTTACTAGATTTTTATGCAGAGAATTGCCGCCACAATGGTATTTTTTACTTTGCATGTCTCTCAGGTGGATTTGAAAACAGGAATGTCTAAATATTTCCTGGGTTTCGTTTGTCTGCTGCAGTCCTCAGAGGGGGAAATAGGGAATGCTGTAGCCATTCTGGTTCTTGCTCCATGGGCGCCCTCTGGTGTCAAGAGGTAGACATGGACCCATCAGACATGGACCCATGTAGTGGCATTGAGGATCAAAGAAGACTCTGCTTTCCCCCTGTGGTCTTCCTGACAGTGTCTACTGGTACTGGAGGAGGCACGGTGCAGGTTAAGTAGAGGCAGGAGGAAAAGGCAGAGGTAGGCACAAAAGTGGATATTCAGAGATGCATGTAGGTAGTGTGCGCAGGTCAGAGGTGGCCAAACATTTCAGGCTGCGGGCTGGTCACGTGGTTCCTCCCACTGGAAGCGGAAGTAAAACGTGTCCATGCATGTGCAAAAAGCCACCGTAAATGCACCCACGGATGTCGTAAACACAGCCACGGGTGCATCCACGGATGCATTTTGCTTCCACTTATGAGGGTGGCATGGGCCAAATGATTTGGCGTCATGGGCTGGATCTCGGCTGTGGGCCATAGCTTGGCCACCCCTGATGTAAGTAGTGCAGGAAATCTTAGTGATTGGATCACTAAGGAAAAAACCCCAAAACATTACACATCCTTTCATGATTCAAGATCACATCTTCAGGCATGCACCGATTTATTTCTTGTGATTGATGCAGGGAAATTACCAACAAGAGTCCCAAAAGTTCATGGCGAGTTGTTGTGCCAGGCTTTGTTTTCTTCGAGTTGAGTTGGGAGAAAAGAAATTTCAGCAAAAAAAGAAACTTGCAGTTTCAAAAGATGGCCATTTAGATTTAGAGGGCAATATGCAGGTACTGTACCTGGTTTCCTGTGTTTATTGGATACGAGGTTGATCCAGTTGCAGCCGGCTATCCCCCCCCCCCCCCAACTCACCTGGAAGAAAATAAAGCCAAGCACAACATCTTGCCATGAGCTTTTGGAACACTCATTGATAATTTCCCTGCATTAATCACAAGAAATTGGTGAATGACTGAAGAGGTCATCTTGAATCATAAAAGCTTGTGTAATGTTTGGGTTTTTTTCCTTAGTGATCCAATAAAGATAATGCCTTTCTCCTGCGTTTCTAGGGAAGAAAACATTCATACAGTGGGAGATGAGCAGAAGTGAGGCTCTGGCCTTTTGATTGGTGCAGAAGCCAACAGGAGTGCATTGAACCCAAGGCAGTGTTCCCATTTGCCTTAATGGAGCAGCCATCACTGCTTCCTTGTACAAAAAAGGATGCTGCTGTCACTTATTAAGTGGATTCTAGGAGATTGAGCAAAGTTGTATTGAGTGTTTGTGTGTGCAAAACTTAGCAGACAGGAAAAGCTGAGAATCAAAAGAACATTACTGACAGTAGAAGACAGTATCCATTAAAGACGTTGTGCATAATAGGTAAAGGAAATAAAAAGTAACAACAAACATTTAGACTGGCATTTTTCCACACCAAAAGCTACAATTCAATAAAGCTCTCAGAATTCAGATTTTGCTGCTTTCACTTTCTGAAGAAGGATCCCTTCTCCCATACCAACATTTGTTGTATTTACATCAGGAGAACGTTTGTGTCCAGAGAAAATCCATAGGTACTATGCTAAATTATATACAGTAATACCTCATACAAAGTCCGCTTCGTACAACATCGAATTCATACATCGCCTAATTCCTTGAAAAAAGTTGCCTCATACAAAGTCGCTGTGACTTTGTATGAGGCATTGGGGTTTTCCCAGGTTGCATTGTGCCTGGGCAGTATAAAAGGCAGGACACATGCATGCATTGCTCTTGTGGGTTTTGCACGAGGCGAAAAGTGTTTAGGAGTGGTTTAGGAGTGGTTTTGAGCACGATTTTGGATTTTTTTTTTCGTCAGAATTTTTAGTAGCATTCCTGGGATTTTTGCAGCATTCTTCAGGTTCTTGGCCAATCAGGGTTGTTTGACATGTTTTTGTAATGTTTTTAGCCTTTAGACAATGATTTCTTAAAGTGCTGTCAGTTTCCTGTCTTTTTCCTTGACTTTGCCCTGAAGTCTGTGTTGTTACAGTGCAAAGTATCTCTATGGAAACGATGTTGTATGAGGCATCGCGGCAAGGATTTGGACGTTGTATGAGGCATCACGGCTAGGATTTTGCATGCCTCATACAAAGTCCAAATCCATATAAAGTCGAAACTTGTGGAACCAAGTTTGGACGTTGTATGAGGTATCACTGTAGTCTTGTTTTTGGAAAAATCTGTTTTGAGTTGACCAAGATTATGGAAACCACTGCCAATGTCAGTCTTTCGTCTTCCCTTCAACATTCTTTCTGCAAAGCAATGAATATTTCAAGGCCTTGTTCTGATCTCTTCTGTGGCAGCAATAAATTCCCTTGTTTTAAACTAATTCTAAAAACAGTATTTCTAGGGAAATACTTGTATGTCACCATTCAGTGGCTGGTTAGTCCTGACTAAGGAAAAACACTTAAGGTAATGAAATCAAAGATCACTTTTAAAGCAGCAAAAATAAAAGCAAAGCAACACAATGCTAGCTATCATGGAGTAGATAGCACTGAGCCAGCCAAACTCCACAGCAAGTTCTCTGCTTTGAGGTCACTCTGACATTTCTGAAAATAAAATAAAAGCTCAACAATTCTGTTTCTCCCTGCAGCTCCTCCTGAAGGCATTGCAGTAGTTGGAGGCTATAAAAAGGCAGGTCTGCCTGGCAAAGACCCTCTCCTTTCAGAAGGAGGAAGCCTTCGCCATAACACGGTTTGTTGGGATGTGCTGCTATCTCTTGATCCCAGAACAAACCAGAGAGGCAGACAATGCCATCTCTGGACTGTCTTTAAGGCATTCTCCTCCATGACATTTTCTGCTTATTCGAACAGAATCAGCCAAGAGCTTCCATTGTAGCTTCCATTAGGAAGTTGTCCTCCTATTATGATCTCACCCTGTTGTCTCTAAGAGAACCTTTCAGACTTCTTGGTGTAAAAAAAAAGGAAATATTAGATTTTATCATCTGACAAGCAATCTAGACTTCTTCTGTGGAAGAAGTTTGGTTTGTGAGATCATAATAGGAGGACAACAGGAGATTATTCACAATAATTTCCTCAATAATCCTAGCCAGACAACCTAGCCACAAGCCAATAGATTGCTCAAAGTCAACCTCCATGTCATTCCCACCACATCCTTTAAGGAATCATCTGACAAGCAATCTAGACTTCTTCTGTGGAAGAAGTTTGGTTTGTGAGATGGAGTTTTGTTGTTCCTTAAAGGATGTGGTGGGAATGACATGGAAGTTGACTTTGAGCAATCTATTGGCTTGTGACTAGGTTGTCTGGCTAGGCTTATTGAGGAAATTATTGTGAATAATCTCCTGTTCTAAAGCTATTTGTCATCATAGCCTAGTTTCCTTGTAAGAGATTCTGGAAGAGAAACACAACAGAAGGTTCCCCTGCAAAAAAGAAAAAAAATCATTGCAGTTTTTCTGTGCCGAAAACAATTTTTTAAAGTCTCTACATTCAAGAAAACACAAATAAGTAGATCCTTTAAGAAATAACAGAGATGTAAAGTCTGTCTTTTCCCCAGAGTAGAACAATACGGGAGGAAAGATAATTTTTAAAATGCCTCTTTCTTACAGTAGAACAATTGTGCATTGTACAAATAGTATATATTTCTGTGAGACAAAATGAGTCATGTTAAATAACTGGAATACATTATCGAAGACTTCTCCAGCTCTGTAGTTTTTGCACAGTATGCCATTTCCCCAAGTCTACTATAGCTTCCACATTCTAACACGAATATCCTGTAAATTCATGGCATTACTGGCTTGTTGTGTTTTATTCTGACCATTTAATACACTTACACGTGCCCCAGTGTGAGGGAAATTAAATGTAGTACACAGGCAAATACACTTGACAGTTCATCTTGCCCACCAACTTGCCACTTTTTGTTAGCAACCAATATATGAGCCCTTGTGGTGCAGTGGTTAAAATGCTGTACTGCAGCCAAAAACTGCTGACATTGTGAGTTTGATCCTGACTGGGATCAAGGTTGACTCAGCCTTCCATCCTTCCAAGAGTTTGATAAAATGAGTATCCAGCATGTTGGGGGCAAAATGCCAATTACCTTGTGAACTGTCCAGAGAGTGGACTAAGTGCTATAGGGCGGTATATACTGTATGTGTAACCGCTATTGCTAATTGTTATATGCTGTGCATCATACAGAGAACACAACCCACGCACAATTATGCCAGCTTATATAACTTGAGAATGTTTTTCAGACAGCTTTTCCCCTTGAAAATAAAATTTATCTTGGTTTTATTTTGAATCAGGGTTTTGTACCGTGAATTTAGTAATATTGTTACACTTCTGCAGAATTAATTTACTTGAAACAAAATGGGGAGTTTGTATTTAAAAATACTGGAGAATTTGTTTCTTTTTTAAAAAAAGGACTTCAATTACCACCCAGGACTGCAGTGGTTCAAGTGGTTAAGACATTGACTGGGAGGCGGAAGGTCAGCAGTTCGATTCCCGAGTACTGCAGGACGGAATGAGCTCCCGTCTCTGTCCCAGCTCCTGCCAACCTAGCAGTTCGAAAGCAAGAAATTGCAAGTAAATAAATAGGTATCACTTCAGTGGGAAGGTAAACAGCGTTCCATGCACTCTGGTGTCTAAGCATGCCTGTCCACGGAAACAGCTGCAAATGCAGACAGTGCTGGCTCTTCAGCTATAAACAGAGATGAGCACTGAACCCTAGAGTCGGATATGACTGGCTTTTGAGCAAAGGTGACCTTTGCCTTTTCTAAAAATACAGGATCCTTAGCTTTATCCCACTTCAGAACCAAATGAATAAAGAGAGTACTGTATGTTCTTTAGCAAGCAGTCACGTTCTTCTGCATTCCAGTGATGTAATGCTAAATTAAGAAGTGCAGATGTTCATCATGACAGCCTACAGAGCCATCTCCCATGCAAAATCCAGAGCCCCATCTGATAGAGGCAGTAAGGGAGGTCCTGTTTTTTATTACTTACATTCAAGAGAAGCCGATACTCTGTCTTTTTTTTTTTAAAAAAAAACTTCTATCATAACTCACAGACATAAAAAAAGACCTGGCAAAGGCCATGACTTCTACCATGAGCACAAATAATTGCTTTTGATGTAGGTCAAAGGTATAAAACACACAAAGAGGTAAAGCACAGGTTTGATTTTTTTTTAAAAAAGATCTTCAGCCAGCCGAAAGGCATTCTTTATGTTTAATTAGAAATATTAAAAAAAATCTTGCAGAGAAGTGTTGCCATTTAAAATTCTTGCACGAAGAAGCACTTCATTCAACTCCATTAAAAAAGAGAGAAAGTTCAGTCTCTGCTTATTTATTTTCTTTACTGTTTGACTCCCTCTGTTCTAAACAGTTCCAGACAATAGTAAATGTTGAAAGCCTTGTTATTACTCTGTGTACTTGCTGCAGCATAAAGTGCCCATCAGTTATCCTGACACTCCAGAAGACCACATCATCATCACTCCTCTTCTGGAAAATGTCCCAGAGCTGCGTTCTCCTTCACTCCTAGTCCACTACAGCATGCCTCTGCATATATCCCTACCTGCCAGCATTCTCACTTCAATGCTATGTTGTTGTTGTTGTTTGGCAATGGTAATGCAAGTATCTGTTTAGTTTGAGCAACAGTCTCATTTAAATACAGTAGAACCCCGTATAGCTATTTTAATCCATTCCACGGAGCTGATCGCTATGGGGTTTTCGTCGTTGTTCGATCTTCCCTATGGGAAAATATATACAACAATTTCCCTATGGAGGGAAAACCGTACAACGATGCTTGGCGCTAAGCGGTTTTTCCCATTGGAAAATCGTTGTATGGATTTCCCCATAGGAACGATTGTATGCGGAACGGCTTTCCCCCCTCCAAGCCTCATCGCTATGCCATTTCATTGCTGTATGGGGTGATTGTTATACGGTGTTCTACTGTACTCCATGAGTTTAATACTGGGGTTCTCAACCTTTTCAAGCCGAGGGCCAGATCATGTTCCCTCAGATAGCTTCGGCTTTGGGGGCCAGACAGCCATTTTGCCCTGCCTACCACACATGGCACTTCTGGGTATGGTGGAGGCATGGGGGGGGGGCACATGAAATGGTGTCATGGGCCGCATTTGGGTTGAGAACCCCTGGTTTAATACAATGCGTTACTATTCTTAGTACAAAC
Organism: Bradypodion pumilum; assembly: GCA_035047305.1. Lineage (NCBI taxonomy): Eukaryota > Metazoa > Chordata > Lepidosauria > Squamata > Chamaeleonidae > Bradypodion > Bradypodion pumilum. The sequence goes on along the minus strand of JAWDJD010000002.1, from coordinate 280,723,206 downwards.
AGTTCAAGTGAAGTGAATTATATCAGCAAGGAGCCAATTGTATTTATCGTTATGTTCATTTTTCTCTGTTGCAGGAGTGTGTGTGCTGTTCCATAGCATTTTCGGGGGGGGGGTCTTAAAATATTCTAGCTGAATCTTTCCCCCAAGGCTGGGAGCTGAACACCGTAGACATTCTGACTGTTTCAGCTCTCTCTATATATTTAGGTAGTAATTTTGGATGCCACATCTCTTTCTTTCCTCAGGGGCAGGGATGGTGGTAGACTGGGAGCAAGAAACTGGCCTTCTCATGACTTCTGGAGATGTACGGATTATCCGGATTTGGGATACAGACCGAGAAATGAAAGTGCAGGTAATAAAAAAAGATATCTCATTTACCAAAGTATGAGGACAGCAGGGGGCTAGTATTTAGGATACATGCCTCGTACTCCACTGCTTTTCAAGATTTCTATCCTGAACTGAATCATGAAGCAGCAATGTGTGTGTGTGTGTGTGTGTGTGAGTGAGAGAGAGACCAGATAGTGAAGGCTTGAAAGACTGGACCTGAGAAGTCATAACTGGGATGAAAAATGTCTGTTTGCCTGTTTTCTTCAGAACTATCAGATACCTTGCCAAGATAAATTGGTACAAGTTGGGCACTGGCAGTCATTATGAAAACATTGTCATCTCCTACCTATTTTTTCAAGAAATAAAGACAAGTCTGTTTTTCCTTGCTGGAGGTCTTATCTATGTTTCTTAGTTATCCCCAATCCAAGCAGTACTCAAGAACAAGCCCCTTTAGCTTCTGGACCCTGTGTCTTCAGACCATGCTATATGTGCCATACCAGGTGGTAAGTGGACAACTGTAAGCCTAAGCCACCTGATATTCATATATGGGGAACAACAAAGCTAAGGAAGCTAGCCCCTCTACTGTTAACAGTACTGAAACACAGGCAGAGTGGTAATTCAAGAAAGCTTCCAAGCCACAAATCTAGAGCTCATGACCTCAATAGCCTTGCATTAATACAAAATTAACAAGGGATTAACAACATAGGAAAAACCTCAAGGGAAAGTTTTGTGGCCCCACATCTCAAAATAGTCCTAGAGCAGGGATTCTCAACCTGCAGTTCACAGGCCGGATGTGACCCATGGTGCCATTTCATGTGCCTGCCTCCACCGCCTCCACCACACCAGGAAGTGCCATATAGTGAGCAAAGGGCAAAACGGCCGTCCGACCCCTGAAGCTGCTTGAGGGAGCATGAACGGCCACTGGCTTTAAAAGGTTGAGAACTCCTGTCCTAGTGGCATGTGAATACAGTATAACAGACACAAACACCAGAAGAGCATGAGTGCCCTCCCTCCAATGTGCTCATACAAGAAACAAGCAGGTACATATGCACACAGAAGGATGGGATATGGGACCTGAAGATCTGCTACTGGCTGCAGTTGTTCCACTACCACTCTGTGCAGGCTTCTCCTCTGGTCTTGATCACAACAATTGGCCATCCTACAGTTGTGCACTTACCCACCATCACCACCATGTGCTGCACCTAGAGATGTAAAATTCCTGGGAATTTTGAAAGGAGGGGGAAAACTTGGAAAATTGGGAAAATACTGTTTCTTTGTAATTTCTGAAAGTTACATTCAGATTTTTTATTTTATATGTGTATAAACAGTACAGTACAATAAATGCATGTTTGGTTAAGGTTAATAATTACTAGCCCTCACCAACGGCTGGAGGGAGGAGCCGCCATGGCCGTGAAGGGCGACTGAGGAGGACCTCGTCGCCGCCCCCTAGCCCCCACCAACGGCTGGAGGGAGCAGCTGCAGGGACACTGCTGCTGCATCTGCTCCAGAGACGTTGAGCCCAGGCTCCGTCATAGATGTTTATTGTTGTATTTGCTTCACACTGTAAGCCGCCCTGAGTGGTGCTTGCACCAGTAGGGCGGGGTATAAATATAATAAATAAATAAATAAAATAAGTTTTTCATATATAAGAAACTAAAAAATACTTTTAGCACCCATGAAACATCATTCATGAAAAATTTCCGCACGTGAAAACATTTGGTTGTGCAGCACATGGTTTAATTTTGCTATTTCATGACATAATGAAGTTAAAGGCAATGGAAGATCTTCAGTCAGATGCTAAGAAAATTATCAAATTTGTTAAGAAACATCACATCATTCAACAACATTCATGAGCATTCAAAAAGAGAAAAGTAAAGGGGTCTCAGAAGAATTCTGCAAGAACGCTGAAACTGTTACCAGATGGGGAGGAATAACAATAATGCTGAAAAGTCTCCTGGACAGAAAGGAAACTCTATAAGCAACTTTTATTCAAGATAGTTCACCACTCGATAAACAAATAAGGAAGATTGTTTTGGACAGTGATGTATTCTGGGCTCGTGTAGAATCACCAGCTGCTCTTCTGAAACCCATAACTACTGGTATAGCAAGAATAGAATCTGATAACACATGTTTGTTTTAGGTACCTGAAATGTTTTCTGAAATAACAAGTTAAATAACAGGACCTGAAGTACTGTTAGTAAAAACACCCAGACTAAAGAGATTTTTTTAAATAATAAGGGAAAGAAAGAACTTTTGTTGTGGAGATTTCTTTTTGCTGAAAATCTAGTTGATCCATATTTCCAAAGAAAACACTTATCAGATGATGGGGTCTCCAGGCAATGAAATTCATAACAAATAATTCAGAAGAAATGGGACATGATCGGGGCAAAGTCATTGTAAACATAGCAGAATACAAGGCAAAGATGGGTTTTTGGAGCATGCAGTTTTTGTGGGAAAGCGTAGAGCAGACCACCACTTGCATGGTGGAAGGGGCTCTGCAAAATTCAGATCCTTAGTGGTGGTATGGCCATAAAACTGTTATCCATTCCCCCGATGTCAGTGTCTTCTGAACGCATCTGGTCTGCCTATGGGAAAACACACACACTAGGCTTGAAATCATTTGATGAATACAAAAGTCAATAAATTAGTGGCTATCCATTCCCACCTGCTTATGGAGGGAAAAAAAAGTGGTAGGTGTTCAAAGAAATTTATTTATTTATTTTGATTTGTATAGCCGCCCCCTCGCCTGGGGCGACTCTGAGCGGCTCACAACTGGATTCAAAATATAAAAACAGTCATACTAAAATCATTTAAAAAAATTAAAAAGATATTAAAATCCATTTAAAAACCCACCCATCCCATCTGCAGAGAGAAAAAGTTCAAATAAGCCAGCGGGCAGGTAGTGTCGTTACAACTGAAGCTGAAGAAAGTGCAAGTTTTGACTTATCTGATGAGTGTGGAAGTAATTAAAATGGTAGAGGTTTTGGGGAACATAAAGTAAATGTAAAAAAAACTCATTACTTTGTTATCCTCTACTTACTCACTGAATTCTGTTAGTCTAAAATTTCCAATTATAATTATTCCATTAGTTCATTTAAATGGATTATTGTATTTCTTTGTTAGTAAAAGAAATATTTCTACTTCACTAATGGTATATGTAAACCTCATTTTGTAACGTAAGCCATGGAATGATTTTGGGAACTACTATCTGAAATAAAATTCAAAGGAATAAAAAGGAGGACATTTTTGAAAAATCTATTGTTTTTTGAAATGCATTTATTTTTCCCTGCACAATCGAAATGCTTTACTTGTGCAAACTTCCTTCCTTTCAAAATTCCCGGAAGGTTTACATCTCTAGCACGTGACTTGTGCGAGTTTATGGTGCTCTGCACCATGTGGAATTGTATGCTCCCAGGCTGCTAAAGGCTTTTCTTTCAAAATAACTCACACCCATGAACCGTAGAAGCATCGATTGCATTTCCCCCCCAGTTTTCTCATTTTTTCCCCAGTCAGTTTTCCCGGGTTTTCCCCCCACCTTTACATCTCTAGCTGCACCATTTGACCTGATCCAATCAGGAGCAAATCTAATCCTCAGCAACTTCTTCTTGGTCATCTCTTCCCCACTGCTACACCACAATGAAGCAATAAGCAAACTAGGTTTCTTGAGCCCCAGGTCCTGACATGACACCGAGATTGGCAAAGAAGGTCTCAACAAGGAGAGGATACATATTTGTTGCACAGTGTCAGATAAGTTTTAAGACCTTCCATAATTTTTGCCAGGTATGCCTTACATTTTGTTATACAAAGCGGAATATCATATGCCAACTGTTTGCCTTGCTTGCTGCTGTTGGGTTTTGAATGTAATTTCATTCAAGCAAAACTAATAAATAATTTCATGTCAGAAATTATTCTGGGTTGAAAGGGTTTTTGCGGGAGAAACTCCACTCAGGGAACGCCTAAATGTGGCTCCTTTCATGCCCCCAAGAGCTGGGATAGAGACAAGCACTCAATCCATCATGCAGTACTCGGGTCTCGAACTGCCAGTTTGCCAGCCTTCCAGCTAACAAGGCAAGCTTCTTAACCACTGAGCCACTGCAGCCTCTTAAGCAACACTAGCCCATTTATAAGGCACATTGTTGCCACCCTTTTGGGCCTTTGTCTTGCACTCTTTTTATTTTGGATGCTTCTCCCAAACGTCGTCTGCCTGCATCACCCTGTCTACTCAAACACAGAGCACCAGGTCCTGACATGACACCGAGATTGGCAAAGAAGATAACAACAGGGAGAGGATACATATTTGTTGTAATGTGTCAGATAGGTTTCTTTTTGGTGTTGCCGCTCACCAGGATCACTATCCGGATGAGGGGGAGACATGGTGGCAAATAGTAAGAGAAACTGAGCAGCAACTGACAAGCCGACATAGCAGCCCTTTGAGGGCTTGTCCAATGCATCAGGTTTCTTTCAACAGCTCCCAATCTGCCATTAGTCTAGCTCTGCTTGACAAAGCAGTTTCTTTCACTGTATAGCCTAACAAAGATGGCACTGTTCCTTTCATGAACACGGAAATAAGCTAAGGACGATGGCTGTTTGAGCTTCCTTGCTGTCTCTTCACCAAAGCTGTCCTACCACTCACCTTAGTAAAAAGTATGCGTGTTCACATCAGTTGTCATTAAATCAGGGCTGTACTTCTGCCACGTAAATGAGAGGTAATCTCTCTAAGCCACTGCGGGAAATAGAACGTAGTCTCCAAAGCTTTTAGAAATTAATTACCTCCGGATGAACATTAATTATGGCACTTCGACCCTTAGCACAACTAAGTCTATGCTAATCTTAATTATTTTCAAATATTATTTCATTTGTGCAAATGAGAGAACATCTCAAATCAGCAGGGTGAAAATATTTTAAATGAGAATGATTAATGATTGTACTAGGAGCATCCTAGAGACATTTTATTTCTTGGATAGGAGAAATTAATTTTTGCTGTTATTCGGGGAATCAAAGCTTAATCATTCTGCAAAACCTACGAAAGTAAAACTGTGGAAATTTGTATTCAGAAATGCCTGTTTCTCAGCTTTCCAGACACCGAGAATACATCAGGGACTAGGCTGATGGTAGAATCATCACAGGTAGTGAGAATGCTTATTATGTACCTTATATAAAATTGCTCTTGCAGTTGATTGCCATGTTAGTTATAGGAATGATTGGCTTGAAGAAAGACAGTACAGTATTTAAAACCAAGATGACACTTTCTGTTGATTCAGTAATTATATTAAAATAGCATATTGTACAATAAGATCCCATCTGAACTAATCTAGCTGCATTATCAGGAATATAGGCAAACAGTTACAGGTGAATAGATGATGGCGCCTAGGAAGCAGACAAGAGGCTGAAGAGGTACACAGATAAGGAGGGGTGGACAATATGGGAGGAATTAAACCAGATCCTCAGTTATGGAAGGCTCAGGTTGAAGAACTACCTTCACCACCACCACCCCTCTGCTCTGGATAGACAGGCTACTAAATAGCTGCCAATACAAGGCGCTGCCTGCATATAGCAAAACTCAATTACACTATAAAGATGGAACTCAGCAGGTGAGGAAGCTGGCAGAAATTCTCTATACACCCCATGTCAACATTGCTTTCCCTTGCAGCCCGTAGGTTAGCTTATTTGTGCGACTCATATGTTCTTCAAGCATCTTTTTACCATTGAGTCTGTTCTCTGCTTGTGGCCTGTTGTGGACAGACTTCTTATTTAGATTGAATCCTTGACTGAAAGGAGGTAGCAGGCTGTGGTCCTGTCCCATTCCTTTGGGTACAAGTTGATGAGAGCACCTCTGTCTGTACAATCACCTCTGAATAACACTCTGCCCACCCTGGGTAGCTATTTTCAGCAACCTTATTCACCCAACTTTTTTTATCAAGGAAATGCAAAATAAAATAAAAGAGAGAGTAGATAGGCTTACAGAAGCAAAGACAGGAAGGAGTTATGAAATTAGCTCATGCTGTTTTACAGATACAGTTCTAATTATCATCTTAGTTTGGAAATATAGCTCTGTCAGTTTTTGGGTTGCTTGATTAAAAACTGTTTTTCTTTTCCACAACTGCACTGTTACTATTCCATGCTGCAATTTTCTATGTTGCAAATAAAAAAAACTGTTGAAGTCTTAATAACATTGTGGGGGAGGGGGGGTGTCTTTCCAATGATATATTGCCCTTGCTGTTTAGCAATTACTGTACATTTATATACCACCCCATAGGACTTAGTGCACTCCTTGGGCGGTTCACAAGGTAATTAGCATTTTGCCCCCAACTCATTTTACCAACCTCTGAAGAATGGATCAAACTCAGCTCGCGAGCAGAGTTTTGACAGCTGTGCAGCGGTTTAGCCACTGCACCACAAAGGCTTTTGTTTGCATTTATTACTTTGCAAATTTGCTGTTTCACTAAGTTGGCCGACTTGGGTTTTCATTCTAACCATGTTTCTGCAGAGCCTAGACAAATGATGTACTCAATCCTATAATAGCCTCCAAGAGTCTGTTCTGACCTTGACCAGGGCCTTGCACTGTTTCATCTTGCCTGTTTCTTAATTACCTCCTGCCTTCATTTACTTTCCATAAAAGCATGAGGGAACATTACTTACCCTAAATAGGTTAAAAGGGGCTTGGAAGCAACATGCTGCATGATGTGAAGAAAGGTAACGTGTCAAAGGAAAATAGACATCATCATTTAACAGGGAAACATTTTTATTTCACCTTTCCCTGGAGATTATGCAGAGCTTTGAAGTTCAAGCCAGGTTATGTTCTCCTGTAATCATTTTGTAAAATGCTGTGTGAAATTGTGAAGAGAAAGGCAACATGTATTCATTGTTCTATTTGTATTGCTGCCACTTCCAGCAAATCACCTTAGTTGTTTGGTTGAACACACAACAAATGTCTCCGCAACAGTCTACCATCAGTTGCTTCCCAGGGATTTTCCTCTCCTTCAAGACATATTTAATTTGCTTTTTGTGGTAGTTGTGGTTTCATCTAATATCCAACAAAGAGCAATTGCTTTGCAGATTTCTTTCTTTAATAGTACAGTAGAACCTCAGATAAAGTCCAAACTCCATCCCACAAGTTTGGACTTTATCCGATTTTGGACTTTATTCTAATCAAATGGGCGATGCATCGGATAAACATCCAAAAAATTGACTTTATCTGAGGTTCCTATACCAAATACCTTGGATAACATCCATTTTTTAGTGGTTTTGGACTTTATGCGATGCATCACGTGTGCATGAAAACCGTGACTTTATCCGAATCTGACTTTATCCAAATCAGACTTTATCCGAGGTACCACTGTACCACTGTACTTATTTAAAGTGCAATAACCTTCTATAACATGTTCTGCTGCTCCCCTTTCATGTATGTTACTGCATAATAGGCAACTGTATCTGTAGTAGGTACAGATTTACTTTTTTGTCTTGAGGGAAGTTTTGATTGTGCATTTGAACAGCTTTTATCTACTCTTAATTCTCTTTCACATACCTATAAGGATGTGTGTGAAAAGGATGTTTTATGGAGAACAGAAAACCTAGGCATTTATCTTAACTTAACAAGGAGCCCTCAGGCACAGTGGTTAAACTGCTGTACTGCAGACAAAACTGCTGATGTCGTGAGTTTGATCCTGATGGTGTTCAAGGTTAACTCTGCCTTCTATCCAACTGAAGTCGGTAAAACGAGTACACAGCATGAATATGCAAGAAGTGACTTGGCAGTTTGTTATTCAGAATCCACCCAGGCCAGCAACATATTGAACATTGCAGGTGCAGAGAACATGAAGTACATAGGGTTGCAGAAGATGTTTATTGGGACTGCAGTGGCTCACCTTGTTACCTGGAAGGTTGGCAGGTCGGCAGTTCAAGACCCGAGCACTGCTTGACGGAATGAGTGCCCATCCTCTTGCCAACCTAGCAGTTTGAAAGCAAGAAATTGCAAGTAGATAAATAGGGACCACTTTGGTGGGGAAAGATATTGGGGACATGAAAGTATCCTCATTTGGGAGTCCCCTGAGCAGAGTTTCTCCTGCAAAAAAAAATCCTTTCAACCCAGAAAGCACCTTTGTGTGTGCTTCTGACATGATTAAAAAATAGTAGATGTTTTGTGGAGATGAGGTTTGCATGAGAGAAAGACACCCCTCAGGATATGCTAGCACTGTGATGGCGAACCTTGGCACTCCAGATGTTCTTGGACTTCAATTCCCAGAAGCCCAAGCCCCCATGAATCCACACGAATGGGTTTGCTGTGATTCATCCAGCCTGCGCCGTCCTCATCGCTCATGGAATCGGAAGTAAAATGAGCGACGAGGGCGGCATGGTGTGGGCCAGATGAATCGCAGCAAACCCATTCGTGTGGATTCACGGGGGCTTGGGCTTCTGGGAATTGAAGTCCAAGAACATCTGGAGTGCCAAGGTTCACCATCACGGTGCTCGAATAAGCCATGAAAGCCTGTGAAAGTGGTAGCCAATAGTGCCTGCTGTACTGGGGCGAGCATGAGTCCACTGACAAGCTACCTTCCAGAACCTAGTAGGTTTCATTTGGTCAGTGACTGACTGGGAGATGACCTAGAAAACCCTGGTATGCTGCTGGAATTCCATTATGAAACAAAGGCAAAAATAAACTATACTAATGCTCGTTTACTTTGTTTGGTGGATACTGGTATGATTACCGAATTCTACTGTGCTACTGGAAAACTTTTCTTTAAAAAGACTGGTGGTGGGAAACTGAAAACCATTTGGAGGCCTGTTGAATCCATGTAGCAAACTACAGAGCAAATGCTGTTTGATGTAGCCTCCGTGAGGCAGTCATAGGATATAAATGAACTCTTTCTGTGTACAGCTGAGAGAGGCAATTGTGAAGAAATAGACATCGATCACTACAATGCCCAGCTTATTTCTGTAAATTGCTAAATCTCCTTCTGAGAAATGTGCAGTTGTTTTAACAATAGTGCTTGTGCCTTGAACTTCCTTGGAATGAAGAACTAGTTAACTAAGTTCTGAAAGTCTGTGCTTGTCATCTCATAAGTGTCCTAGTTCCTTCATATTATTGTTCTGTAGACTATTCTGCACTTCAACTCCTCATTTAAAACTGGAAATTCTTTGTATTCCCAGAAGGTCATCTACACAGCTTGAATTAATTTCTATAGATACTAGATCAGTGATGGTGTACCTTGGCACTCCAGGTTTTCTGGAACTTCAATTCCCAGAAGTCCTGATCACCAGGAGTGCTGACTTGGGTTTCTGGGAATTGCAGTTCAAGAACAGATGGAGTGCCATGGTTCGCCATCACTGTACTAGATCCACCTAAACCAGAATTTGAGCCAGTATTGTGTATAATGCCAGACAATGTTTTTTGTGTGAATGAGAGTAAACAAGCTGGGCATTAAACCCAAGACATACCTAAAGTGTTGCAAATGAAGAAAACAACTATTCTGGGGGAGAATTCCAACTAGTCTTGACAGAGTTGCACTTCCCCATAAATCTGTAGTTTAAGAATTCCCCTCTTCTGCAATAACTGGGATACTCTGGTGGTGGTGGTGGTGGTGGTGGTGGTGGTGTTAGCTAGGCAGGAAAAATTGATGCCATCTTAGCTTGATATACAATCCCATCTGAAGAAAACAGCTCTTGTCTCAGTGATCTACACTCTAGTGACATCCAGGCTGAGTTACTGTAGTGCATAGTGTGTGAGGCTGCCTTTAAAAATGATTCGGAAACTTCTGTTCGTACAAAGCATTGCTATGCTGGTGGGGGCTAACTGGCGAGACCAGTTTCTCTGTTTGCTGGTGTAATTCTGTGCCCAGTAAACATTGTTTGAATTGACCTTTAAAGCTATAAAACAATTGGGGGGGGGGATAATCCATCTAGCCTGCTCATCTCTTTCAAGCAGCAGCAGCTGTGGTCCTATTAGCAGTCCTGTCTGCAAGAAGATTTTACATTAGTATATCAGTGCTCAAGTAGGATATGTACAGGTTGTTCTATGTTGTGTTTCCTGTGAAAGTTCCTTGAGCTTTGGTCTGTCTGTTTTTGCCTTAGGATATTCCTACGGGGGCTGACAGCTGTGTCACCAGCCTATCCTGTGACTCTCATCGCTCCCTCATTGTGGCTGGACTAGGCGATGGTTCCATTCGTGTTTATGACAGGCGGATGGCGCTGAGTGAATGGTAAGGCATCCCTCTCCTTTTTGCAACCAGAAAATAAGGCTCACCATTGTCCTACTTTGTTCAATGCCTTTAAACACACAATAACTGATTGATCTGACACATTCTTCTGACATTCTTTTAAGCTAATGTGGAAAGGCTATTGAATGCAAATCCTGGTTTCCTGCTTCTAAACTGTAGAAAGATGTAAACTGCTGTTTGTTCCACTTTACATCTAAGAATGAGCCTGGCTGGATTACATACTCCATGCCATGTTAGCCTGAAGAAGCAGTCATGAACTACGAAAGCTTGCTACATTTTGAATTTTTAAAGTGACCTGAGAAAGGTATCGTCTGTTTCCTGCATTTGTTTGAATTTCTGATGGTGGTCACAAGGCTGGATTTTGTTTATTGATCCAATGATATCTCTCAATGCCATTTCCAGGGAATCCTAAGCAGGTGAAGGCATCTGCTTGGGAATACCCTGAAGCAAATGGTGAGCCACTGTGTGAGACAGAATGCTGGACTGGATGGGCTGTGGCCTGGTCCAGCAAGGCTCTTCTTATGATTGTGTTTCCCTGAACCACTGCAGACCCTTTTTTACAGTAGTTTGTGATAGCATGGTAAAAATAATCCTACATAAGCATTATCTGGTGTCTTGACTCTTTTCTCCTTATGCATCTCATCTTAAAATCTGAAGAGATGCCTTCCCATATTGTACGAGGAATTACCAGGAAACATACTCCTGACACTTAATTTATAGAGTGTATACATTACAGTGTGGAGTACATGCATCTATAATTTGGCTCCATAATTAGGCTGACATCAGTTCAGACTCCATCTCTGTTCTAACACTGGTTCTATTCAGATCCTAAACTTTTGTCAACATCCTGCAAATTCTAATTTCTCAGGGATTTACCTGCCAATCTATACCTCTTACCTCCTTTTTCTAAAATTCTGTGACCTGGAAGCAGAAGCTATTTAAATCAATCTGAGCTATAGAGAAATCACTTTGGGGAGGTTAAAAAGAGAAATGTCTAGTTGACAAACACAGAAGTGAAAGGAAACTCTGATGCTGCACAGTAAATAAAATTGGAACATGGAATGTGAGAAGTACGACTCAAGGTAAACTGGAAACTGTGAATCAAGAAATGGAACATATAAATATTGCAGTACTTGGTGTCAGTGAACTAAAGTGAACTTGAATGGAGAGTTTTTTCAGTCAGACAACTACAGAGTGTTTTACCTAGACATGACAAACTCAGAACAAACAAGAGTGGTTCTCATACAAAGTAAGGTATAGCACAGGCAGTTAGGGGACTTAATGCAAGATCTGATCAAATAATATAAGAAAAAATTGAAACTTCTATGCAAACATTCACGAGGAAACCCCATTACATACTCAAACAAGACTAATAATCATAAGTGACTGGAACATAAAAGTAGGAAACAAAGCAGAAACAAATAATGTTGGAAAATTTGATCTAGGCATCCAGAATGAAGCAAGAGAGCAATTTGTTGAATTCTGTGACACCTGCAGTCTACTTATTGCAAATACAAGCTTCAGGCAGCTGAACAGACAACTGTATACTTCAGTGCTATTTGACCAGACGGTGGAAATAGCACACTGAAGAACTATACAAAAGAGATAAAAGAATGGCAGACTCTTTGAAGACTTCTATGAGGAACCTGCAGTTCTAGAGAGTGAAGTGAAAGCTGCTCTGAAAGTTCTATCTAGAAATAAAATACCAAAGATAGATGGGATACTAACAATTATTTTACTTACCAGAGACTGAATCTGTCAAAATTCAGAAATTTATGTGCAGAAAACTGGGTTAGATTCAGATGAAGGAGTGAAAATTTGTAGACGAAACATGTTATTTAAGATGTGCAGATGACACTATATTGCTAGTAGGAAACAGCAAATATTCGAAACAAATTCTGATGTAAGTGAAAAAAGAAAGTCTGAAACCAGGACAGCTGTTGAACATTAAAGAGGTGAAAATTGAGAACTATACACCTTTAATGCTGACAATGAAGAAATTAAAATAATGATTGAGTATACTGCAGTGGCTCAAGTGGCTAAGATGCTGACTGGGAAGCAGAAGGTCAGCAGTTCGATTCCCGAGTACTGCAGGACGGAAATGAGCTCCCGTCTTCGTCCCAGCTCCTGCCAACCTAGCAGTTCGAAAGCAAGAAATTGCAAGTAGATAAATAGGGACCACTTCGGTGGGAAGGTAACAGCGTTCCGTGCGCTCCGGTGTCTAGTCATGCCTGCCACATGACCACAGAAACGTCTGCAGAAGCAGACAGCGCTGGCTCTTCGGCTTAGAAACAGAGATGAGCACTGCACCCTAGAGTCGGATACGACTGGCTTTCGAGCAAGGGAAACCTTTACCTTTACCTATACCTTGGTTCAGAAATCAATCCAAAAGGAGAAAAAAGAAAGTCTGAAACCAGGACAGCTGTTGAACATTAAAGAGGTGAAAATTGAGAACTATACACCTTTAATGCTGACAATGAAGAAATTAAAATAATGATTGAGTATACCTTGGTTCAGAAATCAATCCAAAAGGAGAATGCAGTCTAGAAATCAGAAGAAGATTGAGGCGCATAAGGGCAGCAGTGAATAAACTAGAAAAGATCATCAAGTGCAGGGGTCAGCAAACTTGGCTCTCCAGATGTTTTTGCACTTCAGTTCCCAGAAGCCCTGATCAGCAGGTGTACTAACTTGGGCTTCTGGAAATTGAAGTCCAAGAACACCTGGAGAGCCAAGTTTGCTGACCCCTGATCAAGTGTAAGGGGGTGTCATTGGAGACCCAAGGTGAAAATAATCCACCCTGTTGTACTCCCGAATTGGTATGAATATGAAGGCTGGAGAGTGAAGAAAGCTGGCAGGGTTTGAAATATGGTGCTGGAGGAAAACTTTGCTGCCAGAAAGACAAGTAAGTGGGTCATTGATCAAAGAAAGACTGGACAATCTCTGCAAGCAAAAATGAGACAACTGAGGCTGTTGTACTAATACTGAGAAAACTGAACGGAGCAGGAAAGGTTAAGGCAGCAAGAAAGAGGAAACTAATTATGAGATGAATTGATGCTCTAAAGCAGTGGTTCCCAATCTTTTTTGGCCATGCCCCACCTAAGTATCTCCAAAATCCTGATTCTCACTGCCCCCAGTGACATATAATTCTTGTTATTTAAAAAGTGAACTCCTATTCACGTGGAGGAAGCCTAAAAGGCCATTCACTGTTAATAACTCATTCTTGAATTGCGCCCCTTTAAAATCAAAGTGCACCATGTTGGGAACCACAGCCTTGAGTTTACAAGAGTGGAACAGGGCTGTTGAGGACAGAACATGTTGGAGATTGCTCCTTCATAGGTCACTGTAAGTCAAAGGCAACCTGGTGTTACATGAGTTCAGTGTTGCACACACACAAAAGAGGTAAAGCCTAACAATTAGTCTCTGAAATACAAATATAGGAAAGCAGAGTAAACGAAACAAAAAGACAAAACCAAAAAAGTTGTGGCACCTTAATAGGCTTTCTTATTAGGGTGTTTGGGTTTTGAGGGATTTATATGAAAATTTTAATATTTGTGTCAGTTTGTATTTTTATTTTTATGCTGTAAGCCACCCTGAGTAGGAAAGTTTTTCCTAGAAGGGCGAGATATAAATTTAATAAAATAAATAAATAAAGACTAACTCTTGTATTTTGATGTTAGCTTTCATGGATCAAGCCCACCACATCAGGTTTCTGGCCAAAGCCCAGCATATCCCTGGGCATCTCCTGCAACATGCAACTGCAAAATGGGATACTTGAACTCTTCACCTGATTCAGAGGCACACATTTGTATTACAGTGGTGCCTCGCTTAAAAAGCATAATGTGTTCCATGGGATTGCTCTTTAAGCGAGTTTGCTCTTTAAGTGAAACACCATTGTAAGTGACCAATTGTGACTTCTGGCAGGGGGGATTGCAAACCTTGATTTAGTTGTTAAGTGAGTTTTTGGCTGGTTTTAGTTGTTAAGCAAGGTGACCATTCAGAGAAAATTCTGCTCTTTAAGTGAGTTAATGTCTAAGCGAGGCGCTCTTTATGCGAGGTTTTACTGTAATTGGAAAGCTAGTCTCAACAAGCAGATAGTTTCTCTTAAAGTGGCACTGCATTTATTTCTGCGCTTTCTTTAGCTTTGTCTTACAAATTTTCTTTTCTCTTCCTTCTAGCCGTGTGATGACATACCGAGAACATACAGCCTGGGTGGTGAAAGCGTATTTGCAGAAGCATCCTGAAGGCAACATCATGAGTGTCAGGTAGGCAGGCAGGGAAGCAACGAAAATGTACGCGGGCCTCTGAAAACGTAGGCAACATTTTCCTCTCAAAAGATTATTTTGCACTTTCTTGCTAAAATACTATCTCTGATATTTAAAGGTCAATGAGGTTTGAGGTCTTCACATTAGCATTTTTTGCTGTGCAATTAACTCCTGCTCCAGTATGAGAATGGGAGGAGGAACGTGCATCATTGTTCCTTCAAGCAAGGATTTTCAACTACAGTCACAGCCAAATTCAGCCTGGAAAAATATTTCAAGCCTCCTGAGATTTCATATCGAGGCAATATCCCATAAAAGGAGGAGCTCAGAAAAAAGCGGAAGGGTTGTCCATTCACAGTGCCAATTGTCAAAAACACAAATGTACAATATACCTTCTTAGGCACAAGGACAGGGGAGCAGGCACAGCGTTGCAGGACTGCATGTTGACCTTTGCAGAGCACAGCAAGAACTCTGGCAAATACCGGCATCATCGTCTCAAGAATTATCCCTCACTTTCAGAATCCTGGAGATAGTAGTCTTAAATTTAAAATGGAACTGCACTTCTAATAGTTCTTAGCAATTTTCTGTGCATAAATCCATTTCTCCTGCTTTTGTAAATATGGTGTGGGAGCTCTTTTAATATTCACTTTGAATGTGACCTTCAAAGGACAGCAGAATATAGTTTACTGCCATTTAGCCACCGTTCGTTTTGAAATATGCTGTTCCTTGTATTGAAAGAAGTGAAAGAAAATACAGTTCCCTTTAGGTGTGACCCTTCTCAGCCACTGGAGGAGGGTCAGCAAATACTGTTTTTCTGGGACGGGCAGAGATGGTTCAGCCTGACCAACAAGCTTTCCCTTTCACAGTATTCTGCGCCTCCCCCAAGGGCAGTTGTTGGCAAGTGTCCAACAATGCTGAACCACATTTGGCCCTGAATTAACCTTGGTAGACCACCATCACACCACCGATAATTAAATATGCTTTAGAATCCTATTAACATTTTAATGAGGTTTGCATAAGTTGCCATGGATCATTGATGAAATGTCAGGGTGCATCTCGGCCACATGCTTGGCCATAGGCCCCGTTGCGTAACTGAGATGAATCTAGTAGCACGTCAGTCAGTTACAGTTGTTGCAGCAAGTTACACAAAGCTTATGTAAACATGAGTAGGATCCTGATCATACTTAGTAAACAAGAGTTGAGGGCATTGTCCTCTTCTAAGGCATCTTTTAATAGCCAGAGCACTCGAATAACATATCCTTGTGGTTCTAAACTTATTTTCTTGCTTTGATTCCCATTTGTACAGCATAAAGAGTGCTCAGGGTAGAGTATCAATGAATTGCTATCAGATGGTGAGAGACAAGCCAGGGGCTGGTGTAGTGTTACTGTCAAGTGTACGCGCGCATACACAAGTCTCACCAAGCAGGCCACATGACATGCCTTTTTCTTTTATATTGCCTTAGTGCCCATCCCGTTATGTGCTACCTGAGGTGACCACCTCTCCCCGCCTGGTGGATGACGTGGTTTAGGCTTATAACAGCATACTTGACTATGGCTGAAAAACATTTTAGTTGAAATGTTGATATTAAGGATGAAAAGAACAGGAACTGTCAGCCATGGGGAATAATATGATGAAAGTGATATTTGTTCCTTTTGAAGGTCAGTAAAAGCTTGGCAAGAGATTTATATACCAGGAAGGATGGGAAAGAACAATTGTGTTTAAAACGTCCGAGCTCTCCTACTCTCATAGGAAAAACTGGAAGAAACCAGAAGTCTTGTAGCACTTTTGAGTAGACTTTATTTTCCCTTAGTATTCATGTGTCCAAGCATACTTCTTCAGATGAAGAACGCGTGAGTTTAGTTTTTCTTATGCTAACAACAGCTAGCAGCTAGATTACCAGTACCCCAGTGATTAGTTTTAACTTCAGAGTCTTGAATTGACTGGAATGAGCACCCTGAAAATGCAGATTCCAACTCATCTCTTTATAATTAGACAGCATCCATTCCTGTTCAGTTTCTGATGTAGCAGAGAAGAACTTGGAGGAAGCATCAACAGTTATTAACATCAGCAAGCAAAATATGATGATGTATTACAGGGGTGCGCAAACTACAGCCCAGGGGCTGGATTCATCCCCTGACAGCAATTCATCTAGCCCACAAAGCCCTCGTCGCTCCCGGAAGCAGAAGTAAAATGCGCCCATACGGCATGCATTTTACTTCTGCTTCTGAGAGCGATGAGGGCTTTGTGGGCCAGATGGATTGGCATTGGGGCTGGATCCGGCCCTTGGGCCATAGTGACCAGTCCCCTGAACCACATTACTGGCCCACAGCCCAAAAGGTTTGGGCACCCCTGATGTATTCTTTCACTGTCTATGGTTAGAACAATTCCAGGATGATGCCACAAATAGCATCCCTCTGAGACTGAGAAAGCTGCTTATCATTAAAGTAAAAGTAAAGGTAAAGGTCACCCTTGCTCGAAAGCCAGTCATATTCGACTCTAGGGTTCAGTGCTCACCTTTGTTTCATAGCCAAAGAGGCAGCGCTGTCTGCTTCTACAGATGTTTCCATGGTCATGTGACAAGCATGACTAGACACCAGAGCACATGGAACACTGTTTACCTTATAATGTTTTTTAATTGGTAGTGGTAGGTAGGGATTTCAAATTTCATCTAATATCTAAGGCTCAGGAGCTACTGTACTTAACAACTTTTGCACATACTGAATGGACTGTGATAGTGCTGTCTGGTCCCACCGGATCCTTTTTATTCTTGTTTCACCAAGAACTTCAGTACGCAAGCAGCTGTTGTTTAAAGCAAATTTTGCTAAACTCTCTGTCCCATTGATTGTTTTGGAAAATTATCATTTTTAATGGAACTAGAGAGGGGTGTGTTTTTTTCCTTTGCAGGACAGCCAAAACACATTATTAGATGTTCTCTCCCAGCTGGCTTAAGTCTGGCCTGATCATGGAGTGGTCCTTAACAACCAACCCTCCATCCCGGTTTCACTTCATGGCATTTGAATTCAGATTATTTAGGGGGAACAGAAGATGCACAGTGCACATCTGGCTCTCAGCAATCATTGTTGAGGCACACATGAGAAGTCTGCCTAGTTCATTCCTGTAGCATATCTGGCTCAAATGATGGCAAGTAGCAAAATCTTGGAAGGTCCTTGCCATGAACCTTAGATAGCTGCTGCCATCTTTGTGTTATTAGAGGAAGGCAACATTTGAGAAGATGGACCAATGCTCTGATTCTATTTGGAAGAAAAAGAGAAGGTCTCAAGATGGTGCACAAAATTAAACTTGTATTGCTATATGTAAGTTGTCCAGTATCTCTTAATAAATAGTACTTTTACAGGGTTATTATTATTTTGTACCCCATGCATTAAATACAAACAATAAACCATTTTGTGTTCATGCTTATATTGCACAGGTCACCTTAAGAAATGTTTTATCAAAATGTTTCAAATAATTTGCATGATTATTTGAATTTAGTAGTTTGATGCTTTGTGATGCTTGATTCCCCCTCTCCCCCCCCCCCTTCACCAGTGGAGAAAGGTTCACAATGCCTCCCAAGGCTATTACTATACCTCAGACAGTTTAGCCCTTAAGGAAGGCATTCACAACCTATGACCCATGGACCAGGGCCAGCCCCTAACCCCATTTCATCCGGGCCCCAACACCCTCGCTGCTCCCGGAAGCAGAAGTAAAACATGCACTGCACATGCACAGAATGCTGCTAAATGTATTCTGTCCATGCGTGGCATGCGTTTTACTTCCACTTCTGGGTGGGAGGAACCACGTGACCAGCCCGATCTGCTGCCCAGGAAGTGTGGTCAGGGCCACAGCCTGAAAACATTGAGAATCGCGGCCTTAAAGAATGGATTTCCATTCCATTCAATGGACCTTTCATTTTCTATTCCTGAAGTGCTGTTTCCTATTCTGACAGTCTGAGCAATATTTACTCCTCTTCTTTGTAACCAGCAGGGCTTAGAACATGCTCTGCACTTTTTGACTAACACAAAAATAGGGTGAAACGGTGCAGATGCAATGAGAGAGAGAAATCGTTGGAGGCAGGAGTATCTTTCAAGTCTCTTTTACTGCAAGAATGCAAAGGAGTGAAGAAATAAAATATCATCAAAACTGTTCCGGTATTGCCAGTTTTTCAAAAGAATTACAATCACTTGACACACAATATATATTGCAAACATTGTACCATATGTTTTAATGTCTTTAAGCTCATCATGATTGGATATTTTTCTCCCTGAAGCTAGTAGACACGTAAAAAACTCTTGGTATATATTATGTTTAGACATCTTGATTTAAGGCTCACAGCCAAACTAAAATGTGTTGTCAGAGTGTATGATTTTGTTTTCATTTTATTGTCTACAGAAAAATACTTAAGATTATATCCTGATGAAGAAAAAATATTTTTTTAAAAATGGCAATACCGGAACAGTTTTGATGATATTTTATTACTTCACTCCTTCGCATTCTTGCAGTAAAAGAGACTTGAAAGATACAGTACAGTGTTACCTCATACAACGTCCAAACTTGGTTCCACAAGTTTGGACTTTATACGGATTTGGACTTTGTATGAGGCATGCAAAATCCTAGCTGCGATGCCTCATACAACGTCCAAATCCTTGCCGCAATGCCTCATACAACGTCGCTTCCATAGAGATACATTGTACTGAAACAGCACAGACTTCAGGGCAAAGTCAAGGAAACAGACAGGAAACTGACAGAACTTTAAGAAATCATTGTCTAAAGGCTAAAAACATTACAAAAACATGCCAAACAACCCTGATTGTCCAAGAACCTGAAGAATGCTGCAGAAATCCCAGGAATGCTTCTAAAAATTCTGACGAAAAAATTCGAAAAAATCCAAAATCGCGCTCAAAGCCTCTCCTAAACACTCTTTGTCTCGTGCAAAACCCACAAGAGCAATGCACGCATGTGTCCTGCCTTTTATACTGCCCAGGCACAATGCAACCTGGGAAAACCCCAATGTCTCATACAACGTCGCAGCGACTTTGTATGAGGCAACTTTTTTCAAGGAATTAAGCGATGTTGTATGAAGCGGACTTTGTATGAGGTATTACTGTACTCCTGCCTCAAATGGTTTTTTCCTGCACTTTTTGCCTGGCATGTACACAGATGGGCTGTAAGCTTCCACCTTTCAAGCACAGTACATCACTATCAGCTTGCATCAGCTTTCACTTGACCTACACACAAAGAATCAAGTATCGGTTCTTTCATCAGTCTTTTTATTATGGCTACATTGTGGCTTCCTTGGCAATGTGCTTTTGATAATGCAACCTTGGAGCCTTTTCTCTGCATGAGTGCAAATACAAATGTGAGGATAAGGGAATGATGCTTCCATCATTTTGCCTTTGGAAAGATTCTTTTGATCTACCATCTTCAGAATACCACTTGAAGACCTCCACACAAGCTCTTCTTAGAATGGAAGCTAGCAACAATAGTAGCAATATTATAAGCAATAAAATCAACATTGACAGCATCACCAACACTGGCCATGACCAAGCTAAAGAGAGCACACTCTGCACAGTAGGT
This sequence comes from Bradypodion pumilum, assembly GCA_035047305.1. Lineage (NCBI taxonomy): Eukaryota > Metazoa > Chordata > Lepidosauria > Squamata > Chamaeleonidae > Bradypodion > Bradypodion pumilum. The sequence goes on along the minus strand of JAWDJD010000002.1, from coordinate 280,702,834 downwards.
TACAGTCTAAGGCAGGAGTTCTCAACCTTTTTAAGCCTGGAGCCTGGTCATACTCCCTCAGGCAGCTTCGGGGGCCAGACAACCATTTTGCCCTTCCTCCACCACATGGCACTTCCTGGTGTGGTGGACGCGGTGGGGGCCACATGAAATGGTGCCATAGGGCACATACGGGCCACAGGTGGAGAATCCCTGGTCTAAGGGCAGGTGAGACCCAAGATAGTGGAGAAAGCAACAGAGCTCTGGCATTAAAGCAGTAGTTCTCAACCTTTGGCCCTCCAGGTACTTGGACTTCAACATTGAGAAGCTACAGCTAACAAAGTCAGTGTTCAGGATTCTAGTAGATAAGAATAACAATTTTGTGTCAGAAATTATTCTGGGTTGAAATGTTTTTTTGCAGGAGAAACTCCACTCAGGGGATGCCCAAATAAGGCTCCTTTCATGTCCCTAAGAGCTGGGACACAGACTGGCGTTCAATCCATCATGCAGTACCCGGGTCTCGAACTGCCAGCTTTCTGGCCTTCCAGCTAACAAGGCAAGCTTCTTAACCACTGAGCCACCGCAGTGGAGATGAAGTACAAACAATGGAAGCTGAAAGGTTGAGAACCACTTTATTAAAAATTTAAGAAACATAATACATAGAAGGAAAGGTACATGTGTTCAGAGAAGGGGAACAAGTGCCAGATAAAGAGACCAACAAGTGTGAAGGAACAGAGAATATGTAACAGAAGCAGTATTGCAAAGTGTAGAGGAGAGAAATGCCTCAATTAAGTGGATTCGTCCAGTAGGCAAATTAAAATAAAGAGCAAAAAATAGGAAAGAGGGCACCAAAGAGTGAAAAGGTTTTAAAACAAATAGCAATATCTGGAGGGCAACTCTGATTCGGAAGCAGGAGCCTGTAAAAGGTGTGCAGTCAAAAAGAACTCTGACCAGAGGAGAAGAATGGAGCCCAAGATACCCAGAGGGAGAGAATGAATGTTGCGTAAAGTATATCCTACAAGGTGGGAAGATATCAAAAGATGTGAAGAGAGGGCGAGTCCAGAAAAATACAGCAATCAGCAAGTTGATCGGAATAAATGCTAATAACTGGAAGAGAAACGGAAGGAAAGAGGCAGATTTCAGACTCAGAAATAAGGAGAATATCCAGGGGGATGACTCACAACAACAGTAAGTCACAAGGGAAAAGGGTAGAAAAGATGAGCCAAATAAAATGCTAATGATATGTGAGAAGAGAGAATAAAGAGAGAGGCTGATAACAACAGAGAGAGGAGGTGGGAGGAGTGGAAGACCCACAAACATGCTCTTCAACTAGTTGCACTGTAGGCTGGATGAAAGAATCTAATAAAAAATGCAGGGGACTTGTACAGAATGGAAATGGGCAAACCGGGTTTTTGAAAAGCTGAGAGCTGTGAACAAAAATCATGAAAGATGAATATATTATCACATAGGGCTGGCTGATATGTAAGTGAGCCACATTTGTTACACACGCCACCAAAAATGAGATTAAGAAGTGCCATACTCTGAGCCTCAGTTTCAAGACATCTCCCTAGCGAATAACAAAAGTGTAACACCCAGAGCAAAAGGCCAGAAAAACATTAAGCAAACTGTAAGAAGAGGGGAAGCCAAACTTAGCGATGCCAGGTGGAAAACAGCCCCGAGGCCTTCTTCACCTCCTACACTGCAGAAAACAGCAGACCGCTCAAGAACTGCAGCAACCTTGACAAGCTGTTAAGCTGAGCAGAGAGAGGTGAAGCTGTTCTGGGGCGGGGGGGGGGGGATGTCCCCTCCCCATCTTCTCTTCAAATCCACCTACATAAAGTCTGCTTTGGTACTGCAATGTCGAGTAGGGGTGGAGGCTGCAGCCCCAAGGAATCATCCTGGCAACTTAAGCGAGTGAGTTCTCTGGTGGATTTTTCTCCTCAAATCTGAAGGGCAGCGATCTGTTTAGCAGCCCTCCTGGTGTGACTTTGCTAGCTCCTGTACTTCTGGGCTTCCTCTGGGAGAAGAATCGCCACCTTTGGTTGACACCATTTGGCATCTGCCCAGAGCAAGAAGAAGAAAGGTACCTTTCAACGGATCTGGGGTCAGCCGAGGCCTCTTGTCTTGAAGACACGGGACTTGAGAGCCTCCAGGTACATTCGGTTCTTACGACGTTCAGAGAACTTACCCTCTCACTGCTGAGCTAAAGATTTTTCCATTACCTTCTGTTAAATTTCACCGTTGGCCTTTAAATTATTATATTGACATTCAAAGCTTTGTGCAGCGTTACTGCTTCATTATTATTTTATTATTATTATTTTTAGTGATTTTCTTTTCAGGCTCGGTTTGTGGCCATTCCCATAATGTGAAAGGGAGTTGATAGTTACAATTACCCTGAGTTTAATATCCTGACAAGCCGATTAGGAACGCTTTGCAGTTATGGTGCTAGTCAGATGGCTTCCCCCTCACACAGCTCACTGTGCAAATATGCTGCAAGGTATTAATGCAAATGTGTGCTTCCATGAGCTACAAAGAGATTTTTTTTTTTTTGGCACTCAGCCCTGCCTGGAAGGCAGTGCCCTGCCGCTTTCAGCTTGGTTCCTAGACTGTGACAAGATGTGCTTTTAAGGAATGATGATAAGGTGTCATCCACACTTCGTAAAGTTGGTTCATATACTGAAATATAATTGTGAGGCATAACTTAAGCCTTGCTTGTTTCCCCAACCCCCTGTTATACTTTCTGCTCCCCTTTTTTTGTTTACTGACAGAGGCCATGTTGTTGTTACTCGCCATTATGTCACTTCTGGCTTAAGGCAACCCTAATGTTGTAAGCCTTCTTAGAGACAAGTTAAAAGTCCTGTCATAAGCAGCTCTGCTTGAATTTAGTAGCTTCTGTTATTGAGCCAATCCACCTCATGTCAGGTCTTCATCTGTTCCTACTGCCTTCAACTTTCCCTTGTTGTCTTTTGTGTTTAGTCTTTTCTTCTCATGATGTGCCCAGAATATGATAGTCTCAGTTCAGTAATTTTCATTTCAAGGGGCCACAGGTAACGGAGATAACATTCTTACTAGGATTTGATGGATCTATCCAGGCCACAACTGGCCATAGCCCTAGGCTTCTCCATAGGTGCTGTTAGTTAGACCGGAGTTCTCAACCTTTTTAAGCCGGGGGACAGATCATGCCCCCCTCAGCCTGTTGGCAGGCCGGACTGGTGCCCCACCACCACCGCTTCCCTGCTTACCAGCCTGCCGTGGGTGAAGGAGGGATCCTGCTTGTCTTTGCCCACACATGGCCAGAGCAGCACCTGGGAAAGTCAGGGGTGGCCGAGTGCCACTTCTGCTTCCACCACCAGTGCCGCCATCCTTTTCCCCTCTGCCTGGCTTGGTGTGTCCCTAACACCGATCCATAGCAGGGTGGATGTTGTAAGCCTTCTTACAACATCCACCCTGCTATGGAGTGGCATTAGGGACACGCCAAGCCAGGCAGAGAGGAAAGGACGGCAGCGGCGATGGCAGCGGGAGCGTGGGCATGGGCCAGATGGAATGGCGCCGTGGGCTGGATCTAGCCCAAGGCAGGGCCATAGGTTAAGAACCCCTGACAAATCAGAAGAAAATTAACAGGTTGGGAGATGGAAGAGAAGCAGCGCTGAGGCAAGAAGGCCTTGAGTTGTGTCAAGGCTTAGCCCTGTGATCATATTCTAGCACCACAGGCAGCAAGTGCAGCCATGCTGAGCTATCATGCCATAGCAAGGTGGCTACAGGCCAGAATGTTGCAATGAACTACTGAAACTATCCATCTTCAGGACCTCTGGAAGCTGCTTTTGGTCAGTCTGAAATACCTTCTGTTAATATTCTTGCACAGCTTCTATCTTGCACAGCTGGGTATCGGCTACAAGGGTTTTAAGGTCCCTGATCTCTCATGTTCATGGATTGAATGCCTATGATGCCTCAGAAGCTACTTCTGCTGATTTTTCTTCTGGCCTCCTGCTCAGTAATTTTGTTTCAGAAATACACTGTTGGTCAAACAAGACAAGATATCTCAATCCTCTTTCCCTCATAAAATTGTCACTTAGTCTATACCAGTGGTTCCCAAAGTGGGGCACATGCCCTACAGGGGTACTTCAATTCCCAGAAGCCTAAGTCAGTAGATTAGCTAATCAATGCTTTGGGGAGTTGACTTAGGCTTCTGGGAAGTGAAGTTGGGAAACACTGGTCTATACAGTATGTACTTTAAAACATTTAACAGAACAGGTTTGAAGACAGCTCCATGAGGTATGGTTCATTAAATCCAAACCAGGTTCCCGTCTAGCTGGAAGGCTAGCCAGCGTTCTCTCCTGATTTACTGTGAGCTTAACCTCTCCCTCCCAGCTATAAAGCATCTTGCCTGATGTCAAAGGTCTTCACCTGCCAAACCAGTCCAAAATTAGCTCTCTGCACAAGGTAACATATTTAGATATGGTTCAAGTTTCACAGTTCTCATTTTAGTTGCTCTAGAGGGAATGTAAAACACTCATTGGCTAGAGTTCAGATGAACAGCAAAACCAGGCAGAGGTTTTTCTAATAATGCCACTGAGCTGAAGAGGAGAAAAAAATGAATTGATCCACACACACACACACACACACACACACACACACACACACACACACACACACACACACACACACACACACACACATATATATATATATATATATATATATATATATATATATATATATATATATATATATATATATATATATATATATATATATATATATATATATATATATATATATATATATATATATATATATATATATATATATATATATATATATGCGCGCATTAATTCCTTATGCAGGAGTGGAGTCATACCAAGAATAAGTCAATATTTGCTTCTGCATCATCTGCGTCATATTTGCTTCTGTCGTTGCAACCCATATTAAATGATAGTGATTAGCAAATGTAAAAATGCTGCTTATGGCAAAGGTAAATTGAGTGTTGGCAAAGTACTGCCCTAATTACAGCCAGGCCCTGGGATATGTAAAGCATACTCTCCATGTTCAAAGCAAGAGATTAATAACCCCATTCTTTATCTGTTTGTAGTGTAAATGGGGATGTCCGCTTCTTTGACCCAAGAATGCCAGAGTCTGTGAAGGTCCTTCAGATAGTCAAAGGATTGACAGCTCTAGACATTCACCCACAAGCCAATCTGTTTGCCTGGTAAGTTCAACAAAAACTACCCAGCATTACCTTGTCCTTTTATAAATCACCCAATGTTACATACTATTTGTTTTATTTTTGTATAAGCAATGTAGCGTCTTTCCCAATTTATACTCAAGATATTTCTACTATTATATGCTTTCTTGAATTCAGGGCATGTTGGATTTCAGCCATGGAGCCTATTGTGGATCACCATATCAAGATTTTTTTTCCTGAGAGTAGCAGGTGATAGGGATTGCCCAGCCAGTTTCTCCAGTTTTCAGTCATAATTGTTCCATATTTGTTGTTGTTGTTCAGTCGCACAGTCGATTCCGACTCTTTGCGACCCTATGGACCATCGTTCTCCAGGCACCTCTGTCCTCCACCATCCCCCACAGTCCTCCCAGTTCTGTGCCCATTGTGTCTACAATACCATCTATCCATCTCATCCTTGGCCTCCCCCTTCTTCTTTTGCCCTCCACCTTTCCCAACATCACGGCCTTCTCAAGTGAATCCTCCCTTCTCATTTGATGCCCAAAGTACTTTAGCCTCATCTTTACTATTTGACCTTCCAATGAGCAGTCAGTGTTGATTTCTTCTAAGATTGACCTATTTGTTCTCCTCGCTGTCCAGGGTACCTTCAAAGCTCTCCTCCAGCACCACATTTCAAAGGCATCTATTCTTCTGCGTTCAGCTTTCCTAATTGTCCAGCTCTCACATCCGTACATTACCACTGGGAATACCATTGCTTTGACTATTCTAATTTTTGTTTTCAAGGTGATGTCTCTGCTTTTCACCATGTTCCCCAGGTTTTTCATGGCTTGTCTCCCAAGAATCAGTCGCCTTTTTATTTCATGGCTGCAATCTCCATCTGCAGCGATCTTAGATCCTAAGAATCTAAAATCTGTCACTGCTTCTACTTCTTCCCCATCTATTTTCCAGGAACTGATCGGGCCTGTTGCCATTATCTTGGTTTTCTTGATATTGAGTCTCAAGCCAGCTTTTGCACTCTCTTCCTTCAAACCGATCAAGAGATTCTTTAGGTCTTCCTCACTTTCTGCCATTAAGGTGGTGTCGTCTGCATATCTCAGATTGTTGATGTTTCTCCCAGCAATTTTGATCCCAAATTGTGATTCCTCCATCCCTGCGTTGCGCATTATGTGCTCTGTGTATAAGTTGAATGAGCAGGGTGACAAAATGCAGCCTTGTCTTACTCCTTTTCCTATTCCAAACCATTCTGTCATTCCGTGTTCTGTCCTAACTGTTGCTTCTTGGTTCCTGTACAGATTTCTCAGGAGGCATATGAGGTGCTCTGGTATTCCCATCTCTTTAATCACTTGCCACATCTTGTTGTGATCCACACAATCAAATGCCTTAGTGTAATCAATAAAGCAAAAGTAAACTTGTTTCTGGTATTCCTTTGTTTTCTCCATGATCCAGCGTATGTTGGCAATGTGGTCTCTAGTCCCCCTGCCTCTTCTGAAACCAGCCTGCACCTCTGGTAGTTCTCTTTCCATATGCTGCTGAAGTCTATCCTGTATTATCTTGAGCATCACCTTGCTGGCGTGTGGGATGAGCGCAATTGTTCGATAATTTGAGCATTCCATATTTATATTTATTTATTTATTCTACTGAGCAAGTACTGTAATATTGTTGCAGCCCATGCTTTTTTTACTTATTTGCCTCTGCTTGAATCTCCAAGTGAGCATGTTAACATTTTACCATGAAACCTCTCTGTGTGGTTTTTTTTAGATAACTAAAAACAATAGTTCAAATATTTAAAGGAATCAAATACATTTACATTATTTAAAATGACCAAAGAAAAACACAAGGAAAATGAGAAAATACTAATCATCCCAACTGTTAAAGCCCTACTTAGGCAGCCTAGGAAAGCCTGCCTAAAGAGAAAGACCTTTGGATGTTAACCAGTGTAGTTTAATCTTGTCTGTATGCTGAATTTTCTCTTTTATTTCACAGTGGTTCTATGAATCAGTTCACTGCAATCTATAATGGAAATGGTGAACTAATCAACAATATCAAGTATTATGATGGATTTATGGGCCAGAGAGTGGGTGCCATCAGCTGCCTCGCCTTCCATCCACACTGGGTCAGTCACTTTTCCTCCTCTAAAGAACATTTCTATTATTGGGTACAGAACATGTTTAGGGCATGAAAGTAAGGCTCTTATTCCTCCCATGCTTTTGTATTTCCATGCAAATTTCACTGAATTGCTGCTTGGATTGTGGGAAATGCATGCATCCTTGGTTCATTAAACCCAGAAAATCCAAACGGAAATGCATCAGTTGCCTGTGAAAGGACTCCAGGTTGCACCATTTGCCTTCTGCAGATGTAAATTTAATTTTTATTTCACTAGCTCTCTAATTAAGAATACAAAGGATTGCTTTATTTGATCAAACCAGGGATCCATCTAATTTAGGATCCAGGTTGTTTCAGGATATTTTACAATGTATAAAGAGACAGTGAAATTGTGCATGTTTGTACAGGTGCATTATAAGTCCAGAGGATATAGCCATACAGAATTTGCTGTACTCTTGGTGTACTCTTTGCTATACTCACAATACTACTGAAGACATGAGAAGAACTAGCTTTCATTATAGATGATGGGGTAGAATAGAAAATTGTTGTTACTGAGTACCTGAAAGGACTGCAGAAGTTCTGCGTCACTCGCTAGAAATTCTTGCCTGTCCTCTTCTGTGACCTGATCTGTATGTATTGCAGTATTCTGTAATCAAAGATCTCACAGTTATTTGACAATGTCCATGGGTTGAAACGATGAGGATTGGCTGAACAATGCAGTTACTGCACATAGCAGGGTTTTCTTCCCTGGATAATAATAATTTCATGTCAGAAATTATTCTGGGTTGAAAGGATTTTTGCTGGAGAAAGTCTGCTCAAGGGATGCCCGAATGAGGCTCCTTTCATGTCCCCAAGTTCTTTCCTCACCAAAGTGATCCATGTTATCTACTTGCAATTTCTTGCTATCAAACTGCTAGTTTGGCAGGAGCTGGGACAGAGACAGGTGCTCAAACCGTCATGCAGTACCCAGGTCTTGAACTGCTGACTTGCTGGCCTTCCAGCTAAAATGGTGAGCTTCTGAGCCACTGCAGCCCCTGGATTACAGTAATTTATAGATCATGTATTTGCTTTGAAAGAGAGACAAGTAAGATACTCATAGCTTCAATGTGCACTGTTCGGTGAACTAGGACCTATTTCTGTAGAGTTACAACTCAGTCTTGGTACTGAGCAGGCTGAACAATGTTGTCCCATTCTGTGTTGTGAGCTGTTCTGTGCCTTGCAGTGCTTCAAGGTGAGGAGGGAGATGAAGGCCTGCCTCTGCCATTAATTCAGGGACAGTTGCATAATGTATAAAACCAGATGTGCCTCTACAACCAAGACTTCGCCCTCACCCCCTTGTACAAAATTCTGGTGGGCATTAAAAAAACCAAGTGAGACTTGTTAGGCCCTTACTTTTAAGTCCTTACTATACTCGTTCTCTCTCTCTCTCTCTCCCTTCTCACAGCCTCACCTGGCAGTTGGAAGCAATGACTACTACATCTCAGTCTACTCGGTGGAGAAGCGAATCAGATAACACTGTGTGACTGCTTTGCTGGAACAGGACATCTTCTGGCAGGCGGGGACCACGTCTCCCTCACAATGTATATAGTGGAACTGTCAACTTGAATGTTTGGTGTTGGCTGCTGCTGCTCAACCCCCCGTAACTTTGGTCTCCCAATTTGGCTACTGATGATTTTGAGTCAGAAGGGAGGGAGAGATGCTGTCTCTTGCTTTTCTTCACAGCTGGAGCCTCCAAGAGCTACAGAAAAGGAGCATTGATATTTTCCAGTGGGTTTTCTGCCACCACCATCTGTGACTGCTTCTCTGGTTGCTTGACATTATGGCTCCTGTGAACTCAGGAGACCAGTTTTCATCCTGGGAAAAGGGATGAGGATTCCTTTAAATCAAGACTGAATGCAGAACATACCTACTGTTCCACATAGTCGACCTAGAACCGTGATGATAAACCTTGGCACTGCAGATGTTCTTGGACTTCAATTCCCAGAAGCCCAAGCCTCCATGAATCCACATGAATGGGTTTACTGCGATTCACCCAGCCTGCGCTGCCCTCATCGCTCCTGGAAGTGGAAGTAAAACATGCCCATACGGGCTTGGGCTTCTCGGAATTGGAGTGCCAAGGTTCGCCATCACGGACCTAGAACATATGCAGCTGCTACCTATTTGTGCCAAGTGTTGGCCCTGGCAGTTGTATGCTACCAAGCTGCCTGGTCTTGGATAACCTGTATCTTTCTACTCTACATGCCACAGACTACCTTCTTGAGCATTCACTCGCTCTATTATTGGGTACAGAACACAACAGAACAAAATGGAAACAGAGGTGGGGGGAGGAATTAGTGGGAGTCCTAAGGAATAGAGAGTCTCAGTGCTGCAGAAACTATACTATGGAGTTGGCTGCCACTACGGAGGGGCAAACAGGAAGCTACGTGCAGTTCTTATCCATTGGGAAACTGAGTAGCTGCGTCAGAACATATGACCGGACAGGAGACTTTCCCCTCTTACGTCCACTCCATCCTTAAATTGCTCCAGTCGTCTTCTCCTTTTGCTTGCAGCAGAAACACCCCCCCCCCCAAGCACAACATATGGCCTGCTACCTCCATGTAGACAGTAAGGAGTTTGCTTCTCATTGTCCCACTGCCTTAAATGCTCCCTCACCCCATGTTCTCCTTTTGCAGAAGTGCTATTATTCCGCTTGGTCATGGATACAGATACTTGCAGCACACGTACAGCGCTGGCCTGTGCAGAAGTCCTTCCCCGCCCTCTTTTGGACACCCGCACCTAGGCTGAGCACAGGGACAGCGGGACATACATTGGGCTCCTGTATACATATACATACACATACACACACATATATTTGCCATGCATGTGCTCCACTGCGAAAGAACAGCTGATAGGCCTGCTCTGTAGATAATGCTGTTGTCCTCTCCCAGGCCATCTGCCTCCTGTACAATGAAGACTGCAATGCCTTCAGAGCCCTGGAGAAGAAAGCCCCAGCTAAGGAAGAGATTGAGTAGCTGATGGGGCAAAGACCAGAAGGCTGAGCGCTGCGTCATGCCAGGCACGTGTAGCTATCTACTAGGCCTTGGCTCCACAGAGCTGTGGAGAGGGCATGGAAACTAAGGTCTTGCCAATAATGTTGCTGATTGTGCTAGCTCTTAAGAGCAGAGAGCCACCCTGTTCCTCTTGCATGATGAAAGTCAGGTTTGCCTTGCATGCGGAACCCGCCTCCTGGACCCTGCAATGCCTGTTCTGGAGGTTGGTTTGCAGGCTGACAGCCATCATGTCAGGCACAAGAAGGAATGCTCATCAAGCTAGCAACCTGTATTGCAGGGCACCAAAATTAAGTGATTTTTGTGAGGGGGGGGACACAAGAGGCAGGTTGATTTACAGCAGTTTACTGATCCCCCTTTCAGGTGTGCTGGAATATGCAGTCTTGGACCCAATTGCCATCCCTGTCCCTCTGTAAGTGGCAATGAACTCAGGGAAGGACAGATAGTTGCAATTAGTAGATTTTGATAACAAATGTCAAGCTAGAGTCTGGGATCCCTGTATAAACTGACTTACCCGCCTCAATTCAAAATAAATAAGAATATCCTTATTACTTTTGTAACCCATGTCCAACGTGTTTCTTTGAAGAACAAGATCCCTTGTGCTTCCTTTTGATTCTCATAACCAGGAAGGATGATGGCTGCGGTAATCCTTGTTTTTTTAAAAAAATCTAATGCCACCAGATAGCTTTCATCCCAGTGTGCATGGAGGGAAAGAGGTGCTTTTTCACAGATCTGATGTGGAGATCCAAATCATGACATTTAACCGAGACTCCACTTCGCATCCTATGTGCACAGTCACTTATCTCTATTTATTTTCCAAAATAAATAAATAAATAAAAATTACATTAAAAGGAGAAATGCATATATTTAATAATAGACCACCACAAGATTGTAATGTGCGAGTAAAACAATTAATGAAATAAATGGTTAATAAAATGTAAATGGCAGAACAGTCCCTTGTCAGTGGAATTCACTCTTACTAAGGGCATGGAGGAGACCCTTGGAAGGGGGTGGGGTGGCAGAAGAGGAAGCATGAAAGAGAGAGACCGAAATAATCTCTGCTTCATACTTTCAGAGCAATTTTTGTGTTTGGAAGAGTGTTTGGTTACTCCATCAAGTAGTGCAGAAGAGCAGAGGAGAACTGCCTCTTTGACACAGCGAGAATGCAAAATTTTTTTTTTGCCCTGTTGTCTTCATCCCTGGATAGGTACAGCTGTTTTTGAGCAGTCTATCTTAATTAATTAATTAGTTAGTAAGTGCATAGAGGTATGGTGTGTACAACTGAGGAATTTCACAGCAGCTGTTTGCTATGCAATGTTCAGGAGAAATCAGCTGCACTGGTGGTTCTGTATGATTTTAAAACACCCCAGCCTACCTTCTGAACAGGTTTGTTTCTTTGTTTAGTACAGTATATGATATCTACAGAGGTTATGCAATTAATGTGCAAAGTTGCAGCAACAAATTCTTTTTTATACACACACACTACAATAAGTAAAGTAAGATATTAAATCTATAGCTATAAAACAGAAATTAGGTTTATACGTGCTCGAAAAGCTCCCACACCCCTGGACTGATCCTGCTGAAATTTGACACGTATGTACCTTGGGCCAGCAAGATCAGCACTGCGGGGGGCACAAGCCTCATGGGGAGGCGTACACCCCCAAATTGTGTCCCAATTGATCTATACAATATGTGTGTTTCCCAGTGATATAATTGGCTGATGTCATAGTCCCAGGTAGGGTGAGATTGTGACATCATCTGACTAGCTCAGCTGTAGTTTTCACAGTAGGTGGAAGGCAAATGGGCATGCGAGATCAGCATGGTGTGGGTCACAAGCCCCATGTGGGGGTGTATGCCATTGGGCACCGCTATTGGAGATTTCTGGTCCACCAGATGGCCAGACACATGTATGGGAAGGACAAGGGCGGTAAGTGACTGTCAACGGAGAAGCGGGATGGGTGAGGGAAGAGAGAGATGGGTAAAGGGAGGCAGGAGTGACCCACGTACACCCCAAGAGGTTTCCAAGAGGGAAAGGCTGGCCTACATTAAAGAAAAGAAAACCCAAGCAAAGCCGGTTAATCAGCTAGTTTAAAATAAAACCTGATAAAAGAATTTAAGTCACAGTAGTATAACACCATAGATTCAAAATGGGATGTTTGTTACAGTTTGTTTTCTGAGAAATTGCTTCTGGTATGGCTGCAATGAGATCATCCCAAGTGCCTTGAAATTTCCTGAGGGGGCATTCATAAACTATATATGTTATCGTTCGTTCTGGTACACCACAGGCACATTTTGGGCTCTCAACCATTCCCCACTTGAAGAGCATCATCGTTTTAGTTATAGCATGACCTGACCTGCCCTCTCTGTCCTGGGCAGCTAATTTTACTTTATTGCAAAGTACACAAAGCCATTTTCTCCATGGAAAACTAACCAGGGGAGACCAAAATGAAATTGACATGAGAAACGTCTGTGTGATCACTTGGCTAAGAGTCCACAACACATGACCCCACTTCTGATTAGATGTCTGTAGCCTCATTTAATGCTATGATGGGACACAGGGAAGACAGCAGATGGGTGTTCAGGCTTTCCCCCCTCAATATGATAGTCATATGTTTAGGTCAGGGAGGCCCAAACTTTTTTGGCCATGGACCAGTCGTTTGGTTCAGTAGGCTGGTCATGTAGTTCCTCTCAGCGGAAGTAAAATGAGCCTTGCAATTTTTTTGCAACAGGATGAGATAAATTTAAGCTGCCATTTTCTCTGCTTAAACCAAGGGTGACCAAACTATGGCTCATGGGCCAGATCTGGCCCCCAACGCCAATTCTTCCGGCCCACATTGCTCCTGGAAGCAGATGTAAAACACACCCATACTGGCGCATTTTACTTCTGCTTCCAGGTGAATTGGCATTGGGGAACCAGATCCAACCTGCGGGCCATAGTTTGGCCACCCCTAGTTTAGGTGAATTTCAAAGTATTGTCCCTAAATGTGGCTCGTGTTCTGCCTTTGCCCTCAGCTTACATCCCAGCCAGACCCAAATACATATAGGTCACTGATCATATTTTTTGTGATTAACTGAAGTTCCAGAAATGAGGGGCTGTTGTTTGAAATAACTAAACTCTGTGCAGTTCTGTGAATCAGCTACATGGGGGCTGTGGCAGAATCCACTGAATATTTACTGCTGGAAACCCTGAGAAGTGTGGTACTACATCATATTGACACAGCCATGGTGACTGGCCCTTCTTCAATAGGCTTTTACTTGCCCAGGTGGGCAAGGTGGTCCTTGTGACTCTGTATTTGAAGAACATTGTGTGCAAAAAAATTACTTTGGGACTCTTGCTGTTGGTTGGGCATTGCCATCTATGTTACCTTTTACCACACAGACAACCAAAACAAGGAAAAAGGATTATTGGGAGGGCAGCAGAAAATACCTTTCTGTTACTCTTAAATATGGAAAGCATGCTGAGAGAACTACCGGTAAGCAAGAGAATGAGCCTCAACATTTATTTATTTATTTATTCTTATATTTTTATGCCACCGACTCGGGGAAACCCAACTCAGGGCAGCGCACAACGGTAAAAACAGATAAAATACAGTAAAATATAACAACAGATTAAAACCCTCACTCGACCACCCACCAACCCACCCTCCCACTCCCACCCCACATAAAAGACTAAAAAGGGAATAGAGAATGGAGGAATACCACAGTACACAACACAAAAAGGAGGGACAGTTGAGCTCTAGTTGGAAATAAGCCAACAGGTTGGGGCGGTATTCCCATTAGGGCCCCACACCTGCCCTGCCAGCAAGGTTTTCACTCCTTTCCTGAAAGGCAGCAATTCTGTCTGTAGCCTCAATTCTGTTGGAAGGAGGTTCCAGAGGGTTGGTGCGGACACGGAGAAGGCCCTCCTCCGCGTGCCAGAGAGGCGAGCCTCTCTAGCTGAAGGTACCACCAAGGATCCCCTCCGGTCCGCTCTGGTTGTACGGGCAGACATTCTTGGGACAATGCGGTCTCTCAGGTATCCTGGCCCACTGCCTGTTGTGTTCTAATAGTGTAATCTTCCACTTGTGATATCAATGTATCTGAACCAATGTAACCTTACCTATGAGTAACAATGTAACCCTCAGCTGTATCACATAAACCCTGTAATAGGACGCGAGCTAATGACCACCAGCTGGCAGCAGCGAGCGTCCAAGCTCTCTTGGTTCAAACCCATCAAAGACCGCAGCGCGGGAAGTTTTCCCGCCGCTACCTACACCTGGACAAGAAGGGCGTGACCAGCCATGACGTCACGCGGACCAGTAGCCAACGGGCTACCGTGGAGCCACATTCAAAGACGCTACTACCATATATATAGAGCTGTTCGTCCGCCATTACCTCATGTTCCCTCTGTCCACCATGCAATAAACCTGAGTTAACCCAGCCTTTGGCTGTGCCTCGTGTCTTGACTCTCATATACTAAATTGGCGACGAGGATGGGATGATGGATCCCCATGGAGCCAGGACACAGAGCGGGTTCAACATCACCAAACCGCAAGACTGGGAGCTTTTTGAGATGGACTTCCAGGCGGCACTGGTGGAACTCAAAGTCAAAGAGGACGACGAGGAAAGGAAGAGGGCCATCCTCACCCGCATGCTTGGGATGGAAACCAAGCGGACGCTGGTGGGTATCCTTGCACCGAAGAAGGTGAGCGATTTCAAAGCCGGTGACATCATGAAACTGCTGCGTGAGCGTTTCCGACCCTCGAGGGCCATGTTTCCCGCTCAGAGCGCGTTTTGGAGGCGAGTTCAAGCGCCGGACGAGTCGGTAGAAGCCTTCGTAACGGCTATGAGGGTAGCCGCCGCCCCCTGCAAATGGGACCACATCCTAGAGATGGCCCTCAGGGACGGAGTGCTGTGTGGCCTGAAGGACAAGGAAGTACAGCGCAGCCTGATGAATAAGGAGCCACCACCCACACTGGAAGAGGTTGTAGAGGCCGCGGAAGCCGCGGAATCCACGAATGCTGGAGTAGATGAGATGCACAAGTGGCGTGAGTGGCGTCCGAGGGCCGGCAAAGCGGAAAACTCGTCGCACGGGAAGTCCGGTCAGTCGGTGCATGCAACCCGACCGACCTCGAAATCGTCCTCAGAAAGCAGCGATGGCGAGGAGGTCCAGAAGGTCCGGAGAGGCGGGCGCCGCTGCGATGGTTGCGGAGCGTCCCATGAGCGCGTGAAGTGCCCATTCAGGAAAGCCGAGTGTTTCAACTGTGGTCGTCGGGGGCACATCGCCAAGGCGTGCAGGAAACGGAAAGAGGACCGGAGACAGTCGCAAGACCGCTCAGCCAGACCGGACCGTCCAGCGAGGTCCAAAGATGGCGCCCGGGCCACGAGGAAGCAGGACGGCGTGGGCCGCATCTCGGACGACAGCGAGGGCGACGCTCCTGTGTTCAGCGTGTCTGCGGGACAGCCCCATTACTTTGTTGAGGTACTAGTACAAGGGACCCCCATTAGGATGGAAGTTGACTCGGGGTCCTCCTATTCTATAATTCCCCAGAGAGAGTTCTTGAAAATTGACCCCCACGTGCGGCCCAAACTTAAAGCGTTGAGGGCCACACTACGGGACGTACAGGGGAACAGCATTCCAGTGTTGGGGGTCGGGACATTCCGGGTTCGGTTTAAGAGACATTCTGCGGAACTTCCACTAGTGGTGCTAAAAGGGGGGAGTTGTAGCCTCCTCGGAACCCAGTGGTTTCAGCCCTTAGGTCTGTTCATAGGGGGGGTGCATGCCGTAGGCGAGGACCCAATACAAGCGGTGTGTGACGCACACCCCGCTGTTTTTAAAAGTGGACTGGGAAAGTTCAAGGGACCCCCTGTAGCCTTCGACTTAGACCCGGAGGTCCGCCCGATAAGACTTAAACCGCGCAGGGTACCGTTCGCGCTAAAGGACAAAATAGAGGCGGAACTGGACAAACTGGTGGGTCAAGGGATTCTTGTTCCTGTGGATTCCGCGGAGTGGGAGACTCCAATTGTAACAGCACTGAAGGCTAACGGGGAGGTGCGCATTTGCGCTGATTATAAGTGTACCATTAATAAGGCAATCCGCCCTAATGCATACCCGGTGCCAGTGGTCAGCCACCTTCTGGCCAGGCTAAATGGGGGAAAGTGTTTCGCTAAACTCGATTTAGCACAGGCCTACCAGCAACTCCCGGTAACCCCCGCCACAGCGGCGGCACAAACAATAGTCACACATAAGGGTGCGTTCCAGGTGTCGAGGTTACAGTTCGGCGTGAACTCGGCACCTGGCATTTTTCAGTCGCTAGTGGAACGCCTCCTGAAGGGGCTGGAGGGGGTGTTGCCATATTTTGATGACGTGTTGATAACGGGGGGGAGTAAAGCCGAGCTGGCTCACAGATTGGATAAGGTCCTGACTGTGTTCGAGAAAGCGGGGCTGCGACTGAGAAAAGACAAATGTGTATTTTTCGAAACAGAGGTTGAGTTTTTAGGGTTCCGTGTCACACCCGAGGGAATTAGGCCGTCCAAATCTAAGGTAGCCGCCATTAAGAAAGCCCCTCGCCCCACTTCCAAAACCGAGCTACAGTCGTTTCTGGGGCTTCTCAATTTCTACCATACCTTCCTTCCACGGAAGGCGTCTGTTGCCGAGCCGCTCCATCGGTTACTTAAGAAAGAGGAAAAATGGCTGTGGGGTGACGAGCAAGAAAGAGCGTTCACAGAGTTAAAGCAACTCCTCACATCCGAGGCAATCCTGACTCATTTCGACCCCAAACGGCCCATAGTTTTAGTCTGCGATGCATCCCCGGTGGGGGTGGGGGCGGTGCTTTGCCACGTGTTAAACGACGGAAGGGAGGCCCCGATAGCGTTTTATTCAAGGTCCCTGTCCCAAGCAGAGCGGAATTACGCACAGACCGATAGGGAGGCATTAGCGATAGTAGCGGGAACCAAGAAATTTCACGACTTTCTGTATGGTCGGCCGTTCAAGGTCGTCACTGATCACAAGCCCCTGTTAGGAATATTCACTGCAAATAAGCCCACGCCACAGATCCTGTCCCCGAGGATGCTGCGGTGGGCTATTTTTCTTAACGCATATCAACATGAGTTAGAATACCGGCCAGGGAAGGAAATCAGCCATGCAGACGCGCTCTCACGGTCGCCGTTACCCTTGTCGGACGACCAGAAGGCAGGGGCAAGAAGGGACCGCCAGGTATTATTAATAGAGGTCTTGGAGTCACCCCCGATAGTACCGGCCGACGTTGCCAGGGCGACCGGAAAGGATAGAACACTAGAGAAAGTATGCTCGTGGGTGCAGAAGGGGTGGCCGGCGTCATCCCCAGGCGCGGAATTCGACCCATTTTTCCGAAAGCGAGTAGAGTTGTCTTTAGAGAGGGGGTGCCTTTTGTGGGGTCAACGGGTAGTGGTTCCTACGTCCCTGCGGCCGAAGGTGCTAAAGCTGTTGCACGTCAGCCACCCGGGAATCGTCCGTTCCAAGGCGTTGGCCCGGAGCTACTTCTGGTGGCCCCAGCTGGACGCCGACATAGAGCATATGGTTGGCACTTGTGAGGCATGTCAGTGCTCCCGACCGGAGGTGGCCCGCCTCCCGCATAGGGAATGGGACGCAGCAAGGGGACCGTGGTCCAGGGTGCACGTAGATTTTGCTGGCCCGTTCCGAGGAACCATGTTTCTCCTGGTGGTGGATGCATACTCAAAGTGGCTGGAGGTCATTCCGGTAAAGAGCACTTCCTCCGCCACTACCATTCGCCAGCTAAGGAGGGTCTTTTCCACGTTCGGTTTACCCGACACTTTGGTCAGCGATAACGCCAGTTGCTTCACGTCCGCTGAGTTCGCAGCATTCATGGAGGCAAATGCAATTCGGCATGTCACATCCGCACCGTTTCACCCGGCCACGAATGGCCAAGTGGAACGGTTGGTGCGCACCACAAAGGATGCGTTGCGGCGCATGGGCGCGGGAGATCTAAATCACCAAATTTGTCAATTTCTATTAGCATACAGAGTGACCCCCTTAGCGTCTGGATACTCGCCGGCTGAGTTGCTGATGCGGAGGAAACTGACGACGCTTTTGTCCAGGTTGGACCCGTCGAGGGTCGAGGACAAAGGGAAGAACATAGGTTTAGCGGTCTCGAAAGGTTTCGGCATAGGCGATCCTGTACACTGCAGGAACTATGCCAACGCAGGCCCAGCCTGGGTGCCAGGGACGATAATAGAACAGACGGGGCCAGTGTCATATCGGGTGGAAACGAGCACCGGCCTCCTCTGGAGGAGGCACGCTGACCAACTGAGGCACCGAGTGAGTGAGGGGCCGATCAGTGGGGCTCAGCGACAGGATTCAGCGATAGGGTTCTCCCCCACCCGTTTAGCCCAAGGGGGAGACAGAGAGGGACACCAGTCCGAAGCCAGGGGGGAAAGCAGCGAGCCCGACTCATATCCTTTTGATACCCCAGTTCTATCCGAGCCCGGGGGGGGGGGAAAAGGAGTGTGCGGCCGCCGCTGCCGCTTCCCCCGAAGCCGATTTTGATTTTGATTTTGCTAGCCGGGGGGGGTTTTTGGAGTGTTCCCCCACCCATCCAAGCGAGAAGAGGGGTTTTTCGTTAGCCCCCAGTGCCCCCGGTTCTTCCCAAACAAAGCACACACCTTCCAACAAAGCCGCAGAACCGCGGCAAACCACTAACAAGTCATCCTCTCCCGTTACAGGGCAGGCAGCAAGGGAGCAAGGAGGAGGGAGCGAAGCCAGGGCAGGGCAGCCCGCGCCAAGACCCCAGCGTGTTCGAAATAAGCCATCTTGGCTGAGAGACTTCGTCTCATCCTAGGGGGGAGGAGTGTTGTGTTCTAATAGTGTAATCTTCCACTTGTGATATCAATGTATCTGAACCAATGTAACCTTACCTATGAGTAACAATGTAACCCTCAGCTGTATCACATAAACCCTGTAATAGGACGCGAGCTAATGACCACCAGCTGGCAGCAGCGAGCGTCCAAGCTCTCTTGGTTCAAACCCATCAAAGACCGCAGCGCGGGAAGTTTTCCCGCCGCTACCTACACCTGGACAAGAAGGGCGTGACCAGCCATGACGTCACGCGGACCAGTAGCCAACGGGCTACCGTGGAGCCACATTCAAAGACGCTACTACCATATATATAGAGCTGTTCGTCCGCCATTACCTCATGTTCCCTCTGTCCACCATGCAATAAACCTGAGTTAACCCAGCCTTTGGCTGTGCCTCGTGTCTTGACTCTCATATACTAAACTGCCATATAGGGCTTTAAAGGTCAAAACCAGCACCTTGAATTGCACCCGGAGGCAAACGTAACCAGTGCAACTCCCGGAGTAGTGGGGAGGCATGGGCATAACGTCCACACCCCATCACCACCTGGGCAGCCGCATTCTGAACCAGCTGTAGCCTCCGGATGGTCGTCAAGGGCAGCCCCATGTAAAGCGCATTACAGTAATTAGCCTGGAGGTGACCAGAGCATGAGTGACCGTGAGCAAGGAGTCCTGCTCCAGGAGCGGGCGCAACTGGTGAATCACTCAAAGTTGAGCAAAAGCCCTCCTGGCCATGGCCGCCACCTGTTCTTCCAGCAGCAGCTGCGAGTCCAGGAGGACCCCCAAGTTGCGCACCAGGTCTGTCTGGGGCAAAACTGCCCCATCCAAGACCAAAAGAAAGTAACTCACTGGATAACCCCGGACCCCCAACCCATAGCCACTCAGTCTTACTAGGGTTCAGCTGAAGCCCGTTGTCCTGCATCCAGACCCCAACGGCCTCCAGGCATCCGGACAGGGCTTTGACCGCATCACTGAGATCAATGGGCCGAGATGTACACCTGAGTGTCATCCGCGTACTGATGGTACTGCGCCCCGTGGGAACGGATGATCTTGCCCAGTGGCTTCATGTAGATGTTAAATAGGATAGGAGAGAGCCCTGAGCCCTGAGGCACCCCATATTTGAGGGGCCTAGGGTTGGACTTCTCACTCTCCAACCACACCGACTGGGTACGGCCATCCAGAAATGAGGAAAACCAAGACAACACCGTGCCCTCGATCCCCAGTCCTTTGAGCCATTCCAGAAGGATACTGTGGTTGATGGTATTGAAGGCTGCTGAGAGGTCAAGGAGAGCAAGGACGGTCGGGTGCCCGCCATCCCGCTCATGCCAAAGATCATCCATCAGTGTGACGAATGCCGTCTCCGTACCATGTCCAGGCCTGAATCCTGATTGAGATGGGTCTAGATAATCCGCTTCCTCCAGTGCCCCCTGCAGCTGGTGCACCACCGCCTTCTCCAATACCTTCCCCAAGAAAGGGAGGTTGGAGACAGGCCTGTAGTTAGTTAGGACAGCTGGGTCAAGGGACAGTTTCTTCAGGAGGGGGCGCACCAAAGCATGTTTTAGTGGTGCAGGAAACACCCCCTCCCGCAAGGACGCATTTATTATTGCCCCGACCCAGCCTCCTGTCACCACCTTTGAAGCTTTCACTAACCAGGAGGGATATCCTCTGGTCTCAGCCAGGTTTTGGTGATGCATTCCAGGTCGCCCCCCCCCCCCCCCAAGATGGCATCTGCAATCAGGGGAGCCTTATTACACACCGACCTGGCATTCATCAGCAGCAGCCTAAGGGAGGGGTCACTCTGGATCTGCTGCTCAGGGCCTGGAGGAGCAACCAAGGGGCTGGAGCGGGGAACAGATACTAAACATCTGTCCCGCGCTCCCCAAGTGCGGCCCGCCTCATCTTCTGAATGGATATGAGCCTCAAGTTCACTGACTCAGATCCAGGAAGAGCTTTATGGCAAGAACAAACATTCTTGAGGGGTTTTGTTGTTCAGTCGCACAGTCGATTCCGACCCTTTGCGACCCCATGGACCATTTTCCTCCAGGCACCTCTATCCTCTACCATTCTCCTCAACCTGCCAAGCTCTGTGCCCATTGTGTCCACAATACCATCTATCCATCTCATCTTTGGACGCCCCCTTCTTCTCTTGCCCTCCACCTTTCCCAGCATCAAGGCCTTCTCAAGTGAGTCCTCCCTTCTCATTTGATGTCCAAAGTACTTTAGCTTCATCTTCACTATTTGTCCCTCCAATGAACAGTCAGGATTGATTTCCTCCAGTATTGACCTATTTGTTCTCTTTGCTGTCCAAGGGACTCTCAGGACTCTCCTCCAACACCACATCTCAAATGCATCTATTCTTCTGCGCTCAGCCTTCCTAATGGTCCAGCTCTCACACCCTTACATTACCGCTGGGAATACCATTGCTTTGACTATGCGAATTTTTAAGAGGAAAACCAAATTAGAAGATGGCGGAAGGAGCTCACTGGGAAAGGAACATCATTAAAGGTGGATATAGCTGATGATCTCAATCTCCCCTACATCATCTGGAGGACCTTGAATAAGCTGAGAGTCGGAGTCCCTAAATGCAAGACCAGCATGCTCAGGTGGGGACTGCTGGTGGACAACAACACCCAGAGTGAATGTGGAGAGACAGAGAGTCTGGCCTATTTGCTGGTCTGCTGATTGCTGCCAGAGACATGCACCAATGAGGACTTGATTTGGGCAACAACAAAGCAAAGAAAGTGGCTTTGTTTTGGCAGTCCAGGGTCTGATCAGGACGAGAAAGAGAGAGATGGAAAACATGAGAATTGTTTTAATGCAGCAGCTGATGAATTAATTGGGAAGCTCCCAATTCAGAACTTGCATCACTACTAGATGCCTTGAAACATGCCCTTCGCTCTAAGCTTCAGCCCCTCAATCCTCAGCATGGAGAGGCCACTGGATACCCACAGGGTTAATTAGGACAGCTGCAATTATGCTTATGAACTGTTCTGACATGTCCAAAGTACCATATAAATTCAAAGTGTTACTGCAATACAGTACTGACATTTCCATTTAAAGCAAGACCCCCTATGAAAGATAAAACAGCTGTAACACAACAAGAGCTAACATTTTATTTCACGGCAAAAACTACGCACATACAAAGTGAATCAACTGAGAGGGTACTTTTGTTTTCCACCTTAGAGAAGCAACTCAAGACCACGTGTGCAAGTTAAGTCGTCCCCCCCCCCAATTTTATTGTCACATTCACCTTCTGAGGTGTTAGACTGAAAGACTGTAACTTACTCGGGAGAGCAATTTGAACCAAGCCATAAATAGCCATGCTAAGATGGAATATCACAGTGTCAAGAAAAGAACTACTGTAGAAGCAAAGACACCACTGAGAACCCAGAAAACTGACATGAAGAGGCAACACACAAAGCCTAAATCTGATTGATTAACACAACATAGGGCAGTGGTAGCAAGCCTATGGCACATGTACCAGAGATGGCACTCGGAGCCCTCTCTATGAGCACCCATGCAGTCACCCAGCACAGACTTTGCCCTGCCCCTCTGCCCAGCAGCTCAATGGGAGTATTTCTTTCCTCCCCTGTAGTTGTGTTGGCACCTTGAGATAAGTAAGTGGGTTTGGGGTTGCAGTTTGGGCACTCAGTCTCTAAAAGATTTGCCATCACAGACATAGCTGATTTTTGCTTTGTGTCCTCCTTATGTCTAAAGGAAGCCAACACAAATGCTGAAAATTATCATGTGAACATCTGTGGCTTCACAAAATAGCTCAGAATTGACCAAATATGGTTATCAGGTTAAATCTGTAGCCTTTGCATCTCAGAACGTAGTGGCATAGTAACTGTAAATAAGAGTCAGGAGACTCCCCAACCAGTGCCTAGAGTTGCCATTGGTCTAGTGATATGTACACATTCCTTGCAAATTGGTCAAATGTGGGGATAGCAGGACTGAAAGTCTGCCAGACAAATAGCTGACTTCCCTAAAATATGTTTACAATATCAGACAAAAGAGTAATGTGATTGTCTAGCTTGTCTCTAGCTGTTTAAGATTAATTGATATGATGCTCAGTTACATCTTAGTGGAAGTAGTTTCTCTGGAAACCGTAAGTGTTCTGTCTCTGTAGCTCCAATCAGCTGTTATGACTATACTGAATCACTGTTTGTTTTAAACAAGAATCCTACTAGCTGTTATATCTTTTATGTCTAGTTGGTGCTGTTCAAGCAGACTACAACACTATGCTGCCTGTCCAGTAGCTTGTGGCTATTGTAGCAAGCCTGTAGCAACACTTCTCTAGCCCTGGTATATGTATGAAGGGCTCAGGTTCCAATAAGGTTTTGCTAGGCTATTGTTCTTTATTACTGTCATAATTTTTGATCGTTCTGCCTTCATGGTTCTACTGCCCACCTCCCATTTATTTCCCACTTGGCTATACAGTCCTTGCTGACACCTTTTGGACTTCAAATCGCAAACAAATGTATAAAAAAAAATTAGGCCATATATCTAGGTTTCTTTTGGAACCCTACAGTAACTGTATCCACAAATTCTTGAGAGAGCCCAAAACACCTGTTTATGTTTTGACTGACATGCCAAACACAAAAGGACAAGGTTTTGCTTCTAGACACCAGACACTGACCATTAATTTATTTTTTTTAAAAAATTAAGCCAACAGCTCACATCTTAACCACTAAGCCAGTGATGGCTAACCTATGGCACGGGTGCCAGAGGTGGCACTTTGAGCCTTCTCTGTGGGCACCCATGCACTCACCCCAGCACAGAGTTTGCCCCGCCCCTCTGCCGCAGCAGCCCAATGGGAGTGTATCCTTCCTCCCCTGTTGCTGTGTTGGCACTCTGCAATTAATAAGTAGGTTTGGGGTTGCAGTTTGGGCACCCGGTCTCTAAAAGGTTCGCCATCACTGCACTAAGCCATGCTATACATGGGGTGTGCTAAAGGGTGGATGACATAGAGCTCTCCAAGGTGCTGAAGTAACAGAGGCACTTCTGTTGCATTGATTGATTGATTGATTGATTGATTGATTGATTGATTGATTGATTGATTGATTGATTGATTGATTGATTGATTGATTGAATTTCTATACTGCCCACTCGACCAAAGCCGACTCAGGGCGGTTCACAATCATGGATAAAAACAGATAAAAACAGAGTTAAGAACCCACCCATAAAAATTCTAGAATAGTAAATGCTTTCTCTCTGCTGGAGGTTCAGGTTATGAGTTCACAAAGGACATGAATGAGCTTTTCAAGGTGAGTCTAAAGTAAATCATGATGCTCCCTTATTAACAAACTCTTCTCTAAGAAGCAACCAAATATATGGTGTGGTTGGCTGTAGTTTACAATTGCATTTGACATTTTGGGTAACTTGGCTTCAGCATTCTACAAAACCCAGACTCCATAAATGAGGGCACAGTCACTCAGAACCCTATTTCTACCATAGCTGTCAAGTATCCCTTATTGGCCAGGAAAACCCCTTATTTTACCCTCTTTCCCGCCATCATCCCTTATTAATTAGACTGCAATGCCCTATTGCCGCCACTGGAGGGCAGCACAGGATAAGCATAGCTGTCAAGTATCTCTTATTTGCCGGGAAATTTCCCTTATTTCCAAATCCAAAACTTGACAGGTATGATTTCTACAGTTTTAAAATAGAGGGTGAAAGCTATTTCACATATTCTAATATGTGGTCTTCATGAAGCCTGGTAACATTTCTAGTATTTTTAATGGCTACATTTACTTTTATTTCTCATTCAGGCTAGTTTAGATAAATTCACAATAGTTTAGAAGCCCTGGTGGGACAGCAGTTAAACTGCTGTACTACAACCAAAAAAAGGTTGTGAGTTCAATCCTGAGCAGGGCTCAAGGTTGACTCAGTCATCCATCCTTCTGAGGTCAGTAAAATTGAGTACACAGCATGTTGGGGGCAAAATGCTAATTAACTTGTGAGCCGCCCAGAGAGTGTACTAAGTGATATGGGGCAGTATGTAAGTGTGATTGCTTTGCTTTGCTTTAAATGAACAGTAGCGGCTGGCTTTAGCTTTAAGCATCTGTTCTAATGGGTTTCAAAATTAAACATTTTTTAAAGCATACAGTGGTATCTGAATAAAGCAACTACAGCAAAACCCCGACTTACATATGCCTTGAGTTACATGACATTTGACTTACATAATGATTTAGTGCTAAAACCTGATTTACACGATTTCCTATGGGTTTGCTTTGAGTTACATAAAGATTATTTTTCCTCTGGATTTGCTTCGAGTTACGTAAAAATTCATTTCCCTACGGGTTTGCTTCGATTTACATAAAAAGGTCACTTTTCCCATGGGTTTGCTTCGAGTTACATAAAAAATTAATTTTTCCTATGGGTTTGCTTTGAGTTAATGTACATAAAAAATGATTTAAACAAAAGCCTACAGAACGGACTTTTTACATAAGTAGGGGTTTTACTGTACTAGCTTCTGTGCTACAGGATTGTCCCTTGTAGAATTTTGTCCACAAAAAAAGCACTGAAAGAATAATGCAACATTTTTCTCCACCATCACTCCCTGTCCAAGATGTCATTCAAAGACTATCAATTTCCCAAAAGATGAATCTCTTCCAAGTATTCTATCAAAAATCCTCTAGATTTGGATGAGGAGCCCCAGCTCATGGGTAAATTATTTGTCAATAACACTACCTAGTAGGGATGGAGAATCTCTCAGATAGTGGTTAGACACAAACTCTTACGAGTCCCAATCAGCATTTCCAATGGTTAGGGATGATGGGTTCTTAGTTTTAAAGATCTGTAGCCTAAAATGCAATGGGCTTCATATGCTTGTAAGAGAACAAGGGAAGCTTAAAAACAACAGCAATTTGCCCTTCTACAACTGAAGGCTTCATCACCATCATTAACATCAATGCTTCCCTGATATATAGTAGAAGAAATGAATACATTAGAAGACTGGGGTTAGGGAAAAGAATATTCCTCTCCATATATTGCACACAAAATTTCTATTACTGCCTAATTCAGAAACTCTTGTTACAGGTGAGGGATACATTATATGGCACCCACAAATCCTTTCCGAGACCAACAGTGATCAGTAGTCCAATAGTACATGAATGCTTCTAATCCACTTTTAATCACCACACTTCAGGGCAACAAACATCATAAAATACATTCATTGTATGAGGAAATAAGTGGACAGGCAGTCTGAAATCAAGTACCAATCAGTTTAACTGGATGCCCCAATGTTCTGCTGTTTGGGAAGAGAAAGAAATACCTTTGTTCACAATTCCACAAAATGCATAATTTCAGCAACTTCAAATCCCCCTAGTCTTGGTGAGTGCTTCTCCCCCTCTGCAAAAAAAAAATGTTTATCGTCAAGTGAGGACCATGTAAACCAGTGATGGCGAACCTTTTAGAGACCGGGTGCCCAAACTCAACAAGCTGCCATCTGCAATGCAGAGGGGCGGGGCAAACTGTGCTGGGGGATGGAGGAAGCACTTCCACTGGGTTGCTGGGCAGAGGGGCAGGGCAAACTGTGCTGGGGCAATAGCGCATGTGCCCACAGAGACGGCTCTGAGTGCCCCCTCTGGCATGTGTGCCATAGGTTCGCCACCACTGATCTAAACCTTTTTCATTTCCTCTTTAAAACTTCATGACCAATGGTCTGGTCCTTTATACTGAGTGCAAAGCCTGGTATCAAAATGATATCACTAGTACCCAAAGTGTTAGCTCAATTGCACACTAAAACCATGTGAATGGTAGCTACCTTGTGCAAAAGTAAAATAAAGCCATTTTAACATGATACTGTATATCCCTCATGTCAATGCTCTTCAGCCTACCTAAATGTTCTCTTGTGCAGTTTTTGTTACACAATATGTTCTCTTGTGCAGTTTTTGTTACACAATATGTGCATGGATGTGGAGAAGAGTACTGAGCCCTCTGTGCTGTCATCAGAGTTACAGTGTGAAGAGACTTTGGCATTTAACGGATTGGCTGACAAACTAAAAGAGGATATATGCATAGTATGTATACATATGCTCATACACGCTATAGCATTTATAGTAAATATAATAATAGTGTGCTGTGAAGCTGATGCCAGCTTTCCAGGATGTTCTAGGTAGAGAGAATATTCAGAAGTGTTTTGCCCTTTCCTTCTTCTGAGTGTCCCCTGGAGCTGGGCAACTTACAACTGCACAAACTGGAACTTCTCCCAGGAGACACAGTGTGGAGTTGAACTTCCAACCTCTGGCACTGCATCCAGATAACTAAATCACAGAGTTATCCAGCAGCTCTATTTCTAGTAAAAGCTCTGATGCAATAATGCTGCATTAGCATGCTACAAGTGAATCGCTGGCATCTTTAAACAAGATATGAAAACCATATATTTGCTTCGAAAATCATCTTCAATGCATCACTTGGAGCTGAGAAATATTCCCACAGCCGTACCCTAATATCCATCTCCTACTCAGCCCTGTCACAGTGAGTGATCCAGCTGTAATTGTACAGGTCAATACCTCCTCTCCTGAGGACTGGCATTTCCTTCTCTTCAGTTTGCACATATATCTCCACTGTATTTAAATTACTGGAAATAGCTTCATTGCCATTCTAAGAGCATAGCTATGCTACAAACTTTTTGTCACTTTGAAGTCAGGGTGGGCAAGATTGTGGGGCTGACATTCCATTCCTTCGAAAAGCCCTGCATCGTGGGGCGGTGTTATGGCCCAGACACCCAGACAAACCGGTCGGCCAACGGCAGCTGCACCAGAGGTAGGAGAGAGTCTTACTTTTCAGTCCAGAGAGTATAAGCAGAGTCATCGTTCTGGGTAGCAAACTGTAGATACAAGGATAATCCAGGGACGTTGTCAGGGTCACAGGCAAAGGTTCAGGTTTTCCAAGATCAGAGGTTCAGGTAACTCAGTGTTGGGATCCAAGATGGATTGCTCCAACAAGAGCTTGCCAGCACATCCCTTCTTTTATGGAGACTCAGGACTCGCAGCTAATAGTCATCCCTGGAAGTGTGCCCTAGCCCTTCTCCGTCTCAGCTGCAGATTTTGTCTTAAGAGAGCCAGGCACCTTTCAGACATGCTGGGTTCTGATCAGTCCTCCAAAGTGCTGACACCTGGTGCTCTTGTCAACCCCCATCATCCTGACTGGCTTGGCCACGAGAAGCTGGCTCCAAACTGACAAAAGGCTGCGGGGCTGGTGCCATGTCCATCTCCTCATGATCAGAGCCCGGATCTGGACTCTCAGCAGGCTGAGGGACCGGCAACAGGTCCTCTTCAGACTCCAACTCCAGATCAGAGCTGGCTGCAGGCTGATGGGCTGGCCAACTGTCCTCCTCCTCCTCCTCACACCCGGGATCCCAGGCCACAACAGGTAGGTAGATGGTTTTCCCTCTACAGAAAACCCAAGGAGATGGGAAAATAGCACTATTGTTGCACCTTTCCCTCCTGTTGGCCCTGTAAGGTGGGACTTCCAAGGTTTAAAAAGACTGACCTTGGGCATAGCAAGGAGTTCTGGAACCAGGCTTTTCATGCCTCTGGTCTTAGAAAATCGTATAGTAGCTGAGAAAACATAAGAGATAATCCTAAAGGCAGCATGGTTCACAAGCTATTTTTCTTTTATGTTGTTAGTGTTTCCCTTTCAGTATACAATGCAGTTCTTTCCATTCTATTTTTGCTTCCTTCCACATACTTCATCTGCATTTCTCTCCTTCTTGCTGACCCTCCCTCAAGGCTGATTGACTCTGAACTGCTGCCTATTGTTTTCATGGTGTCTGACAAATGCCCAGGTACTTGTTCTGTTATGTTTAATAATATCTGTGCAATTATGCTAAAAATCATGCATCGAGCTAAAATGCTGGTGAAGTCAGCAAAGAGAGAGTCATATCCAGTGATGCCTTTGCAATGCAAACACCTCATCCCTACTGCAGCGTCATAACATATATATACCGTGTTATTTTGTAAGAACTACAAGCCTTACTAGCTTTTCATGAAATGCCAAGCAAGAGCTGCAGTTGGCAGTGACAACTTGTAAAGATCAGGTGTTTTGACGCACAAAGAAGTGTTTTCTACCAGGATTATGTACAATCTGTAGTGTCTTAAAACTGGGTCCACACTTGGCACATTCAATTGGTAGGTTAGTCAGAATTTTGATGCCTGAGAAGATATTTAAAGGAACAACGAAACTTTCAATTCATTCCCTTCTATGCATTCCCAAAACAACCTGGTTCTATGCTAAGACACTATTTGCCATCTAACCAAGTGTAACCTAAAGTGACTTCTGTGAATAAGGTCATCAGTTAAGCAGGAATGGAGAATACATGACCTTTAATACAGTGTTGGATACAAATTCTTATCTGTTCCAGCTGCCAAAGATACAAGAGCCAATGGCTAGCAATTGTGGACTCTTAAATTTAAATGTCTCTTTCCTGAAATCCAGTGGATCAGAAATTCAGAGTTTATAAACACACAACAGGATTTGTTCTCATTTTCAATAAGATTGATCATGTTTTTCTTCTCATTTTGGTTTACACTTTTAAAAAAGCCAATTGATTCAATGTCTGTTTGTGCTATTGTGCCACCAATGCCTGAATCTCTCTCATGGATTTGAGCTGGATAGATAATATAATATTAGGAATAGGTCCTAACCTTAGCTCCCTCCCACCCCTTTTGTACTTTACTTTTCTTATGCCTGCTGCTGGCACTAATTTCTGCAGCCCTTTGCCCTTTGTGTGTTATACATGCCTGTCTTCATGATAGGGTGAATGGCAAACATGACACACACACAATAATGATCAGATACTCTACCCGCACATGATAGCAGTGGCTTAGTGGTTAAGATGCTGAATTTGATGACCAGAAGGTCGGAAGATTAGCAGTTTGAGACCTGAGTGCTGCACAACAGTGTCCCTGCTCCTGCCAACCTAGCAGCAAAAAAGTAAGAAATTGCAAGTTGATACATAGGTATCACTTCAGTGGGAAGGTAAATAGCATTCCCTGCACTTCAGTGACTAGTCATGCCTGCCACATTACCACAGAAACGTCTATAAACGCAGACAGTGCTGGCTCTTGGGCTGTAAATGGAGATGAACACTGCACTCTAGAGTTGGATACGACTGGCTATCGAGTAAGGGCAACATTTACCTTTACCTTACTCTACCCACTGGGGCAGTAAATACTAAACGAAGGTGATTCCTTCTCCTTTCAAAAATAATTGTTCCCATTCCCCCTCCTTCCCACCCTGCTGTGCAGTATTTGCTTGAGTGGTGCACTTTTTCAAACCTTCCATCCCAGAAAGGGTTATATATTACTCCTGTGCTATTCTTTTAAAGTACAACATATCCCCCAAGGGACTAATTGAGCAAGAAAGCATCCTCCTTCTTAGTGTTTTGTTTTTGTTTTTCGGCCTTGTGCCTAAGAAACACTGAATCTCATTTGAAGCAATAAATCGTTTAGCTAGCAAGCAGTAGTCTTTCCCCCCACTGTGCCAGCTGTTGTGTGGGACTGTGAGAGAGATCGACCACCCCACAGCCTTCAGGCTTTCCACAGGCAACTTCATTCAGAACTTGCTGTTTTCTACTGTTTCAAGGGTTTATGTGTGTTGTGCCGCAGGGGATTTATAATCTGATTTCAAGAACTAATAAACACAAACAATGATTAAGCAAGCAAGCAGCACCCTCTTTCTCATTCAGAGCCACCCCATAGCCTCCCTCTCCTGTGTGAACTGGGATTGCCCACGAAAGGTCACACATGCTACAGGGGTCTACTATGCCATAACTTTCAGGCTATCAAGAGCAAGCCTAGGACAGCCTCTTCTGTCTCTAAGAGACTCAGAGTGACCTGCTGTTGCATGTCAGATGCATTCACGGAGATGCTGGAGGTGAGAGCAAGGAGTAAATTGCACAACGGCTTAGGATGAGTGGAAAGAAAGGAAAGAAGGGACAAAGGAAACAAATAGGAGCTTTGTTTACACACTGACACCAAAGCAGTGAATGATGGCCCTGAATTGCACATCCCCAGTTCAGGTCAGAGTCCTTTATTTGGTCCACATTCATGGACCAAATATGAAAATATTAGGGTACCAAAAGAAAAGGAACTAAAAATCAGCTCAGAATGAATCTGTGGTGATTTGCAAGACAAATATATCAGGACAAAATGAAGCAGGTAGCCGTTGTGTACTCTTAGTTGTTACTCATACACAGATGTACTACTGCTCACACAAAAAGTTACTATTGTACTACTACTTCTTCTTCTTCTTCTTCTTCCACTGCCGCCACCACCGCTGCTGTCCTGAAAATACAATGCAGTGGCCTGCCATTTGCCTTCCGCATCTCAGTGTGACCCCCATACCACTGATCCAGTTCCATGAGTCACTTTCTGGTCCTGAGCCCTTTTGGCATGCAAAGTCCTCCTCAGCCCCAGGCCAGTTTTGATGAAGCTGCTGCCCTCTATCAAGATGGATTCAAGTGGGGTTTAATCCACCTGGGGACCATCACCCTTCCCTATGGACCTCAGCACCCAGGGCTGTTAGTCCTCAGGGTTGTAAGCAGTGATGGGCATCAGCAGGTTTGCACCAGTTCGCCAGAACCGGTAGCAGAAATTCTGGCTGGCCCAACCCATCCACGCCCATCCACGCCCACCATACCACGCCCACAGTGTGGTAGTAATTTTTTTTTTTAGCCCACCACTGGTTGTAAGGTTAGTTAACCGCTGCCTGACACTCTGCGTTGAATGTCAGGCTGCGGTTAACTAACCTGACAACCATGGGTAAATAAGCAGGCTGGCAATTCTACTCTCATTCCTGGCAATACCATAGAGAAGAACTGTCCTTCATAGTTGATAGGATGGAAACAAATGATGGCTTGCCACAGGGTTGAAGGCTGCATGAAATTCCCCTAGTGACAATCCCAGAGGACTCTTCCCCAGCAAATTAGAGTTGCCAACTGCTAAACTTTCAAGTTGGTCTTTCACAGTTCTTGACCATCAACAAGTTCCAAACTTGTCAGCCATACGAGTTTCTAAACTCCTATTTTTGGCACTCAAACGTCGCAAGATTAAAACTGACAGTATTGACTCGGGCCTATTAACATAGAGTATGTATATCCTGAAGGTAAAGATTGTTAGGCTTAAATGTTAGTTTAAATCTCTGTGCGTTATTTTGTGCTGACTGACGGTCGAATAAAGATATGTATGTATGTACAAGTTCCAAAGTTAGTCTTGAAGAAAAAGAATTAGGGTGTTTTTTACTCTGATGTTTCAGGAGATGCAAAAGTTGTGAAGGGTCTGGACTTCATATGCAGCTATTCTCTGAGTTAAAATAAATGGGTTGATTGGATCACTATTCAGTTTTTGGAATAGTGGAAGCTCCTTTCCTTCAAAATACTGTATTTATATCACCCCTTTCTCCTCAAAAGGAACCAAGGCCGCTTACAGCCTCCAATGAACAAAGCTTTTTGTTGCACATTCTAAGACTCATTGTATCCCTTTGTACTTAATACCATTATTACCAGATATTTCGGTCCCGTTAAGGTTTTTCTTATAATATAGAATATTTTAAGTAACTACAAGACATTATGAAATCAGAACTAGTCAGTTGGTGTGCTTATACGTTCTGTACTCGATAATCTCATTAAATCAAAGATCCCAACAATAACTGCAGCACAGTTTTTGTTCATGGGCTCTATTTCAGTCCCTTCTACCTCTCTCGTTATCTAAGGTGGGTTTAAGATGCACCACGAATGTACCGCCAACCAAGGAATATGCAGCTCAAATCATTGAGCCCATCCCTTATTCACCAATAATGTCAAAACAAACTTGGAGAAGGAGGACTGAGGAATAGTTTATGTCTCTGAATGGCAACAAGCTCACTATGGCAGCCACACATGATGACTAGAAGTCTGTGGTATGGATGATATGGACATGTCTGTTCTAACCATTCTACATTAAAAACGACAAAGTCCCCTCAGCCATGACAGATACATTATCTGGGCAGAAAGGAACACACTTAGAATTTTCTGTAATATAAGTGTACTGATGTGCATTTCCACAGTTTCCACTTGCCCCAAAATCCTGGGAAGGTCATTTAGGCAGGAGCGATTGAGGAGCCTTTGTTCTCCCTCAGTCCCTGAAACTACAATTCTCACACTTTCCTGATAAGCAAACATCTGTTTTTCTTGTGTTTGGGCCTTTGATTAATGCTCAGTAAAAGGTAAAGGTCACCCCTGCTAGAAAGCCAGTTGCATCCGACTCTAGGGTTCAGTGCTCATCTCTGTTTCATATCCGAAGAGCCAGCGCTGTCTGCTTCTGCAGACGTTTCCGTGGTCATGTGGCAGGCACACGGAATGCTGTTTACCTTCCCACCGAAGTGGTTCCCTAATTATCTACTTGCAATTTCTTGCTTTGAAAACTGCTAGGTTGGCAGGAACTGGGACAAAGACGGGAGCTCATTCCGTCCTGCAGTACTCGGATATCAAACTGCTGACCTGCCACCTTCCAGTCAGCATCTTAGCCACTTGAGCCACTGCTCAGAAGTTGCAACTAATAGGGACTGCTGTTGGAAGCTCATGGCATTCCCTGAATGCCTCTGTTGCTGTTTGATCCTGAACCAGCAAAGTGAGGCATTTGTCTTGGGTGGCAAAATACCAAGAGGAGAATCAAATTAGAGTGATCGCCACCCCCAGCCACTTCAAGGGCTGTACTATGGCTGCCTCTCCCCAGGGCTCAGTTTGCTGTCACAATCATCCTCTCACACTTGCATCATTCTCTTTCTCCTGGCTTCCACTGTTACCTATTGCCTCCGGGGCCCCTCTCTCTCACTACATAAGGGGCCAAATGAAGAGCCAGCAAAAAAAGGGGGGAAGAGAGATAAAGAGATACAGTTGAGCTTATTTCCAAAGCAGGTAGACAATGAAAGGTGGTGTGGCAGCAGTGGTGACGGATGACAGCAGATACAGGCTTTCTTGTGTCTGGTCGTGGGAGATTTTGTGGCCAGTGTTGACATAACATAACTTGATTCCAGGTTGTTTCTGAGCACAATTCAAGGTTAATTTTTAACCTTGGGACCTGGGTGCAGATTAAGGACCCTCCTGTAGTCACATGGACCTGCATCTCCACTGAGATTTTCAACAGATGCTTTCATCACCACTGGCAGAGCAGGTGACAGTGCCACAGGACAGGATATCTTCAGTTATGGTACCTGAGCTTGGTTAGAATGCTTTCTTCGAGGATTCTCCTCAAAGCAGAACCTCACAGTCCTTGCAAGGCCAAACCAGACTCCGTGCATAGCATGTTTATAGAGGTATGCTCCCCAAAGTGGTAAAAGATGTCTATTCTTCTCACTCATTTTGCATGCTTTGCTTTGTAGCTGATCACTGAAATATAAAACATGGCTTAATTTACAAGCCTGATTGTTGGGGCATCTATCTTTGATTTAATCCTATTGTACAACTGGCTCACTACAGAGAATACATTCTTCAGTAACAACTGCTTTGTTTCATCAAAGCCTCTGGGCTGGAGCAGTTTTTTTACTTCCTCTTGGTTTGATGTTTTGGCATAATGCTGTTGTACATTTATTTTAATTCTTTTTCTGCATATTAATTTCGTATATAGTTTTACTTCATTGCCGTGGTTCTTTAAGCTGCATGTTGCTATGGTGGGTTGTGACAAAAAACAGCTTACAATGTAAAGTAACATATGTAATATATAAAGTGGGCTGTAATAAAACATAAAGTAACATAATCTAATGTAATGGCTGAATCCTGTTGCACAGCTTTGCGTGCTTAATGGTGATGACCTAATGACCACAGATTAAAGGCAACTTGCTGCTAGTTAAAAGCAATTACAGGATGCACACAACTTGTCCATAAAGAAATGAGATTCCATGTGTGCCAAAAAAAACAAGGTAAGGTAAAGGTCACACTGCTCGAAAGCCAGTCATATCCAGCTCTAGGGTTCAGTGCTCATCTCTGCTTCATAGCTGAAGAGCCAATGCTGTCTGCGTTTGCAGATGTTTCTGTGGACAAATGGCAGGCATGCCTATACTGGAGTGCATGGAATGCTGTCTACCTTCCCACCGAAGTGGTCTCTATTTATCTACTTGCAATTTCTTGCTTTTGAACTGCTAGGTTGGCAGGAACTGAGACAGAGACGGGGAGTTCACACCGTCATGCAGCATTCAGGTCTTGAACTGCTGACCTGCCGACCTTCCAGTCGTCAAGTTCAGTGTCTTAACCACTAAGCCACCGCAGTCCCTAAAACCCCCAAAGGAGTCCTCTAATCAGCTGTGATTTGCCATAGCTACTGATATCAACACCATTTTGTATATTGTATCATCTATTTACTTTGAATATTGTTGATTTATGTTGTGATTCTTGTGAGCCACCCTGAGTCGGCGTATGCTGAGTGGACGGCATACAAATCGAATAAATCAAATCAAATAAAATCACTTCATTTGAGACTGCATGGCAAACTTGCAGCCTATATGACACGATACATAACAAGCACTTGTCATCAGCCTGTTTTTCCTAACACTCACAGCCGGACGTGCCACACTTTCCTATCAGCCTGATGCAGAGGGAGGTTTAACTTCTAATCAAGCGACACTGGCTGCCCTTCTTTGTGTTTCCATTTTGAAGAGTGGAGGTGTTGAAGGCAAGGCAGAGGGCCAAACGCTATCACCAAAGTAACATTTCCTCCAGCATCCTTTATCCCTTGAGCAGTAATTGTTTGACAGCGCCTTGATGGCTTGACAGAATGTCAGGTAACAATGGCATGCCACTAAATATAACCCGACATTAATTCCACAGCTTTAGTGGGGGTTTGGAAGAAAACTAGCCACTTTTGGGTGGAGCTTTTGGTAAAGAGTAAGCATGGCATTTGCTGCCAACTTGGATGGAAGAGTTGCTAAGACAAGGTGATTAATTATCCTCTTCATGTTTACTTCTGTGAACTGGAGCCTCCTTCCTATCTTTGACATTTTCCCCCTGCCTCTTTAATGAATCTACTTAAAAGGGAGGAAATTGGTTTTCATTTGGACAACAAAGAACCGTGGTTTTTAGAAGGGAAAAAGGCTGCATTTCACACAATGTGTTTGTTTCTAAAAGAGATGAGATCCACTCTAAATGGCAGGTAGCCCAAAAATAAAGGTTTCTGGATAAGGGATTTTCAGCTAAGAACTGAGGAGCAGCATCACCTTTTTTCTCTCCTTCAAAACTATATTGTATCATTGTGTCATTTTTTAAAACTCCCACCCCACTCCCATCCCTGGAAAACTAATGTCTTCTTCTTCCTCCTCCTCTTCCTCTTCACCATGTCTAGGCTAAATTTGAAACTGCCAAAACGAAGGCACCTTTTGGTGAGTTCATTCTGCAGTTCCTTTCGGCTGACCCAGTGTGAGAAAGATTAGCTGGCAACTCTAATCTTGCTGTTACCAGGGTACACCTGATTGTGGTTCAAAAATACCACAATCTTCGAGGACGCTCTTTCTGGGTACCCCAACGAATTAGTGTCCCTTTCTGCCATATGTCTAAGAATAAATGCATTGTCAAAATTTAAAATGGCCCAAAATATCAACTTCTGAAGACAATCCGAATGAAACAA
This sequence comes from Bradypodion pumilum, assembly GCA_035047305.1. Lineage (NCBI taxonomy): Eukaryota > Metazoa > Chordata > Lepidosauria > Squamata > Chamaeleonidae > Bradypodion > Bradypodion pumilum. The sequence goes on along the minus strand of JAWDJD010000002.1, from coordinate 280,666,100 downwards.
TTTCAACTAATGTTTTTATTTATTTATTTCTAAACAATTGTTTCTGGGAAAATAAAAATCATTACTGAGAAACTCAGATCCATGCCTCCAACCTCACAGAAATCGTTATGAACAGCTTGTTGAGATTTAAAGGTTCTGTTGAGAAAACTCTCCCCAAAATATGTTGGAACAAGATCCAGACAAACCATTTAAAACTCAGAGTTGTCCACACTGGCCCTTTTGGTGTGGGTTGGTGCAGTGTAAAAGTCACAGCTGCCAGGGAGGAAGACCAATGTGTAATTTGGTCCTAGTATTCAAATGGCATATCAACTACAAGTAACTTCAAGGAACTCTTTATCTCATTCCGTTTTGAATTGAACATTTCCCCAGCTCGTCTGCAAAGGGACAAGGGAGGTGAATTTGCTTTTCCATCTGCTATATTGTTGTTGATGTGCTGATTCACTTAGGTCAGAGATGGCGAACCTTGGCACGCCAGCTGTTATTGGACTTCAATTACTCCTGCTAATCAAGGCTCCTGGGAATTGAAGTTCAAGAACAGCTGGAGTGCCAAGGTTAACCATCACTGACTTAGGTTAAATTAAACGAAAACATTTTTCTTTGCCTTTCTGTGTAATTAGTCTATGAAAACCATAGTTGTGGGAAATTTCTTTCTATTGGCAATACACGGAAAAGCAAAGAAAAATTAAATTTAATCTAAGTAAATCAGAACATCAGCGACAATCTAGCAGATGAGATAAAAATAATTTCACTTCCCCTGCCCCTCTGTAGATGAGGAGGAAAAGTGTTCAATTTGCCAACATCCTTAAGTAGCTTATAAAATAATAGAAATTAACCCAGGAAGGAGCCTTTGACAGCTTCAAGCCTCTATTGTAGTCTGCTCCTGGCAACCACATGTGCTGGAATGGACTAAATTATGGCTCATCAACCTGCAACAAATAATAAAATCCTCTGACAGGGGCTCAGAAAGATGTGGGTTGGAGCAAATTGGTCTGCACTAGCAATTTACAATTGTAGACACTAGAAAAAAGAGCAAGCCAATCCACCCCAACAGCCCACTGAACAGCAAAACAAATGTCTGTGTAGACAGTGTAATGAGAGAGAATCTGAACGTTTTTACCATGTAATTAGTTACACAAACATGCTTGTGTGATTTACTTAGTCTGGTGAGTCATGCTGTGGAGAAATGAAACTGTTTCTCGCTGTTATTGTTTTGAATTCTTTAACAGCAGGGCTTCGTGCCAAGTTTAAAAAGTGCCTTTAGCGGCGCACTTAATTATTAAGATGAGTATTTACCCATAAGGACATTCTCAGGTTCACACACTTTGGTCCCAAGGGTTCAAGCATCCAAAAGTGGGTGAAGGGCAACCTTCAAGCGACCTTAAAGCAACCCTGAAGTGACCTTGACGTTGGGAGATGGGCAATCCCTGATAATGATCTAATCCCAAGGACATCCATTTCCTGTGGGAAAACAGGTGCATCACTCCTTATAAAACACCCTTTTTAAAGGGCTGTCAGAGAGAGCTAGAAAAAAACTACAGACTTCTTCCGGAGGACTTCATGGAAGCCTTTGAAGCTGAAAGGAACAAATTCCTAAGGGACTGAGAATGGACATCTAAAGCGAGATGCGGCCTTGGAGGCTGTTCCTTAAGAAGATAATAGAAATGAGTCTATGGACTTAGTCTTATTTCCAGAGGCTGCACTTAGATGAAATTCCAGCCTTGATACTTTGACAATTTTCTGACACCTTCAGACTTTGAAGATTTTTTTTTGATAGCTTGACTAGCTACACTTAGAGAATAACCACACTTTGTTATTTTCTAGGGACCAAGTATTTAGAATACAGTAATACCTCATACAAAGTCCGCTTCGTACAACATCGAATTCATACATCATCACCTAATTCCTTTTAAAAAGTTGCCTCATACAAAGTCGCTGCGACTTTGTATGAGGCATTGGGTTTTTCCCCAGGTTGCATTGTGCCTGGGCAGTATAAAAGGCAGGATGCATGCGTGCATTGCTCTTTGTGGGTTTTGCATGAGGTGAAGAGTGTTTAGGAGTGGTTTTGAGCGCGATTTGGATTTTTTTGAATTTTTTGTCAAAATATTTGGAAGCATTCCTGGGATTTTTGCAGTATTCTTCAGGTTGTTGGACCATTCTTTGGCACAGTGGAAAGGCAGGTAAATGAGGTTTTCTGTTTCTGATTGGTTTGGGGTGGGTAGATGGATAGGGGAGGGCAATTTTTTGGTGGATCGGGCAATTGTCCTTGCTTCCATCCAGTAATTGTTTACAGTAGCTTGTACAAAATAGATGATGGGCCACATATGGCTGCAGATTAACATTGTGCTGCATGATGGGACATGTTAACGTTTAAACCTGCACTTCACAAAGTTTTCAAAAGTTAAAAACTTGTTGTATGGTTTGTCCCCTAAAATCAGGGTTGTTTGACATGTTTTTGTAATGTATTTAGCCTTTAGACAAAGTTCTGTCAGTTTCCTGTCTGTTTGCCCTGAAGTCTGTGCTGTTACAGTACAATGTATCTCTATGGAAGCAACGTTGTACAAGGCATCGCGGCAAGGATTTGGACGTTGTATGAGGCATCGCGACTAGGATTTTGCATGCCTCATACAAAGTTCAAATCTGTATAAAGTCCAAACTTGTGGAACCAAGTTTGGACGTTGTATGAGGTATCACTGTACTGTGTTTAGGAGATTAGTTTGCTAGAGGGAGCAATTTAGAAGCTTGATAGCTTAGATTTTACCCAGGAATGGGACATTTTATTTTGGTTTTGCTGAACCAGATTTTACTCTTAGCCAGTGTTATGCTTGGCCTTTTGGAGCAGTGTTTTGCCTTATGGACAATGCTTTACTTTTTATTCAAATAAAAGCCTAAGACCATCCTAGGTCTTATTTCTAAGGAATTTGGACTTTGCTTACCAATTTGCCAACAAACTACCAAGTTTACTTTTATACGCTACCACACTCAAACCTTCCACGGCTCGTAGTATGGAGATCGGGACCGGAGGGGAGAAGAGGCCGACCCAGGAGTGACGCACTAGTTGTGGGGCAGGGATTTGGAGCTGTGGGAGTCTAAATAGCCCATATCCTGGGGGAAAGAATTTGGCAGGTGATGAGACAATCACACTGACCCCGTTCTCTCCCTGATGGCCATTGTGACAGACAGGCTCTCCGATACTTTACCATTCAGTTTGCTGTTTCCAAAATACATAAAGAGTGGAGTTTTCAGATCATTATTAGGCTTCCAACAAACAGTTATCTGGCTGCTAAGACTGCCATCTGCTTCAGCTATTAGTAAATCTAGAGGATAGATTTAGAACTCCAATCTACTAAAATTATCCTTTCTACTTCTGTAGCAGCCTTTGCTATCCATCGACATAATCTCACATTTTCCTTTAAGCCTTTAAAAAAGCCTGTGTTGCCAGGATGCAGCCAACACTGAAATTGTTGAAGGGCAAGGAATGTAGAATTAAATCCCTCTTCCCATCTGTGTGAATAGATATCCTCCCAGAAGAGTGCTACAACCTTTTATTAAGACATGCAGGAGAGCACATCTTTTGTGGTAATTTAGCAGCAATGTGCTGGAGAACTAGGCTCAAATAAGCCTGAACGAAATGAACTAATTGTCACTAGACTTGTCATTTATTTTTTTGCCTTGAAACAAGATGTATTGGTTCTGTTAAAGAAAAAAATACCCTGCAGTTATTTTTAGGTTTAAGACAACCGATCAAAAGCGTTAGAAACCATCTTGAACTGGGCCCTGAAGAACAAACACTTTGTTCTCCTTCCAGAGAAACTGTTTAATATTTTCTTGTTTTCTGTTAGTTCTCAGACTGTGAAAACAGCCATGCTTTGCACAAACTCAGCATAGGTTAAAAGAATACTGGTAACTATTGCCAGGTGTTGGTGGCCTAGGAAGGACTGACACTAGGGCATAAGATCATCACTGGCAAACATGCACACCAGTCACACATGACAAATGCAGTACAGGACTCAGTAGAACTCCCAGCCTTCGAGCCTCCTCTTTGAGGGAAAAGGAAATACCAGTAATCCATGTCACTACCCCCACACATACCAATACTATCATTAACATCTTGTCAGGAAAGTCTTTCTCTACATAAAGGAGCAACATCTTACATGGAGACCTTGTTGTTGTTCAGTCGCACAGTAGATTCCGACCCCCTGTAACCCCATGGACCCTTGCACGCCAGGGTCCTCCTCCATCCCCCTCAACCCGCCCAACTCTGTGCCCATTGCGTCAACAACACCATCTAGCTATCTCATTTTCTGCCCCTTCCTTCTTTTGCCCTCAATGTTTCCCAGCATCAAGGCTTTCTCAAGTGAGTCCTCTCTTCTCATTTGATGTCCAAAGTACTTTAGCTTCATTTTCACTTTTTGACCTTCCAAGTAAAAATCAAGTCAGGGATGATTTCTTCTAAGATTGACCTATTTGTTCGCCTCGCTGTCCAGGGTACTCTCAAAACTCTCCTCCAGCACCACATTTCAAAGGTGTCTATTCTTCTGCACACTGCTTTCCTTATGGTCCAGCTCTCATAACCATACATTACCACTGGGAACACACAGGGACCTAAGAGAGGGCTTCCCTACTGTGGTATGTCCTCCCCAATCTGCACTGATTCTGACCTTGCTTTCTTGCCAAGCTAAAACAAACTTCATTGGTCACCGTTTTGGGGCCCAAGAACCATGATGTGATTCTTATCTATTCAGTTGTGGACTTTCATTCATTGTTTTATCTTGATGACCTATTTTGCATTGTTTCATAATTGTTCAAATTGTTATTTTTTAAATAGCAGATTGTGATATCTCAAAATATATATGTACATTTTAATGAGTAAATGGTTTTGATAAGTAAGAAATATATACGAAGAGCAGCTTACTCAATGAGAGATACAGTAATATAAAATGCAGTTCTGTATCTTTCAGTTATTTCCAAAAGAAGACAATTTATTAATGGTAGGAATTGTTCTCTCAGAGTATATGAATACATGTTTTTCTCATTTGACCTACTTGCTATAAAAAAACACCCCTGCTTGTTTACCCAATCTGAAAGGCAACTGTTCTCATGAATTTCTTTCAAGAGAAGACATTCCAAGTAAACGCTTTCATACCAGACATAAAAGGTGACAGCTTTGCAAGGATGATTCAAAAGCTGGAAGGGGGATGGGGAGGCAGTATGTGTCTCTTCTGGGGAGGGAACACTGGTCCCCTGGGATCCTTGGTGTATGAGATCATGCAGAAGAATACATCCTCTTCTATGATGTGCAGTTTCAGTTGGAGAGCTCCCTGCAAAATCATGGATTGACAAAAAGTGGCACTCTGCATGTCATTGAACTGCAATTCCCAACAGCCCTGGCCAGGACACCCCATGATAGAGAATCCTGGGAGCTATGGAAGTGTTTTGATCTTCTGATCAGAAGATCTTGACTAACGGACCTACTTCTTCTTCTTCTTCTTCTTCTTTCGTATCTAGGTCAGACATGAAACTGCCAAAATGAAGCCACCTTTTTGAGTTCATTCTGCAGTTCCTTTCGCCTGAGAAAGAGTAACCAGTGCAAGGTGGCCATTGCCTAGTGTACACCCAGTTGTGGTTCAAAAATGCCACAACTTTCAAAGAGTTGCTTTCTGTGTACCCCAAAGCAGGGGTCCTCAACCACCAGACCATGGACCAGTACAGGGCCACGGGCTGTCCCCAACCGAGCTGCAGGGATAGGTGGCGCTGGGAGCCCAAATGGCAGCCTTCTGCCTTCAACTGCTCTGCCGGGGCTGCAAAGTGAATGGAGCAAGGGCTTCAGACACAGCAGACAGGCAAGTGGTCAAGCCCCACCTCCACATTAATTAACTCCAGGGGGGTCCACCCCCACCCCCAGCCTGTGTTCAGTGTGATACCGCATATCAAAATATCTTGTCTTTTATTATGCGCTTGCACCATCCAATCCCACCACCCCATTCACTGGTCTGTGGAAAAATTGTTTAGCATGCTGCAAAAAAAGGTTGGGGACCCCTGCCCCAAAGGGTCTCCTTGAACAATGCAACACATTAAGGTTGTGCCTTCCCCCATCTTCCAGCCTATTCTTCTTCTTGGGAGATGGGGGAGTCAAACTTCAGCAGGGGTGGGGAACCTTTTCCTGTTGAAAGGCTGTGTTAGATTAGCTATAATCAAATAAGGCCACATTCAAGAAACTTCAATTAGCTGTACTAAAAATGTACATTATGTTGTTGTATGTTGTAAAAATTTAACTACTATGTACTTAATAATTTTTTTAAAAAATGGAAACCAAAGCCCCATATAGTACTCATTTGCCCTCCCCAAAGGCTGAGGCTTCTGTGGAAGGATGCTATGACACAGCTTACACTACACCTGAAAGGCACAACAGGGGTTCAGAAGCCCCACCATTTTCCAGAGGTCAAAGTCCCACCCCTGAATTGTGACTGGCTGAGTAGCAGCGCAAAGGGGAAGCAGGCTATATACATGGGAGGCAGCATGGTATGGCTAATGGTTAGAGCAATATTACAGAAACATAGGTTGAATTCTCTACTCAGTCCTGAAGCTTAGTGAGTTACCCAGGGCTACTTATGTTTATTCAACCTAGCATACCTTAAATGGCTGTTGTGTTAAAAAGATGGCCCCCGGGGGGGGGGGGTGTTGTGTGCCACCTGAGCTCTTTGGAGGACAATCCTGGATTCCTTGATTGACCAGACTATCAAGGGATAGGTTCCTGCTGGTCAGAACTCATTTTCCATGTGTTGCGCTGCCATGCTCTTTTCCAGGTTGAATCAAAACTTTTCAAGATTGGGTCTTCCCATCTTTTGGGGGGCCTGCCAAGGGGTCTTTTTACTCCTCTGGGACTCAGTGACTGCTGCTATCGGTGGACATATGGGATATTTTTTCTTTAAAAATAAATGGATATAAAATATTGTTTCCATGTTAAAATTCAGTTTGGCCAGGTTATCCTGCTATGGTAATAGAGTAGACCATACTGTCAGTGATTTTACGCCAAACATCAGGTGGTTATTAACTAACATGAAAACCCTGAGGACTAGCAGCCTTGGCAAAGTCCACAGGGAAGGGTGATGGTCCCCAAGTGGATTAAATCCCACTTGAATCTATCTTGATGGAGAGCATAAACTTCATCAATACTGGCCCGGGGCTGAGGAGGATTTTGTGTGCTAAAAGGGCTCAGGACCAGAAACTGACTCACGGAACTGGATCAGTGGTATGGGTGTCATGCTGCGATGCGGAAGGCAGATGAAAGACCACGGCATTATAATCACAGGAGAGTCTTCATAGCTGATTGCCATGAGGATTGCCAATATTTGTAGTCAGATATGGCACAAGAAGAAGGTCAAATTAACAATGACCACTAAAGCAGAGAAGTTCCATAGATGCAATAGTGAAATCTACCCACATTTTTAGTCGTAAGAAATCTGCAACAAATTTCTGTTGTTTAGCATTATAAACTGTGCTAGAGTAGGATCACTGAATCCATGTTACAAAAAGTCACTATTAGCATAGATTCATTTGAATCCATTGAACTTAAGGAGAAGTTGACCCATTAAATCCCCAATGATTCAATTGGCCTTCTCTAGTGTGATTTACTATGCTAAGCAACAAGATTTTGGCCAGTGTTTCCTAAGAAGGAAGTATCTGGAAAAATTCTGGACTGGGAGTAGTAGAGGCAGCTGGGGTGACTTCAGTTTCACAGGTACAGTACTATGAATCGTCTCTGGGTTTCAGTCTGCATTTTATAGGCGTTTCTGCGGTGCTGAACCTATTGAGGGGGGAAGTGTTCAGAACCCTGGATACAGTTCTTGAAAACAGCAGGCTAAAATCCAGACAAAATGTACAACAGCCTCAAAGTTGGACTCACTGGCCAGCTGCCACTGACTGGGAGGCCCAGTGGTCATCAAGGAGCTTATAGTTTAAAGAGCAGGGAGGATAAGAAGTCTTACTAGACAGGCAGTGGAGGATTATAGCACCAAAAGCAGCTTGCCTCTCTATTAGCTGTGACTATTGACAGAAACCCTGTCCTCTTTCTGCAAGGAAGGAGAATTTTTATTTATTTTATTTTATATTCAAATTTATATGCCGAATGCCTGTCAGTGGGTTAACTTCTGCTCCAGGGGTTCTCAACGTTTTCAGGTCTTGGACCTGACCATGCCCCCTGGACAGGTGATTGGGCTGGTCACATGGTTTCTTCCACCCAGAAGCAAAAGTAAAACGCACCCCTGCATGAGCAGAATGCATTTATGGCAGTGTTTTGAGCATGCGTGTTTTGCATCCGCTTCCAGAAGCGGCGAGGGCAGCAAGGGCTGGATGAATTAGTGTCAGGGGCCAGGGTCAGCCCACGGCCGTATGTTGCAAATGCCTGTCCTGTTCAAGTAGGTCTCCTCCTGTTCCTGATTCACTGATGCAAAGCTGTCTGCAAGTATGTTTTCCAGATGTTCCTATTCATAAAAATACCAAAGAGCCAAAAGTGGCACCATCCTTCAAAAATGCTCCTGTGAAGTTGGGCTGAATAGAACTCCCAAACTACTCATTTGTACAAATGTATCATTCAGGTTGGTGGTTGTCCTACTGAAATCGTTTTGACATTCTTTTAATTTACATTTCTCACAGACAGTCAGGAATAGATTAAATTTCCTAAACCAATTTCTCTTACTAAGGAACTCATCAAGGTCCCTGCATGTTTTCTCCTTTAATTAATTCACTTCGTTTTATCAATTAACTAGCATTTAAAGACAAGAGGAACCCAGGCAGAAGTTATTATGATCCATTTGCTCCTAGAAGATCTTTATATGTCACAAGCACAGATTTTTCCATTATCACTAGGAATGCTGCTGAATCAGAATCAATTTACGTAAAACTAACCTGGCGTAGCCATATAAATAAAACACTTTCATTTAAATTTTAGAGAATACAGAATTAATTTTTATATTCTGTGCATCCCTTGTGCATAGTTTAAGCGACCAGGCCCTTAGTAAAATAAAGAACTGGGGCCAGGAAATAGATTGTGTTTACTGTCTGTAGAGCTGCTGGAAATAATGTTATATGTTCATGTCGTGCCGCCTCTAGGTACAATGCCAGAATCATTTTGAATTCACGCAAGCAAGGCCTGTACACCCTATCTTCTCTCAGATGGTTTCCCCTTTTAAAAGTGAAAAGATTTAAGAAGGACTTCTTTACAAGGACCTCTTCATTTAAACTTAATGTTGGATATGTAAATAATTTTTTTTTATGAGATCATCTATCGCTTTAACTCACACTTTTTACTAAATCTATATGAGTGTTATTAAGTATTACTTTTAATAATGGATTTTCATAAGATGTTAGAATCTGCAATATTTATAAACATCAATGTTTTAGCCATGGCTTACTTTAATGGACTGTGATGGCTTAATGGTTAAGACGCTGAACGTGACAACTGGAAGATCGGCAGCATTGCATGACAGAGTGAGTTCCTGTCTCTGTCTCAGCTCCTGCCAACCTAGCAGTTCGAAAGCAAGACAATGCAAGTAGATAAATAGGGACCACTTCGGTGGGAAAGGTAAACAGCGCTCCGTGCACTCCGGTGTCTAGTCATGCCTGCCATATGTCCATGGAAATGTCTGCAGATGCAGACAGCGCTGGCGCTTTGGCTATAAACAGAGATGGGCACTAAACCTTAGAGTCTGATATGATTGGCTTTGAAGCAAAGGTGACCTTTACCTTTACCTACTTTTTAAAAAACCTGCAAAAATGATGTATTTTCTTTCAGTTTCCTGTGTTGCGGATGGAGGTGGGGGTAGGCTTGCAGGTAAACATGGTGTGCAAATATAAGACACAAGAGGAAGGATTTCAGCTTTTTGAATTTCACTGTTATGAGGCAATTTACTGAAAATCTCTTATCTTCCTCAAAGGCAAGGATGAATCAATACTGGATAAAATGAAGGCATATACTTCTAGCCATGACAGTCCTGGAAGTGCTGGGAAAGAAATAAGTCATCACGTGAAGAACTACAGTGAGATATGGCTAAATCTTACAATCACTGTCTGAGTGGGGAAAATAAATGAAAAGGAGAAAGAAAATCACTTCAAAACAAAAGTAGAAAAAGGAAGGGAGATTTAGTAAGCCTATCCTCAACCACATTTCTCAAACTATGCATTTGTCAGATATTATTTTTCTACTGCCATAAAGCAGGAGGCTATTCTATTATAATTTTTGTTCCTCATTCTCTCCTGGGCTTTATATTCCTGGTTTTCCCATTACCCTAATTAAAGCAGGATCTGTGATGTTCCATGAATATTTGTAGTTAGGAAAGCAGCTCTAGAAGAACACTGAACATGGAATATAAACCTGGAGCAGAAGCCTTCTGACAGCCTTATTGTATGAATGCAGGCTTCAAATAAAGCTCCTTTGCTAAACACTCTTGTTACAATATCTTAAAAATCCATAACATATTAGTATATAAGATATGCTCTGGGTTTTAATTAAAACAGTTGTCATCATCCTCTGAACTAAATATGAGTCACACATACTGCCAACATACAAACAGCTACTAGGAAGGATGTGCACAAAGATTTACTGCTACATACAATTTATACTAAGAGGTCAACATCCTCCAGATCCAGGAGTGCAGAAATTGCAGCCCTCCACATTGGACTCCAATTTTCTGTCAACCTCATTCAATTTGAACAATGAGCTACCACCAATTCTGTAGCTCTAAACAATTACTAGGCCTTCAGACTCAGCTGGCTGGTTATGTTATCAGGTAACTGGTATCCCATTCCCTGACATTTCAGGCCACAATAAGAGACAAGGAACATCCTTGTAGTGTAACAAAGTGGGATCTTGTAATGGGACAGGTTAGGGCAGATGTCCTCCTAAGCCTAGCAAGCAAGGACTAGTGGAAGGCTCATCAGCAGGCCACAAGGAATTCTCCCCCTTCAAGGCCTTGCACCACTGCTGCCATGATTTGTGCAACAAGAAAGTTCATAATGCCGGTGATCCATTCTTGCTCTTGTCCAGATGATGCAATGGATCATGCACATTCTGATTTTTCTCTGCAGTCATCTGTCTTTATCCCTGGCTTTTCAGCATACCACCTGTGCCTTTCAAAGAAAAGGCATAATTGACCATTCCTTCATATTTTGCTTGATAGCCAAGAGCAAATGGGGACTACTAACACACCTTTATTTCCCATACAGCCCATGAGCGATGGTGCCAGCTGAGAATGAATGGAGAAGATTTTAAAGCCAACTCACACAGAAAAATCCAATTTCCTCTTCCTCCAACAGCACTTGCCTTGGGATATAACTGGGAAAGCACAGCAATTCTCTGCGAGTCCAACCAATACCCTTGGATTTGGCAGTACTAGTCACTAAAGTCATGCTAAAAAAATTAGGTTGCCTACACTGAATGAAGTTAACCCAATGCTGCTAGTCAGGATGAACCAATTACTGGGTAAGCCTGCACAACACTATCCCATTAAAGACAAGCTCACCTCTCTATGTCTTAAAATTCACGAGCACTTGGTCACTGGTAATTTTTCAGTATCCATATAAGATGGTAAACAGTCATAAACACCAAGAGGTCCTATCACAACATCTAGATTATGTCTAAAATCAAATTTATCAAAAGAAGAATGATGGGGAGTGTACAGAAACCCATTCTCCCGTGTGTAAATACAAACACCAAAACTGGACTTGCAAGCAAATAGTGGAATGAGGAAGAAAGTAGAGTAGTTGGCATTTGCTGAGACTTTTCAGGAGTTCATATTTTAACTCAATAGCCCCCTAAAGGCTAAAATGGTTTGTGTTCCATGGCTTGCTAGTTTTGTCTGCGTCTTAAAACTTGGCCTTGGCCCATGCAACAACATTCTCCACGTTCCCTTGGGTTTTCACCAGCACAACCCTATCTGGTTACAGCAATGTCTTGCAAATTGTTCCAACTCTCTTTTTCTCACCCAACTCAGACCTACTGAAATTTATGATCCAGCGTCCAGCAGCACCATTAAAAAAATAAGTGGCACTGAACTGGGATTGCTCTGACAGAGTATCTTATTGGCATGCGTTTTAACTCTCATGTGTCCTCTCTTCTTGGCTGGCTTTTCCCAGAGTAAAAAGACAAATACAATTAAGGGACATTGCCCATGCCCAAATTTGATTCTGGCCTCATTCATGGGTTTCCTAGTGGGAAATCAAGGTGTGTTAGTAGTCCCCATTTGCTCTTGGCTATCAAGCAAAATATGAAGGAATGGTCAATTATGCCTTTTCTTTGAAAGGCTGAAATCTAATAAGTCTGATGCTTTCTGTTCTTATTAACTTCACCAGTCATTTGCCTCAACCTGCTAATGGGCCAAAAGATACATTGCTTCTCCCTTGGGCAGCTACCATTCCCTGCTGTTAGAAATTGCCTTCAGTATCTGTTATAATAAGTAAGGAACACCCTTTGGCTTTTCTATATATGGCTATCCATGGACAGAATAAGCTCCCGTCTCCATTCCTGCTCCTGCCAACCTAGCAGTTCTAAAGCAAGAAATTGTAAGTAGATAAATAGGGGCCACTTCGGTGGGAAAGGTAAATAGCATTCTGTGTGCTCCAGTGTCTAGTCATGCCTGCCACACAGTGGTGGGATTCCAAAAAAAATTACTACCTACTCTGTGGGCATGGCATGGTGGGCGTGGCTAGGGGAAAGCCCTGTGTTGCACCCAAATTAGGATGACTCTATTTCAAAACTTGGATGGGCGGGGCCAGCTGGAATTTCTCTTACTGGTTCTGGTGAACTGGGACGAACCTGCTGAATCCCACCACTGCTGCCACATGACCATGGAAATGTCTGCAGAAGCAGACAACGCTGGCTCTTTGGCTATGAAACAGAGATGAGCACTGAACCCTAGAGCCGGATACAACTGGCTTTCAAGCAAGGGTGACCTTTACCTTTACTATCCATGCAGGTGGCTATCTATATCTGAAATGTGAATACAACAGTGAAATGGCTAATTTATTTCAGCAGACCCATTCCTGAAGAGAGCAAAGTCTGTTTCCTTTCACACTCAGTCTGTGATAACACCAGAAAATAGACCGCGACTTGGACCTCTTGTGGAGTAGATCTGGAGCAATCCGTTTTCCAGTCATCACATGACACACTGGGATATACACTCTAATCTGATCCCAATCCATGCTCAAGCTGGACCTTTGTGGCCCAACTATAGGGCTTCTAATTCTTGGGGCTGGGAGTGATTCCCCAGCAGATGGGTTGGCTGGAGGGAGATTTGCTTCCATTAATGCAACCCTTTCTGGTGCAATCTACTATGCAGCTTTGCAGGTGTCTATTTATACCTTCTGTTCCAGCCAAGCCTCACTTCTCGCTAGACACACAGACCCTATTAAACCACCACCACCCCTTGTGTAATGGGGGCAGAAATGGGGAGCAAGGTACTGTATACACTCGAGTATGTCTGGGTTTTTTTAAACCCCCCCCCCAAAAAAAAATGAGGTCCAAAAATGGGACTCGGCTTATACTCGGGTCAACCTAAGCACTCAGAAACATACCCACACAAATGTCTAAATTAACTAATTTTACTGTGTTTTAATGTATTTTAATTATTAAAACTCATTAGCAGCTGTTACATTTTCCACCCCCGACTTATACTCGGGTCAATCTATTTCCCAAGTTTTAGAGGTCCAAATTAGGTACCTCAACTTATATTTGGGACAACTTATAGTCGGATATATACGGTAAGCAATCTCTGTTGCTGTGGGCCTTCATGAGCACCCTGACTCCAACTGAAACAGCATATTACATTACCAGTACCCTGCTGTAGTAACAGGAGATTTAACAGAGGAAGGAGAGAAGAAGGGGGAATGATCTAGAGAAATTGAGAAACTACGTGAGCAGAATTGAATCTGAAAGAAGATGGGGAAAGAAGAATAAGATCACCCAGATAGACACCACACCATGAAAGTAGTCACTTCTTTTTCAAACTGAGAAGAGAATTCTATTAGTAGCAGTAAAATTCTTTAAGCTAATTCTGCCCCTCCTTCATGGACATCTGATAGCCAGCATATGCACACCCATATGAATGGCTGAGGCCCATCAACCTAACTTGCAGACACCGATAGACTGTTATTTCAATTTTCATTGGCTCAGGCGTTTTATCTGGTCTGCAGAATCCATAACCACTTCAACATGTGAGATATATATTGGCAGGCACGGAGGCAGAAATCAACAGCTACTGACAGTTTTCATTAGTTTTGGTACTACGGTGTAGGTAAGGTAACCATGAAGAGGTATAAGATTTCCAGCTTTATTTGTATAAGGAAGAGGCAATCGTACAAAAACATCCCACTTGCAGACTTAGATAAGTCTTTAAAATCCAGTATTTCAACAGAGCTATAGAACTGAGAGGGGAGCATACTCCCTAGCAATTTACTGCTGAACTCCAAAGATGCATATCATGTACTGAATGGATATGAGCCATTGGACAGCTAAACACATAGGTGTGCACTGCGTCCATCATCCCAAACCTTTACCCAAGTGTTTCTCTCTTGTTTGTTGTCAGTTCCTCCTGTCCTTAGCCCTATATGATGTTCTTCCTCAATCTTGCTTTTCTCTTTGGAGTGCAACTCCATGACTATATCTACACTGCAGAGCTACAACATGTTGATACCATTTTATAACTATCATTGCTCCACTCTAAGAAGTCATAGGATTGGTATGTGGTTGAATCATCTAAAGGATGAAATCCTGCTGCGTTACTTAAGCCAGCAGAAGGGTGATGACATAACAGGCACAGGGTGGTTTATGGTAATTCAATTTTCCTGTTGGTGCCCTGTATCCTTCCCAGCTGATGTGTTGCATGATGAATAGAAAACACAGAACAGAAGAAAAGAGCTTTTAAGTAGAAAAAAAATTAAAAACTTCCTCCTCCTGTTCCACGGTTCCTGCAGCTTCCACATGTTGAGAAGGTTTACACAATAATTGTCCGTCCAACCAGAGTGGACCGGAGGGGCTCTCTAATTGTCCCATCAGCCAGGGGGGCTCGCCTCTCTGGCACAAGGAGGAGGGCCTTCTCCGTATCCGCTCCGGCCCTCTGGAACCTCCTGCCAACAGAACTACGTCTCTGGACGGAATTGCTGCCTTTCAGAAAAGAACTTAAAACCTGGCTGGCGGGCCAAGTGTGGGGTGCAAGTGGAAGGGTGACCTCCGTTGGGTGGCTGATATAGAAGAGAAGAAGAAGAAGAGAATTCCTTCCTCATGGTTCCTTCGGTCCCTGCACCCTTTTTAGGGGGTGGGTAGTTTTAAATAATTTTTAACTTGTTTTTATCTGGGATTGTCAACCGCCCTGAGTCGGTCTTGGCCGCGTGAGCGATATAGAAATTTAAGAATAAATAAATAAAATAAATAATTGAAAAAGCAATGGGACAGAGGTAGGAAGAACCCTGGTGGCGCAGCGGTTAAACTGCTGTACTGCAACCAAAAGGTTGTAAATTCAATCTTGACCTGGGATCAAGGTTGACTCAACCTTCCGTCCTTCCAAGGTTGGTAAAATGAGTACCCAGCATGTTTGAGGCAAAATGCTAATTAATGTGTGAACCGCCCAGAGAGTGCATTAAGTGCTATGGGTGGTATATAAGTCTGATTGCTTTGTTTTGTTTTAATTACTAATAATCACGCCCTGCCCATGACATCATCACCCTTCCACAAGCATAACAGGATTCCAGCAAAAAGAAAACTCTTCCAAAGAGACCCAATAAAGTCCTCTGCAGTACAGCAGAGAATTCTAAGTATTCTGACCAAATATGAATACCAAGATTCATTTGGACAGATACATGATGGTTAAAGTAGTACCAAAACACTGGAACAAGATAGTGCAAGATATGCACCTTATCTTGACTGCTAGTTTCTTCCTCAAATCATAATTTTCAGTCGATTGTCTGTTTTATTCATTTTTTTACAACCATCTCTCTTGGCCAGCATGAGCCACTAGCTCCCTCCAATAACAAACACACAATCCCTCCAGGCCTCAATTATAGTGATGCTCATTGGAATTTCTCTTTGTTCTTTCTTCCACCACCACCACCCCTTCATTATCATCTCTACTGTCTTCCTAAAGCCTCTGCCTTCATATTCCCTTCATGATTCTTAGAGCATTGTTCAACTCTCCATGCATACTGGATGCATAATTCATTCATAGGTTGCCCTTGCTTGAAAGCCCGTCGTATCTGACTCTAGGGTTAAATGCTCATCTCCATTTACAGCCAAAAACCCAGTCTGCAGTTGCAGACGTTTCCATGGACATGTGGCAGGCATGACTAGACACCAGAGTGCACAGAACACTGTTTACCTTTCCCACCAAAGTGATACCTATTTATCGACTTGCAATTTCTTGCTTTCGAACTGCTTAGTTCGCAGGAGCTGGGACAAAGATGGGAGCTCACTCCGTCGTGAAGCACTCGGGTCTCAAATTGCTGACCTACTGTCCTTCCAGTCATCAAGTTTAGCGTCTTAACCACTAAGCCACCACAGTCCCCCTAATCCATGCATACCATACTGGTAATGCATCCTGGGGGCCACAAAATGCAGGGCTGAAATGCATATGGACAGAGTCAATGTGGGCTAATAAATCTTGCTTTCTGGAATCTTGCGTCAAGCAATGCTATATTTTTCTTTTGCTCTGGTCTGATTTGCTTAAATAGGTTTGTGTGGATCTTAGCACTGTGTTGTTCCATTCTCATCTACGTACTTTGTGAAATAGATTGCTATTCCGGGGATGGGGGTGTTTCTGAAGTCAGTCTCCAGTCCTCCATGTCTAAGCATCACTCTTGTTTTGTTTTCTTGGGGCATATGCTGTTCCTTCCTTTGGAAAAGGACTGTCAAATTCATAGAGTGAAACAGATTGATAGAGAGAGACAGGTTTGAGAACGGCAGCTAGCTAAAACAGGGAAGGGAGAGGAACGGAGTGGAAGTGAAGGGGCAGGTTGGCAAAAATACGCTAAAGAAGAGGGTGATTAGTGTTAGGGAGCAATTTCAGACATGTGGGTAGGAGATCATAGTGCATCACCATGCATCCAACCACAAATAGCCTCCCAACTGGTAGACACAAATACTGTACCTGTATATATTCAAATCTATGACAGAAATACCAAAATGGCCTGAGACACCACCACTGTGGGTGACAGCTCTCAGTTTGTCAAATAAATCCGTCGCCGACTCTCGATTTACCTGCTGCTTAGCCTGTCTGCCTCTCAGAATAATGTTCCAGTGCTCAGCCTAGTTCATAAAAATACTTTTGATTAGAATCTGTGCACTTAAGCAAAAGGATTTATCCCCAGCCAACAGCCCTCTGTTTCAGGTGAGCAGATAAGCACTGACTTTGAAAACAGTGGCACCACCAGTTCTGTGATCAATTGTTCAGAAGGGATTTCCTTAACAAACAAACAAACAAACAAACAAAAAACCTGTGTGTTTGCCCTTGCATTCCCATAAAACCTGAACAGAATTCTGGCCATTGTTTCTAAGATCTGGTCTAAGGCAGTGAAGGATAAGGGTTCCAGTGTCTGTCACGTAGGAAATCTGCTCTGGATTTTAGCCTGACCTTTACAGGAGCTATTCAAGACGTTGAAACTTTGCAGAGAGGATTTGTTTCAGCAATCAGGGATAGCTCCTCAAAAATTCAAACCAACGCGCGGGACTGCACCGCCGCCTCTCCCTGGCCCCGTCATCGGCCAGGGCTTCGAGGCCAGCTGTAGCAGCTTTGCCGGAGTCCCGCCTTGGCGGGGAGAAAAAGAACAGTCCGGCCTGACAGTCCGGCCCAATGCATGGGACTGCACCGCCGCCTCTCCCTGGCCCCGGCATCGGCCAGGGCTTCGAGGCCAGCTGTGGCAGCTTTGCCGGAGCCCTGCCTTGGCGGGGATAAAAGGACAGTCCGGCCCAAAGCGCGGGACTACACCGCCGCCTCTCCCTGGCCCCGTCATTGGCCAGGGCTTCAAGGCCAGCTGTGGCAGCTTTGCCGGAGCCCCGCCTCGGCGGGGATAAAAAGAACTATTTTGCCCATCATTGCTGCAGTCGCTGAGCTGTGAGCTTTCCCCCCATTATGTACTGTTTTTAGAGTAATTTTGGCACACTGCATTATTAAGAACATAAGAACATAAGAACATAAGAACATAAGAACATAAGAACAGCCTTGCTGGAACAGGCCACAGCCCATCCAGTCCAGCATTCTGTCTCACACAGTGGCTCACCATTTCCTTCAGGGTATTCCCAAGGAGATGCCTTCACCTGCTTAGGATTCCCTGGAAATGGCATTGAGAGATATCCTGCCTATCTCTCCAACCCGGAGGTTGTCCTTAGGTAGCCATAATTATAGCCATTGATACCCTTGTCCTCCATGAACTTGTCTAATCCTTTCTTAAAGCTGTCAAGACTGACAGCTGTCACCACTTCTTCTGGCAGGGAGTTCCATAGACCAGTAATCCTCTGGGTGAAAAAGTACTTTCTCTTATTTGTTTGAGAACTAGTACCCAAAAGTTTCATGGAGTGTCCCCTAGTTCTAGTGTTATGCGATAGGGAAAACAGTTTTTCCTTATCTACTTTGTCCACACCGTGCATGATTTTATAAACTTCAATCAGGTCACCTCTTAGACGCCGTCGTTCAAGAGTGAAAAGGCCCAACCGTTGCAGCCTCAGATGGTAAGGAAGGTGTTCCAGTCCCCGAATCATTCTGGTTGCCCTCCTCTGTACTTTTTCCAGCTCCATAATATCCTTCTGGAGGTTTGGCGACCAGAACTGTACACAGTATTCCAGGTGGGGCCTCACCATAGATTTATAAAGAGGCAAAATGACATATATATATTATATTGTATATATTGTGTATATTATTATGTGGGTATTATTGCATACTTTGTTATCTCTTGTATTTTTTGGTATTTTGTATATGCTAGTTCATTTTTACTTATGGTTTGCATTGTTTATTGTTTTTGTATTGAATTTACTTTTATATTACTGTATTGTATTGTATCTTGAAATTGTAAAGGCATTTACTTATTTTTGTTAAAGTATATTGTATAATTTATGTATTTTTGTTTACTTTATATCATGTTTGTATATTGTATTTATTTTTGTTGGAAGCCACCTTGAGTCGCACTTGTGCAAATAAGGCGGGGTACAAAACTAATAAATAAATAAATAAATAAATAAGCCAGAAAGAATTCCCTGCCACGTTAACATTTGGGCCCCTAACCTTCACTGGTCTAAGGAGTCCCTCACCCAAATCAGTCTAGAAACAAAACACTACCTTCTCTGATAGAAGCCTGACTGCGGATACTCCGACAACTTTTTCCAAAAGGGAAATCAATACAAGAGTCTTCTGTGTGGCAAACGTATTACAACATGGACAGACTACACCCTGTGCACCATGGAATAAATTGACATTCAGAAAAAATATAATAAAAAAGAGCTATTGAGAAATTAAATCAGTCAGGAGGGTTCTTTCTTTAAAAAAAATCAGTTATGTTATTAACAATAATTCATGTGCTGTCAATTTGATTTGGTTTGTGTGCTCTCTGAGCTGTTATCTGTCAGATACACTGTCTTGTTGTTACATGCCTTTGAGGTGCCTCTGACATATGGCAACCCTAATAATGAGTGACCTCCAAAATCTCCTCTCCTCAACTCCGCTCTTGTAAATTGAGGCCTGTAGGAATCGGGGCCACTGGGGGCCGTAGGTCCCGGAGGAGACTGATCAAAGAACGATACGAGGCAGCATGGAGGAGGATAAGATCAGTCGTTTATTGAGGAAAAGGCATAACCATTTATAGATCAGAAGGCAAGGTAGAAAAAACCATCACCCGACAGTAAATCACATCACCTATTTACTCAGGTTAATTGGGAATCTCTCTGGGGGAAGTTAATTAGTGCGGGCAAACATGGACTGGGAAAACACCATTGTTTTGGGCTTAGGAGCTGGGTAAATATGGCCTCTATTTGCGCCAGAGATTTACGCTAAACTCGGAGATGAATGTTTGCCTAATTATGTTACAGGAGTTAGCGATCTGCTTACTTGGCAGAGTCTTAGGTCAGGTCAAGGAATTGGGTGAATCAAACCCTATAATTTATCCACCCCCCTTAATTTGGGTGCTCGCAGAGCCCACGGGCCAGGGAGCCTTTCTCCCGAAGTGGCCTCTGCCGGGCCGTTCCGTGCCCATGGGGGCACGGGGAATCCACATCTCCCCTTTTAATTTTTCTTAAGAGCCTGACCGGCAACTCTGCGCAGGAGCGGGACCAGCTGTTGAGCGGGAATGACGTCTCGGGGTTTCCTTCTGGGGCGGCACCTTGAGATCAGCGAGGGAATACATTGCGCAAAGCAGCAGATTGCTATGCCTAGTATAATCACCCCCACAACCACCTTGAGTACCGTTTGGAGCCACCCCCAGGGGATCCATGACCACATCCAGTTCCACAATGAACTCCACCAAGCTTCCCATGCAGAACCCTCTGTGATGCCCTGGACTATGGTGTGGAGATCAGTGAGCTGACTCTGTACTTTGCGGGAGTTGTCAGTAAGGTTGAAACAGCACATATCATGAAAGGATTCGCAACCCAGGTGGTGCAACAATAAGAGGTAGTCGATAGCCGCTCGATTGTCAAGAATGGCATGGCGAAGCTCTGCCTGCTCTTGATTAAGGAGCGCTATCGCTGAGGAGGTATGGTTGATGGCTTTTGCTAGACCGCAAGCCAAGCGACCAATCCTCTTTGCGTTGCCGACGGCTAAGCCTGGCACGCCAAAGATGCTGACTGCCAAAGAGAGATATTCGGCAGGGCTCATTACTCTAAAGCTGCTCTCACATGAGCTGTCTAACTGGGTGGTGCGAGTGTGCCGTATGAGTGAGGGAACATTTGAAACATTTGTAACATTTGTGCTTGGGGTGACCATTTCCTTAGTAGGGAGTAACAATGTCAAACGGCTGATACAGCATATAGAGTCTGAAACATTTGCAGGAATGTAGTTCCACGTATACTGGTTGCATGTGAAGAACCAACCGGATGGCAGGGTGACATGAGCGTACATGGTGCCAAGTGGTACTGGGTTATTGCAAGTCCAATTGCCACTGCCAACGTTGAGGCAGCGGCGCCGGGTACGACCAGCTGAGGCGCAGCCGTACATTCGTCCACAGGTAGAGTTCGGGCTGACCGCCACCCGAGGAGTGTGGAGGGTGGCTGCATCAGCCGGCAAAGTCATGGTCAGCCGCATCTCCCAGCGGGCATACTCTGAAGAAGCCGCTGGAATGTATGGGCTGAAAAGTCTTTTCACAAGCCAGTCCCCATCCCTGGGGTGCGCGCCTGGAGAATGGCACACAGGGATGAGGCAGGTGCTGAGGATCGAGGCAGAACCAAGGTCCTGCCTGAGGCAAAAATCGGACTGGTTGACGAGACCCGCCAACCTCTCCCAAATATTGTACTGCATCCGGGCAGAGAGGTCTCCGCCGGGCAGCAGATCGTTGGCCTCCAACGAGGCGGCCTGAGCGCCTCCCCCCAAAAGCAGGGAAAGGGTCAGGATGATGGTGAGCGCCAGGGTGTTGGCATGAATCTGGGCGAAAACTGCAGCTGTGAGGTTCTCCGGCGTTGGCTCCTTCCTTTCGCACCGGACGGTGTCCTCGGCCTCACGACAAAGGATCTTGACCATCCCCCAGGTGATCTTGGGTGCTGTCGTCGGTGGCCGTCTCTTCCGACGGGTCCTCTCGGTCAGAGTGAGGTCCTCCATCTCCGGGATCGGACTCTGGTCGGTCTGGGTCTACGCCATGTGGTTCCAAGTAAGGCTTGACACACCGAGCTGGAATCCAAACGACACCTGTAGGAGACATAACTGCAGCATACCCTCTTCCCCAGGTTACGAGCGGCACCGGGCCCCTCCAAGAAGGGTCCGGTGGCACCCGGTATCGGACCATCGGCCGCAGGAGAGCTTCCGAATGGCGGAAGTGCTTCTCCTGCGGCGTACAATCCGAAAAAACATTAAGGTGATTGTAAGTGAACAATACCTTATTCAGGCAATGCTGTGCCTGGCCCTGTGACTTGGGGAGGGCTGGCGGCTCCCCCCTTTCTGTTTGTTTGTCAATATAGGACTTGAGCGTCCGATTGACCCGTTCCACAATCGCTTGCCCCTGCGGATTGTAAGGAACGCCAAAAGTATGCTTAATATCCCAAGTGGCCATGAAGGCGGCCAGCTGCCTAGAGCTGTAGGACGGGGCGTTATCGGTTTTAACGTGCCGAGGTTTGCCCATGGCTGCAATGCAGGAAAGGAGGTGCTGCTCCACGTGGGAAGCAGTCTCCCCTTTCTGCGCCGTTGCCCAAACGAACTGAGAAAAAGTGTCTATGCAAACGTGCATGTACTGCCATCTGCCAAACTGCGGAACATGCGTGACATCCATCTGCCACACCTGGTTAGCCTCTGTCCCTCATGGGTTGACCCCCCATGAGGGCCCCCCCGGTGCCCCTGCACAATGCTGGCAAGAGCGAACTATGCCTTGGGCTTGAGAGAGTGGCAGATTGAACTGTCTGGCGAGCGCTTTGGCATTTTGGTGAAAAAAGGCATGACTCTGAATTGGAGTAGTAAAAACACCCAAAACTGAACGTTGCTGAATTTCCTTTGTCGCCGCATCTGCTCTGCTATTGCCCGCGGAAATCGGACCCGGTAGGTCTTGATGACTTCGGATGTGGGCAATATAGAGCGGCTCCGTGCGGTTTCGCAAATGAAATTGAGCAGTGAGAAACAGACTAAGCAAATTTTTGTCTATCGCGGGAGTGATGTATGCTCCCGGTAGACTGTGAAGCAAATTCCTAACATACATACTGTCAGTAATGATGTTTAAATGTTCTTTGGCGAAGGTGCGCAAAGCAAGGTTCACCGCTGCCAACTCTGCCCGCTGCGCGGACTTTTGTGGAAGAGTTAGCAGCGTGCGCCAAGCTTGGCCCTCCTGCCAGGTCAAGACACCGTATGTGCGACCGCCATCAGTAAAAACTGTCCTGGCCCCCTGAAGTGGAACCAGCGAGAGCAATTCAAACAAGCTGACTGTCTGCGTTTGGAGTGAGACAAGTCTGGGGTCCTTTGGCAAGTGGTATGCCAGGCATCCGGTGAATCCTTCCAACGCAATTGGAAGCGAGTCACCGAGCTGCATTAATTGCTGAATTTGTTCCTTGGTGAACGGGACTGCGATTTTGGCCAAATCATGCCCTGAAATGTCCCTAGCTCTCAGCCTTCCGCGGTAAACCACCGCGGAGACCAATTCTTGGGGAGGAATGATGTTTCGTGAAGAGGTGTTCGGAAGGTACACCCACTCCACGATACTCGCCCCTTTCTCGGCATCTACGCCGAGCGCTCCAGTGAACATGGATCCTGACCATACGATGTACAAATTCAGGATCGGAGCATATGGCCCTGGGGTGATCCTATCTACCCATTGCTGGCTGAGAACTTGGTTGACCTTCTCGATAGCCAAGCGTGCGTCTCGAGAAATCTTTACCCGGTCTGCTGGCTGCTTGCCTAAAGTTAGCAGCGAGAAGAGCGGTTTCAAAAGATCCGTATCCAATCGGAAATACGGTCTGGCCCAATTGATGTTACCTAAAACTTGCTGCAACTCTACAAGGGTGACTGAGTCCTGTAAATTGATCTGAGGCAAAACTGGTGCTGCGAAAGAGCGGAGAAGCCGATGACCCAAGTATGAGAAGGGCTCGGTTCTCTGCACTTTCTCTGGGGCAATGAGTAAACCTTTGTCCCCCAGGCTGGCCTGGAGGTCAGAAAACATTTCGCTGCCGAGTTGCGGCATCGCGACCAAGATGTCATCCATAAAATGGCAAACTATGGCTCTAGGGTAAAGGCTTCGGAACCTTGCCAGTGCGTTGTGAACATAAATTTGGCACAGGGTGGGCGAATTGAGCATGCCCTGTGGCAAAAATTTCCACGCGTAACGCTGCGTGGGCTCGCTGTGGTTCACAACCGGCACCGTAAAGGCGAACCTTTCCCGGTCCCGGGGGTCTAAGGGGATTGTATAAAAGCAATCCTTGAGATCTACGACTAGAATCTCCCCCCCCCTCGGGAATCATGTTAGGATTTGGGATGCCGCATTGAAGCGGACCCATTGGCTGTATGCATTTATTGATCTCTCTGAGATCGTGGAGGAGTCGCCACTTCCCCGACTTCTTCTTTATCACAAAAATTGGCGAATTCCAAGGGCTAGTGGACTGCTCTATATGTCCTGCGTCTAGCTGTTCTTTAACTAGCTGCTTGAGGGCAACTAATTTCTCTCCCACTACCGGCCATTGTTCTACCCAGACCGGCGTATCGGTGAGCCATTTAAGTGGCAACGCCATTACCCAAAGGTAAGGGTAGCACCGTACTGCTGTAAGATGTCTCGCCCCCAAAGGTTGATGTGCACGTCAAGAATGTGCGGCCGAATTACCGCTGTGCCGTCAGCCTTTGGGATTGTGACTTCCACCCACTCTCGGCTCCTAAACGCTTCCTGGACGCCGCCTACCCCCCACACATCGGAGACCGGCTCAATGGCCCACTCCCTTGGCCACTGGCCCCTGCTTATCACGCTCACATCCGCTCCGGTATCGAGTAACCCTGAGAACGCTCTTTTGTTCAAAAATACCTCGATAACGGGGCGCTGCTTCCACTCAATGTTGGTCTCCACTGTCGCTAAGACCTGGTATCCTTGTACTGCCTCACTGGCGCTCGAGCGGTCCTCTGACCGGGACTCGGAGCTGTCACTGAGCCTTCCCTGGCTATCTGCTGGCGAGTGACAAGGAACCATGATCAGTTGCGCTAAGGTGTCTCCCTTGTGAATTGTTTGGGGCAGGTGAGTCCAAAGCTGAACTTGGAGAACGCCTGAAAAATTCGAGTCAACGACTCCTGGAATTATGAAAATTCCGCGTACTCCAGCTACACTGCGGGGCAAAACTAAACCTATAAAGCCCTTGGGCAGTGGACCCATGTACTGGGAGTCCACTAGATAGACCGTGCCTGGCAGGTCGCATGTAACGTCCGCCTGACAAGTCAAGTCTAACCCTGTACTACCCTTGGGGCTGGCCTGTGCCCTCGCAATGTCTGGAATGTGACCGGGATTTAGTCTAGCTCTGGTGAGCTTTGGGTGAGGGGAGTCCCTGTTTGGACCGGGGCCAGAGACATGCCCGCGTTCCGGTTTCCCGAATTTGGACAGTCTCGAGCCCAATGGTAGCCTCTTTTACACTTCGGACATGGGGTGTTTGGAGCCTTGGGACGGCCGGACTTTTGCCCGCCTCCCTTGGATCGGCACTCCCTAGCGAAGTGACCAACCCTGCCACAATTGTGACATGCTCCTTGGGTCTTTCCTTTTGGTCTCTTACCCCCTTGCACCGCTGCCGCTAGCAAACCCATCTTATAGGATTCTGTGCCAACGTCGGCGCAAGCTCTAATCATGTCCATAAGGGTCAAATCAGGACTATTGCCCAGGGACTGCAAGATTTTACGGCAGTCTAAATTGGCATTGTCCTTGGCTAACTTCATCATGAGCTCTTGTTGGGCCTGCTCATTATCAATCTGCCTGCTAATGGCTTCCTCCAGGCGATTGATGAAGTCCATATAGGGTTCCTGGGCTCCTTGCTTGATAGCGGTGTAATTTTTAGCCGCTTTGCCAGTGGCTGGGACTTTGAAAAACGCCCTAAAGGCGGCCTCGGCCGACATCTGAAGAGTGGCAAGAGGCAAGTTGATCTGGGCATCGATGGATTCGAAGGCACCTGAACCATATAGCTGGTCAGGAAGTACTGCGCCTCCCATCCTGGCAGCCCTTGTCTGCGCCTCAAGGCGAAACTTGCTGTCCCAAATTAAATACTGGCTAGGGGTGAGCATCATCCGCATGACGGCTTTCCAGTCATGGGGAATCCACATGGTGTTCTCGCACACTTGCTGAAGCGTGCCCCTAGTAAAGCGACTTTGGAGCCCTGTTTCTGAAATGGCTTTCCGTATAGCCATGAGAAGCTTATACGGGACTGTGGAGTGAACTATCTGCTGGGCGCCCGTAAGCGCGTCCATCTCCATGCGGATGGGACATATCTGACTGAGCTCTGCTAGCTCCTCTACTGGCAATTCCCCCTTCCTGAGTTCTTCCTCTACTGTGCGCTGAAGGGCACTTTTGGTAGCTAGGGAAACTGTTGCTATCTGAGAAGCGCCTGCGCTCCTCATTCCTTGC
The DNA here is from genome assembly GCA_035047305.1 of Bradypodion pumilum. NCBI lineage: Eukaryota > Metazoa > Chordata > Lepidosauria > Squamata > Chamaeleonidae > Bradypodion > Bradypodion pumilum. Next base: position 280,639,862 of record JAWDJD010000002.1, on the reverse strand, counting down.
ATTCCGTCGGTGACATCTGCAGCTGTCATCGAGGGAAAGCTCCCTACACTACTCTGCCTGAATTGGAGTGACGGATAGAGCGCCGTAGGCGCCGTTGGTTCGGCTGGCGCATCTGGCAGATTTGGGGGTTCCTTGGCCTCTATCCGGACTGGCTCTATCTCCGCCAAGAGCTTCCTACATTTTCTCCATGTGCGAATTACGCCTCCTGGAGCTTTCGGGGGTTGCTGAATGCAGTCTCCTATCTGATCCCAGAGCTCAAGGGTTAACGTACCTACTTCTGGGTAAAGCAGGCAGTGTTCCCCTAGGTACACCAAAAGTCTCGCTAGCTCTCCGCTGTGAAAACGCACCTTAAATACCCTGGCCAGGATTCTGAACTCTCCCTCACGAGTTCTTTGGCTAGCGGATGGATGCTGTCGCTGAGGACAGGTCCCCATATTACCTGCGATTGGGTCCTCGGAAGTCTCCTCCTCGGGACGAGTCGACGCGTCTGTGGCAGGCAATAGGTTCTGGCGACGACGCTTCTGGGTAGAGCTCGGAGCGTGGACTGCGGCCACGGGCCCTCGGTGGCCACTGCGCTGTCAGGGGCTCACAGCTGCCCTGAGCGGAATGCGTTTTTCCCTTTGGCGCAAGCCGCCGCGAAAGTCGGGAGCAAGCTGTAGGATGCCTCTCTGGACTGCCTCACCGCAGGCCGTCCCTCCGATCGGCTGGCTGCCGGACGGAGTGCCGTGCTGTCCTCCGGGATGATTCGGACACGGTTCAAGCGCAGAACCGGACCGTGTGGTCGCTACTCTGAGGAAGACCTCTCGGGGGTCGCTTACTCACGAGTAGATCACGTCGGGGTCACCAGGTGTAGGAATCGGGGCCGCTGGGGGCCGTAGGTCCTGGAGGAGACTGATCAAAGAACGATACGAGGCAGCATGGAGGAGGATAAGATCAGTCGTTTATTGAGGAAAAGGCATAACCATTTATAGATCAGAAGGCAAGGTAGAAAAAACCATCACCCGACAGTAAATCACATCACCTATTTACTCAGGTTAATTGGGAATCTTTCTGGGGGAAGTTAATTAGTGCGGGAAAACATGGACTGGGAAAACACCATTGTTTTGGGCTTAGGAGCTGGGTAAATATGGCCACTATTTGCGCCAGAGATTTACGCTAAGCTCGGAGATGAATGTTTGCCTAATTATGTTACAGGAGTTAGCGATCTGCTTACTTGGCAGAGTCTTAGGTCAGGTCAAGGAATTGGGTGAATCAAACCCTATAATTTATCCACCCCCCCTTAATTTGGGTGCTCGCAGAGCCCACGGGCCAGGGAGCCTTTCTCCCGAAGTGGCCTCTGCCGGGCCGTTCCGTGCCCATGGGGGCACGGGGAATCCACAGAGGCCTGTGGGTTCCTTTTAGGGAGTCAATCCATCTCATATATAGTCTTTCTCTTTTCCTGCTGCATTCCACTTATCCCAGCATTATTGACTTTTCCAGAGAATCCTGCTTTGTCAAATAGGGCCGAAAGTAGGACAACCTAGTTTCATTATTTTTTGCCTCCAGAGGCAGTACAGGCTTGGTTTGCCCTAGGACCCACTTGCTCGACTCTTTGGCAGTCCAGGGTATCTACAAAGTTCTCCACAAGTATCATATTTCAAAGGAATATTTTTTTTCTGTCAGCTTTCTTTATTGCCTAGTTTTCACACCTATACATAGTGATCGGAAAGGCAAGAGTGTAGATGATTTTGGTCATGGTCTCCAGTGACACTTAATCTTTTCTAATTTCTTCATTGCTGCCCTTCCTATTCTGAGTCTTCTAATTTCTGGGCTGACGTCTCCATTTGGATTGAACCAAGGTACTGTATACAGAATTGTTCACTATTTCAATTTCTTCATTGCCAACATTAAAGCTGTGTTTAATGTTCTTCTGTAGTCATGATTTTTGACTTCTTAACGTTCAATTGCACTCCTGCTTTAGCACTTCCTTCTTTCACTTTCACTAAAAGTCATTTCAGGTCATTGTTGCTTTCTGCCAATAAGATGGTGTCATCTGCATATCTAAAATTATTAATGTCTCTTCCACCAATTTTCACTCTTCCTTAATCTGAATCTAGTCTAGCTTTCTGTATATGTTCTGCATACAGATTAAATAGATAGGTGAATAAAATGCACCCTTGTCTGAAGCCTTTGCCTGCAGGAAATCGTTCTGTCTCTCCATATTCTGTCCTAACAGTAGCTTCTTGTCCACAATATAGGTTATACACGAGAACAATCAAGTGCTGAGGCACTCCCATTTCTTTCAGAACCACCCACATTTTCTCATAATCCATACAGTCAAAGCATATACTGATCTTCTGAAATGCAGATACAGTAGTTGTAATGGTATCTTGAGTGGTCTCTTCCTTTTCAGAATCCAGCTTGAACATCAGGCAGTTCTTGTGCCATATAAGGTAAACACCTTTGTTGCAACACCTTGAACATTACTTTTCTTGCATGGGAAATTGGAGCAATGGTTCTATAGTTACTCCACTCCTTGACATCTCCTTTCTAATAGACTGGAATGTATATTGAGTATTGCCAGCCTGAGGGCATTTGTTGTTACTTGTTGACATATGCTTGTTGGGATTTTGACAGATTCAGTCTCTATGGCTTGAAATAGTTCTATTGGTATTCCATCAACCTCTTGGGATTTTTCTTCCCAGTGCTTTCAGAGCAGCTTTCACTTTATTTTCTAGAGTTACAGGATTCCTCTTCAAAGGAGTCTGTCATCCTTTTATTTCTCTGTATAGTTCTTCAATATGCTGTTGCTATTATTTTCTCCTAGTCAGATAGAGCGCTTTCCTGTTGGTCACTCAGCATTTCTAACCTAAGCTTAAATTTCCTTTTGATTTCTTGGATCTTCTGAAAAATACCTTGCCCCCCCCCCCTTTTTGTTGTTCTCCTGTATTTCTTTGCACTGGTTATCATAATAGTTTACTTTGTCCCTACATGATAGTCACTGAAAAAGTGTGTTCATCTTCTGACACTATTTCTTTCAGCTTTTGCTTCTCATTAGTTTTTTACAATTTAAAATTTTCTAAATGTGTTTTTCCTGACGCCCAATAGTGACACTATGTCAAAACTCTTTAAGAGATGCCCTGCATGTTACTCTAGAGGAGACCTAAATGTTTTAGCTTACCTGGAGTAACTCTGAAGTCTAGGTTTTTTTCCCCAGCTGACAAAGTTGTTTTATCAATGGGCTGCACCCTGAGGGATTCTGTACCTTTGCAGTTCAGTAGCAGTTTAATTCATCTGGGTGTCAATGCTGCAATAAAGGTAAAGGTTTCCCTTGCTCGAAAGCCAGTCGTATCTGACTCTAGGGTTCAGTGCTCATCTCTGTTTCAAAGTCAAAGAGCCAGCGCTGTCTGCTTCTGCAGACATTTCCGTGGCCATGTATGTGGCAGGCATGACTAGACACCGGAGCGCACGGAACACTGTTACCTTCACACCAAAGTGGTCCCTATTTATCTACTTGCAATTTCTTGCTTTCGAACTACTAGGTTGGTAGGAGCTGGGACAAAGACGGGCGCTCATTCCATCCTGAAGTACTCGGGAATCGTACTGCTGACCTTCCGCCTCCCAGTCTGCATCTTGCAAGGCAAAAGCAACTAGACCAGTGATGGGCAGTCTTGGCCCTCCAGCTGTTCTTGAACTTCAATTCCCAGAGGCCCTGATCAGCAGGAGTGCTGATTTGGGATTCTGGGAATTGAAGTTCAAGAACAGCTGGAGGGCCAAGACTGCCCATCACTGAACTAGACTATTGTACAAGCTTTTATTTTTCTGTTGTTGTTCAGTCACACAGTCGGTTCCGACCCTTTGCGACCCTATGGACCATTGTTCTCCAGGCGCCTCTGTCCTCCACCATCCCCCTCAGCCCTCCCAGCTCTGTGCCCATTGTGTCTACAATGCCATCTAGCCATCTCATCCTTGGCCTCCCCCTTCTTCTTTTGCCTTCCACCTTTCCCAACATCAATGCCTTCTCAAGTGAATCCTCCCTTCTCATTTGATGTCCAAAGTATTTTAGCTTCATCTTTACTATTTGACCTTCCAATGAGCAGTTAGGGTTAATTTCTTCTAAGATTGACCTATTTGTTCTCCTCGCTGTCCAGGGGACTCTCAAAACCCTCCTCCAACACCACATTTCAAAGGCATCTATTCTTCTACTTCTTCCTAATTGTCCAGCTCTCACATCCGTACATTACCACTGGGAATACCATTGCTTTGACTATTCTAATTTTTGTTTTCAATGTGATTTCTCTGCTTTTCACTATGTTCCCCAGGTTTCTCATTACTTGTCTCCCAAGAATCAGTCGCCTTTTTATTTCATGGCTACAATCCCCATCTGCAGTGATCTTTGATCCTAAGAAAGTAAAATCTGTCACTGCTTCTACTTCTTCCCCGTCTATTTTCCAGGAACTGATTGGGCCTGTTGCCATTATCTTGGTTTTCTTGATATTTAGTCTCAAGCCAGCTTTTGCACTCTCCTCCTTCAGCCCAATCAAGAGATTCTTTAGGTCTTCCTCACTTTCTGCCATTAGGGTGGTATTGTCTGCATATCTCAGATTGTTGATGTTTCTCCCAGCGATTTTAATCCCATATTGTGATTCCTCCATCCCTGCACTGCGCATTATGTGCTCTGTGTATAGGTTGAATAGGCATGGTGACAAAATGCAGCCTTGTCTTACTCCTTTTCCTATTCCAAACCACTCTGTCATTCCGTGTTCTGTCCTAACTGTTGCTTCTTGGTTCATGTACAGATTTCTCAGGAGGCATATGAGGTGCTCTGGTATTCCCATCTCTTTAATTACTTGCCACATCTTGTTGTGGTCCACACAGTCAAATGCCTTAGTGTAGTCAATAAAACAAAAGTAAACTTGTTTCTGGTATTCCTTTGTTTTCTCCATGATCCAGCCTATGTTGGCAATGTGGTCTCTAGTCCCCCTGCCTCTTCTGAAACCGGCCTGCACCTCTGGTAATTCTCTTTCCACATGCTGCTGAAGTCTATCCTGTATTATCTTGAGCATCACCTTGCTGGCGTGTGGGATGAGCGCGATTGTTCGATAATTTGAACATTCTTTGGCATTGCCCTTTTTTGGGATTGGGACGTATACTGATCTTTTCCAATCCTGTGGCCATTGTTTTGTTTTCCAAATCTGCTGGCATATTGAATGCAGTAATTTGATGCCGTCATCTTTTAGCACTTTGAAAAATTCAACTGGGATACCATCATCTCCACTAGCTTTGTTGTTTGCAGTGCTCTTTAGGGCCTTTATGACTTCGCTCTCCAGGATGTCTGGCTCAAGTTCTACTTCTTCATCATTGTGATTGTCAGGAGTGTTGAGGTCCTTTTTGTAGAGTTCCTCTGTGTACTCTTTCCATCTTTTCTTAATCTCTTCTGCATCAGCTAGCTCCTTTCCTTGTTTGTCCCTTATCATGGTCATTTTTGCTTTAAATGTTCCCTTAATTTCCCCGATTTTTTTGAAAAGATCTCTGGTTCTGCCTCTTTTGTTGTTTTCCTCCATTTCTCTGCACTGTTCTTTTAGGTAGTTTTCCTTATCTCTCCTTGCTTTTCTTTGAAATTCTGTGTTCAAATGATTGTAGTTTTTCCTTTCTCCTTTGGCTTTTGCGTTCCTTCTTTCCTCTGCTATTTTAAGAGCCTCATCAGACAACCACTTTGCTTTCTTACTCTTCTTTTCTTTTGGTATGGTTTTCTTTGCTGCTTCCTGCATGATGTCCTTCATCTCCGTCCATAATTCTTCTGGTACTCTGTCTACCGAGTCTAAGCAATTAAATCTGTTCATCACCTCCACCGTGTATTCTTTAGGGATGCTGTCTAGGTGATATCTTTCTGGTCTCCGTGTTTTCCCTATTTTCTTTAGTCTAAGCCTGAATTTTGCGATCAATAGGTTGTGATCTGAGCCACAGTCTGCTCCAGGTCTTGTTTTTGCTGACTGTATGCAGGTTCTCCATCTTTGGCTGCAGAGTATGTAGTCAATCTGGTTTCGGTGTTGGCCATCTGGTGATGTCCATGTGTAAAGTCGCCTCTTGTGTTGCTGAAAGAGAGTGTTTGCTATGACCAGTGCATTCTCTTGGCAGAACTCTATCAATCTTTGCCCTGCTTCATTCTGTACTCCAAGACCAAATTTGCCTGTTATTCCCTCTACTTTTTGATTTCCTGCTTTGGCATTCCAGTCTCCTAATATAATTTGGACATCATTTCTTGGTGTCTGTTCTATGAGGTGTTGTAAGTCCTCATAGAACTGGTCCATTGTGGCTTCATCTGCACCAGTGGTTGGTGCGTATATTTGGATCACAGTGACATTGAAAGGTTTGCCTTGAATTCTGACTGACATCATTCTGTCATTTTTGAGATTGTATCCCATTACTGCTTTTCTCACTCTTTTATTGACAATTATGGCTACTCAATTTCTTCTAAGGTTTTCTTGCCCACAGTAGTAGATATGATGGTTTCCAGAGCTGAATTCCCCCATCCCTGTCCATTTAAGCTCACTGATGCCTAAGATGTCAATGCTTATTCTTTCCATCTCATTTTTTACCACTTCCAGTTTACCTTGGTTCATTGATCTCACATTCCATGTCCCTATGCAGTATTGCTCCTTACAACATTGCATTTCCCCTCCCCCTTTCCTGTCCCTCCCCTTCCTCCACTCTGTGGTGTTAAGCATCCTGTATCACCTAGCCTGCCCCTTTGTTTTGCCTTTTGTTTTGGTCAATAGGGTTCTCTTGGCAAGATTTGTGGCGTGGTTTGCTGGTGTCTACGCCATTTTTCTCTCCTCATACATTTTATCACAGTTTTTAAAAGTTTAAAACATTTAAGACAACATATTATCATGCATATTATCACACTTTAAAACACAGTCTCTATGTCAGTTTCTATGTTTAGTCAGTATAAAGTCTCTATGTCAGTTGCTATATTAGGTCTTCTACATTTGCATATCAGCTACTTATCCTTTGCCTAGGACTCTGGCTCTCCTCCTCCTCCTCACCCCCCACCCCCCCTGGGGGTGGCTGCCCGGCGGCGGCGGTGGCAGTCCCTTTTTGCCGCTCGTCCGACTCTCCTCCTCCTCCTCACCGCCGGCTGGGGGTGGCTGCCCGGCGGCGGCGGCGGCAGGCCCTTTTGCCGCTCGCCCGGCTCTCCCCCTCCTCCTCACCCCCCGGCTGGGGGTGGCTGCCCGGCGGCGGTGGCGGCAGACCCTTTTGCCGCTCGCCCAGCTTTCCTCCTCCTCCTCACCCCCCGGCTGGGGGTGGCTGCCCGGCGGCAGTGGCGGTAGGCCCTTTTGCCGCTCACCCGGCTCTCCTCCTCCTCCTCACCGCCGGCTGGGGGTGGCTGCCCGGCAGCGGCGGCGGTAGGCCCTTTTGCCGCTCACCCGGCTCTCCTCCTCCTCCTCACCGCTGGCTGGGGGCGGCTGCCCGGCGGCGGCGGCGGCAGGCCCTTTTTGCCGCTCACCCGGCTCTCCTCCTCCTCCTCACCCCCGGCTGGGGGTGGCTGCCCGGTGGCGGCGGTGGCAGGCCCTTTTGCCGCTCGCCTGGCTCTTCTCCTCCTCCTTACCGCCGGCTGGGGGTGGCTGCCCGGCGGCGGCGGTGGCAGGCCCTTTTGCCGCTCGCCCGGCTCTCCTCCTCCTCCTAACCGCCGGCTGGAGGTGGCTGCCCGGCGGCGGCAGCGGCAGGCCCTTTTTGCCGCTTATTTTTCTACATTGCATCTAAAGTACTTCAAAGTCGTTGAAAACATAACAGGCATGTTGGTTCAACATGTCTTAGCATATACTGTACTTAAAAATATGTACATTGAATATAGGATCACAAAATTAAGACTACATAAATGCTTTGATTAAAAGTCCAACACATAAGGTACTCCAAAAGCACTGCAGATACAAACTGAACCCAAGTTACAGGCAAGTACTTAATATGAAGACTGAATAGAGAAGCACAAACATCCGGAAAAGTGCCTTAAAACATGAACCTTCTTAAAAGATAAAAAGCATGTCTTAGTTTTAAGCATTTTAAAAGGAACATATACAGAAATATTACATTTAAACTTACCCAAACCATGCCTGATTGAATCTATGGGGAGAACTCCATGCTGGCTTCTCCTTCTGCTTACCAGGGATATCCTATTTATATCATCCTTGTGATTGCAATCTAACTTCAGGCACTTATTTGTTTTTCCTCCACTATCAAATTAATGTAGACATAACATAACAGACGTATATGTCAAACTTCTGTTCCCACAGGACATTTTTCCTTTGCAGCTAGTCACTTATGTCACCCTGGCCTGTCTCAAAGGACATCTTTTCACCTACCTTCACCTACTCACAACACATAGAAGTCTGGCTTTCATAACTCACTGTGGTTTCTAGCACCTTTGACTCATTATAACCTAATTTCCCCCCCTCCTGTAGATGACAATTGAATCTTGCACACACAAACACCCTATGCCACCCCATATCTCTCATTTCAGCTATTGGTTGCTCAATAAGGTTTGACAACGAGTTGTCACTATTGTTGAAAACAAAGAAACGGAACAGGTCTGACAGGTTTGGAACAGCCTGTGCTAAGAGAAAACACAAGACTGTCACAGACCAGTCCCTTTGGAGCAAAGCCTTTGTCCTCAGCTGAGATCTGAGACTTGAGAAATATAGGATTTGCTGAGCTGCAACCACACAGCAGGATCAGCTGCAATCTCAAGTACATTTCCCAGTAGTACAATCCTATCTTGCAGCCTAGAAGCCTCTGCACTGGTTGTTTATATGTATGAGATATTTCTCAGCATTTACTTGCTCTAGTGTGTGTGTGTAGCAACACTTGTATACATCAGGGCAACTTAGCAGCTTTCACTCAGAGGTAAACACTGCTAGAATCTCAGTTTTTCTAATCATAGGCACATTCATCTTCAAGCTATTATCCCAAGGAACATAGGATAGAATTTTCCACGATCCCTTACTACTAGCAAGTATTACTCCTCCTCCACCACCACCACCCCCGTATCTCCAGCATTTTCATGGCTGTGTGAAGAAATCCAAGCCTGTCTTTATTATTAAGAACCTGGATAGTACTGTTATTCCCAGTGAACAGCCATCTGACTGAGGCATTAGATAACCTATATCTGTGATGGCGAACCTTGGCACTTCAGATGTTCTTGGACTTCAATTCCCAGAAGCCCAAGCCCCCATGAATCTGCACAAATGGGTTGAGATTCATCCGCCCACGCCGCCCTTGTCGCTCCTGGAAGCGGAAGTAAAATGTGCCCATTTCAGGTCAAATAAAGACCTGAAACTTACTTGTTAAACAAATCAATCAATCTCTCTCTCACTCAAATTTTGGGAATGCTGTGACAGTATCAAAATCCATTTTTTTGTTCCTGGGCTTAGAGTGAATTGAAAGGTAGACACAGTTTATCAGCCTCAAATGGCTTCAGAGGATAATGCTGACTTTTCCAGTTCAATCATTTACCCAGCTTTATAAGAATGCCTGGAAGAAAAATCCTTAAATCAATATAAATGAACTTTTGTACCAGACCTACCGGTATAACAAATATTCACAGTGCTATGCACTGCCTTGGGAACAACCTGTTGATATACCTCATTGTATCCCTTTATGCAAACTTACAATAGTTTGGTTTGTATATTGGCGGATGTGCTCTTTCCTGCCCAGGTGACCCAGCGATCTATCCTTGGCCACGTAAAATAGCACTGCAGCACACTCTGACTTCCAGATGCAGCATTGAAGCTTTCAAGATTAATCTTTTGTGCCACCTAGTGGGAGAAAAGGTTTATGAGCTCTGCATAGCGGGGAAATAGAGCAAAAATACATTTTATTATAAAGCATGAAAAAGAGGCACTTCTAGCCCCTATGAAAGAGAGACCCAATCTGTACCAATTTCCTAAGGTGTGTAAAAAAATTATGAGGCTTTTAATTTGTTTTAAAATGTAAGCATTACAAGGTTGACAATATTGTCAGTGGTATCTAAACCATACTGCGCAGACACTGTGTTCTGTTTTTAAAAGATAATCCAATGAAAAAGGGAAGGAAAGCCGTGTTTGTGTGTAAGAGACAATTGGAGACAAGGCTGTGGATCATGTTACCAAGGTAAGAGGAAAGAGTGACGTGTAATCACCTTTTGTATGATTTATATATACTGCATTTTAAATTTATGCTAAGTGGATAGACATAAAAATGTATCAGCAGGGAGCCAATTCCCTCCCTTAAGTTTATTCTTCTTCTTCTTTCATGTCCGGATCAAACCCTGGACTGCCAAAATGAAGCTACTTTCTTCGCTTTGTCATTGCCCAAACCCAAGTCCTCATCGATGCATGTTTCTGGCAGCAACCGGCAGGCCACTAAATGAGCCAGATTCTGTGTCTCTCTATATTCACACTGAATGTTGTTGTTCGCCAGCAGCCCCCTACTTAAGCATATTGGTCTTGCATTTAGGGACTCCGACCTGCAGCCTATTCAGGGTCCTCCAAGTGACGTAGGGGAGGTTGAGATCTTCAGCTGTATCCTCCTTTAATGTTGTTCCTTGTCCTGTGAGCTTCTTCTAATTTGGTTTTCCTCTTGTGTACCCTCAAGAATGTTTGTTCTTGTCATAAAGCTCTTCCTTGATCTGAGCTGGCGGACTTGAGGCTCATATCCATTCAGAGAATGTCGAGGGTTGTTCTCTTGCTTAATTTTCATGGCGTACACTGCTACTTCTCCCCTGATCTTAGGTTGAGCGATACCAACAAGAGGGTATATTTTCTCAATTGGTGAAGGTTTGAGGCATCCTATCACTATACGCATGGCTTAATTTACAGCAATGTCAACTTGTTTTGCGTGTGTGATTGCGCTCCATACGGAGCAGCATACTCTGCTCATACCTGTCAACTATCCTGTTTTCCCCAGGAAAACCCCTTATTTTTACCCCTCTTCCCGCCCTCCCGTTTTATTAATTTCCCCGTATTTTCCCTTATTTTTTTAAAAAATATCCTGACCGGAGCCCTCACAGGTGAAGCTGCAGTATTTTTTTCCGGCCGCCAGAGGTCGCTGTGTGGCAGGCTTTTCGCTTGTGGAAGGAGAGAGAAAGGGGGGGGGCGTTCTGTAGTTTTCCCTTTCTCTTTCCCTTTCCTGCCAGCCACATGGTCCTGGAGGCTTCGTTTTGGCTGCTGGGAGCAGGAGTCTACTCTAGGTGAGCAATATATTTCATATATGCAGGGGCAACCTCATGCTTTATTGAGCTGTTTTACCCCTTCCACGCATGCGCGGAAGTGCTACGCCGCTTGCGCAGCCCTTACGCAAGCGACGTAGCTCTTCCGCGCATGCGTGGAAGGGGTAAAACCCTTCCGCGCATGCACGGAAAGCGTTTCCCCCGCTGCCAAATTACGGGGTTTTGGCAGCGGGGGCCGGGTTATGATGTCAATCGACGTCAATTTACAGGGTAATCCCGGCCAAATCGGGAAGGTTGACAGGTATGATAGAGTCATAAAACTCTATGGGTAATCTGGGGGAGGTTGCGTGCTCCCAGCCTGATCAGCTCACAATGACTTTGTGAGTGTGAGAATGATTTTATAAAATCTATAAATTAAACCAGTTATATCTGTGTGTGCTTCAACTGGAAACAGCTTGACCTTTAAAACCAGGTGACCTTTTCGCCTAACAAGGAACAACACAGTCTGTGGTTTGAAAAACCAGATATGGTGCCTAAGATTGTGATCTGGAAAGCCCCTAAAAATCTCTTCATTAATACATTTACTAACTGGGTCAGCACTTAACCAACCTGAAATATCTAAGAACAAGATGTCCCAATGTTTGCAATGCAAAGATTAACCAATATGGGGACAAGGAACTGACTGCAAACTCAGTCTAAACAGGTATTTGCAGCCAGTGTCTAAACTAGATCACTGAATGGTCTCTACCACAGAAGAAGTGTATATTGTGAAGTTATGCTACACATTTAATTATAATTGCTTAAGACCAATTGCAGTAAATGGTAGACAGGAACAAGGGAGGGGCATCAAGTGTAACTTATTTGTTCTTAAGTAGAAAGCCTGGCTGTAACAGCCATCGTGGTCCCCATTCTTCTTGGCCACTATATATGCATTATATTTCTGGTAAATTTATTTTGTAAATAAATCTTTTTCCTTTAGGCAACTAGCAAAAAACTGACCCTCGACACTCTCTGAATGGATATGAGCCTCAAGTCCACCAGCTCAGATCCAGGAAGAGCTTTATGGGAAGAACAAACATTCTTGAGGGTACACAAGAGCAAAACCAAATTAGAAGATGGAGGAAGGAGCTCACTGGACAAGGAACAACATTAAAGGAGGATACAACTGAAGATCTCAATCTCCCCTATGTCACTTAGAGGTCCCTGAATAGGCTGAGGGTTGGAGTCCGTAAATGCAAGACCAATATGCTTAAGTGGGCAGCTGCTGGCGAACAACAACATTCAGTGTGAATATGGAAAGACTCAGAATCCGGCTCATTTACTCGTCTGCCAATTGCTGCCAGACATGCACCGATGAGGACTTGGGTTTGGGCAACGCAACGACAAAGCAAAGAAAGTAGGTTCGTTTTGGCAGTCCAGGGTCTGATCAGGACACAAAAGAAGAAAAATCCAGCTATTTTCTTATTTTTAAAAAGGCCAGAAGGCTGCACTTTTTTTAAAAGGAATTTTTAAGAGTGACATGAGAATAGAGGGGGGATGAGGAAGGGAGATGAGTGTTCTACTTTGCACTTTGAAGAAGAAAAATGGGATACTATTAAATAATAAATACTTTATGAGGGTTGCAGATCACTATCATTTGAAAGCCCAGAAGTTACTCACAAATTTTAAAAAGAAAGGTGACATTTGCACGATTAGTTCCTATATGCCTATTTCTTCCTCCCTCTTTTTTTAATGATACAATTTGTGTTAGCTGTGTTAAAACAATTGTTTGTGCTAGTGGAGCTATCACTCCTAATAAACTCCACACCAACATTTATTTACTTTCATCTTACTGTCTACCTGTACAACTCTACACACCACCATAAGTGCCAAAGCTCCAAGACTGCAATCTGCAGATATCAACAGCCCTGGCTATTAAATGTGCTACATAGCTTCTTTTACAAACCCATTTCTAGCATACCTGTCAAGTATCCCGTATTGGCCCGGATTTCAACGCTCGTTCCTCCCCTTTCCCACCACCATCCCGTATTTTGAACTGTGCATGCGTGCCCATCAGAGGCAGTTCTGCACATGCGCAAATGGGTTCTGCGCATCACAAAGGGGTTCTGCACATGTGCAAAGGAATTGTTGCTGCGCATGCACACCCGGGCCAGAGCAGGTCCCATATTTTCCAGAGCCACGCTTGACGGGTATGATTTCTAGACTCTTCTATATTATCATGTTTCCTTATGGAATTTTCTGTATTCCACCTTTTGAAGCCAGTGTGCTTTGAAGACAATTAAAATATTTCTTAATAAACTTTTGCTTTATTGTATTAGTCCCGCCCAAGCCTAAACAAACATAATTTACAGCATGAATTGAAGAAAGGCACCTTTTCAGCCCATGAGTGGTATTAATTGAGAAGCTGCCATTTTCTCCAACTGGCTCCAAACAAGAAAAGCCTAATCACTTTTTATCAACCAACAAGTCAGTAGCTTTCTGTCTGGACATTACTTCTTAAAAAACAGTATGCCAGGTAAAAGCACCAACGGAAAGTCAGGAAACTAAAACCTCCAATAAGTGCTAACCTACTGCTCAGGAATGGATTCAGTAGGTCTACTCTAGTTGCAACCACCAAGCAAAGAGTTACAATAGGCCAAATAAAGGCAGCAGCAATTCTAGGCAAAATGGGAGAAGCCTTGTATTCTGTTGACATGCACGGAAACAAACTCCAAAAATTAAAGTAGGTGGTGTCTTTATTACTTACTTAGATCCTCCCATACTATGCAGCATATCAGACAGCAAGAGATCTCCAACAGTTTCGGTCTTGGGCAAGTACTTTGGCATCCTCTCCTGTCATTTTCAAGGTCTTTAAATCTTTCATGAAAGTTTTTCACCATACATTTTGAGGGTGTCCTCGTTGTCGTTTGGCATTAGAAGGGGTTCACCTTATTGCCATCTTAAGGATCCTGTTTTTCTCCATATGAAAAAATATGGCCTGTCATTTGGAGTCTTCTTTGTACAACCATGTTATGTAATTTGCACGAACCACTCCTTTGAAGCACCTCCTCATTGGTAATGTGGTCAAAATAGCGAATTTTTAAAATTTGGCAGAGGCACCTCTGCTGGAAGACATCAAGTCTCTTGTTGATACTTGCTGATGCCTTCCAAGTTTTGCAGGCATAGATGGCTGTCAGGGTCACTATGAAGCGGAACAAACAGAGCTTAATCTTCAGAGATATAGATGGTGAGGTCAGACCATATCTTATTTATTCTCTAGAAGACAGCTGTTGCTTTTCCAAGACAGCATTTGATGTCCACCTCTGCATCTCCATTTTGAGCTATCACACTGCCCAAGTAAGTAAACCTCTCCACTTCCTCTAGCTGTTGATGTTTGTATTAGATCAGTGTTGTGTTCTGTAAAGCTGTGCCTTTAACAATGTACCTTAGCCATGTGTTAACAATGTAACCTTTCTGTGTGCAACATCATAACCTTCAGCTGTATCAATGTAAACCTGATAAGGGGACACGAGCTAGTGACCACTAGATGGCAATAGCGAGCGTCCAGCTCTCATGGCTCAGATTCACCTGGTTCAGCAGCGCGGGAAGATTCCCCGCCACCTCTTCACCTGGTCAAGAAGGGCGTGACCTTCCAGACGTCACGCAGGCAGCAACCAATAAGCTGTCGACGAGCCACATTCAAATGTATAGCCAGCTGTATATATTGAGCAACCCATCCGCCATTACCACATGTTCCCCCGGATCATCATGCAATAAACCTGTGTTAAGCCAACCCTTCGGCTGTTTCGTTGTCTTTGGTCCCTTACACTAAATTGGCGACGAAGGTGGGATAATGGCAGCCCACGGGACCAAGACATGCGCCGGTTTCGAAATCAGGAAACCCGGCGACTGGGAGATCTTCGAGATGGACTTCCAGGCAGCACTGATTGAGTCCGAAGTCACGGAAGAGGCAAAGAAAAGGGCCATCTTCACCAGGATGCTCGGACAAGAAACCAAAAGGACCCTGGTGGACCTGATTGCACCGAGGAGGGTGAGCGAATTCAAGGCCAAGGAACTCATGCAGATGCTGCGTGAGCACGTCCGGCCCGCCACGGCGATGTTTCCCGCTCGGAGTGCATTCTGGAGGCGAGTCCAAGCGCCCGGGGAGACGGTCGCCGCATTCGTGGCGGCCCTGCGGCTGGCGGCCGGCCCGTGCAAATGGGAGAATGCCGAAATCACCCTCCGGGACTGTGTGCTGTGCGGCCTGAACGACGCCGAAACCCAGCGCACATTAATGAACCAAGAGCCGCCTCCCACGTTGCAGGAGGTCGTCAGAGCGGCCCAGGCCGCGGAAGCTACAAAGGCTGGGGTCCAAGAACTCCAGGACTGGCGGCCGAAGTCGAGCAAGGCAGAGACCCCGGTACAGGCGGCCCGGCGAGCTTCGAGGTCGTCCACGGAGAGCAGCGACGACGAGGACGTCCGGAGGGTCCGGAAAGAGAGCCGACGATGCGACGGCTGTGGAGCGGCCCACGACCGCGTAAAGTGCCCGTTCCGGAAGGCCGAGTGCCACAACTGCGGCCGCTGCGGGCACATCGCCAAGGTGTGCAGGAAGAGGCGCGAGACCCAGAGGAGCTCAGCAGACCGTTCCGCGGGACAAGACCGCTCAACGAGACCCAAGGACGGCGCTCAGGCCACGCGGAAGCAGGACGGCGTGGGCCGCATCTCCGACGGCAGCGAGGACGACGCCCCAGTGTTCAGCGTGTCTGCAGGACACCCCCGCTACTTTGTTGAGGTACTAGTCCAAGGGGTTCCCATTAGGATGGAAATTGACTCGGGGTCCTCATATTCAATCATTTCCCAGAGGGAGTTTTTGGGAATTGCCCCCCACAAGCGACCCAAGCTCAAAGCGTTGAGGTCCACGCTACGGGACGTGCAAGGGAACAGCATTCCAGTGTTGGGGGTTGGAGAATTTCAGGTTAAATTCAAGAAGCACGCCGCGTCCCTTCCCCTAGTCGTGCTTAAAGGGGGAGATTGCAGCCTCCTCGGAACTCAATGGTTCCAGCCCCTGGGGTTGTTTATTGGGGGGGTGCATGCCGTTGGGATGCACGCAGTTGGGACTGATCCAGTTCAGGAGGTGTGCGAGGCGCACCCCGAAGTTTTCAAAAAAGGACTGGGGAAATTCAAGGGGCCCCCAGTGACATTCGACCTGGACCCGGAGGTCCGCCCAATTCGTCTTAAACCACGCCGGGTGCCGTTCGCACTTAAGGACAAGATAGAGGCGGAACTGGACAAACTGGTGGGCCAGGGAATCCTTGTGCCTGTTGATTCTGCGGAGTGGGAAACTCCAATTGTAACCGCACTAAAGGCCAATGGGGAGGTCCGCATATGCGCCGACTACAAGGGCACCATCAACAAGGCGAGCCGCCCGAATGCATATCCGGTGCCGGTAGTCAGCCATCTGCTGGCCAGGTTACACGGGGGAAAGTGTTTCGCTAAGCTCGACTTAGCACAGGCCTACCAGCAGCTTACAGTGTCCCCTGCCGCAGCTGCTGCGCAGACCATAGTCACCCATAAGGGGGCGTTCCAGGTGACGCGCCTCCAGTTCGGCGTGAATTCGGCGCCTGGAATTTTCCAGTCACTCGTGGAACGCCTCCTGAAGGGGCTGGAGGGGGTGTTGCCTTATTTTGATGACGTGTTAATAACGGGGGGGAGTCGGGTTGAATTGGCCAAGAGGTTGGGGAAGGTCCTGACAATATTCGAAAAAGCGGGGCTGAGACTGCGAAAGGACAAATGCGTCTTCTTCGCAACCGAGGTTGAGTTCCTAGGGTTTTGTGTGACTCCTGAGGGAATAAAACCATCCAAGTCCAAGGTGGCAGCCATTAAGAAAGCCCCCCGCCCCACCTCCAAGCCCGAGCTGCAGTCGTTCCTAGGGCTGCTCAACTTTTACCACCCCTTCCTCCCCCGGAAGGCAGCGGTGGCTGAACCGCTACACAAACTGCTAAAGAAAGACCAGGCATGGAAGTGGGGCGATGACCAAGAAAGGGCATTTAGTGAGCTAAAAAGCCTCCTAGCGTCCGATGCCATACTGACCCACTTCAACCCCAAACGCCCGGTGGTTCTGACCTGTGATGCATCCCCGGTGGGGGTGGGGGCGGTGCTGTGCCACGTGCTGGAAAACGGGAGGGAGGCCCTGATAGCATTTTACTCCAGGTCCCTGTCCCAAGCGGAGAGAAACTACGCACAGACAGACAGGGAGGCACTAGCAATAGTTGCGGGGACGAAAAAATTTCACGATTTTCTGTATGGCCGCCCCTTCACCATTGTAACGGACCACAAGCCCCTGCTAGGCATCTTTACCGCAGATAAGCCCACCCCACAGATCCTGTCCCCGAGGATGCTCAGGTGGGCCATTTTTCTCAACGCGTACCAGCACGCGTTGGTCTACCGGCCCGGGAAAGAGATCAGCCATGCGGACGCTCTATCAAGGTCTCCCCTCCCCCTAACGCCCAGCCAGGTGAGCAAGGGGGAGCGGGACCATCAGGTTCTTATGATAGAGGTGCTAGATTCGCCCCCCGTAATGCCCGCCGACATTGCCAGAGCGACAGAGAAGGACAAGACGTTAGCGGCAGTTAGCTCCTGGGTGCAGAAAGGGTGGCCGGCGTCCTCCCCAGCGGAGGAGTTCGCCCCATTTTTCAGGAAAAAGCTAGAGCTGTCCCTAGAGAGGGGGTGCCTCTTGTGGGGGCAGCGGGTGGTGATTCCCATTTCCCTTCGGCCGCGGGTGCTCAAACTGCTGCACGTCAGCCACCCCGGCATCGTGCGATCCAAGGCGCTGGCCCGCAGTTACTTCTGGTGGCCCCAGCTGGACGCCGACATCGAGCACATGGTCGGCACTTGTGAAAGTTGCCAATGCTCCAGACCAGAGGAGGCCCGCCTTCCCCACAGGGAATGGGACACGGCTAAGGGGCCGTGGTCCCGGGTGCACGTTGATTTCACGGGCCCGTTCAGAGGCACCCTGTTCCTTCTTGTAGTGGACGCCTTCTCCAAGTGGTTGGAGGTTATCCCAGTCACGAGCACCTCCTCGGCCCAGACCATTAGGCATTTGCGGAGGCTCTTTTCCACGTTCGGCATACCTGACACATTAATTAGCGACAACGCTAGTTGTTTCACGTCCTCCGAGTTTAGGGCATTCATGGAGATTAACGCCGTTCGGCACATCACCTCCGCCCCGTTTCACCCGGCCACCAATGGCCAAGTAGAGCGCCTCGTCCGCACCACGAAGGACGCGTTGCGGCGCATGGGCCCCGGGGATCTGAACCTACAAGTGTGCCAGTTTCTGCTAGGGTACAGGGTGACCCTGTTGGCGTCAGGATACTCCCCCGCAGAACTCTTAATGCGTAGGAAACTGACCACCATCCTTACTAGGCTAGACCCCACGAGGGTAGAGGACAAAGGAAGGAACATCGGGCTAGAGGCCACAAAGAGTTTCAGTGTAGGCGCCCCCGTGCATTGCAGGAACTACGCCAGCACGGGCCCAGCCTGGGTACCGGGCGTAGTTGTGGAGCAAACCGGCCCCGTGTCGTACCGCGTGGAAACCAGCACAGGGCTCCTGTGGAGGCGGCACGCGGACCAGCTCCGACGCAGGGTCTCCGATGAGCAGGGCACAGACCAAACAGAGGAAAAATCAGCGTTAGGGTTCTCCCCCACCCATTCAGCCCAAGGGGGAGGGAAAGGGGGCCGCGGGTCCCCACCAAGGGGGGAGGGGGATATTCTCGTAGATATCCTAGGGGATCTTTCTGAGGAGGAGGAGGAGGAACCCGACCCCATACATATCTCGCGGAATGTCCCCACAAATGCGGATACCCCTACTAAGTTAGATTTTGATTTTCAGAACCGGGGGGGGGTTTCGGAGTGGTCCCCCACCCGTCCAAGCGAAAAGAGGGGTTTTTCGTTAGCCCCGATTGCCCCCGGTCTGCCCACAATGGAGTTCTTCCCTTCCCCTAAAGCCGCCAGACCGCGGCAAGCCACTAACGAGTCTCCCTCTCCCATTTCAGGACAAGGGACCGGGGAACAAAGAAGCAGTAGCGCCCCCGGGGGGGGTCAGCCCTCTTCACGACCCAAACGCACATGCAACAAGCCATCTTGGCTGAGAGACTTCGTCTCATCCTAGGGGGGAGGGATGTTGTGTTCTGTAAAGCTGTGCCTTTAACAATGTACCTTAGCCATATGTTAACAATGTAACCTTTCTGTGTGCAACATCATAACTTTGGTGTATGCAAACCAAGACACAGGACACAGCCTCGGGCTGGGTTAACTCAGGTTTATTGCATCGTGGACAGAGGGAACATGAGGTAATGGCGGATCGATAGCTCTTTATATACAGTAGTAGTACATTTGAACGTGGTGCCATGGTAGCCCATTGGCTACTGTCTGCGTGACGTCATTGCGGGTCACGCCCTTCTTGTCCAGGTGTAGGTGGTGGCGGGAAAACTTCCCGCGCTGTTGCCTTTGATGAGTTCGGACCAAGAGAGCTTGGACGCTCGCTGCTGCCAGCTGGTGGTCATTAGCTCGCGTCCTATTACAGGGTTTATATGATACAGCTGAAGGTTACATAGTTGCTATAGGCAAGGTTACATTGGCTCAGATACATTGTAATCCATGTGGAAGGTAAAACCATCAGAACACAACACCCCTCCCCCCTAGGACGAGACAAAGTCTCGAGCCCACACTTAAGCACACTCCCCCCCCCCTCAGGAGACAAAGTCTCTCAGCCAAGATGGCTTATTTCGAACACGCTGGGGTCTCGATGCGGGCTGCCTCTCCCCGGGTTTGCTACCTTCTCTTTGTCCCCTGGTTTCCTGTCCTGTAATTGGAGAGGGAGACTCGTTAGTGGCTTGCCGCGGCTCCGCGGCGTTGTTGGGAGGTGTGCTCTTTCTTAGGGAGGAACCGGGGGCACTGGGGGCTAACGAAAAACCCCTCTTCTCGCTTGGATGGGTGGGGGAACACTCCTGAAAACCCCCCCCGGCTCGCAAAATCAAAATCAAAATTACAATCGGGGGCAGCGGTCGCGAACTCCTCTCCCCCTTCCCCGGCCCCTGATAGGACTGGCGTATCAAAAGGGTATGAGTCGGGGCCGCTGCTTCTGCCTTCCCCCCTTGCTTGGGACTGTTGTCCACTGCTGTCTCCCCCTTGGGTTACGCGGGTGGGGGAGAACCCTAACGCTGAATCCTGTTGCTGAGCCCCACAGACTGGCCCACTCACTCGGTGCCTCAGTTGGTCTGCGTGCCTCCTCCAGAGGAGACCGGTGTTAGTCTCGACCCGGTACGACACTGGCCCCGTCTGTTCTACAACCGTCCCTGGTACCCAGGCTGGCCCTGCGCTGGAGTAGTTCCTGCAGTGAACAGGGTCACCGGCGGCGAAACCTTTCGAGGCTGCCACCTTCGTCGCCAATTTGGTGTATGCAAACCAAGACACAGGACACAGCCTCGGGCTGGGTTAACTCAGGTTTATTGCATCGTGGACAGAGGGAACATGAGGTAATGGCGGATCGATAGCTCTTTATATACAGTAGTAGTACATTTGAACGTGGTGCCATGGTAGCCCATTGGCTACTGTCTGCGTGACGTCATTGCGGGTCACGCCCTTCTTGTCCAGGTGTAGGTGGTGGCGGGAAAACTTCCCGCGCTGTTGCCTTTGATGAGTTCGGACCAAGAGAGCTTGGACGCTCGCTGCTGCCAGCTGGTGGTCATTAGCTCGCGTCCTATTACAGGGTTTATATGATACAGCTGAAGGTTACATAGTTGCTATAGGCAAGGTTACATTGGCTCAGATACATTGTAATCCATGTGGAAGGTAAAACCATCAGAACACAACAATAACCTTCAGCTGTATCAATGTAAACCTGATAAGGGGACGCGAGCTAGTGACCACTAGATGGCAATAGCGAGCGTCCAGCTCTCATGGCTCAGATTCACCTGGTTCAGCAGCGCGGGAAGATTCCCCGCCACCTCTTCACCTGGTCAAGAAGGGTGTGACCTTCCAGACGTCACGCAGGCAGCAACCAATAAGCTGTCGACGAGCCACATTCAAATGTATAGCCAGCTGTATATATTGAGCAACCCATCCGCCATTACCACATGTTCCCCCGGATCATCATGCAATAAACCTGTGTTAAGCCAACCCTTCGGCTGTTTCGTTGTCTTTGGTCCCTTACACTAAAATCAGTGAAATATTATAAACTGGCAAAGGGTTCAGGCCCAGCAAGACCCTTCTTAGGGCTCATCATTGCATTGAATTGGGGGAGGGGGGGGATGAAGGAACAGTCCAAAAACCTTTCCTGACCAGGGCCAGTTTCTTGCTCATTGTTTACTCATGTGTGGAGTTCCAAGTGTGGAAGCTCAATGTATGACAGTCTGACAAGGCATCCATCTTGTGTCTGGTCATGCACAAACAGGTTCTTATTGGTTTGTTGTGGCAAACTCCACAGGTGGGGTTCCAAGTGTGTGTAATATTGAGGATACTGTCCCAGATGTTGCACTATCACGATCCCTGTATGGGATGGAAAGTTGGTGTTAGGTTAAAGCAGCCTTCCAAGATGGAGACTTCAACCGTACTGCATCAGGTTCAAGAATCCCATTTCTCTTGATATCATGTAGGAACCTGAGCAGGCGGAAGGCTCAGCCTGAGAATGAATCCTGCTACACTTGAAGGCTTGCCTTTTTATATTTTAGGATATAACAAAGGTATGACTGGGTAGTGAAGGTAAAGGTTTCCCTTGCTCAAAAGCCAGTCGTATCCGACTCTAGGGTTCAGTGCTCATCTGTTTCAAAGCCGAAGAGCCAGCGCTGTCTGCATCTGCAGACATTTCCGTGATCATGTGGCAGACACTGGAGCGCACGGAACACTGTTACCTTCCTACCAAAGTGGTCCCTATTTATCTACTTGTAATTTCTTGCTTTCGAACTGCTAGATTGGCAGGAGCTGGGACAAAGACGGGAGCTCTTTCTGTCCTGCAGTACTCGGGAATCGAACTGCTGACCTTCCGCCTCCCAGTCAGCATCTTAGCCACTTGAGCTTGATAGCTCAGTGGTTTAAGTATCTGGCCACAGATCCAGAAGTTGGGAGTTTGATTCCTTGTTGTGCCTCTTGGGAGAAGAGCCGGCCTGTGTAGACTTGGGCCAACTGCACAATCCCAGGAGTCCAGGATGCCCCCAGAAGGAGGGAATAATAATCTGAATACTCTCTGCCTAGATAACCTGGGAAAGGGTTGTTGATTTTTTTAAAAAAATGTTTAAATTTAAATTGCTTATAAATTAAATGTCACATTAAATCAGTTACAGCATGACCACTTCTCTCTATTGCCCATATTTCTTCCAAGCGAGGCGTGCCGTTGTCGAACCACAGCTAGGGCACAATATCGTGTATTATTCACCTCATTGGGGTGTGTGGAGGGACTAGAGAACCATCGTTAGAGAACCGGAAGTGGGGTCTTAATGCGTCAAACTCCCCGCATTACGAGTAGGTAGGTTAAAGAAATCCGGAAGTTTCCTTCCTTCCTGACAGCTTTCGCTTCTTCTTTTTCTTATCTCTATGGTGACCGCGCGCCGCTGCTTTGGCTCCTTGTCAAGCGGACCTCTCTGCCAGCGTTCGCTTTCTTATTATTTATTTTTTTTTATTTTCCGCGAGAGTTGGGCCTTTGTGGCCACCGTACCGAGGCCAGGGCTGGGGAGGTGGGATGGGGGCGGGGCCGTGGAAGGCCAGGAGGGCCGCGCGGGCGGGGCCGGGGCGATGGGGAATCTGTTCGGGCGCAAGCGGCGGAGCCGGGTCACCGAGCAAGATAAGGCCGTGCTGGTGAGCGCCACCCTGGGGGGTCCGGGGGGGAGATATGGGGCAGGCGGGAGTAGCTCGCAGGGGGAGCCATGGGAGAGCCAGACACCCCTAAACCTCCCAGGATCAACCACCCGCCTTCTGTGTCCCATCCAGGGATGGCAATTACAATCAGCAACAATAGCAATTACTCTTATGTATCGCCCCCATAGCACTCTCTGGGCAGTTTAATGAGCATTTTACCACCACTACCAACATGCTGGGGACTCTACTCATTTTACCCACTTTGGAAGGCTTGAGTCAGGCTTGATCCCCATCAGGACCGAACTCACAACGTTTGGATTGCAGTGCGGAAGTTTAACCACTGAGCCACCAGGGCTCTTGTTTCATATCTCTTGGACTACAAATCCCATAACTCCGTATTCTGGGAGTTCTTCCTGGTTTATGCACATTAGATGATAAAGGGTCGCCCCTTGCTCGGAAGCCAGCCGTATCCGACTCTAGGGGGCGGTGCTCATCTCCGTTTAAAGCCAAAGACGAGCCGTTTGTATTGCCTTTTCTGGGTTGAACTAAAACAACTTTTTTTAAAAAAAAAAATCCTCCCGGGGCTCTTAGAAACGAAAGAGTTTGTTTCGTTTCGTTTCCCGCTGCATCGATCGCCCTGGCCACTCTTTCGTTTCTTGGTCTTTGACGCCCCACTTCTTCCTTTCTGTTACAGAAGTCACCAGAAACAAAAAGTGAAAAAGTCACCTTTGAATCATCCCACCTACTCACCCACCCCAGGCGCTGTGGAGTGTGGCTTAGTTGTTTAAGAGCAGTTGGAAACAAGTGCTGCACAATAGAGTGAGCTCCCGTCTCTGTCTCAGCTCCTGCCAATCTAGCACTTCGGAAGTAAAAAAAAATTCAAGTAGATAAATAGGTAACAGCATTCCGTGCGTCTAGCCATGCCTGCCACATGACCGTGAAAACGTCAGAAATTATTCTGGGTTGAAAGGATTTTTGCGGAAGAAATGCTGCTCAAGGAACGCCCAAATGAGGCTCCTTTCATGTCCCCAAGAGCTGGGGCAGAGATGGGTGCTCAATCCGTCATGCAGTACCCGGGTCTCGAACTGCCGACTTGCCAGCCTTATAACTGCATGATAGATGAGAAAGGAAAGAGTGAAATGGGGCCAGCTAGGAACCATGGGACAGGCAAGGGGCCATGATATCTAAAGGTCTGGGAGCCCTGCTGATACTGAATGATGCAGCCAGTATGTGCGGCGGACGAAACCTGGTTTGATCTCAAGCATTGAGCCTCCTCCTAATATACAGTACTGTACAGGGTAGTAGAATAACAATTGTGATGGTAAACACAATTTTTGGAGAACTTCTATTTTCAACCCAGAACAACTTACCTGCATAAGGTTTTGCTTAAGACGCTGTATACTGATAATGGGACACTGGTTCGTTTATTTACATACTACCCTTCCCCATAAACAGTCCATAGTTTTTAACCATCTATAAAAAAAATAGTGTACAACAAGCAGACACCGTATAAGCCATTGGCGAGGATCATCCTCTACTAAATAAATGTAATATTTGCCTGTTCCCAGGAATTTTGTACACATAAATGTGTTTTCAGACAATACTAAAATAACAACACTTGGACAGTTTCTGGATAGCATTGGCAGAGATGGCTGGAAATAGGAATAGAGAACAGGAAGGAGTAAAATAAGCTTAGAATTCCTGAAGTAACTTGGATGGATATATAGATTTCCATATGTTTCATTAAGGGTCTCACGACAGTACAATTTATCTTTAGTTGTCCTGCTACGTGCTGGCTTTCATGGTCTATTTATCCCAACAAATGACTTTAAGCTGCCCTAAGCTTTACCATAGGAACCCATTAGTCTGTGTCCAAGCATTGACTCAACTGAGTATTATCCATATTGAGGTGGGGAGCTTTCTGGCCTGCCAAGTGTCAGTGAACTGCAGTGATGCGAACCTTGGCATGCCAGCTGTTCTTGAACTTCAATTCCCAGAAGCCCTGATCAGCAGGAGTGCTGACTTGAGCTTCCAGTAATTTTGCGTCCCAAGAATAGCTGGCGTGCCAAAGTTCGCCATCACTGAACTAGTGCCTCAGCTTTCTGAACCCACAAATCCTCTTCCCCTGCTCTTTATTGACTAGCAGCTACTCCTCAAAGTTTGGGGTGATTTTTCTTAGTCTAGCATAGAAGGTGCCAGCAATTGAACCTGGGCTGCTTGTGTATTCCTAACACATGCTTTCCCCCTAAGATGCAGCCCTTCCTTGATGTGGTAGCCCACATCTGATTTGTGACATCCAGCAAGGGTTGCCACTCTTCTTCATGAAAGGGGCCATTCAACAATTACGTGATCCTCGAGGGGGGGGGGGTGTCTGCCATCTGAATTCCAGAAAATTACGTGGGGATGGGGTGGGGTAATCCATTTGGAGCTGTTGTGGTTTCGAAACATGGCACTTTTTTAGGTTTAAAAATGATCTCTGGGAATTTTGATCCGATTTGAGATTATTGAATTGCTTGTGCAATTCTATATCACCAATAGTGAAAGGCTCTGAAAATAAGAGTTTCAATACAAAAGCTCTGGATTACGTAATTTTAAAGGGAGGGGGGGTTCGAAGCAAAAATTACGGTTGGATTACACTGGGGGGAGGGGGTCAATTTCCCCCCCCAAAAAAATGGATCACGTAATTGTTGAATGGCCCCAAAGAGCTGTATATGTTCAGAAAATAGGATACAGTAATACCTCATACAAAGTCCGCTTCGTACAACATCGAATTCATACAACATCGCCTAATTCCTTGAAAAAAGTTGCCTCATACAAAGTCGCTGCGACTTTGTATGAGGCATTGGGGTTTTTCCCCAGGTTGGTTTGTCCCCTAAAATCAGGGTTGTTTGACATGTTTTTGTAATGTTTTTAGCCTTTAGACAATGTTTGCTTAAAGTTCTGTCTGTTTCCTTGACTTTGCCCTGAAGTCTGTGCTGTTACAGTACAATGTATCTCTATGGGAAACGACGTTGTACGAGGCATCACAGCAAGGATTTGGACGTTGTATGAGGCATTGCGGCTAGGATTTTTGCATGCCTCATACAAAGTCCAAATCCGAAAAAGTCCAAACTTGTGGAACCAAGTTTGGACGTTGTATGAGGTATCACTGTACTGTATTTGTCTTGCTTCCACATCCAAGGGATAGATCTTAAATACCTTCTCCTTACAGTTGTAAGGTGGAAAACAGTCCTGTGCACCTCTGAACATTCATCTGCTACTGTCCCTCTGCAGAAGTTGTCTTAAGCAGTAGATACAATTAATAAGCCTTTTTTCTGTTCAGTCTCCAATCTTTATGTAGCAAGGGTGGCTGGCCATCTCTGTACAGATATAATGAGAAATCAGTGATGACATTTTTGTTACAGCATACTGTCCCCAGAGTAAGTAACTTGATATTTATTCTAACGTTACATCTCCAGCCAAAGACATCCTTGCCCTTCTTTTTTCCTGGCTTTTTAATAACTCATTGCTTTTAATTGCCGCTAGATTTTATTGTTTCTCGTTTTGCTTTGAATTCTCTGTCAGAAGCAGAGTTACGTGGAACAAATGATAAATAAAAGAGATACTAATGGAACGTTTATCTTTTACTTTTGCGGGAGCAGTAGCTGCTTGACTTGTTGATGCCCTGGAACATGTTATCCAAAAGAGTCTTTTAACAATTCTAGAGTCTTTCTATTAAAAGCCTTTCCAATATTATTTCAATAGTATTTGCTAATTTGCTTAAAGACTTGATCCATTTGGGCTGTGGGCAATTTTTACTTCCATTTTTACCTCTTATGTTGTTATTTAAAGACTTTAGGAAATATAATAACCATAAGGTCTTTGCTCTTCTAGGTTACCTTTTAATAAGTTTGGCAGTTCGTGACTGTGAACCATACAATCTAACTAAAAGTTTGAAAACTCCATGGGTGATTCCCCCTCCAGGTTTTACAGATGTCTTTGTAGTCTGAGAGATGATGTGGGTAGCAGTCCCAACAGACTGGAGAGCTACAGGCTCCCCACCCCTACATCAGCCAGTCAGTGTGCAATAGCAATAGAAACAATTGTTTTGGAAGGATTTCAAGGTCTCTGTTGTAGGAATTGATTTCTTAGGGGTTAAGATGCTGAACTTGGCAACTGGAAGGTCGGCAGGTCGAGACCAGAGTGCTGCACGATCGAGTGAGTTCCCACCTCTGTTCCAGCTCCTGCCAACCTAGCAGTTCGAAAGCAAGAAATTGCAAGTAGATAAATAGGTAACACTTCTGTGGGAAGATAAACAGCGTTCTGTGCACTCTATTGTCTAGTCATGCCTGCCACATTTATTTATTTATTTTATGGATTTGTATCCCGCCCTCCTGATAGGGAACACCACTCAGGGCGGCTAACAGCATACTAAGGAAAAAAATACAATACAGCAACAGTTAAAATAACAACAGCTAAAAGCAGTAGCTAACCCCCCCTAAAAACAATTAAAACACATAGAACTAATCAAATTATCATTAAAAACTACCCTCACCCTTCCCCCCCCACACACACACAATAAAATAGAAAAGAAACAAAAACAAGCAGGATCCCTCAGACAAGCTAAATGAGCCAGCGGGCTTGCGCAGTAGAGTCAAGCATGCCCCACACCCGCTGGCATAGCCAGGTCTTGAGCAGATGGTACCACCACTGAGCCCCTCCTGTCTGCCCTTGTAGGATGGGCTGAATACCTTGGGGTGATGCAGTCTCTTAAGTACCCTGGACCAATGCCATGAAGGGCTTTAAAGGTCAAAAACAGCACCTTGAATTTCACCCGGAGGCACACTGGGAGCCAGTGCAACTCCCGAAACAGTAGCAAGGCATGGGCATAACGCCTGCACCCCATCACCACCCAGGCAGCCGCATTCTGGACCAGCTGAAGCCTCTGAATGGTCGCCAAGGGCAGCCCCATGTAGAGCGCATTACAATAATCCAATCTGGAGGTGACCAGAGTGTGAGTGACCGTGAGCAAGGAGTCCCAGTCCAGAAGCGGGCATAACTAGTAAATTACATGAAGCAGTGCAAAGGCCCTCCTAGCCACGGCCGCCACAGAAAGGTCTGCAGACGCAAACAGCGCTGGCTCTTTGGCTATATAAACAGAGATAAGCACTGAACCCTAGTGTTGGATGCGATTGGCTTTCGAGCAAGGGTAACCTTTACCTTTACTTAGTGATCCGTAGTGGTGGTTTCCAATATTTAGCTTTCCAGATATTTTGACCTCCAGTTTCCAGAAGCCCCAGCCAGTTTGTATGGAAGATCAGGTCCAAACATAACCACACAATCATGCAAAATATTGAGATGCACTGATATAGTGCTGATAAACTGCTGATTTTATAAGTAGGTGTGGCTGAAAGACATACTGGTTTTTTGTTGTTGTGATCTCTGTGATTCATACATGTGGGCTTCCTGAGCATGTGCAGAAAATGCAAGAGCATTCCAGAGCTGTAAGAGCCATTAGGAGAACCCTCCCACCTACTGATGTCCTTGGTTTTTTTTTCTTTAGCAACTGAAACAGCAGCGAGACAAACTAAAGCAATATCAGAAAAGGATATCACTGCAACTGGAGCGAGAGAGAGCTTTTGCTCGACAGCTGCTCAAAGATGGCAAGAAAGAGTAAGTCACTTCAGTGTCAATGCATCTACAGCTTTTCTATATGTAGGTGTTACCTTATGGGACTGTTCAGACCATCAAGATATTTCAAATATAATATGTCACAGGTATGGAGAAAAGCTGGGTTGTAGCATACTTCAAGTCCACTCATAGCCGTAGTGATTTTATGGTCATCATAGATAAACACGTGTTGCCATGTTTGTAGAAACTTGAAAACATTGGTCAACTTGGGTTGCATGCTACTTCTGATTAAATATATCCCTGTAAAAATTAACGTATCATGTGAAAATGATCTTATGCATCTAAATTTAGTCCTATTATTAATCTGAGCATTGTGATTGCTAGTGACGCATTCCAGCTTCTGTGGCTGAAACTAAAAAGTGATATTCTCCCATATAGAAACCCCAGCTCAGTCTTTGACATCTTTAGTTAAATGTTGGGTAGTTGGAACAGGAAGCCTCCTCGGCTGGCCCCGGCCTGGAGGGAAAGAAGGAGCAGCAACTTTGCGGCTGGCTGGCCTTAAAACCACCACCACTACCGGACGCCTCCTTGGCTGGCCCTGGCCTGGAGGGGAAGAAGAAAGGAGCACCAGCTGCGCGGTTGGCTGGCCTTAAAACCGCCACCGCTACCAGACGCCCCCTCGGCCAGCCCCGACCTGGAGGGGGAGAATAAAGGAGCAGCTGCACAGCTGGCTGGCCTTGAAACCGCCGTCACCGGACGCCCCCTCGGCTAGCTTTGGCCTGGATGGAGGAGAAGAGCCACGGGAGGCTGAAGTTGCTGCCACTCCCTTTTGGCCCTTTCCTCCAGCCAGGTGACTTCCCCGTCACCGCCCCTGGACTTTGCCTGCAGCTGGGACAGAAAGGCCGCGACAGCAGCAGGCACCAGGCCCTTCCATTGCCCGCACCCCTGGCCGGGACTTGAAAATGCCACTATGGCGGCGGGCGGCAGGAGTTCGCCACCGCCATCCTCGGACTTTGTCTGCAGCCGGGGTAGAGAGGCCGCTGTCGTGCAGTATTGTATACATATATTATGTGTTATATAATATTATTACGTGTTGCTCTTGTAGGCTGAATATTGCATAATTATTTTGTATATTGTATTATTGTGTATATTGCATAACTATTGTATTGTAGAACTATTGTGTGAGCCGCCCTGAGTCAGGTCTCCTGATTGGGCAGCATACAAGTGGGAAGATTAAATTAAAATTAAACTACAGTACCACTAAAATATAGGTAGGCATTAGGAAGCAGTGCTTACAGGAGAAACTCGGAAAATTTGAATATCATGCAAATGTTCATTCAGTTCAGTAATGCACCTTAAAAGGTGAAGCAAATATATGAGATAGACTCATTGCATGCAAAGCGAGATAGTTCAAGCCTTACTTTGTTATAATATTGATGCTTATGGCTTACAGCTTATGAAGACCCCAACACCCCCCCCATCTCATGTACCCCATAATCATCACATAATCTCATGTACACTGTACACCATGATCATCACAATTATAACAAATTAAGGCATGACATCTCTCGCTTTGCATGTAGTGAGTCTATCTCATATATTTGTTTCACCTTTTAAGTGAAATGAATGAACATATGCACGATATTCTAATTTTCCGAGTTTTACCTGTACATATCCAGTAAAGAGGAGTGGTGTAGTTCCATGCCAGACTGTCTAGTTTTCATTTAGTAGGTCCCAGGTTCAATCCCTCGTGTCTCCCAAGTAGAGCTGGGAAAAATTCTAGTCTGAACAGCTTCTCTTAGTAAGTGTAGTTTGTGTTAAGCTTGTTGGGCTAGTGCTCTGACTCAACAGAAAGGCACCTGGTTGTTTCCTAACACCAGTGGGAAGAATGATGTGAAAACTGCATTTCTCATTGAAATGTCTAGAGGTTGTGAAGGCTCAATGGTTAAGAAGCTCACCTTGTTAGCTAGAAGGCTGGCAAGTCAGCAGTTAGCGACCCGGGTACTGCATGACGGAGTGAGCGCCCATCTCTGTCCCATCTCTTGGGGACATGAAAGGAGCCTCATTTGGGCATTCCCTGAGCAGAGTCTCTTCCGCAAAAATTATTTCAACCCAGAATAATTTCTGACGCGATATTATTATTTTTATTATTTTTATTGAAATTTCTGATTAGTGTCAATTGTATTAAGTGTTCTTTACAGTCAATTTTTGTATCTAGACCAGTGTTTCCCAATGTGAAGCTCCCGCCCCGCAGGCAGACTTCAGTTCCCAGAAACTTAAGTCAGTACATTGGCTGATCAGTGCTTTGGGGAATTGACTTAGGCTTCTGAGAATTGAAGTCCAAAAACCAAAGGTTGGGAAACACTGATCTAGACCTATTCCTCGGTTGCATCATGCTAGGGAGCCTTAGATTTTTCATACAATGACTAGCCTCATAAAACATCAATAGAGAGATCATTTTTTCTCAAAATAATTAAATTTTGAAGTGGATTGAGCTGAACTTGCAGTCAGACAGTGGTAATTAATTTATAATTTTTATGAGATGATTCAAATCAATAGACATTAGGTGTGTCAATTGGTGTTGGCCATTATGGAAGCTTCTCTGTTCAGAAGCAGTCTACCTGGCTCTCTCCCGGTGGTGGGCATCAGCAGGTTTGCACCAGTTCGCCAGAACCGGTAGCAGAAATTCTGACTGGCCGCACCCATCTAAGTTTTGAAATAAAGTAGTCCTAATTTGGGTGCAATGCAGGGCTTTCCCCCTGGCCACACCCACCATACCACTCTCACAGAGTAGGTAGTAAAAAAAATTGGAGCCCACCACTGCTCTCTCCATTATCTTGTTCTTTTCAGTTACTGTCAGAAAAATATTGAAATAGACATTTGTTTGGTATAGAACAGGGGTTCCCAACTTTTTTACGCTGCGGACCTGAACACGCCCCCTGGATAGCTGAGCGGGCTGGACCATGCTCCCTGGAAACAAGTAAATGCGCCTGCTTCCGCACTTATGACAGCCGCGGGTGCATTTATGCTGACATAACTGCGTTTACGACAGCTGTGGGTGCATTTATGCTGACGTAAACGCATCCACTTCTACTTCCGGGAGCGGTGGTGGCAGCAGGCCACATGAAATGGTGCCACAGGCCCTAGGTTGGGAACCCCGGTATAGAACGATACAGAAATGACTTAGTTATAAGACTTTAGACTTCTTTGGTACAACCACTGTTTTTCCCCCCTCTTCTAGCAAAGCCATGTTTCTGCTGAAGAAAAAGCGGTATCAAGAGCAACTGCTGGACAAAACAGAAAACCAGATTAGCAATCTGGAACGCATGGTATGTGAGGACTGGCAGGTGTTGCCAGTTGTTATTAGCCTCATTATTAGCTTCTATATCTGTCTTAGTTTTATTTTCATGAACTTCATTTAACTACATTTTCTAACACAAATGGCCACATTTAATGTTAGCTGAACAGCTTAGGATACACCCTGACTATTGTGTGTGGGGTGGTGGCGGTGGTGGTGGTGGTGGTTCTGTTTTGATATGCACATATTGTTATGAGTTAACCTGATGTTATGAATCAGTAAATTCTTGGCCTACTGTAGTGCAGATGAAACTTTTTTTGCTGTATCCATTCATCATAAATCAGCAGTTTAATCTCATGCCCACTGATGTTCACTGTACTGATGGCTGCTTCAAAACACTTGTGTTCTTCTCCCAGCCCTGTAGAAATATCTGCTGCAGCTACAATGTAGTTGATTATTAAAAGCGTGCACTTGTGTCTGTTGGAGAGTGAGATGTTGTTTGTACAAATCTGTAGTGTGGTTTACTCAGTGAACACTTGATTCGTGTAATAAAGACCTTAATGGACACTGGATCCAGACTTAGTCACACTTAGAATAAATACCTTGACGTCAATGGAAATTGTGTTAGGCATGGTAAAATTAGACACTGTGTGGAAAAATTAAATAGGGAGAAGATTTCTCCCTCTTTCATAGAAGAATGGTCAGATAAAAGGAAGGATTGTTCGCACAGCATGTAGCTGAACTGTGGAAATAATTACCACAAGCTGTTGTGATTGCTGTCAGTTTGGACAGTTTTAAAAAAGAATCCGATAAATATATGGAAGATATGGCCATCTGTGGCTGCTAATCAGGATGGCTCCATATCAATCAATAATAAGTTTATTGTGTCAATCATTTGACCATGGCAAAGTAGTATCCAGTATCAGTTGCTATGAGATGTAAAAGGGAGTGTGAAGTTATATTATGTTCTTTTGGAAGGCTTCCCATAAGAAATAGGCTAGTCTATGTTTGAACAGAATATTGTGATATATAGGTCTTTTGTCTGATCCAGCATGGCTTTTTTATGTTCTTAGGATTTCATTCTGTTTTCTAGAAGTATGACTAAATCTATATCCTCCCATGTCATATCTCTGGCTACAGCTACAGGGAAAGGGAAATACCAGAGAATTTGAGTCTGTGCACTTAGTAGCCACATAGAAAGAAAAAGAAAAGACTTTGGCTCCTTACTTGCAGTTCTACCTGTAGCCTTGCAAGTGGCACAGTTACAAAAAAAAAAAAAACCTTTGCATTAACAACATGTAAAAAGGCTTTTCCTTCCTTTATTCCCTCCTCAGTTTCCTCTCATAAAAAGTCTTGCAGATAGAGAGAAACCTGGCTCTCCATTCTTAAGCTGTTGAGAACAAAAACAAAACAAAACAGCAGTGATGCTCACAGAAGAGAAACTGGATTTTTAAAAAGAGTCTCTAAGCCCATCAAAAGAAGCTTTGCTTGCTGTGCATGCTTATGTGCACATATGGCTCATCCTCCCTTGTGAGGGTGCTTCAGGAAACCCCCACTTTGTGTGGATGTGCTTGGCATGGCCTTTCTTTCTGCATCATTTCAAGCCATGACACACTTTAAGTATATTTATTTGTTTGTTCAAATTTATATTGCCGGCGACTCAGGGCGACTTACAACAATACAACAACAGTAACAAAAGATGGTGAACAAACACAGACTATCTCCCCTCCGGCCATTGGTGGGAGCCCGGAGGTGGCAGCGAGGCCTCCAGACGCCCGTCAGTCCATGGCGACTCCTTCCTCCGGCCGTTGGTGGGGGCCCGGAGGTGGCTGTGAGGCCTCCAGCCACCCCTTAGTCCATGGTGACTCCTCCCTCCGGCCGTTGGTGGGGGCCCGGAGGTGGTGGCGAGGCCACCAGCCGCCCAACAGTCCATGGCGACTCCTTCCTCCGGCCGTTGGCAGGGGCCAGGAGGTAGCTGCGAGGTCTCCAGCCACCCGTTAGTCCATGGTGATTCCTCCCTCCGGCCATTGATGCAGAAGGATTCATTTTTACCTATAAGGAGGGACATTAACCGTTGGACTCCAGCATACATGCCCGCACCCGTCCATACTATCCCATACTGAGCCACCCGCACTTGCCTTTACTTGGCCCGACCATCGCCACAAGGGTCCGGCAGTTGCCAATGGGGAAACCACCCCATGAATGCAAACAAAACAACTTCAAATCCCAATGTCCATAGCGCCGCGCCACCCCTCAGCTAATCAGGCTGACAGGCGAGAGCAAGGAGAACATTGGGAAAGCCGGCATGCCCAATACAAAATGAGCCGCAGAAAAAAGCCACCGCACGAACGTGAACAAAAGACAGACAACTTCAGATCCCAGCATCCTCTGCGCCGTGACCACTTCAGCAATCAGGCTGAAGGGCGTGAGCGCGTAGAACATTGAAAAAGGCGGCAACCAAAAATAAAATAAAATAACACCTCACACAATGGGAATGTAAGGCCATCGCAGGCGGACACAGTGGCTCCCGCAACGGGAGCGCAAGGCCATTGCAGGTGGATGCAGCGGCTCCCGCAACGGGAGTGCAAAGCCACCGTAGGTGGACGCAGTGCCTCACGGCCTCGCTAACCCAAACCCGCAAAAAACCACAATGATACAACCGCTGGCCTTCTTTCCCGGAGCAACGGGGAGAAGAGGGACTCCCTCTCCTCCCCGCTACCCAGCCGAAGACACGGCGAGACCAGCACCGGCCTCAAGGTAAGTTGAGCCGGGGTGGGGGAAAAAACAAGCAGCAGGCAGCACTTCGTCAGGGGAAGCACACTCCCTGGTGAATGACTGGATACTGCCTTCGTACTACTCACACCGCTGTTTCGAGAACTAGAACGAAACAGCAGTAGAGGTAATAAAAAAGCAGCAGCCAGCAATCTGCAAGGAAGAGCACCACCCCTTACGGATCATTGCCTGCCGATCTCCCGTTAGGTAAGCCTGGGGAAAAGGAGGCCAAGAGGAGAGAACCATCGTGAAGCAGAGAGCTCTTCTCTTCCTCCTTCTCCCCCGACCAACCTAACGAACCTTACCAGACGAAGAGCGAGGTAACTGCCGGCTCTTCCTTTTCCCCATCGCTGCATCAAAACCTAATTTCGAAACAGCAATGGGGAAAAGAGGAAACGACAAACAGGTCATTCTTCACCCCACAAAACACAACAACAACAAAACAGTTAACCAGAACGCCAAGCATCAAAAATAATAAATAAACAAATAATTAAAATGAACCCAATAAACAACAAAACAATAAACAACAAACTCAACAAAAACACCCGGAATACCACAGGCTACCGAAAAACAATGAAAAATCACTTAAAACACCTATCTACAACCCGAAAATACCTTACTCAAAAAACAATAATATCACAAATTACAAAAAGAAATACAGGGGAAAAATAAATAGCAACCAGAAATATCCAAAACAATAAAACAAATCTAAAATCCAGAGAAAATACAAAATAACAAGCAAAAGCACTTTGGGAGGTTTAAGTAGAAACTCTCTACTTAACCCCCCTAGCCCAGCACCCCAAAATCAAAACAAAATAAAAGTAAAATAAATAATCAAGAACACTTACGAAAGACGTCCTCCCTCCATGCCTCCAGAACAGAACTGAAGAAATAAAGACAATCGCAGTACTCTAAATCACAGCCCCACCTAGAGGCCGGAAGAGTAGAAAACAGTCAAAAAAAATTTAAAAATCCAAATAAAAAATAAATAAAATAAACAAAATCAAATAAATTCAAAAACCACAAATTCAAATCAGCACCACCCAAACCATCCTTAACCCAAAAAACAACAACAACAAAATAAACCTATAGTTTATTTAAAAGTAAAAGTTTAAGCAGCAGAGGGACAAACTATAGTTTGAGGGCATTAGAACTCCATGCTGATCTGCATTTCCCTTTGTGCTGTGTGATCCATGGGGAAGCCAGATAATAGGCTGAATATCAGGAACAACGTCTTAACAGAGCAGTACTACAGTGGAACCAACTGCCTCCAGAGGTGGTGAGTGCTCCAACACTGGAAGCATTCAAGAGAGATTTGGACAGCCATTTGTCATATCTGCTTTGATTTGGAATCCTGCATTGAGCAGGGGGTTGGACTTAATGGCCTAAAAGGCCCCTTCCAACTCAGTTATTCTATGATTCTATTCTATGGGAAAACCATTATATTGGGCCCAATGGCAAAATGAGTGGAGGAGGAACCACTCCACTATTCTGATTCCCAACGGTCATGGAGGCAGAAGAGGCCATGCCAGATGGACTGGCTGTGAAGGCGCACCTTGTTATTATATCGGCAGTCCATTGCAGTCCCGGTGTTAAATCCTGCATGTCTCATTTCATACGTGCCGCAGGAGATGGTTCCGTGATCATAGTGTGTGGGTCACTTCATGCCAAGCGGGGATCCACTTTAAACAAATCATGCCAATGGCATTTTTCCTGGATCAGTTTATTGAGTCATCAGAGACACATTCATCAAATGTAAAAATTATTTCCAGGGGGAAATTGTATACAGTACTCAGATACAAGTAACAGCCAATGATGTGAATCAGCCTGCCCCAAACCCTTACATTAGCCACATTTTTCCAATCATGTTCAGGAAGTAGTTATTTCTCCTGCATTCAGCAAGCTCCTCAGCCAATATCCTGGCTTATTGACTATGCCTGTGGTCTATTTGGGTGGATTGTATATTATACTTCTAGGTTCCAGAGCATAGCCAGAACCCATGTTCTTCATGATTATGCCAAACAGTAGCTACAGAAAATGGATCTGACTGAACTAGTGCAGATGTTATAGCCTTGTGCAAATAGTGTTTTCATATCTTGAGCTGGTGATTGCATGATGTTTACACTGAGCAAACCAGTTTTTCTGCTTTTCCCTTAGCTTGTTGATAAAGTAGTAGATGGAAGTGGAACATATACTCTATGCTAGCCACAGTTGGCTGTTTTCTGACCCCTGTTCTGATTTCTGTTTCCCTCAGGTCCAAGACATTGAATTTGCACAAATTGAAATGAAAGTAATTGAAGGTCTCAAAATTGGCAATGAGTGTTTAAATAAGATGCACCAAGTGAGTATTGACTGTCATGTTTAAACTAGTTTAGACTGACGGCTCATGCATTCCTTCTGACCAACCTTCTTTACATGTGATGGGGGGGGGGGCCTTCTCTTTCTGTAGGTTATGTCAATAGAAGAAGTGGAAAGGATCATGGATGAAACCCAAGAAGCTGTGGAGTACCAGAGGGTATGTATTTCTCTGTGTGGCATTCTGGAACTCCTGTAGGTGATACCATATGGTGATTTCATACCTTGAATCCCACCATTCTGTCTAGTCAATGTTTAAGGTGCTTCCACTTTGCTCCTAACTTGTTTGGCAAGGTCAGTTTCTCTGTAGCATGTTGAATGCAAATGTAGACTAGATTATTTGTCTTATTCAAGGTTAAAGTTAAAACAGATAGCTGGGCACCTTTAAGAGCTCAGAGCTGACCACCCATTTTACAAAACACATGTAAAAGATGGAAGGGAACTTGGAGATGTGCTACTATTGTGGTGCTTACTGGACCATCTGCCTTTTTCCTTCACAGCAAATAGACGAGATGCTGGCTGGTAGCTTCACTGAAGAAGATGAAGATGCTATTTTAGCTGAATTAGATGCTATCACTCAGGTAAGTCTTCCGTTATCATGCTGGTAATTCCTGAACTGCATTTTGAACCTGTACGTTTTTCATTGAGTGGTGATGGAGAGGTTGGGATTTCACTTCCCATATGTATGATTGGTTATGTGCAAACGAAGCCTTAATAATAGTTGTATGATCTTTGTTTCTTTTTGGAGTGCTGCGAAAGAGTATTTTGGCCAAGAAATGAAAACGGGGATAGAATCTTCTTTTATCAGTATACACTTGAGCTTACACTTGTTTTCCTTTCCTTTGAATTACTGTATTTTCTGGCGTATAAGACTACTTTTTAACCCCAAAAAATCTGTGCCAAAGTCGGGGGTCGTCTTATAGGACAGGTACTTAACTGCAGCTTGTTTCCCCTTGCTTCATATGTCTGGCGCATATGGTGGGGGGTGCCGCGGCCGAGTCCCTGCTCTGTGCGGGGAGTATGAAGCAAGGGGAAGCAAGCTGCACACATCTTTCTGTACCTCGAGGAGGAGAACGTGAGCGTGGATTGGCTCTCCACCAGAACCTGCCCATTCGACTCGGAGGGCTGCGCGTCTTCGGGTTGAGTGTGGGTTAATTTTTATTTGGTATGCATTGGAAGAGAGGTAGTCTTATACGGCAAGTATATTCCAAACTCTATATTTTAACTGGAAAAGTTGGGGGTTGTCTTATACGCCCAGTCGTCTTATACGCTGGAAAATACGGTAGCTACTATTCTATACTAGTGCTTGTGATGGTTACTCTGCATCCTCTCTGTCATTCATGTGAATCTAGTTCTGCAGGTTCTGTCTTGCTGCTTCAGTTGTGCAACTGGGGTACACAGAAAGGGCCTCCTCAAAAATTGTTTTTTTAACCACAATCAGATGTACTTTGGCCAACAGCCATCTTGTGCGTGTTAATTTTTCTCACACTAAGTCAGGTGAAAGGAACTACAGAATGAACTCCACAAAGGTAGCTTCATTTTGGCAGTTTCACATCTGGCTTAGACACTGAAGAAGAAGATAAAGCCATGCGACTTTGATTTCCTCCTCAGAAGGGCTGGCCCTTCATATTGGGACAGGCTACACTCATACAGATAGGGATAGCTTTTTAAATTATTGGTGTCATTTGTTGTATGCATCAAGCAAAATCCTCTGGTCAGTTCCACATGCAGAGGAAAGTGTAACTGGAGCAGCCTCTGGCTTTCTCTCAGAAAGAGGGGGGGGGGGCATTATGTATCGCAACACTGTCAGAAGCGGCCACTCCTCCAAGATTGGATCAGAAGATAGTCAAAATAGGACCACTGAGTTAATTGTGGTGTGTCAGCAGTCTATTACCAAAATAACTACAGTACTTGTTTACATGCGCAACACAAAAATTAAGTTTACGACTGGAAAATGAAAGCAGAGGATTGTCCTTACCAGGCAGTTGAACTACAAGTCATGGGGAGAAGGTGGATGCATCCTGGAGACCAGGAGAACTGGCTTAGTTGCCAAGCTAGCCATAAAATATGGGTCCCTGGGGTCGCTTGTCAGTTCCGATCCCATATTTGGCAGTGAGTAAAGAGTCCACTGACTGGACATGTTTAGCCTTGAGAAAAGGAGATGAGAGGGGATATGATGTCACTCTTCAAGTACCTGAAAGATAATCATAACGAGGAAGGGAAGGACTTGGTCTACATCATCCCAGAGTGTAGGATGTGTAATAATGAACTGAAACCATAGGAAACCAGATATAGACTGAATATTAGGAAAATCTTAACGGTTATAGCAGTACAACAATGGAACTAACTGCCTCGAGAGGTGGTGAGCACTCCAACACTGGAGGCATTCAAGAGAGAATTGGATAACCATCTATCATACCTGCTTTGATTCAGATTCCTGCATTGACTCGATAGCCTAAAAGGCCCTTTCTAACGCAGTTATTCTATGAGTCCATGACATTAACTGGAGCAGACAGGCACATTTCCTTGGCCCAGAGACAACATGACTACATATGCAAACACACAATATACACACCAGAGAGCTTGCCTCCTGCAGCATGGCAGGGAAAGAGGCACTTTCTTTTCCTGGAGGATAACTGCAATGGGAACAGGCTTGACAGCTTCCACCTGCTGCAGCAGATCTTCCTCTTTGTTACTGTAGTGAAGTAGAACCTTTAACTTAACTCTCATTGTAAAACGATTTTCCAGGAAAGGAAGCCACCATGAGAAATTATTCCTACACCACATTTTACTCTGGCGAATCAGATCCTCACTGGCCTTCTAAAAAGTTCAGGAGGGATTGAGAGCACTAGGAGCTTTCTCTGTGCCAATGACCGTGCAATTGCTGCACAGTGCACAACCTTCAAGGCTGTTGAGAAACAACTGACTGAGGCTTTGAACTTAATGACTATATATTATAGGGATAACCAACTGAAGCCAAACTGTCTAAAAACTCAACTCTGTGCTTTTCATCTGAAAAAATGTGAGGCATCAAGAAGGTTGTAAGTGAACTGGAATGGCACCAGGCTCGAACACTGCGACACCCCAAAATACCTGGGAGTTACCCTGGATCGAACTGTCACCTTCAAGACCCACTGTCTGAATACCAAACAGAAGATTTTTGCCAGGAACAATATTTTGAGGAAAATAACAGGCACAAGTTGGGGTGCCCAACTACACACATTAAGAACCTCTGCGCTAGCTTTATGTTACTCTGTAGGAGAGTATGCTAGTCCAGTGTGGTACAGATCAAAACATGCAAAACAGGTGGATGTGGCCTTAAATGAAACAGCGTAACTGGTCACAGGATGTTTAAAACCAATTCAAATACAAAAAGTCCCTTACTTAGCTGGCATCCCTCCACCAAAATTCCATCAAGAAAGTGCTGCTCAGAAAGAGTAGGTCAAAGCAAGATCCTCGGAAACACACATGCTATTTGATCACCAACCACCAAAGCAGAGACTGAAATCAAGGCACAGTTTTCTCATAACTTCTCCACCCTCCCCAAACAACCAGCCCCCACAGACCACCCTAACACTTTGGAAGTCAAGCAAGGAGCTACCAGATAATTGGGCAGAACCACATGATTCTCTGCCACCTGGCCATGAACAACCATGTCCTGTGTGGGAAGCTTTAAACAGACTGTGTTACGGTGTAGGAAGATCAAGGGCTAATCTGAGAAAGTGGGGTTTCCCTGTTGATGGTAGCCTGTGTAAATGCGGAGAAGAGCAAACAATTGCCCATATCATACAATGCACACAATGCCATTCAACGTGCACTGAGGAGGACCTTACGTTGGTAAGAGGAAATGCTGTTGAGGTGGCCCAATATTGGGCGGGTGTCATCTAGTCCTTTTAATTCCTTTTTGTTTTGGATATGGCAATTTTAGCTTTGCATGTTATTATATGATGGTGGTGCCTCTGACACGAACAAAGAAAGAAAGAAAGAAAGAAGCAGCAACAGGATTTTTCAAATAGCCATGCAGGCCGTCATGTTTTTTCATATAGCCTGAATAAGAGGAATCAATTATAGCTGCAGGGGATACTATCCTTGTCAGAATGTGCACATTAGCACATAGCTTGTCAGTGCTATGTTCCCAGGTCAGTGGTGTCACCCAACATGATTTATTGGTCTAGTTAGCCAGGGAAGCCAATGCGTACTAAGAAACTGGTTAACAACCTAGAAGCAGAGCTCTGAAGCCCAGCAGCATCTCGGCCTCAAAGGGAGGGAGATAAATAGCAGGGCTCTTTGCTGCCCATTTGAAAATCTTGGTGTCAAGTTATTCTAACCAGTGGCTTGTGCATTTTATTATCTGCCTTCTCTGTTACAGGAACAGATTGATCTTCCAGAAGTTCCCTCTGAGCCTCTCCCAGAAAAAATTCCAGGTAGTACTGCTTTATTCTCTCCCTCTGATGATATTTCCATTGTGTGAAGCAGGGGTTCTCAACCTACAGCCCGTGGTGCCAAATAATCCAGCTCTCGCTCCAGCAGCCACCAGCGGAAACGGCCGCAGACTCATTTATGGCCGTTGTAAATGTGTTTACGACAGCCGTGGACTTATTTATGGCTGTTGTAAACACGTTTACGACAGGCACGGACTCATTTATGGCTGCTGTAAATGTGTTTACAGCAGGCGTAAATGAATCCAGGCCAATTCCAGTGGCGATTCTGTTCTTCTGTCCCTGAAACTCTGGCTCTGTGAAACTGTTTGAGGGAACGTGACCTGGCCCCCGACTTGAAACAGTTGAGAACCCCTGGTGTAAAGGGAGGTGAAGAAGGCTAAGGTGTTTGCACAAAATCCCTAGGGCAGGCTCAGGAAGACGATTAGCGGGTTCTGTTCCTTCATCATCTCCATGCAACTCTCTTTCAAGCTTCTGTTTTATTCCTGTTTACAGTAGCCTGTCTATTGCTTAGTTGTATCATGACAACCCAATTAATAATCTAATGTTAAGTGCTATCAAGTTGCTTCCAATTTATGGTGACCCAATTAATAATTAGTGACCTCCAGATACTTGGCATTCAGGTAGCTTTTTAGCATGCCTGTGATGTTTACAACAATCTCCTTGGGTGGGTTGTCAGCGGATGAAGGGCTGGTGCTGAAAAGAAGGACAACTCTGAGAGCTTGAGAGCTGAGTTCACAATTGTTTACTAAGTGGAGTACTTGATTGGCGAAAGTTGGTTTGAATCCAGCTTCACTGGGGAATTAAATCCTTCCACTTTATGTATGTGTTTCCTTTTCTCAACAGAAACATCCCCGGTCAGAATCAAACCAAAGGCAGAGTTGGTGGCTGTATCTTAACTTCAATCCCTGGGGAATCCTTGCACAGCATTGTGGAATTTCACCCTATCTGGAGTGCGTGAAGCTGCCCTGTTGATGCTGAGAAGCCATGCTGGAGCAGGTGTCCTGCACAGAATGGAAGCTATAACTGGTTGATGTTCCCATATCGAGATTATTTTGTAGTGTGTGCATTCCTCCTCCTTTAAAAAAAAAACACAACTTAAACTGGATTTGATGGTGACTCTTAGACCCTTCAAGCCAAATGCTTTCTACAGACCAGATTTTCAGCTGCAGACCTGCCTCAGAGGTCAGCACTGCCTCTTGCTGACTGCCTAAACCTTCTGGTCTTCTTTTGAGCTTGCGGGCACCGTGAAGAGTTAGGAGCTTTCCACTGCTACGCTGAGGAAAGAACTGTTGGGACTTCCTCTTAGCCTTCCTCTTCACCTGTCTGTCTTCTCTTTGCAAGAGTGGAATTCCTGAAAAAGGGCCTCGACCTGAATTAGACGGTTAGCTCGGTGTCAAAGCCACGAGCATTCCTTCCATCACTAACAACAGCTTTTTATGCTAACTTGCTAGTGGAGAAACCAGAAGATGATCCCACGTTCGGTGTGCTCTTGAGATGGATATGCTTATATTTTCTATGCATCAGGAAGCAATGCAAGGCCCCTGGGCTCAATCTCTTTTTTAAAAAAGGCCTCTTTCCTATCAGGTTAGGAATATATAAAGCACTTGCTAAAGGTTCATGCTTAAAATCCTACACTGGTCTGCTTATTCTTCTTCCTCCAGAAATCCAGGGTGTGAACAGGCTGGGCAAAATTCAGGAGCTTTGCAAAATCCCAGAGTCCTGTTAGTTCTGAAGCAGTTTCTTAAGGACTCCTGCTTTCTGTAGCCCTGGGGTGCCCAAACTTTTCGGGCTGTGGGCCGGTCATGTGGTTCCTCCTACCAGAAGTGGAAGTAAAATGCACCTTGCAATCGTTTTTGCAGCAGGATGAGATAGATTTTAGGTTGTCATTTTCTCTGCTTAAAACAAGGGTGCCCAAACTACAGCACATGGGCTGAATCTGCCC
The DNA here is from genome assembly GCA_035047305.1 of Bradypodion pumilum. NCBI lineage: Eukaryota > Metazoa > Chordata > Lepidosauria > Squamata > Chamaeleonidae > Bradypodion > Bradypodion pumilum. Next base: position 280,596,432 of record JAWDJD010000002.1, on the reverse strand, counting down.
CTGATGCAAATTCATCCAGCACGCGCCACCCTCGTCACTCCCGGAAGCAGAAGTAAAACACACCCATACGCTTCTGGGGGTGACGAGGGCAGCGTGGGCCAGATGAATTTGTGTTGGGGGCCGAATACGGTCCATGGGCTGTAGTTTAGGCACCGCTGCTGTACCTATTTCATCAATGTAATGGGCTGACATTTTCCTGTGGCAGTTTTCTACTAGCTCGATTTTGTTCCTGCATTACTAAGTAGAGAATGGGTCAGGTAAATGGCATAGCTATGCTGTCTACCGAGAGATAAAAATTACTTCCTCGTATAGAAGCTCTGAATGTGCATATGTTTTTATTCCCTGTAGATAAATGTTGGGAGGGACTGGATCCCATTTAATTCTATGGTATCAGGGTCTAAGTTAATTCTGTGCTGTTAGACTTGACTGGGGAGCACATGGCTGCGGATGCCCCAAACTGTAGGCCTGAGTGGCCTGTCTAGTCACTGTTCACCATGGCTGCATTCCGAACTGTCCCTCCTCGAAAGCCAGCTGGTCTGTGCTGCGCATGGTCTTTCTGTCTAAACGACCTGCTGCTGTGCTGTGGCCTTTCTCTGCAGCCAGGTAGTTGAGTGGGTTGGTGCAGGGGATGGCTGGGCGTGTTTTGCAAAGTCTCCTGCAGCAATACTTGACTGATAGCAGTCATAGAAACTCCAGTGAGCTAACTAGAGTCAACAACTTCAGAGGGTGGAAAATAGAGACCTTTCTCTCCTTGTCACCATGGGCCCTGTATTCTCATACTCATGCACTATACGAGAAACAGCACTGTGGCACTGGGTACCTCTGACGGTGCCATTTTCCCAGTTGTGGCCCTGTTGCTTTGCAAAAACCTGGATGCCTGACCTTCAAAGGGCTCAGACAACACTTGTCTGCTTATGTTCATCGTCCCCACCCCACCCCACCCCAAGCCAGTGATCCTTTAATGTCCCACAGAGATCTTGCCTCCACCTCACAATCAGGCAACTCCTCAAGAGCATGAGAAAAGCTAACCAATGAATTGGGTAGATCTTCTTTGGGAGGATGGTTCATGCTTAGCTCCTGCACTTTATAATATGCTCACATGCCACACCGGTCATCATTTGAGCAGCTTTTACACCAGGAGTAGGCACCTGTGACCCTCATGAGATGTTTTTGAGTTGTATTGCCCATCAGCCTTCTCCATTGGCTATGGTTGCTAGGAATGATAGGGAACTATAAGCCAAAAACATCTGGAAAGCAGCAACATGCCCACCCTTGCTTTGTACTTTGGGTGTTAAATAAATAAAGGAAGTACAGTATATTGTGGTTTCTTAAAGCAAGCTGTGCTTGTTGCCATTTCTGATTTGACACTGCTATGTTTGGTGTGTTCACTAGATGGCGACCCTTCTCCTTACATGTCCATCAAAGACTGAATGAACATACTCTGAATTTGCTCTGTGTCAGTTGCATTGCTTTATGGTCCTTTGAGCAAATGTAAAGGTGTATCTGAAGGAGGATAGAGTCTTTCCCACTGGTGTCATGGGGAATGTAAAGATGTTCAGCTCCTTCGTGGAGAAATGCAAATTAGTTCCACTGGACCCATGGTTAACTGTGTGGCTCATTGCTTGTGTGAAGCAAGGAAAGGAAGTTGTTTCATCCTTTTCACTGCCAATAAGAATAAACTGTCATCCTGACTCTTTGAGGTCTCCAAACTCCACACATTCAAAAACAAAAGTATTCCCATTTCTTGGTTGAATCTTTAGTGGCTCCTCAGTTTAAAAAAAAAGTGAGAATCATTGCAAGTAGCAACAGTAAAGTGTTTCTAATGCCTTTGCTTTCCAGTGTCCAGTCATATTATCTTGGTCAGAAGAACAACACATTTTCTTCTTTAGGATCTAAAGCAGGAGTTCCCAACCTTTTCAAGCCAGGTGCCAGGTCACACTCTCTCAGTCAGCCTCGAGAGCCAGACAGCCATTTTGCTCTGCCTGCATGATGGGGGTGGCCATTTTGTCCCAACAGCTTCAAAGTGGTTGCATTTTGTTTCTTGAATACCCTTGGAGGGGTGGGGGCTACATGAAATGTGCTGTGGGCCAGATCTAGCGTAGGAGCTTTTATTTAGGTTGGGAACTCCTGATCTAAAGCATTTGGGGATTATAGCAACCTAGGACAAAGAGTCAGCTCTAGGGAATAGGACTTTTTAAAGATATCTTAACTAGTTCAATAGATACAAAGCTAACGGTGAATGGTATGGATGAGATTTTTTGGTTTCATCTACAAATCCCACAATTCTTGATTCTAGGAGTTCTACCTGATAGGGTGCCATTGAACAATTGTGCGATCCATTTTGGGGAGAAATTGACCCCCTCTCCCCTACGTAATCTGACCGTAATTTTAGCTTCGACCCCCTCCCCCCTTTAAAATTACGTAATCCAGAGGTTTTGTATCGATACTAATTTTTCGAGCTTTTCACTATTGGTGCGTAATGCACAACAACTCCAAGTGGATTATGTAATCTTTGACCTGACCCCCTCCACCCCCACAAAATTTTTCCATAATTCAGATGGCAGACCCCCTCCCCCCTTCAAAGATCATGTAATTATTGTTGAATGGCCCCTAGTCAGTTTAATAACCAGGCTGTGCTCCAGGTTTCTTAGACAATGTTGACATTGTTTATCTGGACTTTCAGAAGGCTTTTGACAAGGTACCGCACCAAAGGCTCTTGGATAACCTTACCAGTCATGGAATAAAGGGACAGGTCTTGTCCTGGATCAGCAACTGGCTAAGGGACAGGAAACCGAGGGTAGCACTAAATGGACACTTCTCCAAGTGGAGGGAAGTAAAGAGTGGGGTCCCCCAAGGTTCAGTACTGGGACCCCTGCTTTTCAACCTCTTCATAAATGATCAAGAAGTAGGAGTAAATAGCAAGGTAGCCAAATTTGCTGATGACACTAAATTATACAGGGTAGTGAAAACTGTGAGAGATTGTGAGGAGCTCCAGAGGGATCTCTTGACACTGGGGGAGTGGGCAAAACAGGGGCAAATGAGCTTCAACACTAGTAAGTTCAGAATGATGCACTTTGGGGCAAAAAAACCCAATTACACTTGTAAACTGATGGGGTCTGAACTCTCTGCCACAAACCAGGAAAGGGACCTCCGTGTCCTGGTGGACAACTCAATGAAGGTGTCAACCCAGTGTGCCTCAGCAGTGAAAAAAGCAAACTCAATGCTAGGGATCATTAGGAAGGGTATAGAAAATAAGTCAGCAAGTGTCATTTTGCCTCTTTATAAATCTATGGTGAGGCCCCATCTGGGATACTGTGTACAGTTCTGGTTGCCATACCTCCAGAAGGATATTATAAAGGAGGGCAACTAAAATGACTAGGGGACTGGAACACCTTCCTTACCATCTGAGGCTGCAATGGTTGGGCCTCTTCACTCTTGAACGACGGCGTCTAAGAGGTGACCTGATTGAAGTTTATAAAATCATGCACAATATGGACAAAGTAGATAAGGAAAAACTGTTTTCCCTATCGCATAACACTAGAACTAGGGGGCACTCCATGAAACTTTTGGGTGCTAGTTCTCAAACAAATAAGAGAAAGTACTTTTTCACCCAGAGGATTACTGGCCTATGGAACTCCCTGCCAGAAGAAGTGGTGACAGCTGTCAGTCTTGACTGCTTTAAGAAAGGATTAGACAAGTTCATGGAGGACAAGAGTATCAATGGCTATAATTATGGATACCTAAGGACAACCTCCGGGTTGGAGATATAGGCAGGATATTCTCAATGCCACTTCCAGGGAATCCTAAGCAGGTGAAGGCATCTGCTTGGGAATAATACCCTGAAGGAAATGGTGAGCCACTGTGTGAGACAATGCTGGACTGGATGGGCTCCTGTGGCCTGTTCCAGCAAGGCTGTTCTTATGACACTGACCTGGCAAGAAAGTAGAGTCCACAGAAGAGTTTGTCACTAGCCTTTTGTTTGTTTGTTTAGCTTTCTCTGCTATTTATGCAGTGTGCTTGGAATGGTGGTGAGGATTATACAGAAATAGTTTCTCGATCATCCATGTAGACTTTCTGTTTTTGGTTTCAGAACTCACTGTTCCTGCCTCAAGGACTTGTGTTTCACGTGGACCATCCCTCACTGCTAGGTAGTCTCTGAAAGGAAATAGATTCTTTTTGGCATTGTTTTGGGTTGAATCCATACAATGGAGACTGGAGTATAGTGGCCATTACATGTTATGCAAGCAGCATTGTCTCTAAATAGAGCCTGGCTCAGAAGTAGTCTGTGAGGGAGCAGTATCTTTAGTTGACAGCAGCTTGGTGTGCATGTTCTTCCAGGAAATTAGTATGAAAGTGGGTTCCTTTCCTCCGAATCCTGGCTGTCTTTGTGGCCTGTGCGAATCCTACGTGGGGTTGTGTAACTGCTGTTGTGATGCCTGGCCTTAATGTAGTTTCTATGCCAACCCTTTACAGTGCTGGGCTACCTAGTGGGGAAATACTAAATCCTTTTTTTCTGGGGCAGATTCAGAAGGAATTTCCTGAACAAAGGGATAGGTAGTGGGTGGCCCTCCGGATGGTAGGTAGTCACTCCTATCTGCTCCAGCCAATATGTTCTGTGGTGGGGGATGATGTGAGTTGCAATCCAACAAGAGCTAGAGGAACACGCTTTGCCCAACCCAACTATAAATTAAACCTCATCACCTTAGTCCATGTATTGTTTGCTTGGCAGTATTAAGTTGTGCCTCATAAGAGACAGAAGAGTTAGAAGCAAGAGGGAAAAAATATTGCCCATTCTTTCATCTCTTGAGGTTTTCCAGAGAAGTTAAGTTTTCATTGAAGGTTTTCCTGAACAAAGAGTTTCACTACTTTTAAGTCCTGTGTTTTTTTTCTAGTTGATGAGTGTTTATGAATTGCAGAATAGAACAAGCATAATTTACAGGTGCCAAGATAAGTCAACAAGAGGAGCAGCTAATCCCCAAACCTGTTGATTCCAGGTAGGCTCTTTCTCCTAGAAACTGCAAGGAATCTGGCAGTAGGGTTGGTAAATGTCATGATGCTGATGAGTTCGTATTCCTACTTTGCATTCTTTACAGCTGTGAAAGACACTGACTATGTAGAAATCATAAGTTAGGTCACATTGCAAACTTAGCTAGTCACTACAAGAGGAAGTTATTAATAGATGAGTGTTTTTTTAAAAAAATGCATAAGGCCACCTATCTGTCAAAAACTTCCTCAAACAGTCAAACAGTTTCTACTTAAAACAGGCCTGTAACAATTAAAAGGAGAATAGCTACCAATACATTAGGAACCATTTGAAGGCTTCAAACTATAGAAGAAGAAAAGTATGTACCAACAAAGACATTTTGACCTGCATCCTGAGAACATGCCAGAGTGAACGGTGAATGTCTACAGTATATTGTAAATTAATAATAATAATTTGTGTCAGAAATTCTGGATTGAAAGGGTTTTTGCGGAAGAAACTGCTGAAGAAACACCCGAATGAGGCTCCTTTCATGTCCCCAAGAGCTGGGACAGAGGCAGGCACTCAATCCATCATGCAGTACCTGGATCTCCAACTGCCGACTTGCCAGCCTTCCAGCTAACAAAGTGAGCTTCTTAACCACTGAGGCACCACATCCCCTATATTGTCAATGTCCTACTGATGACATTTTACTAGCACTAGTGTTTGGAGAAGGGTCATTGACTTTAGTGGATAGAACATTCACCCTAACCCTAAAGCAGTGATGGCTAACCTTGATACTCTAGGTGTTCTTGGACTTCAGTTACCAGAAGACCAAGTCAGCACTCCTGCTGATCAGGGCTTCTGGAAATTGAAGTTCAAAACCACACGGAGTGCCAAGGGTAGCAATCGCTGCCCTAAGGTATATTAGACCTTGCTATAGAGCTAGTCTTGGCTTTAGAGTTTGCAGACTTGTTGCCAGAAGCAAACTAAGGCAAGATGGGTGTGGTTTGTGCCATCTCTTGAGTTCTTCAATAACATTCCTGTAAAGTATTTCTCAGTTTCTGTCCTACACATGACAAAAGCATGGGCAATGGGAACCAGCTCCCTGTTTTCTATCCCTAATTGTTATTGCCTCAATCAGGGATTCTCAACCTGAGGCCCATGGGCTGGATGTGGCCTATTGCATCATTTCATATGGCACCACCTCCACCACACCAGGAAGTGCCATGTGGTGGAGGAAGGGCAAAATGGCTGCCCAGCCCCCAAAGCTGCCTGAGGGAGCATGACCCGGCCCCCGGCTTTAAAAGGTTGAGAACTCCTGGCCTAAATAATGTGTTAAAATCTACTTCTGGTCATAGCTGTTATATGAGAATTAAGGTTAACCCAGAATGTGGTGGCGAACATCCAGAGACATTAATTGATGGGAAGATCAATCTACCTTTTCTAGCTAATGTGGCTAGATAACAAGTGCCAACTGTTACATGCCTTCCATTTCAAACTGCACTTTTGTTACAGCCACAGTCACCAAACCAAAAATCACACCACTGCTCTTAAAGCTAAGTGACAACAAATGGATGGTGTTTCACTATACTGTAACTTAGATCAGGGGTTCCCAACCTAAGGCCCGTCGGCCAGATCCAGCTCCTGGCGCCATTTCATATGGCCCTCCCCACCCCTCCAATGGAATTTGAGAAACAAAATGGCCTCCTCTTTGAAGCTGTTGGGACAAAATGGCCACCACCCCCCCCATCTTGCAGGCAGAGCAAAATAGCCATTCAGCCCTCAAAGCTGACTGAAAGAGTGTGACCCGGCCCCCGGCATGAAAAGGTTGGGAACCCCTGACTTAGATGATCCTGTGGGGTATATATTTTTGGAATGTGGTTATTCTCCTTTAGTTAATAGAGCATAAGGCACTAAACAATTCTTGAGCAGAGGAAAGCATAAGGAGAGTGAGAATCCTCAATATTACCTCATCCCTTTTCACAGTAACTAGCATCTTATACAGCAAAATCCCTAGAAGTTCAAGTTTAAAATAGGTTTTCTTTACTTACAATAAGCTTCAGCAGGTACAAACAGCAAGAAAAAGGGTGAAAGGAGCAGAGTCTACACACAGACTTTCCATGGTATTGCTACATGCCACAACTTAGCAGAGGCAGTAAGTGAGCACAAGTGAAAAGTGAGAGAGCCTAAATAAGGGAGAGAAAGCCAAACAAACTAGAAGAGGGCTACTGTATGTCCTAAAAGCAGCCCTGTCATTGATATGCAGCGTTAGCAATGTCCGTGAAGTTTTCCCAACAGATCCTGAAAGTTGCAAATTTGATCAGAGAATGAAATCTTACACTATTTCATTAGCAATTTGAACAGCAAGCAACTCATCCCCAAAGTAGTCTAAATAATTGAAGTGTTAATTCTCTATTAGATAGGAGATAATTGAGTGTTCTAGAAGGGCTGTTGTGCTTCTGTCTTTATTTCTGTTATTCCTTCACTAAAGGTTCATACCCCACAAACTCTAAAGGTAAAGGTTTCCCTTGCTCGAAAGCCAGTCGTATCCGACTCTAGGGTTCAGTGCTCATCTCTGTTTCAAAGTCGAAGAGCCAGTGCTGTCTGCTTCTGCAGACGTTTCTGTGGTCATGTGACAGGCATGACTAGACACCGGAGTGCACGGAAAGCTGTTACCTTCTCACCAAAGTGGTCCCTATTTATCTACTTGCAATTTCTTGCTTTCGAACTGCTAGGTTGGCAGGAGCTGGGACAAAGACAGGAGCTCATTCCGTCCTGCAGTACTCGGGAATCGAACTGCTGACCTTCTGCCTCCCAGTCAGTGTCTTAGCCACTGAAAGCCCCAAAATCTGGTGCCAGCATGGCATGCTAGAGATAGTGGATATTAACAAGAAGTGGCTACACTCTCTTGGTGGATGTGTAACTTAACATAATGTCTCTTGTACTGAATACTTTTGCTACCTGAGTACCCCAAATGTTCCACATGTTTTAGGAGCATGACAAGAAAGAAAAAAAGAAAGGGCATCTCTTCTAACCCAACTTTACAGAACTTTTCCTTGAGATGTGCTGTAGGGTTGTTTTTATCTTGTCTACATCTTCCAGCAGCTAGGCATGTGCTGGCCCACAGGGATACAGGGACTCGAAACAGCAAGGTTAGGATCAGGGTTAGGGTTAGCCTCGAAACAGCAAGGGTACCTACAGAGATCCCTGCCCCAAAACCGGTAAGGCTGCTCTCCGCCTGGGAAGGCACTTCCCAGGCAGAGACCAACCCTTGCAGGCTTTGAGTCTTGGATCTCTGTAGGTGCCCTCGCTGTTTCGAGGCAAGCTTCGAAACAGCAAGGGCACCTATGGAGATCCAAGCCCCAAAGCCCGCAAGGGCTGGTCTCTGCCTGGGAAGCGCCAGGCAACCCGCTCGCCTGCCTCTTCAGAAAGGGAACCGGGGGATCAGACGCTTGGGTCTATGGAGGCACCTCTGTAGACCCAAAGCCCATACTGCTGAAGGTGCTTCCCAGGTGGAGACCAGCCCTGCGGACTTTGGGCCACCTTTAATGTTGTGCGATAAATGTATCGCACAACGTTAAAAATAGCATAACATTAAAGTTTGTGAAACCAAGCTTTAACGTTATGTTGGGTATTACTGTACTGTACTTGCAATTTCGTGCTTAAACTTTAGTGACAGTGGATCTGATACTGAGCTATGTTGACATGATGATTTATTAGGTAAAGGTCTCGTTTGCTCGAAAGCCACTCAAGGGTGCTGTGCTCATCTCTGTTTATAGCCAAAGAACCAGAGCTTTCTGTCTTCAGACGTTTCCATGGTCATGCAGCAGGCATGACTAGTGCATGGAACTCTGTTACCTTTCCCATCAAAGCAGTACCTATTTATCTACTTGCAATTTCTTGCTTTTGAAGTGCTAGGTTGGCAGGAGCTGGGACAGATGACGGGAGCTCACGCTGTCATGCAGTACTCGGGTCACAAACTGCTGACCTGCTGAACTTCCAGTTGTCAAGTCCAGCGTCTTAACCACTAAGTCAGGAGTTCTCAACCCTTTAAATCCAGGGGCTGGGTCACGCTCCCTCAGATAGCTTCGGGGGGCAGACAGCCATTTTGCCCTTCCTCCACCACATGGCACTTCCTGGTGTGTTGGAGGCAGGGGGGGCACATGAAATGGTGCTGGGTGCCACATTCGGCCCATGGGCCACAGGTTGAGAATCCCCGCACTAAGTCACAGCAGTCCCTTATTTGATGAATAGGTACAGGCAAATTGGTAATAAATCATTTTGATATGTGTTCAGTGATTTAGATAGAAGCTTTTCCTTTCCATCATCCCAGGGACACCTGATCTATTTCTGCTTGTTTGGTGAGGATCTGGGGATCTTAACTTGAAAAAGATACAACCGCCTCTTTTCTTCCTGGGCAATGAGATTTTTTTGTTTAATTAAGGAAGAATTGTTCCTAATTAAATTTAGATATGCTTGCATAACTTGTTTTTAAATTCTTGCCTATTACCTCTATTTGGTGAGTCCCCGCATCAGTCTGCGAGGATTTGAGAGGGCATTGGAGGTAATGGGAATGTCTGGGATTTTATGGATGATGTAAACATGCCCGCTTCCACTTCTCGGTGCAGCGGAGGCAGCGATGGGCTGGATGGGATGGCATTAGGGCCAGCCTGTAGGCCATAGGTTGGGAACCCCTGTTTTAGTATATGTATTTGAATTTATAGACTGGAGAGTTTGAGAACATGTGGCCCTCCATATGTTGGCTTGTAGTTCCCATTATTTCTTTGGTGGCTGTGTCTTGTGAAACTGGGAGGAGGCAGGATGCAAACTTTGCTGTGTTTAGATTAGTTCTAACTAATTTCAAAGACACAGTTTAGTATTCTGTTTCCTAAACACAATGAAATGTGTCCCCCAACCATCCAGCCTGATGTGCCTCTTCTCATACAGGTGGCAAGGTTGGTCAAACAACAGAGGCTGCTGGAGGAAGGAGGGTGTTTATGTAGTTTCTTTTCTGCTCTGCATTTAGGCAGCAGGATACTAGCCTTAATCTTGTATTACCTTGTGATGGGGTTTCTTAATTGGACAGCAGCAACCTCTATAAATAAAGACCTTTGCTCCTTGAGTTTTGCAAAGTGTTGACAGCTTTGCCAGGTTAGAATATAAGCAATGTTTCATTGAAACTTATATTTTGGGGATTGCTTTGTAAACTAGAGGGGCAGGATGTCATTTTTGCCCCTCCTGTATTTCACAGAAAGGTGTACAATAGCTCAGACACTGCCTGTGTCTCCCAACTTCCTTTAACTTTTACATATTTAGCTGAATGTGGTTTCTGAATTTGTTTGGATCTCCAGTTCCCTGGTGTCCACTGATTCCAAAGTGAGAAGATTACTTGCTTGTTCTAGATAAAAATAGATATAGTAGAGCTGCATAACATACCTGTAAAAAACAGTGGTTCAAAGCATATTTTCACAGCTACAATGTACAAATTGGCAAGCCATCTGTTGTGTAGGGCTGGGGGCGGACATCATGTGGCTCTCAAAGGCAGCTCTTGATGTCCCTGGAGTTCCCCAAAACACCCTACGTGCGTGTGCACCAACACACATTTTTTAACTTTTGGGAAGGCTCAAAATATCTCTTTTTCCTTCATAAAATGGTGAGGGAAAATCTGCTTCTAGAGGTCACCACCCCAATTTTTTTTAAAAAAATTGGCAATAGAAGCTGTAAAGGCACTTTTTCAGTATACAAGCAGGTCCATTTATGTAAGAAAAACATTTCCCAGGAACAGCCCTCCAAGGTCCAAGGATGGATGGACTTGGCTGCTGCTGTATCCAATTCTGAATATTGGCTGTCATCATGGCGATCAGCCGTGAAGATTATCCTGGGAGCAATATAATGCAGTGGCCTTTCATTTTCCTTCTGCATCGCAGTGTTATACCTGTACCAAATTTTAAAATTTCTTAGCTAGAGTTTACCCCCAAATCAAGATTTACATTTTAGCGATATTGAAAAGGAACTTGAAAGCTAAAGAACGTTTGCTTCCTGTTGTTAGCACAATGTTCCCTTAAAGACTGTAACAGAGAAATTTGTAGGAAAATAGGAGCCCTGGCAAATAGAGACAGCTGGATTTTTTTTGCATTTTAACATTGCTTTGGGCATAAGACGGGTCTAAAGCTTGCATATCTTTACAAAAACCTAAATAAAACCACAGAAGTTAATAATAGTAATAATTCTGTGCTATCAAGTTGATCCTGACTCTTTTCAGAATTTTCTAGATAGAGAATACGCAGAAGTGGTTTGCCATTTCCTTCTTTTGGGGCCAATTTGTAACTTTAAGGCTTGCCCATGGCTGCACAGGTTGGCTCTTCTGGGATACTCAATGAGGAACCCCCAATCTCTGGCTCTGCAGCCAAGAGATTACTAGCCTAAAATGTATTTTGCTAGCATGGCAGGGGTGCTGCAGAGAAGGGATTTGTCTTTTCTTTGCCAATCTACTCCATCCCTGAGCTTTGTTAGTTCCACTTAGTCATCGGCTTTAGTGTCTTGCACGGAAGACAAAGAAGGAGTCACAGTGAGGACTAACACAGGTTTATTGGTTGGTGATCAGGATGAACATGTGGTAATGGCGGAGGTACATCACATTATATACAGTAGTGCAATACATTTGAATCTTGTTGCACGGTAGCTTATTGGCTGCTACCGGCGTGACGTCGTCCAAGTCACACCCCTCTTCCGTAGTAGTTTGCTGGTGCGGGAGAGTTCCCGCGGCTGCCAGTGATTTGAGGAATGAGAACCATGTGAGTTGAACGCTCGCAGCTGCCCTCTATGGGCAGCTTACTCGCGTTCCTTTAACAGCTGGGCTACATTGTAATTGTGGTCAGGTTACATTCATACATTTATTAAAGCAACATTGTACATACATAACATCCCTCCCCCCTAGGATGGGACGAAGTCCCTCAACCATTGTGGCTTGCCGCACGTGCGCCTGGGGCATGCGGCCGCTTGACTTAACACAGGGGAGCCTGGGTCTGTGGAGTCCTGTCCTGCAATGGAAATGGGGGACTCATTAGTGGCTCGGTGTGGGCTCTGCGGTAACCTTGCATTGGGGGACGGGAATGGAATGAACAGTTGGGAAGTGAACCCCTGCCTACCGTTTGAGGAGCTTGGGGTCCCCCCCCAGTACGAATCTCGGGACCGACGAAGAGGCCCTCGTGGCCTCGCCACCCCCCGTTACCTGCCCGGGAGTTCTAGAGACTGTGGTGGGCGGACTCCCCCCCCCCCCCCGTTGCCTGTCTTGGGGGTGTTGGTTTCCGGGGAGCTGGAACTATGGTATATTCTAAAACAAAGGGACTGGGGGGACTGGAGGTACCAGGGGCTGAACTGAAACCCCTCTTTTCGCTAGGACGGGTGGGGGACCACTCCGCTACACCCCCCTGGTACTGCAACTCATAATCATAATCAAACTGATCCCTCTCTTTCAAAGTATCCTCCTCTGTGGTTGGGAACCCAGGATATGCATTTGTATCCGTGGGTTCCGCCGTGTCTCCCCCTTGGGTAATGCGGGTGGGGGAGGACCCTAACGCTGATTCCTTCACTGGTGACTCGCCTTCTGAGTTGGTCTGCGTGCCTTCTCCAGAGTAGACCCGAGCTAGTCTCGACCCTGTAGGATACTGGCCCCGTCTGCTCAATGATTGTCCCTGGTACCCACGCTGGTCCTGAGGCCGCGTAATTTCTGCAGTGAACCGGGTCCCCTATCGAGAAACCTTTGGAGCTCTCTCCCCCTAAGTTAATATTTCTTCCTTCATCCTCCACCCTGGACGGATCCATCCGGTCAAAAAGTGTTACCGGACGCCTCCTCATGAGGAGTTCGGCTGGGGAAAATCCTGAGGCTAGGGGGGTTGTCCTGTAACAGATGAGGAACTGACATAGATGAAGGTTCAACTCACCGGGACCCATGCGCCGCAGTGCGTCTTTCGTTGTGTGCACTTGGCGCTCTACCTGACCGTTTGTGGCGGGGTGAAATGGGGCAGCGGTAATTGCCTGATGGCGTTCTGCTCAATAAACGTCTTGAACTCTGCAGACGTGAAGGTACTAGCATTATCGCTAACAAGGACGTCTGGCAGGCCGAAACAGGCAAAAAGCTTGCGCCACTGTTTAATGGTTGCCGCAGAGGAGGTGCTGTTCATGGGGATTACCTCCAACCACTTGGAGTAGGAGTCGACTACCAGCAGAAACATGGCCCCGCGGAAAGGGCCGGCGAAGTCAACATGAATCCGGGACCATGGCCCGCGGGCCGTGTCCCATTCCCTATGGGGTAACCGGGACTCCTCGGGCCGAGAGCTCTGGCAGCTCTCACACGTGCCCACTAAACGTTCTATATCCGCGTCTATCTGGGGCCACCAAAAGAAACTCCTGGCCAGAGCCTTGGAGCGCACGATCCCCGGGTGACTGGTATGCAGTAGCTTCAGTACCTTGGCCCTCAGCTTCTCTGGGATAACTACCCGCTGGCCCCAGAGTAAGCAGCCCCTTTCCAGAGAAAGCTCTACTCTACGCCTGACGAATGGCTTGAACTGTTCCTCGGGGGGAGTAGTGGGCCACCCTTTCCTCACCCAGGAACTAACTTGGGCCAGAATCTTGTCAGCCGCCGTGGCCTTGGCGAGGTCGGCCGGGAGAATGGGGGGTGAGTCGAGAGACTCGATCAGCAGGACTTGGTGGTCCTGCTCTACCTCGCATGTGGGGTCAACTACACTTGGGAGGGGAGATCGGGACAGTGCGTCCGCATGGGAGATCTCTTTTCCTGGGCGATAGACCAGCTCGTACTGGTAGGCGTTGAGGAAGATGGCCCAACGCAGCATCCGTATAAAAAGTCATGGAACTTTTTCGTTCCCGCGATGATGGCTAGGGCCTCTCTATCCGTTTGCGCGTAATTGCGCTCGGCCTTTGAGAGGGACCTTGAGTAGTACGCTATCGGGGCTTCCCTCCCGCTCTCCAACACGTGGCATAGAACCGCCCCCACCCCCACTGGGGACACATCACAGACTAGAACTACTGGTCTCCTAGGGTCGAAGTGGGTCAGGACAGCACTCGAGGATAGGAGTGCCTTCAGCTCCCTGAACGCTTTCTCTTGCCTATCTCCCCACCGCCAAACCGCCTCTTTCTTCAATAGTGCGTGCAGTGGCTCAGCAACGGACGCCTTCCTCGGCAGGAAGGAATGGTAAAAATTTAAGTGCCCTAGAAACGACTGCAGCTCCGGTTTCGCGGTGGGGCGAGGGGCGTTTTGCACCGCTGCAACCTTGGACTCAGAGGGCTTGATGCCTTCCGGGGTTACCTTGAACCCGAGGAACTCGACCTCCCTCGCAAAGAAAACACATTTGTCCCATCTCAGTCGGAGGCCTGCCTTCTCGAATATTGAATATTAGCCTTTGCGCTAATTCTGATTCACCCCCCCCCCCGCTGTTATTAACACATCATCGAAGTATGGGAGGATGCCTGGAAGCCCCTTTAAAAGGCGTTCCACGAGGGACTGGAAAATTCCGGGGGCCGAATTCACGCCAAACTGAAGGCGCGTTACCTTAAATGCCCCCTTGTGCGTTACGATCGTTTGCGCAGCGGCAGCAGCCGGGGTTACAGAGAGCTGCTGATATGCCTGCGCCAGATCTAGCTTGGCAAAACACCTCCCCCCATGAAGCGTGGCCAGTAAATGGCTGACCACGGGTACCGGATATGCATTTGGCCGAATGGCCTTATTAATCGTACATTTATAGTCCGCACAAATCCTAACCTCCCCGTTTGATTTAAGGGCTGTCACAATCGGCGTTTCCCACTCCGCCGAATCCACTGGAACCAAAATCCCCTGCCCCACCAATTTGTCCAGTTCCGCCTCGATCTTGTCCTTGAGGGCGAACGGCACTCTTCTTGGCTTGAGGCGTATGGGTCGGATTTCTGGATCCAAGTCAAAGGAGACTGGGGGCCCCTTGTAAGTCCCGAGCCCCTTCTTGAAAACGTCCGGGTGTGCGTTGCACACGTCCCGCATTGGGTCAGTCTCTATGGCGTTAATGCCGGACAGTTCGATTCCTATGGGAGCGAACCACTGCGTTCCCAAAAGGCAGCACCTCCCCCCCTTGAGGACCACTAGGGGCAGTTTCTCGGAGTAATTCTTGAACTTCACCTTGAAGTTCCCCACCCCCAACACTGGGATCCCGTTCCCTTGCACGTCCCATAGGTGTGACCTCATGGCCCGCAACTTGGGCCGCGCATCTGGGGGAATGCGCATAAACTCTTTTTGGGACAGGATGGAATAGGACGACCCCGAGTCTATCTCCATCCTCACTGGGAGCCCCTGTAACTGTACCTCTATGAAAAAACGCCGGTGCTCCAGGCCCACGCGGTTCACGCCTGCCATGCTGTGGTCGTCTGAGACCTTCCTGGTGCCGGCCGCCTTCCGCTGATGCGTCTGGGGATGGTTCGAATTGCCCTTGTCCTCGACTCGCCCGCGCCTGCACACTCGGGTAATGTGTCCCTTTCGGCCGCAGTTGTGACACTCGGCCTTTCGGAACGGACACCTCGTGCGGTCGTGGGACGCCCCACAACCGTCGCAGCGGCGGTCTTGCCGCTCGCGGGTCTGTCGCTTCTCTCCTCGCTTCTTGACCCGCTGGACGTCGTCGTCCTCGCTGGAGCAGGGGTCTGCCGTAGTGGACGACTCCTCGGACGCCGTTGGTGTGCTGGCGGGTGGCTTGGGGGCCCGCCAGGCCGTTTTCGCTGGTGTCCACCGGGCCGCCTGTACTGGTGACTTGGCCCTTTCGGACGTGGCCCCTCGGGACTTGAACACTCTGACCCCGCTCCTGGCCGCTTCGGCTGCTTGGGCCTCCCACAGTACCTTGTTGAACGTGAGGCGGTAGTCGCGGGTCATGAGCTTCCGCTGAAGCTCCTCGTCCCTCAGGCCACACAGCATGCGGTCTTGGAGGGCCTGGTCCAGGTCGTCCCACTGGCAGTGCACCGCTGCAAGCCTGAGGGCCGCCGCGTAGGCGGACACGGATTCGCCCGGTCGCTGGTCTCGCCTGTGGAACCCGACCCGGGCCGGGAAGATTGACACGGGAGGCTGGAAATGCTCGCCCAACAGCACCAGGATGCGGTCGATGGGCACCTCTTCTACCTTCTTAGGGGCCACCAGGCTCATCCGGATGCGCAGCGTGGCCGGCCCCACCTGGGCCAGGAAGTAGGAGCGCATTCTCGCGGCGGCGGCGACGCCCGCGGCTTCCTTCGTGTGCCGGAACTGGCACTCGTAGAGCTCCCATTGTTCGGGCTCGCTGACATCGAACTGGTAAGGCTTGACCTTGGGATTCGCCATCATCCCACCTTCGTCGCCAATTTAGTGTCTTGCACAGAAGACAAAGAAGGAGTCGCAGTGAGGACTAACACAGGTTTATTGGTTGATGATCAGGATGAACATGTGGTAATGGCAGAGGTACATCACATTATATACAGTAGTGCAATACATTTGAATCTTGTTGCACGGTAGCTTATTGGCTGCTACCGGCGTGACGTCGTCCAAGTCACGCCCCTCTTCCGTAGTAGTTTGCTGGTGCGGGAGAGTTCCCGCGGCTGCCGGTGATTTGAGGAATGAGAACCATGTGAGTTGAACGCTCGCAGCTGCCCTCTATGGGCAGCTTACTCGCGTTCCTTTAACAGCTGGGCTACACTGTAATTGTGGTCAGGTTACATTCATACATTTCTTAAAGCAACATTGTACATACATAACATCGGCATAGGATTTCTTGCCACCTATGACTACTAGGCAAAGCTGGTTAAATGTAGAAGATTACTCTCTGCTGATTATGGGGACCTCAATCTTAGGAAAGGACACTTCTGTGGTGTACTGTCCTAAACCTTTGGAGATGTCAAGACTGATGTAGGGAAGAAACCTAGATCTGATTTATAAGACTAGACCTTTTCTTTGCTGCTAGGAAGGTTAGGTGGAAAGGTACTGCTGGTGATGGAGATTAACAGGGACAACAGAAGGATTGCGGGGAAGAAAAAAACACACACACACACAATGTTGCACAAAGGGGAATTTAGGTCTGAGCTGTGGGATCTCTAGTGAATGCAAATATACTTCTGTGTTACTTTCCCCATGGAAGTGAGAGAAAATTCATCACTATTATGTAAACCTCACTCGGTAAACTTTTATTCCATCTTCTTGCTTTCTGTGGCCCAGCCAATGCAAAAGAAACCAAACTGGATGTCTTCAGATTCAGAAGACAAGTAAGCAAATTCTTCAGTCTGGCCAAGCAACGCATGATCTTTCAGAACAAGATACACTGACCGGACTGAATTGCTATTTAAACCGTGCTTATTGACATTGCCATGGATGCAAATGGAAGAGGTTTATTTATCCCACCACTTGTATGGGTCCTGAATTTATTACAGTTTATGCCAAATTGCAGCCTGGAATCTCATTTGAATAAATTATTCAGATTTGGCTGTTATTGTTTGTTTTCACATGCACTATTCAAAAAGACAAGTTGATTACGATGCTAAAGACTCTAGTGCTGTGGTTCCCAAATGTGGTGCACCCCTCCCCCACAGGGGAGCAATTTGATCTTTAAGGGGAGGGGCAATTCGAGATTGAGTTATTAACAGTGAATAGCCTTTTAGGCTTCCTCCACGTGAATAGGAGTTCACTTTTTGAATAATAAGAATTATATGTCTGTTGTGCATTCAGGCAGAATTGCAAGTTCCTCAAGCAACGCCTTGCAAAGACAAAATGGCGATTTCCCGCCATCAGAAATAGGAGCTAGATTTGGCGTGCAATCTCCCCTTCAGGGCACAGTCATTATGATAATTAGAGTTCTCTGATTGGTTACAACTTTGGATCCTGTTCCTGATTGGTTAATACTCGAATAGCATGTTATGATTGGTTAGTTATGATTGTCTGGTGGGTTACTACATTGTAGCAAGGAGTCACCGCCGAGGAGACACTACATAAGCCCCACGGGTAAACAAGGGTGGGGCCGGGGCCGGATCTATTTCATTTCATTTCATTTCACTTTTATTTTTGTATACCGCTTAATTCAACCAGAGGTGACTCTAAGCGGTTTACAACAAGGAAAGTGCAAGAAACAGTAATAATAATATACAAAGCATCAAAAATCACAGTAAATAAAGTACAATAAACAAAATAAATACATAATGATGTACACAAGGACAAAAGTATAGCAAATACAATAAATACAGTTCAATAAAAATACAATAGCATATCAGGGTACAACAGTCAATCTGACAGCGGCAAAAACAACAAATCAATTCTATACTTTCCATAACCACAGCAAGTTAAGCCACGGACGGCTAACCTGGGGTCTCCTCTATACGCACATCCACAGGGTGTAGCTTAGTACATTGCCTTCCTACGGCGGAATCCAGAGGGACCGATTACATGGGACTTGTGTAGCCATCTTATGACTGGAAACCTTGTAAGATAGATAAAGATAAATCTTTATTGTCATTGTCCTGCACAGAACAACGAGATTGGGAGGGAAAAAAACTTAACAACCCAACAAAACCTAAACAAAATACAACTATGCAAAATTATCAACATACTCCCACCCCACATATACACATTTAACCCCTAAAAAGCTCTAAAACTCTAAAAACTCTAAAAACTCTAAAAACTATACACAGAAGCTCCCTCATAGACTGCATTGCACTGCATTCAAAGCCAGAACCACTTTTGGATAGAAAGTATTTCTCAAGCGTGTAGCGATGTTGGGCCGCTAGGGCGGCGCTAGGTCCCGGAGGAGACTGATCAATGACAACATGAGGCAACAGGAGCGAGATCAGATCAGTGGTTTATTGGAAAAATACATACACCTTTTATAGATCAGAAGGCAGGTAGAAAAAACCATCACCCGGGAGTCAATCACATCACCTGTTTACTCAGGTTAATTGGGAAACCTCTCGAAGGGAAGTTAATTATTTCAGACAAACACGGGATGAGGGAAACCATTGTTTAGGGTTTAGACAGGGGTAAACATATTCACTATTTGCACCGGGGATTTCCTTGGCCAGGAGATGAGTGTTTACCTAATCAGTCACTGGAGTTAGCGATCTGCCTACCTTGCAGAATCGTCGGTCAGGTCATGTAATTGGGTGAATCAAACCCTATCATTTATTCACCCCCCTTAATTTAGCTGCCCGCAGAAGCCACCGCCAGGAGCCTTCTCACCTAAGCAGCCTCCGCCGGGGCTGTTCCATGCCAGATGGGCATGGGGAATCCGCATCTCCCCTTACTTTTTAATATTAAGAGCCTGACCAGCGATTTTGCGCAGAAGCGGCACCAGCTGTTGGTCGGGAGTGACGTCACGGGGTTTCCTTCTGAGGCGGCACCTCGAGATCAGTGAGGGAATGCATTGAGCGAGACAGCAAATTGCTATGCCCAGTATGACTACCCCCACCACTACCTTAAGCACCGTCTGAAGCCACCCCCATGGGATCCACGACCACATCCACTTCCACAGAGAACTCCACCAAGCACCCCACGCAGAGCCCTCTGTGATGCCTGCGACTATGGTGTGGAGATCTGTGATCTGGCTTTGAATTTTCCGGGAGTTGTCAGTAAGGTTGAAGCAGCACATACCGTGAAAGGACTCGCAGCCCAAGTGGTGCAATAGTAGGAGGTAGTCGATAGCCGCTCGATTATCGAGAATGGCATGGCGAAGCTCCGCCTGTTCCTGATTGAGGAGCGCTATCGCTGAGGAGGTATGGTTAATGGCCTTTGCTAAACCGCAGGCCAAGCGGCCAATCCTCTTTGCGTTGCCGACGGCTAAGCCTGGCACGCCAAAGATGCTGACTGCCAAAGAGAGGTATTCGGCAGGTCTCATTACCTTAAAGCTGCTTTCACATGAGCTGTCTAACAGGGTGGTGCGAGTGTGCCGTATGAGTGAGGGAACATTGGAGCCATTGGAAACATTGGGGATATTAGTGCGTGGGGCAATCATATCCTTAGTGGGGAGCAACAGTGTCAAACGACTGATACAACATATAGAGTCTGTAATATTAGCCGGAATGTAGTTAAACGTATACTGGTTACACGTAAAGAACCATCCAGATGGCAGGGTGATATGTGCATACTTCGAGCCAAGTGACACCGGGTTATTGCAAGTCCAATTGCCGCTGCCTACATCGAGGCAACGGCGCCGGGCTCGGCCGGGTCCGGAGCAACCGTGTATTCGGCCGCAGGTAGAGTTCGGGCTGACTGCCACTCGAGGAGTGTGGAGAGTGGCCGCATCAGCCGGTAAAGTCATGGTTAGCCGCATCTCCCAACGGGCATATTCCGAGGAAGCTGATGGGATGTACGGGCTGAAGAGTCGCCTCACCAGCCAGTCCCCGTCCCGGGGGTGTGCGCCTGGAGAATGGCACACCGGGACAAGGCAGGTGCTGAGGATCGAGGCAGAGCCGACGTCCTGCCTGAGGCAAAAATCGGACTGGTTGACAAGGGTAGCCAACCTTTCCCAAATGTTGTACTGCATCCGGGCAGAGAGGTCTCCGCCTGGCATTAAGTCGCTGGCCTCCAGTGAGGCGGCCTGAGCACCTCCCCCCAAAAGCAGGGTGAGGGCCAGGATGATGGTGACTGCCATGGAGCTGGCGTGAATTCGGGCGAAAATCGCAACCGCAAAGCTCTCTGGTGTCAGTTCCTCCCCCTCGCGCTGGATGGTGTCCTGGGCATCATGGCAGAGGGCCTTGACCATCCCCCAGGTGATCTTCGGTGCTGTCGTCTGCGACCGCTGTCTCTCCCGGCGGGTCCCCTCGGTCAGGGCGAGATCCTGCATCTCCGGGATCGGACTCGGGTCAGCCTGGGTCCACGCCATGTGGTTCCAAATGAGGCTTGACGCACCGAGCTGGAATCCAAACGACACCTGTAGGAGACATAACTGCAGCATACCCTCTTCCCCAGGTTATGAGCGGCACCGGGCCCCTCCAAGAAGGGTCTGGTGGCACTCGGTACCGGACCATAGGTCGCGGGAGAGCTTCCGAACGGCGGAAGTGCTTCTCCTGCGGCGTACAGTCCGAAAAAACATTGAGGTGATTGTATGTGAACAATACCTTATTCAGACAAAACTGTGCTTCTCCCTGTGATTTGGGGAGGGCTGGTGGCTCCCCCCTTTCTGTTTGTTTGTCAATATAGGACTTTAGCGTCCGATTGACCTGCTCTACAATCGCCTGCCCTTGCGGATTGTAGGGAATACCAAATGTGTGCTTGATGTCCCAGGTGGCCATGAAGGCGGCCAACTGCCTAGAGCTGTAGGACGGGGCATTATCCGTTTTCACGTGCCGCGGCTTGCCCATCGCCGCAATGCAGGAAAGGAGGTGCTGCTCCACGTGGGAGGCAGCCTCCCCCTTCTGCGCCGTCGCCCAAACGAACTGAGAAAAGGTGTCAATGCAGACATGCATGTACTGCCATCTGCCAAACTGCGGCACATGCGTGACGTCCATCTGCCACACTTGATTGGCCTCTGTCCCTCGTGGGTTGACCCCCCACGAGGGCCCCCCCAGCGCCCCTGCGCAATGCTGGCAAGAGCGTACTATACCTTGGGCTTGAGAAAGTGGCAGATTGAACTGTCTGGCGAGTGCCTTGGCGTTTTGGTGAAAAAATGCATGACTTTGAATTGGAGTAGTGAAAACTCCCAAAACTGAACGTTGCTGAATTTCTTTTGCCGCCGCATCCGCTCTGCTATTGCCCGCGGAAATCGGACCCGGTAGGTCTTGATGACTTCGGATGTGGGCAATATAGAGCGGCTCCGTGCGGTTCCGCAAGTGAAATTGAGCAGTGAGAAACAGACTAAGCAGATTCTTGTCTATCGCGGGCGTAATGTAAGCTCCCGGTAGACTGTGGAGCAAATTCCTAACGTACAGACTGTCAGTTATGATGTTTAAACGTTCCTTGGCGAAGGTGCGCAGAGCAAGGTTCACGGCTGCCAACTCCGCCCGCTGCGCGGACTTCTGTGGGAGAGTCAACAGCGTGTGCCAAGCTTCGCCCTCCTGCCAGGTCAAGACGCCATATGTGCGTCCACCATCGGTAAAGACTGTCTTGGCCCCCTGAAGTGGGACCAGCGAAAGCAATTCGAACAAGCTGACTGTTCCTGTTTGAAGCGAGACAAGTCTGGGGTCTTTGGGCAAGTGGTATGCCAAGCTTCCAGTGAATCCTTCCAAGGCTATCGGAAGCGAGTCACCTAGCTGCATCAACTGATGAATTTGTTCCTTAGTGAACGGGACTATGATCTTAGCTAAATCGTGCCCAGAAATGTCCCTAGCTCTCAGCCTGCCGCGGTAGATCACCGCGGAGACCAGTTCTTGGGGCGGAACAATGTTCCGAGATGAGGTGTTAGGCAAGTACACCCACTCCACAATTTTCGCTCCCTTTTCTGAGTCTACTCCTAGCGCCCCGGTGAACATGGATCCCGACCGTACGATGTACAAATTCAGGATCGGGGCATATGGCCCCTGGGCGATCCTATCCACCACCTCTGGCTGAGAACTTGGTTCACTTTCTCAAGCGCCAAGCGCGCGTCTCGAGAGATTTTTATCCGGTCTGCCGGCTGCTTGCCTAAGGTTAGCAGCGAGAAGAGCGGCTTTAGAAGATCCGTATCCAAGCGAAAATACGGTCTGGCCCAATTGATATTCCCCAAAACTTGCTGCAATTCTACGAGGGTGACTGAGTCTTGTAAATTTATCTGAGGTAAAACCGGTGTGGCGAAAGAGCGGAGAAGCCGATGGCCCAAGTATGAGAAGGGCTCGGTTCTCTGCACTTTCTCCGGGGCAATGAGTAAACCTTTGTCCCCCAGGCTGGCCTGGGGGTCTGAAAACATTTCGCTGCCAAGCTGTGGCAACGCTATCAAGATGTCGTCCATGAAATGGCAAACTATGGCTTGTGGGTAGAGGTTTCGAAACTTTGCCAGTGCGTTGTGAACATAAATTTAGCACAAGGTGGGCGAGTTGAGCATGCCCTGTGGCAAAAATTTCCACGCGTAACGCTGCGTGGGCTCACTGTGGTTCATGACCGGCACCGTAAAGGCAAACCTTTCCCGGTCCCTGGGGTCTAAGGGGATTGTATAAAAGCAATCCTTGAGATCTACGACTAGAATCTCCCACCCCTCGGGAATCATGTTAGGATTTGGGATGCCGCATTGGAGCGGGCCCATCGGCTGAATGCATTTATTGATCTCTCTGAGATCGTGGAGGAGTCGCCACTTCCCCGACTTCTTCTTAATAACAAAAATTGGCGAATTCCAAGGACTCGTGGACTGTTCTATATGTCCTGCGTCTAGCTGTTCTTTAACTAGCTGCTTGAGAGCAACCAATTTCTCCCCCACTACCGGCCATTGTTCTACCCAGACCGGAGTGTCGGTGAGCCATTTAAGTGGCAACGCCATTACCCAAAGGTAAGCGTAGCACCGTACTGCTGTAGAATGTCCCGTCCCCAAAGATTGACGTGCACGTCAAGAATGTGCGGCCGTATCACCGCCGTGCCGTCAGCCCTTGGGATTGTGACTTCTACCCACTCTCGGCTTCTAAACGCTTCCTGAACGCCGCCTACCCCTCACACATCGGAGACCGGCTCAATGGCCCACTCCCTCGGCCACTGGCTTCTGCTTATCACGGTCACATCCGCTCCGGTATCGAGTAACCCTGAGAACACTCTTTTGTTCAAAAATACCTCGATAACGGGGCGCTGCTTCCACTCAATGTTGGTCTCCACTGTCGCCAAGACCTGGTATCCCTGCACTGCCTCACTCGCGCTCGAGCGGTCTGCTGAACCGGACTCTGAGCTGGCACTGAGCCTTCTCTGGCTGCCTGCTGGCGAGTGACAAGGAACCAAGATCAGTTGCGCTAAGGTGTCTCCCTTGTGGATTGTTTGGGGTAGGTGTGTCCAAAGCTGGACTTGGAGGACGCCTGAAAAATTCGAGTCAATGACTCCTGGAATTATGAAAATTCCGCGTGCTCCAGCTACACTACGGGGCAAAACTAAACCTATAAAGCCTCTGGGTAGGGGTCCCATGTACTGGGAATCGACTAGATAGACTGTGCCCGGCAGATCGCATGTAACGTCCGCCTGGCAAGCCAATTCTAGTCCTGTGCCACCCTTGGGGCTGGCCTGCGCCCTCGCAGTGCCTGGAATGTGCCTGGAACCTAGTCCAGTTCTGGGGAGTTCTGGATCTGGGTGAAGGAAGCCTCTGTTTGGACTGGGGCCAGAGACGTGCCCGGATTCCGGTTTCCCGAACTCGGACAATACCTGGCCCAATGATAGCCTTTCTTGCACTTCGGGCAGAGGGGTGCTCGGAGCCTTGGGACGGCCGGATTTTTGTCCGCCTCCCTTGGATCGGCACTCCCTGGCGAAGTGTCCGACCTTGCCACAAGTGTGGCATGCCCCTTTGATCTTGCCATTGCCCTGAGGTCTTCTTCCCCCCTGCACCGCGGCCGCTAGCAGCCCCATCTTGTAGGAGTCGGTGCCAACGTCGGAGCATGCTCGGATCATGTCCGTTAAGGTCAAGTCAGGGCAATTGCCCAGGGACTGCAAGATTTTACGGCAGTCCAGGTTGGCGTTGTCCTTAGCTAGCTTAATCATAAGCTCTTGTTGGGCCTGCTCATTGTCAATCTGCCTGCTAATTGCTTCCTCCAGGCGATTGATGAAGTCTATGTAGGGCTCCTGGGCTCCCTGCTTGATGGCAGTGTAATTTTTAGCCGTTTTGCCAGACGCTGGGACCTTGAAGTATGCCCTGTAGGCAGCTTCGGCTGACATTTCTAGAGTGGCGAGAGGCAAGTTAATTTGAGCGTTGATGGGCTCAAAGGCACCTGAACCATACAACTGGTCAGGAAGTACTGCGCCTCCCATCCTGGCAGCTGGGGCTTGGGCCTCTAGGCGAAACTCGCTGTCCCAAATCATGTACTGGCTGGGGGTTAGCATCATCCTCATGACGGCTTTCCAATCATGAGGAATCCACATGGTGGTTTCGCACACTTGCTGAAGCGTGCCCCCGTAAAACGACTCTGGAGCCCTGTCTCTGAAATTGCTTTCCGTAAAGCCATGAGAAGCTTGTACGGGACTGGGGAGTGTACTATCTGCTGTGCGCCCGTGAGCGCGTCCATCTCCAAGCGGATTGGACAAATCTGTCTAAGTTCAGCTAGTTGTTCAACTGACAATTCCCCCTTTTTAAGTTCTATCTCAGCTGTGCGCTGAAGGGCACTCTTCACGACTAGGGAGCCTGGAGCTGTCAGAGGAGCGCCGGCGCTCCTCATTCCTTGCGTTCCTTCGGTGACGTCTGCAGCTGTCACCGCGGGAACGCTCCCTACGCTACTCTGCCGATAGCTAATTGACGGGTAGAGTGCCGTGGGCGCAGCCGGTTCGACTGGCTTGCCTGATGGCTCGGCTAACGGGGGTTCTTTGGCCTCTACCCGGACTGGCTCGATCTCTGCTAAGAGTTTCCTACACTTTCTCCAAGTACGAACTATCCCTCCTGGAGCTTTCGGGGGTTGCTGAATACAGTCTCCTATCTGATCCCAGAGCTGCAGGGTTAACGTACCTACTTCTGGGTAAAGTAGGCAGTGTTCCCTGAGGTACGCCAAAAGTCTCGCTAGTTCCCTGCTGTGAAAGCGTAACTTAAATACCCTGGCCAGGATTTTAAACTCTTCCTCACGAGTTCTTTGGCTAGCGGACGGACCTGGTCTATGAGAACAAGTCCCCATATTACCTGCGATTGGGTCTCCGGAAGATTCCTCCTCGGGACGAGTCGACGCGTCTTTGCAGGCAACAGGTTCGGGCGTCGGGTGTCTGGGGTAGACCTCGGAGCGTGGACCTTCTGCCACGGGCCCTTTAACGGCCTCTGCGATGTCAGGGGCTCACAGCTGCCCTGAGCGGAACGCGTTTCCCTCTATGGCAACCCTCCTCGAAAGCGGGGAGTACGCGGTAGGAATGTCTCTCTGGGATGCCCCGCCGCAGGCTACTTCTCCGATCGGCTGGCTGCCGGCCGGAGCGCCGCGCTGTCCTCCGGGATGATGGGTCGCGGTTCAAGCATAGAACCGGACCGCGTGAATCGCTACTCACGAGTAGACCTCTCCGGGGTCTCTTACTCACGAGTAAATCACGTCGGGGTCACCAGCTGTAGCGATGTTGGGCCGCTAGGGCGGCGCTAGGTCCCGGAGGAGACTGATCAATGACAACACGAGGCAACAGGAGCGAGATCAGATCAGTGGTTTATTGGAAAAATACATACACCTTTTATAGATCAGAAGGCAGGTAGAAAAAACCATCACCCGGGAGTCAATCACATCACCTGTTTACTCAGGTTAATTGGGAAACCTCTCGAAGGGAAGTTAATTATTTCAGACAAACACGGGATGAGGGAAACCATTGTTTAGGGTTTAGACAGGGGTAAACATATTCACTATTTGCACCGGGGATTTCCTTGGCCAGGAGATGAGTGTTTACCTAATCAGTCACTGGAGTTAGCGATCTGCCTACCTTGCAGAATCGTCGGTCAGGTCATGTAATTGGGTGAATCAAACCCTATCATTTATTCACCCCCCTTAATTTAGCTGCCCGCAGAAGCCACCGCCAGGAGCCTTCTCACCTAAGCAGCCTCCGCCGGGGCTGTTCCATGCCAGATGGGCATGGGGAATCCGCACAAGCGGCTGGTCCTGGTCTTTATGACCCTATACCTTCTTCTAGAAGGCAGAAGCTGAAAGGTGCGTACTATCTTGCACAATCTCAACAGCTTTCTTATAACACCTGATGGCATAGATTTAATCTAGAGTGGGAAGAGTATGCACGATTATCCGCTCCGCAGTCTTTATGACCCTGGACAGCATTGTTCTTTCCCTAGCTGTACAACTCCCAAACCATACACACAGACCATAGGTTAACACACTCTCTATGGTACAGTTGTAGAATGCCAACAGCAGATCCTTTGAAAGATTGTTCTTCCTGAGGATTCTCAAGATGTATAACCTCTGCTGTGCTCTCTTCATCAGATCTTTGGTGTTTGCTCCCCATGTTAGATCATCCCTCAGCTCCATTCCCAGAAATCGAAACACCGAGACCTGTTCCACACAATTCCCTTCAATAATAAGTGGCTGGATGTTCAATTTGCATTTATAATAAACCCTTGTTGTTCTGTTCATCGTTGCCTGGACTATTCTTGCTAAGGACCGGACACGACAATGTCACAGGGAGTGGGGCACCTGGATTTTAAAGATGCTTAGGTGGGGCATGGTCACAAAAAAAAGGGGGTTGGAAGTCACTGGTCTAGTGACTATGGAGTGGAAGCTGATAAGGAAAAACATATCCAGAACAGACCTATCTTTGGATCATATGCTGAGGATGTTCCTAGGTAAGATGTGAAGGAAAGATAATTAAGAAGTCAAAATTCCTTTTCAGTGGTGGCACCCTGATTACAGGATGCAGAAACACACACATGCACGCGTGTGCGCGCACACACGCATGCACACACACAAGGCCTTTCTGTTTATCAAGGTTTTTTAACCTCATTGAAGTGCTCAGCAGTTCTACTCTATTTATTGTTATTTAAAACATTTGTATGCTGACTTTCTTCCAATGAGCTCAAACTAGTTCACTGCCTAGCTCCTCCTATGGGAGGCGAGAGGGAGGAAAATGCCATTTGGTGTGATCCCAGCATCCCAAAGGTAGTTTTGTTTCTCAGGTGACCCTATTTCTGGTATCTTGAAGCAGCTAAGGAGTCACTTCAGAATATTGTGATTTGTCAATTTCCCCTGATCATCTCCAGACAGTCAACACAAATATAATATTTTCCCCATACAACTGTTGTTACCCTGCATCACTTTGGTGAAATTAAAAGAAGTTTCCCCCACTTTCCATTTCAGTGTATTCCTAATCAAGAAATGGTTGGCAGCTGTAGTTTCGATCAGCAACACACAGATATTGATTTTTTTTAAAAAAAACTCACCAAAGCAATACAGCACAGTGACAATTTGTATAGAAAAAAATTATTTTATTTCCCCTAATCATCCACAGAAGATCAGGAGAAATCATCAGTTTCTGATATCCTGAAGCAGCTGTCAGTTGCTTCACAGTCTGAGATATTTACACTAAAAGCAGCAGAAAGGTTGCTTGTTATCCAGAAGGCTTAGCTGAAGGGTGCCCAAACTTTTTGGGCTATGGGCCAGTCACGTGGTTCAGCGGGCCAGTCAACTGGTTCCTCCCACTGAAAGCGAAAGTAAAATGCACCTTGTAATCTGTTTTGCAACAGGACGAGATAGATTTTTAGGCTGCTATTTTCTCTGCTTAAACCAGGGGTGCCCAAACTACGGTCTGTGGACCAGATCTGGCCCATGACACCAATTCATCCGGCCCATGCTGCCCTTGCCAGTCCTAGAAGCGGAAGTAAAATGAGCATGTATGGACATGTTTTACTTCCACTTTCAGGAGTAGCAGGAGCGGCGTGAGCAGGATAAATTGGTGTCAGGGGCCAGATCTGGCCCACATGCCATAGTTTGGGCACCCCTGGCTTAGCATGTCCCAAGTGAACAGGCTTAAACAAGAGCAGAGCAAAATAGAAGAACCCCAAATGGTTTTGGTTGTACAACACCAGATTTAGTGACAGACACTATTCATGGGGTTTTACAAGAAACGGACTGTGAAGGTAATCTGACCCAACATCTTTGTTATGCCTCTTCCAACCCCCTTGCATGTCTCTTGACCCTCGGTAACTTCATAGGGGCGTCAGGCCATCCTTTGGGTAGGAAGGCTCTCCTGCTTTCAGCTCCTGCTTCTTCCCAAAAGTTCAAAGGGCAGTACCAAGACAAGGAAAAGAAAAGAAAATTCAGGCAAGGAAAGCCTCCCTCACCTGGGGCTATCCTTTCCTGGTACCAGTGACTCAAGCACATTGCTGCTGATGTTCATGGGCAGTGGGGCAGCAAGGCAACTGAATTTAGTGCCCTCAGAACTCTTAACAAACACCCCAGGGTAAGCAATCAAAGACTTGCAAAAAAGAAAAAAGAAAGAAAATGTTGTGTTCTAATACTATGCCGTTAAACATGTAACAATCATCAGCCAACCCAATGTAATCAGGACGCGAGCTAATGACCACCGGGTGGCAATAGCGAGCGCCCAGCTCACACGGTTCCAAATCCCCAAAGAACTGCAGCGCGGGAAGTTTCCCGCCACTACCTCACCTGGACAAGAAGGGCGTGACCCGGAATGACGTCACGCCGACAGTAGCCAATGGGCTACCGTGGGGCCACATTCAAATGTATAGCCACTGTATATATTGAGCTGTTCGTCCGCCATTACCACATGTTCCCCCGGACCACCATGCAATAAAGATGTGTTAAGCCAGTACTTCGGCTGTTCCTGTGTCTTGGTTCTCATACACTAAATTGGCGACGAAGGTGGGATCATGGACCCCCACGAGATCAAGACACACGCTGGTCATGCCGGCTTCGACATCAACAAGCCGGAAGATTGGGAGCTCTTCGAAATGGACTTCCAAGATGCGCTGGTGGTGTCCGACATTACGGACGAAGGAAAGAAGAGGGCCATCCTCACCCGGATGCTCGGGAATGCCGCCAAAAGAGTATTGGTGGACCTGGTATCACCAAAGAAGGTGAGCGAACTGCCGGTCAAACAGCTCCTGAAGGCGATGCGAGACCATTTCCAGCCCTCGGTTTCGATGTTTTCGGCTCGAGACGCGTTCTGGAAGAGAGTTCAAGCGCCTGGTGAGTCCATCGCCGCCTTTGCAGCGGCCCTGCGGTTGGCCGCCGGCCCATGCAAGTGGGAAAACCTGGAAATCGCCCTCAGGGACCGCATGCTGTGTGGCCTGTGGGACGAGGAGGTTCAGCGAAAGCTGATGAACCAGGAGCCACCCCCGACGCTGCGCGAAGTCGTGAAGGCGGCGCAGGCCGCGGAAGCCACGAGGGCCGGAGTCAAGGGGTTCAGAGAAAGGCCCCCACAGCCCGACAAGGCAGCGGGGTCGGTGCACGCGGCCAGACGAACGCCGAAATCTTCCACCGAGAGCAGCGACGACGAGGACGTCCGGAGGGTTCGGAAGGAAGGTCGACGCTGCGACGGATGTGGAGCGGCCCACGACTGCATGAAGTGCCCGTTCCGGAAGGCCGAGTGCCACAACTGCGGACGCCGGGGGCACATCGCCAAGGTCTGCAGATGACGGCGCAGGGACCAGAAAGGCTCGTCAGACCGCTCGCCGAGGACCAAGGAGGGCGCCCGGCCCGCGAGGAAGCAGGACGGCGTGGGCCGCATCTCCGACGACAGCAGCGATGACGCCCCAGTGTACAGCGTGTCCTTGGGACACCCCCGTTACTTTGTTGAGGTACTGGTGCAAGGGGCCCCTGTTAGGATGGAGATAGACTCGGGTTCCTCCTACTCAATCATGTCCCAGCGGGAGTTCTTGGGAATTTCCCCCCACGTGCGCCCTAAGCTCAAAGCGTTGAGGTCCACGCTACGGGACGTACAGGGTAATAGCATTCCGGTGTTGGGGGTTGGAAAATTCAAGGTCCAGTACAAGCAGCACGCCGCAGAACTGCCCCTGGTTGTTCTCAAGGGGGGAAGTTGCAGCCCCCTCGGGACTCAATGGTTTAAGCCCCTGGGTTTGTTCATTGGGGGGGGGGTGCATGCCGTTGGGACTGACCCAATACAGGAGGTGTGTGACGCGCACCCCGAAGTATTCAAGAAAGGACTCGGAAAATTCAAGGGACCCCCAGTAGCATTCGACCTGGACCCGGAGGTCCGCCCAATAAGACTCAAGCCGCGCAGAGTGCCTTTCGCCCTAAAGGACAAGATAGAGGCGGAACTGGACAAACTGGTGGTCCAGGGGATTCTTGTTCCTGTTGATTCCGTGGAGTGGGAGACTCCGATTGTAACTGCGCTAAAGGCCAACGGGGAGGTTCGCATATGCGCTGATTATAAGTGCACCATTAATAAGGCGATCCGCCCAAATGCGTATCCGGTGCCGGTAGTCAGCCACCTGTTGGCCAGATTACATGGGGGAAAGTGTTTCGCAAAACTTGACCTGGCGCAGGCCTATCAGCAACTCTCAGTAACCCTAGCTGCAGCGGCTGCGCAAACAATAGTCACTCATAAGGGGGCGTTCCAGGTGACGCGCCTACAGTTTGGCGTGAACTCGGCGCCGGGCATTTTCCAGTCGCTCGTGGAACGCCTCTTAAAGGGACTAGAAGGGGTCTTGCCATACTTTGATGACGTATTGATAACGGCGGGGAGCGAGGAGGAGTTGGCTGAAAGGCTAGACAAAGTGCTGGTGGTGTTCGAAAAGGCGGGGTTGAGGTTGCGGAAAGACAAATGCGTCTTCTTCGCAAAAGAGGTTGAGTTCTTGGGTTTCCGGGTAACCCCTGCGGGAATCAAACCCTCCAATCAAAGGTAGCCGCAATTCAAGGTGCCCCTCACCCCACCTCCAAGCCCGAATTGCAGTCATTCCTAGGGCTCTTAAATTTCTACCACTCCTTCCTGCCTCGGAAGGCATCGGTAGCAGAGCCGCTGCATAAGCTGCTCAAGAAGGACGAGGCGTGGAAGTGGGGCGAGAGCCAAGAGAGGGCATTCGTTGAACTAAAACAACTCCTAGCGTCTGATGCCATTCTCACCCATTTTGACCCCAAGAAGCCGGTGGTTCTGATATGTGATGCATCCCCAGTGGGGGTGGGGGCGGTGCTGTGCCACGTGCTGGAAAACGGGAGAGAGGCCCCGGTAGCATTCTACTCCAGGTCCCTGTCCCAGGCTGAGCGAAACTACGCCCAAACAGACAGGGAGGCGCTAGCAATAATAGCGGGGACTAAGAAGTTCCACGATTTCCTCTACGGCCGCCCTTTCACCATAGTTACCGATCACAAGCCCCTGCTAGGCATTTTCACTGCGGACAAGCCCACACCTCAGATCCTGTCCCCTAGGATGTTACGGTGGGCCATATTCTTAAACGCGTATCAGCACGCGTTGGTGTACCGCCCAGGGAAAGAAATAAGCCACGCGGACGCCCTGTCGAGGTCTCCCCTTCCCCACACCAGCAGCACCGTGGGCGAGGAAGACAGAGACCGCCAAGTGCTCCTGATAGAGGTCTTAGATTCGCCCCCTATTGTACCCGCAGACATCGCCAAGGCGACCGGGAAGGACAAAACGCTAGCTCTAGTCAGCTCCTGGGTGCAAAAAGGGTGGCCAGCGTCCTCCCCGGCGGCAGAGTTCGCCCCGTTTTTCAGGAAGAGACTGGAGTTGTCCATAGAGAGGGGGTGCCTTCTGTGGGGCCAGCGGGTGGTGGTCCCAGAATCCCTGAGGCCTAGGGTGCTCAAACTGCTGCACGTCAGCCATCCTGGAATTGTCCGCTCCAAGGCTCTGGCCAGGAGCTATTTCTGGTGGCCCCAGTTAGACGCCGACATCGAGCACATGGTAGGAACTTGCGAGAGCTGCCAATGCTCCCGACCCGAAGAGGCGCGTCTGCCGCACAGGGAATGGGACGCGGCGAAGGGGCCGTGGTCCCGGGTGCACATTGATTTTGCGGGCCCATTCAGAGGGACACTTTTTCTCCTCGTAGTAGATGCTTACTCCAAGTGGTTGGAGGTCATCCCAGTTACGAGCACCTCCTCGGCAACGACAGTGAAGCATTTGCGTAGGGTCTTTAGCACGTTCGGCATACCCGACACCCTAATTAGCGATAACGCTAGTTGTTTCACGTCCGCAGAGTTCAGGGCATTCACTGAGATCAACGCCATTCGGCACATCACCTCCGCCCCTTTCCACCCGGCAACAAACGGCCAGGTCGAGCGCCTCATGTGCACCACCAAAGACGCGCTGAGGTGCATGGGTCCCGGGGATCTCAACCTACAAGTGTGCCAGTTCCTGCTGGGCTAAAGGGTGACCCCCCTAGCTTCTGGGTACTCGCCCGCAGAACTCTTAATGCGTAGGAAACTGACTACGATTCTGACCAGGCTAGACCCCACAAGGGTGGAGGACACAGGGAGGAACATCGGGTTAGCAGACACGAAAAGTTTCGAAGTCGGTGTCCCAGTACATTGCAGGAACTACGCTAGCGCGGGGCCGGCCTGGGTCCCGGGCGTCGTCGTTGGGCAGACGGGTCCCGTGTCGTACTGCGTCGAGACCAGCACAGGTCTACTCTGGAGACGACACGCAGACCAACTCCGGAGCAAGGTTCCGGGACACCAGGGCGCGGACGCCGCGGAAAAGGATTCAGCGTTAGGGTTCTCCCCCACCCGTTCAGCCCAAGGGGGAGGAGAGGGGAGCCAGTGGTCCCCACCTAGGGGGGAGGGGAAGGAATCTGTCCTCGTAGATATCCTGCGGGATTCCCCAAATGACACCCCAGGAGATAATTTTGAGTTTCAGTTACAAAACCGGGGGGGGGGTTTCGGAGTGGTCCCCCACCCATCCAAGCGAGAAGCGGGGATTTTCGTTAGCCCCCAGTGCCCCCGGTTTTTCCACAATGAAGTTTGTCCCTTCCCCAAAAGCCGCAGAACCGCGGCAAGTCACTAACGAGTCTCCCTCTCCCGTTGCAGGACAAGAGCCCAGGGGACAGAGAAGCAGTAACACTCCCGGGACAAGCCAGCCAGCATCACGCCCAAAACGCGTTTGCAATAAGCCATCTTGGATGAGAGACTTCATCTCATCCTAGGGGGGAGGGATGTTGTGTTCTAATACTATGCCGTTAAACATGTAACAATCATCAGCCAACCCAATGTAATCAGGACGCGAGCTAATGACCACCGGGTGGCAATAGCGAGCGCCCAGCTCACACGGTTCCAAATCCCCAAAGAACTGCAGCGCGGGAAGTTTCCCGCCACTACCTCACCTGGACAAGAAGGGCGTGACCCGGAATGATGTCACGCCGACAGTAGCCAATGGGCTACCGTGGGGCCACATTCAAATGTATAGCCACTGTATATATTGAGCTGTTCGTCCGCCATTACCACATGTTCCCCTGGACCACCATGCAATAAAGATGTGTTAAGCCAGTACTTCGGCTGTTCCTGTGTCTTGGTTCTCATACACTAAAGAAAAGAAAACTTTATTGAAAAGAAAACAAAGGTAAAGATAAAGGTCTCCCTCGAAAGCCAGTCGTGTCTGACTCTAGGGGTTCATCTCCATTTACACTCAGCCAAATAATCAGCTCTGTCTGCATCTCCACACATTTCCGTGGTTATGTGGGAGGCATGACTAGATGCCGAAGCACATGGAATGCTGTTACCTGTCCTGCTGAAGTAGTACCTGTTTATCTACTTGCAATTTCTTCCTTTTGAACTGCTGGGTTAGCAGGAGCTGGGACAAAGACGGGAGCTCATTCCATCTTGCAGCACTGGGGTCTTGGACTGCTGACCTGCTGACTTTCCAGTCGTCACATTCAGCCTCTTAACCCCTAAGCCACTTCAGTCCCCTAAAGAAAACAAAAACAAGAAGGGAAAGACATGAGGCTTAGCACACTGTGCAGAGACACACTTACTGGGCCACTGCTGTCTGGATGCAGCAGGTGAAACAGCATCTGATTCTAGCTTTCCCTAACTGATCTCATTGGTGGACAAATATAGCCGCTGGTCATGAACACAAGATCTCCATAACCAATTTTTTTTGGGGGGGCTTGCTTATCTTCCTGACAACTAACCCCCACCACAGGTGTTGCAAATAATTCTTTCCTCAGCTGGTCATCGTTATAACTGAGGCTCGGCCTGTCCTGGCTGATAAGAGCCACACATAGCCACATCTCCCACAGCTGCACTGATTGCGCTCAAGGTCTGTTCTCACCCTACAGCTTATTTTTAATCATAAGGGATCTCTTTCTTCACACATACATAAATAGCAAAAGGCAAACAATGAGCACTCACACAAAATACAATACAAAAATACACATAATTAGAACATAGATGGCAAAGTTTCCCAGTATATCAGTAGTTGTCGAACGTGTCTAATGTGGCTTTTCTAGACAGGTATCTTATAGATCTGTGGGAAGAATGAAACCATAAGATACACTCACTTTCACTTGAGGCGAAACGCCACAAAGGCCTCTTTGTATAAGTATGTTTTAAACAGGTTTAAAAAATAAAAAAAAGACCTGGAGGGAGGAAGCCAAACGAATCTCAGTGGGGAGGTCATGCCATTAGAAAAACTGTGGGTTGAAGAAAAAAAATGTTCCAACCTAACAGCTCCCACACGTGGATGCTGTAATTTGAGCTGAGCCAGATTATAGCAATAATAGCCCAAAAGGCAAGATACCTGCCAGTGTAGTCAAGCCCTTTATTGAGTTTTCTCCGTTCAGTGAAGTCTTGAAGTGGTTCTTCCCTTTCCAACATGCCTACCACTATTCCCCATTGTCTCTTTTTATTTTAAATCATTGTCATATAAATGCATAACATGTGAATGACCATTGTCTAAATTAGCTTCTCCCAACCTGTCTTTGTCCAGATGTTTAGCTTTCTTATTCTCCCAGCCTCAGCTAACATAGCCAGTGATACAAAAGCATGGGGAGTGAGTTTGAAAACATCTGCTTTAGGGCTCCATGGTTTAAGAAGTATCTGCAGGGCCAGCTGAAGAACAGAGATCTTCAGGGTGATTATTATATATAGTTGTAAAAAAAAATTCTTTTTTTTCTCCTTTCTCCTATCCACAATGGTATTATATGAAGCATTGGAAAATGATTTTAGAGATGTAGTTAAAGTTGGTGAATAATTATTCAAGTAATAAGCCAAGAGACAGTATTTGCAATGATGGTTTTAAGATATTTGATTTAAAGATAAATATATAAATATATTAGGATAGGTGTTTATATAATCTTTTTTCTCTTCTTTTTTCTCTTTATTGGTTGTTTTTATTTTGTATTTTGTAATTTAAATTCTTTTTTTCTTCTTCTTCTTAAGCATTATTTTGTATAACTCATTTGTTATGTATTGTATTTTATTGTATGTGTATAAATTTTTTATAAAAAATTATATATATATAAAAAAGAACAGAGATCAACCAATTAGCACCAACTTCCAACTCAACAAACAACACATCTTTTTGAAATCCTTTAAAACATTAAACAAACCAGGACTAGATTGTATAAATTGTCCAAACTAGATAGCTGCCTACCACTTAGTGTGGCTGTAATAAAGACTTGTCTGTTGCCGCTGATGACGGGTGTGTGTGTGTGAGGGGAATTGCGCAGAACTTTCTCTACTTGTATGATGAAGGGTTGTGTTTGTATCCATGGTGATACATCCTGAAGGGTGTAACTTGTTACAGAGCCAGGAGTGGGAGTTCCCTTCCTGGGTGAGGCCTTCTTGTTTGTTAGCTTGCCCCATGTTACCTATGCTAGAGTCACTGTTGCCCAGAGCAGAACAAATATTATAGCTGTTGGTGTGTACAGCATGTCTCTTGTGGTATCAGGTTGAGGCATCTGAAGGTCTTTCTGTGAGTTAAAAGTCTCATCTTTTTTGATTCTTTAACACATTTAATGCACCATTTTGATTCATCCAACACCCCTTCCATGTAAATTCTGTATTTTCTTCTGTGCATACAAGTGTCTTTTAATTGCAGTGTGGGAAACTGAAAATTAATGGAATACTGAGCAATCAAGGACGTTTCCTTGGCTGCATAGCATGGCTGAGACTTCTTTCTATTCTAATTGTTCGTTTCAGCCTGAATTTCCGCAGTGACAATTATGAAATATTAGAACCGCAGGAATGTCTGGCGGCTGCAGGGACTGGATGCTGAGCCTTAGAGTTGTAAGAACTGGTTTTGACCTGACAAATGAATCGTAGCAAAAAGTTAACAGCCATACAAAGAAAAGCTAGCGCCAGTGATGCCTGGAAGTGTGCCTGAAAGCATTTATTTTAGTAAAATGGCTCTAACGGTCACTCAAGTACTTCTTGAAATCATTATTTTTTTAAACGACAGTTCCCCTGCTAGTTAGCACCAACACTGAAGTTAAAGGTCACCCTTGCTCGAAAGCCAATCGTATCCAACTCTAAGGTTCAGTGCTCATCTCTATTTATAATTGTTTTGATGCATTTTTGTTATTGCATCTTGTCATTGTATTTTGATACTGTATTCCTCTGTTCTGCTATTGTATCTTATCATTGCTGTATATGATGTATTGCTATGTAAATGGACGCTTTGGGTCTCCCTCGGGAGAGGAAAGTGGGGCATAAATAATAATAATAATAATAATAATAATAATAATAATAATAATAATAATAATAATAATAATAATAATAATAATAATAATAATAATAATAATAATAATAATAATAATAATAGCCAAAGAGCCAGCACTGTCTGCGTGGACACATGGCAGCCATGGCTCAACATTGGAGTGCACAGAATGCTGTTTACCTTCCCACCAAAGTGGCAGGGACGTAGCCAGGATTCTAGATGTGGGTGGGCAAATATTTTTTTCAGGATGGGCAACAATGTCATATATATGTATATATATAAGCACCCGGGAGTTTGAGGGTGGGCAAACTGCTAACGCAGGGTGGGCGATATCCACCTTAGCCACCCTTTGGCTATGGCCCTGCAAAGTGGTCTCTATTTATCTACTTGCAATTTCTTGCTTTCGAACTGCTAGGTTGTTAGGAGCTGGGGACAGAGACAGGAACTCACTCCGTCGTGCAGTACTTGGGAATCAAACTCCGACCTTCCAGGCTTCAAGCTCAACTTCAGCGTCTTAACCACTTGAGCCACCCTAATTAGCACCAACACTATTAGATAAATTAGGGAGGGGGCGGTTCCTATAACAACACCAAACGTATTCACTAGATGGCAGCAGCCATCTCCAGAGGTTTTCCACAGCCGGTTGAATCACTATTCTCTGAGGGAAAGTGTAAAATTCTCCTGTTTCTACAAAAAGGACATTTCAGGTGGGTGTGGAAACACTGGTTCCTGTGAAGGTGTAATAATGCAATTTTTTCAACACACTGGTGATATTAGTCCAAGACAAGTTTGATTTTCCCACGTGCAGTTCTAACCTTAGGTAACAAACTCGGGATGAGAGCCTCATATGCCACCCTATTATTTTACGCCCCCCCCCCACACACACACACACAGACTTTTCCCCTCAGTTTTTTTAAAATCTCCCCCAGTGGGCCACTCGTACCATTAGCGAGTGCAATTCCTCTGTGGAATATGATATGCTCTCCTGCTCCTTGTTTTTAGCAAATGATGCCATTTTATGAAAAACAGAAAAGGATTTTTTTAAAAAAAAGACAAAAAAAGAAAAAGCCAGCTACTGGTTTTTCAGTCACTTCTGGTTTCATTAGGGGAGACCTATTGTCTCTGGGAAGTTAGTGGAACCAGGAAAATGACACCCATCCCACCAATGTACCCTGTATTAAACTAATCTGCCCAAACCAAAGGATGACTTAAAATGTAGTTTTGAATAAACATGAGGAAAAAGTTGTGCTCAAATGGAATATTGGAGACTGGCCGATAATTATCCAATACAGAGGGATTCAAGGTGGGCTTTATAAATAAAGGTCTGTCTTACTTCACCTTTAGGCATTCTGGCACCTTGCCTTGTTGCAAGGAGGCAATTCATTATTTTCCTAAAACTTTGCACGCCACAGGCCTGACCACGTCCCCCGGGCTGAGCAGGCCAATCACTTGGTTCCTTCTGCCATAAACACTGCCATAAAATGTGTTCGCAGCTGTCATAAACACATTTATGACAGCCACAGGTGCATTCACAACAGCATTTACAGCAGGCATGGGCGCGTTTACGTATGTGTGGGTGTGTTTAACAGCTGTTGTAAATGCGCCTTCCACTTCCGGTAGTGCCAAGGGCAGTGGTGGGCCACATGAAATGGTGCCGTGGGCTGTAGTTTGGCCACCCTTGCCCTAACACACTCAACCACCCTCCCCCTGGCTGCTTTTACAAGCCAGTAAGGGCAAGGGTCCACCACAGATGTGGTGGCATTCAACTCTCCCAAAAGCCCATTCACCTCATCAGGTTGCACCACCTGAAATGTCCCCATTGTAATGGGACAAGCAGAGCCCAAAGTTACATCAGTAGGACCTGCATGAACTACAGCATCCAAATGAGACCAGATCCAAGCAATTTTCTCTAGCATCTGCCCCCCCCCCCAAAAAAAAAAATATCAGGGCCCCAGCCCATGCAGCAGGGAGGATTAGGGGATTTACCTTGCCACTGAAGTGGTAGCTATTTATCTACTTGCAATTTCTCACTTTTCAAACTGCTAGGTTGGCAGGAGCTAGGACAGAGACAGGAGCTCACTGCATCATGCAGTACTCGGGTCTTGAACTGCTGACCTGCCAACCTTTGAGTTGTCAAATTCAGTGTCTTAATCACTAAACCACTGCAGTTCCATAATCCAAAACACCAGTTACCTCCTAACTGGTTACATCTGGCAGTGCAAGTAGGGAAGCAAATTGTGTTTAAAAAAAAAAAGAATACTTGCTTGTTAGTATTCATTTCCATTCTAAAACAAACTCTTTCAAATCACAGCAGATCAAATTTAATTCAGAAACACGTGTTCAAAAACAGGTTAGCAAACATCTTTTCTTCTGCTGATGAAGAGGGCAAAATACATTTTTGCTGTAGAATCAAAGAAAATTAAAGATTGGAACAGATGATAAGAATAAAACAAGGAGAGAGGATGATAATAATAAAATAGGGAGAAGGGGAGAACAAAAACATCAGGGAGATTAAGCATCCCTCTCTTGACACAGAATCTCCTTTGAAAGCCAGTTAAGGAGGATGCCAAACTATTTCCAGATTTAGCATATCCAGAGGACGCCCCAAAGGAAAGCACATTTTATGCTACCTGAAAATCATGGTTACCTTATTTTATACCACACTCTGGACTCCCACCTCTGTTTCTGTTGATATTTTTGTATGCACTGCTGTGTATTTGGATTCTTTTGGGAAGCCATATGCAGGATGGAAACGTGATGCAAAGTTCTTGTTAGTCTCAACAAGCATTTTCAAGTTCAGGTTCTGATTCCTGCAGTCCTGGACTCTGTGAGGCTTAGAAAAGTATGCCTTGTTTGCTTATTGAATCCTCAAATGTTAGTGGAAGTAGTCATGGGAAAGCTCTCTGAATACACTTTTTATTGGACCTATAGAGGATGTGTAAAAACAACACTCTAAATTTAAAACTTTGTTAATCTGACATGACACGCAAATGAAGTATCCAAGCTCCACCCAGCCCTATGCTAATGTAACCTACATAGTTGTGCCCAGATTATATCATAAGTATGCCAAGCAGAACATGTTTCTTACCTGATGGAAGAAGGTCTCTATTTGAGAGAGCCCTGCATTCAATTTAAGGGCTAGATAGTGCAGGGCCATCTTTGTAAACTTGTGGCTATGTGTATAAATGCATCTGTACAAACATCCCGCACTGACAGAGCTAATTATTTCTTCTTCTTCGTCTTCCTCTTCCTCCATATCTAGGCCAGATGTGAAACTGCCAAAATGGAGGCACCTTTTGTTGAGTTCATTCTGCAGTTCCTTTTACCTGACCAAGTGTGAGAAAGATTAGCTGGCAACACAAGGTTGCCATTACCAGGGTACACTCAATTGTGGTTCAATAATATCACAATCTTCGAGGAGGCTCTTTCTATGTACACCATCTTCACTGTTGATTACACATTTCATCTTTCTGAGTATAGTATACAGGTAAGTGGGTAACTTAATGTGTCCTTTGGCTGTAAACAGAGATGAGCACCAAACCCTATAGTTGGACACAACTGGGTTTTGAGCAATAAGAGAGTATAAGCACATCTAACAAAGGCAAATGATGTAGCCTTAGCTGACGTCAGTGTGGTGCAGTAGTTAGAGTGGGGACTGGCCTGTGGTAAATTGAAATCCCTGCTGATTGAAATCCCTGCTCAACAGGGATCATGTGAGGATAAAGTAGGGGCTCAGTGAGTTATGCACACTCCTCTGTGCTAAGTGGAGGAAAGGGAAGAATAAATAGATAAATTGAATCCTGACATAGAGCATGTTTAGGGTTGCTATATGTCCTGGTTTTCCAGGATTTTCCCAGATTCAAGCTGTCCTGGCCAGTTCAAGAAAAATCACATAAAAGTCCAGGATTTTTAAATTTGAACAAAGGAAGCAAGATCACCCACCACCAAGGGATTTTTGCAAAGAGTCAATTATTCTGCTTGAAAGCGGCAAAGGCAAAACGGTACCCTGAGAAGCCCATCAGGGAGGGGAGACACTTGCCAATGAGATAATTGAAACAAAATCATGGAGGCAGTGAAATAACTCTTTGCAAAAATCCCTTGGCTCACCTTGAAGTTTGGAGGACAAAGAGTCGTCCTCAGCCCTTTTCCTTGAAAGCCGGGAGGGAGCAAGAAATACCCATATCTAAGAAGCCAAACCTCCACTATACACTGGGAAGGAGGATTCCTTCTTCACATAACCGCAAAGGGTTAATTGCATAGGGTCGGTATTCCTAATGCAGAAGGGGACAGGGTGGGCAGAAAGTGAAGAGTCCTCCATTGCAAAGGTCCTCCTCCAAAACAAGTCCCTTCCTGTCTCCTGCTTTTCTCCTTCTGGGGGGAAACAGAAGCTGTCCTGGTTTGGCAGGAGAGAATTATGGCAACCCTAAGCATGTTCCACTTGTTGTGCAGACAAGTGAAAACATGTGGGTTAGGTAGTGCATTATCCCACAGAGGTATGGCCAGGTACCTTCTCTGCAGCAGCCCCTTTGCGCTAGCATTCCCAAGAGAGATTTGTCAAGTCTCCTTCCTGTTGGATTCTAAAAGAAAGCTGAGTACTGTATATCATTCTTTCCCCTCTCAAACAGGCCATGGCTTTGTTCTCTTAGTTGTGCTGCTGTTTACTGGGATTATTTATTTATTTATTAGGTATTGATTTAATTTTCCTATATTATTGGTTGGTGTTTTTATTGTTAACAATTACAAGCACCAAAATAAGCATTGTTTATATAACAATCGTTAATGGATAGGTGAGATTTTTCCATGCTGGCTGCTGTCAGAGTCAGGTGGAAATGGAAATATATATTTTCCTATTGCCCATCTGATGGGTTATCTTTGATAAGGCACCTGGTTTGCTGTTTGTAGAGATATGAAAAAACAATTTGGGTCACTCTTGTGGAAGCCTTCCTGGAGTGCACTTTTGAACTGTTCCATCTCCTGCAAGAGATGGAGTTGAAATTGCCGTAGAATCTTAATTAAAGCGCTTTCTTTCTTCCGCTTTTGTAGCTGGAGCTTGGCCTCCCAAAAGTTCCATATATAGTGCTCTTGCCTCGTGTGGAAAATGGTTCATTAGCAACTCTTTATGCTCCTGCTCTCCTTGATTAAAGAAGGCTGACTCCAAGTGACACCACCAGAGATGGTAAAAGTTTGTCTTCTTGAACACCAGCTGAAAGACAACTAAGGATGTTTCGATGCATTTTCTTCAAGAAGCATAATTTGAATGTTTGCGTACATATATAATTAAATGCTACAGAGATGTAGTTAATGATTGGACTCTTGGCCCTCTTAAAATTATTTCCAATTTTACAATCAAACCAGTTTGCAGGCTAGATGACTCTTTTTTGATTTCCTATTCATTCATACTTTTTTTCATAGTCATTGTAGAGATTTTTTTTGTCAAAAAAACCCAACACCAATTCAGACAATGACCAGAGTTGTAAATTTATAGTTATAAACAGTATCTGCAAAGATAATTCTGTGTTTTCTTTTGCACTTCCAATTTAACAACTATATGTTGCCAAATTCAATTTACTGAATTTTTTTACAATGTACTGAATATTGAACTGAAACAC
Source organism: Bradypodion pumilum (assembly GCA_035047305.1). NCBI lineage: Eukaryota > Metazoa > Chordata > Lepidosauria > Squamata > Chamaeleonidae > Bradypodion > Bradypodion pumilum. Next base: position 280,553,681 of record JAWDJD010000002.1, on the reverse strand, counting down.
AATATTTATTTATTTATTTATTTATTTATTTATTCATTCATTCATTCTTTAAACTTCTATGCCACCTGACTCAGGGCGGCTAACATCATAATTAAAAACAATTAAAAACAATCAAAGGTATATACAAGTATAAAACTATACAGTAACTTGTTTTTGCTGACAACATATGCAACATTTAGAAGCAATTGTTTTGTTTATTTCAATGGGACCCTCTGGGGTACACAGAAAGAGCCTCCTCGAAGATTGCGATACAGTAAAACCCTGACTTATGAATGCCTCAAGATACGAATTTTTTGACTTATGAAATGATTTTTTCATAAACCGGGGTCCTGACTTACAAAAAAAACCTCGATTAATGAAATGCCTTGGGTTACGAAAATTCAGTTTTTTGGTGCCCAAGATTGCAGCGATGCAATTTTGTGCACTAAAAATCACTCCCAGCCACTCCCCCACACAGGAGGGGGAGAAAAGGAAGCAGCAGCAGCCAGAAAGTAGGGAATCTCTCCGTTTATTTATTATTATTTTTTAAATGCATGCCTCAAGTTACGAAAAAATTCGAGTTACGAAATAGGCCAGGGAACTGATTTTTTTTCATAACTCGGAGTTTTACTGTATTTCTAAAATCAAAATTGGCCGTACCCTGGTAATGGCAACCTTGTGTTACCGGCTAATCTTTCTCATACTTGGTCAGGTGAAAGGAACTGCAGAATGAACTCATCAAAAGGTGCCTTCATTGTGGCAGTTTCACGTCTGAGCTGGACATGGAAAAAGAAGAATGGGACCCCTTAAAGTACATAGGGAAAGCAAACTTTGAAGTGTGTCAGATGGTTGCGCTTCTTAAATTAGATTATCAGAAATTGTGAGTTGTTAAAAGACTGCTGTTGGTGCTGCTATTTTGTTCCACCCACAATTCCCCAGCTGGCATATCATTAAATGGTAGTTTCTTTCCAATTGCAGCTGCCAGAGCAGAGTCATTCATCTGGGAATATGCCAGTTCCAAAGGCTAAAGAAATGAGACTTCTAAGGTGAGGATGTGATAACCATATATCCATTTTTAAAAGCAAGTGTGGTTAATACTTTTAATTAGACCATTACTATCTCATAAATTAACTGCCTACTCCAGGAAGATTATTCATCAGGTTAAGCATTGTAGAGTGGCAGCTAAGTGAGAAATACAGAGATTCAAAAATCTTCCAGATTTGATATTAAGACCAGGGTTTGATAGTTTAAAGCTGAGATCCGCATATGAAATTTGCAAACTTGTAGAATTCATTTGAGCTTTCATTTTTTACTTCAGGTGATGTGGGTTTCTTTTTTTACTTTGTCAATATAAAAAGAGAGAGCAGTCAACAGAGCAAGAGAAGGATACTTATGAATCAACTTTGTTTGCAGCTTATTAGAGTAGCTCTGCTGTAATTCTTCTTCTTCTTAAAGTGTTGTATCTGATTCCGAATATTGGCTATCATCATGACAATTGGCCATGAAGATTGTCCTGGGACTAATATAATGCAATGGGCTTCTATTTGCCTTCTGCACCACAGCATGACACCCGTACCACTGATCCAGTTCTGCGAGTCAGTTTTTGGTCCTGAGCCCTTTTGGCACACAAAGTCCTCATCAGCCCCAGGCCAGTATTGATGAAACTGCTGCCCTCCATCAAGATAGATTCAAGTGGGATTTAATCCACTTGGAGACCATCACCCTTCCCTGCGGTCTTTGCCACTCAAGGACATTAGTTCTTAGGGTTGTTAGGTGAGTTAATCACCACCTGACAAGGTGTTGAGTTGCTGGCAATATGGTCTACTCTGTTACCATAACCTGGACAGACCATAGTTATAACTATATCTCCTCCAAATCTAGATGGCTACAGAAGAGTTACCTTAACAAATTGTAAACAGGGATGAATATCAATTTCCTCTTCTCTGTCCGCTGGCTCTTGTGTAATCAGCTAAAGTGAATTCTGGATAACCTGACTTCCCAGGTCCAATTTAACAGCATCCATTCACAGGTTAGAATAATGTTTTAATCACATAAAGGCATCAACCATCACATTCTGCCCTTCATGGCAAAGTATCTATCACTGGAAACTAGGCTGAATTTTAAAAATGAGAATAGATGTACAGCTTGCCTCTAGAATACAGTAAAACCCTACTTACATAAAAGGTCTGTTCCGTAGGATTTTATGTAAATCGGTTTTTTACTTAACTCGAAGCAAACCCATAGGAAAATGATATTTATGTAAATCGAAGCAACCTCATATGAAAAATGAATTTTTTTACATAACTTGAAGCAAACCCATAGGAAATTGTGTTATGTAAATTGGGACATTTATGTAAATCAGGAAATGGTTTTAGTGCAAAAATCATTACAGTATGTAACTCGAATTTTATGTAACTCAAGGCATATGTAAATCGGGGTTTTACTGTACTCCCCTTACTTTCCCCCTAAAATCTAATCTTAAAACTCATTCCTACAGATCCATTTTAGACTCATAAGCAGCTGAAATAAAATAGTTCTTCTAGTAGAAGGAACAAATGCATATGAGAGATACAGCATAGCCCCACTGTGTTATCCATTGCAGCAGGAAGAGGCCAATGAGACTGCTAAAGACACAAACACACTCCTTCCATCCCTCCCTCTCTCTTTCCCCACTTCACTCTTACATATATACACCTGCAGTTAAACTGGGTGGATTATATAATATTGTGTGTTGCTACAGCAACTTCACTCCATCCCAGTGGCGGCTGGAGGTGGAAGTATGCTACTGTGCTATGAGCTAAGGCATTATAATTTCTCTTTCTCTTGATGGAAAATACTCTGAGACTAAAAGAGATCTGGAGAGGAAGAGGAGGAGGAGGAGGAGGAGGAGAGGTACAGTGGGGAGGGGGGATGCAGCTGAAACCTCTGGCAGGAATTCTACAGCAAATATAGTATGTACAAGAAAGCGGGTGCTTTTCTTTGAGCGGTTTTTAATCATCATTGTTCTGAAACTAGACAGTGACAAATTAGCCTCATTCCAAGCTATGTGGACTGGTACAAGTGACTCTCCAGGTGCTCAGGTGGGTATCTGATGCCCTCCAGATCCCGTTTAGACTCATAAACAGCTGACGGCCCAACTAGAGGTAACAGAGATCCAGAGCAACTTGGCAACATACGTAGTCTCTGCTTAGAGTTCCATGAGTCTCTCCTGGAATTGATATTTGCTCTGACTGTAGCATCACATATATGTGGAGGCACTGAGTAACCCTACTATACTTTGTGTCATTTCTCCATTAGTTTCATTGCCCATGTAGACCATCACAAGCAAGGGAAGAGAATGAATAGGAGGATCCACCAAGGTCACTATAAGGTCCTTTTGACTTGATGGGACATAAGAACAACAATGTGCAGGGCTGTAGCCAGGATTCTAGAATGGGGGAGAGGGGCAAAAAAAAAATCAGGAGGGGCAAAAAAAATTTGGGGGGGGGGTTTGACAATGTTGCACTCACATATATAACATTGGCACTGCGGGGTGTGCTAGGAGGTGGGCTGTTAGCTCAGGAGGGTTTTCGCCCCCCCCCCGGCTCCCCCTGGCAACGTGTGATGGAGAGGCAGAGTCTAATGAGATGGGATCCTAATAAAGATAGGATCACAGAGGTTGCTGGCATGATAAGGGATAGCAAACCATATGTCCAGTGTATGAAATGTGTGTGGTACAACTTTCTAGGAATATGTACAAGCTGGCTTGGTAAGGTTTAGACACACATCATAATAAAAACAATAAACAGAAAGGAGGGGAAAACAATACTGTAATTCCAACATGGCTGTCAGGAAGAGCCCAAAGTTCTGTGTTCAGGACCAATCCCATTAGTACACATGGCAGTCAAAAGTTACTACTTCTGAGCTTGTTTCACACATGGGGTTATTATTTTTTAAAAAACAGAACTGAGAAATCTGAGTTATTACTCCCAGCATATTCTAGGTAGTTCATTTAAAAATTTCTGGCTAAATGATGACTTGTTTCCTGCGGTTTCCCCATGCCCATCGGGCATGGAAACGGCCCTTGCAGAGGCCGCTTCAGGAGGACGCTCCTTGAGCCGCGGGCTCTGCGGGCAGCCAAGTTAAGGGGGGGTGAATAAAATATAGGGTTTGATTCACCCAGTTACCGTGACCTGACCTGCGACGCTGCCAAGTAAGCAGATAGCTGACTCCTGTCAAATATTAAGTGCATAGCTCATCTCCCGGCTCGGGAAATCCCTGGCGCAAATAAGCCATGTTTGTCCTTGCTTAATCCCCAAGACAATGAGGTCCCTAAACCCATGTTTGCCCCAGTTGATTAACTCCCCTTTGAGGAGTTCCCCATTAACCCGTGTACGTGGGTGAGGTAATTTTCCTGTCAGATGACAGCTTGCCACCGTTGCGCTTTTTTCCCTATAAATGATGTTGCCTTTTTCCAATAAACTACTGATCTGATCTCGCTCCTGTTGCCTCGTGTTGTCATTGATCAGTCTCCTCCGGGCTCTAACGCCGCCCTAGCGGCCAGATATCGCTACAGCTGGTGACCCTGACGTGATTTACTCGTGAGTAAGAGACCCCGGAGAGGTCTACTCGTGAGTAGCGCTCCACGCGGTCCGGTTCTGCGCTTGAACCGCGACCCGCCAGCCCGGAGGATAGCGCGGCGCTCTGGTCGGCAGCCAGCCGGACAGAGAACGGCCCGCCGCGAGGCATTCCAGAGAGACATTCCTACCGCTTCCCCCCCGCTTTCGAGAGGTTTGCCATAGAGGGAAACGCGTACCGCTCAGGGCAGGCTGTGAGCCCCTGACATCGCAGAGGCCGATAGAAGGGCCCGTGGCAGAAGGTCCACGCTCCGAGGTCTACTCCAGACACCCGTCGCCCGAACCTGTTGCCTGCAAAGACGCGTCGAACTTCGTCCCGAGGAGGAAACTTCAGAGGACCATCGCAGGTAATATGGGGACTTGTTCTCATAGACCAAGTCCGTCCGCTAGCCAAAGAACTCGGGAGCAAGAGTTCATAATCCTGGCCAGGGTTTTTAATTTCCGATTTCACAGCAGGGAGCTAGCGAGACTTTTGGCGTACCTCAGGGAACACTGCCTACTTTACCCAGAAGTAGGTACGTTAACCCTGAAGCTCTGGGATCAGATAGGAGACTGCATTCAGCAAGCCCCGAAAGCTCCAGGAGGGATAGTCCGCACATGGCGGAAATGTAGGAGACTCTTAGAGCAGATCGAGCCAGTCCGGGTAGAAGCGGAAGAACCCCCATTAGAGAAGCCATCAGGCATGCCAGTCGAGCCGACTGCGCCCGCCGCACTCTATCCGACATTCAAGTATCAGCAGAGTAGCGCAGGGAGCCTTCCCGCGGTGACAGCTGCAGACGTCACCGAGGGAACGCAAGGAATGAGAGGCGCTGGCGCTTCTCTGACAGCCCCAGGTTCCCTAGTCGTGAAGAGTGCCCTTCAGCGCACAGCTGAGATAGAACTCAAGAAGGGGGAATTGCCAGTTGAACAGCTAGCTGAGCTCAGACAGATTTGTCCCATCCGCTTGGAGATGGACGCGCTCACGGGCGCACAGCAGATAGTACACTCCCCAGTCCCGTACAAGCTCCTCATGGCTTTGCGGAAGGCAATCTCAGAGACAGGGCTCCAAAGTCGTTTTACGAGGGGCACGCTTCAGCAAGTGTGCGAAACCACCATGTGGATTCCTCACGATTGGAAAGCCGTCATGAGGATGATGCTTACCCCCAGCCAGTACATGATTTGGGACAGCGAGTTCCGCCTAGAGGCGCAAGCTCGGGCTGCCAGGATGGGAGGCGCGGTAACCCCTGACCAGTTGTATGGTTCAGGTGCCTTTGAGTCCATCAACGCTCAAATCAACCTGCCTCTCGCCACCCTAGAGATGTCAGCCGAGGCTGCCTATAGGGCATACTTCAAGGTCCCAGCGTCTGGCAAAACGGCCAAAAACTACACCGCTATTAAGCAGGGAGCCCAAGAGCCCTACATGGACTTCATCAATCGCCTGGAAGAAGCAATTAGCAGGCAGATTGACAATGAGCAAGCCCAGGAAGAGCTCATGATTAAGCTAGCCAAAGACAACGCCAACTTGGACTGCCGTAAAATCTTGCAGTCCCTGGGCAATCGCCCTGACATAACCTTAACGGACATGATTCGAGCATGCTCCGACATTGGCGCAGACTCCTACAAGATGGGTCTGCTGGCGGCAGCGGTGCAGGGGGGAAGAAGATCCAATGGCAAGAACAAAGGGGCATGTCACACTTGTGGCAAGGTCGGTCACTTCGCTAGGGAGTGCCGGTCCAAGGGAGGCGGACAAAAGTCCGGCCGTCCCAAGGCTCCGAACACCCCCTGCCCGAAGTGCAAGAAAGGCTATCATTGGGCCAGGTTTTGTCCGAGTTCGGGAAACCGGAATCCGGGCACGTCTCTGGCCCCAGTCCAAACAGAGGCTTCCCTCACCCAGATCCAGAACTCCCCAGACCTAGACTAGAGTCTAGGCACATCCCAGGCACTGCGAGGGCGCAGGCCAGCCCCAAGGGCAGCACGGGGCTAGAATTGACTTGCCAGGCGGACGTTACATGCGACCTGCCGGGCACAGTCTATCTAGTCGACACCCAGTACATGGGACCCCTGCCCAGAGGCTTTATAGGTTTAGTTTTGCCCCGTAGTGTAGCTGGAGCACGCGGAATTTTCATAATTCCAGGAGTCATTGACTCGAATTTTTCAGGCATTCTCCAGGTCCAGCTTTGGGCGCACCTGCCCCAAACAATCCACAAGGGAGACACATTAGCGCAACTGATCATGGTTCCTTGTCACTCGCCAGCAGGCAGCCAGGGAAGGCTCAGGGACAGCTCAGAGCCCGGTTCAGCAGACCGCTCGAGCGCGCGTGAGGCAGTGCAAGGATACCAGGTCTTAGCGACAGTGGAGACCAACATTGAGTGGAAACAGCGCCCCGTTATCGAGGTATTTTTGAACAAAAGGGTGTTCTCAGGGTTACTCGATACCGGAGCGGATGTGTCAGTGATAAGCAGGAGCCAGTGGCCAAGAGAGTGGGCCATTGAGCCGGTCTCCGATGTGTGGGGGGTAGGAGGCGTCCAGGAAGCGTTCAGAAGCCGAGAGTGGGTAGAGGTCACAATCCCAAGGGCTGACGGCACAGCGGTAATTCGGCCGCACATTCTTGACGTGCACATCAACCTTTGGGGGCGAGACATTCTCCAGCAGTACGGTGCTACGCTTACCTTTGGGTAATGGCGTTGCCGCTTAAATGGCTCACCGACACTCCGGTATGGGTAGAACAATGGCCGGTAGTGGGAGAGAAATTAGTTGCCCTCAAGCAGCTAGTTAAGGAACAGCTAGACGCAGGACACATAGAACAGTCCACAAGCCCCTGGAATTCGCCAATTTTTGTGATTAAGAAGAAGTCGGGGAAGTGGCGACTCCTCCACGATCTCAGGGAGATCAATAAATGCATTCAGCCGATGGGTCCGCTTCAATGCGGCATCCCTAATCCGAATATGATTCCCGAGGGGTGGGAGATCCTAGTCGTAGATCTCAAGGATTGCTTTTATACAATCCCCCTAGACCCCAGGGACCGGGAAAGGTTCGCCTTTATGGTGCCGGTCGTGAACCACGGTGAGTCCACGCAGCGTTACGCGTGGAAATTTTTGCCACAGGGCATGCTCAACTCGCCCACCCTGTGTCAAATTTATGTTCACAGCGCACTGGCAAAGTTCCGAAGCCTTTACCCTAAAGCTATTGTTTGCCACTTCATGGACGACATCTTAGTAGCGTTGCCGCAACTCGGCAGCGAAATGTTTTCCGACCTCCAGGCCAGCCTGGGGGACAAAGGCTTACTTATTGCCCCTGAGAAAGTGCAGAGAACCGAGCCCTTCTCATACTTGGGCCATCGGCTTCTCCGCTCTTTCGCAGCGCCAGTTCTGCCTCAGATAAATTTACAAGACTCAGTCACCCTTGTAGAGTTGCAGCAAGTTTTGGGGAACATCAATTGGGCCAGACCGTATTTTCGTTTAGATACGGATCTTCTAAAACCGCTCTTCTCGCTGCTAACCTTAGGCAAGCAGCCGGCAGACCGGATAAAAATCTCTCGAGACGCACGCTTGGCGCTCGAGAAGGTGAACCAAGTTCTCAGCCAGAGGTGGGTGGATAGGATCGCCCCGGGGCCATATGCCCCGATCCTGAATCTGTACATCGTACGGTCAGGGTCCATGTTCACTGGGGCGCTAGGAGTAGACTCAGAGAAGGGAGCGAAAATTGTGGAGTGGGTATACTTGCCAAACACCTCTTCTCGGAACATTGTTCCGCCCCAAGAGCTAGTCTCCGCGGTGATCTACCGCGGCAGGCTGAGAGCAAGGGACATTTCTGGGCACGATTTAGCTAAGATCATAGTCCCGTTCACCAAGGAACAAATCCATCAGTTGATGCAGCTAGGTGACTCGCTTCCGATAGCTTTGGAAGGATTCACTGGAAGCTTGGCATACCATTTGCCCAAAGACCCCAGACTCGTCTCACTTCAGACAGGAACAGTCAGTTTGTTCGAATTGCTTTCGCTGGTCCCGCTTCAGGGGGCCAAGACAGTCTTTACCGATGGGGGACGCACATATGGTGTCCTGACTTGGCAGGAGGGCGAGGCTTGGCGCACGCTGCTAACTCTCCCACAGAAGTCCGCGCAGCGGGCAGAGTTGGCAGCCGTGAACCTTGCCTTGCGCACCTTCGCCAAGGAACGTTTAAACATCATTACTGACAGCCTGTATGTAAGGAATTTGCTTCACAGTCTACCGGGAGCTTACATTACTCCCGCGATAGACAAGAACTTGCTCAGTCTGTTTCTCACTGCTCAATTTCATTTGCGGAACCGCACAGAGCCGCTCTATATTGCCCACATCCGAAGTCACCAAGACCTGCCGGGTCCGATTTCCGCGGGCAATAGCAGAGCGGATGCGGCGGCAAAGGAAATTCAGCAACGTTCAGTTTTGGGAGTTTTCACTACTCCAATTCAAAGTCATGCCTTTTTTCACCAAAATGCCAAGGCACTCGCTAGACAGTTCAATCTGCCGCTTTCTCAAGCCCAAGGTATAGTCCGCTCTTGCCAGCATTGCGCAGGGGCGCCGGGGGGGCCCTCGTGGGGGGTCAACCCACGAGGGACAGAGGCTAATCAGGTATGGCAGATGGACGTCACACATGTGCCGCAGTTCGGCAGATGGCAATACATGCACGTCTGCATTGACACTTTTCCCCAGTTCGTTTGGGCAACAGCGCAGAAAGGGGAGGCTGCCACCCACGTGGAGCAGCACCTCCTTTCCTGCATTGCGGCGATGGGCAAGCCGCGGCACGTGAAGACGGACAACGCGCCGGCCTACAGTTCCAGGCAGTTGGCCGCCTTCATGGCTACTTGGGACATCAAGCACACGTTTGGAATTCCCTACAATCCGCAAGGGCAAGCGATTGTAGAGCGGGTCAATCGGACGCTAAAGTCCTATATTGACAAACAAACAGAAAGGGGGGAGCCACCAGCCCTCCCCAAGTCACAGGGAGAAGCACAGATGTGCCTCAACAAGGTATTGTTCACTTACAATCACCTTAATGTTTTTTCGGATTGCACGCCGCAGGAGAAGCATTTCCGCCGTTCGGAAGCTCTCCCGCGACCTATGGTCCGGTACCGAGTGCCACCAGACCCTTCTTGGAGGGGCCCGGTGCCGCTCATAACCTGGGGAAGAGGGTATGCTGCAGTTATGTCTCCTACAGGTGTCGTTTGGATTCCAGCTCGGTGTGTCAAGCCTCACTTGGAGCCACATGGCGTGGACCCAGGCCGACCCGAGTCCGATCCCGGAGATGGAGGACCTCACGCTGACCGACAAGACCCGCCGGAGGAGACGGCCACCGGCGGCGCCGAAGATCACCTGGGGGATGGTCAAGGCGCTTTGCAGTAAAGCTGAGGACGCCCTCCAGCGCGGGGAGAAGGAGCCGACACCGGAGAACCTCGTAGCAGCAGTCTTTGCCCAGATCCATGCCAACTCCATGGCGATCATCGTCATCCTGGCCCTCACCCTGCTTCTGGGGGGAGGCGTCCAGGCTGCTCCAATCCAGGCCGACGGTTTGCCGCCTGGCGAAGATCTTTCCGCACGAATGCGGTACAACTTGTGGGAAAGGTTGGCGGGTCTCGTCAACCAGTCCGATTTTTGTCTACAGCAGGACATTGGTTCTGCATCTATCCTCAGCACCTGTCTCATCCCCGTGTGCCACACTCTGGACGCGCGCACCAAGGATGGCGACTGGTTGCTGAAGGCGTTCTTTGGCCCACACACTCCTACCACCTTCTCAGCATACGCACGCTGGGGGGGACTGCGACTTGCGTCAACCTTGCCGGCTGACGCAGCCACTCTTCATACCCCTCGAGTGGCGGTCAGCCCGGACGCTGCTTGCACCCGAATGACCGGCTGCACCCCAGGCGGTCGGTCTCGGCGCCGCTGCCTTGACCCCGGCAGCGGCAACTGGACTTGTAATAAACCAGAGACACTCACTTCGCTGTACGCTCACGTCACCCTACCTTCAGGGTGGTTTTTCACCTGCAACCAGTTCACATGGAACTATATTCCTGCGAATCTGTCGGACTCAATGTGTTGTCTCAGTCGTTTGACACTGTTGCTTCCTACTAAGGACATGATTGCCCCGAGCACAAATGTTTCTAATGTTCCACATGTTTCCAATGTTTCAAATGTCTCCCCACTCATACGGCACACACGCACAACCCAGTTAGATAGCTCTTGTGACAGCAGCTTCAGAGTAATGAGTCCCGCCGAGTATGTATCCCTAGCAGTCAGCCTTGTCGGCGTGCCAGGCTTGGCCGTCGGCAATGCACGGAGGATTGGCCGCTTGGCTTGCGGTTTGGCCAAAGCCATTAACCATACCTCCACAGCGATAGCGCTCCTCAATCAGGAACAGGCAGAACTTCGCCGTGCCGTTCTTGACAATCGAGCGGCTATCGACTACCTCCTCTTGCTGCACCACCTGGGTTGCGAATCTTTTCATAGAATGTGCTGCTTCAATCTTACTGACAACTCCCGTAAGATCCAGAGCCAGCTCACGAACCTCCACACCATAGTCCAGGGTATTACTGAGGGTTCCGCATGGGAGGCTTGGTGGAGTTCCCTGTGGAATTGGATGTGGTCATGGATCCCCTGGGGGTGGCTGCAAACGGTGCTTAAGGTAGTGGTGGGGATAGCCATACTAGGCATTACGATCTGTTGTTTTGCTCAGTGCATCCCCTCGCTGATCTCCAAGTGCCGCCCCAGAGAGAAACTCCGTGACGTCATACCCGCTCAGCAGCTGATGCCGCTCTTGCGCAAGGTCGCCAGTCAGGTCCTTAAATAGTAAATAAAGGGGAGATGCGGTTTCCCCATGCCCATCGGGCATGGAAACGGCCCTTGCAGAGGCCGCTTCAGGAGGACGCTCCTTGAGCCGCGGGCTCTGCGGACAGCCAAGTTAAGGGGGGTGAATAAAATATAGGGTTTGATTCACCCAGTTACCGTGACCTGACCTGCGACGCTGCCAAGTAAGCAGATAGCTGACTCCTGTCAAATATTAAGTGCATAGCTCATCTCCCGGCTCGGGAAATCCCTGGCGCAAATAAGCCATGTTTGTCCTTGCTTAATCCCCAAGACAATGAGGTCCCTAAACCCATGTTTGCCCCAGTTGATTAACTCCCCTTTGAGGAGTTCCCCATTAACCCGTGTACGTGGGTGAGGTAATTTTCCTGTCAGATGACAGCTTGCCACCGTTGCGCTTTTTTCCCTATAAATGATGTTGCCTTTTTCCAATAAACTACTGATCTGATCTCGCTCCTGTTGCCTCGTGTTGTCATTGATCAGTCTCCTCCGGGCTCTAACGCCGCCCTAGCGGCCAGATATCGCTACAGTTTCCAATATCTAGTTGAAAGTAGCTTCCATTGAATCAGATCATTGGTCACTGCTAGTATTGTGTGTTCTGACGCACAGCAGCTCTCCATAAAACCAGGAAAAAGGCCATCCTAACCTTTTACCTTGAAAGCCTTTCACTGGAAATACAAAGTACTGAACTTAAACACCTTCTGTACACAACTGATGAGTTATAAGCCACTTGAAATCTTTCCCTCTATTCCAGGTTTTCAGGCTGTGAGTGCTGTTGCTTATGCAGTCACACCTGCATAATCCGAGAGATGACAAGGGCTACTGTGGCTCAGTGGAAAAAATGCTTGCCTTGTTAGCTGGAATGCTAGCAAGTTGGCGGTTCAAGACCCGGGTACTGCATGACAGATAGAGCACCCGTCGTCTGTCCCTGCTCCTGCCAACCTAGCAGTTTGAAAGCAAGAAATTGCAAGTAGATAAATAGGTACCACTTTAGTGGGAAAAGATCTTGGGGACATGAAAGAAGCCTCATTCGGGCGTCCCCTGAGTGGAGTTTCTCCAGCAAAAATCCTCTCAACCCAGAATAATTTCTGACACGAAATTATTATTATCTGAAAGAAGGGTATCAACAGATCTGGGGAAACCCAAGGCTCACAGAAGTATAAGAAAGCTTTTCTTGCTTTCAGGAGGTGGTCCAAGTGAATAAGGAGGAATAGAGGATGAGCAAGTGAGTAATGCAGAGATGTTGGGGGCAAAATCCTAATCACCTTCTGAAATGCCCAGAATGAGTGCTCTAAGTGCTATGAAGCAATAGTAAAGATTTCCCTTGCTCGAAAGCCAGTCGTATCTGACTCTAGGGTTCATTGCTCATCTCTGTTTCAAAGCTGAAGGGCGAGTGCTATCTGCTTCTGCAGACATTTCCATGGTCATGTGGCAGGCATGACTAGACACTGGAGCGTATGGAATGCTGTTATATAAGTGTAATTCCTATTGCTATATGTAAAGGTTTCGGAGCAGACAGGAAACCACCTTGGGCTTTTAAAAAAAAATCTATATAGGACCTTTTCATATAGTAGAATTGATTTCTTTATTCTTGCCTTAAGTATCCCTCCCATGTTTTCTGAAGCTTCCTTGCTTACTTACATCCTGCACGCAAAGGCTGAAGAAAGAAAATCAAAGAACAGCAGTGGCAACTGTGCTGCCATGAAACTAACTGCAGCATCTAAGCATGTCTGATGTTTGTAGAATAACTCACAGAGTAAGAAAAAATACAATTGAGGGAAACAAATGAAAAGGTTACAACATGATATTTGCCATGTGTGCTATGCCACACCTCAAAGGCACTTTGTTAGCTTGTACAACAGATCCTATTTCCAGATCAGCCATGATATTCTGAGCAAAAGAAAGCTTCCAGAACTTCCCGGGCAGGAAGTGTCATAAACCCAAAACCCTGAGAGTAGGAAATCTACAATAAAGCACCCCCTTGCAGATGACCACACAACCTCTGTTTTAAAAAGCAAGAAGGAAGTAGAGTCTACTTTCCAAAGGAGTCCATAACACTGTCAAACAAACTATAACTATCAGGAAGTTCTTCCTAATGTTACCTATTGCTTCAGGTGCTACCCTCTGGAGCCATAGAAAACAAGCTTGCTCCATCTTCTACTTGACAATCCTTCAATTAGATGGCAATCTTACCATCTCTCAGCCTCTTCTTTTCGATGTTAAATAGACCCAGCTCCCTGAAACATTATTTATGTAAGCCCTATGAAGAATGTTTCAGAGAACTGGGTCCATTTGGCTTTCTGATGTTTCACCATTTCAGGACATGGTTGGAAATTGGAAGGAAACAGCATACTCTAGAAGGAAACAGCATACTCTAGATCAGGAGTTCTCAATCTTTTTAAGCCAGGGGCTGGCTCACGCTCCCTCAGACAGCTTTGGGGGCTGGATGGCCATTTTGCTCTTCCTCTACCACATGCAGTGTTGAACTGTTCCAGGTGCCCACAGGTGCCCGGACACCGGTAGTGGAAATTTCCCCAGGCCACGCCCACTTGGCTGGCCACGCCCACCACCTACCCCAAGCCATGGTGTAGGGAGGCTAAGTGGGCATGGCCCACAGAGTTAGTCACGCCCATGGTGGGGGTAGTAAATTTTTTTGCAGCACATCACTAACCACATGGCATTTCCTGGTGTGGTGGAGGTGGTGGTGGGCCACATGAAATGGTGCCGCGGGCTGCATCCAGCCCACAGGCCGCAGGTTGAGAATCTCTGCTGTAGATATTGAGATAGAGGGAACAAGTATAAAACAAGTGGCAGAGTTCAAATACCTAGGAACAACACTGGGACCCCTGCTTTTCAACCTCTTCATAAATGATCTAGAAGTAGGATTAAATAGCAAGGTAGCCAAATTTGCTGACGACACTAAATTATACAGGGTAGTGAAAACTGTGAGAGATTGTGAGGAGCTCCAGAGGGATCTTTTGACACTGGGGGAGTGGACAAAACCGTGGCGAATGAGCTTCAACATTAGTAAGTGCAGAGTGATGCATGTTGGGGCAAAAAACCCCAATTACATTTATAAACTGATGGGTTCTAAACTGTCTGCCACAAACCAGGAAAGGGACCTTGGTGTCCTGGTGGACAACTCAATGAAGGTGTCAACCCAGTGTGCCTCAGCAGTGAAAAAAGCAAACTCAATGCTAGGGATCATTAGGAAGGGTATAGAAAATAAGGCAGCAAGTATCATTTTGCCTCTTTATATATCTATGGTGAGGTCACATCTGGAATACTGCGTACAGTTCAGAAGGATATTATGGAGTTGGAGAAAGTGCAGAGGAGGGCAACGAGAATGATTAGGGGACTGGAACACCTTCCTTACCATCTGAGGCTGCAACGGTTGGGCCTCTTCACTCTTGAACGACGGCGTCTAAGAGGTGACCTGATTTAAGTTTATAAAATCATGCACGGTGTGGACAAAGTAGATAAGGAAAAACTGTTTTCCCTATCGCACAACACTAGAACTAGGGGGCACTCCATGAAACTTTTGGCTACTAGTTCTCAAACAAATAAGAGAAAGTACTTTTTCACCCAGAGGATCACTGGTCTATGGAACTCCCTGCCAGAAGAAGTGGTGACAGCTGTCAGTCTTGACAGCTTTAAGAAAGGATTAGACAAGTTCATGGAGGACAAGGGTATCAATGGCTATAATTATGGATACTTAAGGACAACCTCGGAGTTGGAGAGATAGGCAGGATATCTCTCAATGCCATTTCCAGGGAATCCTAAACAGGTGAAGGCATCTCCTTGGGAATACCCTGAAGGAAATGGTGAGCCACTGTGTGAGACAGAATGCTGGACTGGATGGGCTCCTGTGGCCTCTTCCAGCAAGGCTGTTCTTATGTTCTTATGTAACACTTACTGAAAATGGCAAAATGGACAAGGAGATTAACATACTGTGCAGTTAGGCAAACCAAATATTGGGACAGTTAGCTCCACTCTTACAACAGAAGGCAATACCAATCAACACAAAGAAACACCTCATATAAAGCATATTCATTCCCACCTTATGTTACTAGTGCCAAACATGGACACTTACAACAAAACATAAGCAAAGGTTAGTCACCATGGAAATGAGATGTCTGAGGAAGGCTAGTATTGCATTTGCCTTTTCTTTTCCTTTTTTTGTTGCTGCTGCATCAGCATGCTGCTTTGGTTTAGCTTATGTTCTCCCAAGATCCTGTTTCATCTCTACTATTGCAAAGAGAGCAGTCACCCATCCTATTTTTGTGCATCTGAAGGACGAGAATATCTAAGATCTTCCCAGATACATTACAATTGGGGGGTTTTCCCCTGCTTTTCAGTCAGGAGAAAAATATATTGTTGAGAATTGTAACTGTCTTTTAAATTTTGGATAAGGAGAAAAACAGTGGTCGAAAATCTGTACGTATGCGACAGCAGTGAGAAGATAAAATATGTTTAAAGATAGATTCTGATTTTAGAATCTGAGAGGAGTATTCCCCAGGACTAGCTTTATTATGGGAAATTACTGCAAATCCTTTTATCTCTCTCTTGCCAGAGGAACAGTTTGTTTGAATTGGTAGGCTGTCAGTCTCAAATTAAATGTAAGCATTCCTTTCCCCTCTTGTTTCTCCATCCACCACTGAATCCTTCTCTTGGCCACAAACAACCACAATGTAGTGAAGGAGAGCTTACATAACATCCCTAAAAATAATATAACAGAATCACACGCAGAGCCTCCCTCTGATGTGAAATCTTTGTCTTGGTTTTCTCAAGGGATACTAATTAAATCTGAAATTTGAAGTCACTACTCCGATATTTATCCTTTCCACAAGAACATTCAGTTAGAATAAGCAATTTTCTCTTTCCCCCACCACCTTGAGGGCTTGTTTCAAAAAACAGCAGTAATAGCATTTTTGTCTTTCTCTGTTTAAGTGAGATTTTACAGCATCCTTTATATTTTTGTCAACAGCACCCTAAGAATATGAGTTAAATTCTACTGTCTCAAACGTTACATTTCTCACAGAGCCTCATGAAAATTAGTCTCAAATACAGGGAATTATGCATATGCTTGGTTTCCTGTGTTAGTTGAATGGGGATGCTATCAGATGCAGCCTGCTGGGGTCCCCTCTAATAAACAAGGTCCAGCACAACATCTTGCCATTAACTTTTTGAACTCTCATTGGCCAGGTTATCCTGCTATGGTGATAGAGTAGACCATACTGCCAGTGACTCAATGTCAAGTATCAAGCGGCATTTAAGTAGCCTGACCACCCTGAGGACTAACAGCCTTGGATGCCAAAGTCCTCAGGGAAGTGTGATGGTCCCCAAGTGGATTAAATCCCACTTGAATCCATCTTTATGGAGGGCAGCAGCTTTATCAGTACTGGTCTGGGGCTGATGAGGACTTTGCATGCCAAAAGGACTCAGGAACAGAAAGTAACTTACGGAACTGGATCAGTAGTACGGGTGTCAGCTGCAATGCAGAAGGCAAATGAAAGGCCACTGCATTATATTCTTAGGACAATCTTCATGTGATTGCCTATACTGTATTCGGATTTGAAAACGGCAGAAGAAGAATCCACAAGGAATTGGTGCATACCTGAAGAATTGATCTTGAATCATGAAAACACAATGTTTGGGGTTTTTTTAGTTATCCAATAAAGGTATTGCTTGCTCTTGCATTTGTATTGTGTATGGATCACACGGCTGTTGTTTGTTTGTTCATGAAAAAAGTGGTTTTGGTTCACAAGAACCAAACAAAACAGGTCTAGACTTCTAAAGGAAATTAGTTGTATTCTCATTTTCCTCATGTTGAAAAAGGCACCAATCTAAGGATTAAGACTTTGAGAAGTGCTGCATGTTCAACAGAACACCTCATATGCCTCATAAGAAATCTGTACATGAATCAAGAAGCAACAGTTAGGACAGAACAGGGAATGACAGAGTGGTTTGGAATAGGAGAGGGAGTAAGACAAGGCTGCATTTTATCACCCTGCTTATTCAACTTATACACAGAGCACATAATGTGCAATGCAGGGATGGAGGAATCACAATATGGGATCAAAATTGCTGGGAGAAACATCAACAATTTGAGATATGCAGACGATACCACCCTAATGGCAGAAAGTGAGGAAGACCTAAAGAATCTCTTGATTCTGAAGGTGGAGAGTGCAAAAGCTGGCTTGAGAATCAACATTAAAAAAACTGATAATGGCAACAGGCCCTATCAGTACCTGGACAATAGATGGGGAAGAAGTAGAAGCAGTGACAGATTTTACTTTCTTAGGATCTAAGCTCACTGCAGATGGAGATTGCAGCCATGAAATAAAAAGACGACTGATTCTGGGGAGACAAGCTATGAGAAACCTGGGGAACATAATGAAAAGTAGAGACATCACTTTGCAAACAAAAGTTCGCATAGTCAAGGCAATGGCATTCCCGGTGGCTATGTATGGGTATGAGAGCTGGACCATTAGGAAAACTGAACGTAGAATAATAGATGCCTTTGAGATGTGATGTTGGAGGAGAGTTTTGAGAGTCCCCTGGACAGCGAGGAGAACAAATAGGTCAATATTAGAAAAAATCAACCGGAACTGCTCATTGGAAGGTCAAATAGAAAAGATGAAGATGAAGTACTTTGGACATCAAATGAGAAGAGAGGATTCACCTGAGAAAACCTTGGTGCTGGGAAGGGTGGATGGCAAAAGAAGAAGGGGCGGCCAAAAATGAGATGGCTAGATGGTATTGTGGACAAACAATGTGCACAGAGCTGGGCGGGCTGAGGAGGATGGTGGAGGACAGAGGTGTGTGGATCTGCGTGCCCGGTTGGCACGCATGGCCTCTGGCAGAGGTTAAACCTAGCGAGCACGCTCCTGGCCCCTGGCCCTTGCCAGCAGGGAGAAATTAAGGGGGGTGGATAAATGATAGGGTTTGATTCACCCAATTACCTGACCTGACCAACGAACCTGCTGAAAGAGCAAATACATTACCGATTAGAGTAATCCCTCATCTCCGAATCCCAGTCTCATCCCAGAAGCAAACAGGAGCCGTGATTGCCTTAGTCTAAGCCCAAAACAATGGTGTTGTCCCAGCCAGTGTTTGTCAACACTAATTAACTTCCCCCCGAGAGATTCCCAATTAACCTGAGTAAATAGGTGATGTGATTGACTGTTGGGTGACGGTTTTTTCCACCTTGCCTTCTGATCTATAAATGGCTATGCCTTTTCCTCAATAAAACACTGATCATATCCTCCTCCATACTGCCTCGTATCGTTCTTTGATCAGTCTCCTCCGGGACCTACGGCCCTCAGCGGCCCCGATTCCTACACCTGGTGACCCCGAGCGTGATCTACTCGTGAGTAAGAGTGGTCTTCCTCAGAGTAGCGATCACACGGTCCGGTTCTGCGCTTGAACCGTGTCCGAATCGTCCCGGAGGACAGCGCGGCACTCCGTCCGGCAGCCAGCTGATCGGAGGGACGGCCTGCGGTGAGGCAGTCCAAAGAGGCATCCTACAGCTTGCTCCCGACTTTCGCGGCGGCTTGCGCCAAAGGGAAAAACGCGTTCCGCTCAGGGCAGCTGTGAGCCCCTGACAGCGCAGTGGCCACCGAGGGCCCGTGGCCGCAGTCCACGCTCCGAGCTCTACCCAGAAGCGTCGTCGCCAGAACCTATTGCCTGCCAAAGACGTGTCGGCTCGTCCCGAGGAGGAATCTTCCGAGGACCCAATCGCAGGTAATATGGGGACCTGTCCTCAGCGACAGCGTCCATCCGCTAGCCAAAGAACTCGTGTAGAGGAGTTCAACATCCTGGCCAGGGTATTTAATTTGCGTTTTCACAGCGGGGAGCTAGCGAGACTTTTGGTGTACCTAGGGGAACACTGCCTGCTTTACCCAGAAGTAGGTACGTTAACCCTCGAGCGCTGGGATCAGATAGGAGACTGCATTCAGCAACCCCCGAAAGCTCCAGGAGGTGTAATTCGCACATAGAGAAAGTGTAGGAAGCTCTTGGCGGAGATAGAGCCAGTCCGGGTAGAGGCCAAAGAACCCCCAAGTCTGCCAGATGCGCCAGCCGAACCAACGGCGCCTACGGCGCTCTATCCGTCACTCCAATTTAGGCAGAGTAGCGTAGGGAGCTTTCCCCCGGTGACAGCTGCAGACGTCACCGGCGGAATACAAGGAATGAGGAGCGCAGGCGCTTATCAGAGAGCAACAGGTTCCCTAGCTACCAAAAGTGCCCTTCAGCGCACAGTAGAGGAAGAACTCAGGAAGGGGGAATTACCAGAAGAGGAGCTAGCAGAGCTCAGCCAGATATGTCCCATTCGCATGGAGATGGACGCGCTTACGGGCGCCCAGCAGATAGTACACTCCCCAGTCCCGTATAAGCTTCTCATGGCTATACGGAAAGCCATTTCAGAAACAGGGCTCCAAAGTCGTTTCACAAGGGGCACGCTTCAGCAAGTGTGCGAGAACACCATGTTCATTCCCCATGACTGGAAAGCCGTCATGCGGATGATGCTCAACCCTAGCCAGTACTTAATTTGGGACAGCGAGTATCGCCTGGAGGCGCAGACAAGGGCTGCCAGGATGGGAGGCGCAGTACTTCCTGACCAGTTATATGGTTCAGGTGCCTTCGAATCCATCGATGCCCAGATCAACTTGCCTCTAGCCACTCTCCAGATGTCGGCCGAGGCCGCCTTTAGGGCATTTTTCAAAGTCCCAGCAACTGGCAAAGCGGCTAAAAATTACACCGCTATCAAGCAAGGAGCCCAAGAGCCCTATATGGACTTCATCAATCGCCTGGAGGAAGCAATTAGCAGGCAGATTGACAATGAGCAGGCCCAACAAGAGCTCATGATGAAGTTAGCCAAGGACAACGCCAACTTAGACTGCCGTAAAATCTTGCAGTCACTAGGCAATCGTCCCGATTTGACCCTTACGGACATGATTAGAGCTTGCGCCGACGTTGGCACAGAATCCTACAAGATGGGATTGCTAGCGGCAGCGGTGCAAGGGGGTAAGAGACCTAAGGGAAAGACCCAAGGAGCATGTCACAGTTGTGGCAAGGTCGGTCACTTCGCTAGGGAGTGCCGATCCAAGGGAGGTGGGCAAAAGTCCGGCCGCCCCAAGGCTCCGAAGACCCAGTGTCCGAAATGACAAAGAGGCTACCATTGGGCCCGAGACTGTCCGAATTCGGGAAACCGGAACGCGGGCATGTCTCTGGCCCCGGTCCAAACAGGGACTCCCCTCATTCAGAGCTCACCAGAGCTAGACTAAATCCCGGTCACACTCCAGACATTGCGAGGGCACAGGCCAGCCCCAAGGGTAGTACAGGGTTAGACGTGACTTGTCAGGCGGACGTTACATGCGACCTGCCAGGCACGTTCTATCTGGTGGACTCCCAGTACATGGGTCCACTGCCCAAGGGCTTTATAGGTTTAGTTTTGCCCCGCAGTGTAGCTGGAGCACGCGGAATTTTCATAATTCCAGGAGTCGTTGACTCGAATTTTTCAGGCGTTCTCCAAGTTCAGCTTTGGACTCATCTGCCCCAAACAATTCACAAGGGAGACACCTTAGCGCAACTGATCATGGTTCCTTGTCACTCGCCAGCAGATAGCCAGGGAAGGCTCAGTGACAGCTCCGAGTCCCGGTCAGAGGACCGCTCGAGCGCCAGTGAGGCAGTACAAGGATACCAGGTCTTAGCTACAGTGGAGACCAACATTGAGTGGAAGCAGCGCCCCGTTATCGAGGTATTTTTGAACAAAAGAGTGTTCTCAGGGTTACTCGATACCGGAGCGGATGTGAGCGTGATAAGCAGAAGCCAGTGGCCAAGAGAGTGGGCCATTGAGCCGGTCTCCGATGTGTGGGGGGTAGGCGGTGTCCAGGAAGCGTTTAGGAGCCGAGAGTGGGTGGAAGTCACAATCCCAAGGGCTGACGGCACGGCGGTAATTCGGCCGCACATTCTTGACGTGCACATCAACCTTTGGGGGAGAGACATCTTGCAGCAGTACGGTGCTACGCTTACCTTTGGGTAATGGCGTTGCCACTTAAATGGCTCACCGATACGCCGGTTTGGGTAGGACAATGGCCGGTAGTGGGAGAGAAATTAGTTGCCCTCAAGCAGCTAGTTAAGGAACAGCTAGACGCAGGACATATAGAACGGTCCACAAGTCCTTGGAATTCGCCAATTTTTGTGATTAAAAAGAAGTCGGGGAAGTGGCGACTCCTCCACGATCTCAGAGAGATCAATAAATGCATACAGCCAATGGGTCCGCTCCAATGCGGCATCCCCAATCCGAACATGATTCCCGAGGGGTGGGAGATTCTAGTCGTAGATCTCAAGGATTGCTTTTATACAATCCCCTTAGACCCCCGGGACCGGGAAAGGTTCGCCTTTACGGTGCCGGTTGTGAACCATGGCGAGCCCACGCAGCGTTACGCGTGGAAATTTTTGCCACAGGGCATGCTCAATTCGCCCACCCTGTGCCAAATTTATGTTCACAACGCACTGGCAAAGTTCCGAAGCCTTTACCCTAAAGCTATAGTTTGCCATTTTATGGACGACATCTTGGTCGCGATGCCGCAACTCGGCAGCGAAATGTTTTCTGACCTCCAGGCCAGCCTGGGGGACAAAGGTTTACTCATTGCCCCGGAGAAAGTGCAGAGAACCGAGCCCTTCCCATACCTGGGCCATCGGCTTCTCCACTCTTTCGCAGCACCAGTTTTGCCTAAGATCAATTTACAGGACTCAGTCACCCTTGTAGAGTTGCAGCAAGTTTTGGGGAACATCAATTGGGCCAGACCGTATTTCCGATTGGATACGGATCTTCTAAAACCGCTCTTCTCGCTGCTAACTTTAGGTAAGCAGCCGGCAGACCGGATAAAAATTTCTCGAGACGCACGCTTAGCTATCGAGAAAGTTAACCAAGTTCTCAGCCAGAGGTGGGTAGATAGGATCACCCCAGGGCCATATGCTCCGATCTTGAATTTGTACATCGTACGGTCAGGATCCATGTTTACAGGAGCGCTCGGCGTAGATGCCGAGAAAGGGGCGAATATCGTGGAGTGGGTGTACCTTCCGAACACCTCCTCACGAAACATCGTTCCTCCCCAAGAATTGGTCTCCGCGGTGGTTTACCGTGGAAGGCTGAGAGCTAGGGACATCTCAGGGCATGATTTGGCCAAAATCGTAGTACCATTCACCAAGGAACAAGTCCAGCAATTAATGCAGCTCGGTGACTCGCTTCCCATAGCCTTGGAAGGATTCACCGGGAGCTTGGCATACCACTTGCCAAAGGACCCCAGACTTGTCTCACTCCAAACGCAGACAGTCAGCTTGTTTGAATTGCTCTCGCTGGTTCCACTCCAGGGAGCCAGGACAGTCTTTACTGATGGTGGTCGGACATACAGTGTCTTGACCTGGCAGGAGGGCCAAGCTTGGCGCACGCTGCTAACCCTTCCACAAAAGTCCGCGCAGCGGGCAGAGTTGGCAGCGGTGAACCTTGCTTTGCGCACCTTCGCCAAAGAACGTTTAAACATAATCACTGACAGCATGTATGTTAGGAACTTGCTTCACAGTCTACCGGGAGCATACATCACTCCCGCGATAGACAAGAATTTGCTTAGCCTGTTTCTCACGGCTCAATTTCACTTGCGAAACCGCACGGAGCCGCTCTATATTGCCCACATCCGAAGTCATCAAGACCTACCGGGTCCGATTTCCGCGGGCAATAGCAGAGCGGACGCGGCGGCAAAGGAAATTCAGCAACGTTCAGTTTTGGGTGTTTTTACTACTCCAATTCAGAGTCATGCCTTTTTTCACCAAAATGCCAAAGCACTTGCCAGACAGTTCAATTTGCCACTCTCTCAAGCCCAAGGCATAGTTCGCTCTTGCCAGCATTGTGCAGGGGCACCGGGGGGGCCCTCGTGGGGGGTCAACCCACGAGGGACAGAAGCCAATCAGGTGTGGCAAATGGACGTCACGCATGTTCCGCAGTTTGGCAGATGGCAGTACATGCACGTTTGCATAGACACTTTCTCTCAGTTCGTTTGGGCAACGGCGCAGAAAGGGGAGACTGCTTCCCACATGGAGCAGCACCTCCTTTCCTGCATTGCAGCCATGGGCAAACCTAGGCACGTTAAAACCGATAACGCCCCGTCCTACAGCTCTAGGCAGCTGGCCGCCTTCATGGCCACTTGGGATATTAAGCACACATTTGGCGTTCCTTACAATCCGCAGGGGCAAGCGATTGTGGAACGGGTCAATCGGACGCTCAAGTCCTATATTGACAAACAAACAGAAAGGGGGGAGCCACCAGCCCTCCCCAAGTCACAGGGCCAGGCACAGCATTGCCTGAATAAGGTACTGTTCACCTACAATCACCTTAATGTTTTTTCGGATTGTACGCCGCAGGAGAAGCACTTCCGCCGTTCGGAAGCTCTCCCGCGACCGATGGTCCGATACCGGGTGCCACCGGACCCTTCTTGGAGGGGCCCGGTGCCGCTCGTAACTTGCGGGCGAGGGTATGCTGCAGTTATGTCTCCTACAGGTGTCGTTTGGATTCCAGCTCGGTGTGTCAAGCCGTACTTGGAACCTCATGGCGTGGACCCAGGCCGACCCGAGTCCGATCCCGGAGATGGAGGACCTCACCCTGACCAAGGAGACCCACCGGGAGAAGCGACGGCCGTGGACGCCAGCACCGAAGATCACCTGGGGGATGGTCAAGACCCTTTGCAGTGAGGCCCAGGGCGCCCTCCGACGCGAGGAGAGGGAGCCGACACCGGAGAACTTCGTAGCAGCAGTCTTCGCCCAGATCGATGCCAACACCGTGATCTTCACCATCATCCTGACCCTTTCCCTGCTTTTGGGGGGAGGCGCTCAGGCCGTCTCGTTGGAGGCCAACGATCTACTGCCCGGCGGAGACCTCTCTGCCCGGATGCAGTACAACATTTGGGAGAGGTTGGCGGGTCTCGTCAACCAGTCCAATTTTTGCCTCAGGCAGGACCTTGGTTCTGCTTCGATCCTCAGCACCTGCCTCATCCCTGTGTGCCATTCTCCAGGCGCGCACCCCAGGGATGGGGACTGGCTTGTGAAGAGACTTTTCAGCCCGTATAACCCAGCAGCTTCTTCAGAGTATGCCCGTTGGGAGATGCGGCTGACCATGACCTTGCCGGCTGATGCAGCCACCCTCCACACCCCTCGGGTGGCGGTCAGCCCGAACTCTACCTGTGGACGAATGTACGGCTGCGCTTCAGCTGGTCGTACCCGGCGCCGCTGCCTCAACGTTGGCAGTGGCAATTGGACTTGCAATAACCCAGTACCACTTGGCACCATGTATGCTCATATCACCCTGCCATCTGGTTGGTTCTTCACATGCAACCAGTACACGTGGAACTACATTCCTGCAAATGTTTCACACTCTATATGCTGTATCAGTCGTTTGACATTGTTACTCCCTACCAAGGATATGGTCACCCCAAGCACAAATGTTACTAATGTTTCAAATGTTTCCTCACTCGTACGGCACACTCGCACCACCCAGTTGGACAGCTCATGTGAGAGCAGCTTTAGAGTAATGAGCCCTGCCGAATATCTCTCGTTGGCAATCAGCATCTTTGGCGTACCAGGCTTAGCCGTCGGCAACGCAAAGAGGATTGGTCGCTTGGCTTGCGGTCTAGCAAAAGCCATCAACCACACCTCCTCCGCGATAGCGCTCCTTAATCAAGAGCAGGCAGAGCTTCGCCATGCCATTCTTGACAATCGAGCGGCTATCGACTACCTCTTATTGTTGCACCACCTGGGTTGCGAGTCCTTTCATGGTATGTGCTGTTTCAACCTTACTGACAACTCCCGCAAAGTCCAGAGTCAGCTCACTGATCTCCACACCATAGTCCAGGGCATTACAGAGGGTTCTGCATGGGGGGCTTGGTGGAGCTCATTGTGGAACTGGATGTGGTCATGGATCCCCTGGGGGTGGCTCCAAACGGTACTCAAGGTGGTTGTGGGGGTGCTTATACTAGGCATCGCACTCTGCTGCTTTGCACAATGTATTCCCTCGCTGATCTCAAGGTGCCGCCCCAGAAGGAAACCCAGTGATGTCATTCCCGCTCATCAGCTGGTCCCGCTCCTACGCAGGGTCGCCGGTCAGGCTCTTAAGAAAAATTAAAAGGGGAGATGTGGATCCGCGTGCCCAGTTGGCACGCATGGCCTCTGGCAGAGGTTAAACCTAGCGAGCACGCTCCTGGCCCCTGGCCCTTGCCAGCAGGGAGAAATTAAGGGGGGTGGATAAATGATAGGGTTTGATTCACCCAATTACCTGACCTGACCAACGAACCTGCTGAAAGAGCAAATACATTACCGATTAGAGTAATCCCTCATCTCTGAATCCCAGTCTCATCCCAGAAGCAAACAGGAGCCGTGATTGCCTTAGTCTAAGCCCAAAACAATGGTGTTGTCCCAGCCAGTGTTTGTCAACACTAATTAACTTCCCCCCGAGAGATTCCCAATTAACCTGAGTAAATAGGTGATGTGATTGACTGTTGGGTGACGGTTTTTTCCACCTTGCCTTCTGATCTATAAATGGCTATGCCTTTTCCTCAATAAACCACTGATCATATCCTCCTCCATACTGCCTCGTATCGTTCTTTGATCAGTCTCCTCCGGGACCTACGGCCCTCAGCGGCCCCGATTCCTACAGAGGTGCCTGGAGGACAATGGTCCATAGGGTCGCAAAGGATCGGAATTAACTGTGCGACTGAACAACAACAACTACTCACAATTGTGTTCTCAAAGGATTTGGAGGAAGATATGGGCTTTCTTTATTCATGTCAGATGCACCACTAGCATATAATAGCACAAAAAGCTAAAACTAACACATCTAAAACAAAATAGAATTAAAAGAGCTAGATGACATCCACCCAATAACGGGTCACATCAACAGCATTTCCTCTTGCCAACATAAGGTCCTCCTCAGTGCATATTGAGAAGCATCATACTATACGGGAGATAGTTTGTTCTTCTCTGTATTCACACAGGCTGTCATCTACAGGGAGATTCCATTTTCTCAGATTAGCCCTTGATCTTCCTAACCCAGCACACAGTCTGTTTAAAGTTATGTGGTTCTGCCCAGTTATCTGGTAGCTGCTTGCTTGCCTTCCATAGTTCTAAGGTGGACTGCAGGGACTTTTTTTTTGGGTGGGAGCAGAGGTTGTAAGGAAGCTATGCCTTGATTTCAGTCTCTGCTTTGGTGGACTGCAGTGGCTCAAGTGGCTAAGATGCTGACTGGGAGGCGGAAGGTCAGCAGTTCGATTCCCGAGTACTGCAGGACGGAATGAGCTCCCGTCTTTCTCCTAGCTCCTGCCAACCTAGCAGTTTGAAAGCAAGAAATTGCAAGCAGATAAATAGGGACCACTTCGGTGGGAAGGAAACAGCATTCTGTGAGCTCGGGTGTCTAGTCATGCCTGCCACATGACCACGGAAATGTCTGCAGAAGCAGACAACGCTGGCTCTTCGGCTTTGAAACAGAGATGAGCACTGAACTCTAGAGTTGGATATGACTGGCTTTCGAGCAAGGAAAACCTTTATCTTTGGTGGTTGGTGATCAAATAGCATGTGTGTTTCCGAGGATCTTGCTTTGACCCACTCTTTCTGAGCAGCACTTTCTTGATGGAATTTTGATGGAGGGATGCCAGCTAAGTAAGGGACCTTTTGTATTTGAATTGGTTTTAAACATCCTGTGACCAGTCACGCTGTTTCATTTAAGGCCACATCCACCTGTTTTGCATGTTTTGATCTGTACCACACAGGACTAGCCTACTCTCCTACAGAGTAACATAAAGCTAGCGCAGAGGTTCTTAATGTGTGTGGTTCGGCACACCATTTTGTGCCTGTTATTTTCCTCAGAATATTGTTCCTCGCAAAAACCTTCTGTTTGGTATTAAGGCAGTGGGTCTTGAAAGTGAAAGTTCAATCCAGGGTGACTCCCAGGTATTTGGGGGTATCGCAGTGTTCACACCTGGTGCCATTCCAAGTCACCTGCAGCCTTCTTGATGTCTCACAGTATTTCAGATGAAAAGCACTGAGTTGAGTTTTTAGGCAGTTTTCTTCAGTTGGCTATTCCTATAATATATAGCCATTAAATTCAAAGCCTCAGTCAGGTTTTTTTTCACAGCCTCAAAGGCTGCGTCCCTGAAGATTGCTATTTCAGTAATCAGGCATCCCCTGGCAATGGTGATTTATCACAGGCTAATCCTTTCAACCCAAAAACACCTTCTTGAGTTGATATGGGCTGAGTTAACAATTTACGATGGAAGTGAAAGAAGAAAATGCTGAAGCAGGACTGCAGTTGAATATTAAAAAGGCAAAAATCATGACTGTCGTGGGGTCCGAGGAGGGGGCCGATAGATGGCCAAGGGGGTCTCAGGTTGAGAATCCTCTTTCTCCCTTCGTTGCTCCCCACATTCTCACCAGTGGCCGAGCTGACCCATGCCGGCTCCCATTTCACTCTATTGGAGATCTGTGTTTCTGGGAGTGCAACCAAAGCCTTCTTCTTATTGGCTATGTGCCCCAGAATCCAGATAAGCAGTACAGACAGGCAGACAGCTAAAATGCCTTTTCAATTAATTTTTATTAACCTACTTCTACACTTAGAACACATTTCTAATAAAATAAAAACATATATAATCAATCTAAGTAATAAGAGAATGGGGCTTCAGAGCCCCCCAAATCTAGATGGGCATCTGAATGACAAAGTTTCACCCTCTGAAAGATGTTCGCTCTCCCTCCTCCTTCTTTTTCTCCTTCCTTCTCTCTCTTATAGGGTTCCTGGGTAACCATGGTAATCTAGATGTACGTCAAAGGTGTGATTGACAGTTAACCGTGCACCTTCTAGAGTCGGGCCCCCCTTATGGGAAAGTATTCTGGCTGACTAGACTAGAAAGAAATCTTGCTGACCTACATGAGAAAGGCTAGCATGTACAGAGTGTTTTATATAACAGACAAACATGTTCCCTTACTGGACTTGTTGATAAGAGGCGGAACATGGGTTCTGCCTAACATGTAAGTGAAGAGATGCACCTGGCTTTCTTGCAAACTGAGCAAACTCACAACATTCCTGTGGTTTAGCAAGCTCACAGGGCAGAAGCCCAGACTGACCTCCCAGGCCCCCCGCCTTCAGGGTTATTCAGCTTGCCTTTGATATGGCAAGTCTGGACATGCCTGAAAACAGGGCAAAACCCTTAACTGAGCTGGTATCCATGGGTCTTTATAGGAGACCCACTTATTGGGATAATTATGGTGGGTCTTTATATGTCAAACCCACTTATTTCAGATGGAAAGTTTACACTATCAGACCTTTATGGGGAGGTCTGTTCATTGAATTAGGTAACATTAATGCTGTTACAAGCCCTCATGTGAGGCTTGCCTATTGGAAAGCACGGTGGCTTCATGAGAAATGAACTGGCCTCCTCCCACACGGACTAGGCCCCTAGTGAATATCATGACAATGACTACAGAAGAACCACACAACTTTGATATTGAAAATGAAGAAATTGAAATGGTGAAAGATTTTGGTGAGTTCATTCTGCAGTTCTTTTCACCTCACCCAGTGTGAGAAAGATTAATTGGCAACACAAGGTTGCCATTGCCCAGGGTATACTCGGTTGTGGTTCAAAAATACCACAATTTTTGAGGAGACTCTTTCTGTGTACCCCGAGGCTTCACTCCAGAAATCAAAAGAAAACTTAGACTTGAAAAAGCAGCAATGAAAGAATTAGAAAAGATCATCAAGTGTAAGGGATATGTCTGTTAGGGAACGTAAGTCTTCATGCTCTCCCTATCTGGTTGCAAGGCATATTGTGTCTGTGATGTCCTTAAGACTTTACTGCCTGGAGCACACAGGTGCTGGGAGTTTTCTCTGATGTGTTCCAAGGACCAGTGTATTTAGGACAGAGCAGGATTGCAGACCTTCAGCTATAATGCTCAACTTTCCTGAGCTTTAATGCTCACCTTCCTCTGCAGACAGTCTGGATGAAGATTCCTGTATCATCCGGAACCTGCTATGAGGACTGAACATTTGCCACTGTTCCTGCTGATGGCTTTTGCTGGATATGCAGTCTGTGCTGACTGAACAAAGGAGAACTAATTGGGGTAAGCCTCCACCGGGAGGACAGAAGCTGTAGAACTCTTTGGCTTTGTTTGTAACTACAGCTTGTCTTTACCCTGCTGAACTGAACTGTTGCTGAACTGTATGGACCATACCTTCCCAGATTGGCCGGGATTTCACGGTTTTCGGTGCCGATTTGCGCCATTTCCCGCCCCGCGCTGCCGAAACCCCGGAATTTGGCAGCGGGGGAAAGGAGGTACTGCGCAGCCCTTCTGCGCAGGTCGCCTTCTACGCATGCATAGAAGGCTACACCGCTTGCGTAGAAGACTACACAGCTTGCGTAGAAAGCTATGCATGCGTAGAACGGGGCTACGCAAGCGTAAAACCCTTCTACGCATGCATAGAAGGCAACCTGCGCAGAGCCGTTCTGCACAGGTCCCGGATTGGCCGGAGCTGCGGTTGACAGGTATGGTATGGACTTGTATATAGCACAACTGTACTGTCTCAGTGAGGTCAACTGAGCAGCCCGAGAGAATACATCTGTTTTGTGTTACAGTTGTTGCACTGTATATACTTGCACCCTTCCACCTTATAAGTAAGTAAACCTGCTTTGAGTTTTCTTCTGCACCAAACTCTGGTCTGCCTGTTCTTCTCACAAGAGACCACTTGCCCAGGTGCGAACCTCTTGCTGGCCACTGCACCACTCTGCCGACCAGTTACATCAACAATGTCACTGGAGACCAAGACTAAAATCATCCACGCTATTGCATTCCTAATCACAATGTATAGAAATGAAAGCTGAATAGCAAAGAAGGCAGATTTGGGGTGGGGTGGAGTGGGGGAGATATTTGCTTGAAACATGGTGGTGAAAGAGATTTTTGTCAATAGCCTGGACTGCCAGAAAGACAAACAAGTGAGTCTTAGAGTAAATCAAGCCCAAACGTTTCCTGGAGGCAAAAGTGATGAAACTGAGGCTGTCATTCTTTGAGTTCTCTGAAATAAACAATAACACTGGGAAATGTTGGGGGCAACAGGAAAATGGCCCGACTCTATCAAGGAAGCCACAGCTTTGAGACTACAAGAGTTGAGCATAGCTGTTGAGAACAGAATATTTTAGCCATCACTCATTCATCAGATTGCCATAAAATGGAAGTTACTACTCAGCATGTCACAACAAAGTGTCCTTGGGCACTTAAAGATTTTTTCCCAAATTACAAATTCGTGTTTTTGCTATTACTTGATGCCAGGTAAATCTATCCTCTTGACCACTCTTATGCATGCCAGCAGGTAACCTCCGGTTTAGAGTTGCCATATGTCTCGGTTCCCCGGGATTTTCCTGGATTGAAGCAGTCCCGGCCGGTTCAAGAAAAAAATGTAAAAATCCCAGAAACAAAGGGTTAATTTCATAGAGTCGCTATTCCTAGAGATGGAGGACAGAAAGTGAAGAGCTGTCCATTGCAAAATAAGTCCCTTCCTGTCTCCTGCTTTTGTTCTTCCGGGGGGAAACAAAGGCTCCATGGGCTGCATTGCCATTCCGGGCTCCTCCTTAGAACTTTCTTCCAAGGGATCCTCATGTGGGGTTTGAAGGTGAGTCTACTTCAGTGGGTGTATGTCTGTGTGAAGGGGAAGTGGTGACCTCAGAGGGAGGAAGGGTGGTTTAAAGAGTGACCCAAGAAATTTTAAAAAGGTAAAGGCCACCCTTGCTCAAAAGCCAGTCGTATCCAACTCTAGGGTTCAGTGCACATCTCTGCTTCATAGCTGAAGAGCCAGTGCTGTCTGCTTTCGCAGATGTTTCCATGGTCATGTGGCAGGCATGATTAGAGACCGGAGTGCATGGAATGCTGTTTACCTTCCCACCAAAGTGGTCCCTATTTATCTACAGTACAGTACTGTACTTGCAATTTCTTGCTTTAAAACTGCTAGGTTGGCACCATCAAGAATTATCTTTTGCAAGAAGAATTATATGGGAAACAACCTCTTGGCTACAGCTTTTTTTAAAAAAACTGATGGTAGCTGCCCGCCCTGGACGGGGATTTTGTGGGGTCTTAGAGCTGCGGTCTCCGTGACGTGCACAGTTTGAAGAATGCAATGATGTCACATGGCTGTCCAGGTTTGGTGGGAGATAATTATAGCAACCCTACTCCGGTTCCATCCCCTACCACAACTATCATTTGACTCTTTGTCTTGTTAGGAAGGATTTTAGTTGCATCTCTTGATCACTAGGGTTTAGCATTCTAGGAAGCTGCCTTATGCCAGGATCAGACAATTTGTCCATTAAGTTCTCAAAGGCTTACTCTCTTTGATAGCAGCTCTCCAGGATTTCAGGCACAAGTCTGTCACATCTCCTACTAGTTAATCCATTTTGAACAGAGATGAGATTTTGTCACCTTGCATGCAGAATTTCTTTTCTACCATTTAGTTTTGCTGCATCCATTCACTTCCTTCGAAGACTTAATTTACTACAATGTTTTATATTACCTCGATTTTTATTAAGTCATATAATAAAATGGTATTTTAAATGGTTTTAATAGTTTTTAAAGTTTTAAGTGTTCTTTTCACTCTTTGTATGATGGGGATGTTTTATATTTTGGATTTTTGATGTCATTGCCTCGACCGGAGGGATGAAAAAAACGCCACGCCGCAGCCGGGACGCCGCCGGGACGCCGCACTGCAGCTCTCCTGGGCCCCCGCCATCGGCCCAGGATGGGAGCCACCTGCGGCAACCGGCTCCGCCTCCCTCCGGCCCTGCCTTGACCGGAGGGATGAAAAGATGCCGCGCCGCAGCCGGGACGCCGCACCGCAGCTCTCCTGGGCCCCCGCCATCGGCCCAGGATGGGAGCCACCTGCGGCAACCGGCCCCGTCTCCCTCCGGCCCTGCCTTGACCGGAGGGATGAAAAGACGCCGCGCCGCAGCCGGGACGCCGCACCGCAGCTCTCCTGGGCCCCCGCCATCGGCCCAGGATGGGAGCCACCTGTGGCAACCGGCCCCGCCTCCCTCCGGCCCTGCCTCGACCGGAGGGATGAAAAAACGCCGCGCCGCAGCCGGGACGCCGCCGGGACGCCGCACTGCAGCTCTCCTGGGCCCCCGCCATCGGCCCAGGATGGGAGCCACCTGCGGCAACCGGCTCCGCCTCCCTCCGGCCCTGCCTTGACCGGAGGGATGAAAAGATGCCGCGCCGCAGCCGGGACGCCGCACCGCAGCTCTCCTGGGCCCCCGCCATCGGCCCAGGATGGGAGCCACCTGCGGCAACCGGCCCCGTCTCCCTCCGGCCCTGCCTTGACCGGAGGGATGAAAAGACGCCGCGCCGCAGCCGGGACGCCGCACCGCAGCTCTCCTGGGCCCCCGCCATCGGCCCAGGATGGGAGCCACCTGTGGCAACCGGCCCCGCCTCCCTCCGGCCCTGCCTCGACCGGAGGGATGAAAAAACGCCGTGCCGCAGCCGGGACGCCGCCGGGACGCCGCACTGCAGCTCTCCTTTGCCCCCGCCATTGGCCCAGGATGGGAGCCACCTGCGGCAACCGGCTCCGCCTCCCTCCGGCCCTGCCTTGACCGGAGGGATGAAAAGATGCCGCGCCGCAGCCGGGACGCCGCACCGCAGCTCTCCTGGGCTCCCGCCATCGGCCCAGGATGGGAGCCACCTGCGGCAACCGGCCCCGCCTCCCTCCGGCCCTGCCTTGACCGGAGGGATGAAAAGACGCCGCGCCGCAGCCGGGACGCCGCACCGCAGCTCTCCTGGGCCCCCGCCATCGGCCCAGGATGGGAGCCACCTGCGGCAACCGGCCCCGCCTCCCTCCGGCCCTGCCTCGACCGGAGGGATGAAAAAACGCCGCGCCGCAGCCGGGACGCCGCCGGGATGCCGCACTGCAGCTCTCCTGGGCCCCCGCCATTGGCCCAGGATGGGAGCCACCTGCGGCAACCGGCTCCGCCTCCCTCCGGCCCTGCCTTGACCAGAGGGATGAAAAGATGCCGCGCCGCAGCCGGGACGCCGCACCGCAGCTCTCCTGGGCCCCCGCCATCGGCCCAGGATGGGAGCCTCCTGCGGCAACCGGCCCTGCCTCCCTCCGGCCCTGCCTTGACCGGAGGGATGAAAAGACGCCGCGCCGCAGCCGGGACGCCGCACCGCAGCTCTCCTGGGCCCCCGCCATCGGCCCAGGATGGGAGCCACCTGTGGCAACCGGCCCCGCCTCCCTCCGGCCCTGCCTCGACCGGAGGGATGAAAAAACGCCGCGCCGCAGCCGGGACGCCGCCGGGACGCCGCACTGCAGCTCTCCTGGGCCCCCGCCATCGGCCCAGGATGGGAGCCACCTGCGGCAACCGGTTCCGCCTCCCTCCGGCCCTGCCTTGACCGGAGGGATGAAAAGATGCCGCACCGCAGCCGGGACGCCGCACCGCAGCTCTCCTGGGCCCCCGCCATCGGCCCAGGATGGGAGCCACCTGCGGCAACCGGCCCCGCCTCCCTCCGCCCCTGCCTTGACCGGAGGGATGAAAAGACGCCGCGCCGCAGCCGGGACGCCGCACCGCAGCTCTCCTGGGCCCCCGCCATCGGCCCAGGATGGGAGCCACCTGTGGCAACCGGCCCCGCCTCCCTCCGGCCCTGCCTCGACTGGAGGGATGAAAAAACGCCGCGCCGCAGCCGGGACGCCGCCGGGACGCCGCACTGCAGCTCTCCTGGGCCCCCGCCATCGGCCCAGGATGGGAGCCACCTGCGGCAACCGGCCCTGCCTCCCTCCAGTCTGGCATTTGCCGCGGGGGGACAGCGAGCACCTGAGCTCCCTTGTAGTGCACATGTAAGTGCAGACTGTAGTATATATTTTGTGGTTATATTTGTGGACAGAGATTTTTGTAATTGTACTTTTGATAATTGTTTTTTACTGTATTCATTGTATATTGTGATATTGTATTTTTGTATTTATTGTCCGCTATGTAAACCGCCCTGAGTCGGGTTCGCCTGAGTGAGCGGTATATAAGCGTGAAAATTAAATTAAATTAAATTAAATTAAATTAAATTTAAAAATTAAATTAAATTAGTCACCTATGAGCCGCCCGGAGTTGCTTTGGTGAGGGAGGCGGCAATATAATTAAATAAATAAATACATAAATAAATACATAAATAATGCTTCAATTAATATCCAATCATCTTTTTAATACTTAACTTTGCATTGTGTGATACTCACCTTTGTAAGCTTCCTTTGATTAAAACTGGCTCCAGACCTAGAAGATCTTTTTCAATGATGCCATCTAAACATGGATATAATGTCAATCCTCTAATTTATCTGAGCCTGCTGGCTTCTTCCACTAATAGCCTTAACCAATCCAAATCAGCAGTGGTAAGAACATCTAATCCTTAAATGAAAATTGTCATTTTACAAACACATGGGGAGGTTTGAAGCCAACATACAGTATGTCCACAATTCTTGATTCTTCAAAGCTTCCCTGAGAGGTCTGCAAGTTTTGAACCATACAGAATCCAAAATCCTTTGTTTAGTTCAGAGAATTGTACTAAGGTAGGTCAACTAAATTCTCCACAGAACCTAGAGCAAACAAATCTTCCTCCAGCCATACTTTTTTGGCATCTGTCAAGGAGTTCTACTGTTTTGGTGAGCTCTACCCTAGCCTGTTCCCAGTGTGTGTGAATAATGGAATGGACCAAAATTGAGCCTTGGAGCTGTCAAAGCTCCTAAGATTCTTTCTAATTTGAATGTTTGCTATTTTAAAGTGGCTTAACAAGTGAGCTACTTCAAGATATTGGCAAATTGAACACTTCCATTAGCTCCAGGCCAGTATTGATGAAACTGTTGCTGTCTATCAAGATGGATTCAAGCAGGATTTTAAAATGCTCTTTTAATGTTCTTTCTTATTCCCCAAAAATGGTTTAGGCCAATTCTGGCAGTGCACATTTGTTGAATAAACACTTTGCTAGTACACAGCTATTCTAAAAATAATGTAGGATACAGAAGGTGGAGAAAAACCACAATATCCTTTAAATATGGACAGTTCCTTCCCAGGATGAATCTAGATATAAATGTGATTAGATAGATACGGTATTTGCCGGTGTATAAAATCCATCGGAGTATAAGACGCACCTCATTATTACCAAAATAGCCCACTAATAGCCCACAGTACATGATGCACACCATTTCCCCAGTGTATTTTAAGCGGGGGAGTGGGTCTTATATGCCAGCAAATAGGGTAGACAGACAGATCTTACACCGTAAAAGAGGGCTCAGGTGGAAATAAGGTTAAGAATGACTCAAGAAAGGTGCACCCCGGGTGCTTACTCCAGTTGTTACCATTTTGAATCATTCTACCTACATTGGTTCTTCTGGACCATGCTCTACAACAGGAGTTCTTAACCTTTATAAGCTGGGGGCTGTCATGTTCCCTCAGCTAGTTTTGGGGGACAGATGGCCATTTTGCCCTTCCTCCACCACATGGCACTTCCTGGTGTGGTGGAGGTGGTGGTAGGCCACATGAAATGGTACTGCAGGCTGCATCCGGCCCATGGGTCGCAGTTTTGAGAATCCCTGCTCTACAATAAGCATGCACCTAAACCATCATGTGTTAGGTGACCTGATATGGCCTACATTATAAGAATACAGTACATGAAAAAAAGGGCTTATCTAGCTTGGCATCCTGTTTCCCAGATGCCTACAAGGAATCTTACTAGCAAGATGTAAGAAGGAATAACCCTTGTTCACTTTTGTTCCTTAGCAACTGGTATTCAGAGGAATGCTTCTTCATCCCAAAGCTGGAATTAATACACAGCCATCATGATTAGCTGATGAGAATGTGGCGAAGCATTCTAACATATCCAGTAATGTAGCATGGAATATGAAGTATTTATCCTGGCAATAAAATAATACTCCAAATAAAAACAAATGTAGGTTGCCTAACCTTTTTCTTAGGTAGCAGTTAACCAGCCATTACCTTGTGTAGAAATGGAAAATGTTTGTACAGGTGAAACTTGGAAAATTAGAATATCGTGCAAATGTTCATTCAGTTCAGTAATGCAATTTAAAAGGTGAAACAAATATATGAGATAGACTCATTGCATGCAAAGCGAGATAGTTCAAGCCTTACTTTATTATAATATTGATGCTTATGGCTTACAGCTTATGAAAACCCCAACCCCATGTACCCCATAATCATCACATAATCTCATGTACGCTGTACGCAATGACCATCACAGTTATAACGAATTAAGGCATGACATCTCTCACTTTGCATATAGTCTATCTCATATATTTGTTTCACCTTTTAAGTGAAATGAATGAACATTTGCACAATATTCTAATTTTCCGAGTTTCACCTGTATAATAGTTTATTTTTGCCTCAAAGTAGTTTTAGTCAAAGGTAAAGGTCACCTTTGATCGAAATCCAGTCATATCCAACTCTAGGGTTCAGTTATCTCTGTTTATAGCCGAAGAGCCAGCGCTGTCTGATTCTGCAGACGTTTCCGTGGTCATGTGGCAGGCATGCCTAGACACCGAAGTGCACAGAATGCTGTTTACCTTCCCACCGAAGTGGTCCCTATTTATCTACTTGCAATTTCTTGTTTTCGAACTGCTAGGTTGGCATGAGCTGGGACAGAGACAGGCACTCATTCCGTCATGCAGTACTCGGGTTTTGAACTGCTGACCTTCCACTTCCCAGTCAGTTATCCAAGTAAATAACTAAGTAAGTATATACCACTAGCACTTCTGAGAGGTTTTGTGGAATGCTCTCAGCCTAAATGAGGGATACAGAATAGTGCAAGTCCTTTTACAGGAAGCAAAATATCACTTCCCAGGTCATGAAGCAGCAGCAGCAGCACAAACCTACCCATCTCAGTCTCCAAGAAGGAGTATGAAAGCTGCAATGGTCCCTCCCAAAGATTTTGATGATGAGAACCAGAGCAGTAGTAAGAGAACAATCAGGAATCTGCAAATGCAGCATCAGTACTCCTCATAGAAGTACAGCAATGACATCAGCACCCCATTCCCGAGTGGAGGACATGACAGGAAGGAACCCCAACAGGTGACTAAAACCAATTTCATCTAGCTGATTGCTTTCCTAAATGCCTGACTCTTCAGGTCTGGTGGCTAGAGAAACTATGTTGTAGCAAAGGTAGCTCAGGAAGTAACTGCTCTGAAAAGTTGTCTTGCGGAGCACCAGCTGTCTTGAACAGTAGCGATCCTGTCCAGGTAGGAAGGAGAAGGCAACAAATGAACAAATGAGCTCAGTGAGTTATGTATCTGGCTGTGAAACCAGAGATTGGAAGTTCAATGTGCCTCTAGGAAGAAGAGTCAGGGTATGACCACAGTGGCCCTTTTTTGTGCAGGCTGGTGACTTCTAAATAGGGATATTTGAGGTTGTGAGGAGCAATAAAATGCTATTTGGTGTGATTCCTATAATCAAATGGCACGTTGACCTCTAGCAACCCTATTTCCACTATTGTGAAGTGACTTAATAAGTGAGCTACTTCAGGATATTGTAGGAATCGGGGCCGCAGAGGGCCGGAGGTCCCGGAGGAGACTGATCAAAGAACGATACGAGGCAGCATGGAGGAGGATAAGATCAGTGGTTTATTGAGGAAAAGGCATAACCATTTATAGATCAGAAGGCAGGGTAGAAAAAACCATCACCCAACAGTCAATCACATCACCTATTTACTTAGGTTAATTGGGAATCTCTCGGGGGGAAGTTAATTAGTGCGGACAAACACTGGCTGGGACAACACCATTGTTTTGGGCTTAGACTAAGGCAATCATGGCTCCTGTTTGCTTCTGGGATGAGACTGAGACTCGGAGATGAGGGATTACTCTAATAAGTAACGTATTTGCTCTTTCAGCAGGTTCGTTGATCAGGTCAGGTAATTGGGTGAATCAAACCCTATCATTTATCCACCCCCCTTAATTTCTCTCTGCTGGCAAGGGCCAGGGGCCAGGAGCGTGCTCGCTAGGTTTAACCTCTGCCAGAGGCCATGCGTGCCAACTGGGCACGCGGATCCACATCTCCCCTTTTAATTTTTCTTAAGAGCCTGACCAGCGACTCTGCGTAGGAGCGGGACCAGCTGATGAGCGGGAATGACGTCTCGGGGTTTCCTTCTGGGGCGGCACCTTGAGATCAGCAAGGGAATACATTGTGCAAAGCAGCAGAGTGCGATGCCTAGTATAATCACCCCCACAACCACCTTGAGTACCGTTTGGAGACACCCCCAGGGGATCCATGACCACATCCAGTTCCACAATGAACTCCACCAAGCTCCCCATGCAGAACCCTCTATGATGCCCTGGACTATGGTGTGGAGATCAGTGAACTGACTTTGTACTTTGCGGGAGTTGTCAGTAAGGTTGAAACAGCACATACCATGAAAGGATTCGCAACCCAGGTGGTGCAACAATAAGAGGTAGTCGATAGCCGCTCGATTGTCAAGAATGGCATGGCGAAGCTCTGCCTGCTCTTGATTAAGGAGCGCTATCGCGGAGGAGGTGTGGTTGATGGCTTTTGCTAGACCGCAAGCCAAGCGACCAATCCTCTTTGCGTTGCCGACGGCTAAGCCTGGCACGCCAAAGATGCTGACTGCCAAAGAGAGATATTCGGCAGGGCTCATTACTCTAAAGCTGCTCTCACAAGAGCTGTCTAACTGGGTGGTGCGAGTGTGCCGTATGAGTGAGGGAACATTTGAAGCAGTTGTAACATTTGTGCTTGGGGTGACCATGTCCTTAGTAGGGAGTAACAATGTCAAACGACTGATACAACATATAGAGTCTGAAATATTAGCAGGAATGTAGTTCCACGTGTACTGGTTGCATGTGAAGAACCAACCAGATGGCAGGGTTATATGAGCGTACATGGTGCCAAGTGGTACTGGGTTATTGCAAGTCCAATTGCCACTGCCAACGTTGAGGCAGCGGCGCTGGGTACGACCAGCTGAAGCGCAGCCGTACATTCGTCCACAGGTAGAGTTCGGGCTGACCGCCACCCGGGGAGTGTGGAGGGTGGCTGCATCAGCCGGCAAGGTCATGGTTAGCCGCATCTCCCAACGGGCATATTCTGAGGAAGCCGCTGGGTTGTATGGGCTGAAAAGTCTTTTCACAAGCCAATCCCCATCCCTGGGGTGCGCGCCTGGAGAATGGCACACGGGGATGAGGCAGGTGCTGAGGATCGAAGCAGAACCAAGGTCCTGCCTGAGGCAAAAATCGGACTGGTTGACGAGACCCGCCAACCTCTCCCAAATATTGTACTGCATCCGGGCAGAGAGGTCTCCGCCGGGCAGTAGATCGTTGGCCTCCAACGAGGCGGCCTGAGCGCCTCCCCCCAAAAGCAGGGAAAGGGTCAGGATGATGGTGAAGATCACGGTGTTGACATCAATCTGGGCGAAGACTGCTGCTACGAAGTTCTCCGGTGTCGGCTCCCTCTCCTCGCGTCGGAGGGCGCCCTGGGCCTCACTGCAAAGGGTCTTGACCATCCCCCAGGTGATCCTCGGTGCTGGCGTCCGCAGCCGTCGCTTCTCCCGGTGGGTCTCCTCGGTCAGGGTGAGGTCCTCCATCTCCGGGATCGGACTCGGGTCGGTCTGGGTCCACGCCATGAGGTTCCAAGTAAGGCTTGTCGCACCGAGCTGGAATCCAAACGACACCTGTAGGAGACATAACTGCAGCATACCCTCGCCCCCAGGTTACGAGCGGCGCCGGGCCCCTCCAAGAAGGGTCCGGTGGCACCCGGTATCGGACCATCGGTCACGGGAGCGCTTCCGAACGGCGGAAGTGCTTCTCCTGCGGCGTACAATCCGAAAAAACATTAAGGTGATTGTATGTGAACAATACCTTATTCAGGCAATGCTGTGCCTGGCCCTGTGACTTGGGGAGGGCTGGTGGCTCCCCCCTTTCTGTTTGTTTGTCAATATAGGACTTGAGCGTCCGATTGACCCGTTCCACAATCGCTTGCCCCTGCGGATTGTAAGGAACGCCAAAAGTATGCTTAATATCCCAAGTGGCCATGAAGGCGGCCAGCTGCCTAGAGCTGTAGGACGGCGCGTTCTCGGTTTTAACGTGCCGAGGTTTGCCCATGGCTGCAATGCAGGAAAGGAGGTGCTGCTCCACGTGGGAAGCAGTCTCCCCTTTCTGTGCCGTTGCCCAAACGAACTGAGAAAAAGTGTCTATGCAAACGTGCATGTACTGCCATCTGCCAAACTGCGGAACATGCGTGACGTCCATTTGCCACACCTGATTAGCCTCTGTCCCTCGTGGGTTGACCCCCCACGAGGGCCCCCCCGGTGCCCCTGCACAATGCTGGCAAGAGCAAACTATGCCTTGGGCTTGAGAGAGTGGCAAATTGAACTGTCTGGCGAGTGCTTTGGCATTTTGGTGAAAAAAGGCATGGCTCTGAATTGGAGTAGTAAAAACACCCAAAACTGAACGTTGCTGAATTTCCTTTGCCGCCGCATCTGCTCTGCTATTGCCCGCGGAAATCGGACCCGGTACGTCTTGATGACTTCGGATGTGGGCAATATAGAGCGGCTCCGTGCGGTTTCGCAAATGAAATTGAGCAGTTAAAAACAGACTAAGCAAATTTTTGTCTATCGCGGGAGTAATGTATGCTCCCGGTAGACTGTGAAGCAAATTCCTAACGTACATACTGTCCGTGATGATGTTTAAACGTTCTTTGGCGAAGGTGCGCAAAGCAAGGTTCACCGCTGCCAACTCTGCCCGCTGCGCGGACTTTTGTGGAAGAGTTAGCAGCGTGCGCCAAGCTTGGCCCTCCTGCCAGGTCAAGACACCGTATGTGCGACCACCATCAGTAAAAACTGTCCTGGCTCCCTGAAGCGGAACCAGCGAGAGCAATTCAAACAAGCTGACTGTCTGCGTTTGGAGTGAGACAAGTCTGGGGTCCTTTGGCAAGTGATATGCCAAGCATCCGGTGAATCCTTCCAGCGCTATTGGAAGCGAGTCACCGAGCTGCATTAATTGCTGAACTTGTTCCTTGGTGAATGGAACTACGATTTTGGCCAAATCATGCCCTGAAATGTCCCTAGCTCTCAGCCTTCCGCGGTAAACCACCGCGGAGACCAGTTCTTGGGGAGGAACGATGTTTCGTGAAGAGGTGTTCGGAAGGTACACCCACTCCACGATACTCACCCCTTTCTCGGCATCTACGCCAAGCGCTCCTGTAAACATGGATCCTGACCGTACGATGTACAAATTCAGGATCGGAGCATATGGCCCTGGGGTGATCCTATCTACCCATCGCTGGCTGAGAACATGGTTAACTTTCTCGAGAGCTAAACGCGCTTCTTGAGAAATTTTTATCCGGTCTGCCGGCTGCTTACCTAAAGTTAGCAGCGAGAAGAGCGGTTTCAAAAGATCCGTATCCAATCGGAAATACGGTCTGGCCCAATTGATGTTACCTAAAACTTGCTGCAACTCTACAAGGGTGACTGAGTCCTGTAAATTGATCTGAGGCAAAACTGGTGCTGCGAAAGAGCGGAGAAGCCGATGACCCAAGTATGAGAAGGGCTCGGTTCTCTGCACTTTCTCTGGGGCAATGAGTAAACCTTTGTCCCCCAGGCTGGCCTGGAGGTCAGAAAACATTTCGCTGCCGATTTGCGGCATCGCGACCAAGATGTCGTCCATGAAATGGCAAACTATAGCTTCAGCGTAAAGGCTTCGGAACTTTGCCAGTGCGTTGTGAACATAAATTTGGCACAGGGTGGGCGAATTGAGCATGCCCTGTGGCAAAAATTTCCACGCGTAACGCTGCGTGGGCTCGCTGTGGTTCACAACCGGCACCGTAAAGGTGAACCTTTCCCGGTCCCGGGGGTCTAAGGGAATTGTATAAAAGCAATCCTTGAGATCTACGACTAGAATCTCCCACCCCTCGGGAATCATGTTCGGATTTGGGATGCCGCATTGAAGCGGGCCCATTGGCTGTATGCACTTATTGATCTCTCTGAGATCGTGGAGGAGTCACCACTTCCCCGACTTCTTTTTAATCACAAAAATTGGCGAATTCCAAGGACTTGTGGACCGTTCTATATGTCCTGCGTCTAGCTGTTCCTTAACTAGCTGCTTGAGGGCAACTAATTTCTCTCCCACTACCGGCCATTGTTCTACCCGAACCGGCGTATCGGTGAGCCATTTGAGTGGCAACGCCATTACCCAAAGGTAAGCGTAGCACCGTACTGCTGCAAGATGTCTCGCCCCCAAAGGTTGATGTGCACGTCAAGAATGTGCGGCCGAATTACCGCCGTGCCGTCAGCCCTTGGGATTGTGACTTCCACCCACTCTCGGCTCCTAAACGCTTCCTGGACGCCGCCTACCCCCAACACATCGGAGACCGGCTCAATGGCCCACTCCCTTGGCCACTGACTCCTGCTTATCACGCTCACATCCACTCCGGTATCGAGTAACCCTGAGAACACTCTTTTGTTCAAAAATACCTCAATAACGGGGCGCTGCTTCCACTCAATGTTGGTCTCCACTGTCGCTAAGACCTGGTATCCTTGTACTGCCTCACTGGCGCTCGAGCGGTCCTCTGACCGGGACTCGGAGCTGTCACTGAGCCTTCCCTGGCTATCTGCTGGCGAGTGACAAGGAACCATGATCAGTTGCGCTAAGGTGTCTCCCTTGTGGATGGTTTGGGGCAGATGAGTCCAAAGCTGAACTTGGAGAACGCCTGAAAAGTTCGAGTCAACGACTCCTGGAATTATGAAAATTCCGCGTGCTCCAGCTACGCTGCGGGGCAAAACTAAACCTATAAAGCCCTTGGGCAGTGGACCCATGTACTGGGAGTCCACCAGATAGACCGTGCCTGGCAGGTCGCATGTAACGTCCGCCTGACAAGTCAAGTCTAACCCTGTACTACCCTTGGGGCTGGCCTGTGCTCTCGCAATGTCTGGAGTGTGACCGGGATTTAGTCTAGCTCTGGTGAGCCTTGGGTGAGGGGAGTCCCTGTTTGGACCGGGGCCAGAGACATGCCCGCGTTCCGGTTTCCCGAATTCGGACAGTCTCGAGCCCAATGGTAGCCTCTTTGACATTTCGGACACTGGGTTTTCGGAGCCTTGGAACGGCCGGACTTTTGTCCGCCTCCCTTGGATCGGCACTCCCTAGCGAAGTGACCAACCTTGCCACAACTGTGACACGCTCCTTGGGTCTTTCCTTTTGGTCTCTTACCCCCTTGCACCGTTGCCGCTAGCAATCCCACATTGTAGGATTCTGTGCCAACGTCGGCGCAAGCTCTAATCATGTCCGTAAGGGTCAAATCAGGACGGTTGCCCAGTGACTGCAAGATTTTACGGCAGTCTAAATTGGCGTTGTCCTTGGCTAACTTCATCATGAGCTCTTGTTGGGCCTGCTCATTATCAATCTGCCTGCTAATGGCTTCCTCCAGGCGATTGATGAAGTCCATATAGGGTTCCTGGGCTCCTTGCTTGATAGCGGTGTAATTTTTAGCCGCTTTGCCAGTTGCTGGGACTTTGAAAAACGCCCTAAAGGCGGCCTCGGCCGACATCTGGAGAGTGGCTAGAGGCAAGTTGATTTGGGCATCGATGGGCTCGAAGGCACCCGAACCATATAACTGGTCAGGAAGTACTGCGCCTCCCATCCTGGCAGCCCTCGTCTGCGCCTCTAGGCGAAACTCGCTGTCCCAAATTAAATACTGGCTAGGGGTGAGCATCATCCGCATGACGGCTTTCCAGTCATGGGGAATCCACATGGTGTTCTCGCACACTTGCTGAAGCGTGCCCCTCGTAAAACGACTTTGGAGCCCTGTTTCTGAAATGGCTTTCCGTATAGCCATGAGAAGCTTATACGGGACTGGGGAATGTACTATCTGCTGGGTGCCTGTAAGCGCG
This sequence comes from Bradypodion pumilum, assembly GCA_035047305.1. Classification (NCBI taxonomy): domain Eukaryota; kingdom Metazoa; phylum Chordata; class Lepidosauria; order Squamata; family Chamaeleonidae; genus Bradypodion; species Bradypodion pumilum. Next base: position 280,509,331 of record JAWDJD010000002.1, on the reverse strand, counting down.
TCCATCTCCATGCGGATGGGACATATCTGACTGAGCTCTGCTAGCTCCTCTACTGGTAATTCCCCCTTCCTGAGTTCTTCCTCTACTGTGCGCTGAAGGGCACTTTTGGTAGCTAGGGAACCTGTTGCTCTCTGAGAAGCGCCTGCGCTCCTCATTCCTTGCATTCCGCCGGTGACGTCTGCAGCTGTCACCGAGGGAAAGCTCCCTACGCTACTCTGCCTAAATTGGAGTGACAGATAGAGCGCCGTAGGCGCCGTTGGTTCGGCTGGCGCATCTGGCAGACTTGGGGGTTCTTTGGCCTCTACCCGGACTGGCTCTATCTCCGCCAAGAGCTTCCTACACTTTCTCCATGTGCGAATTACGCCTCCTGGAGCTTTCGGGGGTTGCTGAATGCAGTCTTCTATCTGATCCCAGAGCTCGAGGGTTAACGTACCTACTTCTGGGTAAAGCAGGCAGTGTTCCCCTAGGTACACCAAAAGTCTCACTAGCTCCCCGCTGTGAAAACGCAAATTAAATACCCTGGCCAGGATGTTGAACTCCTCTACACGAGTTCTTTGGCTAGCGGATGGACGCTGTCGCTGAGGACAGGTCCCCATATTACCTGCGATTGGGTCCTCAGAAGATTCCTCCTCGGGACGAGTCGATGCGTCTTTGGCAGGCAATAGGTTCTGGCGACGACGCTTCTGGGTAGAGCTCGGAGCGTGGACTGCGGCCACGGGCCGTCGGTGGCCACTGCGCTGTCAGGGGCTCACAGCTGCCCTGAGCGGAACGCGTTTTTCCCTTTGGCGCAAGCCGCCGCGAAAGTCGGGAGCAAGCTGTAGGATGCCTCTTTGGACTGCCTCACTGCAGGCCGTCCCTCCGATCGGCTGGCTGCCGGACGGAGTGCCGCGCTGTCCTCCGGGATGATTCGGACACAGTTCAAGCTCAGAACCGGCCCGTGTGATCGCTACTCTGAGGAAGACCGCTCTTACTCACGAGTAGATCACGTCGGGGTCACCAGGTGTAGGAATCGGGGCCGCAGAGGGCCGGAGGTCCCGGAGGAGACTGATCAAAGAACGATACGAGGCAGCATGGAGGAGGATAAGATCAGTGGTTTATTGAGGAAAAGGCATAACCATTTATAGATCAGAAGGCAGGGTAGAAAAAACCGTCACCCAACAGTCAATCACATCACCTATTTACTTAGGTTAATTGGGAATCTCTCGGGGGGAAGTTAATTAGTGCGGACAAACACTGGCTGGGACAACACCATTGTTTTGGGCTTAGACTAAGGCAATCATGGCTCCTGTTTGCTTCTGGGATGAGACTGAGACTCGGAGATGAGGGATTACTCTAATAAGTAACGTATTTGCTCTTTCAGCAGGTTCGTTGATCAGGTCAGGTAATTGGGTGAATCAAACCCTATCATTTATCCACCCCCCTTAATTTCTCTCTGCTGGCAAGGGCTAGGGGCCAGGAGCGTGCTCGCTAGGTTTAACCTCTGCCAGAGGCCATGCGTGCCAACTGGGCACGCGGATCCACAGGATATTAGTAAATGGAACACTTCCCCTGCTTCTCTGTGGAGAGCAAGGGGAGTGAAAGAATATATTTTAGTCTGCTAGGCAACCGTTGATGCACTGCATTACTTCATTAACTTTTAAAAATACTGTATATATTTTATTGGCCTTTGTGTGAAATGCAGATTGAAACTGTGGTTGTGGGCAGTTTCTCAATCAGCACTACTAACAAGGCAAAGAAAGTATGTTTTTTTAAAAATGCAATGTAAATGATTCAGAACATCACCAATGGTCTAGCAGTCTCGGTAAGATTAATTTCACTTCCCCTACCCCTCAGCAAATGAACAGAGGGAATTTTCAGTTTGCTGATATTTCTGAAATGGCTCTCTTTTTAAGCCACTTCACAATACAGTACCAGAAATTGACACTGTAAAGAGCCTTTGATATTGCATACACTGGGAATAGATCAATGAGCAGTCTTCAATAATACAGTGGAGTAAATGTTAGTATCCTTTTATCCACCTTATTGTCACCTCAAAACCGTGGGGGAAAAGAGGGGCAGAAGCTGTGGCTTCTCTTCCACAAGGTGGAGGAGGCACAGCATGAACCAACACTTCTCTCTTCTACCTTATGGAAATGAGGTCACAGCTCCACAATTATAAAAGTACCTAACTAGAACATTTATGCTGCAAAAGCAATAACGTATGTTGACCTAAAGTCATAATGGGATGTAGTTATAACATTGTTTTTAATTAGTTACTTCCAAGTAGCCTCAAAAGGCTACAATGTATATTACAAACTTGCAATTTAATGTCATTTGCAAGAACATAGAAAGGCCAAAAAAAGTCAGAGAGTAGAATTTGGTACATAAAAGGCCTATGCAAGTGCATTCAGACTATATTCAGAATCCTGCTATGCATCTCCACTTGTGACAAGGGTGATGTTGTAACCAGCTGCAGATTTTAATATTTAATTTAAAGTTTTCAACCCCAGCTCAGGTTCAGCGGGTCCATCGGTACCTTTTTGGCCCTGGGGAAATCTTTAGAAGTCTTGGGATGGAAGCAGGAGAGATTTTAATGAGATAATTTGGGGCTGCCAAACCCCAATCTCAGCAGTGGGGTTAATGGGGATGATTTCTGAATATTTAAGGCTTCCCCAGGCCAAAAGGAATCCCTATGGGGTCTTGAAACCTGAGGAGGGGGATATGAAAGTATAAAATTAAAGATTAAAGCCTGTGGCTGATATCAACTGCCTTTACGTGAGCAGAACTGTGCAACTGGATTCTAGCCTATATGTGTTAATAGTAGCTATTGCTAATTCAAATTAAGTTTCTGTTTATCATTTGGGGCAGTGTCAGATTTTTAAATAGGAGAATATAAAGCATTCAAAGCTACATCTAATTTTAGGCCCGAGTGGAGTAAGCCAGCTAATTTCTTATTTTACATGTGACTAACAATACCAACCAATTTTATAGGTCTACTGTATTTGCAACACTGCATGGAGTCCAAACACTGGTTGTTAATGAGGTCCAGTCTATACTTCTACCACCAAAACCTCACCCCCACCCCACAATGATATGTACATATACAAAGAGATGTCACGCAGATCTGCTGTCTGTGTCCGTCACAACGGATTTTGAAGTAACCTTGTTTTTATTTCTACAAAGACTTCACTCCATGCTTTAAAACATGCCCTGTCTTGTTCATTTCCTCAGCTCCTCTCACTCTGATGATTTCGTTTTAAATGTCAACTATTTCACAGCTTATCAAATAATTATTAAGGAAGCAAAAGAACTAACATCTACAGCAGTGTCTCCTCAAGGAGTGGGGGTGGTGTCAGTGAGGTGTATATTTGTGAAAAACCAACCTCCAGCTTAGATAAGATGCTGGTTATTGAGGTGCAGAGATTTTTAACTAATGATGCTCCAGCATGGATTGCATCTTAGCTTCATCTATCTATCTATATAAATAAAACGGAAGTGTGTGTCCGTGTGTCCTGAATGCATTTCGACGCCCCTCAACTGAGCCCCCTGAAAGTTGGTGAATGCCTACCTTTGGCGTCACAGATTGCATAGCCAGAGTCTGGGAGCAGCAGAGGGGCCCTGCGCTCCACAAACCTGCAAAAACCGTGAAAATTACAAGCCCCAGCAACCTCTCATCTGAACTGATTAGAAAAAAATCATTTGTGAGTTTTGGAGTACAGTATTCTTTGAGATGGAATTTCCAGTGCATTGACAGTTAGTAATGGGGCTATGGTTAGCACATCTAATATTTTCTAAATGCATTGAAAAGTTCAGTTGTCCCTTGAATGCAGCCAACCTTCTAACAACAATAATATGGCTGCGACTTTGTTCATAAGTCAACAAAAAATTGAATGAGACATATTTTGTCCAAAAAGATGACATTCCCTGGACAAAAAAATAAGTACCCAAGTATTGAAATGCCATAGATTTGATGGGTCAGTTTTTGTTGCAGTTGTGTTTTTTCTTGTTGTGGTGGTAGTAGTAGTTGTTGTTGTTCTTTATATTGTTACCGCTATTGTAAGTGGCAGATTCTTTGGGGCATTGATTGAAATTCTTCAAGCAAGTCTAATTCTTTGAATTCTGTAATTCAATGTGACTTCCGAGTACAAAAAAATAATAATCTACGATTCAACAGGATGAAAATTAAAGCCAATTATAAAGTACAAAAAATTCTAACATCAGTAATAAAATGAGAAAAACAAAGAACAATGCAGCAGAGACACTGAATGAAAACATCTTCATCTGACAAGATAAACATATGTGGGTTTTTTTTAATTAAAAAAAAACCACCCCTACCAACTGCTATAATGGGAGAGGGTAGCAACTATACCTTCCAAAGGATAAAAGCTCATAATTTATTTGTAGTTACAATAAAGGCCCTTTCTCTCATCCCTGCTAGCTAACTCTCAACTTCATTAGAAAGGGCCGACTCCACAGGCAGGTCAGTGAGAAAAGTTGAAGTCCTTAAGGTATCAAATCAACATCTAATTAATTGTAGATGGCAGGAGATGAATAAAGACTTGCTGCTGCTTTTGTTTGTTTATACAGCCCATTTAGTAAGACAGCCACTATCCTGAGCAGTTTACATCAATAATAATAACCCCGCCCCCACCCCTTACCCTGAACCAATTTGTCTGTAGACCTCCAGAAATATCTAGCTGATCAATGCTAAAATTTCCATTGGCTATAGATAACCCAACCAAATGCCAAAGGCAACACCAGCCAAAAAAAAAAGTCACAATAACCCCATGATTACTGTACACAAATATTTGTTACATGATGAGCAAATCTTTCAAGGAAAGTTCCAAGAGAAGGATGAGAAGTGAGTTTAAACAAGAAAGCATGTGTGTCCCCTGTTGGGTGCACTAACATGTGTGACTATGAGGCATCTCCTTCTAAACAGTTCATCAATTATGATGATGATGATGATGATGATGTGCCATCAAGTCAATTCTGACTTACAACAACCCTTTCCAGGGTTTTCTAGGTAGCGAATGCATAGAAGTTGTTTCCCATTCCCTTCTGGGGGCATCCAGAGATTGTGCAGCCTGCCCATGATGCCCCCACTGTTTCTTCTCCCAGGAGACACACTGGGGAATCAAACTTCCAATCTCTGCAGCCTGATACATAAATCATTGTGCTATCCAATGACATATACATTTATAAAGGAAAGTTTCAAATTACATGACACATTGCAGATGATTGTCTGAAATATGCAATGAATATAGAGGCCAAGGCTACCTGAGATATGGGCTGATGACGCAGTGAACCAACAGTGAAAAATACATTTGCTTATAAATGAATACTCTGGTTTACCCTATTGAATTCAATAGCCAGAATCTTGTTGGTTATTTACTCCAGTGAAAGTACAATTGCATAAATCACTGCTTCCAATTAAGGAATTGGTGCTTGTTTTCTTTCATTCATTCACTCACTCACTCACTCACTATGTTTATATACCGCCTTCTCATGAGGACCACACCTCTGGGTGGTTTATATATAAAGAAAGAATTCACTACCACCCCACCAATATTAAAATCAGACATACGGTAACTAAAAATTCTATAAATAACTAATAAAATAATCCAACATGGAAGCAGACAACGTAGAAGTAGTCATATCCTCAATGGTTCAGAGGATCTACCTAGGTCAGTGATGGTGAACCTTGGCACTCCAGCTGTTCTTGAACTTTAATTCTCAGAAGCCCTGATCAGCAGGAGTGGTGATCAGGGCTTCTGGGAATTGAAGTCCAAGAACATCTGGAGTGCCTCTTTAAATAGCTCTGTTTTTAGATGTTTCTTGAATTGGCTTGGCAAATATTCTGTGGTAATGCATTCCACAAGGATTGGCTCACTATCAAGAAAGCTTGATTTCTAGTCATTGTCCTTTTAGCTTTTCTTGGAGCCGGAAGCCAGAGATGGAAAACAAGGGAGGACCAGATGAGACAGGCAGTTGATCCATAAAAGAGGCACTTCAACAGGTAATGAAGTCCTAAATAATTCTGGACTATGTATACTGGTACCAGAACCTTGAACCTGACATGGAAACAGATAGGGAGACCGTGTCGGCATGCCAAGATTGGAGAGGCCTACTGAAGCTTCTGTCTCAGCTTCAAAGGAATCTCCACATAGAGGGGATTGCAGTAGCCAATTTTTGAGACCATCAATGCATGAGCCAGTGTTGTTAGGGATCTCCTGTCCAGATTAGGGCAATCTGCTAAAGTTGAAAAAATGCAGAACAGATCATGGTAGCCACCTATTGTTCCTCAGCAAGCGCCAAGTCCATAAGAACTCCTATATTGCACATCTGATTCAGCTCAGGCAGACAGGAAGATCCCCTCCCCCCACGGGATTTCCATATTGTCTAGATTCATCTTTAATTTGTTTGCCTTCATCCAGTCCAGTACTAAAGTCAGGCACTATTCCAAGCACTGAACTACCAATGGGTGAAAGAGAGACAGAATTGTGTGTCATCAGCATATTGGTGGCAATTCACCCCAAATCTCCAGACAACCTCCCTAAACAACCTCATATACAGGTAGAATGTTAAACAGCATTGGTGAGATGATTTACCCCCATGGTACTTCACATTTGAGAACCCAAGGGATTGAAACAGACTCCCCAAGCTGAATCATCTGTAACAACCCTCGGGAAGGACTGGAGCGAGCTTAAAACCAGACCTCTGATCCGTAACCCTGACAATCTATCCAGATGAATACCATAGGAGGCCACTAAGAGATCCAGGAGTACCAACAGGGTCATGTTCAACCTCTCTTAACAGGGCATCTTGTAATGCCACCAGTACAGTCTCAATGCTGTGTCTACAAAGTTATGTAATTGGTATTCAGTGAGGAAGCAGGAACTCGTTAACTATCACCAATTTACTGCTGTGATTTAGGCTATTACACCATACCTGCCAAGTATCCTGTTTTTCCCAGGAAAACCCCTTATTTTTACCCCTCTTCCCACCCATCCCATTTTATTAATTTCCCCGTAATATCCCTTATTTTTTTGAAAAAATCCTGACCGGAGCCCTCACAGGCGAAGCTGCAGTATGTTTTTCCGGCCACCAGAGGTCGCTGTGTGGCTTTTCGCTTGTGGAAGGGGAGAGAGAGAAGGTGGGGGGGGCATTCTGTAGTTTCTCTTTCATTTCCCTTCCCTGCCACATGGTCATGGAGACTTCGTTTTTGCTGGTGCTGCTGTTCGGAGCCACCATGCGATGGAAGTCTACTCTAGAAGTGAGCAATATTTCATATATGCAGGGGCAAATCAGTGAGAGACTTCTCTCTCACTCTCATGCTTTATGGAGCTGTTTCTGCCCTGCCTCCTGGCTGGAGGCTTCCATTTCTGTTCTAGAGTTAACTTGGGAGGGGGGAGGGGGGATGTTGTTTGATTGATCACTCTATGAGAGAGAGAGAGAAAAAGCACCCCACCTTCTAACAAACCATCTGGAGGGAGATTAACTCCTCAGCTGCTGGGAGGCTTGGAAACTACAGAAGTTGCTTTTTACTTCTTTACTAATTCCCTTCCTTAAGCTGGATCCGACATTCTCAGGTGTTGGTGCTTCAATTGATTGCAGTGAGGAACAAATAGATTGGTTAATTTGGGGAAATTAATCCCTTGCTCCTCCACCCTAATTGGGGGGGGAGTGTCTAGCCATGTGCAGGGCTAGTTCATTAAAGCCAAGCTGCTTACAAGCAGTTGGTAACCCTAGGGGGCTGGTTTACTATTCTGTACTTTCTTTGCTTCCCAGGAAAAAAAATTAATTAAAAATGAGTAAGGTAAAGGTAAAGGTTTCCCTTGCTCAAAAGCCAGTCGTATCCAACTCTAGGGTTCAGTGCTCATCTCTGTTTATCAGAGAGCCAGCGTTGTCTGCATCTGCAGACATTTCCGTGGTCATGTGGCAGGCATGACTAGACACCAGAGCGCACGGAACGCTGTTACCTTCCCACCAAACTGGTCCCTATTTATCTACTTGCAATTTCTTGCTTTCAAACTGCTAGGATGGCAGGAGCTGGGACAAAGACAGTAGCTCATTCCGTCCTGCAGTACTCAGGAATCGAACTGCTGACCTTCTGCCTCCCAGTCAGCATCTTAGTCACTTAAGCCACTGAGTTATCAAGAAAGAAAACAAAACAAAAATCCCCCAAGAAGATGGGGAAAGGGTTTTTTGGCCCACACAGCTTTGTGCCCATTGAATCTACAATTCCATCTAGCCATCTTATTTTTGGCCACCCCCTTCTTTTGTCCTCCACCTTTCCCAGCATCAAGGCTTTCTCAAGTGAATCCTCGCTTGTCATTTGATGTCCAAAGTACTTTAGTGTCATCTTTACTATTTGACCTTCAATGAGCAGTCATGGTTGATTTCTTCTAGGATCAACCTATTTCTAACACCACATTTCAAAGGCATCTATTTTTCTGCGCTCAGCTTTCCTAATGGTCCAGCTCTCACACTCATACATTACCACCGGGAATACCATTGCTTTGACTATGCAATTTTTTGTTTGCAAGATGATGCCTCTACTTTTAACTATGTTCCCCAGGTTTCTCATAGCTTGTTTCCCAAGCATCAGTTGCCTTTTTATTTCACAGCTGCAATCACCATCTGCAGAGATTTTTGATCCTAAGAAAGTAAAATCTGCCAGTCATATCCAACTCTAGGGTGCAGTGATCATGTCTAGTTACAGCCAAAGAGCCAGTGCTGTCTGTGTTTGCAGACATTTTCATGGCCATATGGCAGGTATGACTAGAGCCCAGCAAGTCACATAGCTATATTTGGCCATGCCCACAGATTTGGCCACACCCACCGAGGGGTGTGGCCAAAATTTCCCTTATTTTCAAATCCAAAACTTGACAGATATGTATTACACATTTGATGGTGTAGATAACCAATAGGATTCTGGCTTCAGTTTCTCCATTGAGCTAGTCTAGTTTACACAGAGAAGCCTGCAATCTGCTTATTCTGCAAGAGGTTTAAAGGGACTGATTTTACTAAGATTTGCACTTTTCTGGAGGATATTGTTCTTCAGTTAGGGAGCAATGCAGACAAATATTGCTTTTCCTGGTTTAATGATAGCACGTCTGCAGATTTTACAAGATATGGGCATTGAAAGATGATATAAACCTGGCGAGATTTTAGTTTTAATGAATACACAAGCTGGCCCTGTAGTTAGGGAGAGTGAGGCAATCACCTCGGACAGCAGATTTTGAGTGTCATGAAAAGGTTAGTGTTGTTCAGTCACACAGTCGTTTCCGACCCTTTGCGACCCCATCGACCATTGCCCACCAGGCACCTCTGTCCTCCACCATCTTCCTTAACCTGGCCACCTCTGTGCTCATTGCGTCTACAATACCATCTATCCATCTCATTTTCTACCGCCCCTTCTTCTTTTGCCCTCCACCTTTCCCAACATCAAGGCTTTCTCAAGTGAATCCTCACTTCTCATTTGATGTCCAAAGTACTTTAGCCTCATCTTTACTATTTGATCTTCTAGGGAGCGGTCAGGGTTGATTGCTTCTAAGATTGACCTATTTGTTCCTTATTGTTAAATAATTTTATTTGCTGTTACGATATGTTTTTTACTGCAGATAATAGAGGGGGAGAGATGCTTGTGGGATTTTCTGCCGCCTGTGGCCATGAAGATTGTGGCCATGATGATATAATGCAGTGGCCTTCCATTTGACTTCCGCATCACACCGTTACCACTGATCCAGTTCCGTGAGTCACTTTCTGGTCCTGAGCCCTTTTGGCACACAAAGTCCTCCTCAGCCCCAGACCAGTATTGATGAAGCTGCTGCCCTCTACCAAGATGGATTCGAATGGGATTTAATCCACTTGGGGATCATTAACCCTTCTGTTGTGTATTGAGGTTGCTTATGCACAAGCGCACCTTGCAAAATAGGTGCCAAATTGTAAGAAGCTGATTCGCTATTGTTCTCCCGCTTCCCCGGAAGTCTTGGGTAAATGTAACAACTATGTTCTGTATATAAGATGTTTCCCTGCACCTGTTCCCTGTTCTTTGCTGTTTGCAATAAACCCATGTTGTTTTTTGAGCCAGCTCTGTCTGAGTAATCCTTTCAGGGTACAGACACAACAATTGGTGAAGAAGGTGGGATCCCAATGGCAGCAGCTGCCCCAGTGCCGATGGGCCCCTTCCAGTTTGAAAACTATTGCACTTCTCAGCAAATCGACCAGGCCTTAATGAAGTCTATGTTCCTCGCATTTTGCGGGTTGTCAATGCTTGAGCTTCTCAACGACCTGGTTCTACCGAGACAGCTAAAGGATATTCCTCTTAAGGACATCCTAGCCGTCCTGCGAACCCACTTCAGACCAAAGGTTGCTGTGATTTCAGCTAGAGTGGCCTTCTACAGGCGAGACCAAAAGGTGGGAGAATCCATTGCAGAATACGTTGCCGCGCTCCGACATGCTGCCATCCCGTGTCAGTGGGAAAATCTGGACATAACCCTGAGGGACAGGTTGGTGGTGGGCATCAGGGACGAGGCCATGCAATGGTGCCTGATGAAACGGGACATTCAAACATTTGCCGCAGCTTTGGAAGAGGCTCAAGCTGCAGAGATTGCCAATGCTGGGGTCCAGTTTTTACAGTCGAGACCAGCAAATCCGATACAGAAGAATGCGGCTGTTCATAAACACCGGGTCTCAAGCCCTTCATTGTTTTCCAGCGAGTCAGAGGGAGAAGACGACATCGGTCAAGTCCAGAGACGGTGGTGAGCACCTTCGCCTCAGCACAAAGGCGCCATCGTGCAGTGCCAAGGGTGTGGAAGACAACACCTCCATGCAGACTGTCCATTTAGAGAAGCTGAGTGCCACCAGTGTGGGAAGAAAGGGCACATTTCCAAAGTTTGCCACCGGGTCTCCAAAGGGTCATACAAGGATGGTGCTCATCGGGAGAAGGATCACCTGATTGCCAAGGTTTTTGAGGGTCACTGTTCCAATTCCCATGTTGAGATGGTCTCTGGCAAGTTCTTCATTGATGTCACCATACAAGGGTGCCCTGTCAACATGGAAATTGACTTGGGGACTTCCTTCTCCATTATCACCCAAAAAGAGTTTTTCCACATGCCTCCGTCTGCCCGTCCTAACCTGAGGGCCCTGAAAGCCAAACTGAGTGACGTACAGGGAGGACACATCTCTGTGCTGGGTGTTGGGGAATTTCATGTGTGCTACCATAACATGTCTGCTCTCCTTTCCCTGGTTGTAGTCAAGACTGGTAAGAGCAATCTCCTGGGGACTCAGTGGTTCAGGCCCCTGGGGATTGCCATTTTGGGGATTAATTCGGTAGGGTCTGACCCCATCCAGTCCGTCTGGGAGAAGTTTCCGGACGTGTTCTGTTCTGGGTTGGGTATGTACAAGGGACCTCCTGTTCATTTTGAGTTGGATCCAAAGGTTGTCCATATATGGATGAAACACTGCCGGGTGCCCTTCGCCCTCAAAGACCGTATTGAGGCGGAGCTTGATAAACTGGTGGCACAGGGTATCTTGGAGCCGGTAGACTCCACTGAGTGGGAGTCCCCTATTGTTACTGCAATCAAATCAAATGGGGACATCCGCATCTGTGTGGATTACAAATGTACCATTAATAAGGCGATTCTCCCAAATTCGTATCCTGTACCAGTGGTCAGCCACCTACTTGCTTCACTGCATGGGGGTAACTGTTTTGTTAAACTTGATTTGGCTCAGGAGTATCGGCAGTTGCCTGTTACCCCCACCTCAGCTTTATGTCAGATGATCACTACTCACATGGGGGCCTTTAAAGTTAATCGTCTTCAGTTCAGGGTAAATGCTGCCCCAGGGATTTCCCAGAGTTTAGTGGAAAGGCTACTTAAAGGTCTCCCGGGGTTTTTGCCCTATTTTGATGATGTTCTGATATCTGGGACCGATCGGGAGGACCTTGCTGAGAAATTGGGAAATGTGTTGGAACAGTTTCACTAAATGGGTCTCCACCTAAAAAAAGAGAAGTGCTTTTTTCCCACCGAGGTGGATTTTTTGGGGTTCAGGGTTTCTGCGGAAGGTGTTATGCCCACTGAGTCCAAGGTCCCCGCAGTTTTGAATGCTCCATGTCCTAGTTCTAAAACGGAGCTGCAATCCTTCTCGGGATTGCTCAATTTTTATCATTCGTTCCTGCCTCAAAAGGCTACCTTGGCAGCCCCCCTTCACAGTCTCTTGCGGAAGCAAGCTGTGTGGCACTGGGGTCCCCCACAGGAGCAGGTGTTAAAGGAGGTCAAAAAACTTCTTATGTCGAATGCTATTCTCACTCATTTTGATCCGGCCAAGCCAGTTGTCCTGGCTTGTGATGCATCTCCTGTGGGTGTGGGGGCAGTTCTTTGCCATGCCCTGGGGGTGGGCTGGGAAGCCCCGATAGCTTTCTTTTCCAGATCCTTGTCGGACACAGAAAAGAGGTATGTTCAATTCTATAGGGAAGTCCTGGCTATCATAGCAGGGACCAAGAAATTCCATGATTTCATTTATGGACGTCCGTTCAAGATCGTTACGGACCACAAACTGCTTTTAGGCGTTTTCGTCTCCGGCAGGCCGACGCCTCAAATTTTGTCACCAAGAATGTTGCGGTGGACAATGTTTTTACGGGCCTATCAGTTTACATTACAGCATCGGCCGGGTGCCTCCCTTTCTAATGCGGACGCACTCTCTAGGTTTCCTGTGGAGTTTGTGGGACAGGTTTCCATACCTGTCAAGTTTTGGATTTGAAAATAAGGGAAAACTGTGGGCAGGGCTACCTCAGTGGGTGTGGCCAAATCTATGGGAGTGGCCAAATATGTGGGTGTGGCCAAATCTGACCATGTTACTTGCTGGGCTCTGTCATGCCTGCCACATGACCATGAAAATGTCTGCAAACACAGACAGCACTGGCTCTTTGGCTGTAAATGGAGATGAGCACTGCACCCTAGAGTAGGATATGATTGGCTTTTGAGCAAGGAAGACCTTTACTAAGCACTTGCATAAACAGGGCCAAACTTCACAGCAAATTTGAATACCATTCAGGGATTTTCTGTTATTAGGTAAAGGTTGTTGCCCTTGCTTGAAAACCAGTCATATCCAACTCTACGGTTCAGTGCTCATCTCTGTTTATAGCCAAAGATCCAGTGCTGTTCTTTGTGGTCATGTGGCAGGCATGACTAGACACAACTATGTGCATAGAACACTGTTTACCTTCCCACCAAAGTGGTTCCTATTTATCTGCTTGCAATTTCTTGCTTTCGAACTGCTAGGTTCAGAGCTGGGACTGAGATGGGAGGTCATTACACACACACATACACACACACACACACACACACACACACACACACACACACACAATCTCCCTCAATCCTTCATACACAAACACATGTCTTACCCAGGAGACAGACAGACAGACACACACACACTCAAGCAATCTCCCCCAATCCATCACTCTCTCTCTCTCTCTCTCTCTCTCTCTCTCTCTCTCTCTCTCTCTCTCTCACACACACACCTGATTTGTGCAGCCATGTAAGCAAAACCCCTTCCTGCTCCTTATCTGTCCCGTCCAGCTTCCTTTTCCCCAGCACTACAGTTCCTGGCCCAAAGGGCTCTCATCTTCACCTCCGATCTCTCTCCTTCTCCTCCTCTGTTTCCTCATGCTGCCCAAAGGAAATCCAAAGGCCACTGGGAGGTGTAGTCCTGCTCCTCATGCATTTCATTGGGGCTGCCCACCCAAAGAACTGTGGCTCCCAGAATGCACTGGGGCCACTTTGTCCCTGAGCGCAAAGGGCACTGGGAGTTGTAGTCCCGCTCCCCATTCTTCTCAATGGGGGCCACCCACCCAAAGAACAACAGCTCCCAGGATGCTCCATTGCACTTTCCTGGCCAGGGGAAGTCTGTGTTGATCATGTGCCAGCAAAATCACCCCCCCCCCCCCCGTTCTTTAAAAAATACGGGAGAATATTTTTAAAAACGTGTGGTCGGGAAGAGGACTGAATTATGGGGAAATCCTGGCCAATACGGGGTACTTGACAGGTATGCAGGTTTCAGGGGATCATCAAGTTCTGATGATCGAAGTACTGGATTCCCCACCGTGTCCGTTGAAGACATCATGGCTGCATCCAAGAAGGATGCCATCCTGTCCAAGGTTATGTCATGGGTTCAAAAAGGTTGGCCATCACCCCCAGTGCCCAAGGAATTTAGGAGGTTCTATACAAAGAGCTGTCGTTGGAAAGGGGGTGCTTGGTCTGGGGGGACCTTGCATATAAGTCACCCTGGCCTTGTGCGCTCTAAGGCACTCACAAGGAGCTATTTCTGGTGGCCCAGGCTCCATTCGGACATAGAAGATTGGGTGGGGCGCTGCCGAGAGTGTCAATCGTCCCAACCTGAGGAGATTCACCAGAGCTATTTCTGGTGGCCCAGGCTCCATTTGGACATAGAAGATTGGGTGGGGCGCTGCCGAGAGTGTCAATCGTCCCAACCTGAGGAGATTCATCAGCCCACCAGGGAGTGGGACACGGCAAAGGGCCCCTGGTCAAGGGTTCACATTGATTTTGCCGGGCCTTTCTGTGGTGCCTTATTCCTCCTGGTTGTTGATTCATATTCTAAGTGGCTGGAAGTAGTCCCTGTTTCAAACACTTCAGCAGCCGTTACAATTCGGAAGCTGCGAAGGTTGTTATGCACCTTCGGTTTGCCCAACATAGTTGTGTCTGACAACGCTTTGACCTTCATGTCAGCTGAGTTTCAGGATTTCCTCAAACGGAATGGGGTTCGCCACATAACGGCAGCTCCCTTTCATCCTGCTACAAATGGGCAAATGGAAAGGCAGGTCTGAACAGTTAAGAAGGCCCTTAAGAGAATGGGGTCTGGAGATTTGGACTTGCAATTGTGTCAGTTCCTGTTCACTCACAGGATCACCCCCCCCCCCCCAGCCTCTGGGTTTTCTCCAGCAGATTTGTTAATGAAAAGGAAGCTGTCCTCAATTTTTGATAGCTTAGACCCACAACGTGTCATTGACAAGGGGCGAAACCTTGATGTGTGTAATTCAAAAGGGTTTTTGGTAGGGCAATCCATGTATTGTAGAAATTACGCCCTGGGGTCTCAATGGTTGGGGGGAGAGGTCTTGGAACAAACTGGGCCAGTATCATATAAAGTACTGATGGATAATGGGTTGGTTTGGCAGAGGCACATGGACCAAATGCGTCCCTGTGTTATTGGGCAGAACGCTTCCCCAGAGACGGAGCTGGACAAGTCTCTTGGCTCAAGCGAGTTGGGGGGAAAGCTCGGAGTCCTTTGACTTTGAATTGGATCCGGAATTTTTCAGCCAGCCCATACCACTGGGGTCGTTACCGGAACATGTTTCTCCTGGCAGTCCCCCAGAGCGGACTGTCTCTGGGACTGGAGCTGCACTAATTTCTTGTCCTCCGGACACGGAGGTCAGGCCAGCCCGAGAGACACAGGGATCCACCCTGAATATAGGGCAACCCAGTGGGTCTACAGAAACCGCTTGCACTAGGGGGTATCCTAGGCCAGTCTCCCAGAGTTCCCCTCAGATAGACCAACCAAAGAGGGCCTCCCCAAAGGTATGGAAGTTGGGTCCCCCGTTAGGGGGGGGGAGGAGTGTTGTGTATTGAGGTTGCTTATGCACAAGCGCGCCTTGCAAAATAGGTGCCAAATTGTAAGAAGCTGGTTCGCTATTGTTCTCCTGCTTCCCTGGAAGTCTTGGGTAAATGTAACAACTATGTTCTGTATATAAGATGTTTCCCTGCACCTGTTCTCCGTTCTTTGCTGCTTGCAATAAAGCTTTGCCTTGGGTACCATACCCATACCTGTTAACCTTTCTGGAAGGGCCGGGATTTCCCGTTTTTCAGCACCGATTTTTGCCATTTCCCGCCCGGAGCTGCCGAAACTCCGAAATTTGGCAGCGGGCGGAAAGGCGTTACTGCGCATCCCTTCTGTGCAGCTCGCTTCTACGCATGCATAGAAGGCTTTTATGCATGCGTAGAAGGCTTCTGTGCAGAAGGGGATCGTAGAAGCCTTCTATGGATGCGTAGAAGGCTTTTACACATGCGTAAAAAGCGACCTGCGCAGAACTGTTGTGTGCAGGTCCAGGATTTTCCGGAGCCGCGGTTGACAGGTATGACCATACCTGTCAAGTTTTGGGAAATTTCTGTCAAACTCCCGTATTTTACACTCTTTCCCGCCGTCATCCCGTATTAGTTAGACTGCAATTAGACTGGAGTTAGACTGGAGGTCAGCACAGGATAAGCATAGCTGCCCAGTTTCCTGTTTTGGCCGGGAAATTTCCCTTGACAAAAATTTCCAGAAACTTGACAGGTATGTTGGGTATACGACGGTGGGGCACACTACTAGTGGTCCCGGGCAGCGCGCCCTGCCTAGCCGCTGTCTGTGGGGTGTGGGCGGACGCGCCGTCTTTTCCGCCGCGTGTCTGAGGGCAGATTTGTGTTCTCCTCCCCCCCCCCCGCCCCCGCCGTGTGTGAGAACTGCCTATGACTGGGTAGCCGACTGTGGTGGCCTCGGCGTGGGTGGGCTGTGCGTGGTTGTGCCTCTCCACATTCTGCCATACGTGGTGTGCTGCGCTGAGGAGGCAGGCAGGCAGGCGTGACTCGAGCCCTGCCCCTCCCTTTTCCCTTTTCCCCGCCTTTTTCCTTGCCTTCTCCTCCTCCTCTTCCCCCCCTCTCGCCGTCCCCTGCTTCTTCCCGGCTCTTCCCAGCCTGCGCTGCTGCTGCTGCTGCTGCTGCTGCTCCTCCTGGAGGCGACCGCCAGGGCCAGAGCAGCAGGCAGGCGGGGCCGAGAGGGCGGGCGGCCGGGCGAGCAGGCGGGCCGGGCGAGCGGAGGGAGGTGGAGGCGGAGGCTCTCCGGCTCCAGGATGAGTGCGGATCAAGGAGCGGGTATAAAACCGTCGCGCCTTTCCCTGCCGCGCCGCCTGCGACGGACTCGGAGCCTGGGTGCCGTGGCCGCTCCTCCCGCCGCTCCTCCTCCTCCTCCTCCTCCCTCCGCGCTCCCGGCTGAGCCCTGCGCCCCTGACCGGTCTATGGTGCTCCCCGAAGCCCCCGGCCTCGCTATGTCGCGCTCAGAGGAGGTGCACCGGATCACCGAGAATGTCTACAAGGTAGGGTCCGGAGCCCCACTGCCCTGCCCCGGGAGGAGGAGCGGACTCTCTCGGGTGGGTCGACGGAGGCGTCTCTCTCTGGGGTTTTGCCCCGCGCTGGCGCTTTGGTGGCTGCTTGCTTTGTGTGCCTTCCTGAGTGGCAGCCACCCACCCACCTGTTGCATTAAGAGCCGCCGGTGGGTCCCGGGCCCCCTTCCGACTTCTCTCGCCGTGCAATGCGATCGTCGTCGTCACCCGCCCCCCCCTCGCTCCTCCCTTGGTGCCTGGACGGACTGGGTGGTTCAAAGTGGCTTTTCTTTGCAAGCGCCCACCTTAGCGCACCGACCGAATGCCTTGTGGTTCTTCCCTCCATTGTAGAGCGAGCCTTAGTTACTCTTGATTGTTCTCTCACACTCACACTAACACACACACACACACACACACACACTCTCTTACACACACACACTCTTACACTCTCTCACACACACACTCTTTTACACACACACACTCTCACACTCTTTCTTACACTCTCACACTCTCTCTTACACACACACACACACACACACACACACACACACACACACACACACACACACACACACGTTTGAAAGCCCTTTGCTTATTGCTGCCCTGTAGCGTGTAGAGGAGGTTTCCGTAGGAAATCATATTTCTCCAAGGCTCACTCTCACCCTGCGGATACTTGAGAGGGGTTTGTCTGTGTGTGTATGTGTGTGTGTGTTTACGCCATATGTTTGAGTTTGAGTCTGCCCTGAAGAAGGGCTATAGAGAGGGAAGCCCTCCTCCACCCATAGAAGCTAGGAAGCTGTATATTCCTAACAACCCCCCCCCCTCCAGTTCTTGCTTTTATTACTTGGATTGTGTGTTTCAAAAGAAAATCATTGTGTAAGCCAGTAGCAGCATTGGCTCACCCTTTCTCCTGGCTGTCTAACATGGCTACACATTTGTAATCAAGCATTGTGTGTGGTCTCTTGGTGTGGCGATTTGGGATACAGTATTTTATATACAGTACCACAATGTTAAAAGAACGTATTCCTCCCCCTCCCCTCATTCCTCCGTAGTTTGGGAATAGGGAAACAAGTTGGGTGTCTCTAAACATGGGTGTGAGTAGATGGCTTATGTAAGAACAAAGCTGACAGGTGACTTGTCTGTAGAGTTTTTTACCCCCCTCAGGAATTGAACTTTCTCATAGTTAAATCAAAAAAATGGTGTTTCTTTACGGAATTCTTGACAACTGTGCCCTGAAACACCTATGTGAGTATGAGCAGTTCAGTAGTTTGGGCACTTGAAGATGAGAAGTAGTAGATGGTGAGTGAGAAAGACAGAAGTTTTGTCCCCCACCCCACCCCCACCCCTTGGCACAGGTACAATTTTTGGTTACTTTGTATCCTGTTTCTGTGTGGATTAGAAGATGATCATCCCCCATTTGTTCTGGATGGGACCACTGAAGTCCAAAGGCACTTGAGTTGTTCTGAAGTCTGAGATGTGTCTTCAGTACAGTTTGAATGGCTTACACTCAAAGTGCTCTCTGCTAACCTTCTTCATTGTCAAATCCTCTATTAGAATTGTATTAGAAGGAAGCAGCTGGTGTATAAATGAGAACTATTACTGTTCTTAATAGTTTTATTTAGGGATTTAGGTCTTTGATTCATTCACTATGGGAGCCTTATGTTTGTAAAGTTAAATATAAAATGATCTCCAGCAAAAATCCTTTCAACCCAGAGTAATTTCTGACACAAAATTTATTTATTTCTTAAAGGTAGTAAGCTAAAACCATGGATTTACAGAGGCGCTTAATATGGAGGAGTGGTGGTTATATCAGATGACATTGGGACATATTTGGGTGACATTATGTTCCCTTATGGTAGAATGAACATCTAGACAGGTATCACGTCATTCCTGCTCATTTGTCCATTGATAGATGCATTGCAGTAATTGATGAATAATTTGCTTTTCTATGGCCCATGAGAAGGAGAGGTGTATCATTCACTAAATTCCTGATTCCTCCCAAAGCTCTGTGCTGCACACAAATATGTACATACCATTTCTTTAACAGCATGTATGCCAGTTACAGACATCATCAGCTGAGTACACAGATTCTGCTATCTGTGTGAGGACAGAGATTGATGACATAGTTCTTTCTGTATTATCCTAAAGAAACCGGTATACCCCCTTGTGTTTTTTATGTCTAACAAAGCAGTGTTGAAATTTTTCCTAGTAAACGTTTGCCCCAAAACCTTGTCTAAGAGGCAAATATTTCCAGGTAAAAATTGTTTCAAACAAGAACCCATATTTCAGTGTGTAAGATGGGCCCAACTTTTGTTTATTTTGAAATACCATTGACCTTTGCCTTTAGATTAAATACACTTTGGGAAGAAATGTTTTTGTTAGGCCACTAATTAGTTCTGTGTATTTGGCTATATTTTGTGCGTCTGCATTAATGAGCCTTTAAAATAGTGCACCCCCTCTTTCGGTTTGATAGCTGACAGATTTGTGTGTGTGTGTGTGTGTGTGTGTGTGTGTGTGTGTGTGTGTGTGTGTGCGCGCGCGCGCGCCCGCGAGTATGGAAGTGAATTAGATGGTTCTGCTTCAGTAGGCTCTGTGAATAACTCTTAATAAAAACCTTTCTAAGTTAAGAACCTAATGTGGGCGCTGATGCATTAAACTAGAGCTGGTTGCCCTATTGTTTGGAGTCATTCCCTGTCCCCTTCTTTAAGTGATCATAACATTTAAGTCATCTGTAAAAAGCATAAAGTGCCTTAATTTTGGGTCACTGTCTTTTAATCCTGTGTGATACCTTAAAGCTGTGTTTCCTGCCATTTCTTCTTCATACTTTCTCTTCTCCCATTTTTGTATTTTTCTTGACATTGTTAAGATATTGTTAAGCATTCAAAATTCCATTTTTAGGACAAGACTGAACATTATATTTTTAGGACAAGTCTACTCTCTTTTCCTCTTCAGCTATTATTACTGTTATCATGCACAGAATTATAAGTTTCTTTGTTTTGTTTAATGATGGCTAGGATACAGCCCAGTCAGGCGTCTATATATAATTTACCCTCCACTTGTCCAGCTTTTGCGGCAAGCTGCTTGTGAAACTGTGGGATGTTTCAAAAGTTGTTTGTGATATGACAGCTGTTCAGAGAAGTCCAGCCAACAGTTGCTCAGGGTTTATTCATGCAAACCCGTTTGTGGTGGCTCAGTGGTTAAGAAGCTCACCTTGTTAGCTGGAAGGCTGGCAAGTCAGCAGTTCGAAACCTGGGTACTGCATGACAGATTGAGCGGTTGTCTCTGCCCCAGCTTTTGGGGACATGAAAGGAGCCTCGTTTGGGCGTTCCCTGAGCGGAGTTCTTCTTGCAAAAATCCTTTCTACACAGAATAATTTCTGACATGAATATTATTAGCCTTAGGAGATCTTTGGACAAGGGATTCATTCTGCTAGTTTTTGCAACCATATGTGTACATGTGTTCTAGCTTCCATAACGTCTAATAGAGGGACAGATGTATTATTATTATAAAATAAAAATATATCATTAGCCTTACAGTCGAAGACTGGAATAAAATTAACAGTTCAAGAATTAAACAAGGACCCAAGAACTCTTAAGGTAATGTCTAAGTATATAGGTAGTTCCTAGTAAAGTTGTAGAGGAGTTAGTTGCTGCTGCTAAATACTATCATGTCAATTCCAACTTATAATGACCGTTTACCAGAGTTTTCTAGATAGAGGGTACAGTACTCAGAAGTAGTTTACTGTTCTCTTCTTCATGGGGCGTTTTGGGACTGTCTTTTCCCCACTTCCCAGGAAGAATGGTCGAAAGTCAAGTTTCCAACCTCTGCCTTCACAGGCAGGTATCCAACTTAATAATCTCAAAGAAATATATTTGGAAATAATAGACGCTTCAGATTTTTGGCTGAGGTTTTATTATATGTTTGCTTAGGATAACACTAGTGAAGTACTATAGGAAACTTTCCTAATGCTGTGGCGGTCAGGATCTACTGTGGGAGTCAAAGCACAAACCTCTCCTTAGGCTAGAGATGGAGCCTGTCATATGTATGATTCAGATACAATGCACAACATGTTTTTTCTAGGGAGAGATGGCTCTTGATGCTACATGGTGTGAGCTCTTGATTTGCTTGACAACTAGAAACAGCAGCCCAGCTGTGTGCCACAGCTCTCTTACAGTATATCTGGCAAGCATTTGAGAGAGAAGGCTGTTTTTGTCTCTCTTGTCAGGTCATAAATATTGTACTTCCCCTTAAATCTGTTATTAGACTGCCACACATGGAGTTGAAGAGTTGAAAGTCCTCTTCTTACAAGAAAAAAGTGATCTGAAAAGACATAACTGTGGTCCCTGAAAAGATTTTGCTTTGTCATATGTGCTGGTAACATCCATGTTCATGAGTTGATTAAGGCAACATCAAGCTAAAGTAATATTGGTGTTGACTAGGAAAGGTTGGGTGGAAAAACCAGTTATGGGTTCATCCCTACTTATCATGCTTGTATAGTGGCAAGGTTCAGCTTGCTTTGTCATTTCACCCATACCTCCTGGCATACCTGATAAAGTGACTCATTGCGAAGTAGATCAAGAAAAACGCTGGGCTTGGTTCTAGGAGATCTAATTGCCGACCTGTAACTTTTTAATTTGGAATGTTTACAATATTCTTTTTGGGGAAATTATGTATTAACTGCCATATATACTCAAGCATAAACTGAACGGAATATAAGCCAAGGTACCTAATTTTGACCTAAAAAACCAGGAAAATAGATTGACCCGAGTATAAGCCAAGGGTAGGAAATGCAGCAGCTGCTAGTGAGTTTCAATCAAAATACATGAAAATATGGTAAAATTAATTAAATTGTTGGCAGATCTCAATCTGGCATGATCTTGGGACACTAGTGGTCATTGACCCAAGTATAAGCCATGTCCCCTTTTTGGAACTCATTTGGGGGGGGGGGCTGAAAAACTCAGCTTATAGTCGAGTATATATGGTAACTACTTGTGAGATTTATTTGTTGAATTGTCATCTTAATCCAGAGCAGTGGTCCCCAATGTGGGGCACATGCCCCACAGGGGGGCTTCAATGGCCAGAAACCTAAGTCAGTACATTGGAGCCCTGGTGGTGCAGTGGTTAAACTACTGCACTGCAACCAAAAGGTTGTGAGTTTGATCCTGACCAGGGATCAAGGTTGACTCAGCCTCCCATCCTTCCAAGGTCGGTAAAACAAGGACCCAGCATGTTGGGACAAAATGCTAATTAACCTGTGAGCCGCCCAGAGAGTGCACTAAGCTCTGTCTGCATCTGCAGAAATTTCTGTGGTCATGTGGCGAGCATGACTAGGCGTTGCAGCACACGGAACAATGTTACCTTTCCCCTACTGAAGCAGTATCTATCTACTTGCAATTTCTTGCTTTTGAACGGCTAGGTTGGCAGGAGCTGGGAAAGATGATGGATACTCACTCTGTTGTCCAGCACCTGGGTCTCAAACTGCTGACATGCCAACCTTCCAGTCAAGCTCAGTGTCTTAACCACTAAGCCACCACCGCCCTGACATTTGTGAAGTAGGGTTTAATAAAATAGCTACAGATGTATAAGGATTCCCTGAGTACATACATCGAGTGTGATGTTGCAGCTGTCTGGACATTGGTTAATTGCCATAGAAAGAGTTTGAATGAATGCTACTCCTGACAACTCTATAATTTGGATAAAAGTAAATTACACTATAAAGTAATTACCATACTTTATCTTTCCAGTTCTTATAACAGTAGATGGATCCATATTACAGCCTTCTCATTATAGGCAATTGCGAATGAAAACTGGGTCTCAGAAATAGTGGGCCAAGTTCACAACTGAGACATGATTAGAACTACAGTAAAACCCTGACTTACATATGCCTCGAGTTACATAAAATTCGACTTACATAATGATTTTGTGCTAAAACCATGTCCCAATTTGCACGATTTCCTATGGGTTTGCTTCAAGTTACATAAAGATTCTTTTCCCTATGGGTTTGCTTTGAGTTACGTAAAAAATAATTTTTCCTATTTGTTTGTTTTTCGAGTTACATAAAGGAACCGATTTAAGCAAAATCCTACAGAACAGACTTTTTTCCGTAAGAAGGGGTTTTACTGAAGTTATTTGCAGTGGAAATGCACTAGTAGCATCTTTGGTTCAATATGAGTTAAGCATGGCCTTTCTTCTTGTGGTAGTTTGCTTTGTCAGTTGTTGGCTGAGTTATTTGTCTTTAGGCCAGTGTTTCCCAACCTTTGGTTTTTGGACTTCAATTCCCAGAAGCCTAAGTCTAACATTGACTGATAAGGGCTTCTGGGAATTGCTGACCCCTGCACAAGTTTGCTGACTTCTGCACTAGAGGAAGGATGAGAGAAGCACAATGCAGCATAGTTACATAAGAACATAAGAACAGCCTTGCTGGAACAGGCCACAGCCCATCCAGTCCAGCATTCTGTCTCACACAGTGTCTCACCATTTGCTTCAGGGTACAGTGATACCTCATACAACGTCCAAACTTGGTTCCACAAGTTTGGACTTTATACAGATTTGGACTTTGTATGAGGCATGCAAAATCCTAGCCGTGATGCCTCATACAACGTCCAAATCCTTGCTGCGATGCCTCGTACAACGTCATTTCCATAGAGATACATTGTACTGTAACAGCACAGACTTCAGGGCAAAGTCAAGGAAACTGACAGAACTTTAAGAAATCATTGTCTAAAGGCTAAAAACATTACAAAAACATGTCAAACAACCCTGATTTTAGGGGACAAACCAACCTGGGGAAAAACCCCAATGCCTCATACAAAGTTGCAGCAACTTTGTATGAGGCAACTTTTTTCAAGTAATTAGGCAATGTTGTATAAATTTGATGTTGTACAAAGCGGACTTTGTATGAAGTATTACTGTATTCCCAAGGAGATGCCTTCATCTGCTTAGGATTCCCTGGAAATGGCATTGAGAGATATCCTGCCTATCTTTCCAACCCGGAAGTTGTCCTTAAGTATCCATAATTATAACCATTGATACCCTTGTCCTCCATGAACCTGTCTAATCCTTTCTTAAAGCTGTCAAGACTGACAACTGTCACCACGTCTTCTGGCAGGGAGTTCCATAGACCAGTGATCCTCTAAGTAAAAAAGTACTTTCTCTTATTTGTTTGAGAACTAGTACCCAAAAGTTTCATGGAGTGCCCCCTAGTTCTAGTGTTATGCGATAGGGAAAACAGTTTTTCCTTATCTACTTTGTCCACACCGTGCATGATTTTATAAACTTCAACCAGGTCACCTCTTAGACGCCATTGTTCAAGAGTGAAGAGGCCCAACCGTTGCAGCCTCAGATGGTAAGGAAGGTGTTCCAGTCCCCTAATCATTCTGGTTGCCCTCCTCTGCACTTTTTCCAGCTCCATAATATCCTTCTGGAGGTATGGCGACCTAAGTTCTTTCTTAGAGATTGAAATCAAACACATAGGAAATTCCCACATGGATCTTTAGCCCTCTGCAAGACAATATTTAGTGAGTGGTTGGTCTATGTTATCTCAAGACATTATGTGCTTGCATACTTCTACACCAGCTCTGCCTTTAATTGGTTGTTTGCTTGGTGGCCAGCCTGGGTGATTGCTTTTTAACATATGGAAAGTTATGACATTTCTTTGTTCTCATGACATAGGCCTTGCTGGGATATTTTTCGTTATTTCATGTCTAGATCAAAGTTTGGACTGCCAAAATGAAGCTACTTTCTTGACTTTGTCATTGGCCAAAAACAAACCTTTATTGGTACGTTTCTGGTAGTAAATGGCAGACCAGTTAATGAGCTGGATTCTGTGTATCTCCACATTCACACAACGTGTTGTCTGCCAACAGCTCAAACTTGAGCATGTTTTTCTTGCATTTAGGGACTCCAACCTTCAGCCTATTCAGGCTGGGTTATGTTGGGTTATGTTTAAATCTAATCAATCCAGCATTGCTGCTTACTGAAACATGTTTCTCCCCAGGATAGTAAACACTTTGAAACTTCTTTTCAAAACTATGTTGGAAGACTTTTCACTACATGAAAAGCCTTTCGTTGAAATATCACACAAAGAAAATTACTGGGGCAGGCTGGTTGGTTAAGATTTGTGAGTGCTTAAGCTGAGCAAACAGGACGTGGTGTGACTGTATAAATAAACTGGATTCACCAGTCATCTAAAATAACACAAAACATGTGGGGTCTCCAAGGGCCACTGCTTTTAGGAGTGCTATGCTAGTGACATGTCTGCAACAAAGGTGAGAATTTATCTTTGATTGTTAGGAACTGACCGGTTGACTTGTTGTAAGTTTCCTTGCCCTTACTCTGTTGGTATTACTGTATTTAACTTAGCAGGTGCAAACTTCTAAGAATAGTTTCCCTCAGCAAGACCCTTGAAAGAGATTTTCATATGAAGATAAGTGTGAAAATTTGCTAAGGCTTCAAGATCTCAAAGGGAAAAATGGGAAGAATCTTCTGTGGCATTCAGAACTATCTGTATTGAAGGCTTCAACCATTACTGGACTTCTGTTGTAGTGGGAGCTGCTAAGAAAGTAATTTATAGCTGCAGTCCTACAAAATATGTACATATCCACTACAGTATTGAACTAAATGGAAGTTGCCTCTCCACAGACAAACACAGTCTCGGCATCTTTTTAGTGCTTTCCCTGTTGAATCCCTGTTCAGCTTTTGCTGAAATGAGAGCAGATTTGATAAATATCTTTCTAACCTTTGTGGGTAAATCTAACATATTGGCAACACAGATATACTTAGTGCAGAATAAGCACGCAGCGCCTATCAAAAACACTCTCCCTCACTAGATACTCATTTTTAGAATTCTCTCAGATCATGAAACAGGGATGGATCTGTCCATTATTATTGCTGCTACATTTAGTATATTTTGCATAATAAAGTAACATAAGGAAAATATGTCTTTGCCTGAATCAACTCAAAGGAGGAAAAGAAAAGCAAGGTTTGTAATATTGATTTTCCTTTATCTCCTATTAAGACATGACTGCAAATGGGAGTTGGAATTTCTAATTTATTTATTCACCAACCCATATTGATTCAATGGGCCTACTTTAGTACAATTTAACTATGCTGTGAAACAGGATTTTACCCACTAAGTTTAAAATGCAAAGACTCACTCCATTCCTAACCAGTATTGTAGAAAGATTAGAAGGTACCCTAGTCTTATGAAGTATTTGATGTTTTCTTCTAGTTCTAAAATCATATGTATAAGGAGTGTGGTTAAGATGAATATAGTAGTTCACACTTTGTTACCAGTCTCAATTTTGTGCGTGTGGAGGAAGGAATTAAGTAAAATGGTTCACTCTTACCTGCACTCTCAGTTTCAAGAATAAACATCCACATACATTATGAAAAATCCATGCAAAGGCATTTGCATTGTTAAGTCTTTTCTGAGAAGGGAGGTGAGATCCTGGTTCCATGACAACCTGATATTTTCACAAAAACTAAATGCAGAAACCTTTCTTGACTGGCAAGCAACACAGCATAAAGTCAGTGATTATATGTGTAGGACTGGTCTCTTTCCCACATGACAGCTGTTCTTCAGCTATTTTGAAGAAATTTGTTGCCTGTATTCTGTTTAAATCTGGGTACAGTGGAACCTCATACAACAATTGCCCCAAATAGCTACGAAATTGCATAACAATTAGGTTTTGGAAAAAAAAATGGCATCCCGCATAACAATTTTCCCTATGGAAAAAAACCTACAACAATTTTTCAATGGGAAAAACTACTTAATTTGGAGAAAAAAATCATTGTACGATGCATCCCATAGGGAAAATCGCTATACGATGCATGTATCATATAGCAATTGTTTCGTACAACAACGAGCCCAGTGGAACGGATTAAAATTGTTGTATAAGGTACCACTGTATTTAAAAATAATAATTGTATCTATTATATTTAGTGGATTTTGTATTTTTAAAAAGCATCTTATTTGATTGAGATTTCCTGGCTCTTACTAATTAGTGATCTCTAAAGAGCTTTATGGCCAGTTGGCAGTAAGATGTCTGGAGGATTTTCAATTGTTTATATTTCCTATTTGTCTTGGGAGTAACCTGAGCATGTTTCTCTCTCAGTCAGCCCAGAAAATTGATCCTTGCCAGTTAATTTTTCCAATATAATTCACAAAAATGGTTCTCCTGGTGGGCATATGACACAGTGAAGGAAATAACATGCCTTCTTACAGTTCTGCTCCATACTGAGTTCTCTATGCAGGTTAATGATTTTTCTAAAACCAATTTTCAGCAGCAAAAATAATTGAGACAAATGTGGACTTGCTAGTGATTCCTATTGTTTTTACTGTATGGTTCAAAATTTGATTGAAGTGTCATGGTATTCATCCAGCTTTTTCTGAAAGAGACACCCATTGAAATAATATGTATGTCAGGCAGTTAAAATGAGTTCAAATTAACTGTGTGTTAATCTAGTGGTGCACTCTTGATGAAGCTTGCATGTTCTAAAGACAGAGTAAAACTGGTTGTGTTAAATACTGTGGTTGGAGCCATAAAGGTGTAGTGAGGATAGGTTTAGCCTGATTTCTTATTAAATGCACATAATGCAAACTGTAAGGGTGATCCTAACTTTTGCAGGAACT
Source organism: Bradypodion pumilum (assembly GCA_035047305.1). Taxonomy (NCBI): domain Eukaryota; kingdom Metazoa; phylum Chordata; class Lepidosauria; order Squamata; family Chamaeleonidae; genus Bradypodion; species Bradypodion pumilum. Next base: position 280,481,564 of record JAWDJD010000002.1, on the reverse strand, counting down.
GAATTGTAGCTTCCCACAGTTCCCTGCTGAGCTTGTTCGATTGGCGGTAAACTTGTTTTCCTGTTTTCATTTCATGATGCTTCTATTGTTTGGCCTTACAAAGGCCAAACTAGGTACAACATTTGGTCCTGGTTGCTTTCTAGAGCTAATCTGCCCACCAGGATGGCTGCATTAAGAAATCGCAGTAGGGCAAAGATGCTTTCCTGGCTGTTCTCTGTGCGAACTGCTCTTTTATTTCAATAGTCTGTGCTTTCAAGATACCAGCTGGATTCTCATTAGTAGCTGTTCAACCTGAGAAGGGTTCCCAGAACTTGAATGTTCGGGAGAAAAACAGGCTAAATACCTTTTTACTTGCCACTCTCTCAGTCACTATGATTACATGGCGATGGGCAGGTTATTCATGTGTTTTATTTAATATGGCCTATTTACCATGATGACATATCACCTCCTTCAAAACCGATTTCCAGCTTCTACCTTTTGTCTGGCACTAATTAGCTGCAGAAGGAGATGTTAAATCTTGTGCATGAATGGAAGGGAAGTCAGTGCTGTGATTGCATTGAAGATGAGTTAACTGCTGTGACTGTTGCAGTTTTTGAGCATATTCCAACTAAGGCGATGGCACATGCTGTCTCCTAGTCAACTGATCTTTTCTCTTCCCATGCTGTGCTCACTATTTCCACTTTGCACCTATTTCTTTGCTAACGCTGGTATTCTAAGGGAATTACAACAGTATTGGAAATCAGCTGCTTCCTTTAGCATATCTCATGGTATATCTTAGTAGAAAGCATGACACTATTTAGGGTCGAAACCCCTGTCTGTCTTTATCCAACTTAGCTAATGTGATGGGAATTGCAATCTAGAAAATGTGGGGCAATATCTGACTGTGATGGCTTAGTGGTTAAGATGCTGAACTTGACGACTGGAAGGTCAGGAGGTCAGCAGTTCAAGACCCGAGTACTGCATGATGAAGTGAGCTCCTGTCTTTGCCCCAGCTCCTGCCAACCTAGCAGTTTGAAGGCAAGAAATTGCAAGTAGATAAATAGGTACCACTTCGGTGAGAAAGTAAACAGTGTTCCGTACACTCCGGTGTCTAGGCATGCCTGCCACATGTCCATGGAAACGTCTGCAGACACAGACAGCGCAGGCTCTTTGGCTATAAACAGAGATAACTGAACCCTAGAGTTGGATATGACTGGATTTCGATCAAAGGTGACCTTTACCTTTGACTAAAACTACTTTGAGGCAAAAATAAACTATTATACAGGTGAAACTCGGAAAATTAGAATATTGTGCAAATGTTCATTCATTTCACTTAAAAGGTGAAACAAATATATGAGATAGACTATATGCAAAGTGAGAGATGTCATGCCTTAATTCGTTATAACTGTGATGGTAATGGCGTACAGTGTACATGAGATTATGTGATGATTATGGGGTACATGGGGTTGGGGTTTTCATAAGCTGTAAGCCATAAGCATCAATATTATAATAAAGTAAGGCTTGAACTATCTCGCTTTGCATGCAATGAGTCTATCTCATATATTTGATATTTGTTTCACCTTTTAAGTTGCATTACTGAACTGAATGAACATTTGCATGATATTCTAATTTTCCAAGTTTCACCTGTACAAACATTTTCCATTTCTACACAGGGTAATGGCTGGTTAACTGCTACCTAAGAAAGTTAGGCAACCTACATTTGTTTTTATTTGGAGTATTATTTTATTGCCAGGATAAATACTTCATAAATACTGAGCACTGAACCCTAGATTCAGATACAACTGGCTTTCAAGCAAGGGCAATCTTTACCTTTACGTAAATGTGGGGCAAACTAAATATTCCCCATTGGTATTCATGAAATTAACCTTGGTGGTCTGCTTCCAGAAAGTAGCCTGCTCTGAGCAGTGTTGGCTAAGAAGACCTTGATTCTGAACAGCTATGATTATCACTGCTCACCCAGAGGAATGATTATACTTAATGAGTTAGTGGAAATTGCTGTCATCCCTCCCCCTCACCAAGGCAGCAGCTTCTGTACAGCTGCTTGCCTACATGTGTGGAGTAATTACAGGGGGAGATGGAGAAAGCTTGGCACATAAATGCCAACACAATCTCACTTCCTCTCTTATTGTGACTCATCCTGATACCTTCCCATTGTGACACTGATAGAGGAGTCTTACTACCTCTAGTAGTGCCTTCTGAAAATTTGCATAGGAAGCACATCAGAAATCTGCACCAAGGAAAGAGACAAATTCACCAAACCAGACATCGTAGTTCATAACTGTCTTTGAATTTCATTGGAAGGAAATCAGAGTGGGAAAGTGGAATGAACCTGTAATTGAAGCACTCGACAGGAACGGTTCATGTCCTTTTAAAACTTATAAGTGTACCCGTGCTGTTATTGGAAACTACAGCACAGTTTGGTCTTATAAGCAAAGCATTTTCATGTTGGAGAGTTGGTGGGCTGCTTCATCTAGGTCTTTTTAGAGAGATTACAGGAAATCCTCTGCCTCCACCCCTTAAATTTTATTTTCCTTGGATAGCTTGAATTCCTTATCATGACTTGCTGAGCTTCAGATGTGGTAAATGTCATCTGAAGCAGAACAGCACATTGCCTTATTATCTCAAAGTCCAGAGGGATGAGGAGAGATTCTTGTTCAAATGAAAACCAAATTAGCATGGGGGGTGGCTGTTAGCATCCTGACAGCTAAGAGGAAGATATGCTAATTGACAGAGGATTGCTACGGCTCCACATCCTCCTTTTATGCCACTTTGTATATGTCACGCTGAGTGATCACTCCTGTTTGCCTCTGGCTGAAACAAGTAGAAGGTACTGAATGAATGTAATTACTGGCTGTGGATGACTATGGTGCAAAAATATCATTGTATACTTGAAATGCTGTTCTATGTTTTACCATGTATTGCTTTGTGAATGTGTGCTTAGAAGTCTGCTTGCTAATGAGTTTTCATTTCGTGGAAGTGATATCTACCTGTGTGCTAGAATGCTAGCCAGACAACTGATGAACATGCTAGCAGTTAGCAGGTATTTTCAGGATGGGGAGCAACCGATTCTTCATCACTTCAGTAAAACCATTCAATATCACAGTAATTCAAGTCTACGTACCAACCACTGGTGCAGATGAAGCCACAAGGGGACGTTTAAAGCAAAAATGACCATGATAAGGGACAAAAATGGCAAGGAGTTAGCTGATGCAGAAGAGATAAAGAAAAGATGGCAAGAGTACACAGAGAAACTATACAAAAAGGACCTCAACACCCCTGATAATCACAATGATGAGAACATTGAACTTGAACCAGACATCTTCGAGAGTGAAGTCAGAAGGGCCATAAAAAGCACTGCAAACAACAAAACTAGTGAAGATGATGGTATCCTAGATGAATTTTTCAAACCCCTAAAAGATGATGGAATCAAATTGTTGCAGTGGAAAACAAAATAACGGCCACAGGATTGGAAAAGATCAGTATATGTTCCAATCCCAAAAAAGGGTAATGCCAAATAATGTTAAAATTATTGAACAATTGCACTCATCACAAATGCTAGCAAGGTTATGCTCAAGATAATACAGGATAGACTGCAGCAGCATGTGTTGAGAGAATTACAAGAGGTGCAGGCTACGTTCCGAAGAGGCAGGGGGACTAGAGACCACATTGCCAACATACTTTGGATCATGGAGAAAACAAAGGAATATAAGAAACAAGTCGTCTACTGTTTCATTGACTACACCAAGGCCTTTGACTGTGTGGACAAACAACGAAATGTGGCAAGTAATTAAAGAGATGGGAATACCAGAACACCTCATATTCCTCCTGAGAAATCTGTACATGAGTCAAGAAGCAACAGTTAGGACAGAGCATGGAATGACAGAGTGGTTTGGAATAGGAAAAAGAGTAAGACAAGGCTGCATTTTATCACCCTGCTTATTCAACTTATACACAGAGCACATAATGTGCGATGCAGGGATGGAGGAATCACAATTTGGGATCAAATTGTTGGGAGAAAAATCAACAATTTGAGATACGCAGATGATACCACCGTAATGGCAGAAAGTGAGGAAGATCTAAAGAAGCTTCTGATTAGGTTGAAAGAAGAGAGTGTAAAAGCTGGCTTGAGACTCAACATCAAGAAAACCAAAATAATGACAACAGGCCCTATCAGTCCTTGGAAAATAGATGGGGAAGAAGTAGAAGCAGTGATAGATTTTACATTCTTAGGATCCAAGATCACTGCAGATGGAGATTGCAGCCATGAAATAAAAAGACGACAGATTCTGGGGAGACAAGCTATGAGAAAGCTGGGGAACATAGTTAAAAGTAGAGGCATCACATTGGAAACAAAAATTCACATAGTCAAAGCAATGGTATTCCCGGTGATAATGTATGGTTGTGAGAGCTGGATCATTAGGAAAGCTGAGCGCAGAAGAATAGATGCCTTTGAAATGTGGTGTTGGAGGAGAGTTTTGAGAGTCCCCTGGACAGCGAGGAGAACAAATAGGTCAATCTTAGAAGAAATCAACCCTGACTGCTCCTTAGAAGGTCAAATAGTAAAGATGAAGCTGAAGTACTTTGGACATCAAATGAGAAGGGAGGATTCACTTGAGAAGGCCTTGATGCTGGGAAAGGTGGAGGGCAAAAGAAGAAGGGGGAGGCCAAAAATGAGATGGCTGGATGGTATTGTAGACGCAGTGGGCATAGAGCTGGACAGGTTGAGGAGGATGGGGGAGGACAGAGGTGCCTGGAGGGTGGTCGTCCATGGGGTCGCGAAGGGTCGGAATCGACTGTGCGACTGAACAACAACTAGGTCCAGGAGATGTTGCTTCAATTGGAAGTTTCCTGGTGGCTACTCTCTGTATCTCTTTGAATATATAATGCAGATCCTCTCTAAGTGAGAGAGGAAAGGAGAGGTCCATCTGTATTCACAAAGTGGTGATATCTAAATGGGAAACTTTATTGGGAGCACAGTGCCTATAAAAAAGTGTCATTTTGTTTGTTTTATTTATATGACACCTTTCCCCCAGGACTGGGAGCTCTGTGAAGTGGCTTACAGTAACGTTTTGAAAAGATTAGAAAATAAAATGAAATAATGTTGCAAACATTAAACTAGAGTTAAATTCCAAGATTAAAATACAGCTGAATCGAAACAGTTTAAATGTTTTTCATTGAAGTACTGGCACACCTTAGAAAAGAGAAAATCAGAACATCAGACAACATCTTGCGAGGTTCAAGGATGTTACTTGCTGAAGAGCTCTTTAAATAAACAGACCAGAGAGCCTAGGAGTAGCCACAAAGAAGGCCCTTTTTCTAGTCCGTACTAAAAAGGCTTCTGGCAGGACTGTGAAAAGGGCCTTTACAACCAATTTGAAAACATAGGTGGGCTTGTCAGGGAAGCCTAGATTCAAATTGTATGGGGCTTTATAGGTCCTACCCAGCTGTTGTATAAAGAGAGTTATATGTTTTCATACCTAGCCATAATTAGTGGTCTAGCTACACTGTTTTGAATCAGCTGATATTTCCAAACAATCTTTAAAAGCAGCTCCACTCAGAGTATGTTACAGCAGTTGAGTTTGGATGCAACTGATGTTTGCATCCTTGTAGCCAATTCAGAGATCTCTGTCAACATGCACAACTGCCACACCATCTTTAACTGCGCCAGTGCAGCCCTGGCCACTGTTGAGACCTGAGCATCCAGGCTCGGGGATGAATTGTTAATACAAACTATAATTCATGATAAAAAATGAAAATCTCAAGTATAGCCAAGCATCATGGCTATATTGCAGTAACTGGGGAAGAGTAGGTTAATAATAATACAGTAATTATGTACTATTAAGTCAGTTCTGACTTAGTGACGTTTTTCTGGATTGTATAGGTACAGAATATTCCAAAGTGGTTTAGCATTCTCTTCTTCCTAAACCTACAGAGATTGGTTGTACTACAGGGATATACACTGGGAAATTTGAACTCCCAACCAGATAAATAACTCATTGAGCAATCCAGCCATTATTTAGCTATGCATGATACATTTGTTTGTTATCCATAACCCCAGGTCTTTAGATGATGCATAGTTGAATCATTTAAAATGTTAATATGCACTGTAAATTTTAAAATATAGATTCTATAGTACAATTTTAATATACAAGCCAAAACTAGAATGGAGAAAAATTACTTAATCATGTAAAGTTTAAATAATGCAACTTGTAAAGGGTAAGACATTCCATCTGTCATATAAAACCAGAAGGTCAAGAATTAATATTGAAATTTAAAAGTTAACAAAAACATTAAGACATTTAAAGGTTTAGGAGAACAAAAAAGGATTTGATGGGTACAACAAAGGATGTTAGTAAAAGTCTTAGGTGAGCTACTTTAGGATAGCAATAACAATTATAGAAAGTCTGGCCAGGTTATACTGCTTAGTGCAGTCTTTGGACGGTTCACAAGATAATAAGCATTTTGCTCTCAACATCCTGGGTACTCATTTTACCGGCCTCAAAAGGATAGAAGGCTGAGTTATCGTTGATCCTGGTCAGGATTGAACTCACAATGTTTGGGCTGTGGAACAGAAGTTTAATCACTGCACCACCAGGGCTCATTTTATAGTTCTTGCATTACAAATCCCATAATTTTTTTCTGGGGGTTCTTCCTGACTTATACTGTATATACATTACAGGCACCTAAATGTGGCTCACCTGTGAGAAAAGAGCGAAACTGTAACACTTTGAGTCATAGCTAGGCTTTGCTCAGCCTACTTTCCTCTTCAGAAGGAAAGCATCTGGCTAGCACTGAGGCAGGACTGAGAAGCTTGGGTGGAACTAGGCCCTACGTAAGCCTCAAAGCCTTCCAGTTTTGGTCTTTTCTGCCACATGATCTGCATTTAGGTGTCTTGGAGGTGTGTTTGTAAGTCTGATAAGAGTCCCAGAATGGGGAATTATGGGATTTGTAGTCCAAAAAATTGTAAAGGTAAATGTTACTCTTGCTCGAAAGCCAGTCATATCCAACTCTAGGGTTCAGTGCTCATCTCTGTTTCAAAGCCGAAGAACCAACACTGTCTGTTTCTGCAGACGTTTCTGTGGTCATGTGGCAGGCATGACTAGACACCGGAGTGCGCAGAACGTTGTTTACCTTCCCACTGAAGTGGTCCCTGTTTATCTACTTGCAATTTCTTGCTTTCGAACTGCTAGGTTGGCAGGAGCTGGGACAAAGAAGGGATCTCATTCCGTCCTGCAGTACTCGGGAATGGAACTGCTGACCAGCAGTCTGTATCTTAGCCACTTCAGCCACTGCAGTCAGAAATTGAAATTGAAAAATCCCATCTCTATTTCCCCCCCCCCCCTCATTTCAAGTAGGTCCAGCTAGGCAAAGCAACATGGCTTGTGCTATGGTAATTAATTCCATGTTTGGGGTGTGTGTGTGCAAATGGGATGACAGGGTCACAGTGGGGTTGGGTATATACCTGTGAGATCACAGGATGCTCTGAACAAGCTACTTGTGTTATGTAACAGCTGTGTCGGATCAGAGATAATTGCAACACATAGATATTAGTATTGTCCTGGGCAGTATAACCCCATTTACATCCTCCTAAGTAGAAATTTCATTACAGGGATAAATGAAGGGTGTTTTCTATGCCTGTCTGTTGTCAAAATTAGATCTGGTCTTCAGCAGTAATACAGTTCCTCTTTAGAGTAAAGGCTGATCTCTCTGAAAGGGCAAAAGGGACAGCGGTAAATAGCAATCAGTTCATTTGAGCCATTGAAATAAAGAAGGTAAAATTCTGACTCAGAATCCAACAGTTGAGACACTGGAACGCCTTGCCTTGTGGAACTTGGGAACTACCCAAGTACAACTGGCATTTCAGGTCTAAAAGGTTAGTCCCTTTTTACATGAGCAGCCCCTTTCCTGTAACATTTTTGAGCGCTATAATCCTGCGGCTCATAAGGAGATAAACGAAAGCTTCGGTTCAGTTTCCGATAAAGATGTCATTGTTCAGGTATGGAGTGGAGGGATGCTTAACTCCTTCTTTGTGCATCCTAGTAGCGTAGTGTTGCGGTTGAGCCAGAAAACCTGAGGATCTGGTTTCAGTTCAGTATATCAAAGGAAGAATTGGAAGCCAGGATACTATCAGAGTAATTACAGTTCTGGTAGGTGGGTGGTGACATAGAAGCAATTCCATATTACTGCTGTTGTTTAACTCTTAGATATGTTGTGTTCCTCAAGCCTGGAATAATTTGAAGACAGCCAAATACCTGTTGGTGTTGTTTTCCTGCTCTCTTCTTCTTTGCAGTTTGGTCGCTGCGCTGCTTTAGTGTGTCTTTCAGCCTTAGAAATGTATTAGCTGGATTTTCTGTTCCTTTTTCAAATACAGTACCAGAAATGGCTAAGCTCTTCTGCTTCAAAACAGGTTCTTCCCAAGCGTTGAGGCCATGCCTTGTGGAATTAGACCAGGGGTGTCCAAACTACGGTCCATGGGCCAGATCCAGCCCCTGACGCCAATTCATCTGGTCCATGAAGCCCTTGTCGCTCCCAGAAGTGGAAGTAAAACATGTCCGGACGGGCGTGTTTTACTTCCACTTCCAGGAGCGATGAGGGTTTTGCAGGCAGGATGAATTGGTGTCAGGGGCTGGATCCGGCCCACAGGTCATAGTGACTGACCCCCTGAACCATGCATACCTGTCAAGTATCCCGTATTGGCCGGGATTTCCCATAATTTAGCACCGCTTTTCCTCCTTTCCCGCCCGGAGCCACCGCCATCCCGCAATTTGACAGCAGGGAAAAAATAGTTATTGCACATCCCCTTCTGCTCAGGTCCCTTCTATGCATGCGCAGAAGGGTTCTACACATGCACAGAATGGTTCTATGCATGCACAGAAGGGTTCTGCACAGAAGGGGATGCATAGAAGTCTTCTGCGCATGCGTAGAAGGGACCAGCGCAGAACCGTTCTGAGCTGGTCCCTTCTGTGAATGTGTAGAAGCCTTTTACGCATGCATAGAAGGGATCTGCGCAGAACGGTTCTGCGCAGGTCCCTTCTGCGCATGTGTAGAAGCCTTCTACGCATGCCTAGAAGGGACCTGCGCAGAACGGTTTTGCGCAGGTCCCGTATTGTCCGAAGCTGCGTTTGACAGGTATGGAACCATGTGACCGGCCCACAGCCCAAAAAAGTTTGGCCCACGGCCCAAAAAGTCCCCAACACTTTTGAATGGCCTTTTCCTGACAATCCTCTTCAGGCTGTGGTCATCCCTGCTGCTTGTGCACCTTTTTCTTCCACGCTTTTCCCTTTCACATAACTTTCTATTCATGTGCTTTGATACAGCACATTGGGAACATCCAGTTTCTTTTGCAGTTACCTTTTGGGGCTTATGGAGGGTGTCAATGATGGTTTTCTGTACAACTGGCAGGTCAGCAGTCTTTCCCAGGATTGCGATTCCTACTGAACCAGCCTGAGAGACCATTTAAAGGCTCAGGAACCCTTTGCAGGAGTTATGGATTCATTAGCTGATTAGAGTGGGACTCTTTAAGCCTAGAATATGGAACCTTTTCTCACTATTCTAATGTTCTGAGGTTGTGAATTTGGGGTTTTCATAAGCTGCACCCCATAATCATCACAATTATAATGAAGTAAGGCTTGACATATCTCGCTTTGCATGTAATGAGTCTATCTCATATATTTGTTTCACCTTTAAAGATGCATTACTGAAATGAATGGACATTTGCACGATATTCTAATTTTTTTAGTTTCACCTGTATATAAGCAGCTGGCAGTTTGAGAGTAGGTAAACTGTTAACTCAGGGTGGGCAACGCCCACCCTGGCCATCCCCTGGCTACAGCCCTGCCTGGAAGTGGGGAAAACATGTCGCTAAATGTGTTTTGCGCGGTGCACATTTTACTTCTGCTTCCAGGTGGGCAGAATCACGTGACTGACCTGATCAGCTGCCCAGAAGGCATCATCGAGAAAGCCTGATCTTTTCTCTTAACCTGGTATTCTGTTGTTTCCCTTTAACAACCAGAATCTGTATCCAACATATATGGGCTGGTCCAGCAATAAATGCCATGGCTCACCAATCATCTCTTCGAACTCACTTGTATGTTGGTTTACTACCATAAAGGCATGGTTCTGCTTAGTTGGATAATTTGAGCCAATGCTGATTTCCGGAACCATTCTTATGGACTTTTTGACATTAAAAAGAGAGTGCCTTGAGCAGGTTCAGAATGCCTTTCTTTTACTCTGCCAAGTTAACTGCAATCAACTATAACTTTTATGAAATTAGAAGCAACAGCTTTTAGAATATGGGTGTGTACCAGTATGTCTTGTTTTTAGAAAATGGTTCATTAATGATGGCATTAATTTGGATGCAGGGTTTCTGTTGCCAGTTTGATTAAGCAAGAACCATTTGCTACAGGTTTTTTGTGTGGCTTCTGAAAGCTGCAGAATGCATTATGCAACATTCTGTAAACAGTGATGACCCTTTTTGGTGGGGAAACTTTGCATCTGCTGTAAGAAATGCTTTCCTTGGTATAGTAAGTGTTCCTATGATTTTTAGTGCTACCGTGTTTCCCCAAACATAAGACACTGTCTTATATTTTTTTAAAACTCCAAAATTAGCACAAGGTCTTATTTTCAGGGGATGTCTTATTTTTCCATGAAGAAGAATACCAGTCTCAATCGCGCTTCCCCACTCACAACCAAGGGAAGCGTCCCTTGGTTGCGAGTGGGGAAGCGCGATCGAGACTGGCCTCAGCTGTGAGGCGGCCGGCGTGGCCCATAAGAAGGCCTGCCGCGTCGAAGTCTCGATCCTGCTCTCACCAGGGGAAACGTCCCTTGGTTGTGAGCGGGGAGGCAATCGAGACTCGGATGCGGCAGGCTTTCTTATGGGCCACGCCGGCCGCCTTACAGCCAGGAGGTAAGGAGGTCTTATTTTTGGGTGGGGCCTTATATTTCAAAGGCAGGGAAAAAAGGGGGGTGTCCTATTATGGGAGGAGGTCCTATATTCGAGGAAACAGGGTATAATAGATTTTTTTGGTCTTAAATTGATTCTGAGCCATAAAAAAGCAGAGGTACCTGTGCTATAAAACAAATTCTAAAGTCAATACCTGCACCATTGATTTTTTTGGTCAGCTAAAATGTCATTAGAATCTGCAGGTATTTGAAATAATTAGACCTTTTTGTTCTGAACAATGTTACAAAGTTGGTAGTATGTCAGTTTCAAAAATGTATTTTCTAAGCTATTGCTACACCGGTGGGTATATTTTGTTCAAATTTGAAGCTCTAGAATTTTTAAAAAAATTCTGACATGATTTAGTTAGAATGATATAAGCCACTTTTTGGATATACCTGTACTGTGCATTCTCAATAGGCTCTAAACCAGTGGCGGCGAGCCTATGGCACACGTGCCAGAAGGGGCACTCAGAGCTGTCTCTGTGGGCATGTGTGCCATCGCCCCAGCACAGAGTTCACTCCACCCCTCTGCCCAACAGCCCAATGGGAGTGCTTCCCCCCTCCCCCAGCATAGAGTTTGCCCCACCCTAGAACGTGCCCCAGAGAAGCCTCGAACAAAGAGCTGGATGGAGTGGTTTCCGTCCGAAGCACGTCCTCCCAGACAAAACTTGCCCCGGAGAAGCGGAAGACAGCGGAACCCAGTGGACATGCCCCTGCGCTCCACCAGACCCTGTAGAGGCTGTAGGGACTCTGGCAAACACGGCCGCAATGGTCAGTGCTGCCTCCACCTCCACTGCCGCCATGATAAGTGATCTCTTGCGATTTCCAGCGGTCGGGCAGGAGGCGCAAGATGGAATTTTAGAGCTCAAAATGGCGCCACTCACATCTTGAGCTTTAAACACACCAGAAACCCCTTACATAAGTCTTTTTTTGTGTAAATTGGGATGTGATCTATGCAAAAAAAAAAACACACACTTATTGTTGTGTTCTGTAAAGCTGTATCAATGTAAACCTGATAAGGGGACGCGAGCTAGTGACCACCAGAGGGCAGTAGCGAGCGCCCAGCTCTCATGGCTCATATTCACCTGGTTCAGCAGCGCGGGAAGATTCCCCGCCACCTCTTCACCTGGTCAAGAAGGGCGTGACCTCCTACGACGTCACGCAGGCAGCAACCAATAGTCTGTCGACGAGCCACATTCAAATGTATAGCCAGCTGTATATATTGAGCTACCCATCCGCCATTACCACATGTTCCTCCGGATCATCATGCAATAAACCTGTGTTAAGCCAACCCTTCGGCTGTTTCATTGTCTTTGGTCCCTTACACTAAATTGGCGACGAAGGTGGGATATGGCAGCCCACGGGACCAAGACATGAGCCGGTTTCGAAATCAGGAAACCGGGCGACTGGGAGATCTTCGAGATGGACTTCCAGGCCACACTGATCGAGTCCGAAGTCACGGAAGAGGCGAAGAAAAGAGCCATCTTCACCAGGATGCTCGGACAAGAAACAAAAAGGACCTTGGTGGACCTGATTGCACCGAGGAGGGTGAGCGAATTCAAGGCCAAGGAACTCATGCAGATGCTGCGTGAGCACGTCCGGCCCGCCACGGCGATGTTTCCCGCTCGGAGTGCGTTCTGGAGGCGAGTCCAAGCGCCCGGGGAAACGGTCGCCGCATTCGTGGCGGCCCTGCGGCTGGCGGCCGGCCCGTGTAAATGGGAGAATGCCGAAATCACCCTCCGGGACTGTGTGCTGTGCGGCCTGAACGACGCCGAAACCCAGCGCACGTTAGTCGTGCTCAAAGGAGGAGATTGCAGCCTCCTCGGGACTCAATGGTTCCAGCCCCTGGGGTTGTTTATTGGGGGGGTGCACGCCGTTGGGATGCACGCCGTTGGGACTGATCCAATTCAGGAGGTGTGCGAGGCGCACCCCGAAGTTTTCAAAAAAGGACTGGGGAAATTCAAGGGGCCCCCAGTGACTTTCGACCTGGACCCGGAGGTCCGCCCAATTCGCCTAAAACCACGCCGGGTGCCGTTCGCACTCAAGGACAAGATAGAGGCGGAACTGGACAAGTTGGTGGGCCAGGGGATCCTTGTGCCTGTAGATTCTGCGGAGTGGGAAACTCCAATTGTAACCGCTCTAAAGGCCAATGGGGAGGTCCGCATATGCGCCGACTACAAGTGCACCATCAACAAGGCGATCCGCCCGAATGCATATCCGGTGCCGGTAGTCAGCCATCTGCTGGCCAGGTTACACGGGGGAAAGTGTTTCGCTAAGCTCGACTTAGCACAGGCCTACCAGCAGCTCACGGTGTCCCCTGCCGCAGCTGCTGCGCAGCCCATAGTCACCCATAAGGGGGCGTTCCAGGTGACGCGCCTCCAGTTCGGCGTGAATTCGGCGCCTGGAATTTTCCAGTCACTCGTGGAACGCCTCCTGAAGGGATTGGAGGGGGTGTTGCCTTATTTTGATGACGTGTTAATAACGGGGGGGGGGGAGTCGGGCTGAATTGGCCAAGAGGTTGGGGAAGGTCCTGACGATATTCGAAAAGGCGGGGCTGCGGTTGCGAAAGGACAAATGCGTCTTCTTCGCAACCGAGGTTGAGTTCCTAGGGTTTTGTGTGACTCCTGAGGGAATAAAACCATCCATGTCCAAAGTGGCAGCCATTAGGAAAGCCCCCCGCCCCACCTCCAAGCCCGAGTTGCAGTCGTTCCTAGGGCTGCTCAACTTTTACCACTCCTTCCTCCCCCGAAAGGCAGCGGTGGCTGAGCCGCTACACAAACTGCTAAAGAAAGACCAGGCATGGAAGTGGGGCAATGACCAAGAAAGGGCATTTAGCGAGCTAAAAAGCCTCCTGGCGTCCGACGCCATACTGACCCATTTCAACCCCAAACGCCCAGTAGTTCTGACCTGTGATGCATCTCCAGTGGGGGTGGGGGCGGTGCTGTGCCACGTGTTGGAAAACGGAAGGGAGGCCCCGATAGCATTTTACTCCAGGTCCCTGTCCCAAGCAGAGAGAAACTATGCACAGACGGACAGGGAGGCACTAGCGATAGTCGCGGGGACGAAAAAATTTCACGATTTTCTGTACGGCCGCCCCTTCACAATTGTAACAGACCACAAGCCCCTGCTAGGCATCTTTACCGGTGACAAGCCCACCCCACAGATCCTGTCTCCGAGGATGCTCAGGTGGGCCATTTTTCTCAACGCGTATCAGCACGCGTTGGTCTACCGGCCCGGAAAAGAGATCAGCCATGCGGACGCTCTATCTAGGTCTCCCCTTCCCCTAACGCCCAGCCAGGTGAGCAAGGGGGAGCGGGACCATCAGGTTCTCATGATAGAGGTGCTGGATTCGCCCCCCGTAGTGCCCGCCGACATTGCCAAGGCGACAGAGAAGGACAAAGTGTTAGCGACAGTCAGCTCCTGGCTGCAGAAAGGGTGGCCCGTGTCCTCCCCAGCGGAGGAGTTCGCTCCATTTTTCAGAAAAAAGCTAGAACTGTCCCTAGAGAGGGGGTGTCTCTTGTGGGGGCAGCGGGTGGTGATTCCCACTTCCCTTCGGCCGCGGGTGCTCAAACTGCTGCACGTCAGCCACCCCGGCATCGTGCGATCTAAGGCGCTGGCCCGGAGTTACTTCTGGTGGCCCCAGCTGGACGCCGACATCGAGCACATGGTCGGCACTTGTGAAAGTTGCCAATGCTCCAGACCAGAGGAGGCCCGCCTTCCCCACAGGGAATGGGACGCGGCTAAGGGGCCGTGGTCCCGGGTACACATTGATTTCGCGGGCCCGTTCAGAGGCACCCTGTTCCTCCTTGTAGTGGACGCTTTCTCCAAATGGTTGGAGGTTATCCCAGTCACAAGCACCTCCTCGGCCCAGACCATTAGGCATTTGCGGAGGCTCTTTTCCACGTTCGGCATACCCGACACCTTAATTAGTGACAACGCTAGTTGCTTCACGTCCTCCGAGTTTAGGGCATTCATGGAGATTAACGCCGTTCGGCATATCACCTCCGCCCCGTTCCACCCGGCCACCAACGGCCAAGTAGAGCGCCTCGTCCGCACCACGAAGGACGCGTTGCGGCGCATGGGCCCAGGGGATCTGAACCTACAAGTATGTCAGTTTCTGCTAGGATACAGGGTGACCCCGTTGGCGTCAGGATACTCCCCCGCAGAGCTCTTAATGCGCAGGAAACTGACCACCATCCTTACTAGGCTGGACCCCACGAGGGTAGAGGACAAAGGAAGGAACATCGGACTAGAGGCTACCAAGAGTTTCAGTGTAGGCGCCCCCGTGCATTGCAGGAATTACGCCAGCACGGGCCCAGCCTGGGTACCGGGCGTAGTTGTAGAGCAAACCGGCCCCGTGTCGTACCGCGTGGAAACCAGCACGGGGCTCCTGTGGAGGCGGCACGCGGACCAGCTCTGACGCAGGGTCTCCGATGAGCAGGGAACAGACCAAGCAGAGTATAAGTCAGCGTTAGGGTTCTCCCCCACCCGTTCAGCCCAAGGGGGAGGGGAGGGGGACCACGGGCCCCCACCAAGGGGGGAGGAGGATGTCCTCATAGATACCCTGGGGGATCTTTCCGAGGAGGAGGAACCCGACCCCATACATATCTCGCGGAAGGTCCCCACAAATGCGGGTACCCCCACTAAGTTAGATTTTGATTTCCAGAACGGGGGGGGGGGGTTTCGGAGTGGTCCCCCACCCGTCCAAGCGAGAAGAGGGGTTTTTCGTTAGCCCCGACGGCCCCCGGTCTGCCCACAATGGAGTTTTTCCCTTCCCCTAAGGCCGCCAGGCAGCGGCAAACCACTAACGAGTCTCCCTCTCCCATTTCAGGACAAGGGTCCAGGGAACAAAGAAGCAATAACGCCCCCGGGGGGGGCAGCCCTCTTCACGGCCCAAACGCACATGCAACAAGCCATCTTGGCTGAGAGACTTCGTCTCATCCTAGGGGGGAGGGATGTTGTGTTCTGTAAAGCTGTATCAATGTAAACCTGATAAGGGGACGCGAGCTAGTGACCACCAGAGGGCAGTAGCGAGCGCCCAGCTCTCATGGCTCATATTCACCTGGTTCAGCAGCGCGGGAAGATTCCCCGCCACCTCTTCACCTGGTCAAGAAGGGCGTGACCTCCTACGACGTCACGCAGGCAGCAACCAATAGTCTGTCGACGAGCCACATTCAAATGTATAGCCAGCTGTATATATTGAGCTACCCATCCGCCATTACCACATGTTCCTCCGGATCATCATGCAATAAACCTGTGTTAAGCCAACCCTTCGGCTGTTTCATTGTCTTTGGTCCCTTACACTAAACTTATGTAAATTGACTCTTACATAAATAGATGCGTACATAAGTTGGGGTTTTACTGTACTACACATATTGTTGTAGCATTACCAAATTATAAAATAAACCCTTACATTGATAGCAACTTAAACTGTGAGGACCTAGTGAATGATATAAGGGCTGGGCAGTGAACTGAAACCTTCCTTTTAGGAAACTGTCATGCTTCCTCTGCTTTAGAATTCTCACTACAAAAATGCTGATTCTCCCTCCCCCACTTCCCACACCAACAATTGTCAAAATGAAAGAGGAAATTCTCTGGATTTCAGATCTTTATGAATATCTTATTCAAGTGATATTAAAGGTTTGTGTGTCCATTCAAATAGCACCCTAAAATACAATTTGGAGTAGATGTTTGTTCCTGATCATTGTAACAGAACAAAATGGGGGAAAATTCCATGTGTATGATAGTAATCTTAGTAATATAATACTACTCTATCTTTTAAAAAGTGCATGTGAAAGAGAAACTCTGGAGGAAATGAGGACCAAAAGAAACATGAACAGAGAGTATTTGCCTCCCTCCCTGTAGTGATTACACAGTGTGTGGTTGGAAACAAAAGCTACAGGAAGGGCAAACAAAGCAAAGTCCCAGATGAATGATACAGCCAAGGTACAAGGAGTAAAGAGCTTTGTGTTTTTTCAGTACAAAGAGCTGGGCGGACTGAGTAAGATGGTGGAGGACAGAGGTGCCTGGCGGGCAATGGCCCATAGGGTCACAAAGGGTCGGAATCGACTGTGCAACTGAATAACAACAAATTCAAAAAGGTAGAAGTGATAACTTAAGGCAGGAGTTCTCAACCTTTTTCAGCCGGGGGCTTTTGGGGCATACCTGTCAAGTATCCCGGATTGGCTGGGATTTCCTGTATTTCCGCGCCGTTTTCTCCACTTTCCTGCCGCCTTCCCGTAATTTGACTGGTGGGGAAAGTAGTTACTGCACATGGTCCCGTATTTTCCGGAGCTGCGCATGACAAGTATGTTTGGGGGGCTGGACGGCCATTTTGCCCTTCTTCCACCACATGACACTTCCTGGTGTGGTGGAGGCACTGGGGCCCCCACATGAAATGATGCTGCAGGTCGCAGGTTGAGAATTACTTAAGGCATCTATTGTTGTGGGCATCAGCAGGTTTGCACCAGTACGCACATACTGGTAGTAAAAATGGCTGGCCCCATCCACCTCCCCACCCCACCCTCTCCTCCCTCTAGAAGGAGGACACACCCACAGGAATTTTTTTTTATGCCCACCACTGGTTGTAGGATATGAGACCCTGCCACACAGTTGATTGGAAACAGATGACTGCCTATTCATGTTTTAGGGAGAGAGAAAAAACATACCTTTAAACAACTTTTTGGGAGGGGGAGAGAAAACAACTCCTAGAGCCCACTAGGTCACATAGTAGCGTGGATGCTGTGAGTTATGTTGTGTTGTGTATACTAAAGCAACCCCACCATGCAATGGTTTGTTAATGTAAATCATGTTTCTAACCAGCCAATAGAAAAGACTTTCTAGTTTCCTGCCTCTAGGGTCATCTGACTTGAGTAGGCTGCTTGTTGTCCGGGTCTTTTATTCAGTGTGTTGTTCCAGTTATTATTCTGCTGTTCTTGCATGCTCCCTCTCCCTCTCCTGTTACACCTCCTGTTTTGCCTTACAAGCAAAGCATGTCTAAAATAAAAATTATTGTAAAAAACTCTTTTTATCAACCAAAGCAACTGTTCACTACTCTTTTTAAAGCAACTGTAAGTAAAGAACTATTATATTTCTAAACAAGTATGGAGAGTTTAATTGCTGGGCTAGAGTGGGAGTATAATATATGGATAACTTGCAAACTATAAGTAAAACTATTTGTAAAGCTGCCCAGCCTACTGATGTGCATGCATATAAAAAACTTAACAAGTTAAAAAAGAATGTTGTCAAGCTCTGAAAATAACCAACAAAGACAGCACTCATGACAGCACTCATGGTAGGATAACTGTACATGTACATGCACACACAGTCCTATAGCAATTTAAGAACCTAGAGAATGTTGTAAGTAATTTTCCAGGTAGCTGAGTGGAAGTCAGACTCATTATTTGTCTAAGAAGCATTTCAAAAATAGCTAAATAAAAACAAGAGACATAATTGTAGACCCCAGCCCAGCTGAACTTGGAGCCTGGCTGATGCGAGAGGGTTACGTCATGGTAGATGCAAGCCGTGTGTTGATAATAGAGACAAGATGGTGATTCTGCCAAATAGAGAGAGGATACATTGGCAGCTGTGTGGGGAATCTTATGTAAACATTTCCATGTTTCACTGTGGCAACAGAGGTTTAATGGGCAAAGGCCTCTCTGGAAGCAATTTTCAACAGTCCAGCTTCAAAGTCATTGACAAAGATGAAAAGAAACTTTAATCACAACACCATACTGCAAAACAAAACTAACAAAAAAAAAACCAACCCAAAACTGGTCACATGTCTTTCTAGCAAAATGCCACAGAACAAGCCAATCATTTACATAAGAAAAGTGTATTTTGGCTTCCTTCTTGCTCATAATGATGCCAAACTTGGTGACACTGCTTGGGACCAAAACAAAAATTAAAATGTGTTAATTAATTATTTATTGCTTTAAAAATGTGTTAGTCATCCTATACCTTCTAGCTCTCAAGGCAGTGTGCTGCAACAGAAATATAACCTATTACAGTGATACCTTGCATAACAACCGCATCGGATAGCATCATATTCACATAACGTCGCAGTTTTTATGCACACATGATGTATTGCATAACATCCAAAACCACTGAACCTCAGATAACGTCCGTTTTCAACCATTTTTTGGACTTTATGTGATGCATCTCTCCATAGGAACCTCATAGTGTCCAAAATCGCATAGAGACCAACTCCGTGGAACAGAGTTTGGATGTTATCTGAGGTTCTACTGTATCTAATATCAAAATAGCAATAGCATAAAAAAATAATCAGAAGCAGCAAAGTAAATATTTTTGAAGGACTTAAAATATTAGAGATGAAACTACTTAAAAAACCCAACAGAAAACAGAAGTAAAGTATGAAAAGGCCTCAAAAATAAAAAGGATTCTCTATGTCAAAGAAAAATGTAACAACACAAAATATGGCAGGACGATAAACAAGTTCAAAATATACTGCTCAAAAAAAAGGGGACACACAAAAAACAGGCATCCCACGACCTGAATGACTGAAATACTGCATTCCTATTGTTGTTCACATACTGTAGTCGAATGTGCTGACAACAAAATCACACAAAACTTAACAATGGGAATCAAATCCATCAACCCATGGAGATCTGGATTTGGAGTTACACTCAGAGTGACAGTGGAAGAAAACACAATAGGCTGATCCAACTGTAATGTAATGTCCTTAAATCAAGTCAAAATGAGGCTCAGTAGTGTGTGTGGCCTCCATGTGCCTGTATGACCTCCCTACAATGCCTGGGCATGCTCCTAATGAGGTGGTGGATGGTCTCCTGAGTGATCTCCTCCCACACCTGGACTAAAGCAACCCCCAACTCCTGGACAGTCTGTGGTGCAACGTGGTGTCAGTGGATGGAGCGAGACATGATGTCCCAGATGTGCTCAATCGGATTCAGGTCTGGGGAACGGGCTGGCCAGTCCATAGAATCAATGCCTTCGTCTTGCAGGAACCGCTGACACACTCCAGCCACATGAGGTCTAGCATTGTCGTGCATTAGGAAGAACTCAGGGCCAACCGCACCAGCATATGGTCTCACAAGGGGTCTGAGGATCTCATCTCGGTACCTAATGGCAGTCAGGCTACCTCCAGCGAGCACATGGAGGGCTGTGCGGCTCTCCAGGGAAATGCCACCCCACACCATTACTGACCCACCGCCAAACCGGTCATACTGGAGGATGTTGCAGGCAGCATAACATTTCCATGGCGTCTCCAGACCCTGACATGTCTATCACATGTGCTCAGCATGAACCTGCTTTCATCTGTGAACAGCACAGGGCGCCAGTGGCAAACCTGCCAATCTTGGTGTTCTCTGGCAAATGCCAAACGTCTTGCACGGTGTTGGGCTGTGAGCACAACCCCCATCCCTGGTCATCGGGCCCTCATACCACCCTCATGGAGTCTGTTCCTGACAGTTTGAGCAGACACATGCACATTGGTGGCCCGCTGGAGGTCATTTTGCACATCTCTGGCAGTGCTCCACCTGTTCCTCCTTGCACAAAGGTGGAGGTAGCGGTCCTGCTGCTGGGTTGTTGCCCTCCTACGGCCTCCTCCATGTCTCCTGATGTACTGGCCTGTCTCCTGGTAGTGCCTCCATGCTCTGGACACTACGCTGGCAGAAACAGCAAGCCTTCGTGCCACAGCTCGCATTAATGTGCCATCCTGGATGAGCTGCACTACCTGAGCCACTTGTGTGGGTTGTAGGCTCCATCTCATGCTACCACTGGAGTGAAGGCACTGCCAGCGTTCAACAGTGACCAAGCCATCGGCCAGAAAGCAAAGGAACTGAGAAGTGGTCTGTGGTCACCTCCTGCTAAACCACACCTTTATTGGGGACGCCTTGCTAATTGCCTCTGATGTCCACCTGTTGTCTATTCCATTTACACAACAGCATGTGGAATTGATTGTCAATCGGTGTTGCTACCAGAGTGGACAGTTTGATTTTCACAGAAGTGTGATTGACTTAGGGTTACATTGTGTTGTTTAGGTGTCCCCTTCATTTTTTGGAGCAGCATATATATCCAAAAAATGTCCACAGCAAATAGAAATTCTTAATCCAACAAATAAAATTTTCTTTATTAACTAATTGTCAGTTCTTGTTATTCTGTCAGTTCTTGTAATTCTTTGTTAAATAAAGTTGTTTCAATAAAGTTGTATTATATAGCCATCTATACAGTTGTTTTATTCATCCAAAAACATAAATTGTAGAGTTAATTATTTTAGTCCAATAAACAAATGTTCAACTTCTTTCTTCATTTCTCAAACTGATAATAGTGATGCTTCACACAAATGGGTATAACTTTCCAGTGTTCACAAACTGTTTTTATCTTTCCCCAGTTTCTATCTCTCCCAAAATCCACCCGGTTACTGGATTTTTCAATATGTAGATATCTTCTTCAGGAGAACAAGCAATTAACACTGCGAGAAGACAAAAACATAACGTTTAAAACTAACACACCATCTAATTTCCGCCCTGTCTCAAACCTCCCCTTTTTGGGGAAGGTTGTCAAGAAAGTGGTGGCGTGGCAGCTCCAAGGGGTCCTGGAGGAAGCGGATTATCTGGACCCTTTCCAGTCAGCTTCAGGCCCAGTCATGGTACGGAGACTGCATTGGTTGCACTATTCGATGATCTCTGGCGAAAGTGAGATGGAGGGTACCCCTCCATTCTCACTCTTCTTGACCTCTCAGCGGCTTTCAATACCGTCGACCACGGTATCCTTCTGGACCGGCTTCGGGGGTTGGGATCCGGGGCACTGTCTTGTCCTGGTTTTCCTTTTTCCTGAGTGGCTGGACCCAGTTGGTGTGGGTGGGGGGTGCGGGGTCAATTCCGAGGCATCTCATGTGTGGGGTGCCACAGGGCTCAGTCCTCTCGCCCTTACTCTTTAACATATACATGAAACTGCTAGGTGAGATCATCCGATCCCATGGGGTGAGATATCATCAGTATGCTGATGATACTCAGTTGTATAACTCTGCCCATGGTGATCCCAGTGATGCAATCAAGGTCCTGGAGGTGTTTCGGGTCTGGATGGGGGACAATGGACTACAGCTGATCCTGGCAAGATTGAGTGGATGTGGGTGAGGGGATCCGGTCCTCATAAGGAGTTATCACTGTTGGTTTGGGATGGGGCATTGTTGCCCCAATCCGACCAGGTGCGCAATGTGGGGGTCCTCCTGGACTCGCGGCTTCTGCTCCAGGAGCAGCTTACGACCATGGCCAGCCTTCGGGCAAGTGCGTGTTATTAATCAATTGCCTTGCTCACGGTCACCCATGCCCTGGTCACCTCCCATTTGGACTATTGCAATGTACTCTACATGGGGCTGCCCTTGATGACCATCCGGAGACTGCAGTTGTTCCAGAATGCGGCGGCCTGTGCAGTGGTGGGGTGTAGTAGTTTCTTTTTATTATTATTATTAAATTTTTATTGGGTTTTTCAAACAATATAACCAAACATACATAAGAAAAAATACATAAAAAACAATTGCATACAAGTTATGTCAGTTTACCTTCTAGATCCAGATAAATTGCATAAAAAACGTTTCGACATAGCTTTGAATTAACTCTTGAATTCACTAACATTAAAAATACAATACTAAATACAAATATAAAACTAAATTTAAACAAAATGAAGAAATAATACACCCTGTGATATTTACAATGCCTTGGAGAAATCAGATTACCCTAATATTTTCCTTCCAAAAACTTCTTTGATCAGGTACAGGTTTGTTTTTTTCATCCCCTTTCAAAGCGTAGTCCACAAAAGCCTGCCAAATATTCCAAAATCTATTTTCTTTGACATTCCCCCTTTTTTTATTTATCTCCCAGGTTAATTTATCGTTCAATGCTAAATTCCACATTTCTTTATACCATTCCTCTATCATTATCTTTGTTTCATTCTTCCAATTCCTTGCAATACATTGTCTGCCAGTTGTGAGCGTTATTTCTAGTAGTTCTTTTTGATCCTTGCTTAAATTAAAGCAGTCCACATCTGTTAACATAGTGATACCTGGTCCCAGTTTAATTCTTTTGCCCATAATTTCACCAATCTCCTTCTCCACTTTTTTCCAAAAATATTTAACAACACTACAATCCCACCACATATGTTCATAAGTTCCGATTTCCTTTTTACATCTCCAACACATTTTATCATTTTTATTATCAATCTGATGCAATCTCACTGGGGTCAAGTACCACCTCCACAACATTTTATAATTATGCTCCTTTATTCTGACTGACATCGTTCTCATTATTCTCTTTTTCCATTTGTTCTTCCACGTGTCATTTTCTATCTTTATATACAATTCCTGCTCCCACCTTGCTTTTAGCTCTTCCTGTGGATTACCCTCCTTATTCAGTATTTTATACAATTTGCTGACTAAACCCTTGAGGGTTCCTTCTCCCTTTCTTATTTTCAAGGTCAACTCCTCGAATTCAGTCTTCTCCCTGTTTAGTTCAGCTTCTCTCAAATATTTAGTATTCCATTTATTTACCAACACTGTCTGAAACCAATTCAATTTCATCTGTCGGTACAAATTTGTTCTTTTATCTATATCTATACAGGTCCGTAACCAGTCTTTCAGCAGGGAAACTTCATTTCTATCCAATACTTCTTTTACTCTTTTATCTATCTTTAGTGGAAAATTTGCCATATCCTCCAATTCAATAATCGGTGAAATGTTCGGAGCTAAAACCTTCTTTATTTCCCCCCATAAACTCAACAATCCCTTCATCATTATATTTTTAGTTACAATTTTCCCCATATTTGCTCCTAAAAACACCATTTTCCCACTTTGTTTAAAATCCTTCATTTCAATTTCTTCCCAAATTACATTTTCTCTAGCCAAGATCTTCATAACATTCTTAATTTGAAATGCTTGATAATATGCCAGCACATTTGGCATTCCTAACCCGCCTTCCTTCTGAGGTAAATACCAGAATTTTTTTGGTAATCTAGTCTTCTTTCCACCATTACAAAATTTATTAATCAAATTTTGAAATTCCTTAATTTCCTTATCTTTCATTTGGATTGCTAGAACATTGAATAAAAAATTAATTCTTGGTAAGAGCATCATTTTACTAAGTGCAATTCTTCCAAACAACGACAATTTCAACTTTTGAAAACTTTGTATCTTCTCTTTAATCTCTATTTTCAAACTGTCGTAGTTCAGTCCTTAAGCTCTTCAACCCTATTTGAGATATTTAGCCCCAAGTATTTTAAATTCTCTTTAATTTGGATATTACCAATTCCCTTTATCATCTTCCATTCCTCCTTTCCCATATTGCATAACATCATTTCTGATTTATCCCAGTTTATCTTCAATCCTGTAATATCTTCAAAATTTTTTAACTGCTCTTGAATTCTAACTAATGCTTTTTCAGGATGTTTAAAAATTATCAATGTATAGGCTTATCTTGTTTCCCATTACCCCTACTATTTCATCATCTTCTCTTATAGCTTTTGCTAACATCTCCATTGCCATAATAAACAAAATTGGTGATGGTGGACAACCCTATCTCGTACCTGCTTCTAATTTTACCTCATCAGTAATCTCATCACTTACTCTAACTATGGCTGTACTTTGCTGGTATAATTAGTCAATTATCCTTTTAAATTTCCCCCCGAACCCATAATGATTAATTATTTCCTTGATTGAAACCCATTGTAATGAATCAAATGCCTTAAAGATGTCCAAAGATATTAATCCTACTTTTTACCTTTTGTTTGTTTCACTATATCTAATAAATCTACCATTCTTCTTGTTAGATCTGCCATATGTCTCCCTTTCAAAAATCCCACCTGGTCTACATTTATATAATTGCCCATAAAATTATTTAATCTGTTTGCTAGTATTGCTGTGAAGATCTTGGCATCCTGATTTATCAATGAAATTGGTCTGTAAGATTCAACTTTTTCCAAATCTTTTCTAGGTTTTGGCAACAATACGATTGTAGTTCTATGCCATGAGGTCGGAATTTGCCCACCATCCAATATATAGTTGTATAATTTCACCAGTTTTGGTGCCACTATATCTTTAAAATCCTTATAAAAATCTGCTGGTAGTCCATCTTCCCCAGGTGCTTTCCCCACTTTTAGACTAGTTATTACCCCTTTTACTTTCTTTTCCGTTATTCGTTCTTCCATGCTATCTTTGTGCTCCTGTTTTATTCCATTGTTTATTTGCTTCTCTAGTTGTTTTTTAAGCTTCTCCATGTCAATCTCCTTTTTCGCATACAAGGCTTGATAAAATTCTTTTACGATCTTACATTTGTCACCAAATGTAGTAGTTTCACACTCGCCTCGCCACTGGTGCGGGAGCTGCACTGGCTGCCTATATGTCTCTGGGTACAATTCAAGGTGCTGCTTGTCACCTTTAAAGCCCTTCATGGTAGCGGACCAGGATACTTCAGGGACCGCATCGTCCCTAGGACATCGACCCATCCCACGACAGCAAACCAAGAGGGTATCCTTCAGGTACCATCTGTTGGGGAGGCTCGCCTCTCCAGCACGAGGAAAAGGGCCTTCTCGGTCGCAGCCCCCACACTATGGAACCTCTCCCCTCCTGTAACTAATTTTTAACATTAAGGTTATGCTGTTTTTGTACAGTAAAACCTCGCATAAAGAGCGTCTCACTTAGAGACTAACCCACTTAAAGTGCAGAATTTTCTCTGAACAGTCGCCTCGCTTAACAACTAAAACCAACCAAAAACTCGCTTAACAACTAAATCGGGGTTTGCAATCCCTCCCACCAGAAGTCACAATTGGTCACTTTCAATGGTGTTTCACTTAAAGAGCGAACTTGCTTAAAGAGCAATCCTGTGGAACGCATTATGCTCTTTAAGTGAGGTACTACTGTACAGTACGGTAAAAACCCTACTTACAAAAAAAGTCTGTTCCATAGGCTTTTGCTTAAATCGTTTTTTTATGTAACTCGAAGCAAACCCATAGGAAAAATGATTTTTTAATGTAAATTGAAGCAAACCCATAGGAAATCGTGTAAATCAGGACATAATTGTAGCACAAAATCATTATGTAAGTCGAATTTTATGTAACTCGAGGCATATGTAAGTCGGGGTTTTAATGTATTTGTTTTTAGATAGTAATGGCACAGCAATGGGCAATACTGCTATGTTCCTAAGGGTTTTTAATTGTTTTATATTGGTTTTAACTTGTGTACACCACCCAGAGCCCATCGGATTAGGGCGGTATATAAATCTATTAAATTAAATTAAATAACACAAAACTCACTTTTTTGGGATAAGACAGCTGATCAAAGTCTGAAGAGCTTGTGATATGTTTTTCATCTTGACACAAATGCTATTGTTGAAAGGTCAGAAGTTACAAAAAATGATATACAGTATCTGAGAAGCTGAATGCTTAGAGATTAGAAGCTGCCAGAGTTGTCCTTTTCTTAATGTAGTTAGCTGTAAACCAGGGGTTCCCAACCTTTTCAAGCCAGGGGCTGGGTCATGCTCTTTCAGTCAGCTTTGAGGGCTGGATGGCCATTTTGTCCTGTCTGCATGTTGGGGGTGGTCATTTTGTCCCATCAGCTTCAAAGGGGCAGCGATTATGTTTCTTGAATGCCCTTGGAGGGGTGGGAAGCCACATGAAATGGTGCTGTGGGCTGGATCCAACCCACGGGCCTTAGGTTGGGAACCCCTGGTCTAAACCAAAACTATTTCTAATCATTTCTATTGATCGTACAGCAGGTTGTGGCACTCCGGACGTAAAATTTGAAAGCATATGTAATTCCATTTTTATATGGAGACTTCTATTTAATTCCATTTTACTGGAATACTATAAAAGGTTCTTGAAAAGTTCATCCAATTGATGCATTTATTTCCCTGTATGTGCCTAATTGTTCACCAGTGATACTGGGATTTACACCCCCCACACACACTGTCCAGGCAACATAAAGGCTTCAGCTGGTAACAGCAATAACAAAAATGACTAACACCCCCCAAAAAAACAAAAACAAAACAAAACCCAAACCAAATCAAAAAATCAACAAAACTTTTTAAACCCACATTGTGTAGATACAGTACGTATATTTTATTTGCTGTGTGCTGGGATGGAGTTCGGGTAGAAAGAGGTTCTTGGGATGGATGTTTTCACTGTTAACAGTTATCCGGTAACTAACAAAAATAAATCTACCACAGAAGAATATTCTTTAAACAATTCAAGGGGTTGCCTTACCATTTTAAAAGAGTTATTGTGAAATACAATAAACCCATTTGTGTGGATTCACAGAGACTTGTGCTTCTGGAAATTGAAGTTCAAGAACAGCTGGAGTACCAAGGTTCACCATCACTCGCCTATGGTAATGGATCTTGTCAACTGGAGCCCAAAATATCTGGATTACTGTTTTTTTTTTTTGTATGTGCACATGATTTAATCCTATTTACAGGGCCAGTTAAAATGTCGTGAGTTGACAGTTTTGAAGAGTGACATGTACTATATGTCTGTTATCTACCTCAGTTTCATTAATAAAACAGCATTTGAAGGACCTCAAGGCTGAAGTTATAGTTTATTTAATTAGTTTCTGTCTCCTTGAATCCTTTTGGAGAGTCGAGATTGGCTATGCTCTGGTCCCCTTGCAAAACTTATTTAAATAGATCATATCAAAACATCAATCTAGATATTCCTCTGAAGCATGGGGAACATTTTCTCTCAACCCCAGGGCTGGCAACTCTAGTCATTCTTTTGCTTTCCTTCTCTTTCAGGATAAAATTTCCTCTCCCCACTCTTGTGTTTTGCATTAGTTTAAATTTTTTGGCAGCTGAATTAAAGCTGTAACAATCTCAAAGAGTTGAATGGTAATGCCAGAGGAATTTAAAGCAATGGAAAAAAACTACAAAGTCCCTTCAACCTATAGCTGCCAGGATTTTGTGGTGCCCTTTTTTCATCTCCCAAACTCTTCCCAGCCAGCGCATAGAAAGGAAACTTGTGGATGATCCTTCTGATGGGGTAGAATTCAAGCAATTCTGCTTTCATTAACCAGCCTTTTTTGAATCTGCAACTTTGCTACCATGAATCTGAATGCATTCATTCATTCATTCATTCATTCATTCATTCATTTATTCATTCATTTATTTATTTATTTATTTATTTATTTATTTATTTATTTATTGTTAAATTTCTATACCGCCCACTCAGCCAAAGCCGACTTTGGGCGGTTCACACAATGGGTAAAAACAGATAAAAACAAATAAAAACAGATAAAAACCAGCAATAAGAACCCACCCCTAAAAAGAGAGGGGTGCAGGAACTGAAGAAACCGTGGGGGCAGGCATCCTCCCTTATATTAACCACCCAACAGAAGCCACCCCGCCACCTGCACTCCAAACTTGGCCCACCGGCCAGGTTTTTAGTTCTTTTCTAAAGGGCAACAACTCTGTCTGGAGACGCAGTTCCACAGGCAGGAGGTTCCAAAGGGCCGGTGCGGACACAGAGAAGGCTCTCCTCCTTGTGCCAGAAAGGTGAGCCTCCCTGGCCAATGGCACTATTAGAGAACCCCTCCGGTCCGCTCTGGTTGGATGGACAGATGTCCTTAGGGTGATGTTGTCTCTAAGGTAACCTGGCCCACTACCATATAGGGCTTTAAAGGTCAAAACCAGCACCTTGAATTGCACCCGGAGGCAAACGGGTAACCAGTGCAGCTCCCGAAGCAGTGGTGAGGCATGGGCATAATGTCCACACCCCATCACCACCCGGGCCACCGCATTCTGGACCAGTTGCAGCCTCTGAATGGTCATCAAGGGCAGCCCCATGTAGAGTGCATTGCAATAATCTAGTCTGGAGGTCACCAGTGCATGAGTGACCATGAGCAAAGAGTCCCAGTCCAGGAGCGTGCGCAACTGGCGAATCACCCGAAATTGGGTGAAGGCCCTCCTGGCCACAGCTGCCCCCTGTTCTTCTAAGAGCATCCGCGAATCCAGGAGGACCCCCAAGTTGCGCACCGGGTTGGTCTGGGGCAAAATAGCCCCATCCAAAACCAAAGATGGCAGCTCCCGGGATAGCACAGGACCCCCCATCCACAGCCACTCAGTCTTACTAGGATTCAGCTGTAACCCATTCACCCCCATCCAGACCCCAACCGCCTCCAGACAACTGGAAAGGACTTTGACTGCATCACTGGGGGCCCCACGGGCCGAGATGTACAACTGTGTATCATCCGCGTACTGGTGGTACCGCCCCATGGGAACGGATGATCTCTCCTGGGAAAGAGGGTATTAAAGGAAAGTCAATGAGCCAATTGGCTTCAAGTATATTTGCATACAGCATAAACAGCATACCTCCGTGGTTTTCTCTTAAACACATAGTTTAAAAAAATGAAATTGATGCACAAAACACTAAGACAGTAGACAATTAACTGATTAAAGTATAAAAAACAGTTCCATGAAAAATCACCATAATATGAAATGCAGTCAAATAGGGAGAAAATTGGGGGGGGGGGGATTTTAGAATAGAATTATTACAGTAAGCCTGGCTTGCTGGCTGTCTTTTCCCCCATGAGGGAAAACAGTCATGCCTATGGGGTGGTTCTTCCTCCACCAGGGGAAGCCCAACACTCCTCTGCTCTGGTATGAGCTGCACACCTCATGAATAAAGATATAACAATAATATATGGGAGATTTACATGCCCCTGGATTTTTTTAAAAAAATGTGGGAAATTATTTAAAAAATATGTGATGGTGGGAAGAGGGGCTCTAAATTATGGGGTTTTCCTGGGCAAAATGGGATACTTGACAGGTATGCTAAAGACCTGGCTGACACAGTGGGTGTGGGGTGCTGTCAGTGGGGCAACTCCTGCCCCCCCCTTTGCTGGCTTATATGAAGGCCGTTCAGATTTTTAGTCTCAGTTTTTAATTTATTGTGGCTGGGAGGGTATTTTAATGGTTTTTAAATGTTAAATGCTTTTGTGATTTTATTGTGTGGGCATGTTTTATATTGAACTAGCATATTTTGCCCAGCGGTGCCGGGCTTTGTAAAATTGTGTTGGATAGTAAAGGGTTTCATTTTTTTCTTGAATCAATGGTGCTGGGCTGTTTTAAATGGTGTTTAAAGGTTTTGTGATTTTGTGGCTTCGAGGCGCTGCGTCCGCCTGCGGCGGATTTGCTCTCCCAGTGTGTGTTTTATTTTTATTTTTTGCGCGCCGGCTTCCTCAGTGCCGGGCTCTTTAAATTGGTTTTGGAAGGTTTTCGTTTTATGTTTATGCAAATTTTATTTTAATTTAATTTATTTAATGTAAATTATTTTTTTAATTTAAAATTTAATTTTGTTTTTTTAAATCTTTATTTTTACGCATTTTTTATTTTTGGTTTTGGTTTTTTGGTTTTTTGGAGTGAAAAGTGATTTCTGGTTTTTTTTTTGGTTTTCTTTGAGATTAGTGTGAATATTTTTGAATGTTTTGATAATTTATTTGATTAATTTGGGAATTAATCTTATTAGTTTCAATATTTTTGAATGTTTTTTCTCTTGTGGCCTCTGGGTGGGGGTGGTGAGCTTTTCTTCCTCTCTACAATTTTTCTCTTCTGTCCTCTGGGTGTCGCTTCCGGTAAGTATTTTCTTTATTTTCTCAGTTGAGTTCCGGTCGTCATGGAGTGAAGACGTCTCCTGGTAAGCTCTCTGGGTTTTTTTGGGTTTTTTGGGGTGGTGGTGTTGTGTTGGTTTTTTGGGGGGGTCTTTGTGATGTTTTTGTGGTTACTTTTTGGATGTTTTTGTGTTTCTTTTTGACTGTTTTTGTGACTGTTTTTGAATGTTTGTGTGTGTACTTTTTTTTGGGGGGGGTCTTTTTTTTCACGGGCCAGGCTCGATCCCTGGCCCATGGAAAGAAAAGGGTGGGGTGGTGGTCTTTTTTTTCACAGGCCAGGCTCGATCCCTGGCCCGTGGAAAGTAAGGGTGGCAGCGGCAGGTTTTTTTATTATTTTATTTTTCACGCGCCAGCTGCCTCAGTGTTCTGCACGCTCATGGCGCGCAGGATGCTGGGGCTTGTAGTTTTGCGTGCGCGTGTTTGGTTACTGCAGCGGTTTTTTCCTGCGGCTTTTTTTTAATTGCCCGCGGCGCGTTTCCGAACGTTCCTTTTGTTGCGCCGCTCAGCCTGATTAGCTCTGGTGCGGCGTGGCGCAAGGAACGTTGGGAATTGAAGTTCCCTTTTTTTGTTTGCGTCTGGGGGGCTCCTGCCCCCCGGCCGAAAATTTCAACCCGACAGTTACCTGCGAACCCCATTCGGCTGAGTGCACGGAGACTCGGACGGGGCTAGTGGGGCCTGGTGCAACATCCTTTGTCACATTCCAACGGTTAACACACCATTTTATAGGTATAGATGTTTTTATGGTGATTGTGAGCCGCCTGGAGTCGCTTTGGTGAGGGGGCGGCAATAGAAATCCAATTAAATAAATAAAATTTTGAGACTTTGGTGCTAGAAAATAGGGAGCTTGGCTGATAAATGGAGTAAACTAGATATCGAACAGAGCAATAGAAGGGAAGGGCTAACTGGTTCTAAAGTAATACATGCATATAGATAATGATTTTTACTTCTGTTGTTGGACAGTATGTTGTGCATGAAATATAATAAAGAATCATTTGTTTTTGGGCCTCTTTTACTTGTAGCTAGTCAGATTGCCGGATGTCAGGCACCTTTGATCTGCCAATATGTCAATTCTATATGCTGCTATAGAATGAGAGGTATGTGCTTGGTAATGGTTCAGTAAACCAAATGTGAGCAGTATTTTGCAACTGATTCCTGCTGAATTTTTTTTGCAATGTGTGTTGGGAAACATATGAAGGTCCGGCATGTGAGGAGCAGAAGATAGACTGAAATGAGAAGATCCAAAAAAATTTGATTTCTGCCACATACATCTCTGAGTTTCCTATTTGCGCAGCAAAGCTATAATTAGAAGAGTATTTTTGGATTGGAGTCAGCAAGACCATTCTGAACTGAGTAGGGAAAAATAATGCAAAAGCTGTTGTAGAAAAAGCGATCCTTGCTACACCAGTGACTCAATGCCAAATGTCAGGCAGCAGTTATAGCCTGACAACTCTGAGGACTAGCGGCCTTGGCGAAGTCCACCGAGAAGGGTGATGGTCCCCAAGTGGATTAAATCCCACTTGAATCCATCATGATGGAACGAAGCAGTTTCATCAGTACTGGCCTGGGGCTGCTGAGGACTTTGCATGCCAAAGTTGCTCAGGACCAGAAAGTGACTCACGGAGCTGAATCAGTGGTACTGGTGTCATGCTGCGATGCGGAAGGCAGATTAAAGGCCATGGCATTATATTCACATTGTTGATTGCCATGATGATTGCCAATATTCAGAATCAGATACAGCACAAGAAGAAGAAGCTACATCAAGCTCAACACCTGTAGCTGGCAGGGATTCACAGAGCATTGTCTTGGAGGAATAAGGAAGCCTGGTAGGAAGCTGAATGCACTTAACCAAAACATTGAGGTCGTACTAATGTATTTCCAGGCCAATAAAACTGGGAGACTCAAATCAAGATCATGAACCCTGTATTACAGTGTTCTCCTGTACTCGAAGAATTAGTCTTGGTACTGCTAATTCAATATCTCAGTTTGTGAGGACTGATAACCAACTTAATGCAGATCTCATTTGCTCTGTCTTGGGAAGTTTGAGTTCCTGTTGCTGCTTTGACTGATACAGAAAGAGGAAATACCCTCTCTAGTGAGGAAGTGGGTACCAAATTCTTGTCAAAGCACTCTTAGGCAAGTAAAGAATTGAACTGTGGAGATTTCAGGATTTCTTTTTGTGTATTGCTCAGCAGAGGCCACAATGTTTGATCCACAAAACAAGAGAAGCAAATTGCTGCAATTGCATAATAAATTTTAAAATGATAGTTTGAAATAGCAGCTCTGAACCATGCTTCTAGATAAGGATTCTACTCTATGAGCCCACACCCACATCAAATGACTAGTCTAATATCATCCTTTGGGCCTGTTGCAGTGAGGCAGCCTAGCTTCCAGTGGTACTGTATTTCGTAGCTGGAAACCCCTGTGCAAAGTGCAGTGTCTCGAGGTGGAGCTAGATTAAACCAGTAGTCACTGAATATGCAGTGAATATGCTGTAGATGTTTTTTGTGCTTTTTCTTAAGTTTTTGCATTATAAGTCACTAGCAAGGGTTGCCCGGCGTTGCCGGGCTTTTTTTGGGGTTATTTTAAAAAAATATGAAAAATGGTTGTTGGATGATTTTTGTTGTATGTGTATTTAAATGAGTTATGTTATTTTTTAAATAATGTTTTTTTTATACGTAGGTAGTGTTTTAAAGTGTTATAAAAATTTGGATTTTAAAAAGAGGAAAGGTTGATATATATTTTTTCCCAATAATGGCATTTTTTAAAAAAATGTGTAAGTGTATGTTTTTTAAATGTAATGTTTTTGACTGTGTTTAGATGTTTGGTTTTTGTTTTAGTGTGTTCTTATTTATTTATGTTTGAATAATTTTTTTGTTTGGATATTTTTGATTGTTTTAAAAACTAATTTCCCTTTTGTAAATTCTGGGAGATTAAATTGAATTCATTGAGTGTAATTTTTCCTGTAGCCACTGGGTGGTGCTGTTGCACAATTTTTAAATGGTAACTGTGTTGTGGCCTGTGTATTCTTCCTGTTCTTTTTTCATTGCACATGTGGTCCTCGTTGAGGCTGGAGGTTTAAGGTGTGTGCTCTTTTCTGTTATGGGTGGTGGTGTTGGGATTTGTGGGGGGTGGGGGGATGTAGGTTGTGGGTATTTTCGCAGGCCGGCCACGTTGGGATATCCATGCCCCCGGCCCGTGGGAATCCCCCCATTGTTTTTTTTGGTTTGTTTGTTTTGGTGGGGGTGTGGGCATCGCAGCTCGGCCTTGGTGGCCGGACTGCACAAATCCCCACAGCGTTTTTGTTTTTGATTGGGGGGGGGAATCCCAGCATCGTGGTGTGTGTGGGCTTTTCTTCCTGGGGGCTGGCTTCCGGCCCGCAGTAAGGAAGCCCAGTGGCGTGGTGATGGTGGTTGGCTTTCCTTACCGGGGGCTGGATTCCCTGGGTGGCCCGCAGTAAGGAAGCCCAGCGGCGCGGGGGGGGCTTTCATTACCGGGGGCTGCCCTCCCTGGGCGGCCCAGGGTAAGGTAGCCCAGCGGCGGGTGTGTGTGCTTCCATTACCTGGGCTGTGTGGATGTGTGTTTTTTATTTTTATTTTGGTCGTGCCGGCGTTCCCAGAGTTCTGCGCACTCACGGCGCGCAGGACCCTGGGGATTGTATTTTTCCATTTGTGCTTTGCCTTTGTGCTCGTTTTTTTTTCATGCGGCTTGGTTTTGTTTGGCCGCGCTGTGTTTCCCCAGGTTCTTTGTGCAGCGGTTTGCAAGGCAATGGAGCTCCTTTTATACCGTTGGGTCATCATTTGTTCCGTCATGTTTGACGCGTTTGCTCAGAAGCTGATGATTGGCTATAGTAACTCCTTATATGGTGTTAAAGTGAATAGGATGCTGGGATCTGTATTTTTCCCTGTGGTTTCAGCATCCTTGACTCGGCAAGGTTTTAATACGCATGTTTTGATTGGCTGCGGTGCGGCACGGAAAGACTGAGAGCGTTGTTTTTGTCCTCTTAATTGGCTGCCGCTCGAAGAAGCAGGGCGAAACGCAATGCTTTTGGGGTAATGAAGTTCTTTGCGTTTCTTGCCGTTTGTGGGGCTGAGGCCCCCGTGCCGGATTTCTAAATCCTTCGTTGACCTGCGTAGGCATTTCGGCCGTGCACACGAAGGGTGGGTGCGGGTCAGTAGGGCGACGCATAGCAACCTATAGCCAGTTCCAACGGTTAACCCTTGGATTTATAGGTTAAGATTATTATAGTGTTTCTTTTAAGAAAAGAAAGTGTAACAGGGCACCCCCCCAAAAAACACAAAAAAACAAACACCCCAAACCCAACAGGAATCCCTCCATAACAGTACATTTAACAATGTGACAACAAAACAAATAAACAAAGAAAACCCCAGAAAAATAAATAAATATTACTGTTAACAGTATCTATGGAGACTAAATTGTTTCTTCTTTCTGAGAAACCCTTAAAGATAGGGTTCTTTTGGGAGTGTATATGTATTGAGTCGACAATGATGTTTTGAGTAAAGTGCCTGCATTATACATTTTAAAAAAATGCCTGCAGAATGGTACCATTGCCCACATTCTGTCTTACCATAATACACTTTTGATCAGATTCCTCTGATTTTATGAGTATTTTATTTAATCATTTAAAATCTAAGAAGACATGTTTTCTTTACTGAATAATTCTGCTCTAAGATGTTTTCTAACTATGGAATACAGTATGTAAATTGACATTTGAGAGTATCATGTCAGTTAATGTGTGTATCTTTCTTCCTCTAGTGTAGCTTGCAAGGAGGCTAATTAAATTATGATCGTATATTTAGCAAGCACTTATAGTCAGTGTAGCTTTGTTAAGAAAAGACCTAACCTGTATCACTTATTGCTCTTCTTTGTGAAATATAGACTCTATCTCCAAGTTCTGACAGTTCTTAATTCTTGGAGTCTTTAATTGTTTTAATCTTAACTGTATTCTGGAATATGGTTTTTGAAAGGTATAATGCAGACTTGGTAAAGAGAAACTTCTTTCAGGCTTCTTTCAAATATCTGCATGTGACTGATAAGGAAGGCTGAAATATTCTTGCACTGTTATATGTGTCCTATCATAGAAGACAGTCCTTAAGCAAATGGTTACTAGTGGCTTCATTATTATGTTTATTGCTAAAATAACTAGTGCAGAGCTGTAGAGTTCTCTGATGATGCAATCATTAATTGGCAGTATGGAAAACCTGCCTTTGGAACTTTTTAAAGAGTGAGTTTCTTTAATATTAGGAATAGTCTGAAGGCAAATGATGTAGTTCCATTTATTTCTAGAGCTGATTAAGTCTGGGAATGTTTAGCATCCTATAGAGAAAATTACATGCATGCCGTTTGTGACCAAAGTGATAGAAATATATAGGATAAAGGTTTAGTGCATTTTAATGGAACAAATGCCAAATCATCAAAATACTAACATTATTTTACAATCAAAGGATTTTATAACTGCATAAAGCAACATTCAGATCGACAGGAGAGAACGTAAGAACAGCCTTGCTGGAACAGGCCACAGCCCATCCAGTCCAGCATTCTGTCTCACACAATGGCTCACCATTTCCTTCAGGGTATTCCCAAGCAGATGCCTTCACCTGCTTAGGATTCCCTGGAAATGGCATTGAGAGATATCCTGCCTATCTCTCCAATCCGGAGGTTGTCTTTATTATCCATAATTATAGCCATTGAAGAGACTTCAGAAGCTGAAACACTGGGTGCCTACATGCGTGCGTGCACTAAAAAAAATGTTGTGGCTAAAATAAACATAGCAACCTTTAGAGAAGAGCTGTTTTATACTCCAGCAACACAATCGGAAGCAGATACTTTAAGGCACTACAGTAAAACCCCTACTTATGAAAAAAAAAGTCCGTTCCGTAGGCTTTTGCTTAAATCGGTTTTTTATGTAACTCGAAGCAAACCCATAGGAAAAAATTCTTTACGTAACTCGAAGCAAACCCATAGGGAATTGTATAAATCGGGACATGGTTTTAGCACAAAATCATTATGTAAGTCGAATTTTATGTAGCTCAAGGCATATGTAAGTTGGGGTTTTACTGTATTCCTACTGGTGATATATGGAGCCCCTTGAATTGGCAGAATTATTTGGTGCCAGATGGCCTGCAAAGCTCATCAGCCTCTCTTCTCACTGCCTAGTTTCTGCCTGTCCACCCCCGCCCCACTATACAAGTAGTTTCCTCCCTGCTTTTAACTGATAGACTTTTTTTTTGCCCACTGTTTTGTAAATCATCATCATCAACAACAAACAAGAACCATTAGA
Organism: Bradypodion pumilum; assembly: GCA_035047305.1. NCBI lineage: Eukaryota > Metazoa > Chordata > Lepidosauria > Squamata > Chamaeleonidae > Bradypodion > Bradypodion pumilum. The sequence continues at coordinate 280,444,701 of JAWDJD010000002.1, read as the reverse complement.
TTCACAGTCAAAGACTGGTATAAAATTAACAGTTTAAGACCTAACCAAGGACCTAAGAACTGTTAAGGTAATGTCTAAGTATATAGGCAGTTCCTAGTAATATTTATTTGTGTGTGTGTGTGTGTGTGTGTGTGTGTGTGTGTGTGTGTGTGTGTGTGTGTGTGTGTGTGGTAAAGTTAGAATATTCATGTCCAATCAATCCATCATCATCATTGACTATGGGCAACCATGAACAGTCCTGAAGTCAGTGCCTATCCTAACTAGAACAGATCCACTGAATCTGTTAGAACTTGGTCAAGTCAACATTTATGTGAGTTCTACTGATTCAAGGAGCTCTGCTATTCGGATTGGGTCTAGTAGTTGAATGTAGGTCAGACTAAACCAACAGGTGATGAAGAAGCTCCAGGATAGCTGATTGGATTACCAGTTCTAGTATTTTGCTAGTCTTGAGGATATACAATAAAATAACAAAGGAAAAAACCCAGAAGTACATAATTGCCGTTGCTCCCCCCTGTCCCATGGGCTCACAGTGAGAAGGATTTTAACTGAAATTTGAGTCATAGTCTCATTAGAGTCTGAGTTTTTGAAACATCCCCCAAATATAATTAATTATTATTTTGTTGATAAGAGGAGATTAGGATTGGCCTCTTTACCTAGCGCAAATGCCTTTATTCACTTAGTGGTGAAGGCCAGTGTAGCGAAGCAATTACTCAGAACTAATCTGAAGATTTAAAGGAAATTCCTAAGCTAACCAACATTTTTTAAAGTCTAACTGTGTTACCTTCAGACTGGCCTGAAATCTCTAAGCTCTGGCATGTTGCCTAGAAGAGAATGCTGCCTCTTTTGAAAAATAACAACTTGATGTTTTGAACTCCAGAAAGGCAGATGTGCTACTGTTCCCTGGCACTACTCATGGGTTGCATTTTCAGAAGTAAATTACAGTGGTTACGATCTCAAAAGGACAGGAACCGGAGACAAGGGATAAAAAATCCTTCAGGCAGAAAATGAGCTTTATCGTTGTTTGGCCAGCTTCAATGGAGATGGCAGATGTTTAATCAGCTTACTCAACAGAAGTATCTTGTCTCTTTCCTTTTCCCCTCCCCCTCAATGGGGAGTAAGAACTGTAAGTTGCCTATGGTATTGAGAGTGTGTTCAGATGATCAAAGCAAGATTGGGACTGCCACAGTGTAGCATATGGCATTTCAGTTGTGCTTGCTGTAGTGGCAATTGGATTGAAAGATTTTTAACGTTCCATTTCCATTGAAGGAATGGGTTTTTGCCAAGATTGCAGACTGAAGACATCCTCCAATTGTGCATTTTAAGATGTCTCTCTTTCCCTAAAAGATTTGATAAGAGAGTGATGGTGGAGGTGAATAACCCTGAACTTTTTCCTCCTGTAATTATCATGCAAGATAGATTACAGATATCATATGTGAAAAAGATGTACTTGATTGTGTGATTTAAAAGTGGACTCCCAGTAACTAGAACTTTTTTAGGTACTTAAATTGCCCCTCCCTATTTTTAAAATGAATGAACAGCTCAAATATATTGCTGACTAGCTGTTTACCTGGCCTTGCTCAGGTTTTTTTCTTTAAAGGAAGTATAGTTCTGCCGGCATGTCTTGTTGGTTGATGTCTGTCCGGTCCTACCTGGTGGGGCTGTTGTTGTCCAAAGGGGAACAGGAGCCGTGTCCTTAAGTAGATAGATAAATCTTTATTGTCATTGTCCTGCACAGAACACACACACACACACACACTCTCTCTCTTTCTCTTGGGTTGGAGTAGGCCTCGAAGGCCTTTTGGGGTGCACTTCATCGCCTCAGGACCCACGTGAGGCCTACTCTGCCGCCAGGTGTGGTGAGGCCTCACTCTATGCCTCCCCCACCTGCCTCGGCCTCTTCCCGTCGCCTGCCCTTCCCAAGCCTGGTTGACAACAGCCCCGCCAGGTAGGACAGGATGGACAACCCCCGTCCCATCTCCCCCACTTCTTACTTGTCCTGGGTCTGCGGCATCACCACGTCCGTCTGTTCCGACATCCTCTCCGGGTGCGGGGAGCTTGTAGGCTTGGCCACCCCCGGCGCCAGCAACCGGCCAGGACAGCCAAGGGTCAACGCCTTGAAAGTGAGCCGCTGGGAGCCAGCCTGGCTGCGGCATCAACAGCAGCGAGAGGGGCCCTTACTGCGCACACACCGGGACTGCTTACCTCACAGAGTAACCGCCACAGCGCTAGGTTCCCTTCCTCTCCCCCCTCTGTGCGGGATTAACGGCTGAGCCTGCCCAAGGCACCACGGGAGTTGTAGTTCCCGCTCCTTTTCCCAATTTTGGGAGCACACAGCCCCTCATGGGGCTTGTGACCCCCACAGTGCTGATCTCACAAGGCCAAGGTATGTATGTGCCAAATTTCAGCAAGAGTGGTCCAGGGGTGTGGGAGCCTTTCCAGTACATACAGACCCAGACCTCTGTTTTATAGATATAGATTGGTATGATAGAACTTTAACAGTACTGTAACTTCTTGAAGGTATTGTGCCTGCATTTTCTTCTTTTTCTGCTGTTGCTCTTGCTGTCAGGGCCAGAAGAACCTGGCCTTTATGCATTGGGTAGTTTTAGCAAAATAACCCTCTTGGAACCCTTGTCCATATTTATTTACTTAAAAGTAAATCGTATTTGGTATACGTGTATAGCATTGTAAGTAACCTCTAGTTTTGGACCCTACTAATGAGTGGCAGATAAGCTATCCACAGTTGCTATAAGCAGGGTTGTAGCCAGATGGGGTCTAGGGCTTGGCCCACCCTAAGATAGCAGTTTGCCCACCCTGGCAAGGTGTGGTTTCCCATAGGGATGCATTGAAAAAAGGCTTTGTTGCCTACCCTGAAAAAATATTCACCCACCCACATCTGCCTATAAGCTCATTTATTCACCCTTTACCATCCTTTGTGGGTGTACATTTGTCTTCTATGACAGCATTAGAGCGGTAAGATAGATAAAAGAGAAGAGAAATTTTTATAGGCATTTGGTTACTCCTTACAGTGCCAAATCCCAGATCGCTTGTTCTGTCAATCTGTCAATAAACTGGTGATTAGTTAGCCAGAGTATCTTAACCTATAAATCCAAGGGTTCACCGTTGGAACTGGCTATAGGTTGCTATGCGTCGCCCTACTGATCCGCACCCACCCTTCGTGCGCACGGCCGAATTGCCTACGCAGGTCAACGAAGGATTTAAAAATCCGGCACGGGGGCCTCAGCCCCACAAACGGCAAGAAAGGGAAAGAACTTCACTTCCCAACATTCCTTGCGCTGCGCCGCGCCAGAGCCAATCACGCTGAGAGGCTCTCGCACGGCGCAGCGTTCCGACACGCGCCGCAGCCAATCGAAAGAAACGCATTTTAAAAAAACCCAGCAAAAACACAAAGCACCAACCCATTACTACAAGCCCCAGCATCCTGCGCGCCATGAGCACACAGAACGCTGAGGAAACCGGCGCCCGAAAAATTAAAAAGAAAAACAACTCACCGCGTCACAGCCAAGCACACACCAGCCGGCTTTCTATCCCTCCCTGAAGGACCCGACTGGAGTTTCCCCTTTAATATCAGTGGGTGGGGGTTGCGATCCCCCTCTCCGCTGGCTAACCTAGCGTTGGGAGGTTTGTGGGGACAAAAGGGGAATGTTTCCAAAACCCTCTGGACTCAGGACACCAGGGAGAGGGGATCGATTCCCACCCCCCTCCTTAAAAAAACTCCGTCTTTTCTACTCTTTAAAAATGGAGTTGTTTTAAGGAGGGGGGGAGGGAATCGATCCACTGTGCCTGGTCTACTGGGTCCAGAAGAGTTGGGGGGACATTCCTCTTTTGTCCCCACAAACCTCCCAACCCCAGGGGAGCAACCGGAGAGGGGGGTCGCAAGCCCCACCCACTGATATTAAAGGGGAAACCCCGATCTACTTTCACAACTACACACAAAAAAGCACCATAAAACAATAAAGCCCCCCTCCCCAGCACCTAACCCACCCTTACTAACCCACAACGACCATGCCCCCCTCCCCACCACCTAGCCCACCCTTCCTAACCCCCAACGACCATGCCCCCCTCCCCACCACCTAGCCCACCCTTCCAAACCCCCAATGACCACGTACCTTCCCCACCACCAAACAAATAATGTTTTAAAAATTACTAAAAACACTCAAACACAGCCAAAAATACACAAAAACAAAAACACCAAAAACAATACGAAGTAAACAAAGACACAATCAAAAACAAAACAAACAGACAAAAAATACAAACTCCACCCCCCCACACACACACACACACACACACAACACAAAGAAAACAAGCAAACTTACCAGAACACGTGCTACCTACACCAGGACTGGAAAAGAAATGAATACAGAAAGACCCTACTGACCAGAAGAAGCTCCACCCAGAGGCCAGGAGAGAAACAAAAGTCAAAATACAATAACCCCTACCAGCACCACCTGCTGGCCACAATAGTAAAAACAATTCAAAAACACACAACAGCCCCAAACAAAACACAAACTCACAATTTTACACAAAAGGTCACACCAAAAAAAAACAAGAAAAAAAGTACACTAAACACACTGTCACACAAATCACAAATATATATATGTCAATAACATACAATAGAAACTTTAAAAAATCCTGTGCTGAGTTATTATATCATACTTTCTTCTTTTATTAATCCTCAAAAAAAAAACCAAAAAAGCAGATCAGTTAATAACAGCCAAGCCAAACAAATTTAACATAAATAAACATTTAAAAAATTAAAATTACAGACTAAGCAATTTTTTTAAAAAAACAACACAATTTAACCTTCCAACACAATGTAACACTATTGCCAAAATTTTTTTTGGCTCATTTGTAATTAAAAAACACGGGGGAAAAGCCCGGCAACGCCGGGCAACCCTTGCTAGTTATTTTATATTAAGAAGTTTAGAGATAGGACTGAATAGAAATGAAATATATTTTGCATATTGAAGAGAATTTGCATACTTATGCTGTAGAGTTTTTGGAAAGGGTGGATGACAAACTTCATTCAGGTTGAAATAGAGGACAGGGATATTTTTAATATAAAAGTCACATTACACACACACTCACACACTAAACAGGTTGTTGGCAGCCTCCGCTCACAACCCTGTTTTTTGTCTGAATATAGTTAGCCTTACTACCAGGTGGAGTTCCAGTTAGTTTAGGGTTGGGTTCTCAGACTAAAAGCAAAGAATGTGTTGTGCTTCACAAAGTTCAGCTACTAAATTCGTCTCCTTTGAAAGGTGCCATAGTAACAGAGTGATTAAATGACTTTTTAGATTGTGGAGGTAAAGAAGACAGGACAACTTAGTCACACCTTGTTATATACTTAACAAAGAACCATTCTTATTAGTACTTACGCAGAACTAGAAAAACTCTTAAAGCACACGTCTCAGTAATGGGGTTGGAGTACTGTATGTCGAAATTCTTTGTTTTTGGCCTTGTTTCCCTACCTTTCCTCGTATTTCTCCTAGCTCATGATACAGTAAATGAATTTTAACTATTCTGAGAGCATTTGACTGTGGCCTTGTGAATGAAGTATGAGCATTCTTGGGCTTTATTTTTCTCCAGACCTGTACTTCTAGACTGAGGCTTGTCAGTTGACAATGTTTTTATAGAGAGTATCCTTTTCCAGTGCTTGTTATATTTGTGAAGTTGATCACCATGGTTCTTGTACATGGAGTTGAAACCACAGATGCAGATGGCCAAGGCCACATATATTATGGTTGTAGGTATCTTTGAGCTTACATTCATACATGCAGGCCAAGGAGAGGGCTGCCTTAATGGTAGATTTAATGACTGCTTTTAATGGCCTAAAAGTAGCACTGTAGTGGTTTCATCATTTTCTCTTTTGCTCACTTAGATCTGTAAGCAGGCTAACTTCAGGAAATCTCAGGTGAACGTAAATGCTGGAAAACTTTTGCAAGTGCAGAGCCCAGGGAACTAAGATTTGTAAAATAAAAGAACACACACTTAACAATTGTAACAACTTACTTGCAGCTGAGCCATTTTGGTATTCCTGATTAGCTGCTGTAATTTTTTTTGTTCATAGCAGAGATGGACGGAGATTCTCTATAGCATTGTTGGTGAACCTATGGCACGGGTGCAAGAAGGGTCACTCAGATCCTTCTCTGTGGGCACATGTGCTGTCACCACAGCACAGAGTTTGCCCTGTCCTCTGCCCAGCAGCCCAATGGGAGTGCTTCCTCCCTCCCCCAGCAAAGAGTTCACCCCGCTGCACTGCCCAGCAGCCAAATAAGAGTGCTTCCTCCTTCCCCCCAGCACAGAGTTCGCCCCACCTCTCTGTGGTGCGGGCAGCAGCCTGTTGAGTTTGGGCACTCAGTGTCTAAAAGGTTTGCCATCACTGCTCTATAGTATAGTATAGTATAGTATAGTATAGTATAGTATAGTATAGTATAGTATAGTATAGTATAGTATAGTATAGTATAGTATAGTACTGTACTAGCTTGAGTGCCCGGCTCCGCCCGAGTGGTTTTTGGGGGACCATGCCCTACCTCCTGGTGTCCGTCTGGGCCGGTGGTGGCCGTTAGCTATGGCGCCTCGGCCTTGGCCTTACCCCCCGAGGGCAGCTGCCTTACCCGACGAGGAGGTGGCTGCGGTCCCTCACTATCTCACAGACAGATGTACCTCCCCCCTCTGTCCCTGTCTTTTTCCGCGATTGCAAAAGCAGCCTCGTGCTGTCCGGCCAGGGGCATTTGAGTCTCCTCCGTCTGTGGTCTGTGTCTGCGTTGGTGGTTGGTTTGCTGTGCGTGCGACCGTCGCCCCACCTCTTCCTCTCTTGACCCAGCCTCCCCGATTGGCCGGGCTTGGTGAAGTGTCTGCTAGGAAGCATAGTCTTTTTTTGTTTCTTGTGGGGTGTAGGGCCCCCCAGGGTGGCTTGGACCCCGGCAGTGCCCGGCGTGGTTGCGCAAGGTAGGGGTGTGCCAAGTTTTTTTTGGGGGGGGGGTTGGACACAGGGCATACACTTCTTTATGTGTGTGTGTGTGTGTGTGTGTGTGTGTTGTAAATCTTTTAAAGAATGTGCTTGATTGGCTTCAGATTTTAGGTGTTGCATGGAGTTTAATTCTGAGGTTTTGCAGAAACTAGCACACTTGAATTTCTTCATGTTGTTTTTAATCACCCCTTTCCTCTCTGTTATGTAAGCTACACATATATTTTATATACAAATGGAAGGTATAGAGTATTTCAGTAATAAATAAGCATTTCCATAGAAAATACTCTTTTTTGAGGAGAGATTTGCATAATTAAATCTTATAGTGCAGCATAATTTTATTATAATTAGCTCTGTTATCTGAAGCTTCTGGGCAGCCCAAACAGAGTATTAGAATATTTTTGACTATGTTCCCCACATTTGAGTCTGTTAGATTAGTAGAAGTTGATGACTCTGGCAAATGGAACAAAACCTTGTTAAAAGATCTTAAATTTTGGAACAAATCTCAAGTAAAGGATAGGTGTAAAAAGGAACTCTAGCACACACTACACATATGTACAAATCTTTCCATTCTCCAGCTAGGGATAATTATGCCATTCAATGTATTGTGGTATTAATTTATTTATAGTCAGGTATGCAACACAGTGATAGTACACAAACTATTGGCAGCATACAGGCTGCCTTCTGTATCCACGGGTTCAGTTATCCACAGGTATAAAAATGTTCAATAAAAACTCCTGAAATACATGTTATGTATTTATTTCTATGGCACATCACCAGAGCTAACCACTAGAGGCCACTGTCTGCAATACAAAATATAGGGTTGCTGTTATCTGTGGTTTCAGATACAGTATCTGCAAATCTTAGTATTCCCTGCAAATTGGAGTGGGGGGGTTGACGTGTATAAAATGAATAAAAATGAGTAATTAGTCTGTAATTTGTGTTGTGATATCAGCTACTGTGCAAAAAGATTTTTAAAACTACACTCGATTGAAAAATACATTCCCAGTAATAACTTGTGAGAAATTATCAGGTGTTGAGGAATAACTGAAGGTCCCATAGCAATTTTTGTTAAAGTTAACATTGACTTTCAGAGATACAACAAAACAAGATCTGTCTTTGACCCCACCCTTCCATTTTTCCTTGATAGCATATCTTCCTCCACCTCTTATTATTATTTGGTTTATATGCTTACACCTACAAGTACAGTGGAACCTCAGTTAACAAACAGCCCGGTTAACATAAAAATCACATAACAAAAAAATCTATAGAAATTATTGGATCGGTTTACAGATTTTTCCCCAGAATGGATTAATTGGTTTACAATGCATTCCTATGGAAAACTGCATTTTGGTTAAAGTATTTTTCTATCTCGATGCATTCCTATGGGAAATTGCATTCAATGCATTCCTAAGGGAAATTCAGTTAAAGTAATTTTCACTGTAAGGAACACATTAATTACGTTAACTGAGGTTCCACTGTACTTCTATACCATGCAGCTGATTCAGGCTTATAAACTCACAGAGAGAGATAAGGCAAATTGTACAGTATAACAAAAATAGAATTTAATGGGCAGGGACAGGGAAGGTGACATTAGTGTAGCAGCTATCATAGCCCCATATCCCCCTAAATCATCTAGGTAAAGTGGTCCATACCTTCTCATATATTTTGCCAAGCTCTGTTTTTTGCATGCTCTTTTCTTTTTTGTGATTAAATGTATGAGATCTTCTCTCCATTGTGCAATGCAATTTGGAAGAGAATGCATTTACCCACTAAGATTCCCCTTAGGATTCACAGTTTATGGCAATTTGTGGTGTTTCAGTCCTTTATTTAATAATAATTAGATAGCCTCGAGATGAAAGGGAAAGCATCCCTTTCCAGGTTTTCTAGGCAGAGAACACTCAGACATGGTGTCCATCCCATTGTTCTGGGGGGCACCCTGGGATTGTGCAGCTTGCTCAAGGCCACAGATGCCATAAATTGAACTCTGCAGCCAAATACTCAGTTCGTTGGATATCCAACCAGCCCTTCCAGCCCTCATCACAAGGTGCTAAACTCCACAGATTTGATTCTGATATTTGTTACTTTTCTCATCCGGGCCATATATTTAGCTGGGATTTGCGTAGCCGTTGTTTCAAGTACAAAACATAGAGAAATGTCATTGGCACCTCTTTAAAAGTTTCTGGATGGAAACACTCATTAAACATGTGCTTAAAGCAAGAGGTCTATGACCAATTTAAATTGCTTATTCCTTTCAAAGACTTTGCTTATTATTGTGTTAAGAGATTGATGTGTTTGTTTCTCATTGCCAGGTGCTCTATTTCAACTTATTATATCATTTTCTTTGTACTGTACTTGTTTAGATTTCCTATCCAGCTTTGGCAGAATAAATACTCACATAGGAGTATTGGTAGTACAGTACAGTATCTGGAATTTGTCAAACATAGCCATATACTTTGAATCCTGGATGGCATTGTTTCAAGATTTTGTTGTCTTACAAAATATAATTCACTGCAAATTGTGTTGTCTGTGTGGCATTGTGTGTTTGTTTTCAGGGAGAATGTGTGTGTGTGTGCGTGCATGCGCGTGTGCGTGTAAGGAGAATTCTGCTTCCAGGCTTTCATTTGGCCTGGAATATGAGTCAGACTTTTGTGTATTTTTACATGTGTACACAGAGAGCACAAGAACACTCCAGCTCTCTCTCTGGACACCTTTGAATTGTTAATGCCTTGTTTATCCCTTTGTTTCACAGACTATTATGGAGCAGTTCAACCCCAATCTCAGAAACTTCATTTCCATGGGGAAGAATTATGAGAAAGCTTTAGCAGGTAAGGGAAGTGGCATTATGCATGTTGTCATGGTTGTAACATGACAACAGTGGAAATGGTAACCCTCTGACACTGTATCGTTGCACTAGAGGTAGAGAGAAAAGGGAAGATCCGTTGTTGGGGTTGTCAGCTTTGTTCTTGAAGTCAGGTTGTCAAAGGCAATCTGCAAGCCAGTTCTTTGAATTAAGATGGAAACGTCATTATCGTTTATGACATACAAGACTTGAAAGGCTGTCACAGGGCTCAAGAGTAACTCTGACATGAAGTATCTTTCTTCCCAGAATGCACCAGAAACAGGCTGCTGATATACTGATAATTGCGTTGAGGCAGCTGGTGTTTTACCATCTTAAATAGCCTCTCTGGATTTTCTTATGTCTTTGCCATTAAAAATAGACTAAGAAATTGCGCATGCGTGCCCGGCTCCCAGATTTTGAAAACCGTGGCTTGACAGGTATGATACCAATGCTTTTACATTTGATATACAGGAACACTCCATTCTTAAGCTTTCACAAAGCAAATCAATTACTGGTAGCAAATCAATGAGTACTGTGAATAAGACCACTGTTCTATACATGCTTAAGTAAAATGGAATAAGTAAAATTAGTAGGATTTACTTCTGAGTTAGAAATGCATAGAGGTCTGATCTAGTTACAGTTCCTCATGACTGACTTGTTGCAATTAACTTGATCTCTTGGTTTCAGTAAGGTTTAGTGATGACTAAGTATATGATCTTGTGTGTAATTAGTCTGATTTTGTCTGGCTGATTTCAATGTAATTTAAGTAGCCTTACCTGTGTATATAAATGTGACTGTGATATCAGGTTTCATTGGTAAAATCCATTTTAGTTCTCTCACCAGGAAAAATGAGACCTTTAAATTAGTAAGCTAGTTCCTAGGGTGAAGTTGGTGGTTCTTTGTGAAAGCTGATGCCTTTATAGAAGAAATGGGTCTTTAATGTACCAAAGGACTCCACATTACAGTACAACTGTTAAATTCACAGCTGTTTCATATGTAATACAGTTAAAAAAAACTTTCCTTGATAATAGCCCTTCTCATATATAAGTGCTTGTTTAAAATTTGAGAATTTTTTAAAAAGTCAAATGGTGTTTGTCAGTAAAGGATAATTTCTAACCTTTGGGACACAGTGGTGAAAGGAAAATGTTTCTAAGCTACTGTTATGATCTTATTTGGCCCAGTTCATTTGATATAGTTGCTCTAGTAACTTCAGCTAGTTTTATCTGGAAAAACCTTCTACTTTCAGTCAAAGTGTTTCATTCTGACAAAATAAATGTATTTTTCCCCATTCCATTATTTGCTCTTTCTTTGCTCTTCTGTTGTTGTTTTCCTCTGCTTAACATAGGTAGGCCGTGTTGGTCCCACCCATCCCCTGGGACTTCAGCTAGCAAGAAGAGTTTAATTGCTCCTTCTATTCATAGCTACTCACACCTGAACCCAAATGTAGCTGTAGGGAAAGGACTTCCTGAAAACATCTCCTTTTAAATGGCCCGAGAGTAGCCAATTCACTTTACTTTACCTGTTCAAGAGATGGGCAACACTGCCTAGTTAGACTGCTCAAGCCCCCTCACCGCAACAAAGCTCTCACCTAGCAGGAGGCTTGAGTGGTCTAACTAGGCAGTGTTTCCCATCTCTTGTCAATGATGTTAGGCTGGGACTAAAACTCACCAAAGCGTCCTCTGTCGGATCCCTTGGGCAAGGTGAAAGTGAAGGTCACACATCATGGTCTGTCTAGCCAGCAGGTGACGTGATATCCAAATGGCTAAACAACTGCATACAAGTGGACTTGATTTCTCAAGTCCATTTGTATGTGTGGAATGTCATTGCAGAGACGTGCACCAGTGCGCGGACTCCTTGCTGAATAGCGACCCTAAGGTACCTGGTCAGGTACAGCGTTTAGTAACATCCCTGTGATATGGAAGACAAAAACAAATACAGAACAGTGATACTTGGCTCAGTCTTGTGGATATTGCGTGCTATGATTGAGGCTTAAGGGAAAACTGCTTGAGCTGAACTGCAGCTCATTTTGTACACACCAGCTGCCTCATATACTTCTTGGAATGAATTGCAGTCTCCAGCAGCTGCTTGAAGAAAAAAAAAGGTACTGGCACTGATGTTCAGGCATGATTCAAAGCCTTGTCTCCGAAAAGCCATACAGTTAGACCATAGCTACTCAGTAGTAAGAAAACTAAACCCATAGTCAAGAAGGGGATGCCCGTCCTTTCTTTTATGTATTCCATGGGTAAAGGTTTCCCTTGCCCAAAAGCCAGTTGTATCCGACTCTAGATTTCAGCACTCATCTCTGTTTCAAAGCCGAAGAGCTAGCGCTGTCTGCTTCTGCAGACATTTCCGTGGTCATGTGGCAGGCATGACTAGACACCAGAGTGCATGGAACACTGTTACCTTCCCACTGAAGTGGTCCCTATTTATCTACTTGCAATTTCTTGCTTTCGAACTGCTAGGTTGGCAGGAGCTGGGACAAAGACGGGAGCTCATTCCGTCCAGCAGTACTCGGGAATCGAACTGCTGACCTTCCGTCTCCCAGTCAGCATCTTAGCCACTTGAGCCACTGCAGTCCCTTTAAAAAAAATCTGAAGTATTGAAAGCATTGGTGATCTTCATCTGGAAGGAATTTTATATAAAAGCAATTCTACTAACTGTTTGACCCTGGTAATTTTATTAACCAGAAGGAGATCAAAATGGTATAGAATGAGGACCCAACAAGCTTTGGACTCCACTCTTCTAAGTTTAGGGTGTTTAGAAATACAGTAAAACCCCGACTTACAAATGCCTTGAGTTACATAAAATTCGACTTACATAAGTGATTTTGTCCCGATTTACACGATTTCCTATGAGTTTGCTTCAAGTTACATAAAGATTCTTTTTCCTACGGGTTTGCTTTGAGCTACGTAAAAATTCATTTCCCTATGGGTTTGCTTCGATTTACATAAAAATTTCATTTTTCCTATGGGTTTGCTTCGAGTTACATAAAAAACCAATTTAAGCAAAGGCCTACAGAACAGACTTTTTTCATAAGTAGGGGTTTTACTGTACAGCAGAGAAAGAGAAGCTGAGGGGTGGTCCATCTTTTACAGAAATGGTGTAGAGTGAACCCTTGTGTCTTATTGATTTTGATCAGTGTGACAAAGTGTGGCTGTTTATCTGCCTGCCTGCCTGCTTGCCAGTGTGTGAGAGAATTGGAACCAGTGACTGAAAGAGCTCCCACTGTCAACAGAAGGCATGGGGATTCAGCAGAGGATTCTGCTGGGAAAAAGGAGATGTTTTGCTGATTTCTTCCTTCTCTTTGCATCGTTTGCCTGGATCATTTGATGGGATTGAGGATTGGGTCAATCCTTTTGAGCAGCAGAAGTGTAAGAAAAACCAGATTCTCTTCCTCCATCCAGCATTGAGGGAACTCTGCTAATGCCTAAACCTAGATAATGCCCCCCCCTCTCCAATCTGTACCTTCAGAGATGGTTAAATTACATGCACATGAACCCTTTTGCTTGCACATACAGGATGCATAGGCTTAATGTCAAGTATGTTTATGGTGTTATTTATGACAGTAGAAAGCATATTAAAATGTACTTCACCAGAGGATTGCGGTGGCTCAGCTGAAAGGTCGGCAGTTCAAGACCCGAGTACTGCATGATGGAATGAACGCCCGTCTCTGTCCCAGCTCCTGCCAACCTAGCAGTTCAAAAGCAAGAAATTGCAAGTAGTGTAGAGAAATAGGGGCCATTTTGGTGGGAAAAGATCTTAGGGACATGAAAGGAGCCTCATTCGGGCATCCCCTGAGCAGAGTTCCTCCAGCAAAAATCCTTTCAATCCAGAAAGCACCTTTGTGTGCTTCTGACAGGATTTTTTTAAAAAACCAAGATTTTCCATTTTCCTCCTCATTGTCTTGCTCAATGTATGTATTTGAGGAACTGTTAATGCATAAATAAACTCTTAGCAATGCACTTTTTGGCAGTAAATCTGACTGTATGAGGCAATTTCCACTCGGATTAAGCTGTATAGTTTCATAAAAAGGAATGATGATTCCATGTATTATTATTCCTTATTTTTTATATGAAAATTACATTGCAGGAGAAAAATGAATCACTTAATAGATATACTCCCTATTTCCTGGTAGTTGTCTCTGGCAAATTGCTTTTACTTTTCTTTCTTTCTTTTTTGTGGTGGTGGTGGGGTATGTTGTGTAGCTTTGAGGGATAGCTTCTTAATGGGCTGTTGCCCATCCTTTTCACTAGCTTTTTAAAAAGCTTTTCTGCTATCCTCAATAATTTTCTAAAGGTCCTCTAATAAAAGGGCAGCAGTTTGTGACAACATTTAAGAGAGTCTAACTAAATCATGGGACTGCAGTGCCTTAGTGGTTTAAGATGCTGAACTTGATGACCAGAAGGTTGGCAGGTCAGCAGTTCAAGACCTGAGTGCTGCATGACGGAGTGAGCTCCTGTCTTTGTCCCAGCTCCTGCCAACCTAGCAGGTTGAAAGCAAGAAATTGCAAGTAGATAAATAGGTACCACTTCAGTGGGAAGGTAACAACATTTCATGAGCTCTGGTGTCTAGTCATGCCTGCCACATGACCACAGAAATGTCTGCAGACACATGGATGAGCACCATACCCTACAGTTGAATATGACTGGCTTTCGAGCATGGGAGACCTTTACCTAAATCATAGTGCAGGTGTTGCAATCTAGTTCTATCTGTTTCAGATTTTAATAAATGCATTCCATTTGCAGATCTCTTAAGGATTATTGTCTGAACCTGATAGTTTTTCTTTCTCTTCTCATCTGGATCTTTATCCTGGCTTTTGGAATCTGTAGCCTTTAATGGTTTGTTAATTAGAAACTGTGCACCATATTCTTGTGATTAAGAGAACATTCCCGCTTTCCTCTCTTGATTAAAGTGATGTGCATACACTTGGATTGTCATGAAACCAAACAAAAACTATGAGTTGTATTTGAAGTAGCTGTCTGTTAAATAATATTTCTAAAGAATTGATATGGACCATTTCCCAAAAATAATAATCAGGTTCCACATCAAGATGACCAGTTATCCTGGGATCAAAATAGTGCCTCATATATATCAGCTCATTTTCCATAATACTGCATCCAAATTATGGTGTTAAAGATTTGAAATTCTTAATGAAAGTTGGGTTGAACTCAAGAACTCTTCTGGATTATGAAATATTGATAAAGAGCTCACTCATTCAAGGCTTTCAGTGGTTTTCCAAGTGAGATTCCCTGGAATGCCTTTCTGGTCTGGATACCAGATTCTCATATGTAGTGCTGTGGTTGCACACAATATCTGCTATTTATATAGATTTTCCAATTTGGCAGCAGCTCCATTCACAAACCTGATCTTCAATACATATAACATGTGGAACATTTGTCTAGATCAGTGGTTCCCAACATGGGGCCCACATCCCACAAGGGGACTTCAATTCCCAGAAGCCTAAGTCAGTACATTGGCTGATCAGTGCTTTGGGAAATTGATTTAGGCTTCTGGGAATTGAAGTCCAAAAACCAAAGTTTGGGAAGCACTGGTTTAGACCGTATGATACTGTTGAAACTTGTGGAAAGCCCACTTGAAGAGGAAGATTCAAGAGTTATTATATTGGTGCTTCACTCTAAATGATATGGTGGGTCCAAATTCATGCACTCACCAGTTCTCTTTCCAGTCCCCTGCTTTTTAGTATGCAGACATTATACAAGCACAGCACCCCCAGACTGTCATTTGCTATGTTATCTTCTGCCTGATGACTTGTCTGAACTGTACTACTCACAATTCATCTGCCTAATTTCTCTTCCTTCTTAAGATTGGAAGTAGCTTTATATGAGCCCAATCTTAATCTTACTATGATACTGCTTCAGTGTACCCTCTGCCCAAATGAACAGGTGATGCATATGCCAGACATTGGCCTTCCAATGTCTGTGCAGTTGAAGAAATGGTGTTGAAGTCCTGAGAGTTTCAGTGTCAATCTCCTTTTCTGTCATTCAGAAAGCTAATTTTCCATTACAGGTATTTGTACTTATGTAGAGCTAGAATGCATGGTAGTGACATGTACTGAATATTCAACACCCAATTTGTGTGTCTATATATGTGTCTCATCTCCCCTGCTTTGCACTTATTCTCAGTTTTTATCTGGTTTTAATTATTGAGTTCTACACTGTAGCCCTCATTACATCAAAGCATTATAAATTTACACTGTTCAAAGGCTGGTCTGACTCTGTACCAAAATATATTAAGCTGGAGATAAGGATGTACCACTCTTTTGGAGCCAGTCTCAGAAATACCACGTAGCTTCTTCTTCTCTTTGGTAGAAATCTGTATGTTACAGTTGAAGACTCAACATTGTCAAAGTTCTGTACGTAGCTGTGTGAATTTAAGGAGAACATCTGATATTTCAGTTTTATGTTTTTTGTGTCTTGCCTGTCATTCTTATTCTTTGTTTCAGTGCTTTAGCCAATCTCAGCTTCTTAATATCTGTCTAGTTCCATTTCTTTCATATATTTTACTTTATTTATATCCTAACTTTCTCCCACCAGAGGATCCAAAGGTTGCTACCAACATGTATGAAAAGCACATGCAGCTAAAAAAGATATTGGGCTATATCTTCTTGTCTCAATACACTTGCATTGCACAGATTGTGTAGTTTGTCAGAGACAAATTGCTTTAATTAATTAATATATTTATTTAAAATATTTTATCCCACCTTTCTCCTATAAAGGACCCAAGGCACTTTACATCATTTAAAAAAGACAATATAAAAGCTAAAACAATTATAACAATATTAAAAAAGAGAATTAAACAAATATCATATTAAAATAATGTATAAAACACATTTTGAGTTAAATTAAAAGATCACTATGGACATCTGTTTGTGTGACTCTATGTGTAATAGAAGAGTAATATATAATAAAATCACAAATATTAAAATACAACTAAATTCAATTAAGTAATTAAAATGGACTACAGTCTGTTTTATGAACAGTGGAGTTAAGCAGAAAAATTTGACTAGCCACTCTTATTGTCCCATTTCTGCTGCCACACATATTGTATGGAACAGATCCTGGAGCCAGCATGGATGGTGGTATGAATTGGACTTGGTGGAATCTGAGTGAAGCCATGAACTCTATAGTATTTTAACTTTGGAAAACTGCTTGCCTAGAAGGAATCCCAGATTACATTTTAGGTAAAAGGCAATTATAACCCTAGGATTTGGATGGTGCAACTCAATTTCCCAGCAGTTTTGTAGGTATTCTGTGGGGTTGGTTGCAGAGCTTTTCTCCTGTGGTGATGATGTGTCTAATATTAGGGTACTGGAGCAAAAGGTGCATAACAGTAAATGTGTGCTTTTGAATTTCCAGGTGTGACATATGCAGCAAAAGGATACTTTGATGCTCTGGTTAAAATGGGAGAGTTGGCCAGTGAAAGCCAAGGATCTAAGGAACTAGGTAAGTCAAGCACCCGAATGCTATTGAGAATTAAAAGAAGCAAAGTGATAAACTCAGCTAACCTGAGATGCCAGTGCTATATGGCAATGTTTCCATAAAACATGGATTCCTCTTATTTTTAAGTCAGAACTGAGTAATTTCCAGAGGCCTGGGTGTTTCCCTAACATCCCTAATGCTCTCAATTTCTTGGCTGCATATGGCCAATAGCTAAAGGTATCCATGGCCATTTCATACCAATTTCATAGGCCCAGCAATGTGGCTAAAAACTTGTGTTTCAGACCCAAAGATGATGCATTTTTCAACAGAGAGCATGGTAGAAAGTTCATTTTGATTTTGTAAAAAGGACATAAATAGGTATGATGTCTAAAAATGATGTGAAATAGTCAATTGTGCCTTCTAGGTGGTGTGATTAACCATGGGGGACAGGTTTCCCCCCTCAAGAGTTGTAGACAGAAAGAGGGCTCAAATGCTACTCTTAGAAGGCCAGAGGTGTTTGCATGTGTAGCCCTTAGGCAACAATTTGCCCATCACTGCTTTGTGTCAGAGTTTTAAGATAAATAGGAACTAGTACTATTTCCATGTAACAAATTCCAGTATTTGGATTTATTCTTGTGGGATGTCATATTGCTGTACAAAATAATGAATATATTCAGAAATGTATATATAGAAAGATGCGTATACGGTTGACTAAGTAACAAAAAGGGATATATGTTTGACATGATGAACAGTGTGAATAAACCAGCGCCCTGTTCATTGACAGGTGACTGAGACATGAACTACTAACTATGGCTTGTTCAGACCTGTATTTACTTGTAAACCATAGTGGAATAAGAAAACTATGATTTGCTGCAAACATGGATTGGAAGTGTTGGGGAGGGCAGCAGAAGATAGTGGTTGAGCTCCCCCTTTCCTTTCCATGAGTCTCATTTATGTTGTGCCAAACTAGGGTTTGCCATTAACTCTTGTGTAAGATTTGTAGTTTTTATTCTCAAACTGCATAGTCTCTTCTTTCTTGAAGTTAGGGGAATGTCAGTACTGTACTGTATATAGTTTTCAGATGAAGGTGTGAATAAATGGAGTTTGTCCACTCTGGAGAAGGCTAAATACTGTATTCATAAGGTGAGGTTCAAGTCTAACACCTCAGTACCTTGTCCGAATGAGGCTTGTCTGAATGAGGACAGCAGGCAGAAACATAAATTCTGGCAGAACAAATGCAAGGCAACAATCAGGAAAGGAAAGCAAGACTTTGAGGAGCATATAGCTAAAAATACTCAGAGAAATAACAAAGACTTCTTTAAGTACATTAGAAGTAAGAACCCAACTAGGAAGGCCATTGGACCATTAGATGACAATGGAAGGCAAGGGGTTATTAAAGAGGAAACAGAGATTGCAGAGAGACTCAATGAATTCTTTGCTTCAGTATTCACTGAAGAAGACAGAGGCCACATGCCCAAAACAGAGCCTATCTTCGTAGGGAGGGATACCGAAGAATTAAGCCAGATAGAAATAACCAGGGAGGAGGTCCTTGCATGTCCTGTTAAACTAAACACTAACAAATCACCAGGACCAGATGGCATCCATCCACGAGTTCTCAGGGAACTTAAAGATGAAATTGCTGATCTCCTAGCCAAAATATATAATCTTTCCCTCAAATCAGGCTTTGTGCCTGATGACTGGAAGGTAGCGAATGTAACACCAATTTTCAAAAAAGGATCCAGGGGTGATCCAGGAAATTACCGACCTGTCAGTTTGACATGTGTCCCAGGTAATGTGATGGAAACCATCCTAAAAGATAGAATTAATAGGCACATAGAAGAGAAGGCGCTGCTAAAGGCGCTGCCCTTTTGCAAGGGCAAATCATGCCTCACTAATCTGTTGGAATTTTTTGAGAGTGTCAACAAGCATGTGGATAAGGGGGGTCCAGTTGACATTGTTTATCTGGACTTTCAGAAGGCTTTTGACAAGGTCCCACACCAAAGGCTCTTGAATAAACTTACCAGTCATGGAATAAAGGGACAGGTCTTGTCCTGGATCAGCAACTGGCTAAGGGACAGGAAACAGAGGGTAGCACTAAATGGACACTTCTCCAAGTGGAGGGAAGTAAAGAGTGGGGTCCCCCAAGGTTCAGTACTGGGACCCCTGCTTTTCAACCTCTTCATAAATGATCTAGAGGTAGGAGTAAAAAGCAAGGTAGCCAAATTTGCTGACAACACTAAATTATACAGGGTAGTGAAAACTGTGAGATTGTGAGGAGCTCCAGAGGGATCTCTTGACACTGGGGGAGTGGGCAAAACAGTGGCAAATGAGCTTCAACATTAGTAAGTGCAGAGTGATGCATGTTGGGGCAAAATAACCCAATTACATTTATATACTGATGGGGTC
Organism: Bradypodion pumilum; assembly: GCA_035047305.1. Taxonomy (NCBI): domain Eukaryota; kingdom Metazoa; phylum Chordata; class Lepidosauria; order Squamata; family Chamaeleonidae; genus Bradypodion; species Bradypodion pumilum. Next base: position 280,425,026 of record JAWDJD010000002.1, on the reverse strand, counting down.
TGAACTCTCTGCGACAAACCAGGAAAGGGACCTTGGTGTCCTGGTGGACAACTCAATGAAGGTGTCAACCCAGTGTGCCTCAGCAGTGAAAAAAGCAAACTCAGTGCTAGGGATCATTAGGAAGGGTATAGAAAATAAGTCAGCAAGTGTCATTTTGCCTCTTTATAAATCTATGGTGAGGCCCCATCTGGAATACTGTGTACAGTTCTGGTCGCCATACCTCCAGAAGGATATTATGAAGCTGGAAAAAGTGCAGAGGAGGGCAACCAGAATGATTAGGGGACTGGAACACCTTCCTTACCATCTGAGACTGCAACGGTTGGGCCTCTTCACTCTTGAACGATGGCGTCTAAAGAGGTGACCTGATTGAAGTTTATAAAATAATGCACGGTGTGGACAAAGTAGATAAGGAAAAACTGTTTTCCCTATCGCATAACACTAGAACTAGGGGGCACTCCATGAAACTTTTGGGTACTAGTTCTAAAACAAATAAGGGAAAGTACTTTTTCACCCAGAGGATCATTGGTCTATGGAACTCCCTGCCAGAAGAAGTGGTGACAGCTGTCAGTCTTGACAGCTTTAAGAAAGGATTAGACAAGTTAATGGAGGACAAGGGCAGCCATGGCTATAATTATGGATACCTAATGACAACCTCCGGGTTGGAGAGATAGGCAGGATATCTCTCAATGCCATTTCCAGGGAATCCTAAGCAGGTGAAGGCATCTGCTTGGGAATACCCTGAAGCAAATGGTGAGCCACTGTGTGAGACAGAATGCTGGACTGGATGGGCTCCTGTGGCCTGTTCCAGCAAGGCTGTTCTTATGTTCTTATGTACCTGTAGTACAAAGCCTAAATGTCTGACAATGTGGACTTGGTTAGTGAAGGCTAACATTCAAACCCAACAGCTAGTCTTTAATGTGCCACAATGTTATTGTTTTTGTCTTTTTGCTTCATTTTGTTTACTTTCTGATATGCTTGAAACACAAACTAACACGGCTACCATTTCAATTTTTTTTTAAAAAACACTGTAAATTAATTACAGCTTGATTTGAAACTGTTGTAATTCCCTCTTCCCACCCCAATTTAGAAATTTTTCTGGCATATGAATTTCTTAAGTTGTTCTGAGAACAATAAAGGTCAGAAAGAACATGGTATATTAAATACAGTAAACTATAACTTATTGATTTGATGATATGTATGTATTATGGAGATAGCGAGTATGACTTGTCCACCTTTGATTTATTTTCTTCACAAACGGTGAGTTACACCTAGGAACAAGAGAGAGCCTGTGGTTTTAGGACAGTGTAACCCTATCAAATTCTGTATTAAGAGAAAAGTTCCAAAGAGTCTGTGTATGCATGGATGCACACACTTGTGCTTCATATTGCACTAACCCTGCATCGTGCAGCCTGTCTGATAGTGTTTAAACTGCTGTCCTGCAATCTAAGGTTTGTGAGTTCGATCCTGACCAGGGGTCAAGGTTGACTCAGCTTTTCATCCTTCCGAGTTCGGTAAAATGAGTACCCAGCATGTTGAAGGCAAAATACTAATTAATTTGTGAACCGCCCAGAGAGTGCACTAATCTCTATGGGGCAGTATATAAGTGTATTACTTTGATCGTTTTGGTGGATTAAACCTATAACGGGTACTTATTTGAAACCTGAACTATTTGTGGAGGCCACTGCACTTCTAGTTTATCTATCTGCTGCATTCTCTAGCTGAGCATGGCACTAGCACTGTGTTATATGTTGTTCTAGAGGTGTGTAATGTGCGAAAAGCACATACACCTGGCTCACAGTTGGAGAAAGCGGATATATGAAAATAATACCTATTAGTATGCCTACTCTTTGCCATAGCTTTATCACAGAAGAAGCAGAAGGGCAGCATGCTCCTGCCGAACTGTTTACAAAGCTGTTTTATATAGCAACAGCGTTCATTACATTTATTAGAACTGCCTGCAATGCAAGGTGTGTGGTTTGTAGATCTTCCTCAAGTAATGGGTTGATTCTGATTTATCAAGCTTCAAAATGTTGTTTGGTATAATATGTCCCTTTAGCTGTTCACATTGTTCTGGATGCATCTGTGTTTTGTCTACAGTGCCAGTAATTGGAAATACTGAATGGAAAGGTGGGGATGGGGGATAAATCATGCTGCGTTTGTGGTATGTCAGGAGGTAATTCAATATAAAAATGCCAGTTTGTGAAGAATGTGTTGATTATCTATGTTGAGAAGTCTTATTCAGTGTCATTTGGAGTCTTTTCTAAATATGAAATACTGCTAATAAAAGATTTTTGTTACATTCTAATAGTGCTACTGTAAATACATAATCTCCTTTCAACCTGGTTCATCAGTCCTTTTCTGTCATGTTTAGAAGAGGAAATGGGTTTCTAAATTATCTTGAATGTACAAGTCCTTTTGAACAGAATGTGTCTGATTTTGTAGCATTCAATAGACTTTAGGGAGTTTAGTGTATGAGAACCAAGACAATAGAAACAGCCGAAAGGTTGGCTTAACACATCTTTATTGCATGATGGTCCGGGGGAACATGTGGTAATGGCGGATGAACAGCTCAATATATACTGTGGCTATACATTTGAATGTGGCTCCTCGATAGCCCATTGGCTACTGTCTGTGTGACGTCATTCCCCGTCACGCCCTTCTTGTCCAGGTGAGGTGGTGGCGGGAATCTTCCCGCGCTGTAGGTATTTGGGGAATTGGAACCATGTGAGCTGGGCGCTCGCTATTGCCCCTAGTGGTCACTAGCTCGCGTCCTGATACAGAAGGTTACAGTGTTACAGCTGGTGATTATTATATCCACTCATTCGAGTGTTACATTAAAGGCACAATATTCCAAACACAACATCCCTCCCCCCTAGGATGAGACGAAGTCTCTCATCCAATATGGTTTATTGCAAGCGCGTTTTGGGCGCAAGGCTGGCTGGCTTGTCCCGGGGGCGCTATCACTTCTGTGTTCCCTGGTCTCTTGTCCTCAACAAAATATCGTGGGTGTCCTAAGGACATGCTGTGGACTGCCATGTCGTCGTCGCTGTCGTCGGAGATGCGGCCCACGCCGTCCTGCTTCCTCGAGGGCCGGACGCCTTCCTGGTTTTTCGGTGAGCGGTCTGTTGAGCCTCTCTGGTCTCTGCGCCGCCGCCTGCAAACCTTAGCTATGTGGCCTCGGCGCCCGCAGTTGTGGCACTCGGCCTTCCTGAACGGGCACTTGATGCGGTCATGGGACGCCCCGCAGCCATCGCAACGCCGGCCATCCTTCCGCACCTTCCGGATGTCCTCGTCCTCGCTGCTCTCCGTGGAGGAGTGCGGTGCCCGCCTGGCCGCTTGCACCGAGCCCGCTGCCTTGTCGGGTTGTGGGGGCCTTGCTCTGAACCCCTTAACCCCGGCCCTCGTGGCTTCCGCCGCCTGCGCCTCCTTCACATCCTCTTGCAGCATCGGGGGCAGCTCCTTGTTCATCAGCTTTCACTGAACCTCCTCGTCCCACAGGCCGCACAGCATGCGGTCCCTGAGGGCGACTTCCAGGTTCTCCCACTTGCATGGGCCTGCGGCCAACCGGAGGGCCGCTGCAAAGGCAGCCACGGACTCACCAGGCGCCTGGACTCTCTTCCAGAACGCGTCCCGAGCCGAAAACATTGAAACTGAGGGCTGGAAGTGGTCGCGCATCGCTTTCAGGAGCTGCTTGACCGGCACTTCGTTCACCTTCTTCGGAGACACCAGGTCCACCAATACCTTCATGGCGGGAAACCCGAGCATCCTGATGAGAATGGCCCTCTTCTTCCCCTTGTCTGAAATGTCGGACACCATCAGTGCGCTTTGGAAGTCCATCTCGAACAGCTCCCATTCTTCCGGTTTGTTGATGTTGAAACTGGCCTGCGTTGTCTTGATTCCGTGGGGATCCATTAATCCCACCTTCGTCGCCAATTTAGTGTATGAGAACCAAGACAATAGAAACAGCCGAAAGGTTGTCTTAACACATCTTTATTGCATGATGGTCCGGGGGAACATGTGGTAATGGCGGATGAACAGCTCAATATATACTGTGGCTATACATTTGAATGTGGCTCCTCGATAGCCCATTGGCTACTGTCTGCGTGACGTCATTCCCCGTCACGCCCTTCTTGTCCAGGTGAGGTGGTGGCGGGAATCTTCCCGCGCTGTAGGTATTTGGGGAATTGGAACCATGTGAGCTGGGCGCTCGCTATTGCCCCTAGTGGTCACTAGCTCGCGTCCTGATACAGAAGGTTACAGTGTTACAGCTGGTGATTATTATATCCACTCATTCGAGTGTTACATTAAAGGCACAATATTCCAAACACAACAGGGAGATATTTCACATTTTATTCCATTGAGATTGGATTCCATTTACATTTTTATTCTATTCGGAAACACTGATGTGGATGTTGCAAAGCCCACGCACCCACCTCCAGTTTCTAATTCCTGTTAAAACATGGCAGAATGCTTGAACAGTAGGAAAATTGGCTGTTTCTGGATATTATAAGGTGTTTGGCTGCTTAGTAGCCTCCATGAAACCAAAGCCTTGAAATTATTTCCCCTTCTGTGGAAGCGATAATCCTAACAAGCTGCCATGACACAGAATCTCTGTATAATGTGGGGGAAATCGGCTTGCTTGAGGTGTATTTTGCTTCTAGTCCTTAGACAGGGTTCAGATATGCTTTTTTTTAAAATGGTCCCTATTAAATATTTGGTATGTATGTCTAGCAGTGTGGAATGTTTGGAAATGCCAGTGCAGGGCTGCACAGCCTGGTGATCTCTAGATTTTTGGCTTACCACTCCCACGAGTCAGCCCAGACAATGGTTGGATATGGTGAGAATTTCAGACTAAAATATGTGGGGGGAGTAAAAGTTACTTATCCCTGCACTAGTGTGTCTCAAGACCCATGGCAGCCTCACTCAAGAATTTGCACGTGTCCTGAAAAGCCAGACATTTCGGCATGTCTCTTTATTTCTTGTTTCAAGTAAATTCTTGTCAATATAATGAGAGTTTGTTTGGGTTTCCTTGAATACTCTATGCAGCTTTTCTAATCCCCACCAAAGAGCCATCCACATTTAATTCCTTCTTTTACTGTTCAGTTTCAACCCCAGCCTACCCCATTCTAAGTAAATGTGCCCAAATTGCATGATCTGAAGGGTAAAAGTAATAATACAATTCTCTGACTCCAATAAAACTCTCTGGTTTGTTGAGCATTTTAAGGAATTATCCTAATGTGACAGCTGTTGGAACTCTAAAAAGTCTTTGCAGACCCTTAATCAGATATCCAGATGATGTACTCTGTTTTGCTCCAGTCAGCAACAACTCTCTTGGATTCAGCCACAGACCTATGTAAATAATGACATCTCTTGCATAGAGCAATAGAACCAGAATTCTTGCCATCATGCCCTGAAGGTGTCCTTTAATAGCTTAAAGTCACCCTGTAGGGAAAATGTTAGTTCATTGTCCCTCTGTGCTTTTCTTTCTATGAGGAATAAAGAATCTAAGAAATTTTTTTGCCTTTTTAAAAAGTGATTATACATAGTTTCCTATTAGTTAGTCATATTTTTTTTTTAGGAAACAGGATTATGTTTTCTTCCAAAACAAATCTGAGTTGCTAGCTGTGGTTTTCTTTTTCTTTTTGACATGGTTCTGAGCTGTTGCCTGTGTGTTTGCTTAATAAGTGTGTATTCATTTTGCATACTGAAATGGTTCAGTATTATTTACTCGCAGCCTTTGTCACAAGGAGCATATTGCTCAGGAATAAGTAAAGATTGCTCAGAAATTTTCTATAGAATGGCTGTGACCTTGTTCAGTTGAGCCATTCAGGCATCAGATCAGAGCAAGAATGATCTGATGTTTTTCTCATTTATGCAAAGAGGTTTCCACTTTCTCCTTGCACAAGCACTATGCTATCACAATGATATTGGTTGTGCAGCAGCCATTGGGCGTTATTATGCTAGTGATATGTTCCGTTCTGTCAAGTCTCAACAGGATCTAGGACCAGAGTTGGAGTTCTTTGTGCTTGTGGGAAAGTATGAGATAAACATCTTGTACAACCTCCTCCTGGATACCACACTCAATCTGGTTTGTGGCTTACTCTGTCTTGTTTATGAGCCTTGAATTCAAGTAATCTTGAAATACAGACTTTTAAAAATATCTACACAATTCCTACAGAAAACTGGTTAAGACTGGATTTACATTCTGGGCTTGTTCAGAAGGTGTGTGTGTGAGAAAGTTAATGGACTTTAAACGTGGATGAGGAAAATAGCTTGTGTGCCACATCTTATCTTCCTTTCAGTTTTCTTGTTCTTCACTGACGTGCAGTTTTTATATTCAGAATTATGTTCCGAAGCTGTCATGGCTCCTTGGTTATAGGAAAATATAGTATTATCTTTCATTCCGTGCTTGATCGTTGCTAATGAAATCCAAATCTAAAATACTGCTTGAAGGTTTGAAAGGCAGTGTTCAAGCTAGTGTGTAGAATTCAAATAATTACTGTGTTGAAATAGTAATCATCACAGACTTTGGTTGGGTTAAGGTGCAAAAATGAATATTTGTAAGGACAAATTTTTGAATGACATAAAGGTTCCTGTAATAGATGGCATTCCCTCTGAGTAAAATATGAGTGTTATTGCTGCTGGTAATTGTGTTACATTTTCTCCATTTTCCCTAATGGTGCTCATGTTTTACTTTTAGAAAGATGTATGGAGTCCTTACAGCCTGTTCAATTTTATATAATTTAGGGAGCAAAAGAAGCTGTATTTCTAAGTGACATGAAAGTTTCACTGTTCAATCTCCACAGTATTTTTCTGGTAAGACAGGTTTTATGATGGGAGTTTTATAAACCAATTGGGGGTGGGGGATAGCTTCTGTCAGTGCCTTTTACTGAGTTCTAAAAGGGGCTGCGACGGCTCAGTGGTTAAGAAGCTCACCTTGTTAGCTGGAAGGCCACCAAGTTGGCAGTTCAAAACCCGGGTACTGCATGAAGGATTGAGCACCCGTCTCTGTCCCAGCTCTTGGGGACATGAAAGGAGCCTCATTTGGGGATTTCTTGAGCGGAATTTCTCCAGCAAAAAATCCTTTGAACCCAGAATAATTTCTGACACGAAATTATTATTATTACTGAGTTCTAAACAAAGTAAGAGCGACTAAAGACATACCTAGTGTGAGGTATTTAAAATAATGACCTAATTACAGAGCATTTATCTTGCTAAACTGCTAAGACAAATTCACTGCTTGTTTCTGTGACCAGTAATGAAGGAGCTCTGATCAACCCATTTCTCCCTTATGTTCATCAAATGAACTTCATTTGTTATTATGCATCTTGTAAACATGTTGTACTGATTTGCAGGTCAGGAAGTAGGACAACAGGCAATTGGATTTTATAATCACATGCAAATCCCCATGCTAAACTGATGGATGGGTGAAACATTGTACTATATGTGTTGACAGATTCTTCGGAACTTGAGCATACCTGTCAAGTTTTGGATTTGAAGATAAGGGAAATTTTGGCCACACCCCTCTGTGGGTGTGGCCATATCTGTGGGCATGGCCAAATATAGCCATGTGACTTGCTGGGCTCTAGTCATGCCTGTCACATGGCCATGGAAATGTCTGCAAACACAGAAAGCACTGGCTCTTTGGCTGTAAATGGAGATGAGCACTGCACCCTAGAGTTGGATACGACTGGCAGATTTTACTTTCTTAGGATCAAAGATCGTTGCAGATGGGGATTGCAGCCATGAAATAAAAAGGTGACATGCTTGGGAAACAAGCTATGAGAAACCTAGGGAACATAGTTAAAAGTAGAGACATCACCTTGCAAACAAAAAATTGCATAGTCAAAGCAATGGTATTCCCAGTGGTAATGTATGGGTGTGAAAGCTGGACCATTAGGAAAGCTGAGCGCAGAAAAATAGATGCCTTTGAAATGTGGTATTAGAAATAGGTCGATCCTAGAAGAAATCAACCCTGACTGCTCATTAAAGGTCAAATAGTAAAGATGGTGCTAAAGTACTTTGGACATCAAATGAGAAGAGAGGATTCACTTGAGAAAGCCTTGATGCTGGGAAAGGTGGAGGACAAAAGAAAGGGGTGGCCAAAAATAAGATGGCTAGATGGTATTGTAGATGCAATGGGCACAAAGCTGTGTGGGCCAAAAAACCCTATTCCCATCTTCTTGGGGGACTTTTGTTTTGTTTTCTTTCTTGTTTACTCATTTTTAATTTTAAAAAATTCCTGGGAAGCAAAGTGCAGAATGGTAAACCACCCCCCTAGGTTGACCAAATGCTTGTAAGTAGCTTGGCTTTAATGAACTAGCCCTGCACATGGCTAGACACACACACACCCCAATTAGGGTGGAGGAGCAAGGGATTAATTCCAATTGAAGCACCAACACCTGAGAATGTCAGATCCAGCTTAAGGAAGGGAATTAGTAAAGAAGTAAAAAGTAACCTCTGTAGTTTCCAAGCCTCCCAGCAGCTGAGGAGTTAATCTCCCTCCAGATGGTTTGTTAGAAGGTGGGGTGCCTGTTGGGCAGGGCGGGGAAACCTTCGGTGGCAGCTTTTCCTACTGTAATAGGAACCCAGCCAGGCAACTGCAAGCAAAATAAACCTCATTTCTCTCTCTCTCTCTCTCTCTCTCTCTCTCTCACATATAGTGATCAAGCAACATCCCCCCTCCCAAGTTACCTCTAGAACAGAAACGGAAGCCTCCAGGAGGCATAGCAGAAACAGCTCAATAAACCATGAGAGTGAGAGAGAAGTCTCTGCCCCAGACCAAGAGCTGATTTGCCCCTGCATATATGAAATATTGTTCACCTAGAGTAGACTTCTGTCCCATGGTGGCTCTGACCAGCAGCAGCAAAACCGAAGCCTCCATGACCATGTGGCAGGTAAATGAAAGAGAAGGCCCCCACCACCTTCTCTCTCCCTGGGCCTTCCACAAGCAAAAAGCCACAGCGACCTCTGGTGGCAGGAAAAACATAATGCAGCTTTGCCTGTGAGTGCTCCGGTCTGGATTTTTTAAAATAAATAAATAAATAAGGGATATCACGGGGAAATTAATAAAACGGGAGGGGTGGGAAGAGGGGTAAAAATAAGGGATTTTCCTGGGGAAAACAGGATACTTGACAGGTATGAACTTGAGTCACCTTGTTTAGATATGGTTTAAGTATACTTTCCTTCTTATATAATGGCATTTTGCCAGTTGCTAGCACCTATTGGAATTGAAAGACTAGGCTACCATCTCAAGTTTAATCTGTGACTTGAAAGGCCATGGCTCTCTTACCCAGAGACATGCTAATGGGGCAATGGATTACTGCTTTGTGAGAGGAAGAAGCCAAATGGATATTTGTCTTTATATCCAGTACATGTAAATTGAAAATATGAAACTGAATTGGGCATTAAGGTATATAATAGAACTACAGTAATGAGTTTGTTTTTGTCTAACTCAGAAGGAAAGGGGACATTGTCCTTGAGCCAAGCTTGCCTCTTAGGAGGAATGCTGGCTGAAGCTGCTCTCCCTCTTGCTGTTCTGAGAAAAGACATTTACTGTAATTCTGTGCATGTCCCAGAATTACACTGTCTTTTGCAGATGTATGAGTACTGTATATAGATAAATTAGCTAGATTTGCTGTTTTCTTATTTGTTCTTTTTGAATGTTCAAAATTATGCCTCTGTACTTTGCTCCATAATTCTGGGAAATCTTTTGTACTTGTGCAGAATTTTTTGCTTTTTGCAATCTTAGTTTTTTCTCATTTAATAAAATATAAAAATCCTTTCAGTCTGGACTTCTGACCTGGAGAGTTTGGTACTTAAAACTAGGTCATGCCTCAACCAGCTGCTGGAGGTTTTGCTATGGTTAGTGGGTTTGATGGCAATAATATCCTTGCAAAGTAGACTTTGTGCTTCCCAGAACCTGGCCTTGTGGACTTTTAAAATTTTTGATCTCCCATGAGCATTGTCAAGTCCAAGATGGAGTGGAGTGTAAGGATAATATGGTGCCAGTCAGGGACTACTAGTCATTATAATAACTGAGTTCACCCACCTCAAGAGAAGAAGTGTAGTGTGCTTGAATGGTTATAACCGGGAACTCCTGATTGTGGATTAGGACACCTACAAAGAAAAAAGGAAGTGGAAAGGAAAGCCTAATTCAAGTGAAATGACAGATTCACTCTCTTGCAGAATTAACATACACCTTCTAATGGAGATCTAGCATTTTCTTGGATTGAATATTTTTCTTTTTTTCTAAGTAAGGTATCTGCATCTTTTTTATTTTAAATTTTAAAATTATAAACATAAACACATACACACAAAAAGCATTTACAAACAAATATCACAAAATTAATAATAAACATAATAATAATATATCAACATCTGTGCTCCCACCACCACTGTCACATTATTGTCTTATCATTGAATTTCTCCTTTCTCTTTCACTACAGTGTATTTCCAAAAAGATAAGTATTCTTGTTCTGGCTTTATGCCTCTATTTTTCACCAATACATATTCAATAAACTCACCCCAAATATCTATAAAATCATTTTTCTTTATCAAACCTGTCTTTATTTTTTAATCCACCTGTCAATTTATCATTCATGGCCATGTTTCATAGTTCTGCTACTTTAAGACAACCTTGCTCCGTTTAAAGATCAGCAAAACAACCCTCCTATTCTATTTTTCTTATTTGGGTTGCTCCTTCAGGGACCAGATGATCTCAGTGCAGAACTGGGAGATATATTCCTTTCTGGTCCTTTCAAGACATGGTGTCTTGTTTCCCTTACAATTTCCCAAGCAAATCCTTATGCTGTTCAAAAAACAAGGAACATGATAAAAATACTGATATATGATTTCATATGACGTTGGCAAACACTAGGAGGGTTTGAGTTAGCTCTGAAATGAGATGGAAGAAGACAGGATCCTCTGTCAGATGATCTCTCCTTGCAAAAGTATATACCGTGCATTGAAGAAAAGCCTTACCATATTTCTGAGGCAACTGAAAAAGAGAAAACACCAAGAAATGGTGGCAGCGAATCTGAACAGAGGAAACCACAAGGAAGAACTCTCCTAGGAGCAGCTGTTTCTAGTGGACATGTTCCTCCACATTACCTTTTTTTACTTAGACATCCTACTGTTGGCCAACTGAGACAAAGAGAAATAATCCTCCCATTGAAGTACTCGGGTATGACAGAGGTCTTTTCAGCTGCTCCTTCCTGGAAGAAAAAAGTTCCATTCATGATTTAAGGAGCTCATTCTAAAGACTATGGGTAATACTGTTAACAAATTGTATAACCTGCAAGAAGGAAAGACATGACCATTTTAGAGTTAGTCTAGGTTGCAGTTTTCCCATTCTAGAACTTTCTCCTCCTCCAAAGATGGTCAATTGTCTAGATCAGGGGTTGCCAAACTTTTCAAGGTTGTTTCCTCAGACAGTTGAGGGGCTGGATTGGTGGTTCCCCCACTGTTTATAGCTGCCATAAACGAGTCCATTTATGGCTGCCATAAACAAGTTCGCAGCTGATTCTGGCTGTGGCGGTGGCTAGAGCGAGGGTGTGGGCTGGATGATTTGGCCCCATGGGCCATATTCGGCCCATGGGATGTAGGTTGCTAACCCCTGGTCTAGATAGCACTTCCTTTTCTATGTAGGGATATAGAGGCAGAAGAGAATTTGGGATCAGTATGCCTGACAAACACACAACAGCACTACTTGGACAAGCTGGGAGACAGCTACAATTTTCTGCATTATTGTACAGTGAATAAGTGCCTAGAAAACAGTATTTTTTACAATTTATATAACCATAGAGAAGATGGGTTTTAATGGGGTGTATTTGTATTTTAATGGGGTTTTTATCCGCTTTGGTTTTTTTTAGTATTGTAAGCCGCCCAGAGTCCTTGTGAACAGGGCGACTATAGAAATGTGAAAATTAAATTAAATGTCTGCCCCTTCTTGTATATGGTGTGCAATTTTTTACGTTGATTATGCAACTACTGAGTAGAGCAAATTTAGATAATAACGAGTTGATTTTTCATTTGTAATGGCTATGACTGTAGAAAACACTGTCCTATCCGGTTTGAATTAAAGGACCATTTGGGTGATGTTTCTTGCTTTTGAAAACTACTGTGTTCGAATTTTGTACATGACATGTGTGGCAGCTACTTGTTAGTACTGTGGGTTTAGTATTAAAGTTGCTGAAATAAAGTCAGTAAGTTCAGATCTCCTCCAAAGGCTCTTACAAGGAAGAGGTATTTGGTGGCAGTTTCTCAAATATGAAATTGGTAAGGTTGATGCAAAATATCTCTTTCTGGCAAGATCCCTGTACAGTGGTACTCCATATAACGAACACCGTATAACAAAAAATCCATACAATGAAGTGTTTGTGCGCTATTTGTGATGTACCGTATAACAGGGGGAAAGTTCATCATACAGATTGCTATTGTAAATACCCTGTACAATGAATAGCAATCTGTACAACGAACATTTTTTCGTTATGTGGAACATCGCTCATAGTGATCCATATAACGGGGGGGGGGACTGTACAGCGAAGAGCTCCGTGGAACTGAGTTTTTTTGTTATACGGGGTTTTATTGTATCTCTAACAGTTGTAACAGGGGAAAAAATCAGGACCTGATGCTGCAGTTGAAAAATATATCTCCTGAGTTTCTTATTTTGCAGTTTGTTTATTTATTCAAGTGTTTATGCATTATTCAACTAGCAATGCTTTTGGAGTGATCTATAAACATAAATCAGGCACAACCAATAAAATAGGTATTCCAGTAAAACAAAATCAACCAAATGGTGTCAGGATATCTCAACATGTTGGAATGTTAAGGTAATGCATTAATGCGGGGGGCGGTGATAAAAGTCTAACAAAATAAATAAATAAATAGAAATTAAGAATGTCTGGTGGAAGAAAAAGGTCTTAACCTGATGTCTGAATGCTTCCAGCACGGATGCTAGGTGAATCTCAAGTTGGGAGGGCATTCTACAGATAGAGATATTGTTTTTCTAGCAGCCACCTATTACACCATTGAAGTAGTGGCAACCCGAGAAAATGCTCCACAGATGACCTCAGTATTGGGGCAGGAACATATGAGAGCAGGCACACCTTCAGGTAGTCTGGATCTAAGTTGTTTAGAGCTTCAGAGGTTAGCACCAGATGATGTAGGCAGCTTTGCTTCTCTGTTCTGTGCTTACTGAAACTCCAGATTGTTTTCAACAGGAGCCCATGCAAGACAAAGAGCACTAAAGCACATGCCTAATTGCAGCCAGCTTGTTTCCGTTTAGGTCTAAGTAACTTCAATATATTAGACAGAACTGATAAAAATGTACACTCTGTTGCTTGAGACTATATGCTGCTCCAGTAACAAACTTGGATCAATGACCATCCCAAACTACAGACTCCCCCCCCCCCCCCCCGGAAGTAAAATCCAGTCTAGACCAACTGGGCACTGGTTAGCTTGGCAGAGGAACCATATGTTAACGTTATCTTGTTTGGGATTGAATCTAGTTTTTTGAGGTCATATCCAACCCATTACAGGGTCTAGGCCAGTGATGGGCAGTCTTGGCCCTCCAGCTGTTCTTGAACTTCAATTCCCAGAAGCCCAAGTCAACACACCAGCTGGTCAGGGTTTCTGGGAATTGAAGTTCAAGAACAGCTGAAGGGCCAAGACTGCCCATCACTGGTCTAGGCACTGACTGAGGAGAGCCACTGCCTTAATTCACTCCACTTTTCCAGACATATCCCCACCAGTAATTTCGTGTAAATGTTAAAAACCAAGAGGGAACAGAATAGAGCCCCAAAGGTCACCAGGGTGGTGTTTCCACAGGGCACAACAGCAGTTCCCAAGCAAAATCAAGCGAGGGGCTGAGTTTATTTTCTGAGAAGCATCTTTGAGGAAGAGTTGTACAGTTTCTGCACATACTGCCTGGTCTGCTCAGGGATGCAGAAACTCAGAAACACTTTTTTTCTGGCATAAGTGATGCTTCTAAATTCTGTTGCTTGCATTTTACTTGGGCAAACTCCGAATTGGAAAAGAGTAAATGTGAGATGTCAGCATGGATTTGTCTGCAGCAGATTTTAAGTATAAATTGCCTGCTGTGCAAAGCTTTCATATATTCTCTCTCTCTTTTGCTGTAGATAAGTTGCAAATAACCCCAGCTTGAATCAAAAGTGTTAAGTTCTGCTCAATTTCTCAGGCCAGGGACAAGATGTGTAATTTTGTGGGCCAGTTTCCACCTCCTTGTAAAGACATGCTGTAGTAATGGGATTAAAATGGAGGGTGTACAGAGAATCACTCCCTATCAGTTTTTGTGATAGATGCTTATTGTGTTGAGAGTAGTTCCTCCCACACCCTACTTCTCTTGAACTGCCTTGCCTTCCTCTCGCAAGTGCCCCTGGTGCCTTTGACCTAGATTTGAAACCTTTCTGCAAGTGCTTCTTTTGAATCCTCTTCCTAGGGGATTAATAAATCTCTTAATTGGATTTGTGCTTGTCGCAGGTATCTGCTTTCTGCAGCAGGAGAAACAGTGTGGTGATAAACCTGGTGAATTTGAAAAGGTCATCTGTCTGGGTAAAGGAGTTAATATGACAACAGATGGATAATGGACTAGGAACCTGCACTTACTGGATCCGGCTGATGATGGCTGCAGTGACTGAGCTATTTGCTCAGTAACTGCTGAACTGTTCAGTTTGCACTCCCACCGGAGAACTGAAGTCTTAGGACAGTGGTGGCGAACCTTGGTGTTATTGGACCTCAATTCCCAGAAGCCCAAGTTAGCACTCCTGCTGATCAGGGCTTCTGGGAATTGAAGTTCAAGAACATCTGGAGTGCTAAGGTTCGTCATCGTAGTCTTAGGAAATACGGCTGATCTTGTTCAAGTGTGGCTCACATTAGAAGTTTGTGATGAGCTAAAGGTTGACTGCATAACCAATAATAAAATTCCCAAAAAAAATTAACCAATAGAAGAAAATATAACAATAGCAGCCCACCCAGTGGTGATGGCTAAATGAAAAACTAAAAACCTTTGGGTCTAAAACCAAAACAAATTAATTATCCAGGGAGAATGATGTCCTTGAATGCTTTCCTAAATAAGCTTGTTTTCAATGACTTTACAAAAATATCTGGAGTGGGAGCTTGTTGAAGCTCCACTGGCAAGTTTTCCAAAATGTAGGTGCTGCCACCAAGAAGGTTGTTTTCCTGGCTAGCTATAGTCTTCTTTGCCATTTTTGGTGTCAGCAACTGGGTAGTTGAATCCCAAAATATATAAATAAATATACTGTTTAAATAAATATATATAACTTTGGTATAACTTTGCCAAAGAGTAGATAGATGTACCTGGTGCCCACTGATGATTCAGTGGCAAACTGAAATGAAAGTGATAAACCAAACCCTACCCAATGTCATTGGCATCTAATGGAGGTCTCCACTTTGATCTCCCCCCAAAATCAAGGTTCCTTCCCTTCTGAACTGTTGGGAGAGTCAGAGTAATAAAGGCACAAATCCTTTCTCTGGATCAGAAGGAAGCTAACATCTTTTCCCCCTTCCTGCATGACTCCTAGATAGAGAGCTACAGCTTCTCTCTTTCAGTAGAATGGAAAAGTCAAGTGGGGAATGTATTTCAAGGGGAAGGTGGCATGGATAAATAGATGAACATTTGTGGCTGTAACAAGGCTAGCTCTAGACATTGAGATTTATTTGGCAGGTTTTTGTAATATTTACTTACCTAATTGGATTTAATGAGCTTGGATACATCACAACCTCTTTCTTGTAACACTGAATAATTCAATGTTGGTTGTATTTTGGGTGGGCAATAGAGCAAAATTTATATTAAAACATGTCATAATTTCATTTATTTGCTACTTGAATGCGTGATTAATTTCTGACTCATTTGCCAGTAGGAAACACACTGGATATGTTACTGCTTCAGAAGATATTATTTATTTCAGTTTTTACATTCATCATAATAAAATGTTTAACAATCCAGTTTGATTAGATGCAACATAAAGGTAGAATGGAATTTATTACCTTTTGTTCATACAGTACGTGTGTTGTCTCAAACTGAGAGCTGTAATACATATACATATACTGTAATAATATTGGCCTCTGTAGGACTTTTCTATTAATTATTCTGTCTCCTGAAGTGGTTCACACATCCACATTTGTTTCAGCTGAGGATGATGCATTTCAGCTGTCCACACAGAGAATGATTTTAGCAACATTTCTCCTTTATTCCCCTCACCCTTGCCTGCTGTCTTCCTCTGCCATTATAACCATCCCCTTCTCCATGTATCCATTGCCTTGCTGCCTGCCCTGCCACAAAAGTGGATACATGTATAAACATTTTTTTTTTGAGATATAGACTTACCAGCATTTTTTCATGGATGTGTATCTCATGCTTCCGTTTCATATATCTGTTGATCTCACATGCTTTTGGGGATCAAAAGACAGACTGCAAGACAAATGGCTGCCTGGTTGCAGCCTTAATAATTCTTTAGCCTCAGATGTGTGGTATTATATATTTTTTTCTTCCCTTTTTGATTTTGTTGGATGGGAACTGTGTGTGTGTTTGCTATCTTTTAAACATCCAGTGATATTACCACAGAGATCGTGTTTTTAAGGATTAGATTATATACTGGACACTTGTAAGAATCCTTGTAAACCAAAAATATTTACATTATGAAAATTATAGTCATTTGAATGAGGAAATATGAGTGCTCTTCTTTTCTAGATGTTTGAAGATCATGTTTGAAGGTGAGTATGTGTGTGATTTACGTTTTGCCCCAGTGGGAAGCATGCCTTAATTGGGAGAAAATAAATTCCTTTCTCTGCTCTGGGTGCTCAAGAACATGAATGAGTGTTGTAGCTTCTTCATCTATGAGGGAATGTCCAAAGTAGCCCTTCAAATATTTGGTACACCATTTATCCAACTCTTATCGTAATAGGAGTATAAAATGCCCTTTATAAGTCATGGAAACAGTATAATATAGTGTCAATGTTTAATTCAGTAAAACCTCGGGTTACGATGGTGGTCTGCCAACAGCCTCCGTTGTAACCCAAAAAAATTGTAAACTGAAACATCCGTAGGGATGCATTGAAAAATTACAAAATGTTCCTGAATTGATCGTTGTAAACTGAAAAAAAAATACATTAAAAATTTGTAAACTGGGACAGCATTTCCATAGGATTTGCCATTGTAAACTGCAGCAAACTTAAACCGAGGTGGTTGTAACCCGGGGTTTTATTGTACCTTCAGATAACTGTGTGGAGATTATACCTTTTACTACCTCAAGGATGCAATTCTCTGTCCCCTATAAAGGAATGTGAGGGAGGATGAAGCAGTTTCATCTTCCTTTAGAAAGTGCTTTCAATTTTAGATATAGAAAGGTACTGATTATAGCTGAGATTCTGCCAACTTTGCAATTGTCCTACTTGCTCTCTTCCACAATAGTGCTTACATGAGTAACTTTTTAAAAGGAAGTGTTCAACATGAGGGCCACAGTTTGCCAGTCAAGACCGCAACGTACCTAAGCCTGGGGCATTAGAATTAAATACACAAGACACAAGATAATTGGAACAAAAATTGCCACACTTTCCTTGTTTACAGCTGCCACAGCCCTGGCACTCACATGGAGGATGGACCCCATGTCAGATGACCCACTTGCCAATTGATGGCATCCATGATACCAGCCTCCAGATTGAACTATTTGTACCTAAACTATAACATGCCCCTGAGGTCTGCATGATGCACATGGTTTCTCTGCCACCACTCCCATAAAGGGAAGACTACCTGGAGAAGATCCCTGGTCCACGTGACCCTCTTTTGTGAACATGTATCTGTCTTTATACCTCAAAAGCACTTCTAGTGAAGGAAAATAAATAGATTGCCTCTGACATAAGTAATAAATGATCACAAACAAGCTCTCTCTGTGTGTGTGTGTGTGTGTGTGTGAGAGAGAGAGGGGGGGAAGGGTGTGTGTGTGTGTGTGTGTGTGTGTGAGAGAGAGAGAGAGAGAGAGAGAGAGAGAAGTTCATATATGACTTACTTAAAATATGTATGCCAGAGAGAAGGGATTTCTATTCTGGTCTGTCTGGGAAGGATTTAGAGAGCTGTGCAGAGCCCAGGCCTGTCAGTTTTGTCTGGCCTCTGCATAGTCCTTTAAATCCTTCCCAGACAGACTGGAATGGAAATCCCTTCTCTCTGTAATAAATATTATAAATAAATAAATACATAAATAATATTTGAACTTTTACTCTTCTTTGACCACACTGAATCACATGAGAAGCTTATGCCTGCCACAGAAGGGTCCCTGGCAGGCCTCTTGGGGAACCCAGGATAGTGGACACCACACTGCCAGTCTCTGATCCAGTTTCCTTGGGGAAGTCTTAAAAAACTGTTTGTAATAAGATTTCAAAGTCTTTTTTCAAAGCTTGCTTATGTACGTGTATGTGTTTCTCTGTGTATAAATACTATACAGGTACTTCACTCGAGATAATTTACAGTACTTTCATACAATGGACATACATTTTTTATACTCTATGTTGTAAGCCACCCAGAGTGGGACAGTATCCTTGATGGGACAGACAGACAGACAGACACACACACACACACACACTCAGAGAGATTTTTCTAATTTGTTTTATGTTGTATAATTCAGCAGTTTCTTAAGCAAATGCATTGAACATACTCTGTGGTTTTGCTTGTCTACACACAGCTAAAAACTGTAAGATTATAGTGAATAAATTTATCTGGCTTAGGGGTTAGCCATAAAACTTTCTAAATATGTCTTGATTGTCCTCTGATATATTGAAACCTAAGGCATGTGATATTTTCACCGGTGAGAGCCTGTTTATCTGTTTTAATTTTCCCATTTTTTAAAGATCAGGGATTTGAGATGGCAAGGAATTAGCTATTTAACTGCCAGATCCAAGTAGGGGAAAGAAATGGGATAAAATTTCTTAATCTGGAATGCCACCTTGATTTTTCAACAGAGATGAATAACTCATAATAGATGTAGAAATAACATTTCATGGCACCATAAAGAATCAAAGTTAGAAAATCATGCCAGGGTAATTTCATCCAAAGAAATCTATATCTATAAAACAGAGGTGTGGTCTTGTATGTGCTCTACAGGTACCCACACCCCTGGACTAGTCTCGCTGAAAATTGGTACCTACCTACCTTGGGCTTGCGAGATCAGCACTGTGGGGGGTCTCAAAACCCATTTGGGGGTTTATTCCCCCCAAAACGGGATGCAAATGGAACACCCCCACTGATGGGAAAAAAGCAATGGACAAGCAGTACTGCGCACGCGCACTGCAATGAAACACCAGTACTGTGCTTGTGCACCACAGCCTCTATTTCCCCTAATCGGCAGCAAGAGGAGGAGGAGGAAGGGGGATGGAGAGGAGGAGGAGAAGGAAGCAAGACCCTGGCAGGAGGGGAGGAAGAGGAGGGGGTCTGTTTTTATGCCGTGCCTCCTCTTCCTCCCCTTCACCGAATTAGCCCTAAAAAAAAAAAACCTAAACACCCCACACCCACCTAATTAAATATAAGCTCCCCCTCACAGGTGCGTGCACGCACAGAAAAACACACACATGCATGAGTACGTGCTTAGGTCCAGCCACCTTCCTCGGAGGAGGAGGAGGAAGGAAAGGAGCTGCTCTGTTCCCGGTTCAGCAACAGCAGCAACAGCAACACAGGACCAAACTTTGTGCGGCGAAGCCCGGCGGTGTCCAAAGTGAGATGAAGCAGAAGCCAGAGTGGAAGCCACCGACAAGAGGGCGAGCAAGGTGCGGCGGTGGCAGCAACAACTCCTAGGGCTGTGCGGGAGGCGCTGGGAACAGGGGCCGAAGGCGGATGCTGAGCAAGGTCCGCTCTCAGGCATCACTCGACGGCTCGGGCGCTACTGGGGGAAAGGGCTGCCAGCACCCCTCCCTTCGCCCAGGGGAGGCCATGGAGAGAGGCACAGGCAACAGCGCACACACGTCATGGATGGGGGTGTGCCCGCGTGCAAGTGGTAGGGGAAAAAACTCTAGCAAGACCAGGTAATTAGTTAGTTTAATCTAATTTTCTGAACCAGAAAATTGATATTAAATGCATCTGCGAGGCATACTTGTTGCTCATTTAGGTCACCTAAACAAGTTTGTAAGATAGTAGTTGTGTAAGATGCATTTTCAAATCCTAACCAAAACTGCTTGACTTCTCCATAGTCTGCAATGAGGATGCTAGTATGACTTTCTTTAACCCTGTTTTAATTGCATCATCCGTTGTCTGTATGTTGTATGTAGATAATAATAAGAACACTGATTGCTTCAGCAGGCCGAAGTGAATAGTGAGATAAAGCACTAGGAGAAAAACATGATGAGAAGATGTGGTCAGTGTATCTTTTCTGGTTTGAAAGTTAACAGGTACCTGGTGGTCCTAGATAAAAGATACAGTCGACCCTTGCATAACGATGTTACTTGGTTCCCCAAGTAGCATCGTTATTCAGAAAACGTTATTTGAATAACGACAGTAAAAATACAGTCATTATTTGAATAATGGCGGTAAAAATACTGTCGTTATTCGAATAACGATGTTTTTTGTTGTTATTTGAATAATGGCGGTAAAAATACAGTCGTTATTCAAATAAAGTTTTTTGTTGTTATTCAAATGATCACTTGGGGTGCGTCAGTAGCGTCGTTAATCCAAAATGACGCTATTTGAATGCATTGTTAGGCTTGGGTTCACTGTATCTGGAGGCCATGTTTCATACTCCAGACATAGATCCATACTAGTCATAACCAGAGTAGATTCATTGCATTAGTGGAAATTTGATATGTGCAGTGGTCTAGTCTCTTTGGCACTAACACATCCTTCTTTAACACAAAGTTATCTGTCAGCTGAGAGCCGTAGCAGATGCAATTACTCGAGCTAGAGCAGTGGTTCCCAACCTTTGGTTCTTGGACTTCAATTCCCAGAAGTCTAAGTCAATTCCCCAAAGCACTGATCAGCCAATGTACTGACTTAGACTTCTGGGAATCGAAGTCCCCCTGTGGGGTGTGGGCCCCATGTTGGGAACCACTGAGCTAGAGGTACCTAAAAAGACGTATGTGGCTTTTGTAGAAATAGTCAGATGGATCAGGCATGACCAGAGCTAAATATGCAAGGGAAGATGATTCAGAAAATCAGGTAACTAAAGTAGAATGAATAATCAAAATAAATGACTTCAGTTTTCATCAGTTTGACTTCTTCTTCTGCTGTATCCGAATCTGAATACAGGTGATCATCATGGTGATCAGCCATGAGAACTATCCTGATAATATAATGTAGTGGCCTTCCATCTGCCTTCCGCATTGCGGCATGACACCTGTACCACTGATTCAGCTCTGCGAGTTAGTTTCTGGTCCTGAGCCTTTTTGGCATGCAAAGTCCTCATCAGCCCCAGGCCAGTATGGATGAAGTTGCTGCCCTCTATCAAGATGGATTCAAGTGTGATTTCATCCACTTGGGTGCCATCACTCTTCCCTGCGAACTTCTCCACCCAAGGCTGTTTGTCCTCATGGTTGTCAGGTTAGTTAACCGCCGCCTGACACTCGGTGTTGAGTCGCTTGCAGTAGGATCTACTCTATTACCATAGCAAGATAACCTGACCAGACAGTTTGACTAGAGAAGTTTAATTGTTGGTATCATAAGCCAAATTTACATTTTCTGGTTGTAGTAAATGTCTTAAGGAAAGGTTAACCCCAAAGGAGACAACATTTCTTTAGCCCAGTGGTTCTCAACATTTTGCTTCCAAATGTTATGCCTCTCACATAGCAATGCGACAGATTTTCTGCCATTTTTTTATTCTCTACTAGCAAGGGTTGCCCGGCGTTGCCGGGCTCCCCCCCCCGTGTTTTTTAATTAAAAATGAGCCATTTTTTTTTGCAATAGTGTTACATTGTATTGGAAGGTTAAATTGTGGTTTTTTTAAAAAAAATTGCTTAGTCTAATTTTAATTTTTAAAATGTTTATTTATGTTAAATTTGTTTGGCTTGGCTGTTATTAACTGTGATCTGTTTTTTTGGGTTTTTTTGAGGATTAATAAAAGAAGAAAGTATGATATAATAACTCAGCACAGGATTTTTTAAAGTTTCTATTGTATGTTATTGACATATATTTGTGATTTGTGTGAAAGTGTGTTTAGTGTAATTTTTTTAACTTGTTTTTTTTTGGTGTGACCTTTTGTGTAAAATTGTGAATTTGTGTTTTGTTTGGGGCTGTTGTGTGTTTTTGAATTGTTTTTACTATTGTGGCCAGCAGGTGGTGCTGGTAGGGGTTATTGTATTTTGACTTTTGTTTCTCTCCTGGCCTCTGGGTGGAGCTTCTTCTGGTAAGTAGGGTCTTTCTGTATTCATTTCTTTTCCAGTCCTGGTGGAGGTAGCACCTGTTTTGGTAAGTTTGCTTGTTTTCTTTCTTTTGTGTGTGTGTGTGTGTGGGCGGGGGGGGGGGGAGGGGGGTTGGAGTTTGTATTTTTTGTCTGTTTGTTTTGTTTTTGATTGTGTCTTTGTTTACTTCGTATTGTTTTGGTGTTTTTGTTTTTGTGTTTTTTTGGCTGTGTTTGAGTGTTTTTAGTAATTTTTAAAAAAATATTTATTTGGTGGTGGGGAAGATACATGGTCATTGGGGGTTTGGAAGGGTGGGCTAGGTGGTGGGGAGGGGGGCATGGTTGTTGGGGGTTAGGAAGGGTGGGCTAGGTGGTGGGGAGGGGGGCATGGTCATTGGGGGTTAGTAAGGGTGGGTTAGGTGGTGGGGAGGGGGGCTTTATTGTTTTATGGTGCTTTTTTGTGTGTAGTTGTGAAAGTAGATCGGGGTTTCCCCTTTAATATCAGTGGGTGGGGCTTGCGACCCCCCTCTCCGCTTGCTCCCCTGGGGTTGGGAGGTTTGTGGGGACAAAAGAGGTATGTCCCCCCAACTCTTCTGGACCCAGTAGCCCAGGCACAATGGATCGATTCCCTCCCCCCTCCTTAAAACAACTCCGTTTTTAAAGAGTAGAAAAGACGGAGTTTTTTTAAGGAGGGGGGTGGGAATCGATCCCCTCTCCCTGGTGTCCTGAGTCCAGAAGGGTTTGGGAAACATTCCCCTTTTGTTCCCACAAACCTCCCAACCCTAGGGTAGCCAGCGGAGAGGGGGATCGCAACCCCCACCCACTGATATTAAAGGGGAAACTCCAGTCGGGTCCTTCAGGCGCCGTGGGTGAGGGATAGAAAGCCGGCTGGTGTGTGTTTGGCTGTGATGCGGTGAGTTGTTTTTATTTTTAATTTTTCGGGCGCCGTTTTCCTCAGCGTTCTGCGTGCTCATGGCGCGCAGGACGCTGGGGCTTGTAGTAATGGGTTGGTGCTTTCTGTTTGTGCTGCGTTTTTTAAAAATGGTTTTATTTTGATTGGCTGCGGCGCGTTTCCGAACGCTGCCCCGTGCGAGAGCCTCTCAGCCTGATTGGCTCTGGCGCGGCGCGGCGCAAGGAATGTTGGGAAGTGAAGTTGTTTCCCTTTCTTCGCGTTTGTGGGGCTGTTGCCCCACTGCCGGTTTTTTCAATCCTTCGTTGACCTGCGTTCCCAGATCGGCCGTGTGCACGAAGGGTGAGTGCAGGCAAGTAGGGCGAGGCATAGCAACCTATAGCCAGTTCCAACAGTTAACCCTTGGATTTATAGGTTAAGATTTCCTTGAAACAGAAGCACCACATTTGAAACAGTGGGGGAAAAGGAAGCAACCAATCTGTAGTCTGCAGTACAAGTGTTATGACATTTTCTTGCTTTTGAGTTACTTTCAAAGGGAAAAGATCTTTCTTTTACATGTTAAAATTGATATGTGTTGCTTAATGGAATTGACTGAGCTAAAGCTTGGTGCTACAGTAGGTAGGTACTGTTGGAAACAGTGATTACCTGTACAGTATATCTTTTCTGTCTCTCCTCCTTTCTCTATTGTTGCTCTGGCACAGCAGTCACTTTTGTGGGCTGGGTGCCACCAAACCTCTGTGCCCGCCTGTACTGGTTAATTAGTTCTTTGCCACGAAAGAATCACTGTCTTTCCCCTGTGTAAGTTGCCTAGATAATTTGGGTATTAGAAGCCTGCTGATAAAAGCAGCCCTTTTTTTTACATCTCTCTTTAGAAAAGAGGTAGTTGTTTCTTCAAGTATAGTAAAGGTAAAGGTCACCCTTGCTCGAAAGCTTGTTGTATCCGACTCTAGGGTTCAGTGCTCATCTTTGTTTCGTAGCCGAAGAGCCAGTCCTGTCTGCTTCTACAGACATTTCTGTGGCCATATGGCAAGCATGACTAGACACCGGAGCGCACAGATTGCTGTTTACCTTCCCACCGACTTGGTCCCTATTTATCTACTTGTAATTTCTTGCTTTCGAACTGCTAGGTTGGCAGGAGCTGGGACAAAGACAGGAGCTCACTCTGTCCTGCAGTATTTGGGAATCGAACTGCTGACCTTCTGCCTTCCAGTCAGCATCTTAGCCACTTGAGCCACTGCAGTCCCTTTTTCAAGTATAGATTGTCTTAAACAGACACAGTAAAAATTCAGACTATTAATCTGGTTCAGTATATACACATATATATGCATACTTTCTTTTTGGTTTTCCTTGAATGGTAGCATGGAAAGCTTTGATCTGTTCAGTTATTTTAATTTTTTTGCGGTGTGAGCTTTTTAATCTTTGCTTGAAAGTTGGTTGGTAGAATTTGGGCACAACTAAAAATGTGCAGGCAGGATTTGCCTTCTTTCTCCCCACTTCTCTGGGTTTCCAAGACGAGTTTTGAGGAATAATATACTCTGTGTTGTTTCTTCTTTTGTTTATTATTAAACCAGCACCGTTTCATCATTATGTCAGTGTGTTAGAAGTAACCCATAATTGGCATTTTAGTCTGTGCTCATAGTTTTTATAATGCCAGTTTTCTAAGTGGGTTGAGGTGGCTGAGGCTGGTGTAGTATTAGAGGAAGAGAGAGAGAATGAAGAAGAAAACACTAAAGGCATACTTTCATGTTGAAAATTAATAGTAGTTATTATTTGCTAAACTTCAGGTCCTTATTTCACTTCTTTTTCTATCTCTGACTCCTAGACGGAGATATTTAGTTATTTTTGCTGTTAAGAGACAATATATACATGCCTGCTCAGAAGTAAGCCCTGTTTAGTTCAGCGAGTCATGGTGCCTATTAAGCATGTTTAAGGTGCTCAAGTAATGGGCATTAAAGACTTGCTAATAGAAACAGGCAAAACCTATTAATCTTTGAATAAATTGCAACACAGGCACATGATCTAATAGGTTGGTTACTTAGTTACATAGTACCGCATGACTATCCTTCATTTCTCAGAAATACAAGAGAACTGTGTGGTCTTTACAGGTTACAAATGCAGATACATTTATCATGCCATTAAAATCGAACCAACAGTGAGTGTTCATGATTCAAAATTGCATGATTCAAGGCCACACCACCCTTCACAGAAAAATTAATAAAAATGAGAGCCCAAAAGACATGGAGGGTTGTTGCCAGGTTTGCTTCTTAAAGACAAGTTAGGAGAAGGACGGGCTGCATTGAATGTACTGTATTGGTTTGAAACTACTGTACTGTATTTGGAAACAAGTGATACCGAAATGTAGCAAGCCCTCATCAGATTGCAGACTGCTATTCACCTAACTCACCTTTAAGAAGCATGTCTGGCAAAAACATCTGCCACGCTTTTGGACTCTTGTCTATATTAATTTTTCTGTACTATCCCTGATTGATGGTGTGTTGTATAGCTATGTGTCTGTGAATTTCCATAATATATGAAGCCAAACATAGCATGCATGAATATAAATAGTTCATCATGTTATGGCAGAGAATGTTATGTCTCCAGATGCATTTACACTTTTTAAAACTGAGCTAGCAGAGCTGATTGAAATGGCTGCTGGATTGAAGAGTTGAGTCATACTTGCTATGTGATTCTCTTTTTAAATTAAAGAAGGCCAAGGTGAGTTTCTTTTTGGCAGTCAAGGATAAAATTGTGTTATAAAGGTAAAGGTAAAGGTTTCCCTTGCTCAAAAGCCAGTCATATCCGACTCTAGGGTGCAGTGCTCATCTCTGTTTCTAAGCTGAAGAGCCAGCGCTGTCTGCTTCTGCAGACGTTTCCGTGGTCATGTGGCAGGCATGACTAGACACCGGAGCGCACGGAACGCTGTTACCTTCCCACCGAAGTGGTCCCTATTTATCTACTTGCAATTTCTTGCTTTCGAACTGCTAGGTTGGCAGGAGTTGGGATGAAGACGGGAGCTCATTTCCGTCCTGCAGTACTCACGAATCGAACTGCTGACCTTCCGCTTCCCAGTCAGCGTCTTAGCGACTTGAGCCACTGCAGTACCCTAAAAATTGTGTTATAACATCACACAAAATTTACGCTTTATTTGTCTTCCTAAATCTTTGGATAATGGTTATCTATGCATTTTGAGATTTTGCCTACAGATTTTTAACTGCTAGCTGGGAATAAAATTGTTCTTCGCGATGTGAACCGGTAATTATAATCTCTAAATCAATTTGCCTTTTTTGTTGTTCCATTACCATTTGCAAAATGCTAAAATGTTCTTCAGTTGCCTATTTAGCTCTTCAGCTGTGAAGCACAGCTGACTGTATGCTTACTGGAATCATAGTTGAGAATATGTACTTCAGATTATTAAAATGAAATAAAATGGAGGTTTACTTTCCCCGTGACCATATTTGTAACTTCTCCAACTTTGAATCTTCCCATATATAGAAGTTGGATAACAAGCCAGTAAGTATCCTCTTTCTCTTCTCAGAGAGGAAGAAAGAGAGAGAGAAATGACTGTGGTATTGTAATACTGTATGTACAATTAGGAAACATAGCATGAGATTACTTTTGGCATGCTGATGAAAGCCATGGAATAAAAACTGTTCCAGGGATATGGAATTGGTCAGTTTTAAGATAAAACATTGGGAAAGGAAATAGTTTCTTTTTAGAATAAAATTATAATGTTGTTGTTGTTACGTGGTGTCACGTCACCTCCAACTGATGGTGACCCTATGAATGACTGGTTTCCAAAATGTCCTGTCCTCAACAACCCTGCTAATCTCTTGAAACCCGAGTTTATCAGTTTCTTTGGGGAGTCATTCCATCTCATATTTTGTCTTCCCTTTTTATGCTGCCTTCCACCTTTTCCAGTATTATTGTCTTTTCCAGAGAATATTGCCTTATAATGATGTGCCCAAAGTAAGACAACTTCAGTTTAATTATTTGTGTCTCCAGAGAAAGTTTAGGCTTGATTTGCTTGAGGAACCATTTTTCCTTTTCTGGCAGTCCAGGATATCCACCTAGCTCTCTTTCACCACTATTTTTCAAATGAATCAATTTGGTTCCTGACAGCTTTCATTACTTTCCACTTCCACATCCATACATAATGGTCAGGAATAAGAGTGTGGATAATCTTGGTCTTCAGTAACATATCCTTATATTTGATGATCTTTTCTAATTCCTTCATTGCTGCCCTTCAAAGTCTCAGTCTTCTTCTGATTTCTTGACTCCGTTTGGATTGATGATTGAACCAAAGTATACAATAATTATAAACATTAAAGTTGTGTATTCTTTCTGTAGTCATAATTTTTGTCTTACTGTTCAACTGCAATCCTGCTTTGGCACTTTTTTCTTTCACTTTAACAAAAAGGCATTTCAGGTCATTACTTTCTGCCTGTAATATGATGTCATCTGCATATCTTAAATTATTGATGTTCCTTCTGTCAATTTTCACTGCCTCTTCATCTGAATCTAGTCTACATTTCTGTATGATATGTTTTGTGTACATATTGAACAAATAGAAGGACAAAATGCCTATAGGAAACCATTCTGTCTCCATATTCTCTCCTAATGGTACCTTCTTGTCTACAGTACAGGTGCTGAGGCATACAGTACAGGTGCTGAGACAAACAAGTGCTGAGACCTACCCATTTCTTTCAGAAAAATGCAGTTTTTCATGATCCAGTCAAAGTCACCCTGAGGTATATTTTTAAAGCATTTTTAAACTCTGAGGGTAACTGGACTCTCTAATTAACAGTTCAACCTTTGCTAGTGGTGAAGAGAAAATTTCTTTTTGGAAAGAATATCTACTTGATTTCAGTTCATTCTCAAGGGGAGAACTGCAGCCTTTATTAAAACTTTGGCTTTTTCTTGTAACTTGGAATGCTGTGTTATTTGGAGCCATGAAGAGTTTCTTTAATCTTGGCACAGTCAGAGCTTCTTGTGATCAAGAACCCATTAACCATTACTACCTGGTTACTGTGAATAAATTCTTTCTCACTTGTGCTATAGAATTGCTCTGTAGTTGCCTCAGAGTTTTTTAATAGTTGAAGATTAACCTCACCTGCATTTTTTCACCTCTGGTGGGAAACATTAGTGGTGGGCATTCTAAATCCTGGGAGCTCTTTCCATGATCCAAATTTGTCAACAACATGAAAACAAAGTGGAATCTTTAAAGATGTGCTTGTTAAAGGGAAAAGGGCCTTGTTAAGTGCTAAGTGCTAAGAACGAAAACATGACATTTACTACTGTCAAACATGCTATTCTACTTTGCTTCTATTGTATAGTGATTACTACACCAGTCTCTCTATGTTTAGGATCTGTTGGTGAAGGAATGTTTGATCACAGCCTGTATCTGTCCATTCTTTCAGCTGCTATATAGGAAGTATCTGATCCTGATCAAAACATTTGAACAGTGATAGCAAATTCTGGTTAGCACATTACCAAGCCTAAGAGCGACCCCTGCAAACTGTGATACAGTAATGTGCTTCTGTGGATTTAGGTTACCTTTGTTCCTTCATTGTTGTCAGGCAGGATAAATTGGTGCATGATTTCACGATGATGGATGATAATGGTACTAATGGAGAAGCTTTTTAATGAACTAAATGAAAAGGAATAGCATGCTCTGGTATTGGCCTTGTGCCCTAAAGCAGGGGTTCCCAACCTTTTTGGGATGCAGGCAGGTCACGTGGTTGAGTCGGTCGGTCATGTGGTTCCTCCCACCTGGAAGCGGAACACTGTGTGGGTCATTTATGCCTGCGCATGCACAAAATGCTGCCCCCCCCCCCACACACACACACACCATTCAACAATTACGTGATCCATTTTGGGAGGAAAATTGGATCCCAATTCTCCCCCCCCATGTAATCCGATCGTAATTTTCACTTCGAAACCCCCCATTTAAAATTATGTAATCCAGAGCTTTTGTATTGAAACTCTAATTTTTAGAGCTTTTCACTATTGGTGAAATAGAAATAGACTGCACAAGCAACTCAATAATCTCAAATCAGATCAAAATTCCCAGAGATCATTTTTAAAACTAAAAAAGTGCCATGTTTCGAAACCACAACAGCTCCAAATGGATTACATAATCTTTTACCTGAACCCCCTGCCCCCACATAATTTCCTTTAATTCAGATGGCAGACCCCCTCCCCCCCTCGAGGATCACCTAATTGTTGAATGGGGACACACACACACTCACCTCTGTGATTTTTTTAATTGCAGAATTTTGTTGTGTATACATTTGTTGTGTACAGGCTTTCAAAGCATTTTTAAAAATACTGTTTTCACCTGTTCAATACATGAGGCATATAGCATACATCTCAGATTACTTGCTGCAAATGCTAGTGGTGGCAAAGGCATCTGGGCAGATGCTTTACGTGGAAAGGCAGAGGAAGAGAAACTCTGCATTCGCTTGCAGACTTGCAGTGTTCTTCCAGCCAGCTGAAAAAACCCCTTTCTGGTTGCTCTAGCAAAACTAAACTGCTCCTCCATGCATGTCTCATATCACACTGTCAATCACTCTTTATTACGGTCTAAGACCAGCATAGTCCAGCAAAAAGAACAGAAATTAAAATGAGGCTTGTTAAAATATATCAAGAGACAGAAGTTAAAATGAGGACACTTAAAATATATTTTAAAAAGGAAAATTTCTGCTCAGAGATAAGGAGAAGTAAAACTAGTATTTAAGATTAATAGTGTTACAACTAATACTAAGCCTATGATGTATTACTAGTGGTTTATCGGGCTAAGATAATATCACACTGATTTCTGTTCCATCTTGGTTGAGAGGTGTGCTATGGCGTATAGTACTTACTAAGAAGTAATAGGCCCATTTTTAGATTACTATATATTGAATAATTTTTTAAAAGAGGATTACTAATTAGCATGTAAGAGGTTTGGCTGTGCTAAGAGAAAACCACAGAGATCTGTGTTAAAATAAGTGCAAACCTCTCATTTTTAAAGTCACTAGTATGACTTTTACATTTGCATTTAATAAGCAGATTTCCCTTCAAGTCTCCTAAAGTACTTCTTATTTTCTGTTTGAACATGGAGAAGTGCACAAACTGATTTTGTGTGTGCATTCCCTCTATTTTGGTATAACTATTTGGAAGACTTAGCACTGGTAGCAACTCCAAAAAGCAGAGCTGGATTTTCCATTTCCTTTTGCTGAAATATGCTAAAAGCATTCATTTTATAAACGTTTGGCCAATCTTTTTAACTGACTAAAAATAGAGAACCATGGAACTCATCTCTAAGAGGTTTTTTTTGTCCTCTCTGTGTGTGCCTGTGTACATATACACAAATATACATGTGTCAATATGAGTCACTTAAGCCTAGAAGTAGTGGCTACATGCAGGACCAGACTAGACTGTCTCCCTGAATTGTCCGTGGTGCAGCAGGCTCACAATGAGCAAGTCTTGGCATGGCAGTTGCCATATCAGCACTTTGGCAGAATTTGCAGTGTACTCAGAAGCTATGCAGCAGCGTCAGTGTCCTACTGCCTTCAGTTGGTGGGTTATAGATTGGGCTTCAGTCTGGTTCTTCTGAGTCCTGATGAAGATGCCATTATTGCTGTTGATACTTGTCTTCTGGTTGGCCTTTTCGCCCTTCAGTTGTGGGCTGGAATTTGAGAGGAGGAGGTTCATGTGGGTTCATTTGTACACGTAATCTTTACCTATAAGGAGGGATGTTAACCATTGGAATCCAGCAAACACGCCCACACCCATCCATATTATCCCGTACCGAGCCACCCGCACTTGCCTTTATCCCGCCCGACCATTGCCGCAAGGGTCCGGCAGTCACCAGTGGGGCAACCGCCCCACGAATGCAAACAAAACAAATCAACTTCAAGTCCCAGTGTCCTCTGCGCCGTGCCACCCCTCAGCCAATCAGGCTGACAGGCAAGAGCAAGGAGAACGTTGGGAAAGCCGGCGCCGCCAATATAAAATGAGCCACGGAAAAAAGCCGCTGCATGAACGTGAACAAAAGAAAGAAAACTTCAGATCCCAGCATCCTCCGCGCCGTGACCACTTCAGCCGATCAGGCTGAAGGGCGCGAGCGCGTAGAATGTTAAAATAGCCAGCGTGCAAAAAATAAAACAAAATAACGCCTCATGCAACAGGAATGCAAGGCCGCCACAGGCAGATGCAGCGCCTCACTCAACGAGCGCGTAAGGCCGTCGCAGGTAGCTACAGCACCTCATGGCCTCGCTAACCCAAACATGCAAAAACCACGGCGAGACAACCGCCGGCCTTCTTTCCCAGAGCAACGGGGAGAAGAGGGACTCCCTCTCCTCCTTGCTACCCCACCGAAGACACGGCGAGACCACCGCCACCCTCAAGGTAAGTTGAGGCGGGGGTGGGGGGAAACCACCAGCAGGTAGCACTTTGTTAGGGGAAGCACCCAACCTGGAGAATGACTAGCTGCTGCCTTTTATACTACACACACCACTGTTTCGAGAACTAGCACGAAACAGCAATGGAGATAATAGAAAAGCAGCAGCTAACAATCCGCAAGGAAGAGCACCACCCCTTACGGATCGTTGCCTGCCGATCTCTCCTTAGATAAGCCAGGGAAAAAGGAGGCCGAGAGGAGAGAACCATCATGAAGCAGATAGCTCTTCTCTGCCTCCTTCTCCCCTGACCGACCTAACGAACCTTACCAGACAAAGAGCGAGCTGACTGCCGGCTCTTCATTTTCCCCATCACTGCATCGAAACCTAATTTCGAAACAGCAATGGGGAAAAAGAGGAAAAGACAGACAGGCCGTTCTTCACCCCGCAAAACAAAACTACAACAAAACAAAAACAGCTTAACGTAAGGCCACCATCAAAAATAAAAACACAAATAAATAAACAAATATTTTAAATAAACCCAGTAAACAACAAAACAATAAACAACAAACTCAACAAAGCACATCGAAATAACAAAGGCTAACAAAAAAACATGAAAACTCACTAAAACACCTATCTACACCATAACAACACGAAAATACCTTACTCAAAAAACACAAATAACAAAAAATACGAAAAAATCAAAACAATAAATAACAACGAGAAAAATCCAAATCATCTAAAAACCAGAAAAAAAACAAAAGAACAAGCAAAAACACTTTGGGGGGTTTAAGTCAAAACACTCTACTTAAACCCCACAGCCTAGCACCCCAAAATCAAAACAAAATAAAAATAATAAGACAAGAGCACTTACGAAAGACGTCCTCTCCAAGCCTCTGCAGCAAACACACACACACACACACACACACACACACACACACACACACACACACACACACACACACACACAAACTGCCCGGCAAGGCCGGGCAAAATATGCTAGTATTATATGTTATTTGCCTACTTCATCTTAATCTTTGGACGACTTCCAGGGGGATGGTTGCATGTGGGCTTATTAATCTTATTATTATTATTATGTGTCTTGTGCTGGAATTTTAAAGTTGCTGGTTTTGAATCTTTGTATTCAGTCCTCAGGACTGCAGTGGCTCAAGTGGCTAAGACGCTGACTGGAAGGCAGCAGGTCAGCAGTTTGATACCCAAATACTGCAGGATAGAATGAGTTCCCATCTTTGTCCCAGCTCCTGCCAACCTAGCAGTTCAAAAGCAAGAAATTGCAAGTAGATAAATAGGGATGACTTTGGTGGGAAGGTAAACATTGTTCTGTGTGCTCCGGTATCTAGTCATGCCTGCCACATGACCATGGAAACGTCTGCAGAAGCAGACAGCACTGCCTCTTCGGCTATGAAATAAATGAGCACTGAACCCTAGAGTCGGATACAACTGGCTTTCGAGCAAGGCTAAGCTTTACCTTTATATTGGGTCCTCAAAATGGAGGGACTGGTGGAAGGTGGATCTACCTCCCTCAGCGTTTGAATGAATCCCCATAAGGAAGTGAGGTGCAAAGGCATGGTCAAGCCTAGCCAGAATTCCAGCCTTGCTCTCATGTTATAGGGTGCCACTTAGTGGCCATGCACACATCCGGTCATTTTGTGGCAGACCTCAAAGTACTGCTGGGATGGTATTGGTGGGTTAGGCTGACATTCATGTCCCCTGATGCTGTGGTGCTCTGCCAAGGTACAGCTGTTGTAAGCAATCTCTCTGCTTCCTCTACACTGTCTTGCCTATTACACTAGAAAGCCTCATGGGCTCCAAATTAGACTGCTTTTTCAAATGATCAAGATAGTGAGATTCTATGGATATGGGGAAGCAGCCATCACAGGTTTGAGGACATTGTTCTACAGGGCTTATTACCTTAAACTTTGTCAAAGAATGGGAATATGAACTTGGCAGTGGGCTGTCTTGTAATAATAAAATGAAAATATTTAATGCTCAGACATGAAATTCAGAATGCATTTCTTCTGAGCATGAATCTGTGTCTCTCCTGCCCTAGTACTAGGTCTAAATGCCAATATTTAGTAGCTCTCTGGAGATTCAGCTCCTGGAGCCTACAGATAGTAAAGCCATAAAGATCAGCATTTAAACCTCATACTGTACCATTGGGCTATGCCACGACCCTGCTTTCTCTAAACAGAGGCTCTTTGAAGAAGCCATATGTGGTTATACTTTGAAGAGGAGAATCATACTATAAATTGCATCTGATTATAGAAGCCAGAGTATCCAAGCCACTAGTAAAACTTGGAGGAAGCTGGGCAGACATTTCTGAGGGATGGTTCCGGCACGTCTTGCCTTGAAGGTAGTGACTGTCATTAAATGGCCCCTGATGTTTTTTCTCACTTTGATGAATACAAGAATGGCCTTGATTATCTCTATGTTGTCTCTAATAGGGGAGCTGTCTTTAAAGCTCAGGAAAATGGTTGCATTGCTATTAGACCTAAATCCCTAACCCAGAGACATGTGAAATTTCTTGGTAGAGAATGAGGAGGAATTGGCTGAGTGGAAGAACTGTCCCTCGGGACTAGTCCAAAATGTTTCTTGGATGTGTTGCATTAAGCCTATGTCTGCCAGCCTTCCTTTCCTATTACATTGTCAAGACACTCTTTGCATAAAATGTGAGGAAGCCATGTGTTGCACAGCTAAGACACTGGGGCTGGTCCTTCTTGTGTACATAGGACCTGAAGAATAAGATTCCATGTGCGGGATCAAAGAAAGAAATCTTGCTTGAGATCAAGGTAATCTCCTCTCAAGTCTCTGACACTAGAAGGGAGTCTGATGGCCGCTAAGAAAATAGGATGCTGAATGAGACCAAATCTCACCCACTGTTCTGTTCCTATAGGGAAGCCCATAAGAAGGACATGAGTGCAATAACCTTTTCCCATTATCATCTCCATCATCTAGAACAGGGGTTCTCAGCCTATGGCCCATGGGCTGGCCCATGGCGCCATTTCACGTGGCCCGCATCATCACCACCACCACCACCACCAGAAGCAGAAGCGGATGTGTTTACAACAGCCGTAAATGCGCCCATGGCTGTCATAAACACGCTTACGACAGCTGTGGACACGTTTTACGGCAGCGCTTACAGCGGGGGGAACCACCATTCCAGCCCTCTCAGCTGTCTTAAGGGCCATGGTCTGGGCCGTGGATTAAAAAGGTTGAAAACCCCTGATCTAGAACCAGGTATTCAGAGACATATAGTGCCTTGAATACTGTAGGTAGCATCCTGACAGCTAGCACCCCCAAAACAGAATTACTTCTGTTTCCAGAGTTCAGAATGTGGTAACCCTTATAGGGTTAAACGTATATGAAAATCAAGTAATAAACAAGGTATTTTGATATTGAGTGCTAGTTTCTTTTTTAAGTCTTTAAATATGAGTTTCCTGTTGCCTAAAGGGATTGCATTTAGTGGTTAAGGGGCTGAACTTGATGACTGGAAGGTCGGCAGGTTAGCAGTTCGAGACCCATGTACTGAATGACGGAGTGAGCTCCCATCTCTGTCCCAGCTCCTGCCAACCTAGCAGTTCGAAAGCAAGAAATTTCAAGTAGATAAATAGGTACGACTTTGTTGGGAAGGTTTCAGTGTTCCATGCACTCCGATGTCTAGTCATGTCTGCCACATGTCCATGGAACTATCTTTAGATGCAGACAGCGATGGCTCTTTTGGCTATATACAGAGATGAGCACCAAACCCAAGAATCGGATACGACTGGCTTTCGAGCAAGGGCAACCTTTACTTAAGGCAGAGCAGACAAGGGAATTATGCAATTGCCCAGAGGTTGTGAGATCAGATCTTGCGGTGAGGAGCCCGAAGGAATTGGAGGAAGCATTTATGCAGCTTTCTTCCTGCTCTCCCCTTTGGCAACAGGACGCTGGTTCCATGTTCTTTTGTAGTTCCATCAGCCTGTCAGAAAAAACACTTAACATTGAGATTTAGAATCATACGCAATTAAAAGAAGAAGATCCTAATCACTCTTTAAATCAATGCAGTGCAAGTGCTTTTGTGCCAGAGGGTTGTAATATAATGAGAATATGAGCATTGTGGGAATAGATTATACTTGTCACTACTCAACTGGATGTAGAGAAGGCACTTTAACTTGCATGTTTTGTGGTTTATGGTCTATTTTCTGTTGATGATAGATCATTTGATTTGGTGATTGAATCCTCCCCACCTCTGATTTGTTGATATTTTAAACTGGAAAATATCAGTATGTCCACAGCTTCATTCCTCTGTTTCTTTTATATTCTGTCTTGCCATGTAAACTTGATTGGCAAGTGCAAATAAAGTATCGTAGGGGAGAATTTCATTTCATGAAAATTTCCGCGTGATTGTATTGTATGTTTTATTTATATACCGCTTTTTTATTCAAAAATAACTCAAAGCGGTTCACAATATAAAAATACAGAATTACACAGTAAAAATATACAGTCATAAATATCAAAAGTACAAAAACAAAGAAAAACAAAATACTGTACAACAAAATTCTACATATTTGTCACAGTATCTCCAAGTAAGCAAGGCACAATATACTAGTCACGACGAAGGCTCGGTCGGAGGTAACACAATATCAGCAATGTCAATACATAAGACAATAAAGGCATTAGTACAGCAAATATACAAAAAAAATACATACAGGGTATACAAAATATATAAAATACAATATCATAAGCAACCAGAGCAAAAATCTAATAAAAAAAGAAACGTTCAGAGATAAATTCAGTAACCAAGACAATCTTTAAAGAGACGAATGAATTTGAAAATGAATGAATTTGAAGGAATGAATTTGATGAATGAATTTGAAAATCATTTTCCTACAGGTAGAATTCAAACATCTTCATACTTTGAATTCAAGGTGCCTCTGTCAACAGGTGGCTTTGGGCAACTCAAGGGCCTTCTACTATATGTATTTTCAGACTCAGTTATGGGCAAGGACATTTTTAAAAGGCTGTTTCACGAGATTAAATTTTCACCTGATGACAAGCAGGTAGCACTTGAAGAAGTACAGGTGGGACAACTACTTGCACTTGTGAATTTAATATGGGAAGCAAATCAGTAACAGAGTGATCATGTATTATAGCTGTGCCTTTCCTTGTGAATTACTGTGAAAGGTTAGGAGTGATAGATAATTGAGAAGCTGTTTGCTACTTGAGATGCAAGTTGGCCATATTGCCAAATGAGCAGAAATTAAATAGTGTGAATATGAATGGTTTGTCTAAAACTTTTTAGTTTTCTAGTAGTCCACTGTTACCTAGGTAGATGTCTCATATATAGGTAAAGGTACAGGTTGCCCTTGTTCGAAAGCCAGTCATATCTGACTCTAGGATTCAGTGCTCATCTCTGTTTACAGCCAAAGAGCCAGCTCTGTCTGCATCTGCAGATGTTTGGGTGCACAGAACGCCGTTTACCTTCCCACCGAAGTGGTACCTATTTATCTACTTGCAATTTCTTGCTTTCAAACTGCTAGGTTGGCAGGAGCTGGGACAGGGACGGGAGCTCATTCCATCATGCAGCACTCGGGTCTCAAACTGCTGACCTTCTAGTCATCAAGGTCAGCGTCTTAACCACTTGAGCCACTACAATCCTTGTCTCTTATATAATACCGGCTTTAAGTGCAGTTTGCCTTAGCCAGTCAAAAGGAATGCAAGCAGCCATATTTAATTGGAAGCAATTAAAATGGCACCAGAAGGATAAGGCATTGATTGGAACATCTAGAAAATGTCACAAACCAGTAAGTGATTATTTGTGTTCTGCAGCACTCTTTTCCCCCAGGCTGGATATTAAGCAAAAGAGCAAAAAGAGGTGGTAGAGGAGAAAGTGGGGTTTAGTGAGCATTTGAAAAGCTCAACTCCGCAGTTTGTAATGTAAGGGAGTGGGGGTTAATTTAGTTAGTGCAGGAGGATCTCAGGCTACTGCAGGCATAAAGAAGCAATGTGTTTTCCCTATGAAAATATTATAGCCAGCATTTTACTTGAATTGCCTATCTAGCACTAATTGGGACGCATGGGACTTTTTTAAATGATGCACTTTAATTAATATCCAGCTTTGACAATATAAGGGAGGCCATGTTTTCTTTCTTACCCATTTTCTGCCTTAAAGAAAATACTGTTTGTTCCAATTAAAGAGAGAATGCCAAATAATCGGTTGTGGGTGTATTTTCTAAAGGCTTTGCTCCCCACACCTCGCATGCCATAGTGCAGTGATGGCGAACCTTGGCACTCCAGTGTTCTGGAACATCAATTCCCAGAAGACCCGATCAACAGGATTGCTGCCTTGGCCTTCTGGGAATGGAAGTCCAGAAACACCTGGGGTGCCAAGGTTCGCCATCACCGCCATAGTGCAACTTGCAGTGTTTTTTCTACAGGACACAGTCTAATCTAATTAAATTTGCTAACAACTGTTCTCTTCTCTCGTGAATCTGTTACAAGCTGCAGCCTTGCAGTTTTCATCATGACCATCCTCATGCTCTAGCTGTCCTCCCACACTACCACTTTTACCTTTTGTTTTTAAACTTTGTTTAAGAGCCAGCCTAAAGTTTGCTTGCTAGTTTGCAGTTGGTCCTAGTAATACAGTATTACTATGCTGCTCTTGCTGTTTGGAGATATATGAAGTATAATTAACAAGAAGCTGCTAAAACTGATGGGAGTGAAATTGCCCAGATAGGTAAAGGTTTCCCTTGCTCGAAAGCCAGTCGTATCCAACTCTAGGGTCCAGTGCTCATCTCTGTTTCAAAGCCGAAGAGCCAGCGCTGTCTGCTTCTGCAGACGTTTCCGTGGTCGTGTGGCAGGCATGACTAGACACAGGAGTGCATGGAACAATGCTTACCATCCCACCGAAGTGGTCCCTATTTATCTCCCGACTTTCAGTCAGCATCTTAGCCACTTGAGCCACTGCAGTCCCTTCAGATGTGCATTTATTTGAATTCAAGCCATTATGGCTCTTGCTGTCATACTGTTTCTTGAGCGGGGGTGGGGGTGAGTGGAGGAAAGGTGGACTTTATTTAGCAAAGCTAAATTTGTGTTTTTTGTTTTGGAAGTGGAAGCAGCACTGACTTCATATATTCCATAGTGGCAGTCTTACGTTTGAAAATCCCTGATGAGGGACCCTAGAGGATTAAATGGTTTGTAAAAAACCTGAACTTGGCTGTATTTTTTTGAACTTGGAATTGTATCAGTATACAAGACTGGAAGGTCGGGGTTTGATACCCGGGTACCGCATGACAGAGTGAGCTCTTGTCTCTGTCCCAGCTCCTGTCAACATAGCAGTTTGAAAGCAAGAAATTGCAAGTACTGTAGATAAATAGATAAATTTCATGTGGCCCATCGCCACCTCCACCATACTCGGAAATGCCATGTGTTGGAGGAAGGGCAAAATGGGCATCTGGCACCCGAAACTGTCTGAGGGAGCATGATCTGGCCCCTGGCTCTAAAAGGTTGAGAACTCCTGACCTAGAGTCAGATACAGTACAACTAGCTTTAGAGTGAGGGCAACCGTTACCTTACAGGAGACAACAAGCAATCTCTTCTGTTGTGCTTACTGGGAGAATGTGGTTGGCTCTTGGTCTGAGCATGAAGCATGCTAGGTCAGTTTCTGCCTCCCTTGTCCTTTGCCTTCCAAAGAGAGGTGCTCTTCTAACTGAAAATGTGTGGCATGCATTGTGTGTGAGTTTGAGTTGGTCTTCAGTGCAAATACCACGAGCAAACTCTCCTTCCTTGGGCTTCAGCAGAACATGCAATTATTAAGTAAACCAAAATTGCAAGGCTGTAGTTTGAGGAGGGGCATGGGCAGGAGAGGGGGGGGGAGGTTGATGCAGAACAGCCTCTCATGTCTCTCTTCTGATCTCCCCTCCCCTGCTTTTGTCTTGCTTAGGGGATGTTCTGTTCCAGATGGCTGAAGTCCACCGGCAGATTCAGAATCAGTTAGAAGACATGGTAAGCATTTCACTTCCTGTTGACTTGTCCTTTTTTTTTTTTTTTTGCAGAGGCATACCAAGGGCCAGTCTGCAATCTGTTTAATACACGTGGATGTAAAATACATCTGTTGTAGAAAACTTGCCAAGTCCTTTAAAGTAAGAGTAAGGGCCTCTACTGAAGAAGTCACAAGCGAAACAAAATGGTAAATCATGTGTTGGCCTCAAAAATGTCCAGGATATAACTGGAATTGGAATTAAAATTGATTTTGAGCCAAGATTGAACCAATTGACTTCATGTGCTGCAAGGAACAAACACGGAAGGCAAGTTTGGTCACTCTTTAGGCCAAGCATTTGCAACCAACGGTCCATGGGCCTAATCCGGCCCATGGTGCCAATTAATCTGGCCCATGTTGAGTACCTAGGCACCACTGGAAGCTCCCATGCCACCTCCAGAAGTGCCCAAACTTCTGCTGCCACAGAACCTGGAAGTGCTCAAATGCGGCAAAAAATTATAATAGCTCCGCACACCCTCCCGCCGCCATGGAAAGCAGCAGAGACTGTAAAAACAGCAAAAAAATGCTACAATTACACATGCCACCGCACAAACCGGAAGTGTCCAAACGTGGCGAAAAATTACAAAAATGGAGCGAAAATGCTCCACACACCCTCCTGCTGTGATGGGAAGTGGCAGAGACTGCAAAAGCAGATGGGAAAAAATGCTTTGATTGCACGCACTGCCGCCGCGCAAAGTGGAAGCGACTGGAGGAACCACACTTCCAGTCCCACCCAGCTGTGTGTCGGGGGCGAGTCCAGCCTGTGGCAGGTAAACATTGTGAACTCCTGGTCTAGGCTTTATCCAGATTGGGGGTATGCAGAAGTGTGTGTGTGTGGGGGGGGGGGGAGGAAAGGAGGAAGTTCCACTTGGTTTATGTTTTGTTTTATTTGCAAACCCACACTTTGTCTAGGTGCTTATCTGATTATTGGCTATCACTAAAAAGAAGGCACTCTTTTGCTTTCTGCTTACATGTTATCAATATTATAGACAAGCATTTTATAAACAAGTAGCATAGTTGGAGCAGAAATGCAGTAAATTACATCACACCTTAAGAGGGAAGATTATGACCACGTGACCTCTGGGTTTGCTTTGTCTGTTGTCCTGATGTTAACTGTCCAGAGGAAATTTCCTGCTCTCCCTTCCTAAAGGTTTTTGTCTTGGACTTACTCTGGACCAGTAGTTCCAAACGTGATGCACATTCCTCACAGGGGGACTTCAATTCCCAGACGCCTCAGTCAGTACACTGGCTGATCAATGCTTTGGGGAAATGACTTAGGCTTCTGGGGATTGAAGTCCAAAAACCAAAGGTTGCGAAACACTCCGCTGGACAGACATAAGAGTGATATTTCATGGTATCAATTTATACATATCAGGTACAAAGATACACTAGAGTTGGTTGGCATAACAGATAAATTTGCAAAATATGTATAAATTGATACCATGAAATCTCACTTTTATGTCTGATGAAGTGGACTTGTTTTTCATTTACTCTCTAATATGCTTGCACAGACTAACAGGGTTACCACTTCAAAAATTACTATGGACAGTCCTTCAACATAACTTGCTTTCAAACAAAGTGCTGTAAAACAGGGCA
Source organism: Bradypodion pumilum (assembly GCA_035047305.1). Taxonomy (NCBI): domain Eukaryota; kingdom Metazoa; phylum Chordata; class Lepidosauria; order Squamata; family Chamaeleonidae; genus Bradypodion; species Bradypodion pumilum. Next base: position 280,383,749 of record JAWDJD010000002.1, on the reverse strand, counting down.
CTTGCCTGCTCTTCTTGTAAGAATTCAATACTTGTTAATCCCAATTATCCAGATTTCTTCCCAGAACTGACTTCACTGTCCTAGAGTGAGTTTTCTATCTCTAAGATTGTCTCTTCTTTTTATTCGTCTTCATTCTATTCTGCCTACTCTTTTCCAGGTCTAGAAATCCCTTTAGTGCACTGTTCTAGATGAGCTAGTCAACCTTTTGACCACCTTTCCGTATTTAGCTGTCAAACATAATACAGTACTGATGCTATGTTTCCTCTGTTGTTTTTGGTTCTCAGCTGAAGTCCTTCCACAATGAGTTACTAACACAACTGGAACAAAAAGTAGAACTGGATTCACGGTATCTAAGTGTGAGTAGCCCCAAATCTTACATTTAATATAAGTCAGATCACTGTGGCTGCATTTCATCAGCATTTTATTGGCAGGTCTAGACATTTTTCAGCTTCTTGAAGACAAGGGTGTACTGAAGGAAAATTGTGGTCTGGGTGGACCACATGGGGCTGCTGGTTGCTGGGTTTCTTGCAAATAATGTTGAGCTAGCTAAACCTTAGTTTGGATCATCACAGCACTTTTGAGTTTCTAAAGAAAGATACTTATTCAGGATCACAACATTTGGGTTAGTTAGGTTTTAATTGATAAAGGTGTCTTAAATATGTATATTCGTTGTGAAATAAAAATCAGTGCATTTTACACATTTGGCTGGATAAATGTGGAAGTTGATTTGGCAAGGTGTTACAGTTTGCAGTACAATTAATGTATTTGTTACAGGCTGTAAAGTAAAGGTAAAGGCTTCCCTTGCTCGAAAGCCAGTTTTATCCAACTCTAGGGTTCAGTGCTCATCTCTGTTTCATAGCCAAAGAGCCAGCGCTGTCTGCTTCTGCAGACGTTTCCGTGGTCATATGGCAGGCATGACTAGACACCGGAGCGCATAGAATGCTGTTACCTTCCCACCAAAGTGGTACCTATTGATCTACTTGCAATTTCTTGCTTTCGAACTGCTAGGTTGGCAGGAGCTGGGACAAAGATGGGAGCTCATTCCGTCCTGTAGTACTCGGGAATCGAACTGCTGACCTTCCGCCTCCCAGTCAGCGTCTTAGCCACTTGAGCTACTGCAGCCCTCAGGCCAGTGGTGGGCTCCCAAAAAAAATTACTACCACACTGTGGCCGTGGTATGGTGGGCGTGGCCAGGGAGAAACCTCTGCGTTGCATCTGAATTAGGACTACTTTATTTCAAAATTGGATGTGCAGGTTCTGGCGAACTGGTGCGAACCTGCTGATGCCAACACTGCCTCAGGCTATAGGATGTAATAAAGTAAAAGAGGTTGGGATGGTACTTTAACATTCTGAAAATCAACATAGAGAATTAGGGGGACAGAAAGGTGAACTTAGGGACTGTGGTGGCTTAGTGAATAAGATGCTGAACTTCACAACCAGAAGTTCGGCACATTGGCAGATCGAGACCCAAGTGCTGCATGACTGAATGAGCTTCCATCTCTGTCCCAGCTTTTGCCAACCTAGCAGTTCGAAAGCAAGAAATTACAAGTAGATAAATAGATACCACTTTGGTGGGAAGGTAAACAGCGTTCTGTGCACTCTGGTGTTTAGTCATGCCTGCCACATGACCACGGAAACATCTGCAGACGCAGACAGCGCTGGCTCTTTGGCTATAAACAGAGATGAGCACTGAACCTTAGAATTGGATATGACTGGCTTTTGAGCAAGGGCAACCTTTACCTTTACCTAAGGTGAACTTACATTTGCCCCTCCACCATCCTGGGAAGTGTAGTTTTCCATTTAGGCAGGTTGAAAAATCTTGGTAAAGAAACACAAATCTGTCGTGCCTCATTCTTCTCAACTTGCCTCTAGATCTGTTTATGATTTTGTGTGTGCGTGTGTCCATGTGTGTCCTATGGTGACCCTAGCATGGTTTCTGGGGAACGTAAGATATTTAAGGAGTGGTTTTATTGTTGCCACACACCCTCTTGGCGAGTTTTTATGACTGAGCAGGGATTTGAACTTAGGTTTCCTGAGCCCTAGACTAATGCTTGATCTAGTACACAAACTGGGTTTTGATTAACATTGTAGAATGGTACTGTATTTGGAAAATAAGTTCAAGTAGTTTCTGGATTCAGACTTAGCCACCCCTGTTCCATTAATCGAATATAACTAGGAATAGTTATTTGCAATTTCAGCCCTTTCCATGCTTTCCTTTTTCTCATTGTGTGAGAGCACAATCAGAATCTCTCTAGATAGTAGATGAAAATGAAAGTGATGAATCATTAAATCTCAATGGAATTATGCATATTCATGTTGTGAAGTTTAGAACATAAGAAGAAGAGTCATTCAAGATGAGACTTGAAGTGCTACCTTGTTTGGGGTCCAACTGGGAGACTGTGGGAAGCCCCCCTGCCAAAAATAAAAATAAAAATCCTGCTTGTGTTCACCTGAAACTGGTATACAGAGACATACTGCCTCAAATACTGAAGGCAATCCATAGCTATTGTTACATAGCCATATCTTTTGTAAATTTGTCTAATCCTTTTTGACAAATTTTCTCTTCATTATAAAATTTCAAGTAAGTAACATTGCCATGGAGGTATTGATGGGCAGCTTTCAAAAGAGAGTGTACAATCCTCCATGTGCACCCATGCAACTGCATGGACATATTGACATACTAAGGCCATACTGAGCCCAAGCACCCTGTGAATCCACACGAATGAGTTTACTGCGATTCATCTGGCCCACGCTACCCTTGTTGCTCCTGGAAGCGGAAGTAAAACATACCTGTACGGAGGAAGGGTTAACCCAGAAGAGCCTTAACCACACAGGCGCATTTTACTTCCGCTTCTGGGAGCGACAATGGCAGCACGGGCCGGATGAATCGCAGTAAACCCATTTGTTTGGCTTCACAGGGTGCTTGGGCTTCTGGGAATTGAAGTCCAAGAACATCTGGAGTGCCAAGGTTCGCCATCACGGTACTAAGGAGTCATCTCCCCCCACCCCAAGTATCTAGAACGCTGAAGTGGCCACTTGTTTTTCTTCCAAATGGAACTGAGCTCAATGCTACAACTTTGACTCCAGCTAACAAGCCTGGTTTCCAACACTGTCTGCTCTAATTAGCCATGCGTTCGTTTGGGAGAAGGGAACATACAGTAATTATAAGCTGTTGCTGTTTTAAAATAGCTTCATCCAACCTTGTAGCCTCTCTTGAAAACACTGGGTTCTTTTTCCATCTAGGGACTCTGTTCTACAGGACAGAGGTAGTAGTGATGGTTCTTTCTAGAAGTTTCTGTTCCTCAAATCAATCTTTGTCAGAAGTGAGGAGAATTACTTCTTTTGACTATAGTTCCCAGAATTCTCTAATCAGAATGTAGGCTGTGGTATATTCCAGGGAACCTATATTTGAAAAAGTAATTTTCCTCATCTGATATTTGCAAACCAGTGCCAACTTTAGTTGTTTACAATTCTTGATTTTCTTCCAAAACAATGATGATCTGTGCATAAGGAAAGTTTCTAAAGTCAAACATCACCCATGCGGTCTCAAGCCAGATCACAGCCCTTGGGCTGCTGGCAAATGTAGAAAACTGCCTACAGCCATACTGAGATCACCCAAAGTTGCTTCAACTCAAGAGGAGGAGGCAAAAAGGAAGGGAGTGTGCTCTAATTAACTAAGCATTCGTCTGGGAGAAGGAAATATGCTGTAAGAGTAATTTCTATAGTTAATTTTTTAAATTATTTTGAAAAATAAGAGGGTTTTTTAAATGAAAAGTAGTTTTTAAAAAAACTGGAAAATTCGGTTTGCATTTCAAGTGACTTTTTTTTTTAAAAAAAACTACTATACGGGGTACCCAAGTATTGGCCTCATCCCCTAAAGGTAGTAAAATAGCCTTCCCATGATGTGCACAAGTGTAAGGGCACTTTTTGAACAATTCCCACCCCAAAAAATAAAAGTAAAAATTTTGATGTTTTGGGGGGTGGGCTCTTAAAATTCAATTGGGGTACAATCAGCCTGCAAACTTCCATGTGGGCCATCCTTGTTGAATGATAAGCTCACATGGGAATTAAATTTTAAAAATGGTATTGTGAAGGAAAATAAATTTTGGGATATTTGGAAACCTTTTTTAGAGTACATTTTGAAATTTAATAAAGGAGTCAGACCATACCTGTCAACCTTCCCGATTTGTCTGGGATTACCCTGTAAATTGACGTCGATTGACGTCATAACCCAGCCCCCGCTGCCAAAACCCTGTAATTTGGCAGCGGGGGAAACACTTTCCGCACATGCGTGGAAGGGTTTTACCCCTTCCATGCATGCGCGGAAGCGCTACATTGCTTGCGTAAGGGCTGCGCAAGCGGCGTAGCGCTTCCACGCATGCGTGGAATAGGTAAAACCTTTCCACGCATGCGTGGAACGCGACCTGCGCACAAGGTCCCGTTTTTCCAGAGCCACGGGTTGACAGGTATGAGTCAGACCAGAGCTGGAGGTATTGCGATTTTGGGAAAAATAAGTGGACAAAGTGATGGTTATGTAGTGAATTCAAGGACAATGTACAGTAAATAGCACCAATTGTGAATAATACAGGTTGGAATATTAAGTAGAAAAATGCATCGGTAAATATTAAATATTGATAAAAATAAAGAATACTTAGATTTAAAAGAATATTAAATATGTTATAAAGTTGATATAATATTTACATAAAATTGAACTTCGAGGAAGCTTACTGTTTTGTTTTTCTGTATGTTGTTTAATTTTTCAATGTTTAAATTGTTAATTTAATTTAATAAAGAATACATTACCAAAAAAAAAAGACTTCATGTGGGCGGCTACCCTATGCTAGGATTTTTAAGCTACATGTAACTCTTCTTCTTCCATGTCTAAGCTAGACATGAAACGGCCAAAATGAAGACACCCTTTTGGTGAGTTCATTCTGCAGTTCAATTCGCCTGACCTAGTGTGAGAAAGATTAGCTGGCAACACAAGGTTGCCATTACCAGGGTACACCCGACTGTGGTTCAAAAATACCACAATCTTTGAGGAGGCTCTTTCTGTCTATCCCCATGTAACTCATGAACCCCTTTACCTGTTGGTGGTTGGAAATGAGTTTTTGCCACTTCTGGAAGAAACTGGTGTTTGTTTTTAAACAGGCTCTCTTTCAAAATGTGGCCCTTGGTAGCAGGTGTGAGGTCAAGACTTTCCCCTCAATGGGGATGGAGGAAAAGTGTGTTTCGTTAGGGACGAGGAAGGGGAGAGGGAAACCTCTGCTCATCTCTTCAGCAGGTTATGATTGACTGTGCTCATGTAGACCAACCACTTTCCACCCTCCAATTCTAGGCTGCATTGAAGAAGTACCAGACTGAGCAGAGGAATAAAGGAGATTCCCTAGAGAAGTGCCAAGCTGAACTGAAGAAGCTTCGGAAGAAGAGCCAAGGAAGCAAGAACCCACAGAAATATTCTGACAAGGAGCTGCAGGTAGGGTTTGTTTTACCTGGAAGGACTTGAGGTTGGAAGCCAGTTCCTGTTTTCCTCACGGGTACTATATTCCAGCAGGACCTGAGCAATACTCACTACTTACGGCTGTGCTTGTTTCTTTTAAACTCTGTACTGATGTCACCACTTTGGCTCAGCCTTTGTGTTTCCCATTAAAGAGGAGTCAAGCCACCTTGTGGGCTAGAATCTAAAGCTGCAAGTCCCATATGGCCTTACGCAAGTGAAATTCCTGTTGAATTTGGGGAATGTATTCTCCAAGTTAATATCCACAGTGTACTGGACTGCAATAATGGGAAATTAGGAAATTGCTTAAGACCTGGCTTTGCCAGCGGGTGTGGGGTACGCTTGACTCCACTACCCAATCCCGCTGGCTTGTCTAGCCTACTTGAGGGGTCTTGCCTGGGTATCCTGCTTTAATGTGGGTTGAGGGAGGGTGAGGGTAGTTTTTAATGATAATTGTTAGTTTGATGCTTTTAGCTGGGGATTTTAGGCATGTTTTTATTATTCATGTTTTTAAATGTTTTGTGTATGGTATTTTCTTTTGTGGTTTGCCACCCTGGGTGGTGTTCACACCAGGAGGACGGGGTACAAATCAACAAACAAACAAACAAAATAAAATAAATAAAAGTTAACATTTTTCAATCTACATGATATCTTTACCTCTGCACATTTTAAAGATTGTAAACTGCAGTATATCCTGTATTTTTAGGAAATGTTTGCGAAAGCATTTGTGAAAGCTAGGGGATAAAAACAATAATTTTAAAAAATCTTGAATTGATTGAGATGCCTTTGATCAAGTGAATTATGCCCATTTCCTTGGCTTTCTTTGATGTTATTTTAGAATTGTACTATCCATTTTTAATGTATACGTGTTGTGATGACAGTATTTCCTGGGCTTTTTCATTTTCAGTTTCTTCTTATTTGCTCCCAGTGAAATAAATAGAGATTTTATTTGCATATGCCAGAGGGAATTTTCATTAGACAAGAAAAATATCAGTGACTTTTGATTTCAAGCTATGTGCTATTTTCTAATCAGGCTTTGATTGTTTCCCCCAGAGACCGAGAGGACCTAGGCAGACAGTTCTGTTACCTAATGAGCATAGCAAAGTACTTTTGTGTGAATCCCAAGGAAAGGAAACTGTATTTTTGGGGGAGTGGGCATTATTTTGAAAAAGCAAGAAACTGCTAGATAGGAAAGGCAGCACATGGGTAACCAACGCCCCCAACAATAATGCTGTGTTGATGCAGCACAACTGACGTGTGTTTCAGCATATTTGAAAAGTGACGATACTTGGGAGGGGTAAGCATTTGATGGACATGGTTGCTTGGTTAATCTTTCTCCACTGGTGGAGGGAGATGATTGGTTTCTTTAAGAGTTGCCCCACTTGCTGCAACAGTGCAAGCACAGCAAGTCTTAACAAGAAGTTTATCCACATTCTGTTGACATGTTCTGGCCTCTAGAAAGCTGGTTTGTGGTATGCAGTATTGTTCTCCATGGTTAGGGAACATAGCGATTTCTGTAGTGGAGATGAAATAAAGACCAAAATAAGAGTTCTTAAACCAGAAAGGGTGGGGCAAGAAGCAAGTTTCTTCCCATTTCTAGTTTTTCTTTCTCCACCATCCCCTTCTTTCTTTTGCCCTGCTTTAGAAACTGCTTTCTGTGCCCAGCTTTTAGGAAAAGCATAACCACTATCACTGTGAGTTGTAAAATGCTTAGTTACATGCTAACTTGATATCTTGCTCTTCTCAGCAGTTTTCTTTAGGGGCCATTCAACAATTATGCGATCCTCGAGGCGGGGGAGAGGGTCTGCCATCTGAATTACGGAAAATTACGTGGGGGTGGGGTCAGGTCAAAGATTACGTAATCCATTCGGAGCTGTTGTGGTTTCGAAACATGGCACTTTTTTAGGTTTAAAAATGATCTCTGGGACTTTTGATCCGATTAGAGATTATTGAATCCTCACCGATATGTTCTGCATTAGGCACTAATAGTGAAAAGCTCTAAAAATTAGAGTTTTGATACAGAAGCTCTGGATTACATAATTTTAAAGGGGTGGATGGGTTTCAAAGCGAAAATTACAGTCGGATTACATGGGGGGAGGGGGTCAATTTACCCCCCCAAAATGGATCACGTAATTGTTGAATGGCCCCTTATTCGTGTCAGAGGCACCACCAGCATATAATAACATACAAAGCTAAAATTAACATATGTAAAACAAAAAGGAATTAAAAGGACTAGATGACATCCGCCAAATAACAGGTCACATCAACAGCATTTCCTCTTGCCAGCATAAGGTCCTCCTCAGTTGAGGGGTATCATGTGCTTTGTATCATATAGGCAATAGTTTGTTCTTCTCTGCATTTACACAGGCAATCATCTACAGGGAAACCCCACTTTCAAAGATTAGCCCTTGATCTTCCTACCTTGGCACACAGTTGGTTTAAAGCTTTCTACACAGGCCATGGTTGTTTTTGGCCAGGTGGTAGAGAATTACGTGGCTCTGCCCAGTTATCTGGAAGCTCCTTGCTTGCTTTCCAAAGTTCTAGGGTGATCTGTGCGGGCTGTTTGTTTGGGGTGGGGTAGGGCAGAAGTTATGAGGAAACTGTGCCTTGATGTCAGTCTCTGCTTTGGTGGTTAGTAATCAAATAGCATGTGTATTTCCGAGGTTCTTGCTTTTGCCCACTCTTTCTGAGCAGCACTTTCTCAGTGAAATTTTTGTGGAGGGATGCCAGCTAAGTAATACACTTTTTCAGTGCTGTGCCTAGGGCAGGTTGAATGAAACAAGCAACCTGTTAGGGACACCAGTTTAGGTAGGAAGCATCCCTGAATTACATGTATGGACAGGGCAAATTTACTCTTGGTCATTGCAGGCAGACATCAGTCCTGTTGTGTGCCACCAGCAACCATCTTCTGCAAATTAGTTTCATCAGAGAATAAGGCTACCTTAACTAAGCAAGAATGGATAACAATATTTAAGGCCTTTTCTATTTTTCTAGATGCAGCTGGATGGAAATAATTGCCAGAGTATTAATATTAAGGTTATGCTGGCGGATATATGTTTTAATACCATTGGGGGTGGGGGACTCATTGAGTTCCTGCCTCTTATTTGGCTGTATTATTGGAAAAGAGTCATTGAAGGGAAAAGGGACTTTTTATCAGGAACTGTCTCAAACAGGCTGCAGTATAAAATCCAAAGCAATAAGCTCCTGAGGATGGCTTTTAGCCATTTCACAGTTCTAAATGTAACCTGATGAATTTTTTAGCATCCTACATGTCTGTTCTGAGATGCTGTTGATAGAAATGAAATTGCAGTTCCTATTTTTTAAAATTTATCTTGTTACACGCATTCGTTGTTTACACAAATCTTGTTCCTTAGCATAGCTGCCTTGAAGAATTTATTAAATCTGGCATGGATCTGAGCCTTTAAACCACATCTGAAAGAAAGAAAGTCCTAAGAGCCCTGTAGATATCATGAGATATCTCTCCCTCCTCTCTGGCACTAGGAAAAGGGCCTTTTCCGTGTCGGCTCCGGCCCTTTGGAACATCCTGCTAGTAGAGCTATGATTGCAGACGGAGCTGCTGCCCTTCAGGAAAGGACTTATGACCTGGCTGGCGGGGCAGGTATGGAGCCCTGAGGGCAATGTGGCTCCTGCTCGCTGGCTTTTACCATGAGATATACCCTCTCTCTGCTTCTCAGGGTGGGTGGTTTTTTTAATGTGGGTGGGGTTTTTAAAAACTTTTTTTTACTGTATGGGGTTTTAAATTATGTAAGCCTGAGGCTTGCCTGAGTGGGCGGCGAACAAGTTGAAATATTAAATTAAATTAAATGAGATTTGCACAGTTGCTTCCGTCATCTCATGACTTTGATTTGGGAGGGGGGGGGAGAGAGAGAGAGAGAAACAGTCTTCCATTGTTAGTACTCATGCAATAGAGATACTGTACTTATCAAAAATACTAAACTTCAAGTGTTCACCAGAAAGTACTGATGCTTTGAGACGCCTTCAGTTTCTTTTACTTTGCTTTTTCCTTTTGGTTTCTTTCTCTTTCATATGAATCTCAGTAGTATAAAGCAGGAGTTCTCAACCTTTTAAAGCCAGGGCTCTGGTAATGCTCCCTCAGACATCTTCGGGGCTGGACGGCCATTTTACCCTTCCTCCACCACATGGCATTTCCTGGTGTGGTGGAGGCGGTTGGGGGCTACATGAAATGGTGCCGTGGGCCGCATCCAGCCCACAGGCCCACATTTTGAGAACACTTGGTTTAAAGGATATTTCCCTTTCTGGTTTTCCCAGGAGTGAGTTCATTCTGGGCCTGTGCCAGAGCACTAAATCTCCACTCCACTTTTGCTTGGGCTTGTCATTTGCACACTTGAGTAGATAAAAAAAGACTCTGTGTCAGTTACCCCCTGTACAACTGAGTTCAGACCTGCTATGCCATAAGGCTTTTTCCGCTCCAAGTTTGTTAGAGAAAAATACTTCTTGGGGAATGTATGACAGAAGGATATATAAGAAGCAATTTTTATCTTCATACTGCATGCTGATCACTTTGCTTCATAGGCACTTCCTAGCAGACATTTTCCATAAAAGTATTTATGTTTGACCAGGTAAGATGAATGATGTATTTCACGGTTTCTCAACTTTGGACTCACAAGTGTTCTTGGACTTCAATTACCAGAAGCCCAAGTTAGCACACCTGCTGATCAGGGCTTCTGGGAATTGAAGTCCAAGAACATCTGGGGCCCAAAGTTGAGAAACCCTGAATTTTGTTGCAAGTTACCAATGTGAACAAAAGTCCTAAGCAATGATGAGATTGACAGATTCCAAAAATATGAGTGCCTCATCCTCTACAGCAGTTGCAACGTGAGCGCAATTGAAGAGAATTTTATTTTAGGGATGGGAAGCCCCAATAAGCCTGCTAACAATGCAGATAGTTTTCATTTGACATCTTTAGACGTAACTAAAATCTGACATCTCACTCTGCCACATAGTTTTAAAGAGATCTTATCTTAATGTCTGGTGCATGTCAGCGTTGTTTCTGAATCTATGTACGAGTAGCTCCTATACTCCTGGAAAGAGTGGTGATGGGACAAAAATTGTCTCAGTCATGGAGTAGTAAGTATGCAGCTTATAACTCTAAAAATTGTGTATTGTTTTTCAGTAAAGTTAAAACTATAAATAAAAAAGAGGGCTTGGAAAGGTTGAATAGAACACAGAGCAGAAAGAAATGTGTCATCATTAGGCAAGCTGTTTTGATTTGCTTAATAAAGGTACTGTATTGCTATTATGTGAATTCTGGATTTTTTCCTTATGGTTAACATGACTACCCTTAGTTTTTATTCATTTTCGTGTCAGAGATTACTCTAGGTTGAAAGAATTTTTGCAGAGGACACCTGAATGAGGTTCCCCCATCGTGCAACTCTTGGGAATCAAACCCATTTATCCAAGCCTAGTGCCTTAACCACTACGCCACCGGGGGGGGGAGCTAGTTTTTATTATAAAAGGGAGAATGCAGATAGCTAAATAAATAAATAAATAAATAAATTATGTGATGAACCTTTTCACACAGAATCAATATATGAGGGTAGAGAAAACCTATTTGTTTATTTTATTTTTTGATAGAATTTGACTGTATCCTATCCCAGCGTACCCGGATAATAAGTAGTGAGGGAAACGTTTGGATATCTAAGCTGTTAAAAGGCTGTATGTGGTTTACTAGAATGGCCACAGTGAAGAAATATGTTAAAAATGAACTTCCTCCCTTTGTTTGAAAATATAAAAGCTTTCAAATGTGTGGTTGACAGTTTGGGAGCAAAGTCCCATGTGGGTTCTTCTAACTGTGCTTGTTTGGGTTTAAAAGATAAAAAATGGGGATGGCTTTCAAAATCCTTCTCTGTAGCTGTTATTTAGAAGCTCTTATCCTTTTGAGCCTTACAGTAGTGATTTTGGCTTTAAAATAGGTGCAAAAGCTGCTAAATTGGAGGCTATTTTTTCTCAGCACTATTCCTTTCTATTAAGTAAAATGGTGTCAATCTGCTTACATGCGCACTGTAGTGTTTCTTTTTTCATTTCCTTTGTTGCATTTGGAGTTCAGACAGATTTGCAACTTTGGCCTTGTAAGAAATACAAAGACTTGCTACACAGGGCCCTCAAAAGCACCTTTTTAAAGGGTCATTGCCATTTTGTGCAGCTTAGATTTTTAGGTTTGAGCAGCTGACATTCAGTGAGATGAAATTGCATGCACTGTACTCTGAAAAAGGAAGTCTTCAGTCAGTCACCATTCCTATTTCATTGACAGAACCTGCCCCACAGGATTTCGGCTATTGATTTCAGTGGGAAAAGAAAGGAAAGATGATTAATCATGCATGCAGTTGCAGTGGGTGAAACTTTGAGGATAGTTCGATTCTTGGTTCTTTATGCCTGGCTGATCCCATGTAAGAACATTGATAGGGAGCTTGCAAGAGAAAAGAAAGACACATGGTGTGTTTGCTTTTTAACTTCACGTGGAGTTGGTTCATAGTCTGTGGCTTAGCAGCCTTGTTATCATGTGTCAAAAATGGTATGTGAACTTCTCCAAAGTCAAAAATATAGCCTGGTGTGTTGATACAACTCTCGTATCAAATGCCTCTATGGCCAAAAACCAAGATACTGTAAAACAAAATCTCAATGCGTTACTAAGCATCAGATCACCACCAGAAAGTTTAGATATAAATATGGTGGTTTTTCAAAGGCTGAGGAGTGGAGAAATATGACCTTTCACATTACCATTGGCTGTGCAGGCTAGCTGGAACTATTGGGAGTTAAAGTCCATCAGGATCTGGTAGGTTAAATTTAGCCCACTCTGTTCTATGTGATCAATCCAAAAGCAGGTACTGTAATTATATAGGACAACTGGCACCTCACTTTCTAGATCTAGTTGCATGTTTGCTACTTGGTGCCATCCTATACATGGTACCTCAAAAATAAGCAGCATTGGATTTATTGAGGATTAACTATGGGTGTGTACACAATTGAAGTCTTAGGGCCAAGTTGCACATTGCCTTTCCCTCCAGATAAAATATCGACCAATTGTGTAAACATTCCTCCATTTCACCCCTCCGCATCTGCCTTTTGTATCCTAGATCAGTGTAGGTAAACCTATAGCACATGTGCCAGAAGTGGCACATAGAAGCCTTCACCTGGCACACGTGCCATCAAGGGGAAGCCCCACCCTGCGCAGCGCAGCCCAGCCCAGCCTGCACCACTTCCCGGCCACCCTTCTTTCTCTGCCAAAGGAGAGGCGAGAGGGGAGATTGAAATCCCGGCCGGGAGACTGCGGCTGGGAAAGGTGAGGTGGAGAGCACTCGTGTGTGGGGGAGGTGGCGTGACAGTGGGGGTAGGAAGGCCCATTGCGGGCTGGGAAGGACCATCGGGGGACAGGCCTGTCGGGGGTTGGAGGGCCCGGCGGGGGGTAGTGAGGGCCCGTCGGGGTGGGGGGTGGGAAGTCCTGTCGGGGCTTCTCCAGAACCCTGAAGGCCTCTCTGGCACAACTGCACAATGCTTGTTGGGGGGCTGCACAGGGGCAGGGGCTTGTTGGGGTCTCCACAAAGCTTGGTGGTGCACACATGCATGCACAGTTGAAACACACCGGTGACATCACTTTGGGTGCACATGCACCCACTTGAAATCACTGGCATGCGTGATGCTTGCCACCCATCTCCCCCCACCTCCTTGGGCACTCGGTCTCTAAAAGGTTCGCCATCACTGACCATCAACATCATCTAACTGGTGTCATGACTGATCTCACTGCCGGAGCTCTGCTGGACATGCAGTGGGAAACCTGTTGGAAAAGGGAGAACACTTACAAGATTACCTTGGACTCCAAGCAGAATACTGGCCATTAACTTTCAGCTTACAGGCATGCAGAAACATCACTTCTCTTTTTTCTATTTTAAAATGAGGGTAGGAGAATGAGATACGGACCAGATACTGCCCCTTATTTCTACTCTAGATCAGAGATGCTGTTTGCAGGGGCGGGGGATATGAGACCCCCTTCATGCAAATTGTAGTGGGATTGAAGGGTTAATGCTCCTTAAAGCCATACTCCCAATTTTAAGGTCCAAATCTTGACTGTGCTTTTGTTGCATGCTACATGTGAAAGATAATATATTCTAGCACTTAAAGTGTGTTTACTTCAGAACTTCTCAGTCAAGCTATGTGCAGTTGTGCTAGAGTAAATGTCCATCTCTCTGGTTTCTTTCTATAGCTGAAGTTATGAAATAGCACAAGCGCTCCTTTTTAAAATTCTCCTTCCTTTAAAGTTAACTAAACCTATCGAATGAGGGCAAAATAACTCCCCTATGTGTTGTTCTGATTTGGGGTATGACCGTATGACCCTAGCACTTACTTTGAACTGTTCAGTTGTTAAAGGGCTTGCTTTGCACTTTTTTTTAGAAAGCAGGAGAGACATACTGGAGGAAACAACCTGGGTCATTTATGGAAAGAGAGGTTCTAAATGTACTTTCCACAAGAACGAATGGTTGTCAGATCCAGTAGTGTTATGCAGATGACCAGTTCACCAGTTAGCAAGGTTTCCCATCATCAATTTGCTGAGTCATCTGTGTCAGTGAAAAGTATGTTAAGTTGTTTAAAAAGCAAAACAATACCTTCCATGTATTCTAATACATGTTTAAGGCTGGAGGCCTCATCCAGGCAGTGCATTTTCCTAATTTAACTTCTGTGTCTACTACTACTGAACTTCTGTGTCTAGGCCAGACGTGAAACTACCAAAATGAAGCCACCTTTTGATGAATTCATTCTGTAGTTCCTTTCATCTGACCTAGTGTGAGAAAGATTAGCCGGCACAACAAGGTTGCCGTTGTTTGCGGTACACCCAATTGTGGTTCAATAAGACCACGATCTTCGAGAAGACTCTTTCTGTGTACCACATTTAACTACTAGGCTAGTCTTTTATCTGTTGTTAGGTGCCACCAAGTGAGGAGGTTCTGACAGTTCTGTGTGAGGTGGGTGATGATAAATTTAAGTGGAATGTCTGTTCATGGTAGAAGAGTGTTTTTTCCTTTTTATTCTTCTTTTTTGGAATAAACAAATTATATTTTAAATTTATTTATCTGTATGCATTTTAAGAGCCCTAGAGAAAATAAGCCCATAAAATGTGTGAGGGCAATCTAAAATAACAAATACAGTAGATAGCTTCAGGGGCTTAATAACAAAGGAATAAATAATTAAAGGCTTATAAACCAGGTAAGCATCTTTTTTTTAAAAAGCCAGGACAACCCCCCCCCCTTTGAATCAGAATCATTATAAGTATGATTCAACTTTCAATAGTGTGAACACACATTACCGTATATACTTGAGTATAAGCCGACCCAAATATAAGCCGAGGTACCTAATTTTGACCTGAAAAGCCAGGAAAATAGATTGACCCGAGTATAAACTGAGGGTGGGAAATGCAGCAGCTGCTACTGAGTTTCAATAATCAAAATTCATGAAAACATGGTAAAATTAATTAAATTGTTGGCACATCTCAATCCAGTGTGGTCTTCAGACCCTTGTGGTCATTGAGCCAAGTATATGCCAAGTCACCTTTTGGGGGCTCATTTTTGGGGCTAAAATACTTGACTTATACTCAAGTATTTACGATAACCAAGCCCCTACACAGAGAACCAGGAAGTAAAGACATGGCAGCATAGTAAAGCATGGAAGGACACAGCTTTGCTCCATGGCAACAAAAGAAGCCTGTAAATTGGGTGAAGCAAGGGGAAAAAGTGAAATAAGATAAAGCTAGTTACTGTCCTGTATTGCTGCATCCAGCCACATTTTTAAAAGTGGAGAAACTTTTCCAAATTAACCATGTGGTGGGGTGATTGTTGGAAATCATTGAGGTTTATCTTTTAGAACCTATTTCACTTTTGGAATGCTAAAGAATCACTATTTCACCTTTTCTGGGTCTTGTAAAGAACAAAGTATTTTTTCTGCATTGACATAGTGAGCTTCTCTGTCATTCGTATTAAGGCTAAATCATCAGAACTGGTGGGCCGGAATTTCCATTATAAGCCTATGAATGAATGGTAAGGGAACAGACTGTCGTATTTTTGAACCACAATCGGGTGTACCCTGGTAACAGGAACCTTGTGTTGCCAGCTAATCTTTCTCACGCTAGGTCAGGCGAAAGGAACTGCAGAATGAACTCACAAAAAGTGCCTTCAGTTGGGCAGTTTCACGTCTGGCCTAGACACGGAAGAAGAAGAAGAAGTTTGAATTTGATATATTTCTTTTTATATATGATCACTTGCCACATATGATCAGAAATCAAGAGGCATGATCCTTTCTCCTGCCTCCATGTGACATTATACTTCTTTGATGGGCAGGACAGAATCATGGGGTTGAATTCTGCTGAGTGTGTCAGCTTTCTATGGATTTGAACCAATAGCATCTTCTAGAAACTGGACAAAGTGGACTTGATCCACGAAAGCTAACATTAAAATACAGGAGTTAGTCTTTAAGATGCAACAATGATTTTTCTTTTTCTTTTGTTTACTCTCTGATATTCTAGAACCAGGTAAACGTATGCCTTCTGAATGTTCAGATCCACGTTGGAAATGGGTCACATCTGAAGTGATATTCTATAGTGATCACAATCCATTCCCCCCCACCACCTGCCCAGACAAAACGGAGTACAGTAGAACCCCATATAACAAATGCATTATACAGCAAAAAAATCATACAAAGAAAAGAATTTGGGTATAAGGAAATGTGGCATTTGGCTCCGAATGATAAATTGACATAGGAATTGAAGGAAAAGAAAGGTTTAATTAAATAGAACAGATTTTGGAAGTTATGGAAACCATTTGTGGACTATGCACTGAGAAAAGGAGATGGTAGTTGTCCAGTACTTGATCAAAAAAGTTTTTGGATTCATTAAAACAAGGACGAGATACGCTGCACCCCCCAAGACCATTGTATATATCACAGGGTGTAATCAACTTTGATGTTTTGTTTTGATTTTGAAGGTGAATATTTTAAGAATTTCAAAAATATTGTTATAAGTTTTAGAGTATACTATACGAAAATAGGGAAGCAAATATAGTTAGATTGTTTTATATCGTAATAAAAGCCTTTTCAATAAGTATAATTATAACAATATTATAAGATGTTAAAAATAGTTTAGTATGATGTTATAGGGTTTTTTTATCTGTATGGGGTGTTTTTTTGGTTTTTTCTTTTCTTTATTTTCTCTCTCTTTTCCTTTCTACAATTTTTTGTTTTTTTTGTTATTTTTAAAAAATATTTTGTAGTTGTACGTTGTTTCATTGTTCTACATATATGTTTGAAAAACTTAATAAAATTAATTTAAAAAGAAGAGGATTTGGAAAAACCATTGTGCCCCGTATAATGAAAATTTTCGTTATACGATGCAATGCATCTCTATGGGAAAAATCGTACAACGAATTTTTTTCATTGTACAATTTTTCCCGTAGAGATTTTTGTTGTACGATTTTTCCCATAGGGATTTTCACTGTATGATGCATGGATCGTATAACGAAAAAAATGTATAACGAAGTGCCTCGTAGAACGAATTATTTTCATAATGCGGTGTTCTACTGTATATGCCAGTGCTTACTTACCTTGGCCTACTTCTGCACTGTGTGTCCTGATTTCTAAAAACTAATTCGTTGTCAGGCAACTGCTCTGCTGTTGTTGTATCCTTCAAATTACTCTGGTCCTGTGATTATCCAGCAGCTGGTCTGTACATAATTTTCTGCTGGCCATAACTACTAACAGTGTGTGTGCAGTAAGGATTCTCCTTTGACACTAGACTAAACGAGCAGCTAAACATATCTTGGCGGCATATTCCCCTGCTCTCACATTGACACCCAGTTTTGCTCTGTTAGCATGTGACTGTGTTGACAGTTTGTTATTTTAAAAACAGAGCACTGCTCCCTTCCTGGCAGAAAGAGTCACACAGATGTTCCTAGCTTACGGAATCCTTTATCTTCCCGCCAAAAATTGTGGAGAAACATCTGTGTGCCTAATCTGTAGAGTGGGAGGCTGCTGGTGCTGGAGGCAGAATCCTTTGTTGTCTGGTCAGTCACACACCATAGGCCTTTGAAGGCTATTTTTTAACACTGGCTTAAGATGTTATATCACTCCCTTCAGCAATGGTAGGTAAAGAAAAAAACAGATTTATTTGTCAGAATAGGAGCTGTTACTACTTAGGAAGACTCCTAGACTTTGCTTTAGTAGATATATTTATTTAACTGGCTATTAAACATCCAGAGCACATATGCTCTGTAATGTCTTGCTTTCATGTTTTAGAACCACAGGAAGTTTAAAAACTTCTTCTGTGTTGCCATTGTTTGCAGAGTTGCAATGTTTTGCCATTGTCTTGAAGCTTAAAGGGGAAAAAAGTCTGCTCAAGGGAAAAGAACAAACAGCTGTGTTAGAGATAAGGCTGAATAAATAGCCGGATCTGAGTTTTGAAAGTAAGAAGTCAAGTAGGCCTCCTTTGGATTGTTTCTCTCAAAGGACATGAGACTTTCTGCAAGCTGAACTACCTTTAGGTGGTCGGTCTATCACCCTAAAAATAGCTTGAAGTTCCTGTTCTAGTCATGAATAATGTTTTAGGAAGTCTCTGCACTTCTGAGATATGAAGGGAAAATGGTAGAAATCTGGGTCCTTTGTAATGTAAGGATTCAAGAAATAGTATGGAGATCTTGCATCAAGATCTGCATACTATTTCTGTGGGTTGTAAATAGTCAGTCAGGGCAAATCTCTGTTGAATCATGAGTCTTCCTGAGAAAGACCGCCTGTCCTTAGTAGGCTTTTGCAAGTCAGTTTACACCTCAAGCATGGGCATCTTACCCTCTCTGATTTTGTTGCTTCTTGGGATTATTTATTTCCAGTTCTGGATGTCTCGTTTAGCTGTTCTGCTGTGATCAGATTAGATATGTTGGCTGATTACAGCCAGCCTTCCATTTGTATCCAGAGCATGAAGAGGTGGGGCACATGAAGAACACAGGTCAGACCTTTCAATTCAAGAATGAAGGTAGCTTTAAAAAAGCCCAAATCAATTAACTTTACTCAGTTATTGACAATAGAACATAGGAAGCTAAAATACTATGGTTCCTGAATATGGCTTACAATTGCATTCTAATATAGTGGTACCGCGCTTAAAGAGCATAATGCGTTCCACGGGATTGCTCTTTAAGCGAGTTTGCTCTTTAAGCGAAACGCCATTGTAAGTGACCAACTGTGACTTCTGGTGGCGGTGTGTGTGTGTGCATGTGCGAACCTCGATTTAGTTGTTGAGCAAATTTTTGGTTGGTTTTAGTTGTTAAGCAAGGCGACCATTCAGAGAAAATTCTGCTCTTTAAGCGAGTTAGTCTCTAAGCGCTCTTTATGGGAAGTTTTACTGTATAAGATTTTGCTCCTTTAAAATATTCAGTTTGGAACAATCAGTCATTTAAAGATTTATGTTTTCAGACCAGACCCTTGCATTTTCAGTAGATTTGTAAGTAAAAAAAGCTTCCTTGTTGCTTATTTCTGAAGCAATGTGGTGGAGAATACTACTACTTTGTGAAATTTCCATTACTTTAAAGCCTTTCAGCCTGTTGGTTGAATGTCTCTTATTTAGCCACAGACAAAGTAAAACATTGTAAGACATGGCATGCAGTACTTAGTACTAGGACTAAACAGGTTGTCCATTTTTGCGAGCTGGCTTAGTGGCAAGAATATACGTGAGCAGTGGTGTTGCCTCTTAAATAAGATGCTACTCAAAATTCTGATAAAGAGCTAATGTAGTGCTTTGTTTATGTGTTAACAGTAGGAGCATTTGCTGCTCTTGGAGACGTTACTACTTGCTACTTTCTAGGGCTAGACAGTGAACACTTCAGAGTCTTTTGTTATCCATGGATTGACTGAAATGTACATTCAGTTTCGGTAAAGCAGTTCTTTTAAGTTTCTGTCCGTGAGTGTTGTTTGGTGATGTTGTCAGCTGATTCATGGAGAAGATTCAGAACAGATCATTCCAGTTCTAATGAAATAACTTGTCAAACACAAACTAAACCCCCCCCCCCCAAACCACCCTCTGTTATTATTGTTCAAACATTATGCTAGTGTGTGCTTTTTGAATGTGATTTAGATGGTTCGCTTCTGGATTTGATGCTTTCCGCAACCTGATCCTGTGTATATTTATTCAGAAATTAAGGTCACTGGGTATAATAAAAACTACCTCTCAAGAATGCTTCTGCAGCTTTGAAGTCGACTTTCATGTCTGTCTCATCAGGAAGGTGATTCAGTGGATGATGCATCCCGTCCACCAATGAACCATCTAAAATCACATTTGCAAGGCATACACTAGCATAATGATACCTCTTAATGCTTGTATTTTATGTTCAATAGCATTGGAGTCCTGTCTTCCTGTCTCTTCCCAGATTAAACATTCATTTGGTGTGGCATTCTCCCTTCAAGAATCTTCTACACCAGGGATGCCCAAACTTTTTGAGCCGTGGGCAGGTCATGTGGTTCAGGGGGCTGGTCACTACGGCCCGGGGACTGGATCTGGCCCCTGACACCAATTCATCCGGCCCGCAAAACCCTCGTCGCTCTTGGGAGTAGAAGTAAAACACGCCCATACAGGTGTGCAATCTTTACATGCATGCAATCATTGATGGGAGGCAATCTTTAGTCAATGCGAAGGAACCGCTAGGCGAAGGAACTGTACGGGTGTGTTTTACTTCCGTTCCCGGGAGTGACGAGGGCTTTGCAGGCCAGATGAATTGGTGTTAGAGGCTGGATCTGGCCCCCAGGCCGTAGTTTGGGCACCCCTGTTCTACACCATTATGTTGTCAGATCTGAATGAAAATAGATTCAACACCTTATTTCAGCTATTGTGAGACTTGGTTCCCTAGCTCTAAATCAGGGATTCTCAACCTTAGACCCGTGGGCTGGATGAAGTCCATGGCACCATTTCATGTGGCTCCCCACCACCTCCACCACTCCCGGAAGTGCCATGTGGTAGAGGAAGGGCAAAATGGCCATCCAGCCCCAGAAGCTGTCTAAGGGAGCGTGTCCTGGCCCCGGGTTTTAAAAGGTTGAGAAATCCTGCTCTAAATAATGGTTATTGTTCATATTCTTTGATGTCAGTGGGGATGAGGAGGTAGAACATGAAAGGCCCCGACAGATGTAAAAGCAATAATCACGCTTATCCATGTTAAAGAAAGCACACTTGTGCTCTGGCTAGACTTTAAGGCCAAATTACTCCCCCCCCAAAAAAAAAAAAGAAAAAAAGAAAAAAGAAAAAGCTGCTCTGTGTTCTGTTAATCATCTACTCTTAAGTATGATTGGCCTGTCATCTGGTCCTATTTTGTACATAAAGGTACATTTAGCTACAATTTCCCATTTTCCTTATGTGTGGCAACTTTTGGGATACTTTTGGGATACTTTATAGTCCTATTCAAAAACTTCAGCCACAGAAGTGGCTGAAGTTTAGTAAGCCTGACAGCTGGATACTAAGCAGACAAGGTGATCATGGTTGCCACTGCACTGAGACAGCTGTAAAAGAGCAAGTAGTAGGGTTCTGACCAACTCCAAACTTAACAGTGGCAGGGTAACAACAATTAGTGGCTAGTATGTACTACAGCTAGTATGAAAGAAAAGATCGCAATGACCTACATAATATCTCTTAGGTTCAAGATCCAATCAAAAAACTACAATAGTGGCATCACTCAGGCTTTGGAAAGAGTTACCAATTGAAATCAGAGTCGCCCCACTTGGTCAGCAATCCCTGAAAACATTTTTATTCCAATAAGCTTTTTCAGGGTAAAGGAACATTAAGAGTTAGCACCTTTATAGTAGAGTTGTCTAGGTCACTGAATGGGCTCTAGTAGGTTATCCTCTTATCAAGAACTAAGTCTTCAGATGTTTTCCAAGAGGCATTAAAGTATTCTCCTTTTCACTGAATACTTTTTAATGTGCTTCAGCACTGTTTGGATAAATAGCCTAGAGTTCTAATGAAATTTTCATAATTGAAGTCTCATTTTGATATTCCCAGAAGAAGAAATAATTTTAGTTATAGGTCAGGGAATTCTAATAAATGAGGAGTTGGGCTTCAACCAGGCCATATGTGTTTTATGTAAGAGAGACATTAGGAAAAATTATGTAAAAAGCTTGGAGGTACTTAACTTTAAAGAATATCAGTTCTCAAAGCATTCATCCACTAGGGAGCAAGGAGTGAAAAGTAGTCCAATTCTTAGACTTTTAGTGCTAGATTTACCTGTAAGTGTTCTTCATTGGCCTTATTTCATCTAATAAACTTGATTCTGTTGTCTAAGTTCTTGTGCTATAGAAGTAAGCATTGGCAGACATAGTATGTAGAGTCAGAGCACAGCTTTTTAACACTACACTACAGTACTGTATATGCATTTTGGTTCAGAAGTGTTGGGGAAAAGAACATCAAGATAAGCTTTTGCATAGGCTATAGAGCTGAATTACATGGGGTTTTGCATTACCCTATTCTTGCAACTAGCAGTGAGATGTTTCCTAAATCCCACATTTTTATCTTTTTAAGTTATTTTGATTTTCTAGATTTCATGCTTGTTAATGCTTTAGCTGGAAGGTTAGCAAGTCGGCTGTTCAAGACCCGAGTATTGCATGATGGAATGAATGCCCATCTCTGTAGTGGTGTGCTTCAGCAGGTTTGAACCAGATTGCCAGAACCGGTAGCAGAAATTCTGGTTGGCCCCGCCCATCCAAGTCTTGAAATAAAGTAGTCCTAATTTGGGTGCAATGCAAGGCTTTTCCCCTGGCCATGCCCACCATACCCCTCCCACAGAGTAGGTAGTATAAAAAAATGAATCCCACCACTGCATCTCTGTCCCAGGTCCTTCCAACCTAGGAGTTCAAAAGCAATAAATTGCAAGTACTGTAGATAAATAGGGATCCCTTCAGTGGGAAAAGATCTTGGGGAAATGAAAGGAGCCTCATTCAGGCATCTCCTTAGCGGAGTTCCTCTAGCAAAAATCCTTTTAACCCAAAAAGCACCTTTGTGTGCTTCTGATACAATTTTTAAAAAATGTGTTTCTGATAGTAAATTAGCTATGAAGATTTTCTGTTGTCAGATCTTTTAAAGTACAGTACTACAATACAACACTATTTGGAGAGTTGAATGGGATATTGTCCAGAACAAATTGTAGGTGGGTATTTCAGCCTGGGTTTAGTAATTTTCAGGCCTTAGTAATCTGTATTATAGGCCATACCTGTCAAGTGTTGCCTGTGAAAATACGGGAAATGCATGTGCACAACCCCTTCATGCATGTGCACAACCCCTTCGCACATGCGCACCGCTGCCTCTGACGGGCGCACATGCGCAGCAACCCCTTTTCCAGCCGCTCCAATACGGGAAGACGACGGGCAAAGGGAGGGAAAAGGTATTTCTCAGCCAATACGGGATACTTGATGGATATGTTATAAGCAAGTATATAGGTGTGTATAAATAGGTATAGATTTAAAAAAGTAAATAACATTTGGAGTAGGACTATTTGAATCAATATTATTTGATTGACTTGCCAAATTCACTAACAGCAATGGTGAAATTGGATGCATGCCTTTCCCACCATCTGATCACAGCCTGAGTTATAACAATATGCTTGAGTGTTTGCCTCAATGGGAAAAGGGCAGAACCAGAGATAACCTGAGGCTATTCATAGAAGTAATTAATTTGAAGATTTATTCAAATCACTGCAAATAAACAATGAAGAATATCCATGAAATGAATGAAATTTCCATAAGAAATCAAAGGGAAAACAGTGCATTTATATAAAGTACTGTACAATGGTTAAATGACAAGTATAATATAGAATGACTTGTGTTAAAGCATTAGATTACATTGTCATGTATGAAATCAGCAATGCTTAGTTAATGATATACTGCACCTTAATGAACCACTGCATTTGTTTATAATCAGCCCTCCATTTAAAGCTTACAGTGCTCCAAGTTGTTTAGCAATCCTTGAGCTAAAGATTGAAAAAGAAAAATTAATGAGCTATCTGATGATTTTTACAGATCTAGGAAAATATAGAGTAAACTTGGGTCATGAAAATTTGCATGAGAACATTAGAAGAAAAGAAAAAAGTGTTGGATTCAGAACCACCAGGGTTCTATGTTTGTTTATTGGGAGGGGAATAAAAATAAAAGAAGGTACAGAATGTATCCTTTTTACAATGGATCAGACTATCTTAACCTGTAAAACCAAGGGTTAACCATTGGAACTTGCTATAGGTTGCTATGCCTCGCCCTACTTGCCTGCACTCACCCTTCGTGCACACGGCCGATCTGGGTCCGCAGCTCAACAAAGGATTGAGAAAACAGGCAGTGGGGCACCAGCCCCACAAACGCGAAAAAGGGAAACAACTTCATTTCCCAACATTCCTTGCGCCGTGCCGTGCCAGAGCCAATCAAGCTGAGAGGCTCTCGCATGGCGCAGCGCAAGGAACGTTCGGAAACGTGCCACAGCCAATCAAAAGAAAACCGTTTAAAAAAACGCAGCACAAAAACAAAGCACAAACCCATAACTACAAGACCCAGTGTCCTGCGCACCATGAGCGCGCAGAACGCTGAGGAAGCCGGCACGCAAAAATTAAAACAAACAAAAACAAAACACTGGGAGAGCAAGTCCGCCAAGCCGCGGGAACCAAAGCCCCCCTCCCCAACGGCGCCTGAAGCTCCTAATCGGAGTTTCCCCTTTAATATCACTGGGTGGTGGTGGTGGTGTTGTGCTCCCCTCTCTACTGGCTCCCCTGGGGTTGGGAGGGTTGGGGGGACCAAAGGAGTCTGTCTCCCCAACCCTCCTGACCCCAGGGGACCTGGCAGAGAGGGGATTCCCCTCCCCCCACACACACACGCCCCATATTAAAGAGAAGAAACCAAGCGGTTACTTCTCTTTAAAAACAGAGTTGGGGGGGTCCCCCTCTCCGATGGCTCTCCTGGGTCCGGAAGGGTTGGGGAGACAAACCCCTTTTCTCCACCCAACCCTCCCAAACCCAAGGAAGCCAGCGGAGAGGGGGATCACACACCCCCTGATATTAAAGGGGAAACCACAATTGAGATTTCCCTTTTAATATCAGAGGGTGGCCTGGATTTGATCCCCTCTCCTGGGTCCCATGAGTCTGGAAGGTTTGGGGGGACCAAAGGAGTCTGTCTCCCCAACCCTCCTGACCCCAGGGGCCCTGGCAGAGAGGGGATTCCCCTCCCCACACACGCCCCATATTAAAGGGAAGAAACCAAGCGGTTACATCTCTTTTAAAATGGAGTTTGGGGGGGACCCCCTCTCCAATGGCTCTCCTTGGTCCGGAAGGTTTGGGGAGACAGACCCCTTTTCTCCACCCAACCCTCCCAAACCCAAGGAAGCCAGCGGAGAGGGGGATCACCCCCCCGATATTAAAGGGGAAACCACAATTGAGATTTCCCTTTTAATATCAGAGGGTGGCCTGGATTCGATCCCCTCTCCTGGGTCCCATGAGTCTGGAAGGTTTGGGGAGACAAAAGGGGTCTGTCCCCCCAAGCCTTCCAGAGCGAGGGGATACGGCAGAGAGGGGTCCCCCCCGTAGGACACCAAAAAACACAAAAACAAGCAATCAAAAACATTCAAAAATACACAAAAACAAACAAAAATAACACCAAAAAACAATACAAAGTAAACAACAGCAAACATTTCCAAACACACCCAGCACCCAGCCAAACACCACAAAATCCAACCACCACCACCACCACAAATAAAGAAAAACAGCCAACTCACCACCACACGACCTCACACCACAACGACTGGAAAAGAAATGAATAAAGAAAGAGACTACTTACTAGAAGAAGCTCCACCCAGAGGCCACAAGAGAAAAAACAGTCAAAATACAAGATAACCCCTACCAGCACCACTTGCTGCCCACAATAGTAAAAAAAAAATTCAAAAAGACACAACAGCCCCACACAAAAGGCCCCAAGAGTAAAAACAAGTAAAAACAAATAACACAAAATCACAATTTTACACAAATCAAAAACAGATGTCAATAAAATAAAATAAAAACTATTCAAAAATCCTGTGCTGAATTTTTACTCAAATAAAAAACAAAAACATCAATACACAGTTTAAAAACATTTATTGTGAAAAACATGTACTTTCACATTTTTAAATTATTACCTATGGTACAACAATTTTAAAAAATACATACTAAAAAATATTGGGTTAAATAATTTTTTTGGAAAAAGTATATCATCCTTTATTCTTTTTTTCATCCACAAAACCAAAACACCAAACAAAACTCATCACAGTTTATAACAGGCCATCAAAAAAAATTTGTATAAATAAAATTTTTAAAAATTTCAATTATAGACTAACTTCTTCTTTACAAACATTAACAACAACAACAAAAACTTTCCAACACCATTTAAAACAGCCCGGCAATGCCGGGCAACCTCTGCTAGTTTATTATAGAATCTCCCAAATCCTGGAATTTCTCAAAGTTAAAGCAGCAAGATAAAGTAAGGTCCCAAGGCTCCCAACAAAAAGTAAAACCTATATGAGAAAAGCAAGCTGAAAAACTGTGTGTGCCTCTCTATAAAAGTGTCAGAGCTTTTTATTTATTTCACTGATACATCAGGAGAAAAAATATCAACTCTAGTATAGACTGACCATGCTGTTTCCTTGTCTTTCAGTTGGTCCAAGGACTTGCTCATCACAGCAACTATGTTAGCTATCATTTTGTGTTTTATAGAGCCCAAAAATCTAGGCTCAAAGAAATCCTGTGCCATCTTTTCTGACAACAGGAGACAAGCCAGTCATTCTTTATGAAGGAAAGCAAAGGTCCCCTTCATTTAATTCAGTAGATTATCATTTTCACAGGTTCATACATTTGTTGTTGGATCCATTTCATAGGCCAGGGATTCTCAACCTGTGGCCCGCGAGCTGGATGCAGCCTGCAGGACCATTTCATGTGCCCCCCCAATGCCTCCACCACACCAGGAAGTGCCATGTGATGTAGGAAGGGCAAAATGGCCGTCCGGCCCCCGAAGCTGTCTGAGGGAGCGTGACCCAGCTCCCAGCTTAAAAAGGTTGAGAACTCCTGCCATAGACCTTGTCCTCCATGTACCCTTAGACCCTAAAATTGGTCCTAAGTAACACATGCCTCAGGGACTGAGGTGCCTAAGATGCTGAACTGGAAAGTCAGCAGGTCAGTTGTTTGAGACTGGAGAACTGCACGACAAAGTGAGCTCCCGTCATCTGTCCCAGCTCTTGCCAACCTAACAGTTTGGAAGCAAGAAATAGTAAGTAGATAATTAGGTACTGATTTGGTAGGAAGGTAAACAGCATTCTGTGCACTCCAGTGTCTAGGCATGCCTGCCACATGTCCACAGAATTGTCTGCAGATGCAGACAGCACTGTCTCTTTGGCTATAAATGGAGATGAGTACTGAATCCTAGAGTCAGATACGACTGGCTTTTGAGCAAGGGCGACCTTTACCTAACACATGCAGCACTGCTAAGCCGAATAAAGTCTAATCAAATATAATCAGTTCTTACGGGAGTTTGATTATCCACTAGAAAGTCATATATTGCAATTAACTTTTTCTGCTTCCATTCTCAACAATTTTGCAGCTGGTACACTTCTCCCTCAGCTCACTGATACTTGTGTACTATTTGTGTCAGTGGACGCAAACCTGAAGTGTCATTTAAATCTACACAAAATAGTTTGCCTGAACATCTAAAGGGGGAAAAAACCTAATATATAAGTGTGTTTATTTTATGTACATTAAGGATTCCAGCCTCTTATTTCATAGCCAATTTTAGAAATAGTAACAGATTGGTTGTTTTATTTTCACATTTGCATTTGGTTGACGGGCAGTCATATAAGCAGGCCCAAGAACCCCAAGACCATACCTTTAATTTTTTTCTGATGAAAAAAACCCATTCTTTCTGTACTAATTAAAGTGCTTAGAACTTATTAACGTTGACAACACTGAAGATTATTTTTGTATCTAGTAGTTAAAAATTAAAGTATCTTCTTTGAAGAATATGTTAATGACCACTGTACACAAAAAAATAATAATATGGAGAGTATGTGGCAGCTGCACCCTTGCTTTGTTCCATGCTTTGCGTTCTCTCTGGTTGCCTGTGGATCTTATTCTGTAGATTTTTGATAGGCTTGAACACTGGGCTGAAACCAACAGAATGAAATTTAACAGGGAGAAGTCAGAGTTTTGCACCTGGGGTTGGGGGAGCCAGATGCACAGATATAAGATGGGGAATACTTGGCTCGGTAATGCTACTAGTGAGAAGGATCTTGGAATCCTTGTAGATCACAGGCTAAATATGAGTCAACAGTGTGATATAGCTGCAAAAAAGGCCAATGCTGTTTTAGGCTGCATTAACACCCTAAAAGTATCATCTCTAAAACCCATGAGGTTCTAATTCCCCTCTATTCAGTACTAGTTAGACTACATACTGTGCCCAATTCTAGTGCCACACTTTAAGAAAGATGCAAATTAAAGCAGGTACAGAGAAATGCAACAAGGATGACCAGAGGACTGGAAACCAAACCAGATGAGGAAAGACTGGATGAACCGGGTATGTTTACCCTCGTTAAAAGGAGATTGAGAGGGGATATGATATCACTCTTCTAATACCTGAAAGATAATCGTGAAGAGGATGGGAAGGATCTGTTCTCCATCATCACAGAGTGCAGGACGCGTAAGACGGGTTGAAACTATAGGCTGAATATTAGGAAAAACCTCTTAATGGTTAGAGCAGTATGACAGTGGACCCACTGCCTCGAGAAGTGGTGAACATTCAACCACTGGAAGCATTCAAGAGATAATTGGATAACCATCCTTCAGATCTGTTTTTGATTTGGATTCCTGCATTGAGCAGGGGGTTGGACTAAAAGGCCCCTTCCAACTCATTGATTCTATGATTTCAGAGTGTGAAAGTGACAATCCTTGACAATTCCGAGCACATTCTTTTGGAGTGTCCCTTTTATGAAGATCTCAGAAAAGAGCTCTTTTTAGCAGTTCCATACTTGGCCTCCAGCGATAATAGAAACTTGAGCGCATTACTATCTGACAGTTCCAAGGCAATGATGGCCACTGTCGCCAGGTTTGCATGGAAATCATCCTGCATTCACAAAAGTAAATAGTGAGCCTCCAGTGTTAACATGAACTTGGGACAGTCAGACTAAAGTAAAATATTATGGTGTGTATTATAGGATTCTCAAACAAATTTTTATTTTTTAATATTTTACTGTAGATGCCCGGTGTGTCGGAAATCCTTTTATTCTATATGTGATGCCAGAATGGTTGTGTTATCTGGTGCACTCTGTCTGGCCTTTGGCTGTAATAATAAAGATTTGACTATCCTACACAGGTGTTTGTTTCATTCCATGATGTGAAGCAACAGGTCTGTCCATCTTCATGTTTCTCTGAAATGAGTGGGAAACCGGGGTAACCTATGTCACAACTGAAACAACTAGAAACACAACAAGAAACAAATCCAGATAGTAAAATCGACTTGTGAAATCCTGCTTCCCAAGGAGTCTCTTTTTGCTCTAATGTGGGTCTGCTCCTCAGCACCTTTGGGTTCACTTTGCTTTGAAACCAGTTACTAATTCTGAAGCAGGTTCTGTACACTGAGAAAACAGGAAGCCTTTTTTTTAAACCCCTTTGAACATGTGACCGTTTGTTAGAAGACCATTTGTTTTACATCCATATGGTACCAGAACCCCAATTGCTCTCTGGTAAAGGATAGGATACAGCACTGCAAATGTTTGAAACAGACAGACTAGGAAGAAAGTGCTTCTTTACAGAAGATCGGGGTACAAGTCTCTTTTCCTGGGGTCTTTTCTGACTGTGTTACAGTAGTGACAACAGTAGCAACAAATTACATTTAAACCCTGCTTTCCCACTAGAAGGTAGCCTTCAAAGCATTATACAACCTTCATATAATAAAATAAATATGGAATGAAATACTGTATAACTATAAAAATAATAAAATCAAGTAAAACCAACTTCACTGTAAAAGCTGTTAAGATCAATTATTTTTATCAAGTCAGAAGCATAATGAGTTGAAAATATTTTTGCTGGAGGAACTCAGCTCAGGGGACGCCTGAATGAGGCTAATTTCATGTCCCCAAGATGTTCCCACCAAAGTGGTCCCTATTTATCTACTTGCAATTTCTTGCTTTTGAACTGCTAGGTTGGCAGGAGCTGGGGCAGAGACAGGCATTCATTCTTAAACTGCCAATTTGCCAACCTTCCAGCTAACAAGGTGAGCTTCGTAACCACTGAGCCAACTAAGACACCACAGTTAGGATCAATGAAATGCGTTAAAAGAATTAAAATAACAATTTTAAAAGTACATTTAAACATAGTAGAGCAGGTAGATTAAACATCATATGATATGCAGGTAGGTTAAGCATATGTTTTTACACCTTCAAAATTAATCAGGATTGATCTGGAGTGGGGGAAAATTCAAAGAACAGTTTATTGTTGAGGCTACATTACAACATTTTGTTGCTGATCTTACCTTGTAAGGTTGTGACTTAATTAAATGGTTGCATTGTTAGAGGAGAGGTGTTTGTAGCAGAAATAAAATGGTGATATTGGTTACCTGTTCTAAATGAAATGAATCCAATGTGGCCTATATTTTTTATCTTTTTACTTGTACTTTGAACTCGTATTTAGCAGCTGTAAGTGGAATTTGCCACTTATACTCTTACTATAGCAATCTTCATTCCAGGGTTGTCTGCATGCTCTGTTGGAATACATTCTCAGGACTCATTTTTAAAAAGTTTTCTGCTGGAAAATTCCTCTATGCTAAGCATGTTATGAAGATGGATCCCAGATGCGCTCTGGCTCCCCCTCTCCCCCCCCTCTTTCTCTCTTGAGTGGGATGTGCTTGGTGCTAATAAATGAAACACCCACAAAGTCAACAAAAGAAGTGCTTCTAAGCCTTGTGTTTTTCTAATGTCATATACAGGTATGTGCAGCATTTTGCAGATGGTAAAAAGCTGACTTTTATTTTGCCTGTTTCACATGGGAAACTATAAACAGGGCCAGGTAGCTTCTGGGTGATGAGCAGGGCTTGAATCCTAAAAATGTTTATATATGTATTTTTACATGTCATTGCTAGGTCTAACATCCATCAGTGTATGAATAAAACATTCCATTACAGAAAACTTGATTCATCTCAGTTTGCAGCCCAAGGCTTAACATGAAATTAGCAATTGTGAAAAACAACCTAAACAAACAAACAAAAATAGGATGAGGGCCGATAAGGCAACACGCATCTCAATGAGATAATGTGTATGAGAGAGGCAGGAAGAATATAGGGAATTTAGTACAGATATTTTTTTCCCTGTGGCAAATGTCAGTGGGTTAAAGAATGAGAACCCAAAGACATCAAAAAACAGTGCTAGAGAGGGGCAGGCAAATTGCTTTATACTCTATACAGGTATATGCGCTGCTAGTGGAAACTGGGGGCATGATTTTGACTTTTCAATTTCTGTGATCTTTAGTTTTCATCTTTCATATGCAAGATATGGGGATTGGGATTGTGTGGCATAGGCTTGATACACTGACTTCATTCTCACATCACTCCTAAATTCCAGTATGTTGAGCTTATTATTATTGGTTTTTTTTCGTCTTAGGCCATCTGATCACTCTAGCTAGCAACAAAAACATTTAAAACAAACAATAAACCTCATGTAATAGGCTTGTTTGTTGGTGAACAGAGTGCTCTGATTTGTCAAACTAGAGAAATAATCTAGAGTTGATTTTCTCATTAATTCTTCAGAATTCAAACAAGTAAAAGAGCTGGTTCCTTACCATTTTTTTTGTTTATTGAGTTAGAATGTTGCAATATCAATGGACTGATGAAAATGTGATCACATAGGGCAGTGATGGTGAACCTTTTAGAAACCAAGTGCCCAAACAGAGTGGCGGGGTGAACTCTGTGCTGGAAGGAGGGAGGAAGTGCTCCCATTGGGCTGCTGGGCAGAGTGGTGGGGTGAACTTTATGCTGGGGGATGGAGGAAGCGTTCCCACTGGGCTGCTGGACAGAGGGACAGGGTGAACTCTGCTGGAGGAGGGAGGGAGCGCCCCCATTGGACTGCTGGGCAGAGGGGCAGGGCGAACTCTGTGCTGGGGTGATGGCACGTGTACCAACAGAGAGGGCTCTGAGTGCCCCCTCTGGCACGCGTGCCATAGGTTTTACACTACTGACATAGAGAAATAGATCATAAGTTGAACTGCTTGTGAAGTAGTCCAATATGATCTATTTCCTAGCAATCACATGAGGTAATTTAATTTAATTCTTAAATTTTTATGCCGCCTACTCGGGCGAACCCGTCTCAGGTATGGAGAATTGTGCTCCAGCCTAACCCCAGTCTCTTCCCAAGGACTACTAGTTTTGAGGGCAGGTTGGAAAATTTCCACAACGGACTGAAGGACCACTTTAAAGGAAATTCCTCCCTGCAAAGCAATCCTTCCTTTCCCTCTGGTCACACCCTGATGGTGTGTAATTTGAAGG
Organism: Bradypodion pumilum; assembly: GCA_035047305.1. Classification (NCBI taxonomy): domain Eukaryota; kingdom Metazoa; phylum Chordata; class Lepidosauria; order Squamata; family Chamaeleonidae; genus Bradypodion; species Bradypodion pumilum. Next base: position 280,351,687 of record JAWDJD010000002.1, on the reverse strand, counting down.
TCTACTGCAAAAAAGAGCAATCCAGCAGTGTACCCAGTAATCCAAGGCCTCTGCATCTATCGGTCACTTTTCATGATGTTCTGGCTGGGTCTATGTGATGCTTTTAAAAGAGGAATTGATCCAGTTGATGAAAGTGGCATTCTTCCTACTTCTCCAGAATATTAAACTTTTACTTAAGACTAAATAATTAGTATCACCACTAACTGGCTTGTTTCTGTAATTTGTCTGCTATAAGGTACATTATTCTGCAAGCTGTAGCTTTTTGGCAATATGGTATATAGCAATACATGAACCCTTGTCTCCAAGGTACTGTGAATACCTTGGAGTCGTTATTCAGCGGGGAGTCTTCACATTGGTAGACATCTCCGTGATGACATTCCACATATGCAAATGAACCTGAAAAATCAAGTCTATCTGCATGTGGTTTTTTAGCCATTCAGATATCATGTCACCCACTGGTTAGGCGGACCATGACGTAAGCTCATATAAAAGCTTTTATATGAGCCCAAGGTAAGCTATAAAAGCCACTTGCAGTTCTTGGATGTGGTAGATAAGGGGACATGGCACTTCCAATGGGTTTGTAGGTTTTTTAAGTCCTTGGGATATATAAGAACCTACAGAATAATAATATCCTCCAGGAGAAGAACTGTTTTTTGTTTTTTGTTTTTTACTTCTAGTGATATGAGAGCTGTCAATCTTGGCTCATCTTATTCATATTTCCCTCTCCCCCCACTTTTGCATGATTTCTTCATATCACATTCTCTCTTTTTGGATGGATGGAAATAATTAAATTCAGAGTTGCAGCCGGTTGCCTGCCCTGTGCATCCTGATACATTGTGTATTAAATGGCATATGGTTAGCCATATTTTACCAAGGCAGTAGTAATTCAAGTCTAGAACAACATCTCGTCCTTCCTTATTGCTATCATTGGATTGAGCCAATATTAAATAGGGAAATTATGTGTTAACAATGTGGATAACTCTTCTACGCCTGTTTCCGCTTGACATCAAGGCTTTTGCTAGATCTGGATGAAATAGTTTTGCAGACATGGTTCACACTGACCCCTGTGGATCTTTCTAAATAGTCTGTCTGAACAATGATCAGTCCAGAAAAATCCAAGGAAGTGATAATTATACACATTGTTTGATAGCAGATTTAAGTCACACATTCAAATTACCCAAATATTCTGTTGGAATAGTTTACCTGCATTATGTGTTTTCCTGCCCTATTCTCTCTCATTTTTTCTTGTAGCGGTAGCATATTGTACACATGATTGTGGTCTACAGAATTCTTATTTCTCTATGAATGCCTGCATGGGTGTTCAACCCTACTTTCTTCTAACTGCAAGCTTCTGGTTTGTAATAAATGTTAGTGGCAGTAACAGATGAAGTGAAGAGTAGGCTTTCCTGTCATTCAAAGAGTGTTTGGGCTCAGAGTAGCAAGTCTGTTTTAAGTAATGATAGTGAAAGACACACAACTGTCAGCCTGCCAAGTGTTTGAATCAGCAGTGCTTTATTTTAACAGTGGCATATCATGTTGCCTTTCAGTCATCTTTTCCTCCACCCATTGTTGCGGAGGGTGGAAGTCTCTTTACACGGGTGGTATTGCTACATCTCCTTCCTATTTTTCTTGGTAGTGGCATTTGGGTGTAGGTTGTTTATGTTGTGTTGCCTTGCCTTGCTTTTCAGTAGGTTTCTACATGTTAAGACACTGTAAGAAATATCTCATCAGTTTCTCAGGCTTTTGAACCTGAAGTAGCTTTTCATGTATTTGTAGTAGGCACCAGTTTTCCTGAAATGTTGTTTGCTTGATATCCAATTTTCTCTGCCTCTCTTCACCAGGGAACACTTTCTGTTAATTGGCAGATAGCTTTTTAAGGTTTTGTCTATTTTGTAAAACTGTCCAGAGGTACAACTGCTAGATCTCCCCTTTGGAGGCTGTTCTGTGAAACATCTCTTCCTGCCAGAGTGTTGTTCTTGCTCAATTGCCAAACATTTTCCTCTTTCTTCAATCTAGCCTATCATTTTTTTTAATGCTTCAGTGCTGTGTGTAATTAGAGTTGTGTGCTAACAGAAATGAAAAGTTATGACCCTGTCTGGAGATGGGAACTGAGCTGTGTTTATGCGTTTCATTTGCTTTGCTTGATTTTTGTGTTTGCTGTTCAAGAAGATAGGTACACTGAAACAGTACTCCCCTCATCCTCCCACTTCCAGCATATGGGCACATGTGCTCAATTCAATCATTGGTAATCTTACCCCGGTCTCTGGTTTTCAGATTTCACTGAGCAATACCTTATTAAAGTCTAGCTTCAGTGTGCTGATAAAGGTAAGAGCAGTGTCCAATTTCTGTCGTGTAGTACAATACATAGGGAGTGCAGTGGCTTAGTGGTTAAGATGCTGAACATGATGACTGGAAGGTCGGCAGGTCAGCAGTTCAAGACCCAAGTGCTGCAGGATGGAGTGAGCTCCTGTCTATGTCCCAGCTTCTGCCAACCTAGCAGTTCGAAAGCAAGAAATTGCAAGTAAATAAATTGCAAGGTAAACAGTGTTCCGTGCCCTCTAGCATCTAGTCATGCCTGCCACATGACCACAGAAACATCTGCAAATGCAGACAGCACTGGTTCTTTGCCGGTAAACAGAGATGAGCACTGCACCCTAGAGTCGAATATGACTAGCTTTCAAGGGAGACCTTTACTTTTAATACAATAGATGACAGTAGGCTCACTGAATCATTGGGGATTTGGCAATCAAGCAAATAATAGGCCTGCTGTAACTGACTTACTATATGCCAAAATAAATTGTAGTTCAGTTAGAGTAATTCCATTTGAATAAACAGAGTTTAGAGAGGATAACACATCATAATAAATAACACTACATTAGGCCCATTCATTCAGTGGGTTTACTCTAGTGTGATTTACTATTCAAAGCACAAAAAAAAAACCTAGCCATTTTTTTTTCTTAAAAGAGAGGTGTAATTCTCTGGCTGTGGAATTCTGCCCTGAATAATTGTGGCCATGATCTATTTTAATTTCTTTCTTTCGAATCTGAACTTTCCTCTTTCTGTTGACTTGAAATATATGCATGTTTTCATTGTTATTTCACTTCCTTTTATTTTCATTTTCTATTTTTAATGACCTACATCAGAGATTCTCAACCTGCAGCCAGTGGACTGGATGTGGCCCACGACACCATTTCAGGGGGGACCACCTCCACCACACCAGGGAGTGCAAAATGGCCATCCGGCCCCCAAAGCTATCTGAGGAAGCATGATCCGGCCCCCGGTGTGTGTGTGTGTGTGGATAGATAGATAGAGATAGATAGAGATAGATAGAGAGGGGGAGTCCCCACAGAATGTGCCAGAGCCTAACAAATACTGGATATGTTTCCATGGTGCCAAAGCGATTCGGCTCTATCTACAGCAGTGTTATCCAACCTTTGGTTTTGGACTTCAATTCCCAGAAGCCTAAATCAGTTCCCCACGTTGGGAACCACTGATCTACAGTTACTGTATGATTACTACCACCATGTCATTGAGTTGTGAAAATGGCTACCAACTAATAAGTGAATGTTAATTATTCATCTGCTGCTGTCCTATAACTAGATGACAGTGTAACAGTAATCACACATTGAATAAATAAAATTGCTATGAAAATCTGACTAGATTTGGAATCTGCTTTGAATGCCAGGACATTAATTTTAACAGCCACTGAATATTTGTTTCTCTTGTACTGTTAAATGTTTCCAGTTCATGGAGTCCTTATCAATAACATTGTTCCTATGCAACTGTGCTATGAAGGCAGGCTAAGACACTGACAGTTTTTGTTCCAAGTTACCGAGTGAGGTTCATTTTAATCTGAGTTTATTGTGTCCAAAGACACAGTTCTAGCTCTGGTACCATTTTAGTGCTCCCGCCCCGCCCCCCGCCATATTTTCAAGTCTATTAGTGTTTCTCTGGAAGAGTAAAGCTAGAGGGTTTGTGCATGTGGTTTTTATTTATTTATTTATAAAAATGCACATACATTTCAGAGTTGCATAGAAGGGAGGTCCACATTTATTCAGGAATATCTGGTGTTTGATGATTGTTGATCAGTAGTGGCAACAGAATGCCTGCCCACCCCCACTATCCTAAAGTTGTACTGCAGAAATAAAGGAAGGAGGAAGATAGTTGAGCTCCATTCATGCTGGTGGAAAGAACTCGTCCCTGAGCTCACTATTCATTGATTCTGTAGTTAGGCTCTGGTTGTTCTTTTTTTTTTTAAGGAAATTGCACATGCCTAAATCCTGGGTTGGAAATAACTCATAGAAAAGGATTAGCCGTATAATTGTAGGGTTGATAATGTAATCAGCAGCTGATGCATGCCATGTGATATCTCTGAAGTCGGCCACTTGTTATCCAGCTCCATTCCCCCACTTTATTTGCTAGTAGACCAGGTCTGCATCTCAGAACTAGATCATCTCATGATTGCTAAACAAGAATTCAGATCTTTCCATTTCTTTCTTCTTCTTCTTCTTTGTTTGGGCTAATTTAATTATTCACCTTTTAGAGCAGGGATTCTCAACCTGTGGCCCACGGGTTGGATACGGCCTTCACACTTCATGTGGGCCCCCATCATCTCCACCACACCAGGAAGTGCCATGTGGTGGAGAAAAGGCAAAATGGCCATCCAACCCCTGAAGCTGTCTGAGGAAGCGTGACCTGACCCCTGGCTTTAAAAGGTTGAGAACTCCTGTTTTTAAAGAACTACTTTCCATGTTTCCACAGCACTAAAGCACATGGCATGCAAACAAGGCAACCAGTCATAAGTTAGTTATATAAACATGTTGCATCATGCTGCTAAACATGTGAGTAACAAATGGCAAACTCTGTGTTTACACAAGTGACAGAATAAATTTCCTCTGCATAATTTAAATCGAAAGTTGTAGGGAGGCAGGCATGGTCTCAGCTGAAGATAACCAAATTGCCTATGTACCTTGTGAGTTTCATTTGTCAAATGTAGGCAGTCAGTTCTTTTAGAATAGATAATGCTTTCAAATTCAATTCAGATTGAAGGACAGCCTTTCTGTGACACTGCGTGTAAATGCTCTAAGAGCTTATATAACTGTTTCCTCTTGACTCTCCCAGCTCATGAAATAAATTTCACTTTGAACAAAGAAAATAACTAATTCACAGTGGCATTGTATTTGTATGTTGGCTTTTGAAATACAGTACATTCCCAGTTGGTAAGGTTTTGAGGAAACTAGTAGGTGGCTATTGTCTACTTCTTTGCATCCACAACAGCAACAGACTTTCTTCTATTGCAGATCTACTGCCAAGGATGTTATGTCATATGGGGTTGACGTCTGAGGAAAAGATGATGGCTTTCACTTTTCTTGATAGCTAGGTGAACAGCACTGTTCTTCTCCTTCTTTCTGTCCCCCCCCCACACACACACTTTTTCATCCTCACACAGATACAGAACAATGAGGACAGATTACAGTACAGTAGAGCCCTTTGAAGATGAGCTACAGGAGCAGCAGTTTCTCATGCGTGATTACTCACTAACGTCAAGAGATAACATGTTGTTTTCTTCTTTCTCTAAAGATTCATAATAGTGCTCCAGGTCTGTCCCCCCTTTTTTCTCTCATCTGTCTTAATTCCCCCCCCCTTTCCCCCTCACCAGTTCTATCAACTCCACATCACCTTTTATTTGATATAGGATGGGTTTTACCTCAGAGGCATTGAAGTCATTTATTCCCTGTGTGAATGAAAGAGTACATATGATTTACAACCCGCCCCCCAAATCTACAGCTTCTTTGCGTTCTACTTCTAGGCATTCTACTTGTCACCTTGTGTCTCATTGATTTCTTTAGAACTTTCTTTCAGCACATTTTGCGCAGGATCACAGTCTTATTTTAAAGTTACTGTTGACATAGTTAATTGGAGCATGTGTTTGCTGTGGATGAATTTTGAAGCAAGTGCTTTCATGGGTAGTATTTATTTCCAGACTAAAAAAAGCAAAGGAATAGTACACATAAAAGGATCCATATAAAAAGCCTTTACTGGGGCATTCAGTTTTGGTTTGTATTTGTAGTCATCTGGACCTAGGTCTTGTTTTGTAAAGCAGAGGGAAGAACGGGTGATTTTTAATTTATTTCACTGGCTCTAAATATTTATGAATCACCAGGGTGAGTGAAGTAGATAGACTAAAATTTAGGAGACCTAGATTAAAACCCCTGCTCAGTGTTGGGAATTCACTGTTTAGTAGTAGTAGTAGTAGTAGTAGTAGTAGTAGTAGTAGTAGTAGTAGTAGTAGTAGTAGTAGTAGTAGTAGTTTGTGATGATGATGACGACGACGACGTTGACAATGTGCCGTCAAGTCAACTCTGAGTTATGGGGGTCCTTTTCAGGATTTTCAAGTTAGACAGTAATCAAAAGTGGTTTACCATTTCCTTCTTCTGTGGGCACACTAGGATTGTACAGCTTTCCAAAGGCTACACAGGCTGGCTCTACGAACATAAGAACATAAGAACAGCCTCGCTGGAACAGGCCACAGTCCATCCATCCAGCATTCTGTCTCACACAGTGGCTCACCGTTTGCTTCAGGGTATTCCCAAGGAGATGCCTTCACCTGCTTAGGATTCCCTGGAAATGGCATTGAGAGATATCCTGCCTATCTCTCCAACCCCAAGGTTGTCCTTAAGTATCCATAATTATAGTCATTGATACCCTTGTCCTCCATGAACGTATCTAATCCTTTTTTAAAGCCGTCAAGACTGACAGCTGTCACCACTTCTTCTGGCAGGGAGTTCCATAGACCAGTAATCCTCTGGGTGAAAAAGTACTTTCTCTTATTTGTTTGAGAACTAGTACCCAAAAGTTTCATGGAGTGTCCCCTAGTTCTAGTGTTATGCGATAGGGAAAACAGTTTTTCCTTATCTACTTTGTCCACACCGTGCATAATTTTATAAACTTCAATCAGGTCACCTCTTAGATGTCGTCATTCAAGAGTGAAGAGGCCCAACCGTTGCAGCCTCAGATGGTAAGGAAGGTGTTCCAGTCCTCTAATCATTCTGGTTGCCCTCCTCTGCACTTTTTCCAGCTCCATAATATCCTTCTGGAGGTATGGCGACCAGAACTGTACACAGTATTCCAGATGGGGCCTCACCATAGATTTATAAAGAGGCAAAATGACACTTGCTGACTTATTTTCTATACCCTTCCTAATGATCCCTAGCATTGAGTTTGCTTTTTTCACTGCTGAGGCACACTGGGTTGTCACAGAACATACAGTGGGGAATCAAACTCCCAACCTCTGGATCCACAGCCAGATACCAAAACCACTGAGCTATCCAGTTAGCTATGCGTAGTTAAACTGTTCCTTAACTATCACATATACATTATAAACATTAGTAGGGTCACCATAGGTCAGAACTGATTTGATGGCACATCATACACAAGAAAATTACAGACAATCCATGTATATTGCACATGCCTCATGCTCATATAATTACTTATTTTGGGATGATAGCAATCTTGCATTTACTAATACTGGGTATCAGTGAGAAGGGGCTTTACAACCTAATGTGATTATCCTTTATCACTAACTTGATGGCAAAGTTCTTTTCCTGCCTCTGGCATTTGAGTCAAGCTTCCGCTCCCTCTCGTTTGTTTTTGCTTCCATTGTTTTGTTGATCTTTTTCTTCCTCTGACTTGCAACCAAACAACAAGCATGGGAGGTTCTCTCCATGTGCTGGAGCCTCAATTTCCCCTATTTTTCTTCTGACTAACTACAAGTGGTAACTATAAGTAAAGATACCTTTTTCAATGTTAAAAGCTTTTAGAGTGATTTTCTCATATGAAGTGCTAGTTTGTTGAAAAGAAACAAGTAGGGTCTGATAATGAGCAAACCTTTTCATGATTTCTGCGTTGCTGTTGTTTTTCTACCATGCTAACTAAGAGGATTTTTTTTAAAAAAATCCACAATAGCTTTTGCACCAGTCCCATTGGTGGACCAGTGATTAGGTCAGTAATGCAAAATACTAGTGACCAGTGGTGGGCATCATCAGGTTCGCACCAGTTTGCCAGAACTGGTAGCAGAAATTCTGGCTGGCTCTGCCCATCTAAATTTTGAAATTAACTAGTCCTAATGTAGGTGCAACACAGGGCTTTCCCCTGGCCACGCCCAACATACCATGCCCACAGTGTGGTAGTAATTTTTTTGGCACCCACCACTGCTAGTGACTTTTTCTAGCAGTGAAGACAAGGATTCATTATTAATATGGATGGATCTTGTTCAGCGGCAACATGACTGCTCTTGGCCTGATTCGTGGCAAGGGTGAGGTGACAGGAGGGGCTGCTAATATTTCCCATATATCTACTAGACTGGGAAACAGCAGATAGCATGTATTTCTTTTGGTTTGTCTGTATCCTGAGTGTGGAGTGAGCTTGCCTCATCCCACTTTCGACCAATAGTGGGTCTTTCAATGGGTCTGAGCTTGTGTGATTTTTCCAGCTGCAAGTGCTGGCCATGTTAGCCTCCACGGGGGTTCCCATCATGAATATTTCAGAAGCACTGTTGGGTTTTGTTGCCATCCTGATAATCGATTTGGCCACTGTTTGCCGCAATGTCTTCAAAGATAGCTGTAAAGATGCAGGTGAGGTGACTTGAAGAGTTGTCTTACACCATCTTTGTCCTTTATGCTATGCCTTCAAAAACCCATAGAAAATCTCACAAATATTTGCCTTGTGTGTTGTTATGTATACCATGTTGCTTCTGACGTATGGCAACCTTAATAAGGTTTCCAAGGTATGTGAGATATTGCAGAAGTAATTTTTCATGGCCAACTGGGTTTCATAGCTCTGACATACTGTTCATACAGTCATAGTCTGACATGCTGTTCACTATGCAGCAGTGATTCTCACTTGTCCCTGTAAATGATGGTAAATAGAAAACATTCCATAAGTTGTTTGTCAATAAATCATCACTATACAAATTCCCAAACAAAAAAGGTTCCCCCCCCCCCCAGTTGGTTGTCACAAGACAAAGATACACTATGGCATGTGGATTTAAATGATGTCCCTTGTGTCACTATTGCGCTTCCTGGGAGCTGTGGCTGAGGAAAATGTTTAAAGTAGTAAGGCTGAAGAAGCAAACTGCATCTCCACATAGGCTTTGTAGTTTCTGCTTATTAATGCAGAGATCCAAACACAAACCACCTTGAAATTATTACATAGGAAGAAATTCTTCTAATGTTGTACAAAGGGAAACTATTTTTATTTCCAAATAATGTAGTGGACATTCTGCCGCCTAGGCCATACATTTAATCATACATTTAGTTGCCTAGTCCTGACCATCCATTTAGCTGTAGAACAGATGTATGTGCTTGATGGAATAACAAGAGGAACAAGTAAGCCAAGGATAGTGGATGACAGACTTTCAGGAAATCTGTAAAGCTCCCTACTACCAACATATTTTAAACGAATTTTCCTATTAGCTTTTTTTACTGTCCAGCTTTCACATTCATACATAATGCTCAGGAATACAAGAGTCTCTATAATCTTGGTCTTGGTCTTCAGTGTTAAAAGTTACACTCGGTCTTTTCTAATTCCTTCATTGCTGTCTTTCTGAGTCTTTATCTTTTTCTGATTTCTTGGCTCCAGTCTCTATTTGGATTGATTTCTTAACATATGGTAGTTTGGTTCCAGAACGTATTCTGTTTGTGTAACTGTGCAACAGGATTTCAACCAAGAAGAGAAGCCATGCCTGAAGAGAAGCAAGTCTTGAGCAGGGCTGTTAAGGTAGAATCCTTTAGAGGTCATTAATTCTTGGGGTAGGCATAAATAGGGAGCAGCTTGATGGCATGTAACAGCAAAGATACATTAATTCATGGGACAGGTAAACCATATGCAACTAACTGCCTTGGCTAATTTATCTTGAGGTAAAATAATTGTGGTGTTCTCATCTATTCCTTATGGAACAGCAAAACAAATAGAATTTTAGGGTACAGGTCCCCCCCTTGTATCAATGGGGATACTTTCCAAGATCTTCTGTGGATACCTTAGCCCACAGTAAACAGCAAACCCAATTATTAAGAACACATACCTGAATGATAGAAGCGGTATGTGTGTACCCACTCACAAATTGCCACCATTGTTTTACATTTGCTAACAAAATGGCTGCTGTAAAACACAATCCATTCCTTCTAACATTATATTGGATAGAGGCTTCTAGTGGCTAGCTCTGGCAATGCACCATTGAAATACTTCATATTATGTATTACAGAGATTTTTTTAAACTGAATATTTTTGGATCCACGGAAAATTGAAACAGTGGGAATGAAACCTCCATATAAAACCCACAAGTAAATGTTAGAAAAACCTGTGTGGGAAAGCTTACTTTGGGTACTTACACCATGATCTTGACCATGCCCTCCTGTACCAAATTTAAATCTTAAATAAATTTGCCAAACGTTATGAAGTGAAAATTGTTCATTTTTCTAAAGATTCTAGTTCAGTGTAAAATAAGAGGCAGCTGAATTGTCTGTAATATCTCCAAAGCCATGCAATGATGGTACTCTCAATAGGGCAACCAAAGAGATGTTTCTTGTTCTTTCCCTTGATAGTAAGACAGGTGTCAGTAACAATTAGGGTAAATATGAGTATGCATATAATGACACAACTTACTTAATTACCTCTGTGTGGAAAATAAAAAAAAATGAATTGCTCAATATAGTGTATCCTTTATCAGTATAAGGAAACAGTGCTCCAAGTTTTTTCTTTGACAGAAAGTCAAATGCTGGCATGTTATAGAAGCATCTAAAGCAGGGATTCTCAACCTGCAGCCCATAGGCCAAATGTGGCCCACAGTGCCATTTCATGTGGCCCCTCACTGCATCCACCACACCAGGAAGTGCCATGTGTTGGAAGAAAGACAGAATAGCTGTCCGGCCCCTGAAGCTATCTGAGGGAGTGTGACTTGGCCCCTGGCATAAAAAGGATGAGAACTCCTGATCTAAAGGCATCTGTATTCTGGAAAGTAAGCAAGCTTGGGCCTGTATGATAAGGCAGAGTGCAGAGAAAAAAATCCATTACCTTACTGTTCATAATGCATTCCACCTTCTGCAGGGAGCACTGGAGGTCATCACCTTCAGTGATTTTTGGAATCTGACATTGAATTTGCAGTGCGTATGTGGTCAGAGAAGGCATGCCTCGAGCTGTTTTTGTTCTAAAGGCTCATGCCTGGTTGCTTCCACAAACTGGATATCACCAGTTAAAGGATATTTAGTTGATCACTCATATAAGGTTTTAATCAGTTATGTTGCATGATTGTATCTGCATAGTTTTTCATACAAATAAAGCCAAATTCATATGCAGCCATTCATAAACACTTGTCATATAACAGCCAACATTTTAGAAAAAAGATATCTCTGTTTTCTAGCATATTGATTGGGTGATGTTTCTTCTATCTAAGATTTTCTTATATTATCCTTCTTTTTATGTGGTTGTTTTTGTTGTGTGCTTTTATTGTGGAGCCTTTTAAACTGATTAAAATAGTTTTTGATCAGGTTTACTAATTGACTCAGTACTGCAACCCTAATGATCAAAAGATTCATGAAACCATAGGAAGTAGTAGGTATATGGAGATACAGTAGTAGGTATATGGGGTTTTATGTTCTAGACAGGGGAGAGGGGTATGTATTTTAACATACACTGTTGACAAAGGTTTCCTTAACAGTTGCTTGGCTTCCAGTCTATTGTGGAATGGAAGATGGGTCTCTCAGTTTAGATCCCAGGAAACAAGAGTTTCAGTAAATAGATGAAATTTAAGAGGTGACATGAGATGTAGAGAGTATGTGCAAAGTCTCGTTCTCAAAGCATATCAGAGAGAAAACAAAACAAAAAGACAAAAATATGTTGTGGCAATTTAAAGACTAACTGTTGCATTTTAATGTTAGCTTTCGTGGTTCACATCCACTTTGTCAGACATAAGAGTGAGACTTCATGGTGTCAATTTATACACATCAGGTACAGAGGTACTGAATGGTTGGTTAGCATAACAAATAAGAATACAAATTAATGTGGCTCTTTACAACTGGTAACCGCAGAAGATCTCTGGTTGTTATTCAGTTTAGTCATGAAGCTTCACCCTGTTTGATTGCAAATGGTTGGTAGCTGGAAGATAGACAAACATTGTGGCATTACACATTTGCTAGTGGGTTTACCCTTCAGGCTTTGCATCCAATGATGTGAGTTCTTCCTTTGTTCTGTGATGGAACCTGAGGCTGTGGATGAGAATTCTACTGAAGTAGGTTGTGTGAAGGTGGTATAATATAACAACATACAGTGAAACCTCGTATAAAGAGCGCCTCACTTACAGATTAACTGGCTTAAAGAGCAGAATTTTCTCTGAATGGTCGCCTCACTTAACAACTAAAACCAACCAAAAACTCGCTTAACAACGCAATCCCCCCCGCCAGAAGTCACAATTGGTCACTTACAATGTGTTTCGCTTAAAGAGCAAACTCGCTTAAAGAGCAATCCCGTGGAATGCATTATGCTCTTTAAGCGAGGTACCACTGTATATAGCAGCATATAACAACCTGTTAGTTGTGGTGTGTCAAATTTGATAATGTCCCACAAGCCCTTGACTAATATTCAATATTGTTCTCAAAGATATTCCAGATTCCTGTATGCTGAGATGTCCCTGTGTATCAGTGAGATTTCTCAGCTTGCTATAAAAATGAACCCCTGATCTCATTCTCCCTGCCCCACTCCTATTTTTGGCTTACCATATATACTCGAGTATAAGCTAAGTTTTTTAGCCCCCAAAAGGGAAGTCGGCTTATACTCGAGTCAGTGACCACGAGTGTCTCAAAACCGTGCTGGATTGAGATGCACCAACAATTTAATTAATTTTACCATATTTTCATGTATTTTAATTATTGAAACTCACTAGCAGCTGCTTCATTTCCCACCCTCGGCTTATACTTGGGTCAATCTATTTTCCTGGGTTTTCAGGTCAAAATTCGATACCTTGGCTTATATTCAGGACATCTTATAGTCAAGTATATACGGTACTCTTTTGCATGGGAAGGGACTGCGATGGCTCAAGTGGTTAAGATGCTGAACTCGGTGACTGGAAGGTCAGAGTTTGATTCACAAGTACTGCACTATGATTGAGCTCCCGTCTCTGTCCCAGCTTCTGCCAACCTAGCAGTTTGAAAGCAAGAAATTGCAAGTAGATAAATAGGTACCACTTTGGTGAGAAGGTAAACAGTGCTCTGTGCACTCCGGTGTTGAGGCATATCTGTCACATATCCATGGAAATGTCTGCAGACACAGACAACGCTGGCTCTTTGGCTATAAACAGAGATGAGTACTGAACCCTAGAGTTGGATACAACTGGCTTTCAAGCAAGGGCAACCTTTACCTTTACCCTTTGCATGGGAACCAGAAACATTCTGTACAGTTCAGCATCTCTATCAGGAAATCTTGTCACAGAAATTATATTCTTGGAGAGACTGATAATTCTTCCAGGAAAAGGATAGGTCTCTTAGCTTAAATGAGAGCAATTGAAGAATCCTGTGAGATTTCTCAGAGAAAAAACCCTCAAGCAGAGAAATCTTTCCACAGAGAGAAATGTGGAATATTGGGATATTTTTCTTATTTTCTCACTGAGACCCAGAGGGGTAAGATGTACATCGCTGATCTGGAATAACTGGATCCCACTTCATTGTTACTTAGAAGACAAGAGATGGTGACTAGTGTCCAGTGTGCATAATTCAAATATTAATTAATATTTCAATTGGTGAAATAAATACTTTAAGTCTTTTGAGCTGTAAGACTTGGATGCACCTGGGTTTTTAGAAGAGAGAGAGAGAGCTGCTTAGAAAGTAGTAGTTTGTAGCCCAAAGATGGAGATCTGATTACTTCTTTTGTAAGCATAGTAAGTGGATGATGTGTGGAGCTCTGTGAAAGATTTCAAGCAAGTTACTTGCTGTCTTTCCCCACAAGTGGGGACTTTTGGAGTGGTGAAGTCCATGGCAAGGTACAGATGCTTTGCTCCTTGTGCTGGAGTGGAAAGACCTCCTCCTTTTCTGCTCACAGACCCCCTGGCTCTGTCTACGAGTGTGACAAGAGTTCATTCTAGCCATGGCCAGAGCCACCTGTTGAAGGAACAATTGTGAACCCCATCCTTTCCCTGGGTGAAAGCCCTGCCAAAGGGCTTTATCTTTGTACAAGCAGCACAGACAGTTTCCAACAATTGGCACTAGAAAATGAGCCACTACCCAGGTGCAAGCTGGAGTAGGAGGGAGGCTGAGAGAATCTCTTTGCTCTTCTGCCACCCACACAACATCTGAAACCCACGCTCTGAGTCAGGAGCCTTTGTGTGGGGGAGGTCAGATGACTAAGGATGGAGGGGGAGCAACAGATCTAGTGTCGGCTGTGGAGTCTGTAGATGCTCTGTTGCCTGGTGCCCCCTGCTGCACAATCTTCCACTGAACCATGTGTAAGAATTAAAGTTTGGGACTGTGTGAAAGTGACAAAGGGGGCATTACATTCCTTGCAGCAGCTGGACAGAGATTATATGCATTGCAAGGGATCCTACAGGGTCTATTCTGGCCAGGAACAACTCTGGATGAAAGGCTTCACTTTTGTGGCTCAGATTGGTTTACATCTGCTCTCATTTTCTTCTCAGTTTATTGAAGCTATTACCAACAAGCAAGGTGAGCTGGAGAGCTATGTGTCCGATGGCTACAAGACAGCGCTCACGGAAGAGAGGCGGCGGTTCTGCTTCCTGGTGGAGAAGCAATGTGCCGTGGCCAAAAACACCCTTGCATACCATTCCAAGGTAAGCCTGGAACTGTTTCGGAACATTAGAATAAATTCAAGAAAACTGGTTCAGCGTATGTCCCTCCAGACACAGTTGTTTAAAAATTGGATAGGGTCAATATTTATTTAACGAGAATTACTTATATGATAGTACAGTTGTACAGGAATGAGAATGTTGGCCTACAATTCTACCTTGAAAGTGCAAATCGCTGCTGCTTTCAAGCAACTGGCGTTGTTGGTGATGTTGCCTGTCAAGTTCATAGGGGTTTATCTTGTGTTGTTCAAAAACGCAGAGCTACATAAACTCATGAATGGCTGAAGGAGAGAGTGGCCACATAGGAGAGATACATTCTTTGCAGTTTGGTTCAGTACTATGCCTTTAAATCTTTGCTTAGCTGTACACCGTAGGTTTCAGTGCAGCACCTGTTTTCCCACAGACATGTCCTCACACATTCTTTGCATCTAGTAGTCAAGTAACACATTGCAGTAAGCATGGCACTGTCTGAGAAGCCCTATGGTACTTTCAGATGTCATTCGTCAGAGATTTTTCCTTTTATTTATTTATTTATTGAATTTCTATGCCACCCATCTGGGTGTTATCCCAGATGTTATTATTCATTTCTTGTATATCCTATCTTCCCTCCATTGAGCTCAAATATATGACACTTTTCCTCCTTTTATCCTTTTACTTAAGGGTGGTGGGGACTTCAGTGGCTTAGTGGTTAAGATGCTGAGCTTGACAACTGGAAAGTCGGCAGGTCAGCAGTTCGGAACCCAATTGCTGCATGACAAAGTCAACTTCTGTTTGTGTCCCAGCTCCTGCACTTTGAAAGCAAGATATTACAAGTAGATAAATAGGTACCACTTTGTTGGGAAGCTAACTGCATTCCGTGCGCTCCAGTGTCTAGTCATGTCTGCCATATGACCATGGAAATGTCTGCAGATGCAGACAGCACTGGCTCTTGGGCTGCAAACGGAGATGAGCACCGCCTCCTAGAGTCAGACACGACTGCTTCGAGAAAGGGAGACATTTATCTTTGCCTAGTTAAGAGTGAGAGCGAAAGAAAAGCCCTAAAATCAGGTATTGAATTTCACAGTTTAGCATGGCCTAGGTTTGGGATTTAGGAGAGTTGAACTCAGTACTCTCAAATACTATACTGCACTAGCTTGCTAGTCATAGACATTCTGGTGTCTGTTTTCTTTTGTTAAATGCATAAATAAAATTAAAAAGGAAAGGATGTTAATACATTGCAACAAAACTGTGGATTGCTTTTTTGCAATTTGTATCTTTCCAACTCTGTTGCAACTATTGTTGTGGAAAAGCCAAGAAGGAGATTCTTGTTGAAGAAAGTCTTCCAGTTAGACGTGGAGCCAGTGTAGAATTAAAATGTAAGAGGCATGTTTAGTTTTCACTGCTGTTATACTGAGAACCATACCTGTCAACCTTCCCGATTTGGCCGGGATTACCCCGTAAATTGACATCGATTGACGTCATAACCCGGCCCCCGCTGCCAAAATCCTGTAATTTGGCAGCGGGGGAAACGCTTTCCGAGCATGCGTGGAAGGGTTTTACCCCTTCCACGCATGTGTGGAAGCGCTATGTCGCTTGCGTAAGGTCTGCGCAAGCGGCATAGCGCTTCCGTGCATGCGTGGAAGGGGTAACAATTTTCCACGCATGCGTGGAACGCGACCTGCGCACAAGCGATGTGTGCAGGTCCTGTTTTTCCGGAGCCACGGGTTGACAGGTATGCTGAGAACCTAGAACTGTTTCCCACATTTTTTGTAAGTTTTATAAGCTGAGTAACAGTGAACTAGGTATCTGGCTGTCGAGCCAGTGGTTGAGACTCCAATTCCTCACTGTGCCTCCAGGGTGAAAAGCCAGCCTATGTAGCCTTGAATAAGCTGCACAGTCCGTCCCCACCAAAAAGGGAATGATAGACCTCTTCTGAGTACTCTCTTCTGAAAAAAACTGTGGGAATAGTTGCAATTAGTTGGAATTGACTTGCTGACACACTATTATTCTTATTATTAAAAAAAATCGAATGTTAAATTCACAGTTGAAGACTGGTATAAAATTAACAGTTCAAGATCTAACCAATGACTTAAAAACTGATAAGGTAACGTATAATTATATAAGCCAGAGATGGCCAACCTTGACACTCTAGATGTTCTTGGACTTAAATAATTAGAAGCCCAAGTCAGCACTCTTGCTGATTAGGGCTTCTGGGTATTGAAGTTCAAGAACACCTGAAGTGCCAAGTTTGGCCATCACTGATATAGGCAATTCCTAGCAATTCCCTTTTTTATAAACTTAGGGTATTCAAGTCCAATAAATCCTAAATTTCCAAATATCTCAGAAAAAGCTAAGCAATCAAATTTCTATACCACCCAATAGTGCTTAGTGTGCTCTCTAGTGCTTTAGGTATTGCTCCAAGGGCTCCAGTTACTATAGGTACAACAACAGAGTTCTTTGTCCATAAACAGTCCACTTCAGTTTGCAAATCACGATATCTTGTGATTTTTCTCCACCTGTTTGGAGGGCCGTATTTAGGATCTGTTGGCCCCTAGGCTGAACCTGTGGCACGGGCCCTACCGGGGAAACTATTTTTCTAAAATTAACCTACAAAAACCACATTTTCAGCAATTATCCAATTAAAAACTGAAAAATAAACGTTTAAAGTTTATTATTATAGATATTTTACGTACGACATTCCTATACAGTATTTAGAATTTCAGGTATTCTTGAGATGATAAAAATGAAAAGAACTTGCATAAACAGGGCCAAACTTCACAGCAAATTTGAATACCAATCAGGGATTTGCTGTTATTAGTAAAGGTAAAGGTTTCCCTTGCTTGAGAGCCAGTCATATCCGACTCTAGGGTTCAGTGCTCATCTCTGTTTCAAAGCCGAAGAACCAGTGTTTTCTGTGGTCATGTGGCAGGCATGACTAGGCACTGGAGTGCACAGAACACTGTTTATCTTCCCACCAAAGTGGTTCCTATTTCTCTACTTGAAATTTCTTACTTCCGAACTGGTAGTCTGGCAGGAGCTGAAACAGAGATGGGAGCTTACTCCACACACACACACTCACACACCTATCAACATGCCTGTAAAGGAACGCCCGCGTTTTGCATGCTTGCATGATGCCCAGGCAATAGGAGTGGGGAATGGCGTGCGTGCACCAGGATTCTTCAATTGCTCTCATTTAAGCTAAGAGACCTATCCTTTTCCTCTTTCTTCCGTACATCTTTAGTTATATTTCCAAATTTTTAAATACATTATAATACTCTTATAACTATCCTAATATACATATTCAAACTCTATTCTTAAACTCATCAATTTGATACAACTATTAAGTCAAAGTAAAAATACAATAATTAAAATACAATTTTCACATAATACACCCAGTGTTATTTACAATGCCCTGGAGAAAACGGCGTGTCACAGTTGTTTTCTAACCTCAGAAACTCATTTGATCCGGTACTGGTCTAATCCCTTCATCCCCCTTCAATGAGTAATCCACGAATAATTGCCATATTTTCCAAAATCTGTTTTCTTTAACTATACCCTTTTTCTTATTCATTTCCCATGTTAGTTTATCGTTCAATGCAAGATCCCACATCTCCTTATACCATTCTTCTATTTTCAGAGTTGCTTCATTTTTCCAATTCCTGGCTATACACTGTCTACCCGTTGTCAACATTATCAACAATAGCTCTTTTTTATCCTTATTTAAATCCATATTTTCCACATCTGTCAACAAAACAGTACTTGGCCCCAATTTAAGTCTCATACCCATAACAGCACAAATCTCTTTCTCAATTTTCCCCAAAAACTCCTTTACCACATTACAACCCCACCACATGTGTTCATATGTTCCAAGTGTATCCTTACATCTCCAACACATTTTATCTTTATTTTTATCTATTTGATGTAACCTCACTGGGGTCAAGTACCATTTCCACAACATTTTATAATTATGTTCTTTCACTCTAACAGACATTGTTCTCATGATCCTTTGCTTCCATTTATTTCTCCAAACCTCGTCTACTATCTTTATTTTCAATTCTTGTTCCCGATTTATTTTCAACGCTTCTTGTGGATTACCATCTTTATTTAACGTTATATATATTTTACTTACTAAGCCCTTAATACACCTTTCTCCCTTTCTTATCTTTGATATCAATTCTTCAAACTCAGTCATACCTCTTTCCAAACTGACTTCCGTCAAATATTTACTATTCCATTTATTTACCAACGCAACCTGAAGCCAGTTCAACCTCAATTGTGCAAACATGTCTGTTTTTCTCTCTCCATCTTTACAAACCCGTATCCAGACTTTCAACAGGAAAACATCATTTCTAAATAAAACTTCTTTCACCCTTTTGTCAATTTGTATTGGAAAATTTTTAATATCCTCTATTATAGGAGATGTATCTGGAGCCAATTCCATCTTCAACTTTTTTCCATACTCCTAATATTGTCTTCATAATTTTATTTTTTGTAACTATTTCCCCCATATTACTATCTAAAAAGACCACTTTCCCCATTTGATTTAGATCCCTCATCTCGATTTCTTCCCATATTGTCTTTTCCCTCGCTAAAATTTTCACAATATTTTTAATTTTTTTAATTCCTCAAATTTGGCAATCCTAGTCCTCCTTCTTTCTGAGATAAGTACCACAGGTTTTTTTTACTATTCTAGGTTTCCTTCCACCATTACAAAAATTATTTAACAAATTTTGAAATTCTTTAATTTCCTTATCACTTAATTGGATCGGCAGGGCATCAAACAAAAAATTAATTCTCGGTATTTTACATAACGCAATCCTGCCAAACCAAGACAACTTCAACTTTTGATATTGCTGTATTTTTTCTTTAATTTCCACTTTCTGTTTTCCATAATTCAATTTCTTGAAGTCCTCAAATTTATTTGAAATATTTATTCCCAAATACTTCAAATTATCTTTAACCTGTAATTTAAATTTACCCTTTATTTTCTGCTGTTCCTCCTTACCAATATTACACAATATCATTTCCGACTTATCCCAATTTATTCTCAAACCTGTCTTCTCTTCAAAATCTTTTAACTGCTCTTGTATTCTTTCTAACGCCTTCCTAGGATGCTTCATTGTTATCAAAGTATCATCAGCATACAAACTTATCTTATTTCCTAGTATTCCTTCAATATCCTTATCTTCTCTTATAGCCTTTGCCAACAACTCCATTGCCATAATAAACAAAATTGGTGATAATGGACAACTCTGCCTTGTTCCAGCTTCTAATTTTACTTCTTCTGTAACATCATCATTTACCCTAACAATGGCAGTACCATATTGATATAATTGCTCAATCGTCCTTCTAAATTTATCTCCAAATCCATAACATTTAATTAGCTCGTTAATTGTTGTCCACTGTAATGAATCAAATGCCTTAAAAATATCTAATGATAATAATCCAACTTTCTTATTTGTTTATCCTACAATATCTATTAAATCTAAAACTCTCCTTGTCAAATCCGCCATATGTCTTCCTTTCAAAAAAATGGTTTGATCTTCATTTATATAATCTTAACCTATAAAACCAAGTGTTCACCGTTGGAATTGGCTATGGGCTGCTGTGCGTCGCCCTACTTACCCGTTCCCTCCCTTCGAGAGCACGGGCGAAGTGGCTACGCAGGTCAACGAATGGTTTAAAAAATCGCGATTGGGGCATCAGCCCCACCATTGGCAAGAAAGGGAAACAACTTCATTTCCCAAAAAGCATTGCGTTTCGCCGTGTTTCTCCCAGTGTCAGCCAATCAAGATGATAAAAACAACGGACTCAGTCTTTGTTTTACGAGCCGCAACCAATCAAAAGTAGCGTTTCAAAACCTTGCCGAGCGACGGACGTCAGAAACTACAAGTCCCAGCGTCCTCCGTGCTGTGACCCCTCAGCCAATCAGGCTAAGGGACATGAGCATGGGAAAGCCAATTCGCCAACAACTTCCCTCCAGGAGGCACTTCGTCTCCCGGAGGGAAGCCATCCCCAGCTCATCGCGGTGGGCGGCTGGCCATGTCGGATCCTGGACTGCCTGCTTTTGGCGGCCCCCACCCAACCGGCGAGGACCTCGGCACCAGCGGAGAGGGAGAAAAGGCTGCGCCACAGAGGCATGGAAGGTGAGGCCCGGCACAGAAGGCTGCACTGGGGAAACGTAGAGTACGAAAGGCCCAACTGGCAATGGGTAAGTGGGGCGGGGGAGATGAATTGAGGAGGGGAACGGGCCTGGGGAGCACGCCACCCACACAGGTCATAGAGAAGAAAGGGGGAGAACGAACCCACCTCCTTCCCCCCAGTCTCAGTCCCCTGCCCCACTTACCTGTTGGCAGCTGGGCAATTCGTACTCTGCGCCTCCCCAGAGCGGCCTTCTGTGCTGGACCACTCACCTTCCATGCCTCCATGGTGTGGCCTTTCCTCCCTCAATGCCGGCGCCAAGGCCTTCATCGGTGGGGTGTGGGCCACCAAAATCAAGCAGCCCAGCCGGCAAACGATGCTCCCGCCCGCCCAGCAAAGGCCTCCTGGGTGTCCTCACCAAGGCTTGGGGGGAGGAGGAAGAGCTCCTCCTCCCCCTGCAAAGCTTCAGCATGTGTGTGTGTGTGTGTGTGTCCTCACCGAGGCTTCAGGGGGGAGGAGGAAGAGGCCTTCCTCTTCCTGCAAAGCTTTGGCATGTGTGTGTGTGTCCTCACTGAGGCGTCAGGGGGGGAGGAGGAAGAGTCCCTCCTCCCCCTGCAAGGCTTCGGTGTGTGTGTGTGTGTGTGTGTGTGTGTGTGTGTGTGTGCTCACCAAGGCTTCGGGGGGGGAATGAAGAGCCCATCCTCTCCCCATGGAGCTATGGCATGTGTGTGTGTATTGTGTGTGGGTGTGTTTGTGTTGTGTGTGTGGGTGTGTTGTGTGGGTGGTTGTGTTGTTTGTGTGGATGTGTTGTGTGTAGTTCTGTTGTTTGTGTTGTTTGTGTGGTTGTGTTGTGTGTGTGTATTGAGTGTGTGTGTGGTTATGTTGTGTGTGCTGTGTGTATTGTGTGTGTTGTTGTGTGTGTATTGAGTGAGTGTGTGGTTGTGTTGTGTGTGTGTTGTGTGTTGTGTGTGTGTGGGGTTGTGTGTGTGATTGTTTTGTATTTGTGTATTGAATGAGTGTGTGGTGATATTGTGTGTGCTGTATGTGTGTATTGAATGAGTGTGGTTGTGTTGTGTGTGCTGTGTGTGTATTTTGTGTGTGTGTGTGTATGTGTTGTGTGTGTGTGTATTGTGTGCGCGTGTGTGGTTGTGTTGCATGTATGCTTATATTGTGTGTATGTCTACCCCTCAAAACCACCCCAACCACAAGCACACATGTTATACCTGCCCGGCAGGGCAAAAAATGCTGATCTTAACCTATAAAACCAACCTATAAAACTTTACAAAGTTAAAAAAATAAAAAATTTACAAAAAACAACAAAAAATTCATTGTTTTATATAAAGCACAGGGGGAAAAAAGCCCGGCAACGCCGGGCAAACTATGCTAGTTACCCATAAAACTGTTCAGTCTGTTTGCCAATATTGCTGTAAAAATCTTAGCATCTTGATTTATCAATGAAATAGGCCTATATGATTCCACTTTTTCTAAATCTTTTCCAGGTTTTGGTAATAAAACAATTATAGTTCTATACCATGAAGTCGGAATTTGCCCTCCTTCCAAAATATAATTATATAATTTTATCAATTTTGGAACCATAATGTCTTTAAATTCCTTATAAAATTCAGCTGGTAACCCATCTTCCCCCGGGGCTTTATCTGACTTCAAGTTGGCTATTACATCTTTTATTTATTTCTCCATTATTCGCTCTTCCATTCTATTTCTATGTTCCTGTTTTATCTTATTTTTTATTTGTTTCCCCAATTGATCCTTTAACTTCTCCAAATCTATATTCTTCTTAGCATATAAATCCTGATAAAAATCTTTAACAATCTTACATTTATCTCTAATCCTATTACATCTTATTCCCTCTTTATTAATCAAAATTCCAATTCCAAAGATTAAAGACGGAACTGGTAGGAAACAACATTGAAAATGTAAAAAGAGATTTGGTGTACTTAAAAAAGGAATATTTTGAATACAGTAATAAGAATTCAAAATTATTAGCAAGGGCTGCTGAAATCTATGTTTTGATGGCTCAGATTGGTAATAGTTTCCATAAACGAATAGTTTTCTTCCCTCATCCAGTTTTTTCAGAGTTGTTTTTTATTGTCTTCCAGTTGCTCATCAATTCCATACCCTGTTTGCCTAGTAGAGGGAGTTGAGCCCCGCAGTCCATTTTTTAATAGATGCCCAGAACCATAGCATCCAAAGTGATCCTTCTTAGTGTGGGTGACGATCGTGCTGGCATAGAATTAGAATTACATGTTTTCACCATATTAAATGAGTTGCGGAATAGATTTAGTATGGTTCTTCAGCTAAGACCTGTCTGATATGTCATGTAATTTTTAACAGAAAACTAGTCCATGTAATTATTGGGTGACCACTGCTTGTGTCACAGCTCCCATGCCATTGTGTTCAATAAGCAAGTAGCAAGAGAATGACAGGACAATCAACAAGTGTGAATTATGACTGGATTTTAGCAGACTATTGTGCTTGCCATCTATCACCTTTTTGATAACTTGGTACTCAACGAGTGTAAAATCAGCCCTATAACATCAATTTAGGGTAGAGTCTAATTTTGTGTGGATATGTTGTTATTCATTATTCTTGGTCCTTTATGGGCAGATGAACTTATGCTGTCATTGTTCTGCTGAAATCTACTCTTTGCTTAATGGCTGCTGTTGTATATGCATGAACTGATTGTATCTCATTTTCCCTGCATATCAATCATCTTATCCACAATACCTATCTGTCTGAAAAGATTTTTAGATAATAAAGGGTAAGTTGAAAATTCCTGATTAGTCACAAACATCAAGTTTTATTATATGCCAAACCAGTTATCAAAATTTGTAACAACCCATATATATATTGCAAATATCTGTAAAGCACAAGAACAAAATTGCAAAATCCTTTTATCTTGTCAAAAATGGGCAAATAGAATCTTCCCCCTCATGGCTCAATATGTGTGTGTACGTGTGTGTGTGTGAGAGAGAGAGAGAAGGGTGGGAAGAATAGTTCTATATTGCTAAGAAACCTTGCCTTTTTAGGTTTTCTATAAATAAGTTTCTCCTTTAAACTGTTTGTTTTGCTTTAGAGCAGGGGCTCTCAACATTTTAAAGCCTTGGGCCGGACCATGCCCCTTCAGACAGCTGAGTAGGCTGGACTAGTGTTTCCCCCATAATAAATGCTGCCATAAAATGTGTCCGCGGCTGTCGTAAACATGTTTACGACAGCCGCAGGCACATTACGGTTGTCGTAACATGTCTGCTTTCGCTGGTGGCAGCAGTGGAGGCGTGGACCACATGAAATGGTGCCTCAAATCAGGTTTGGCCCATGGGCCGTAGATTAAGAACCCCCGCTTTAGGGAATCATGTAGGTAGCCATTCTGTGTAGAGAGTGGCTGCAGGTGTGGAGTTGTATTATAGGAGAGCGACATGTGAAATTATTTTTGCATTCTGATGCACACACCGTGTATGTTGTGCATTTGGATAATACTGTATGTGCATCTTGCCGACTACCATGAGACTCAAAAGTGCAAGTGAGATGGAGGAGCGCAAGTGTCACTCCTCTGAGTACCATTTCTTGTACTTGATGAAGTATCTGTACATTAGATTGAACACTCCTCCCAGAGATCAATTCCGTACTCAACGTGAACACACCCAAACATTTCTTTCTGCCTCCATCTTTCTCTGTCTCACTGTATGAATTTGCTGTCTTTCTGAACTTCCTCCTGCTTGTAAACCTGTCTTCAGCGAACTGTCCACTAATACACTCTCTGCATGTGGTCATAGAAAAGCAGGACATACTTTTTCCGATCATACAGTTAAAGCAGCCCATGATGCTGATGAAACTAGAAGGCTGGAACATTCATTTCTGTGTGGGCTTTTCCTCTTCATCTGTGCTGGAAAACCAGCTCCCATAGAGGGATGAGTTTTATGCCTTCCTTGCCTTCAGTTTGCACTTTACCTAGATCATTTGGGACACATTTGCAATTTGTCGTTTCAGCAGTCACTGTGCAGTCGTTCTTCCTTTCTTGTTTGCGACATTTCAGCATTTTCTAACTGAAATGGAAGCAAGTGCCTAAAACCTGATAGCATTGGGTAGTTACAGAGTCTTAGAATACCAATCATCCATTAATCGAGGTCAGCTGGACATTATCTGAAGACCTTTGCCTACTTGCCACATTCCCCCACCCCACCTTTGACATGGGGTATAGGTATCAGGAACTCCTCCACTTTTCCCTCTGTCTTTCTATTTCAGTTCTTCTGGGCTAATGAAGTGCGGCTCTGCAGAAAACCATTCCTCCCACTATCACCATCTTTTACAGAAGAAGCCTCTTCAGTTGTCCCAGAGTACAAATCTCTGGCCTAGGTTAAGCCGCCGCCTACATTAATGTTGTAGAAAATGAATGGGTGTGTATTCCAGCCATTACATTGTAAATGGCTCCTCTGCATCTGGCAGAGGGACCTGTGCTTGCCTGCGACCTGCCAAAGGCTATTCCACAGTTAGGCACACAGTTGTTGCTATGGAGCAACTGGGTCTGTGCAGCTTAGTAACTGGCATCACATCTCAAATGATGTTCTGTTTTCAGGCAGCAAAGTACTGTGAACAGCCTTTTGTTTTTCTGCCCCTGATAAAGTGCTCCGTGTGTAATTGGGCACACATCCTTCTTCTTCCAACCATTATATTGAGCATTAAGCCACTGGGGATACCGAAGGAAGGAGGTGGCCATAGATCTTTGACAGTGATGCTGAGTGAATAGGATGCTTAAGGAATGAGATGAAGGACGCATTCAGTCAGGTCACATGGAAGGCAAAGCAATCTTCACCTTCCTTTGGGTGAACAGCTAGATATACAGATTTTGAAAGAAAAGAGCAGTAGATGCTGCTGGGTGCCCTTTTATTTCTCTCTTGCCCTTTTTCAGGATAGGAAGATGATAAGAGGGTGAAAATTTTGTCTTTCAGAGTGTGCAGTTAATCCCTTGATTTCACTGTGTCCCTCCATTAGAGGAAATATGAGTTTGGAAAAGGGGGAAGGGTCCATCCTAGAGGCTTCCTATCAAAGCAGTCTCTAAATCAGTTTTCACCCACTGCTGAAGAAAAGCATATGAAAAATATACCCTCCAAATATTTAACTCCTGTTCATTTATTTGTTGTAAGCAAATATATAGTTGTGAACTTCTGTTCTGAACGGGAAGCTAGGGCAGAACGAGGCCCCTGCTAGCTCTTGAGGCCTTCTGTTAGATTTTTTCTTCAGATGAGCCATATTTTGTTGTCTTTAGGTATGGTCCTGTCAAATGGAACACCCAGAATAGAAAATTATGGGCTGTGGAGTCAAAGAATTCAAAATATTCCATGACTAGTTGCAATACAGTACTTTGACTAGTATGAAGGGTCCCTGGTGGTAGTGAGTGAGAAGGCTCTTGTCCCTCAGGGTTTCAAGTGATCAACATGATAGGTGTAAGTAACCTTGATTACAAGGAGGGAGAGACATTTCTCTTGTAGCACATGGCACAGGAGATATGTTTGGGGGGAAAAAGAGGAGAAAAGAAAGCTGAGGCAGAATGAAATGATTTTAATAGTTACTCATAAATATTTGGTACATTTCAGAGTGAAACATGTGTTTCATGAGCTGAGGCTTATAAGACAGTACCAAATACTGTATGTAAGATTTTTCTGTTAACATCTGGGTTTTTTTAAAAAAATCCCTCTTTCCTTTCTCATCTCATACCACTAGTGAGATGTGCAGATGCATGCTCATTCATCTGCTACACAGAGGCTTTATTTCTTACATGCACCCAAAGTGTTATTGTACCTACATCAAGCCTTCTCCAACTTGATGTTCCTATTCAGGTCACTGCTCCTGGTGTGGAGGCAATGGCTGTTCCCAGGTTCCTTTGGGTTTGTGGAAAACTTGCTAAGTGAAATGGGGGCCGCAGCTGGGAAGAAAGACCTCTGACATCAGCTGATTCTCCACAAGTTGCTCACCTACCTTGTTTCTTTCTCAATTTGTATTTATATTGGGTAGCTCCGTCAGCTGGAATATCTGGCTTTCAAAGTCACAGTTGGGAGTGTGATTCCTCGTTGTGTGGCTTTGGGCAAGCTACATTGTCAGATCACCCACTTTTGAGGACTCTATCTAGAACAGGGGTTCTCAGCGTTTTCCTGCCGCAGGTCGGACCACACCCTCCAGACAACTGAGCGGGTCGGACATGTTTACGACAGCTGCGGGTGCATGTACAGCATGTTTTTTGCTGTTTTCACCATTTCTGCCACTTCCAGTGGCGGTGGCAAAGGCTATGGGCCACATGAAATGGCACTGTGGTTTGGGTCCGGCCCGCAAGCTGCAAACCCTTGATCTAGAAGATCCTAGAAAGGGCTACCATAAGCCAGAATCAACTTGACAATGTGCAATTATTATTTAATCTTCTTACTAGGTTTACCTGCTTCTGAAAAGAGCCATAATGTTTTCTCAGTCATAAAGGTGTCTTGATACACATTACCTGCGACTGCGTCTGCCACATTTTCCCACTGCTCACTCTGGACTGATGGGATAGAGAGATGCAGTGCTGTCAGCTTTTACTTGAGTCCCAAGAATGTGTGTTACAGTCTAGTATTTCTTATCTTCCCATCAGCAGTCTGGTGCTAGTCTATTTCTATGAATTCAGCTTGGGGGAAGTTTCCATTCCATCTCTTACTACTAATTTACTAAAGCCACATTGTGTTTTGAAGACTGATGTGCTTTATTTAGTGAAATATTTTGGAGATTGTAGCACATTTTATCCGATACAAGTTATGGTATACTCATTGAAAGTCATGCCAAACAGAACTTGCTAGTCTTTGTGGCACCCACCAGACTTGGTTGTTTGGCTGTAACAGAGATGGCATTCCACATGGAAAATTATTTTAATTTGACTGTTCCAGATTAGATGTGACAGGAGAATTAATTCATGATGGGTGCCAAATGTTTTTCCTTTGGGAAAAGACCCTGAAAGGAAATCTGAACCCGTTTTAGCTGTATTGTTCAGATATGCATCAGCCAGACTACTGCAGAAACGTACTGGTGATGGCTTGCTGTCTGTCATCCTCTCTGTTCTCTTAAATGTTTTCATGCACTTTAACTGGTTCTATCAGCTGTTGTGTAATCTATTTATTAATGGTCTTTTATCACATGTCTATGTTGTTTTCAGATTTTATAGGATCACATTCATTTATTATTATTGCACTCTACTCCAGAGCACATGATTCTAGTAAAATCAACAATAGAGATAGAGATATAAAACTCCTTGCAATAAAACTCATTTGCTAAGAAGATTTACCAAAACCCCACCCCAATTAGAAAGTTGGCTCATCTTTCTCTATACCTGAACCTATGACTTCAAGTTTCCAAAGCTTGTCTAAATGTCATAGTATTCTCATTTCTCTTGGAAATAAAAACATCACAAATTCATGAAGATAGCCATTGATTTTTGACAGCCCATCGAAGTGAATGTTTGTGGGCCTCTGTGTGTTTTCACTCCCTGCTTTCTCTCTCTTTCTCCCCAGGGAAAAGACATCTTGACACAGAAGCTTCCCTTGTGGCAACAGTCTTGTGCTGATCCCAACAAAATTCCAGATCGTGCTATCCAGCTTATGCAGCAGATGGCCCTCAGCAGCAATGGGACCATTATGCCCAGCCCTCTCTCTACATCCAAGTCAAACCTCATCATCTCAGACCCTATCCCTGGTGCCAAACCATTGCCTGTCCCACCAGAGCTGGCACCTTTTGTTGGCGTGAGTATTGCATATTTTTAGGGCTGAGGTCATGGTGAGATTCTGCGGTTCCTCTTCCTGAAATCATGTCTCTAGAACTATCATGTGCTGAGCTAGAGAAGGCAAAATGTTTCTGATTTAGGAATGCTGAGAAAAAGCCTGTTTCTCATTTAGGATCCCCCCCCCCCCAATGTTGCATGTACAATAAACTGCTCATGCTTTCACAATATGTAGACATATGTTTTCATAATGTGAGATCAAGATTTCTTGAAAGCTGTTTTTTATTCACCACATTTTTGTTCCACCAAGGCAAAGACAGAATGAAAAAAAGCTTATGTATTGCAAATAAACCTGAAAGCGCATGCACCTAACTATGCTTCAAACTGAAACTAACCTTTAAAATTAAATTAAGTTTAAATTAAATGTGAAAATAGAATTGTATAACTAAGGGAACTACACAGATACTTATGCTATAGTACTGTATTTGAATTTGCCCTTAAACCATTCCAGACTACTTAGTATTCACAGCAACCACCTTTATTGCTGAAATTCAAAATGCATTTAGTTCAGTCTGATTTTAAAACATCATTGAGAATGCCGTAGGGAAGTTTGGTTTGCTGTTGTAGATGAGGTCATTTAAAAATAATATAGGTCTTACGTATATTCTAAGGTGGGCACAAAGAAGTTGAAACAAGAGAACTCTACCCACAGCTGTGGAATATCATACCTAAGGGGAAAGTACAGTAGACCCTCACATAACGACGTTGCTTGGTTCCCCAAATAGCGTCGTTATGTGGAAAATGTCGTTTTGCAGTTTCCTATGGGAGATCTTCCGCAGAACGTCAAAAAACCGTTGTTATTTGCACAACGAGATCACATGGGGGCAGTGGTAGCATCGTTCATCGGAAATGACGCTATTCAAACGTGTCATTAGTCAGGGGTTCACTATCTGAATTTTGCATCAGCTCTAAAAACAAGGGTGGACAATACTTTTATTGGGCAACTGAAATGTTAAAAACAGGCAAGTGTTCAATTTAACAGGGCCTTTTATCAGGCTGGGCATTGGAGAGCTTTAGGATAGGGATGCCCAAACTTTTTGGGCCATGGGCCAGTCACATGGTTCAGCAGGCCAGTGGTTCAGTGGGCTGGTCACGTGGTTCCTCCTGCTGCAAGCAGAAATAAAACGTGCCTTGCAATCTGTTTTGCAACAGGATGGGATAGATTTTAGTCTGCCATTTTCTTTGCTTAAACCAGGGGTGTCCAAACTACGGCTCACGGGCCCGTTCTGATGCCAATTCATCCGGCATGCTCTGCCCTCGTCACTCCCGGAAGCGGAAGTAAAATGCGCTGTAGTTTGGACACCCCTGGTTTACTGTATACGAATAGTACTGTATACGGATAGCTTTAAAAAGGGATGCATTTTTGGAGGATAAAGCCATCATTCTTCAGTATGGAAGGTGACCATACATCCTTTATAGTATCAATAAGCATCTTCTTGCCCATATCAGTTGCTAGGGAATGAGAGATGGACAATGCAGTTTCCACCTGTCCTGCTGGTAAGCTCTCCATAGGCAACTGGAATGTGAAATAATATTGGTCTGGGGAAGCCTTTGGTCTTATCCAGCAAGGCCTTCTTCTGTCCATCTGTTTTCCAAGTTGGTATTATCTACCCTCTGCACTAAATGCTAATTGTACATTCTGCCTCCCCCACCTCCTTCAGCGAATGTCTGCCCAAGAGACTATTCCAGTGATGAATGGTGTCTCAGGTTCGGAAGGTGAAGACTACAACCACTGGCCTGACAGGAAGCCTCCTCAGCCTAAATCTTTATCCCCACCTCAAACTCAGAAGCAGCTGAGCGACTCCTACTCCAACACCCTCCCTGTGCGCAAAAGCGTCATGCCGAAGAACAGCTATGCAGCCAGTAAGTCTCTTTTATAGGAGGCAAGTGGACGTGAGATCAAACTTCTAACAAGCTTCTCCTTTTCTATAATGCACATGTATCTCATGCTGGTTGGAATGTTCCACTGGGGCAGTCACAACACTGAAGTGGGGATAGATTTTGTGACATACATCCTCACCCGCCACATCTTGTTTTACCTCTTTTTATTCTTTAAAAGCTTTGTTAAACCTCCTTGAACATTAGCTTTTAGAGAAAAGGTAGGTTACAAATGTTGTTGTTGCTATTAATACCAGGACCAAACAACAATGGAGCAAAAATGTTTAAAGGGTTTTCGTTTGGATTTTTAAAATTTTTACTTCTTTTTTTTCTTTTGCAACCATAACTGCTCCTTATGGTAAAATTGTTGGAAGAATGAACCCCACTCTTAAAAAAGCTGAAATAGTTAGAATGATGATAGCTAAGAAATTGAAGTTAGGCCTGTTGGCAGAAGGAATACATAAGCTCAACAGGTACAAAATTGAAATAAAACTAGACTTGATAGTTTGTTTTTCACTGCAGAGTGGCATTTTACTTTGCTAGTGCTTTGATTGTTCTGCTAAATGAGCTTCCTGTAATATTCATAGTCAAAGTTTCATCAAGTCAGGTCAGGTCAGAGAGTCTGACACCTCATCAGTTAAACCTCTAGGGGGTAAATCGGAAGCCGTGTTCATCACTCTTGGCATTTATCTCAATAAAAGGTTAAATCTAGAATGGAAACAGATAGTCATTTCTAATAATAGCAGAAATAATCTCAATCTCAAGGTATAAATCTTCATTGTTGAAATAATTCCACGCAACGTCAGTTTGTGTATTTTCTACAAGATGATGTTGCCTGGAATTATTTCAACAATGAAGATTTATACCTTGAGATTGAGATTGCTACATTGCTTCTATGTTCCATAAACATAGAAATATATTTTACAGAAAATTTTCAAATGTCTTACATCCATAAAAAAATTGTAGGAGCAAATGCTTCAGAACATATGAAAAGTAAACATAAATTGCAGGCAAATATTTTTGTCAAAATTCAATCCAAATCACAGACAGAAGCATGAAAATGCAAAAAAAAAAATCTTTAGAAATCCTTAAAATATAAATTCATTCTTGCAACTTGTGAAAATCTACTGACATGCCATAACATGTCAGGACCAGAAACCTAAGCACATAATAAATAAAATAAAATACTAAAAATATTTAAGAACATTTAATGTACAATCTAAAAATGCAGAAGCTTATTGGCTTAAAAGGCACATTTATTTAATTTGGTTAAACTATTTTTACCGTGTCTTTCAGGTAAAAAAATCTCCAAGATGGTTCACATCATTAAAAAAAGATAATATAAAAGTGAGGTAATATATCTCACTTGGTATGAGATAAAATACATTCAGCTGACACAAAAATGCTTCTAGAAATAACTTAACTCTGAAATCTGGCTAATTGCTTTGAAAGAACTACAATTAACAATAGGTAGTATTGCTCAAGCTTCAATCCAAAGCAGTATGCACATTTCTGGGGCCAATATCTTCTATATTCCTTATAATTATTTCAACATACTATATATATATGTTTTCTGTAGCCATTGACTCCTTTAGGGAGTCAGGTTATTTACCGCCACCCAACACTCAGCATTGAGTCACTGGCTGTATGGTCTACTCCATTACCGTAGAGGGATGTCTGGCCAGATCTTTAGGTGTGATGATGACCCCCTCAGTGGAGGAAAAGCCCCTGGAAACCATCGTATTTCACCCAAGGGCAAAATGAGCAAAGGAGGAACCACTTCACTATTCTGATTCCCAACGGTCATAGAGGCGGAAGATGCCATGCCAGATGGACTGGCTATGAAGGCGCATCTTGCTAATATCCTCAAGGCTGTGGCTGTGTATTGCAGTCCCAATGTTAAATCCTGCACGTCTCATTTCATATGTGCCACCGGATGGCTCTGAGATCATAGTGTGTGGGTCACTTCATGGCAATCTGGGATCCACCTTAAATAAATTCATGCCAGTAGCATTTTTCCTGTTTGTCATTATGATTTCCTGGGGGGGAAATGTATACTTGGATACGAGTAGCCTCTGACGACGACAACATATGTCGTAGCATGCTTTGACAATCAGATAGCTTCTAACTGGTGGGTAATACTAGTGAAAGAGAACAGAAAAAGAAAACAGTGAGTTTCCATGTTTTTCCCCATACATACTGTATATGGAGCACTGAACAGTCTTCCCTTATAGAAAACATTAAATACTATTGGAAATGCAGGCCAGTATATCATTAACTAGAAGTGAGGAGTTGATGACGCAGTAGAGTAACCCCATCACTCTTGTACAATGCCATACATTTTCCCTACTACAAGGCAAGATTTCCTGTGTTGCTTAAAACTAAGTTTACAGAGGGATGCTTGCCCTGTGGACTCACTCTCCCTCAATCAAGATATTTTCTACTGGTATACTTCAGAGGTTAGACTTTATCTCAGTTTGATACACAGCTTAATGAGGGGTAGGGACGGAAGGGAGAAAATAAATGCTTTTAGTGACCAGATGGGTGGAAATGGCTCAGGCAGATTGCTGGCATACTTACGACTAGTTGAAAAAGGAGGAGAGGTAGGTATCTTTCTCTTCCACTGCTTCCTGTCATCACCTGGGAGCCAGGCGTCAGATGTAAAACACTATCCTGGTCTTCTGAAAGAAGAAGGTTACCCACTGTTTGTTCAGTTTAGATAAGAATTGCAGGAAGACAACCCTTATGCAGTTGCATTTAATGGTTGAGTGAAATTTAGCTGTCAGCATCATTTGAGTCCTGACATAATGGAAAGCTGCTCCCACCCCACAGTTGCTTTCCAGAGTCTACAACAGGGGTGCCCAAACTACGGCCCGGCCCCGGGGACACCCCTGGTGTACAAAATCAGGAATGTGATGGATAGTAGAGTAGTTCACTGAACAGAATTGATTAGCATTTTGCTTCCAGCTATAAGAAACAAATATGGAAGATCAAAATTAAGGTGTTGTTTTTCCCTGAACACCTATTCTCTCTGTAGCCTACACCTAATCTTAACCTATAAAACCAAGGGTTAACTGTTGGAACTTGCTATAGGTTGCTATGCCTCGCCCTACTTGCCTGCACTCACCCTTCATGCACACGGCCGATCTGGGTCCGCAGGTCAACAAAGGATTGAGAAAA
This sequence comes from Bradypodion pumilum, assembly GCA_035047305.1. Taxonomy (NCBI): domain Eukaryota; kingdom Metazoa; phylum Chordata; class Lepidosauria; order Squamata; family Chamaeleonidae; genus Bradypodion; species Bradypodion pumilum. The sequence continues at coordinate 280,317,854 of JAWDJD010000002.1, read as the reverse complement.
CAGGCAGTGGGGCAACAGCCCCACAAATGCGACAAAAGGGAAACAACTTCATTTCCCAACATTCCTTGCACCGCGCTGCGCCAGATCCAATCAAGCTGAGAGGCTCTCGCATGGCGCGGTGCAAGGAACATTCGGAAATGCGCCGCAGCCAATCAAAAGAAAACCGTTTAAAAAAACGCAGCACAAACACAAAGCACAAATCCATAACTACAAGCCCCAGCGTCCTGCGCGCCATGAGCGCGCAGAACGCTGAGGAAGCCAGCGTGCAAAAATTAAAACAAACAAAAACACCGGGAGAGCAAGTCCGCCAAGCAGCGGGAACCAAAGCCCCCCTCCTCAATGGTGCCTGAAGCTCCTAATCAGAGTTTCCCCTTTAATATCACTGGGTGGGGGGTGTTGTGCTCCCCCTCTCTACTGGCTCCCCTGGGGTTGGGAGGGTTGGGGGGACCAAAGGAGTCTGTCTCCCCAACCCTCCTGACCCCAGGGGACCTGGCAGAGAGGGGATTCCCCTCCCCCCACACACACGCCCCATATTAAAGAGAAGAAGCCAAGCGGTTACTTCTCTTTGAAAACGGAGTTGGGGGGGACCCCCTCTCCGATGGCTCTCCTGGGTCCGGAAGGGTTGGGGAGACAGACCCCTTTTCTCCACCCAACCCTCCCAAACCCAAGGAAGCCAGCGGAGAGGGGGATCACCCCCCCAATATTAAAGGGGAATCCACAATTGAGATTTCCCTTTTAATATCAGAGGGTGGCCTGGATTCGATCCCCTCCCATGAGTCTGGAAGGTTTGGGGAGACAAAAGGGGTCTGTCCCCCCTAGCCTTCCAGAGCCAGGGGAGACGGCAGAGAGGGGATCCCCCCGTAGGACACCAAAAAACACAAAAACAAACAATCAAAAACATTCAAAAATACACAAAAACAAACAAAAATAACACCAAAAAACAATACAAAGTAAACAACAACAAACATTTCCAAACACACCCAGCACCCAGCCAAACACCACAAAATCCAACCACCACCACCACCCCAAATAAAGAAAAACAGCCAACTCACCACCACACGACCTCACACCACAACGACTGGAAAAGAAATGAATAAAGAAAGAGACTACTTACTGGAAGAAGCTCCACCCAGAGGCCCCAAGAGAAGAAACAGTCAAAATACAAGATAACCCCTACCAGCACCACTTGCTGCCCACAATAGTAAAAAAAAAATCAAAAAGACACAACAGCCCCACACAAAAGGCCCCAAGAGTAAAAACATGTAAAAACAAATAACACAAAATCACAATTTTACACAAATCAAAAACAGATGTCAATAAAATAAAATAAAAACTATTCAAAAATCCTGTGCTGAATTTTTACTCAAATAAAAAACAAAAACATCAATACACAGTTTAAAAACATTTATTGCGAAAAACATATACTTTCACATTTTTAAATTATTACCTACGGTACAACAATTTAAAAAATACATACTAAAAAATATTGGGTTTAATAATTTTTTTGGGAAAAGTATATCATTCTTTATTCTTTTTTTCACCCACAAAACCAAAACACCAAACAAAACTCATCACAGTTTATAAGAGGCCACCAAAAAAAATTGTATAAATAAAAATTTTAAAAATTTCAATTATAGACTAACCTCTTCTTTACAAACATTAACAACAACAACAAAAACTTTCCAACACCATTTAAAACAGCCCGGCAATGCCGGACAACCTCTGCTAGTAAGCTTAATAAGCTAGAGGAACTGCATAATACTTTTTAACTGGTAGTACAAAGAATGATCTGTCAAAAAACATTTGTTACGTATTTGTGCTTAAGTATGTAAAGAAGGACCAACTCTGGATATAATTTTTGTAAGTCTTGAGGGGCTTTCTTGAAGTTCTAAGCCAGGGGTGCCCAAACCTTTCGGGCCATGGACCAGTCACATGGTTCAGGGCTGTCCAAACTATGGCCTGGGGGCTGGATCTGGCCCCTGGGCCATAGTTCGGGCACCCCTGTTTTAAGCATTCCTTTCCTGATAAACTTAGTGTTTGGGATTCTTTCTTTTCACTTCTTTTTATTTCCCCACACCAGCCGAGAACAAGACTCTGCCTCGCTCCAGCTCCATGGCAGCAGGACTAGAAAAGAACGGCAGGACAAGAGTACGAGCCATCTTCTCTCATGCAGCTGGGGATAACAGCACCCTTCTCAGTTTCAAGGAGGGAGACCTTATTACGTTGTTAGTGCCTGAGGCCAGAGACGGGTGGCACTATGGAGAGAGCGAGAAGACAAAACTGTGAGTTCTGTTTCCTGGGCTCTGGATTTTGAGGTTCAATTTTTGGGAATCCTCCTCTGGTAGATGAGTTCTTCAGGATTTAAGTGCTCATGTGGCAACTTTTTATCTTGTCTGGAACTAGAGATCTTGCTCTTCCTTCTGCAGTTTAAAAAAAAAAACAGCTTTTGGACATACAGTGGCCCCCTGCTTTAAGGAATTAACCCATTATGTAGGGTTTTCCTTATAGTGATTTTTTTCCTTAAAGCAAACCTAGGTTTCCCATAGGAATGCATTGAAAATCATGGGGGAAACCCTTCCATATAGCAATTTTATCGCAATTTTTTTTCTTGAAGTGGACCCAAGGCCACATAGGCTAGTCCTACTCTCAGGAGGCATATTAAGGAATTGAACTCCCAACCCCTGGTTCTGCAGCCAAACAGCCAAACCACTGAACTATCCAGTTGATCAGTGTTTTACATCATGGATAAACTGAAGTGTATAATAAACAGCTCTGCCCTCAGTATCGCAGCTGCCTTCCAGAAAGTGCCAGCAACAGAGAGAAATGGTAAATATTGCAGGCTCTTAACTACCTGAGTGTCAATAACTTGGACAAAAACCCTGTCTCTCCATTGACAGCCACAGCAGGTTTGCTTTTTACACAGTGTATTTTGCAAAGGCACAGAAGAAAGGTGGTTGCTTGGCAACATTTGTGGGTAGGTAAGCTTCCCCATCATATTGTCGACTTCCATCTCGTACCCAGAATTTCAGTGCTCGGGGGCCCGTGTCTGGAACCATTGTCCTTTTCCACCTTCCAGGGAAAGTGTCTTTGTTACCCTTGACTTTGTTTAGATGAGCAAGGTGACTTACGGATGGCTGGCGTGATGCCCTGTGGCACTTGCCACTGACAAATGACTTGACCTGATTTCCAGAATAGGCCTCTGGCACTAAAACATAGGGCAGGGAAGATGCTGCTCAGCTCTTCTTAATTATTTAGCTGAAACAAATCATTTGCAGGGTGAGCAGAGGAGCTCGGAGTGGGGGGGGGGGGAATGTGGCAGTAGGAAGCCAAGAAGAGTGGGCAGCCATGGGCCTGGAATGCAGGAATCTCTTGCCACCGGTTTCACAGAGCTAGTCTTCCAGATGGCAGTGATACGGCCTCTGACCTAACTGGAAACATTACAGAGCCCAGCAGCTTGCGCGTCCAGATTTCATTGACAAGCAAGTCAGTAACGCTGTCCTAGTTTTATTTGATTTTATGGTTATGCCAGAGCTTCCTGTCATAAAATATGTCCCGTTGTTGCATAATCTTTTACACATCGCTGAAGCTTTGCATGTGTTTGTCCCCTGTCAAGAGAAAAGCTGTCCTGCTTTTTTTTTTTTTAAAGGCTAGTTTTATCCTACTGTAGAAAGGGAATTAGCTTTTGGCTCTACTGTATTTGCATAATTATTTAAGAAATAAAGGAAAGCATTGGAAGAATCAGCGGCATAGAGTTGATTTTTGCTAACACACTGTGAGTTTAGAACAAGCACCTTTGACATTTTTCTTTTCTAAGAAGTAAAAAATCCTGCCGTTCCAATTACTAGTTCACAATCTTTCTTTTCCTAGCATGTAATATAGTACAGAATTTGAGGCACACGAGGCTGAAATTTGGGCAAAATGGAATTAGAAGTGGGTTAACCATTGCTGTGGAACTCCAGTGGCTTAGTAGTGAAGACTCTGAATGTGATGGCTGGAAGGTTGGCAGGTCTCAGCAGTATCGCCTGCCAACCTAGAGGTTCAAAAGCATGAAATTGCAAGGAGATAAATAGGTACAGTACCACTATGGTGGGAAAGTAACAGCATTCCATACACTCCGATGTCTTAGTCATGCCTGCCACATGACCATGAAATAGTTTGCAGACACAGACAGCACTGGCTCTTTGGCTGTAAACTGAGATGAGCACCATACCCTACAGTTAGATATGACTGGCTTTCAAGCAAGGACGACCTTTACTTTTATCTAACCATTGCTAAGGGGGACTGTGGTGGCTCAAGTGGTTGACACTGAACTCCCTGACTGGAAGTTCAGAGTTCGATTTCCAGGCACTGCATGACGGAGTGAGCGCCCGTCTATGTCCCAGCTCCTGCCAACCTAGCAGTTCAAAAGCAAGAAATTGCAAGTAGATAAAGTAAATAGGGACCACTTTGGTGGGAAGGTAAACAGTGTTCCATGCACTCCATGGAAACATCTGCAGATAGCGCTCGCTCTTTGGCTATAAACAGATGAGCACTGAACCCTCGCGTCGGATACGACTGGCTTTCAAGCAAGAGCGACCTTTACCTAACCAATGCTGAAACTCTAATAGATTTTGAAAACTCTTCACCAATGACTATTTTTTCAGTTTTCTCCCTTTAATTTTTTTTAAATGTTGTAGAAGAGGCTGGTTTCCTTTCTCCTATACCCGTATGCTGGACAGTGATGGAAGTGACAGGTTACATATGAGGTAAGATTCTCTTGAAAGTTGGCTCCCATACAAATATGTGACATTTTCATGACCTGAATGAGACCCACCTTCTCTAAGCCAGAAATAGTTATTCCGTGCCCTAACCTGGTTCATCTTTTGTCAGTAACTTATTTTGCTTTCTTCAGGTTTGTAAAACCAGTTTGGCAAACTTCATTGTAAAATATTTAGGTTTGTGCAACTCAAGCCAAATACTTTTGGTTGAATGACTTTTTTTCCTTCAAGATGCTTTTAAAAATGTTATATTTACTGATGTTCCAAAATAGGGGTTCCCAACCTAAGGTATGCGGGCCAGACCTGGCCCAAGGTGCCATTTCATGTGCCCCCCCACCCCTCCAAGGTCATTTGAGAAACAAAATGACCACCCCTTTGAAGCTGTTGGGACAAATGGCCACCCCCATCTTGCAGGCAGGGCAAAATGGCCGTCCGGTGCTCAAAGTTGACTGAGAGAGTGTGATCCGGCTCCCGGCTTGAAAAGGCTGGGAACCCCTGTTATAAAACCTTATAACAATTCATTTCACATTTCATTTCATAGTATATTACTTAAACCAGGCATTCACAACCGATGGCCTATGGGCCAGACCCGGCCCCCGACGTCTTTGCTGCTCCTGGAAGCGGGAGTAAAACATGCGCCAAGCATGCACAGAATGCTGCTAAATGCGTTCTGCACATGCATGGCACATGTTTTACTTCCGCTTCTGAGTGGGAGGAAACACATGACTTGCCCAATCAGGAGGTGTGGCCAGGCCCGTGGCCTGAAAAAGTTGAGAATCGCTGACTTAAACATTAAACATGAACTAGTGAATTAATTAATTGGCTGAAAAGATGGATTTTAAAAGTTTCAAAGGGATGGATGACAGGACAACTTTGGTTAAGAGAAGAGATGCTTTTGAAAGGAATAAGTCAGATGATTTTGGGTTGGGTTTCTTGGGAATTGTTCTCATCAGGGTGTTTCATATTGATAAACTCTGCTCAGAAGAAGACTTGGGAGGAGAAGGGACAGTTCCCTTGGAGGAACTGGCATATTCCCTGCTGTACTTGTGAGGACCTTGTTCCTTAATGACAGAGTAGGAGAATTACAAGATGAGAGATACTAATTCAGTTTGTTTATGTGCTCATTGATCTAGCCAAGGGAAAAGCAGTAGTACAGGTAATCTGCTGGACAAAGATGACATCCCTCCTCCAGATTACAGCACGTCTTCACGAACTTTCCAGTCACAGAACGTCAGCACTTTCAAACAGAGGCCATACAGTGTGGCAGTGCCAGCTTTTGCCCAGGTGAGAAATCTTTTCCTGGGTCCAGTACAATGCTATCCACTTGTGAATGAAACCCATCTGAGTAAGTGGCAGCTCCTATAGTAGGAAGCAGAGATTCTGGAGTTATATGACACTATTGCCCTATTCAGGAGTGCTTGTTAGGGAACATTTGCCACGTTTTCAGGAGACCTCTCTGACGACGCCTCTTCTGTCATCACTCCCTAAACTCAAGAAAAGAAATGAGTCTGAACAGGAGAGCCTCCACGATCTCTCCATATAAATTGGAACCCCATTTGGTGGAGGTCCTCCTGTTTAGATTCATCGTCTTCCATGCATTTGGAGTGACAAAACCAGAGGTTGAGGAGAGTGGGGTTAGAGCCCTCCCTAACACATGAGGAGAATTCCCTAATATGCACACCTGATTTGGGTTGTGATTGAATATTAACTTTTCAGAAGGTGCAAGCTGTGGTGGTGGTGGTGGTGTTTGTTGTCTTTCTGATGAGTTGCTGCTGCTACTGTTTTTGAAAGGAAATAAAGATATATATTTAGAGCCAGGTAGCTTAAACAAAGCTCATCTGGGCAGGGGGGACGGGGACGGGACTTAGAGCCACTTCATCATAGCAGCTGTGATTGGTTAAGAGTAGACACCAACCTGATCCTGCAGTTCTTTTCCAAAGTTCTTACTGGCTAAACCTATGGAAGGAGTTAGTCAGCTTACAGGAGAGCTTATATCTGGATGATCTCCTGTAAATCATTTTATGTCTTGGACTCTAATTGGGGTCACCGAACCTGGGCCCAGCCAGTAATAAAACCCAGAGTAAAAATATTCCAGGTTCTCTTTTTCAAATGGGCAGCAACAACAATATCTGTCTAGAGTTTGTTACACTTTTCTGTTGGTTAAGGAAGTAATTTTGGGAGGGATCTATTGACTTGGGATGCAAACAATTTGTGTTTGTGGAATGTTCACTAGGCTGTAAGTAAGCAACAAGAGTTTTTAGTCCTTCCAGGAAAGGAGACTGAACTGACTTGCAACATCAGAAAGATGCTTCACTGTCTTCCTTGAACTTTGGGGTAGGGAGTGGGGAGGTAGATCCCTTTGGGTTTTTCACCCTCTTGCTGTTTGGTGACAATACCATTGCAGCTGACTCCTGGCTTTCCCCGTTGCCTAGAAATTGTTCAGAAATCTTTACAAAGCAGAACGCGTGGACAGTGAAGCATCTGTTTGACGCAGCAACTGCCCCAGCCTCCTTTTGCGGCAGGCTCTTCGTTTCTTGCGTATGCCACACCTGCAGAAAATGAAGTTGCCCTTGTTTTCTGTAGCTAAAGAGCAGAAGCAGAGCTGGGCCCAAAGCACAGAGCTGTGTCTGCACCTTGGGTGAATGTGAGGTCGTTTTGCTAAAAGGCGTCCTGGTTGCGGCACTGCTGAAATGAACATTCTCCAAGTGTCTGTTTTCTAACCTATGTCTTTTTGCAAGCAGGTGAGGCTTACTTGCCAACAGGTGCTTATGTTCATTATTTATAGGAGTACCTTATGCCCTATGGCTGTGCAATTAATGACTATTCCAGCGGCCTCTGCCAACCACTCCCTGCCTCCTACCACCAGCCTTACCCTAGGTCAACAGCCGTAAGTCCCAAGAACACAATGTTTCCATTGGGATTTCTGGGAGCTGTTTTCTGCCCAATATTTCTTTGAGGTTTATCCAAGCTGTGGACCCTTGTCCCTTCTTTTTCTTCCCCTCTTGCTTCCAAAGGAAGCCCTGAGTTGAATTGCTCCTTTAGAAAATTTAACGCGGAAGGAGAGGCAAAACAAGGAGAAAAAAGCCTTCAATAAATTAACCAGTGGCTGATGGGTAAGGCACAAAGAATGGCAGTAAAACAGCGATGCAAACACCCAACTGGTAACATTTGGCTGTTCTTTGAGTGTCTTCCACTAAAAACGAGTTGGTCGCCAGGTCAACAAAGCTTATTTTTCTCCCTCTCGGATTTTTAGGATTCATTGGTGAGCACCGTCTCCGAATTGCTGGGAGGAGTATCCCCGGTATTGTGAGACTTGATGTTTAAAACCAGCAAAGTGTTGAAGGAATCGTGGATGCAATGAAAAGAAACCCAACATATACATTGAAAACAGGGCCGTAGCCAGAGGCGGGCCAGGGGGGGGGGGAGAACCCTCCTGAACTAACACCCCCCCCCAACCCAACCCAGGATGCCAATGTTTTATGTGTGTGTGTGTGTGACATTGTTGCCCCTCCTGAAAAAAATTTCACCTCCCCCAAATCTAGAATCCTGGCTACGGCCCTGATTGAAAAGTATGCACTGTTAGAGTAAAATGCATAAATTGTTAGGAATGCAACAGAGTCCTCTCTAAGCTGATTACGTTTGTAGACCACTTTGAACTCAGCTTTATTGGAATAGTCACATACAAATGCAAACTCAAATGTGAAAATTGAGAAATACTATTGCAGACCTAAAGATCTTAATGTTGAAGTGGAAGAACAATATTTGGTTGCGGGGTGGCTAAGGTTTTTGAGGCTTTCTGTGATTAAAGGGCACAGAATGAGGCAACAGCTTAATTCTCTTCCTTCTCAGCTAGTGTCAAAACTGCTGAGTTTATCTAAAGATCTGTTGTCAATAGCTAGTTTACAGAATAATTGTAGGTTTATTTCTTGGGTAACGGGCAGGGTGGCTCAGTGGTTAAGAAGCTTGCCTTGTTAGCTGGAAGGCCGGCAAGTCAGCAGTTTGAGACCCAGATACTGCATGATGGAATGAGTGCCCATCTCAAATTCAGCTCCTGCCAACCTAGCAGATCAAAAGTGAGAAATTGCAAGATAAATAGGGACCACTTTGGTGGGAAAATATCTTGGGGACATGAAAGGAGCCTCATTTGCGCATCCTCTGAGCGGGGTTCCTCCAGCAAAAATCTTTTCAACCCAGAATAATTTCTGACACTAAATAATAATAGTAGTAGTAGTAGTAGTAGTAGTTATTGTTATTGTTATTTTTGGGTTACAAAAGAGGAAGTGTTTAATTTCTCAAAAGAATGGGCCTGAGGTATAAGGCATACTATTCAATTTGGAAAGCTTTTTCTCTAGTCACAGATTCTTGGGGTCATTTAAGATTATAGATATAATCTTTGACTAAGCCTTTGTAAAACTTAGTCCAGTTTAAGACTACAGAGTTTAAATTTAGTTACCCATGGGCACAGTATTAATACCGTAAGTGGTCTGCCTAGAGCAGTTTAAAGCCGCTATCTGAAACCTCCCTCCACCCAAGAAGAAGTTACTGTACTTCTATTTATCAAGGGTTGGGGAAAGAATTTGGAATTACCGTATATACTCGAATATAAGTTGAATTTCTAGCCCCCAAAATGAGGTCCAAAAAGGTGACTCGACTTTTACATAGGTCAACAACCACGAGAGCCCAAAACCATGCTGGATTCAGTGCAGTTCGGCTTCAGGAGAGGGGAAAGAAAAACCTGTTCGGGGGGCCATTACCACAGGTGGCCACAAGAGAGTGCAAATTGCGATTTCCTATTTAAATGCATTGGAAACCAAACCTGTGCATAAAAAGAAAGGGTTTTGCTTACCTTTTTTTGCCTTTGTCCCTGCTCCATGTAATCAAAATGAAGAGGGAAGCCATGCTTCCTGGATGCAGGGAGAGCAAGAGGCATCGCTTCCTGCCTCAGTGCAATTGGCCTGCCTGCCCATTTCCCCTGCAGCGCCCCCACTGGTTGGTGGTGCAAATACAGTTTTTAAAAAAGAAGTAAACACTCAAAAACATGCCCACACAAATGTTTAAATTAATTAATTTTTCTCTATTTTCATTTATTTATTTATTATTGAAACTCACTAGCAGCAGCTGCATTTTCCACCCCCAACTTGTACTCGGGTCAATCTATTTTCCTAGTTTTCGAGGTCCAAATTAGGTACCTCGACTTATATTCGGATCAACTTATATTCGAGTATATACAGTATTGCTTCAGGATGCATTCACAGTTCTAGACCAATTGCAATTCGCTTTGCTACAGCAAGCTCTGCCAAAAGGTCTCTCCAGAAGTTGAAGAAGACTGCATATTTGTTCAGAATGGAAGAAACGCTTCCCTCATTTGTAGCAGAGACCCCAACCAAGATGATAGCTCCAGACCTATGATTTGACTTCTCCGACCCAATTACCTATCCATGCAGGAAAAATAAGCATTTACAGTTTTCTTTCCTTTCTCTGCAGACATCAGAGCATGGAGATAAAGTAGACAGGCTGCTTTTCTCTGTGCTCTGATGTCCAATTTCATCTCTACCACCGATGTTGTGAACCATATTTTTGGCATTTATTTCACAGCAGAGAAAATAATGCTCAAAAGCAATGGAGGATATAAGTTCTGTCTATGCTTCTGACAGAAACTGCAATGTTCTCAAGTTGCTTCGTTTCCACAGGGTGTTTGTGCAGCATGCTTATCACTTTATACAGCTACATTTCAGCATCCCTGCACTGTCTGTCTATCAGTTTGAGATGGGTTCTGTCCCAAGGCAGAGTTGAGTGACAGATCTCAGTTTTTATACTACTACAGCTTTACTCTCCAAAATCCCACATGGGTGAAGAGAATATACTTTTGCCGTATACTGATGCCTGTAAAGTTTTGGTAGCTCATCCTTTTTGGAGGTTGAAATCTGTTGGGTTAATGCAGTTGTTGCATAGCATTATGAACTTCTGCAATGTGTTCTGATAATTGACATCCTGGCTTTGTTTCCTTTTATCTGCAGGGATTGGATGATTATGGGACAAGACCCTCAAGCAGGTAAGGAGTTGCATTTTGAAACCCACTGTTGATTATTTTTTTCAAAGAAAGAAGTTGCAATATCCTTGGATGGGAGATGGGCTATACAATTTTTGAAGCGCACTGGGAATTATTTCCTGGGATTCAGAATGAACTACTGTACTTGCCATCTGATGTGAAGCATGAGACATGTCTTGATAGAGTGAAGTTATGTCAGGGCATTCACAAGGATGATACATGCTAAAGCAGGGGTTCTCAACATTTTCCCACCACAGGCCGGACCACACACCCTCAGACAGCTGAGCGGGCAAGACATGTGGTCTCCCCCACCCGGCTGTAAATGCTGCTATAAAACATGTCAGTGGCTGTCATAAACGCATCTTGTACGACAGCCACAAATGCATTTACAGTGCTTTTGTTGTTGCTTTTGCCGCTCCCGGTGACGGAGGTTGGAGCGAGGGCGGTGCATTTTTTGCTGTTTTCACCACTTCTGGCAGCGGGGGCCCCCATGAAATGGCACCGTGGGCTGGGTCCACCCCACAAGCCATAGGTTGCGAACCCCTGTGCTAAAGTAATAAAGATGACTTCATCGAAAGTGTAGACTGGGGTGTACAGAGTGATTCTCCAGTATAGCTTTCCAGATATTTTAGACTGCAATCTCCCATCAACCAGAAAGAACATGGTTGTCAGACAGGAACTGGGGGACTTGTGCTCCATAATATTCAGAGGACACCAGGTTGCCAGTTCTGACTTAGACATTCCACGCTGAAGTTGGTACTTAGGAAGGAGATCTTGTCTACCATAGTAGATTTCCCCTGCTGTGTATAGTGAGAGGCAAATGTTGGGTATGCTACAAGTGGAACCATGCCTCTCAGGCAGGGCAGTGGCACACTGAAGCAGACATGGATGACCAGAGATTGTCTTGGATGGATAGAATTGTACCTAGGAACATGCCTAAGGATCTTCTGCCATGCACTGAGCTTCTGTGTTGTGCTTGTGGATCCATGGCAAGAGGATCCTACCTAGGGCTTGATGCAGATGTAACTTCCCCCAGTCCAGAAAAACTGGGATTGCTGAGGCAGGAATGAGGGGTGACCTTAGGTGGTTCCCATCCTCCCCTCTTTTCCTTCTCTTGTAGTATCTGGTGGCAAGGGAGATTTCCTCGATCATTAGACCACAGTTCTCCCATGATATGTAAACTGGGAAAACCTTGATCTAAGCACTCCATCCAAACCTAGTTTGTGGGGATCATCTTTGCCTGTGAGAGGAGGGAGATAATGGAAGAGCAAGTGTAGCTTGTGGCTAGATCTGAACGATCAAGGTAAACACTTCCCCAAGAATCTTCTGGTAGAGAAGGCTACATCATAACAACAGCCCAAGAATAAGCAATATATTTATCAGAACCCACCAAAATATTGAGAGACTGCAGTGGCTCAAGTGATTAAGACGCTGAACTCACTGACTGGAAGCTCAGAGTTCGATTCCCGAGTACTGCACAATGGAGTGAGCACCCATCTCTGTCCCAGCTCTTGCCAACCTAGCAGTTTGAAAGCAAGAAATTGCAAGTAGATAAATAGGGACCTCTTCAGTGGGGAGATAAATAGCGTTCCGTGTTGAGGCATGCCTGCCACATGTCCACAGAAATATCTGTAGACGCAGACAGAGCTGGCTCCTTGGCTATAAACAGAGATGAGCCCTGAACCCTAGAGTCTGATACGACTGACTTTCAAGGAAGGGCGGCCTTACCAAAATATAACAGAACAGTGACTTAAAGGCAAGTAAGCTGCTCTGCTCTATTGTGACCACTTTGTGTGGAATGGCTATGGCTGCTACTGCTACTGCCACTGCTCCCCTTGGGAGCTGTCCCTGTTTCCGCAAGGAGGCTCCCTTTAATTCTTCTCCCACTTGCTCTTCCTGCACCCTGCCTTTCCCCTTGTCCATCTTCCAAACCAAAGAGTTGGAAGACTCTTGTCTACTTTAGAAATGTTACCATTGTCCACCAGTGCTTTTCCCTCTTTTATGTGCAGTCTGGCAGTACTCTTTGCTTTCTCTCTCTCTCTTTCTCTCTCTCTCTCTCTCACAGTGGCAGCGGCACTTTGGTATCTACAGTGTGAGAGAAGGCACCTTGACTAGGAATGGCAGCAGCTGCTGAGAAGAGTGTTCTGCTTCTCTGCCCTTCCTCCTGTGTTTTTGCTCCTCCTCCTCTTCCTCTCTCTGCACAGTTTCCTTCCCTTCTTAAAAAAAGGATCGCCCTCCATTTTTTAACTCTGAAGTTAAGACTGAACAGAACCATGGTGCTGCTACTGCCCCACTTCCCAACATTGGTTAAGCATCCTTGTTCAAGCAAAACAGATCAAAGCAAGGATGACTTGTTCTCACAGCAGCCACCACCACCCCGTTGATGGAGTTTGCGTTTGAACTAAATCAGATAGAGATCTTGCATCATTTTCTCTCTCTCTCTCTCTCTCTCTGTACTTTGTAAATTATTTTTTAAAATAGTGTACTGCCCCTTTTCTGAGGCTTTAATGTGAGTTGCACATTAATAGCAAAATAAATGGAGAACTTTTATTTTCCTTTAAAAAGAAAAAGCCAGAAACAAATATGCATGGCCTATGGTGTATGTACTGTTATTTCAACTACCCTTCTTTGAACGTTACCACAATGCCAGTTTTCTGTGTCAAAAAGGGTGTGTAGAGCTGCCAGGGAATCGGGTAACCCTCGGTTACATTTCAGGGAATGCTTTAAGGAAAGTGGATAATGTTGGGGAGGTGGCGGTAGACGGATGGCTGGTCCTCTCTATGAGTATTGGACTCTTAATGGGGTCCATCCAGGTAAACTGAGCACATACTCCACTATTCATTTCTAAAAAGTTTTGTGTTATTTATGCACGTTATAAGAAGGTAATGTTACCTCATAGTTAGTGCTCTGGGCTATAGGAAAACAGGATTGGGAAAGGTGAATATTTTGTCGAATTATGCAGTTCAATCCAAAGACATTATTATCTTTCTAACATTGGCAGGGTTGGGATAGGGGTCTTTTTACTTTTTTGGAAGAGGGTGGGAAGGACAGCAGAAGGACCTGTCTTTGTGGGTTGTGGGGAAGGGTACGGACATGAATATTTTGTTTGGCGGAATTCCAAGTATTTATTTTCCTAAAATGCTATCTGTCTTCTTCATGTGTCTTAATTAACTTCAGAGGCGAACACAGCACGATTGGAATAAATGGTTACTGGCACTCCTCCGTTCATCACACCCATTTTGGAAAGTCATTCACCTGACTTAACACTTTCATAGTTCCAGCTAGAACAAAATTTAAAATATTTGACCTGAATAGGAAGCTGCTGGCAATATTATCTCAATCATAGGTGTATATAAAAGTTCTATCTCTTTAAATATAGCAAAGCTTTGATTTGTTTTATATAATATACTTGAGACATATGTAATATCCTTTACATTGTTGTCTTAACTTTGCTCAAAATATCTTTACATCCGGCGTCTTCTGTAGTTAAACGGATAAATGTAGAAAACAAAGTAAAACAAAACATTTTGCAAAACTTTTGTGAAGACTGTGAAAGTGCTGGGAAGTTGTATTTTTTCTTCTTTTTTTAAAAAAAAGAAAAGTTAAACAGCAACAGAACATAAAACAGCTGAAGACAAATGTGCCCTGTACTGAGACATTTGAATAAAAGTTTGATTTCCTCCATTGAGTTGGGCTTGGGTGATTTTCTTCAGGTTTTTTTTTAAAACTGGTTCTCTCTTGACAAATTATACAGTTACCAAATGTTTGTTGCCAGATGTACTCTGTTTGGACTGTTTCTTAATGCTGGAAGATATTTGTTACCCAAACGTCTTCTTTCTCCTACTCTACCTCTGTAAATGTTATGGAGAGAGTTGCCTTTGTTCTTAATTCAACAATTGTAGAGGGATAAGCTATTGTTATTCCCCTTTTACAGATAAAGCAGGGGTTCCCAACCTTTTCAAGCCAGGGGCTGGGTCATGCTCTCTCAGTCAGATTCGAGGGCCAGCCAGCCATTTTGCCCTGCCTGCACGATAGAGGTGTCCATTTGGTCCCAACAGCTTCAAAAGGGTGGCCATTTTGTTTCTCGAGTGCCCTTGGAGGGGTGGGGGCACATGAAATGGTGCCATGAGCCAGATCCAGCCCACGGGCCTTAGTTTGGGAACCCCTGAAATAAAGAGTTAAGGCATAACAGAGCAGCTTGCTGAGAGCATCAAAAGTATTTTATGGCTGAATGGCTGGCTTTTGTTTTGGTTTGTTTTTCGATCAAAGTCAAAAATTAGGAAGAATCTTTCCAAACAGCCCATTGGGTCAGCTGGAAAAATACAACCTGGATGTTCTTTATTGTTTAAACCTAGACTAATAGGGCTTTTACCAGTGTATGAGGTATGGCATTCTCCTTTGAAATGTCACTCTTGTTCAATCAGCTGGCCTGTCATCATGAGGGTTTATGATTTCACCACATGGCATGTCCTCCAGTATCCAGCAGACTGCCTAGTATGAACTATACCTGATCTTTGTAAGGGAAAATTGTTTTCCTCCACTGCTGTGTTATTGATGTGATGAGCTCAGTGATTTTGGTTTATAGATTGCCTGTGCAATTTTCAGCGTGTGATGGTGTTTATGGTTTGTGACTTTAGACGCCCATCCTCTTTTCTCAAGTGGCTTTGAGATTTAAAAGTTAATAAGAGCCAAGTGAAATTTTGACACAAGTTGACCCAGTTTTGTATAAGAGGTGCTCTGAAAATGACTTTTAGGTTTGAATAACCAGAGTGTCAAATTGTGCCATTCTCTTCTTAGCCATGTGTCAAATCCAGAAACTTGGAAGAGCTCCTGGTTAATCCGGAAACAATCCTGAGCCTTAGTGTCCCTTTCTCTTGTGTAAACAATTTGGTCTTACAGGTAGCAGTGAGTTGAAAATGCCAACAGAAACAAACACAGCATGCTTGGATTCTTTGCCTCCTGTATTAGGACCAGTTGTGACCCAATCAAGACACATCTGAATGTCATCTGTCAAGCGAGCACTGCGGTCCCCTAAGTTGCTTTATGGAATATGCCTGCATGCCAAGTACTGGTCTAGAAACAGCCTCTCTATTTTTTCCATTACAGCACGGATGTTGAAGTGGCCAGGTTTTGAGATGGGTCCCTGACTGTATAGTTGTAAGTTTGCCATTCTTTTTTTCCCCTCCCATGTGCCACCTTCCCTTCCCTCTGCCTCATGCCTCACTACTAAGAGTGCTCTGGACTGACTCTCTTTAAATGCTGGTGAATCCTGGACCAGACTATGGAGATGGAGGGATGCCATTGATTATGGGGAAAGCACAATTAATGAACCGCTATGGACATCCCTGTATTGGTGAATTCCCACGCTCCACAGCTGATCAGTCCGTTCAGAGCTCAACTCGCCTGCTTGCAGCTTAGTCCCCTGGTTGGAACCTGGTTGCTCTTCCCTGGCTGATGGAAACAGGATTCCTTTCCCACTGCTGATCTTTGGAATAGATCTCCATGCTTCCACCTCTGTGATCCAGACCTACAATTACGCAATTCCTGGTATAATTCCTTTCTCAGTTGCCCACTTAGTTCCTTCCCTGCTACCTTTTCCTTTTTTTACTACGTTACTCTTGGGCTTGAGTTTCCATTGGGATCTTCTGAACTAAAGAAGCTTGAACCTCTCGTATTTCAGACTGGTGGTTTGAAGCTTTCACACTGCCATAGTAACCTTCTACAGGTCACTGACTTTTTTCTTCTTTAATGGAACAGAAGAACATTGGGCCGTTGCTTTATGTGACAAGGTTCTGCCGTGGAGTACATGTTTTTTTAATTCAAACTTGTGTGTGTTTGTACATGAATGGGCTAGGCAGAAAGCTCTTAGTAGAGTCCTGGTTCAAATATGTTGGGTAGTGCGTACAAAATGGTATACAGTCATTGCTGCCTCAACACCAGTCAGCTGGCACATCCTTGGAAACATTGGGGGTTCCTGTACATATAAAACTAGTCTGAATGATTCTGATAAAGCAACAACAACAAACATTCTCACAGCTGTTTATTCTTTCAGTAACCTTTGTTTATTCTTTGTATTGTTGTGCCAACATATACACAAACATTTTGTAGCAAGTATATGGATGTCAAAAAAAATTTCTCTTGAGTTATATTTACTTAACCTCTTCTCCCTCAATAACTGACTTACATTTGTGGGTTTTCTGGTTTAAAGCAAATCTGATATATAAGAATTAAAAAGAAAGTGTTTGTGTGCATATGTGTGGATATTTTTAAAGTATACTCTCTAGACTTCACCCCAGTCTGATTCTTGGCTGTGTTTTTAGATATGTTGATTCTGATTATGTTGGCCAGGCATCTACTTCTGTGCAAACAAGAAACAGAATTACTTTAGTTAAAGCTGAAGGGTTGTAGTAATAAAATAGACAAGATCCTCTCTTCACCTCCCCAACATCTCTGCACTGATGCTCAAAAGCAGGAAGGAGATTTCCTTGAGTTTTTGCCAGGTTCTCAAGTTACTACACCACTCTCTCATTACAAAAACAGTTTAAAAATCACAGTGTGAACAATTTTCATTACTTCCTCTCTTCTTGTATTTCACTATTTAAGTTCCTTTCAGCTGCAAGAATCTATTTTAGCATCCCCTGGAGAAAAATGATCTTAGCCTCTGCTTTATTTAAGTAGGGAATATTAATTGTCTGTGCTTTAAAAATAGGATAATTGATCTTGCTACTGTGAACTGAGCAGACTTTTAAGCAATCATCACTGGCTGCAAAGAAGCTCTCATGTCCAAAAAGACATGGTATCTGTCCATATCTGCACAGCAATAATTACCTGTCAGTATCCATACATGCACAGCAAGTTGCACTCTCCCCCCCCCCCCATCCTTCTTGGAATAAGCTTTTGGGAGATTCATACCAGAGGTTTTTGTACTTAGCTGTAAATGCAGTTGGATTGCATCAGAATAAAGCATGTGTACCATTTGTCAGGATAGGTCCGTTTTTGAGAAGACCCAAGTATTTGTTCATCTATGTCAAAGGAACAGGCACTAGAAAACAACATGTGTGAAGTGTTTATGCATGTCCCCTTAATATCTAACAAGGCACATGTTTTATAATTTGATGTTGTACTGAAGTACAATAATAACTTGTATAAAGCATTTTTGAATTGGTAGCCGTGTTAGTCTGTGCAAGCATATCAGAGAGTAACCAAAACAAAACAAAAAACACTGTGGCACCTTAAAGACTAACTCCTGTATTTTAATGTTAGCTTTTGTAGACCAAGTCCACTTCTTCAGACAACTCTTTGATTTACATGTCCGTATCCAAAACCAATCCAATTTGCATACCTACTCTGGGCCTCTATATGAAATGTATAAATGTACAGAATGAAAATCCACTCTTATGTCTGGAGAAGTGGATTTGGTCCATAAAGCTAACATTAAAATACAGGAGTTAGTCTTTAAGGTGCAACAACATTTTTTTCTTTTTTTGTTTTGCTTTGTTTTGTTTACTCTCTTGTATAAAGCAGGCTTCTTGAGTTGTCCTAGTTTTCAAACTCAAGAAGACATTATGAAGGTACAGTATTTCTTTCCTGCTCTAGAAATCCTCCAAAAGAAAAGCCTCTTCTTTAAAACCATTGTGGTTTCTAAGGCTTTCTATTTAACAGATGCTTAACTGGAAATTGCAAAGCCACTTGAGCATTACTTGGAAACTGAATATTTTGGGATCTGAGTACAATCACAGCCAAACAAGTACAGTATTATATATGTATCAGAACATAATCTCAGTTAAATTGTGGGGGCATGGCAGTTCCATTGATCTGGATATAGATTTTATTGTCAAAGGTGAAATAGTTGTGTGTGAGCATAAAGTTGTACAGGGTGGTGACTATGTGGGTTTCTTCCTTATTTCATTTGGTATCCCTGAAGGCTTGTAGTCCATCTTTGTGTGGGGCATTGGGGTAGAGAGCTTCCATGTTCATTGTGGCTAAGATGGTGTTATCTGGGAGACCATGTGTCTATTGACATTTCCTTCAAACAGACATCATTTTCCTCACCAAATGCAAACAAGGAGACTACATCCCCTTTGATGTCTGTCTGTACCTGTGCAAGTCCCTTCATGAGGTTGATGGATCTCCCCTCAAATCAGCTAAGTATAGTGCCCAAGACCTTCTAAAAACCATTCCTAGAAATATACTTGACTAAATCCTGACTAGCACACCACAAGAGCCTCAACCAGTTACCTTTCACCTGCTACCTAAAATACACAAACCTGGAAACCATGGGAGACCCATTGCTTCAAACATCAACACTGTCACTGTTGGGGTATCTGGATATGTGGACTCCATTCTCAATGCATATGCCACCTTCTTGTAAAAGTGAAGACTGCCCATGTTAATGTTGGCCAGGATGGTGGAGAGCCAGGTGCTGAGTTTTTAGGTGAAAACTGACTTTTGCTAGGGAGAAAAGAGGAAAAATTGTTGTTACAATATGGTTGACCATGTGGCTAATGTAGAAGTATTGCACTGAATGAATAAAGAACAATAACTCTTTAAGACCACCAAGCAAAGAAAGCTCCAATACCTTGCCCATATCACGAGGAACAACATAAAGTATAGAATATTCCAACTCGCTCTGCAAGGAAAGATCCCTGGGAAGAGAGACCCTGGACATAGACAGACTTCATGGCTGAAGAACCTGAGAGACTGGTGTGGCATGTCCTCGGAAGAACTGTTCCAAGAAGTTAAGAACAGGAAGACTATCGCCATGATGATAGCCAATATCTGGAACAGACATGGCACCTGAAAAAGTAACTTTTGCCTTCTGTTTGAGTGAAGACGTAAAGAGCTGTTCTCCGGACTCTTGGCTACCTTGTGCCCTGATCTGATGTCCTCTGAACCTGGAAGATGGCATGCAAATTGGCACTCTTGTGTCTGTGTGCAGGGAGGAGAGAGTATTGTGCACCTGTCATGTTTTGCATTGGCAGTGTGTCTTACAGCAGCATACTTTTATCTTTAAGAGGGAAGGCTTTGTGATCTGATAGCTGTCCTGCTTGGTTTAAGCCCAGTGACTCCACACAGAATCCAATCACCATCTTCTGTTGCTGAACCATACGCCATAAATTGTTGTCTGTCAAGGTGTAGCTGATGCAACACCCTC
Source organism: Bradypodion pumilum (assembly GCA_035047305.1). Classification (NCBI taxonomy): domain Eukaryota; kingdom Metazoa; phylum Chordata; class Lepidosauria; order Squamata; family Chamaeleonidae; genus Bradypodion; species Bradypodion pumilum. The sequence goes on along the minus strand of JAWDJD010000002.1, from coordinate 280,297,894 downwards.
TCATGTCTCTCTGTGCCAAGGAAATGCAGAGGAGCGGCGAGCAGTCCCTCCTGCCCACCCTGTTACCTGAATTGGGCTCCATGACAGAGTAAGCTGCACCAACAAGTGTAGGCAGCCCATAATAAATGTTGCTCAACAAGTATTTACAGGGCAGTGGCTTGCATTGAGTAGGTGCAAGATCTTTTGGAGGAAACAGTGTGGTGTGATGGGTTTGCATCTGCAGTGTGAAAAGAAGAAAATACAGGGTTTCTTAGGAAAGAGATAAAAGAGCAACACAATCTGAACATATTCCAGTTGCTCAGGAGGTCTGGAAAGTCACTATGCAGCTCTCAGGCCAGATGTCATCCTGCTCATTTTCATGTCACCACCTGTGTCTTTAAAAGGGAACATAGTTTTATTAGGGTTCTTCAGCCAAACCTCTATTGATAATCTGAGTTCAATCTCAGTTTGGTGTCAAGGTTGACTCAGCCTTCCAAGGGCAGTAAAATTGAGTACCCAGTCTGTTTGGAGCAAAATTGTTATGGAACAGTATATAAGTGTAAGTGCTATTGTTATTACTGTTGACTTTTAATTTCCAGGAAGGATTTTCTGCTAGAGGTGCCAAAAATAATTTTGCTACCCTTTCACCTTGTTGGTTAGTAGATGATGACAATATGACATGTGCCTTGGATCACCCTTCCACACCCTCACTCAGCAAGTTCTCCTTCGTATAGTTTGTGAATCCACACTCATGGGTTATGCGCCTGCGCAGAACGGCCGATCGGAGGCTTGAAAAGCTATTGGTCAAAAGTTTTGGCGGTAAGACCGCCCACCGTACCGCCCACCCTGAGGCGCCCGCGCGCCATTTTACCTCAGTTCTCTTCTTTCCGCCGTAGCAGCAGGACGATCGTTGAGAGCTTCCTCAATTTTTTCGCCCTTCTGAGGGAAAGTCTTTTGGCAAATTTCTACAATTTTTCTCGGTGATCTTGTCCTCCGGGCAGGATCGCCACCCCGGCTCTGTCTCTTCTCTCGAGTGGATTCAGTAGCCAATTTTTTCGCATCGATCACCGTCTCCCCCCTCAAGGGGGTGGCGGCTGGTCCGCCCTTCGGGGTACTTGCCTCCAGAAACTTCCACTGGAAGAATTTTTTCCGCGGTTGATGGCTGCAGCGTTTAAACAGTGCACGGCTTGCCTTAAGAAGTTCCCGGCTTCCGACGGACACAGCCTGTGCCTTTTTTGCTTGGGAGAGTCGCATCAGAGCCAGTCTTGCCCGCATTGCAAAAAGTTTACGCGCCTCGCGGTGCAGAACCGAAGCAATCGCCTCAAGGCTCATCTGATGGAGCTCGCTCTGGCTCCCGCCGCGTCCGCTTCCACATCCGCCGCTGCCGCCCAGCCGCCGCCGGCCTCTTCCTCCGTGCTTCCGATGAGGAAGAAGAAAAAGAAGGACAGGAACGGTGAGAAGAAGCGCAAGCGTGGGTCGGAGAAGAGACGGTCGCTTCCTCCCACCCCGCGCACACCCGCCTCTCCCGGGCCCTCGCCGCCGTTCTCGACTGCCCGATGTCCTTCTCCGGGATCCTCCATCTGGGGAGGACGGTCGTCTTCCGGGTCACCTGATAAAGGACGCAGGGCTGGGGCTCCAGCTCGCCCACTTCAGGTGCTCCCCTCTCCTCCTCGGGGAAGAAACTCCTCGCCGAGGCAGGCCTCCGTCTCCCCAAGGCCCAGGACGCCGACAGACGACGCGGTCGTCAACGTTCCGACGACCGTTTCGCCGACGCCGACACCGGCCACCGTTTCGACGCCCACCGTTTCGTGGGCCACCATCCCGCCGGCTACCGGGGCTCCACCATCAGCGGACTCGGACGGATCTCAGATGGCCCTCGTCCGAGAAATGTTCCAGGTCATGGCGTCGTTTGCGACCAAGTTCCAGGCCTCCATGCCTGCGGCCTCTGCGGCTCTGGTCCCGACCACCGCAAGCCCCGGGCATCCCGGCCCTGCCGTGGCCCCACCGACCTCCCGTGGGTCGAGTGCCCGCTCCGCCGGCCCACCCAACCCGTCATGGTGTGGTCCGGACGTTGATGCGGTGGACTCCCATCCCGCGGGCCCGCCCAGGCCGTACTGGCGCGGTCCCGACGTGGATGAAAGGCTGCCTCCCTCGTCCTCCGATGAGTCCAGCTCGTCGTCGTCGGAGGACGAGGGAGACGTCGACGCCGAGCGCACGCCGGAGCAGGCTATCGCCTCAGTGGACCCACCGCGTGGTGAGGACCAACGCTCACTGACCGCCATGCTCACAAGGCTGGGCACCGCACTCAACCTGAAGGTCGATCAACCGCCGTTGGAGGGTGAGGATCAGATGACCGCGAAGCTCGACAGACGTGCTGTGCGGCCGGTCCACATAACCATGCTCCCCTCCATGATGACTTCGGCGAGGGCGACATGGAGGAAACCCTTGGCGGCGCACTCCGTTTCGTCCAGGCTCGACAACATGTACCGGGTCCTGGACGAGAACGTCGAGTTCTTGCAGGCTCACCCCCTGCCGAATTCCCTGGTGGTCAAGGCCTTCCAGCACAGGACGGCCACCAGCGGGTTCCCGGTTCCGTCGACGCCGGAGGGAAAGAAACTGGACGCGGTGGGGCGTAAGTTCTACGCCACCGGCTCCCTATTCTTCCGTGCCGCCAACTACTCGGCCGCCATGGGCCTGTACCAATCTCACCTCTGGGAGCAGGTGAAGGTTGAGATAGCGAAACTGCCCTCCGACGCCCAAAAGCGCATTGACGCGCTGGCCACTGAGGGGGACTTCGTCGCCGAGCAGCTGATGCGCACTGCCCGGCATATCAACGACTATGCGGCGAAGGACATGGCCTCCGCAATCTACCTCCGTCGCCATGCTTGGCTCAGGGACACTTCCCTCGATGACGCTATGAAGAAGCTCATCGAGGAGTTTCCCTTCGACGGGCAGGGCCTCTTCGGTCAGGACACCGACAAGGTCCTGAATGAGATGTGCCAGACCAATTCCACGGCAAAGTTCCTGGGGCTCACCACGCCGGCTCCGCCCGCCAGGCCGAGGTTCCAGCCCTTCACACGGCGGTTCCAGGGCAACCCACAGCAGCAGGGACCGACGGAGCAGCCTAGATCCAGCTCCTACAAACAGCGGCGGCAGCACAAGCCCCGCTACCGGCCCTACGGACAGGACAAACGTTCTCTCGCTCCACATCCCGTACCTCCCCCTCCGGAACTTCCTCCAGGTATGGTCGGGCATCACGGACGACCAGTGGGTCTTAAAGATCTTGTCCTCTGGCTACGCCATCGAGTTCGTGTGGGTGCCTCGGGTAGGAAGACATCGTCTCACCACCTCGTCCCCCCATTTGGAGGAAGAAATATCAACCCTTCTCTCCAAGGGAGCCATCGAGCTGGTAACACCGTCCGACTGGGACAACGGCTTCTACTCGAGGTACTTCGTGGTCCAGAAGAAGGACGGAGGCCTTCGCCCTATCCTGGACCTGCGCCGCCTGAACAAATGCATCCACACCAGGAAGTTCCGGATGGTGACCCTACAGACCGTCCTCCCCCTCATCAACAAAGGGGACTGGTTCACAGTCATAGACCTCAAGGATGCCTACTTCCACGTCTCCATCCTCGAGGAACACAGACGGTTTCTCCGCTTCCGCATCGACAACGCCGTGTACCAGTACCGATGCCTACCGTTCGGTCTGGCCACGGCACCGCGGGTCTTCACCAAATGCATGGCTCCGGTGGCCGCGTTCCTCCGCCAACGGAGCATCAGGGTCTTCCCGTACATCGACGACTGGTTGATCGTCTCCCCCACCAAATCGTCGGCCGTTCGGGACACACAATACACGGTCCACCTCATGGAGAGTCTCGGCCTCAGGATCAACTTCACCAAATCGAAGTTGATCCCCTCCCAACGCGTCGAGTACATCGGAGCGGTACTCGACTCGCTTGCTACGAGAGCCTACGCCCCCCAGAAACGCTTACAGGATATTGCGCAGGGGGTGAGCGAACTGCGCACCAAACCGTGCATCCGGGCGAAGAAGGCTCAGAGACTTCTAGGCCTGATGGCCTCAACGACGGCAGTGATTCCCCATGCCAAGTTGAAATTCAGGTCCCTGCAATCGTGGCTCCTTCACGAGTTCGACGCACTTCGGGAGAGCCAGTCCAAACGGTTGACCCCATCTCCAGAACTGAGGGACCAACTGCTGTGGTGGTCTACACCACTCAACGTGGCCACGGGGAAGAGTTTCTACCCCCCGCAACCTTCGTTGCAGATACTGACCGATGCGAGCAACCTCGGCTGGGGCGCTGCTTGCGGGACTCTCACGGTCAACGACACCTGGACACCGCACGAAACGGTGCACCACATAAATTACTTGGAGCTGCTGGCCATTTGGAAGGCCCTGCGTTCCTTCGAGACTCTGCTCACCGGCAAGGCGGTTCAAGTGGCCTCGGACAATACCACGGCGGTGGCGTACCTCAACAAGCAGGGAGGAACACGGTCCACCACCCTCCTGTACCTGGCAGTGCAGTTGTGGGAATGGTGCCTGGAGAGGCACATTTTCCCAATTGGAGTGCACATTCAGGGCACACTGAATGTCCTGGCAGACCACCTGAGCCGTCTCACTTCGACGACCCACGAATGGGAGCTGGACGACGGAGTGTTCCAGTCGCTTTGCGAGGCCTGGGGGACGCCGAGCATCGACCTCTTTGCATCGGAGTCCAACAGGAAACTCAGCAGGTACTGCTCCAGGGCAGGCATCGGACTGAACTCCGAAGGCGATGCCTTCATGAAACGGTGGGATCAGGACTATCTCTATGCCTTTCCTCCGTTTCCTCTGGTCCAGAAAGTACTCACCAGGATGTACCAACACAGAACCAATGCAATTCTGGTGGCGCCAGCATGGCCGCGCCAACCCTGGTTTCCGCTACTGTTGCGCATGTCGTCGCAGTATCGCACACTGCCGGAGTCACCGACGCTCCTCCAAATGGAGCACGGCCAGCTGCACCATTCGGACCTGCCCAGCCTCCACCTCACCGCGTGGAGGATAACCCCAGACTGTCCAGGATCCTTGAACTAGCGCGGCGCCCTTCCACAAGGAAGTCCTACGCTTCCAAATACAGGCGTTTTTGTGCTTTCCTGGCCTCCCGACAAACGCCCCCCCCCCGCAGGTGGGACTGCAGGACATTTTAACCTACCTCCTCCAGCTGGCGGAGTCTGGCCTTAGCATCACCTCCATCCGAGTGCATCTCGCAGCAGTAGTAGCGCACTCTCCTGCTTGCTCGCCCGCTTCTGGGGCCTTCCGCGACCAAACGGTAAAGCGCTTCCTCAAGGGGCTAAGGAACGCTTTTCCGCCGGCCCGGACACCGACGGCTCAATGGTCACTGTCCACCGTTCTCAACGCGCTCACCAGGACCCCCTTCGAGCCCATGGCTACCGCCGATGTTCGTCTCCTCACATGGAAGACGGCATTCCTGGTGGCTATCACGTCTGCACGTCGAGCTGGTGAACCGGTTGCCCTGCGAGCAGACGCACCTTTTCTCCAGTTCTTCAACGACCGTGTCGTCCTCCAAGCGGACATCACCTTCCTACCCAAGGTGGTCTCCAAGTTTCACATGGCACAAACTATCTCCTTGCCAACCTTCTTCCAGAACCCCACTAACGCCCAAGAAAGGACTTGGCACACACTGGATGTGAAACGAGCTTTATTGTTTTACACCAGCAGGACTAGAGAGTTCAGGAAGTCACAACGCCTCTTTGTGGCTTATGGGGGAAAGTCCAAGGGTGAACCCATCTCTGCTCAAAGGTTCTCCAAATGGATCACCTCTACCATCTACCTGGCCTACGAGTCAGCCTCACTGCCACCTCCACCGCATGTCAGGGCGCATTCCACCAGGGCGGTTGCCACATCCACTGCCTTTCTGGAGGGCACACCGCTTGAGGACATATGTAAGGCTGCCACCTGGTCCAGACCTTCCACATTTGTCCAGCACTACAGGGTGGACACCAGAGCCACTGCGGACGCCAGGCTTGGCCGTGTCGTCCTCACCAGAGGGCTCCGGACTCAACGCCCCTGACGGGTCCACCTAGAGGATCTTCAGCTCATCGTGGGATCATCTCATCCGACTGCCCACCGACCAAGTAAGTGTGAGCTTGCTAATCTCCCATGAGTGTGGATTCACAAACTATACGAAGGAGAAAGTTCGGTTTCACTTACCAGTGATAACTTTCGTTCTTCGAGTATATAGTTTGTGAATACACACTACCCACCCTGCCTCCCCTCTTGAGCTGCACGGATGAGATCAGTTGGTTTATCCTGTGCTTGGCTTAAGTATGGAACTGAGGTAAAATGGCGCGCGGGCGCCTCAGGGTGGGCGGTACGGTGGGCGGTCTTACCGCCAAAACTTTTGACCAATAGCTTTTCAAGCCTCCGATCGGCCGTTCTGCGCAGGCGCATAACCCATGAGTGTGTATTCACAAACTATATACTCGAAGAATGAAAGTTATCACTGGTAAGTGAAACCGAACTATCTTCTGTTATATGATGGGTTATTCCTCATGACAAGTTTTGTTTTTATTCACCCCAAAATGAATGACATAGACTTAGTCAACTTCATATGGATAGCAGTTCCAGAGGCTGAGCATTGAGATGGTAAATGCTGTGTTATGGGCAGCCATGCATCTGGCCTCCAGTATCTTAGGCAACGGCAGAAGGGTGTTTCCTAACTAGCACAGCATCAGTAGAGGTAGATTGGGATGGTATCAAATCAAGAACCAGCAACACCATGCCTGCCACATGACCATGGAAACATCTGCAGACGCAGACAGCGCTGACTCTTTGGTTGTAAACAAAGATGAACACTGACTCCTAGAGTCGGATACAGCTGGCTTTCGAGCAAAGGAGACCATTACCTTTACCTAATCAAGTACTAAAATCTTAAACCTAGCTCAGAAACCAAGACAGATCACGCCTTTCCCTCAGTTCCTGTCAATAAATTGATCGCATTCTATGCCATCTGCAACCGATGCCTCCTATTCAGGGTGCCAGTCAACCAGCTATTGCTTCCTCCATGATGTTGCATTCTACATGCCTCCCTGACTACGTCCCAGAACCACTAAGCATACTTAGTACTTCACATGTTTTTTTTTGGGGGGGGGGGGAGTCCCTCCCCTTACATTTGTTTTCACCAGTCAGTTTACACTTCTGAAAACCACAACCACTGTGCTGGACTCACTGATATCTTCATCTTGTGTGTTGAAGATGCTGTCTTGGCTATGTAAACTATGGCGGTCATGCCTAATCATCACAAGTGTTTGTGGAAGAGATGTATTGGTACCCCTAATATTTCAAAATACTTTAATTCTCTGTGAATGAATGTGTACACAAATATTTTACGTATTTTAACTGGGACGTTTAATACCAACTAGAGTGGAAGGTAGGCAAAGCTCAATTTCTTAGTTGTCTTTTGTCTGCCTTATTCTAGACTGTTTGCAGCTTCTGTTTTTCCTGCTCCTGAACCTGGATGTGGAACTAGCAATGATTGCCATGGGAATTCCATCATCCCCTCCCATTTAAACCTCTGTCTGTGAGCCAGAACTTTGCAGTATCACTGATAGTCTAATCTAGACTCTATGCCATTGCATTGTTAACTTCCCACCTTCCAAGACTTTGCAGGCTGATAAGGTGATGATCTCTCCTCTTATGGCAAATAGTAGTTCTTGTGGAAGAAAGTGGGGATAAATGTCGCCACAAGAGAATGGGAATTGGGGAACGCCACCAAACACAACCATGCAAAACCTCAGATGGCATGGGGGAAAAGAGATTATAATATTTTTTTAAAAATAGAATGAAAGAAACTTTGTAAAACAATGAGATGCCCACAAGACATTCCGACAGCCACCTTCTTAAGGAATCCAACACAAATGTCCTGTGGGTGGAACATCTCTTAGAAAAAAAAGCCTTCTTTATGTTTGCTGCTTTGCCTCTATGAGGGAAGAAACCATTTTTCGTGGCATTCCCATGGCAACCATAGTATGTGCTCCAACAGTTCAGGACATCTTCCCTGCCAGAATTTAAAAAGAGAAGCCTTCACTTTACCCTGATGTGTGTGTTGCTTTTTTGCATGAGACAAGGCAATGTCTTACCCATCATGTATGTCTTCATTCCTAATAGGCAGTTCCAAGTCTTTAAAATTATGCGTGGAAATCATTGTGAAGGCAACTGGAGAAATAATTTGTCATTCCAAGTTAAAGCTATTTCCAAGCAAAACCATTGTTTAATGTGATTGTTTTGTGCAAATTTAAGTTGTCTTGATTGCAATGGACACTGTTTCTAGTAAATGTGCAGTTTGTTGCTCTGAGGGGGGGGGAGTGTTTCGCTTCTGTATCTCGTGTTCTTCCATTGTCCTGGTCAGTGTAGGGCCCCCACCCACCCATTTCCTAAAGTTTTTCCCATTAAATCTGGGTCTTGTTTTCTCTTCCCACAGGAACCCTTTTGCCAACGTCCAGCTCAAACCCACAGTGACAAATGACCGTTCAGCTCCTCTTATCAGCTGATCTCTGGGATGTTGGGCAACGGCAGTACCTTGCACCTTTTGTTTCTGTTTCACCTGTGTTGCATTTCTATGGTGTCCTTTGGCCATTTGCATGTCTTTCCTAAAGTTATTATATTATTTTGTAGTTACTTTGAATTGCTGCCTCATGCTTGAAAAGCAGATGTTGGCATGCTTATTTTATTTTATTTTTTTGATTTTGGTCTTCAAGTAACATGTCTCTTGAAGATGACACAATGTCTGTCTTTTGAATAGAGTGCTAGATAGAACTAGCAGCCAAGCTCTGCTGACCCCTGTACTCTTCATAGATGACCTTCAGAAAGTTTTTAGGGGGGATGGTGATGAGTCAGAAAGGCTACTATACAGATGACAGGCCTTCTTTTGGGCTGCATAATGGTTTCCTCTGAATATCTTGTTCACATACTTGGAACCTACATCTTCCAATAAAGTGAATCTGTGGCCTCAGTTAATTGTCTGGAGGAGTGGAAGTGCTGTCCAGGGCCACAAGTTGGTGATTCTTCGTAGCTCTGGCTTCCTGGTGCAACCTCTGATGCCTAAACTGCACAGAGTTGCACCTGAAGCAGTGTATTATATATGGCTTTCCTCACTAATTCAGGCGTTTGACTTCATCTTTTGCTGGGCTTTAATGGATTAAAGCTTGCCAAAGCTGGAGTCCAAAAGTTGTTTTCTTGTGTTTTACATTCCCCCCCCCCCCAACTAACAATTAAGTCTGTTTGGCAATCATTCAGCCTGTCACCAAGGAGGGAGTGGAATAGATACCAAGTGGTGATACATGATGAGCTCCACGCCACTTGGTATGTGCCCCCTCACTGTGTACACATTCTTTTTTGCCACTTAAGGTGATTTTGTTATGTTTTCGATAGGGGGAAAAGCATGTTCCTAATCTCAAAAAGCAAAAGTCATTGCTTGAGAAATTGCCCTGGTTTCCTAGAACATCTTAGCAAATAGACTAAGCAGCTGAGGAACCTCACCAATTACAAAACTAACTGGGTTCCCCCCCACCCTGTCCTATCCCAACCCTCACCTCATACTGATCTCTTGTTCCAGTGGCATTCTTGCCTAAAAATGACAGACTTGCTTGCTGCAGAGCTTTTGTGCTTCACAATGCAAGAGGAAGTTAGCTTTAGTGACCCAGGTCCTTCATGTCATTGCTGACTGTAAGACCTTGGGTCCGTGATCAAAACAATTCACTGCCTAGTTGGGGACCAAGCTCCCTTAATCTGCTATGTTTACACTGTTTACACTGTGCAAATAGTTGCACTGAACTCTCCATGTATATGTAAAAGGCAAGAACAGAATAAGCAGTGAAGAGTGCCTAGATCAGTGTTTCCCAATCTTTAGTTTTTGAACTTCAATTCCCAGAAGCTTAAGTCAATTCCTCAAGGCACTGATCAGCCAATGTGCTGACTTAGGCTTCTGGGAATTGAAGTCGGCCTGTGGGCAACCACTGGCCTAGATACTGCTAGGAATACATCTGATGATTTAGTTGTCACTCAAAGTACATATTAACCAAAATCCTGTTGCTTAACATAGTAAGTCACTCTAAGATAGCCCCTTTGAATCAATGAGAATTAGGTAAGTCAATGCCTTTGTAAGTTACGTTGATTCAATGTCTCTATTATGGTTCTCCCCCTGCGCAAAGGATTTTGACCATTCTGTCAACATATGAGGATAATCTTCTATTCTTTTATTATGTGGTAACATTTTGGCAAAAGTACATGTTGACTAAGGCTGCAACCCTGGACATGGTACTAAAATAAAGAACTGCAGGTCTTGCTAAGGGGATAAACTTGCAGGGAGCTTGTGCTGTAGTTGCAGCTAACATGTTAAATTGTGCCCTGCTTCAATGGCTTTCCTTGCAGAGATTTAATGAAGTGTATTGGTCAATTTCTTTTTGGAGAAATGGACAGTAAGCCATGCTATCCAAAAAAAGGCTTGAAGAGCCAGATGAGGTCCTGCCAGATATGGTTTTGAGAGGGCCAGAGTGGTATTGTTAGTGTATTACTTGTGCATTCCCATATCTAGTATTAGTGGCAGTATCACTACCATCACACCATTGCTATATAATTATTTGCAGAATACGAGTAAGCCATTGAAAAAGAGTATGCAGTGCACTAAGCACTTTGAGGTGCTAGATAAGTGTTATTGCTATTGCAATATCCAGAGTTCCGAGTATAGTGGTACCTCAGATAAAGTCTGATTCGAATAAAGTACAATTTGGATAAAGTCGCGGTTTTCATGCACACGTGATGCATCGCATAAAGTCCAAAACTGCTAAAAATGGACGTTATCCAAGGTATTTGATATAGGAACCTCGGATAAAGTCCATTTTTTGGATGTTATCCGATGCATCGCCCATTTGATTTGGATAAAGTCCAAAATTGGATAAAGTCCAAACTTGTGGAATGGAGTTTGGACTTTATCCAAGGTTCTACTGTAACTTCAGACAAGAATTCTGAAATAAGTTTTGAATCCTTTAACATGAGAACTCATTTGTGTTGCCTCAGCTATCATGTACGGCATTTGGTACAAGAAGAACATGATGAGGTAGGGAGAGGGTTTCAAAAAGGCCCCACTAAAAGTCTAATCTCATTGTAGTATTGACATCTAGTATTAGGAAATGAGAGTAGCAAATGGCTAAGAACAGGGAGTTGTCAAAATTTTGCACAAAAAGATGTGTGAATATTGAAAATTCTGTTTCGGCATTAACTTCCCTACTCATTTAGCTTGGAGCATACATAGTTGGGGAAAATAGGATACCTCTTTTTGTGCTGTATAACATTGCCAGGCTCTGCACTGTCTTGGCTGAAAGATAGGGCAATTTAAAATATGCAGGCGAATCCTTGCATGTGTGTGTGTGTGGGAGTCCTCAGAAAAGCCTTTGCCTCCTTACTGAAGGTGGGATGTTCAACCTCAAGAACTCTGTCCAAGGGGTTTTCACACACACTGCACATACATTGCTGGGCTAGCCTGACAGCTTCCTTGTGGCTTTCGAGGGTCTGCTCTAGTTATGTGTATCTTATGGATGCGTTCTTCAGTTTCTTCCTTGTATAGGCATTCCAAATACATTGAGTCTGTGATGGAGAAGATGGTGAATACTATACACATTTGAAGGACTTATGGAACTTATACTAGATTCCAATTTCAGTTGTAAAATAATGCAGAGGTAGATCTTAACTGAAACAGACCTGTAAAGAAAGGTTGAATGTCTTAGAAAAGGCAGTTTCTTACCGCATATATTCAAGTATAAGTCAATCCGTATATAAGTCAAGGTACCTAATTTGAACCTCTAAAACTAGGGAAATAGATTGATCCAAGTATAAGTCAGGGGTGGAAAATGCAGCAGCTACTAGTGAGTTTCAATAATCAAAAACATGAAAATACAGTAAAATTAATTAATTAAAACATTTGTGTGGGCGTGTTTTTGAGTGTTTATGGTAGCTACTGATTTTTTAAAAACTATTTGCACCACAAACCAGTGGGGGTGCTGCAGGGGAAATGGGCGGGCAGGCCAATTGCACTGAGGCAGGCTCTAGCCTAGCCTCTTGCTTTCCCTGCAAGCAGGAAGCATGGCTTCCCCCTCCATCTTGGCCACATGGAAAAGGGACAAAGACAGTGAAACCCTTTCTTTTTATGTATAGGTTTGGTATCCCACTGAAATGTATTGGAAACAAATTAATTTCTTGTATTCTGAAGCTTTTCTGTGCTTCCAATGCATTTAAATGGGAAATTCCGATTTGTGCCCTCTTGTGGCCATGTTTTTCTTTCCCTCTCCTGAAGCCAAAAGCCACATTTAAGCTCCCGAACCGCACTGAATCCAGTGTTGTTTTCGGACCCTCTTGGTTGTTGACCCGTGTATAAGTCGAGTCACCTTTTTGGACCTCATTTTGGGGGCTAAAAAACTCAACTTATACTCAAGTATATATGGCTACAGTCTCCCATCTGGATTGATGACTGAACCAAGGCTTATACAATCTTTAATTTCAATTTCTTAGGGGTTTTTTTTTACATTAAAGTTGGATAGTTCTTCTGTAGTCATGAGTTTTGTCTTCTTGATATTCAACTGCAGCTCTGGTCCGACACTTTCTTCTTTCCCTTTGAGTAAAAGTCATTACAAGCCATTGCTGCTTTCTGCTAGAAAGCTGATGTCATCTCCCTATCTTAGATTACTGATGTTTTCCCCCATTAATTTTCACTCCTCCTTCATCTGAACCTAGGCTGGCTTTCAGTTTGATCTCTTCTGAACAGATAAGAGGATAAAATTGTACCATTGTCTGACACCTTTGCCTTCATGAGTACCTTGGTCAACAAAGTAGGTAGTCCTATAGGCATTAATGTAAGGTCAAACCATCACCATAACCCCTCATCTATGAAGAATCCCAGATTAATTTGTGCAGTCCAAACTTTCACTTTTATCATGCTGGTGTCAACAGATGGATGTATGAAGACAGCAAGTAGAGATTACCTTATTTTAAAAATGTTTTATTATTGTTATTATTGGACCAATGGTATCTGACATGCATGCTGGGAGCTGTATGGAAATCAGCACTGATAAAAAATACAGCAATTATGACCCGTATCAATAAAATATACACTGTAAATAGCCCCTTTCTCTTTCTTTAAAAAACAACAACCATAAAGCCAAACACAACTCTAGTGTTGGCCTCATACAGCCTCGGGGAGGGAGGGGGGGGGGCTAGAAGCCTTTTGGTGCTATAGACCATACCTCTGAAGGAGCTTTCTGTTCATATGTGATAACCAAAAGGAACGCAAACAGAGACCAAGATATGCAACAACTACTTCGCAACAGCCAATCCTTTCCCTAGGAACTGGCTGTACTTTTGCCTCTGAAGTGACAGGCTGAAGGCTAACTGGCACACTCCCAAGTGATCTAACATGGAAGAATGGGAACGCAGCACAAACCCCCACCTCCTCCAACTGTCAGAGTACAGCATTTGACCACCATTCCTGCACATACACTCATCATGCCGCGACAGCTGCCTACAGCAGAGAGGAGTAAACAGCTCTCTAGTGTACTGTACATGAGAGCCACCGCCTGTTGTTTGCTCAGTGAGGTGGCAAAAATCAACACTTGCTACTTCAACAACGCAAAGCCTACCTTTCCTCCAATGAGACATCCTGGCACTTTGCCTTGAATATACACTAATTGGTATGCTGGGAGTACTGTCAATGCTACCCAGGGCTGTTGCAACTTGGATTCTCACATCCAAGTGACTCCCGATGGTAGATTGTGTATGAACACAGGCTTGCTGGAACAAATGCCACTCACTTGGCCAGAAGGCATCTTGCGTATTTGCAGATAAAGAGATTTGTTTGGGCAAAGGCATTCTTCCATGGATGCTAGATTACAATTAATCTGCCCCTGAAAGTAAATACATTGCACAGCTTTATCACCAGTCCAGTTTGATTTCCACTCACCTTTTTCTGAGCTTCTACTCTGCAGTTATAATGAAGGTGATTCCTTCAAAGCAGGCATCATCTGCTTGTTCTGTAGGCACTTTAGTGTAACAGTTTGGGTAAGTGTCTTGCACTACAGAAATCTATTCTGAGGCATGTCTCCTGCACAGGAAAGCTCCAGGAGGGTCCATTTGCTATGCTTGGGTAAAGGTTTAAAGCTAAAGGTTTCCCTTGCTCGAAAGCCAGTCGTATACGACTCTAGGGTTCAGTGCTCATCTCTCTTTCAAAGCCGAAGAGCCAGCACTGTCTGCTGCAGACATTTCCATGGTCATGTGGCAGGCATGGCTAGACACCGGAGCACACAGACTGCTGTTTACCTTCCCACCGACTTGGTCCCTATTTATCTACTTGTAATTTCGTGCTTTCGAACTGCTAGGTTGGCAGGAGCTGGAACAAAGACGGGAGCTCATTTGGTCCTGCAGTACTCGGGAATCGAACTGCTGACCTTCCGCTTCCCAGTCAGTGTTAGCCACATGAGCCACTTTACCATATTTTAATTTGATCCCAAGTAAATGCACCATATTTTAATTTGATCCCAGGTAAAAGACAGTCTCCATAGTATGCATACATCATACAAATAAAATAATTTTGCTGCTGCTGCTGCTAATTATGAAAAGTAGCAAAGTCACAGAAGGCCAGACTGTCACAAGGGACACTGTATTTTCCTTCCTACACGGGCCCTTGTGCATGGTATCATTGCCTCAACAGCAACAGTAAACACTGAGTACCTCACCATTCTGCATGGGTACTGTTTATCATTAAGTGAGCGGGTACTTTTACCTGGTAGGAAGAAAAAAATGCATCAATTATGAACACTGGGAGTCCCAACTCTATGCATAGTTGGGAATTTATGCCCTAAAATCCTTGTTTGCCACCAGGTGGAGCATCTACACCTGGCTTTCTTAATGCTATTTTATGGCTGTGAAAAACTGATTAAGGCCAGAAGAGTACAACTGAAAAGTACATTAATATTGCAGCGAGGTGACTCGGGATCCTCGGCAATCAGGAAGCTAATTTTCATAATCACAGAGGGAAAAGAAACTTCCTGTGACACTGACATTAATTAAGGATTTCCCACTTTTAATCAAGATCTATCCATAACATCTTTTTCTGACCTTGGAAACAATAGGCTGAGGAAAACAAAGTCAAGAAAGTAAAACAGAAACCTCCAAGAAAGCACCAGTCACCTTCATGAATAGAATCTCTCCCACTTTGAAGCCACAGAAATATCCAGGGTTGTGACTGCTCTGAGTTTGGGTGAATCTTGTTGCATTTTCCTTAGAGTACACACTGAATAGCTTAGGATTTATGACAATTATTGAAAGGGTTCTCTTATTCTGCTTCTATTAGGCATCATGGGAAGCAAAAGCATACTAAAACCTTACCTTTTAAACTAGAAGTCTTATTAGAATAGAGCTCTCATTGCCTTTGAAAAGGTTTGTCCTTCTCATTTACAAGGATAGGCCTGAAAGAACAAGGGCTAGAAAATAGCCTTTTCTTTTCCAACACAAAGGCTCTATAGATAGTACCACCGTGTTCGGCTCTTGGCTCTTTGCCTCACAAGGGAATGGCACCATGCAAAGGTCTGGGTAGTTCTCAACTGTTGGGGAGGGCAGATTTAATAGGTGCGAGTGCCCGGTTGACACACTCATCACATTCCCATAATGCTAGAGAGAATTCTGTTTTTGGCCATTCTACTTGTACTCTATGCCATACCCGTCAAGCGCGGCTCCGGAAAATACGGGAAATTACTGCACATGCGTGCATGCTCAGTAACCCATTTGCGCATGCACAGAACCCCTTTGCAATGGGTGCGCATGCGCAGTAACCCCTTTCCCCGCTGTTCAAAATACGGGACGGGACGGCGGTGGGAAAGGGGAGGAATGAGCGCTAAAATACGGGAAATCCCGGGCAATACGGGATACTTGACAGGTATGCTCTATGCACATTGCATGGATAAATAGAGCCATGCGGTCACAAGGAGTGACAGGGGTGAGGGGAAGAATAATTACTTGTAGAAGTTTAACAATAAACAAGGCTTACCTGCAACTGAATCATTTTTTCAAATGTAACTAACTTTTTAATTGCTCTTACATGTATAACATAAATTACTGCTATAGAATCAATGCTATATACGGGTTCAAATGTTGGATTACGATGCAGAAGTCCTGGGTTCAACTCCCCACTGGGCCATGAAACTCATCGGGACAGTTCATTCTCTCAGCCTAATCTGCTTCAGGGAATTGTTGTGAAAGATACAAGACAGGAAGAAGGTCAATATATACCACCTCAAGTTTACTGGAAGAAAGGCAGGATATAAATAAATAAAATATAGGGATGTGGCCTGATTAAATTAGGAGTGGAGAGCTTCATCTACTTTCAATGCCGGCTCATAATTCACTTAAGCAGCAAGGATGGAGAAGACAGGACCAGAAATTCTAACGTAACCCCTAAAGTGACTATTTTCTCCCTACTGTTGAAAAACAGGGAACATTTCCTTTTTTAAAAAAATGCAGCTACGGCAGTAACATCTAAGGGGGTTTGGAATTTCTTTTTAAAAAGTGATTTTTCCAAGTGTTGGGACAAAACGCCTCTGTACTCAGATACCATGCTGAGATCAATGGAATTGATTTCCATGTAAGGAAAGCAGCATTGGGACCTGAAAATAAGGTCCAGTGACTTCAGTAAAACTTAAAGGAGCGCTTAAAAAGCCCACATCCTACCTGTGCAATCCCATTGTGTGCCTACTCAATTACCCTTCCTTCACTGGAGTAAGAAGCATACAGAGCTGTCACATGCTTTGCCCACTTTGGCTGGGTATTGCATGGAGTGGGTGGTGTCCACACAGCTTGGACTTACCCACATTATTAGGTACCACAAGCCACATCAGTAGGGGAATATCAACAGAGAAAGGATTTTTCAAAATCAGTTTTTTCTTCTTTAATGGGCCAAAATTTGTTCCCCACTCTCATCTAGTTGTGCTGATCAATGGTTAGAGCATTTCTTTTCCATGGGTAGGATTCCAGGCTCAATCCACAGGGAGTCCAAGTTAGAAAAGATTCCTGGTAGACCAGAGATTTTCAACCTGCGGGATGTGGCCCGTGGCACCATTTCATGACCCCCCTGCCGCCTCCCCCGCAGCAGGAAGTGCCATGTGGTGGATGAAGGGCAATATGGCCACCAGGCCCCCGAAGCTGTCTGAGGGAGCATGACCCAGCCCCTGGCTTTAAAAGGTTGAGAACTCCTGTGCTAAAGGGCTGGATGGAAAGGAAAACAAAGCATGGAAACGTGGCGGTGGTGGTGAGACAGTGAACTGAGCCACTGGAAGACAGTTTCCCACAGTCTTCAATATTCTAATGTTTCAGTGCCATTTAAAAAAATCACTGATCAGGTGATATTGGCAGGAAAAGGTGTTAATCAAAGTGTGGCGAAATGAAGGGCTGAAACCTCACTAGGCTTCGCTCTCTTTAAAAAAAAAAGAA
Source organism: Bradypodion pumilum (assembly GCA_035047305.1). NCBI lineage: Eukaryota > Metazoa > Chordata > Lepidosauria > Squamata > Chamaeleonidae > Bradypodion > Bradypodion pumilum. Next base: position 280,280,373 of record JAWDJD010000002.1, on the reverse strand, counting down.
GCCCTCTCCTTTTTAAAAAAGAGGGAGAGTACTAAGGTTCACCTACTACAGAGAGGCCCTGCTGTTCATCTTCCGCAACCAAGTCTGATTTTAATGGGCTCTCACATGAAACAAAACAGGGAACTACAGCTGGATGTATACCAAGGAGACAAACCATGACAGCTCCAGAATAAACCCTCCTTCTGACAGTAGGAATAACTACTGCTGCCCGGAAGGGAGACATGAAATGTGATTTTCACAGATTCTCACCTGTCTCTACAACACCAAGCACCGCCCTACAAAGCTGATTTATGAGGGATAAGATGCAAGGGCTATAAAACCATCTCCTCCCTTCTGTCAGATTTTCACTCCACCCGCCCCCTGCCACAGCAGATGCCTCTCTCCTGTCTGTGGGAGACTCCCGTTGGGACTCTTTTATCGTGGCTGTGTAAAGCACCATTAATTCCCTTGCAAATCCCCCATGTGCTGACAGATCAACAGCACAGAGGGTGGCACACCTGTCTTCTTGGCAAGGCAAAGAGGGGGGGGGGGCTGGCACAGTTAGCCTGGAATGGAAGTGGAGAATGTGTTTTAGCAATCACTCAAGGGAAACACTGGGAGGAAAGAAAACTGTCTCCGGTTTGGCTGCTTACAATTGTTCCCACGCTGGAAAAAATCCCTAAACCAGAAACAAATTTAGATGAAAAGCTCATCAATGATGATGATCCTGTCCTTCCTTCACTGTTACACAAAACCACTAGCCTCCAACTCTGTTCTGGGTGGTAACCCATGTTGGCAAGTCTAGCAGAGTTCCCACATGAGACCAGGTCAAAGCAACCCCTGGGAGGGGAAAAATATTAATTGAAACTACACAGCAGCCGATTGAAGATTTGCTCTTGCCATTCAGTCTGTTGCTGGCGGTGTAGCGGTTAAACTGCTGTACTGCAGCCAAATCGTTGTGAGATCCGTCCTGATGGGGCTCAATGTTGTCTCAGACTTCCAAAATGCTAATTAGCTTGCGAAATGTCAAGAGACATAGTGCATTAAGCACTATGAGGCGATATATAAGTGTAAATTGCTCTTGCTCTGTAGACTCCTTCAGAGAAACTGGGTGTGTTCTCTGGAATTGGCAAAAAGAAAAATGCAGCTTCACGGTGAGTTCACAAGCCCCAAATGTCTCTGAGAGAGCCCATCTTCTTCTGAGAGGCATCACAAGTGGCAGCAGAGAAGACCTGTAGGGAGAAGAGGCAGGTGGGGGGCAGCATCATGTGTCCTCCTCTCACAGGCAGAAGGGCATTTTTCAAGGCCACTATCCAATACATTACTGTTCTGGGCCGAAGATGGCGAACCTTGGGACTCCAGATGTTCTTGAAGTTCAGTTCCCAGAAGCCCAAACCCCCTGTGAATCCACACAAATGGGTTTAGTGTGATTCATCCGGCCCACGCTGCCTTCATCGCTCCCAGAAGTGGAAGTAAAACGCGCCCGTACGGAGGAAGGGTTAACCCAGAAGTCTTAACTGTATGGGCGCATTCTACTTCCGCTTCCGGGAGCAACGAGGGCAGCGCGGGCCACATGAATCGCAGTAAACCCATTCGTGTGGATTCACAGGGGGCTGGGGCTTCTGGGAATTGAAGTCCAAGAATATCTGGAGTGCCAAGGTTCGCCATCACGGTTCTAGGCCATCCAGTGCTGGCTATTTCTGTTCATAAGCTATAGCAGCAGCAGCAGCAGCAGCAAGATTACGATCATGTGTAATGTACTACGCTTGGGAGGAGTCTATGGAAATGTTGTAAAGAGAGGAGAACATGCTAGCTGTGCTCTGTGGCTGTTTCCATTGCCCTTTACATAGGGTGGTTAGTCATGTTTTTCTAGCCATGAAAGCTTCCTCCCAACTTTCTGGAGTTATGACTTTTCAGGTTTAAAAAGCACAGGGAAAATTTTAAAAATGTGTCTCCTCTGCTGAAAGACCCTTTTCCTGCGTAGATAGCAACAGAAACAGTGCTGGGGGTGGGCAGGGGGTGTAACATGCTGAACTGACTCATGTTGTCTGCTCCACCTGTCTAGAAGGAAGGGCTAAATGCTTGTATAGTCCTAACACGGGATAGTGGTGAACAGTGGTTAACTTTTCACATCCAATGATTTTTTTCAGCAAAGTGACAGGAGATCTCATAAAGGCTCAGCAAAGAACATCACACACACACACACACACACACAAACACACAACAGTATTCTAACTTCAGGGGAAAAATAGAACTGCTCCAAATGCACTTAGTCCCAGATATCTTGGTGTCCTTCAGCCTTGGGGAAAATTCAAGTCCTGGTCCCAAAGACATAAGAAACCACTGGGCTGGTTCTAAGCATATTTTTACTCACATGGTCCTTCCACTGCTTTGCAGGCTTACTGGGCAAATCTTCAAAAACTGACTCCATTTAGCATTGGAGATGGCAGGGAGAGGAAACAAACAGCAGCAAAATAATAATAATAATATAATGCCACCATTGCTGTTGAAAAACAAGAGCACCATCCAGTTAAGATGATAGGCAAGTCGCGTGTGCTATGTGCGTGTATGTATAAATTAAAGTGCATTATCATTATGTGCCTTGTGGTTGAAAATAAAAACAAAGGAAGAAGAAACAAGACGAACGATATCGACACTTCTTGCCAAATGTACTTCCTATACATAACACTGTCAGGTATCAAGAAAGGGTAAGAACAAATAGCCACGGAAGGGAAAGCACAATTAAACACTAGCTCTGTTTTACTGCTGTTCCAGCAAGGGTTGTCAGGGTTTCCCTCTAACTTCATCATGGGATAGCCCTAGGACCTGTCAGCTGTTCCCGCTAGTATCGTTTTCTCTGTCTCTATCTCTGCTCCTTGATTTCCAAAATCAACGTGTGGTCTATAACCCCAAATGGCCACAGCCGCCCGGAGTGCAACCCTCGTCTGGCTTTCTCTCCCCCCCCCACCCATCCCCAACACATTTTCAAATTGCACAAGTTATCCTCAGCCTTAAAACCACGCAATTTAAGAATCGAAAAACAAATAGGATCGTCCGTATTCTTTCCCCTCCCCTCTCCCACCCCACCTTGATAAAAGTTTAACTCTTTACATCTCTTTGGCAACAATAACTTAAATCCGCCACTCTGTTAGGGCAGGTGATATAGCAATGGATACATATTTTTTTAATATAAAAATAGTCCTGATGGCAGTTTGACCTGCACTTGCTACACATTTTTTTATTTTATTCCTGCAGGAGTTTGCAAAGAGATGCTGGAGTTTCTCCCCTGCCGCCACCCACCCGCCTTGCACCTCAAAAGGTTTGGCGCGGTTCTACACGGCCTCCTGCAAACGGAGAATTATCTTGACTCTCCAGAAAGGCTCCATCTTGACCATATTGTGGCAGGAGAATGATGAAGGTAGCAGGTAGGGGTAGGGTAGAGTTCAGCCCCTCTCAGCCAAAAAGCAACCTTACCTGGGATATTTCTCTTGGACGTGCCCTTCCTTTTACACCCCTGCTACCTCCGAAAAGGCAGACTTGAAGAAGCCATGGCCTGAGGCCTTTTAAAACCCAGCTTTTTCTCCTGTGCTGCTCAGGCTGACCCCTCTCCCTAAGGGCAGGCGGAGGCATTGACTGCAGATGAGTAACAAGGAGAAGAGAGGCAGGGACTGGATCAAGGTTGCAAAATGGAACAGAACAAATTTCATACAGTAAATGCCCCCAAAGTGTTTTGGTGGAACAGGAGGAAGGGGGGCAGAGGCAGTACTAACCAGGTTTATATTGGGGATGGGGGGGGGGGGGAGAGAACCGTCCAAGCTTTGCAAAGGGGAAATGCCTCCTGAGTCCATCTTGGCCCCTCCCTTAAAATGCTACCTTGCGTTGAGTAGCTCACGCTGGGTACCTTCCGCTCTCTTCCCCTCGTTTGGTAGCTTCAGCAGGCCTCCAGATTTTGGCATGTTGAACGAAGGGCAAGAAGGGCTTTGTAGCCACTGGTCAGGAAAAGAAGCCCAGTCCCTTGAGGGGGGCCCCCACGTGAAGCATGTCAGAATGGCACAAGGTGTGAAAGGCTGTGTGCTCTCTCTTTCTCACACTAAGTCCCACAACTGGGTCTGGAAAGAACACAAGGCAAGCTGACAAGAACAGGCAGGAGGTGGTTGTGTCTCAAGGCGGCGCTCCCAACGTGGGAAGCCAGCGTGCGTCAAAACATCAAGAGGCATGAGCTGGAGACAAAAGGTATCAAAATGGCTTGGGTTGGAAGGGCAGCAATGTTAGCGAGGTCACAGGTCTACCCTTTAAATGCTAGAGGTTCTATTATCAATATTGGCCTATCTGTACAGGCGCGCCCGCACACACTTACATACACACACACATACCTACGCACACCACCCTCGCATCCCATACACACTCACCACAAGCCGCCCTCATTGCGGGGTGGTGGTGGTGGTTCCAACCTAGCAGCAGTCAAAAGATCGGTCTGATAAAATTTGGCTCTTAACAAAAATAAGAGCAAGGCCCCCGCAGGGTTCTTCTGCTCCCCACAGGTCATGGGCCTCAGAGTTCATATGCCTTCGCCCCAGTGCAGAGACTAGTGCTGTGAGGGATCAGTTGGGAAGTCCAAACGAAAGCACGTGGTCGGCAAGTTCACTCTTGGTCTCCATCTCCACTGCTGCCTAGAAAAAGGGAAGAGGCAGGTTTAGCAAATGGAGCCAGCCAGCCAGCCGCCGCCACCACCCCTTTCTCTCCCCACAACCTTCTTGATTGGCAAACCCACCATCCATTGCACATGAGGGAATGAAAATTCCCACAGCAAAACAGGACAGATTCCAGCCTACAGTTAAACCAATGGACATCTTATTCGCAGAGCCTGGAAAAACAAAGTCATGCTGGGAGGTGAGGGGGAGTTCCTGGGAAATGTTGTCCAAAACCCACTCACTTGCATGCTCGCAACTGAGAGTGCTAAACTGATTATGCTGGCCATGGGCCTTTCCAGGAGTTTGTAGCACAACAACAACAACAACAACACACCCCTACATTTCCAGATTCCGATAGTAAGGCCAGCCTCTCTGACCAAAAGGAAAATTATAATGTACCTTAAAGCAGCAATCTTATGATGTGGAATAATGGCGGTTAATGATAAACTAATGTGTGGATTGATATTTTTTTTAAAAACTGACTGTATGGATATTTGGGGAGAATTTATTGAGTATATGTTGGGAAAATCTAAGGGTGTTGTGTTAAACCTAGAAATGAGCATATGATATTTTGGAGATAGGTAAAGGTTTCCCTTGCTCAAAAGCCAGTCGTATCCGACTCTAGGGTTCAGTGCTCATCTCTGTTTCAAAGCCGAAGAGCCAGCGCTGCATCTGCAGACGTTTCCATGGTCATGTGGCAGGCATGACTAGACACTAGAGTGCACGGAACGCTGTTACCTTCCCACCAAAGTGGTCCCTATTTATCTACTTGCAATTTCTTGCTTTCTAACTGCTAGGTTGGCAGGAGCTGGGACAGTGATGGAAGCTCACTCTGTCATGCAGTACTCGGGAATCGAACTGCTGACCTCCTGCCTTCCAGTCAGCGTCTTAGCCACTTGAGTCACTGCAGATAGCGGGAAATATATTTGTTTAAGGAACTGTTTTAGAAAAAAGTATGGCTGTCCCCCGGGTGATGGGTTTACACTGTATTTGTATTAATATGTTATATGCATATGCTTTTTCTTTCATTTTTCTTTTTTTATGTATTATGTTTAAACATTAAAAAAATTAAAAAAATTTTTTTAAATTAGCAATTGTATATGCAGTGTTTCAAAAGAAAAAAAAGTGGAAAGGCACGCTCTTTCTCAAATGCAAAAATACAGGATGTGACAGAGCTTTTCAAGACTCACTAAGTCCTCTGAGCACTGATCATCCCTACCATCCAACCAGTGATGCACTGCAGCAGGTTCTGTCAGGTTCTGCAGAACCGGTAGTGGAAATTTCCCCAGGCCACGCCCACATGGTTGGCCATGCCCACCTCCATAGCCCATCATGCAGGATGTTTGGCCCCAACCACAGATTTGGCCAGCCCCATATGGGAACAAACGGTAGTGGCCAGACAGAGTCTTCAGTAAACTGCAGGTAAACTATGAGGGTTTTGGATGGGAAGGTGGAGGACCCTGAGGCATGGGGTACTTTTGGTCATCGCTCCTTCCTGACAAAGGTTGTGAACAAGGAAGAATTGGCAAGAATGATGGAAGCGAACAACTGGTTGAGGAGATGATGCTTTTGGGAAACATTTGACTACTTGGACCATGCTCTGCGCTTCCATGAAAGAGGATTATTTGGCAAGGAATGGGTAATACCTTACAGCTGTCAGAAAGAATATATTTGCTAGAGCTGCGCAAACATGCTCAGGAGGGCTTTAAATTTTATACCTTTGCAGTAGGACTGAAAGACACCAAGTATGGGGGACAGAAGTGTCTATAATATACTAGAAATGGGGGTGTTGGAAAGGAACCCATTATAGGATGGGAAAAGATGAAAAGGAAGCAGCTGGCGGGAAAGACCTGTTAATTTCAAATGTCTCTACATCAGTGCACCGAATGTGGGGGCTTAAGACACTTGCCTTGTTAGCTAGAAGGCTGGCAAGTCGGCAGTTTGAGACCCTGCTACTGCATGATGGATTAAACACCTATCTCTTGGGGTCATGAAAAGAACCTCATTTGGGCATTCCCTGAGTGGAGTTTCTTCCGCAAAAGTCCTTTCAACCCAGAATTATTTCTGACACAAAATTATTATTATTATTACCGAACGTGGGAAACAAACAAGATGAGCATGAATTCTTAACACAAAGACAAATATATACTAGGCAGTATAAAAAGCTGACAGGATGAGACTCATGACTGGAATGTGGGGAATGAAAGCCATAATTTATTAGAAAGGAACAGACTGAACAGAAAGAGTGGAGAAGCATGCTAGGCAAAGAATGTGGAAAAACAGCAACGACATCACTGTAGGAGGTGACTGCTACAGGTCTGCTAGCCAGACTGAAAGTTCAGATGATAGCCTCCTGGATCAGATTACTAAAAGTTCAAAGAGGAAAAATATGGTATTAATCAGAAGCTTCAATTACCTGAATATCTGTTGGGATTCTTTCTTTCTTTCTTTTTTGCAAAAATGTAAAATCCAACAAATTTGCAACTTTCCTTGACAACAAGTTCATCTTCCAATAGGTGAAAGAAGTAACAAGCCAATCAGCAATTTTGGATCTGATTCTTACCAACAAGGATAAACTGATCAGTATAGTGGACATTAGTGGGAAATTAAGTCTTCCCCTCAGAACATCAACCCGCATCACCTGTTCCTCCCAGACAACACAGCTCCAGGTGCTGATCCCGAGATTAATAAGAAAGGCTCTGACTCAAAGAAGAGCCTTCTTGATGGCTGCACTAACTTTGTGGAGCTCTCTACCTGTTGAGCTGTGCCAAGTTCCATCTTTGGCTATATTAAAAAAAAAACTAACATCATTTCTCTTTAAATAAGCTTTTAGAGAGACCTTTCCAATTACCAAACAATAGGTTTAATTAACTTGATATTTTACCATCTCCAATGTGTGCTGTTTTGGGGGCATCTTTATTGTTTTTGCCCATAATTTATTCTGTTTGGTTTATCATTTATGCTTAATTTTATATTGTTACTTGTAAAAAACTTTTAATTTGTTGTACACCGGATAGAGTCGGAGAAAATCCCAGATGGGCAAGATATGAATGAATGAATGAATGAATAAGCCCGTCTGCTATACTGAGGAAAGGGAAAACTGAAAGTAGTATAACATGCACTCCAGACATTAAGAAAGTTCATATCAATAAGCTTAACAAAATACTGGGTGATACCCCACAATCAGAAATATTACATGAGAAGGGAATGTGTGAAACATGAAAGTGTCTTAAAGGTGAGATACTGAAAGCATAATCACAAACAATTCCTACAAGAAACCATGCTGGTCGTAAAAGGAGCTTTCAGAGTGAGCTGAGATTTAAAAGTCATATACAGAAAATCGAAAGCCAACTAGTGTACTAAATTATTTGTTGTAGCTCAACACTTTCTAGGACATTTGTTGGGGTCTCCTACATTCCATCCAGCCCACCACCGGAAGTGTAGGTGGACGTGTTTACATCAGCCGTAAAACGTGCCCGCGCATGTGTAAACACACCCACGGCTGTTGTAAATGTGGAAGTGGGCACATTTACAACAGCTATGAATGCGCCCGCTTCCACTTCTGGAGGGTGTGGTCCAGCCTGCTCAGCTGACCAGGGGGCATGGTCAGGCTTGTGGCAAAAAAAGGTTGGGAACTCCTGATCTGTCTGTCTGTCTGTCTGTCTCTTTTTAAATTGGCTTTTCATTTGATACACTGAGTCAATTTCTCAAAAATACAGAAGAATTCATAACTATATCTTAAAGTCGGTGTGTGTCTATCCTAACTCCAAGTCCTCCAGCGCGCTGGCCGACAGAAGGAGGGAGAACCTTTCATCCTTTCCCTTTCAGTGTCACTTCCTGGGGACACTGTTTCTGTGTGGCATAATACACCAGGCCAGGAGGTCTGCTTACATCTGTTCCATGGGACTCAGAGGGCTTCTGGGGCCTTCTGGACTTACTTCTCCCTCTGCCTTTTGAATCCAACTTACTTACCTCCTGTGTCGGTGACGTGTGTGATAGAGAACCGTGATGCAGGGGCAGGAGACACGGTGAAGCGTGAAAACTGAATGGGCAGCCCTGGCTTCTGCACTGGCCCGAGGGCAGGTGGCAGTCCGGAGAGGGCAGGCTGAGACGTTGCTGATGTCAGGGATGCCATGACAGATGGTTTCACCGGCAGGAGTGAAAAGTCCTCATCATCCCATTCAAAGACCCCACCTGAAGTGGGAAAGAACGGCAATGGATGGGGCTGGCCGGTTCCACACTCTCTACCTGGTCTCTCATTTCCTGCTGTTTTGCTAATGCTCCCCACCTTCCTTTCCTTATGCAACAGAGCTACCTAGCGCTGAGAATGTGAAAACCTCTCAGTCTCATTTCTGCGGCATTTCCCAAGAATCCCACCTGTGTTTAACTTCCTGTCCATTACACATCTCAAGTCACAAGACCTTTATCTCTTTTCACATGGAAGGGCTGCGGCGGTCTATCGTAGTCCCAGTGTTAAATCCTGCATGTTGCGCTTCACATGAGCCATGGATGATGGCTCCGAGAACATAGTGTATGGGTCACTTCATGGCAAGCTGGGATCCAACTTAAAAAAAATCACGCCAGTGACATTTTTCCTGCTTCAGGGGAAAAAATTCATTCTCGGATACGAGTTGCAGTCGACGGGATTCTATGCATACATGTCTTATGGGCCACTAAGCCAGCCTTTTTTGCACAATTTTTAAAAACAAATGTGTATTTTTGTACACATTATCCCCACTACAGTTTAAATTCTCCCCAACATACAGTTTGAATTGTGGTCATTTAATTCCATGTTCTTCACAAAGGGGGTGGGGGATAAAAATAAGAGAATACACTTGTGATTTACTCCTAATCATAAGAAACAGAAGAATGTGCAAATACTTTCACTAGACGTTTCAATGAACATTTTTTAAAAGTCACTTAATATGAATTTCCTTTCTAGTCTTAGGAAGAAGCCAAAAAGGCATTGTGAAATACGAATACAGTACTGTACTGTACATTTATGCCATGGCATTCTCTATCCCCCCCCCCCCCCAGTGCCCAAATGAAGACAGCTTTAGGTGAGATGCATCTTGGAGCCACACATAAAGGTTGGAGGGCATCCCACGGTCATTAGCTGAAGATAAGGAAAACATGGTGTGCACTTTTTGTTGTTGCTATGTGCCATCAGGTTGTCTCCGACTTATGACGACCCTATGAAGGAGTGCTTTCCTAAATGGTCTGTCCTCAACAGCCCTACTCAGACTTTGTAAATTCAAGCCTGTGGCTTCCTTTATGTTGCCAATCCATCGTTTCTTTGATCTTCCTCTTTTGCTGCTGTCTTTCACCTTTCCCAGCATTATTGTCTTTTCAGAGAATCACTGGCTTCTTACTCTGTGCCCAAAGTACAACAGCCTCTGCTCGTCATTTTTGGACTTTAGGTAGTGAGGGGAAAAGATACATTCTGCTCCAAAGTGACATCAGGGAGTGTGGAGAAGGAACATATCATTGGGCTTTTTACGCTCTAGAGCAGTGATGGCAAACCTTGGCACTCCAGGTGTTCTTGGACCTCAATTCCCAGGAGCCCTGATCAGCAGGAGTGCTGACTTGGACTTCTGATAATTGGAGTCCGAGAACACCAGGGATGCCAAGGTTCGCGATCACTGCTATAGAGCTTCTCCTGAGCGCAGAGCCCCCCGTCACAATCACACGAGATCTGACTGCCAGCACAAGTGTTGCTATTACACAAGCAAAGGGCAAGTCCGGGAGTGGAGACAGGTGTGAGATGCTGCGGGTTGTCCTGGTTGGCCCCCCGGGATGCCTCGCTACCATCTTCTTCTTGTTGGCTAGGACTTGGGGCCAATCGCGGCAGGCGGCTGGACTTGCCATGGTCTGGGCCTCGGTGGAGGCAAGGAGGCAGGTCGGCTTGGAGTTCCAGTACTTGTGCACGCTTTTGTCCCACCCACCCCCCTTCTGGAAGGACTAAAAGGACTGTGCTTGGTATATTTTTATATTGGTTTTTGACGTTTCGAATTTTTTTTTAATATTGTGTACTCTTTGATGTGATTAACCGATGTTTAGGATTTGATTGTATTGTACCTTATTTGATGTATTGTTAGAAACTGTATTGTAGTGCACATGTAGTGCATATTGTAGTGTGTGTGTGTGTGTGTGATTTTTTTGCTGTATTTATTGTATGTTATGTTACTGTATTTTGTATTATTGTCCGCTATGTAAACCACCCTGAGTCGGGTTCGCCTGAGTGAGCGGTATATAAGCGTGAAAATTAAATTAAATTAAATTTCTTCACGGAGTTCACAGCCTGAGTAATAGAGATAGTTCTGCAAGTGGCACAGCCCTGCATTACTATTCTGGATTTTCTGCTCAGGGGGAAAGAAAGGGAAAGACTGGCATAAAGAGACAGCAGATATCCATAATGCAAGCGCGGCGCCAAAATGGCCGCCGCGCACTTTGCGGGCCCCCCCCCACAGGACAGAGAATCCGGGTAGTTAGGGGCGTGGCCAGCTCCCTTATAAAAGGGGTGGCCACGAGGCAGCCGCGCTGCCATTTTGCCTCAGCGACGGAGCGGAGAAGTTTTTCCCAGCGCCTCCGTCGCTCGTTGGTATTGCCGGGAAGCCTTTTGGGTCGATTTTGCCTAGCTAGCTTCCCTTTTTTGTTCGAGATGCCTTCCAAAAAGAAGGCTGCTGCGAATTCAGCTCGGGCTGTTAGGAGGCGCAACCCAGGTCGGAGGACCGTGGTGCCGCCTCCTCAGCAGCCACCTTTGCCATCCCCGGCCGGGGCTAGTGGCTTGGGGTCTATTGCTCCGTGGCCTGCGGGCACGGAGGGCGCTCCGGCCCGCGGCCCGCGAGCGGTGGACACCGCTCCTCCTTCCGCCCAACCTGTTGGGCCGACTACTTCTGGACCCCAGCCTCTCCCGGGGCCCTCTAGCCTCGGGGGGTGGCCTGGTGTCCCGCCTTGGCAGGTATCCTCACCAGCCCTACCGGGCTTCGGCCCTGGCCAATGGCCATATCTGGGCCATGGGGTGCAGGGACCTGTACCCATGCAAGGGTCAAGTGGGCCGGCCGGCTCTTTGCCCATGGTTACTGTAGACACCTTGCTGGCCCGTATTGCGGCCTTGGAGGAGTCTTTGGCTCGTGCCAGTCAGGCAGGTGCCCCTTTTGGGGTACCTTTGGAGGCGCTATCGGCAACAGGACAACGGCCGGCGGGGAGGGTCGAGCTGCTGCAGGCGGGTGGCGCGCCTCCGGCCACTGCCTCGCAGCTCCCCAGCCAGCAACCTGGCGCGGGTCAAGCCCCGGTGATGAGCTCTACATCGGTCGTGAGCTCCGACGCCCCCAGTGGGCCGGAACCCCCGTTGGGGGCGGCCCGCGGGGGTGCAGCGTGTGAGTATATGGTGCAAACGAGTACATCCACACACATTCCCAATATGGGGGGACCTTTCAGTGGCCTTGGCCTCGCGCGGGTGGTGCAGGGGCTATGCCGCTGGCGACCCACCCGGTGACAACTACTGCCACCATGCCCGCTGGGGTGGGCATTGGTTCTTACACTGCTGGGAATGTCCTTGGGGTGGCAGGGTTAACTCATGCCCCTTTGGGTAGGCCAGCTATCCCCTTTTCGGCTTTGCCGACGGCAGGGTATTCCCTGCCATTGGGTGATCACTTGGCGCAGGCGACCAGAGAAAAGATATGGCGAGGGGAGTACGTGGATATCTTCTCTCTCCTGAACAGAGAGCCCACTAAGGAAGAAAGGGAGGGTCAGGGTGAGAAGGACAAGGAGCAGGCACGCCGCCGTAAGCCGCCGCGTACCTGGGCTAACTGGCTCCCCGCTTATTTGATATACATGGCGGTGTATTTGAGGGCGCGGCCGGATCTAGCTATTCCCATGGTCCAATATTTGGACAACATATACAGGGCGATGGTAGATTTCCCGGGCCCCTCATGGCTAGCATATGATGAGGAATTCCGTATGAGGATTCCCCTGCACCCCGAGATGAGATGGGATGAGCCGTGCCAGAGACTGTGGCTCTTGTACATGACACCCACACGTCCTGCCCCGGGGGATAGATACCATTGTGGACATGCGGTCCAGCGAGCAGCTCCAGCGCAGGTTACCCGCCAAATGGCGGGGCAGGGGGTTCCAGCCCGCCTGCTGTGCTGGACTTTCTCGTCCAATGGTTCCTGCAGTCGGAAGAACTGCAGGTATAAGCACGAGTGTCCCACATGTTCCGGTCCCCATGCAGCCTCTGCTTGTCCCAAGCCTGGGGGGGTGCGAGGCAGAGGGAGGGGTGGACAGTGCGCTGGCAAGCCTGCCACGGATGGAACTAGTTCTCCGAAAGGCCCCCTCCCCAATTAATGTGGACATGCTGGAGCGCTGGCTCGCATCGTACCCAAGGGGGGAGGACAGGGAGTACCTTATCCAAGGTTTTAGGCAGGGATTTCGTATCCCTTTTATGGGTGATAGATCTCCTCAGGATGCTCCCAACCTTTTATCCCTCAGGGGAAGGGAGGAGGTAGCCGAGGCCAGCATTAAAAAGGAGTTAGACGCAGGCAGGGTCGCCGGACCTTTTCCCGTACCCCCTTTTCCCAACCTAAAGGTTTCACCATTGGGTTTGGTGCCTAAAAAGTCCCTAGGTGAGTTTCGCCTTATTCACCATTTGTCCTACCCAGCCGGCCGATCGGTCAACGATGCGATACCTGATGACCTTTGTTCGGTCAGGTACACATCGTTCGACCATGCGCTGCGCATGGTGCGCTCGTGTGGCCCGGGTGCCTTGCTGGCCAAGTGCGACATTAAGTCAGCTTTTCGCCTCTTGCCGGTGCACCCGGGCGACTTTGAACTGCTGGGTTTTAAATTTAAAGGGGAGTATTATTTTGATAAGGCCATGCCTTTTGGCTGCTCTATATCATGCTCGGCTTTCGAGCGTTTTAGTACCTTCCTAGAGTGGGCTTTCGTCCGCAGGTCAGGGTCCCGGTCTGTAGCCCATTACCTGGATGACTTTTTATTCGGGGGTGAACGGGGCTGGGACACGTGTGCACGTCTCCTCAATACATTTCAGACGCTAATGCAGGAACTGGGTGTCCCTTTAGCGCCCGAAAAAACCGAGGGCCCGTCGACCAAATTAGTATTCCTGGGGGTTGAGATTGATACCGTAGTACAGGCTTCTAGGTTACCGGGTGATAAGGTGTCTAGGATAGTGACCCTTATCTCGCAATTGCTGGCCAAGCGTAAGGCATCCCTGAGGGAGCTGCAGGTGCTACACGGGCACCTCAATTTTGCCTGCAGGGTGGTCGCACCGGGCAGGGCTTTTGCCCGGCGCTTATGTGACGCCATGGCAGGGTTATCCAGGCCCCACCACAGAGTCAGGCTTACCCGGGGTATCAGGGCAGACATGTTTGTCTGGTTGCAATTCCTGAGGGAGTTTAATGGGGTCTCATTTTGGAGGTCTGACCTCCTGGCATCCCCCAATTTTCAGATCCAGTCTGATGCCTCAGGATCCCTGGGTTACGGGATGTACTTCAATGGGAAGTGGGCCTATGGTGGGTGGCCACCGGCATGGGCAGGCACAGGTCGCCTGCGGGATCTCACATACCTGGAATTTTTTCCCATTCTGGGGGCTTTGATGCTATGGGGCGAACAGTGGGCTAATTCGGTGGTGCATTTCTGGTGCGACAATGCTGCCGTGGTGCACATTGTCAATGCACAGACTTCCAAATCGCCCAGGGTTATCGACCTAGTGCGCCATTTTGTGCTGCGCTGCCTGCGCCTCAACGTCATGTTCAAGGCCAGGCATGTCCCAGGGGTTAATAACGATATTGCTGACGCTTTGTCCCGCCTGCAGATCTCCCGGTTCCGCGCCTTGGCCCCGGATGCGGAGGAATTTCCCTCGCCACTCCCGGACGAGATGTGGACTATTGGCAAGGAGAGGTGAACCGGGCGATTGGCCTGTCACTAGCGCCACGCACGCGTAAGGCGTATCAACAAGCTTTCAATTTGTATAAGGCTTTTGCTACTCGATTTCAATGGCCAGAGACCTGGCCCATCCCGGTGGACCATGTTCTGCGGTTCATGGTTCACCTGCATGCACAGGGCCTTGCACCTCGCACCATAGCATCCAAGCTCTCGGCGTTGGCTTTTATGGCCAAAGTACGGGGTCATGTGGATACCACCTCTGACTTCCGTGTGAGACACGTTTTGGAGGGGTGGGTGCGCGAGCGCGGGCGTTGCCCGGATGACCGGCACCCTATTTCCCCAGGGGTTCTTACCCAGTTGGCCCGGGGCTGGCCAGGCCTCTGTTTTGATCATTATGAGGCAGCCCTTTTTCATGCAGCCACGACGGTGGCATTTTTTGGAGCGCTCCGCATCAGCGAACTCGTGATGCTGTCTAAGGCGGATGCAAGTGGTAGGGCACTGGAACTCGGAGATGTATATGTTGCCAAAGACTGGGCCCAGTTGAGGATTCGCTCCTCCAAAACAGATCAGCATGGCGTAGGCAGTGGAGTAAGACTGCTACGGTGTTCTTTGGCAGACATCTGTCCGGTTGGTGCCCTACAGGAATACCTGGCACTGCGTGGCTGGCACCATGGCCCGTTTTTCTGTCACCAAGATGGGTCTCCCCTTACTAAATTTCAGTTTTGGAAGGTGACAGCCAGAGCCCTCACCAGGGTGGGACTACCAGGTGCCCGTTATGGCACACATTCGTTCCGTATTGGCGCAGCCTCTACAGCAGCTGCTTTTGGGTACTCTGGGGCTGACATACGCAGCATGGGGAGGTGGGGCTCACAATGTTTTCAGTTTTATGTGCGCCCACTCCCGCCATGAGTACCAATCCAGTCACCTTACCTTCCTTTTTCTCAATTTTCTTACAGACCCTGGGTGTCGTATTACACCGGTGACAGTATGGCTGGTGGGCCACAGCTATGTGCTCAGGGCAGCGCGTTACGCTGCGGCGACAGAGTGGGGACCCCGACTGGGACTGGGTGACCACGCCAGTCTCTCATGGCACGGTAAGCCTGGGATGTTATGGCAGGAGCTGCGGCCTTTCCTTTTTTCTGGCCTGGGGGCTGACCCGCCTGACATTCTAATCATCCACTTGGGGGGCAATGATTTGGGCCAGGTCACCGGCTTATCGCTCAAGCATGCGATTTGCGAGGACCTCGCCTACTTGCATTATGTCTGGCCTGCCACGGCCCTGGTTTGGTCAGACATTGTTCCGCGCCACTCTTATAGAGGGGGCGTTAACCTCCTGGCCCTTGACCGAGCTAGGCGCGCGGTCAATAAGGCAGTGGCGCGGTTTCTCACCACCAGGGCTTGGGGACGGGTTAGTCATCACCCCGATATTAGTCTCCAAAATTGTGACTTGTATGCAGGGGATGGGGTCCATCTGTCGCGAGGAGGTATGGACCTCCTGTTGGGTGACTGGCGAGCAGGCCTGTTGACCGAGCTGACGGTCTGGGGGGGGGGGCGTCAGGTCTTCTGTGAAGCCCCTCCGTGTGGCGGGTAGCACTGGTAAGGTAAACAGTATGACCCACAAGTATCCGGCAGGTTCGCAATTGACTGGACAACACTAGACAGGAATAAAGTAGTTAAACGTTGTCCGGTCAACGACGAACCAGGCGATGGGGTGATGATGATTGCTAACCAGCATGCATCACCCCTGTGATTTCTCGGATACGCGTCAGAGGGTGGGGTCATGAGTTAGTTATTGACTACGGTCAACAATTTGTTTGTTGTTAACAAACAAATTGATACAATTTGATACATTGTAACCAATTGCCGTTGGCAATTTTGGGGTGGTACCTTACCAGTGTTACTTCGGCCTGCTTGCCTTAGGAATTATGATTGGTCGTTTTACCAATACAAATTTATAATTCGGACTAGGGCATTGAATCAATAAATGTGGCCCTTTGCTGTTATCCACTTTCAATGTTGTCTGTGTCCGTTATTGGGGGGGTGCGCCTGCAATGCAAGCGCGGCGCCAAAATGGCCGCCGCGCACTTTGCGGGCCCCCCCCCCCACAGGACAGAGAATCCGGGTAGTTAGGGGCGTGGCCAGCTCCCTTATAAAAGGGGTGGCCACGAGGCAGCCGCGCTGCCATTTTGCCTCAGCGACGGAGCGGAGAAGTTTTTCCCTCCACCCCCTCCCTAGTTAACAGTGTGATCATGGTCGCTTCGGGGCCGGGTGGGAATTTTTGGTTGGGACCCACATTGGCTTAGGGTCCTGGCTTTTTTGCCCATCCCACACTGTTGCTATGGTTTGATATAGGGGTCTTTCTTCTTTCCTACTGTTGACTTTGGTCACATGGGCGGGTAGCACTGGTAAGGTAAACAGTATGACCCACAAGTATCCGGCAGGTTCGCAATTGACTGGACAACACTAGACAGGAATAAAGTAGTTAAACGTTGTCCGGTCAACGACGAACCAGGCGATGGGGTGATGATGATTGCTAACCAGCATGCATCACCCCTGTGATTTCTCGGATACGCGTCAGAGGGTGGGGTCATGAGTTAGTTATTGACTACGGTCAACAATTTGTTTGTTGTTAACAAACAAATTGATACAATTTGATACATTGTAACCAATTGCCGTTGGCAATTTTGGGGTGGTACCTTACCAGTGTTACTTCGGCCTGCTTGCCTTAGGAATTATGATTGGTCGTTTTACCAATACAAATTTATAATTCGGACTAGGGCATTGAATCAATAAATGTGGCCCTTTGCTGTTATCCACTTTCAATGTTGTCTGTGTCCGTTATTGGGGGGGTGCGCCTGCAAAGGGTATCTGCCAGTGGCTAGCAGTCACTAGAACTGCATGAGCACTGTATAATATTATCAGTTATACTCTGGTTTCTCTTCAGATCATATAAATATTACCAGTTTCTGGCGAGTAACAGGTAGAGAGGGATACTGGGTTCTAGATGTGTCTGTGGGCTTCCCGTAGGCACTAGGTTGGCTGCTACAGGGGAACCAAATTGGTCAGCTTTCAATCCAAGGTTGTGCCCTGGGGGGATTTGGGGATCACAGCCTCTGTCATCCGCCGGGGCGCCTGGCGCTGGAAGTCATGAGATTGTGCCTCATAACATCTGGAGGGGGCATCAGGTTGGGCAAAGAGAGATCTCTCATCTGATTCAGCAAGGCTCTTACTTTCTTCTGAGACTGAATACAACCGTGTCTAATTAAGGGATTGGCAACAGAACTAGCACTCAATCTTCCAATTACAGGTCACAATTCTTTTCTTCAACACCCTGAGCTGCAAGGCTGAACTTTGCTCATTCCAGCAACCACACCAAATTGACCTTGGTTCTGTTCTTATTTATCCGTAACAAGGTGGCCACAGCTTATCCGCACAGCCCCGGACCAAGAAACAAAAGGCCAGAATCCCTACCCTTACTCTCTTCCGAGGTGCCTCCTTCCAAGGAGATGTTGTTAGGTGTACTTGTCCTGTCAACTGGGCTTGGGGGAACACTGATTTCCTTCTCAACAGGCAGGGGCATCTCTCCGTGAGGCTCCGTCACTTGTGGGAAAGGCTGCTCAGCAAGTTCCTTCGTAGGACTTTCCTGTGTATAAGGGGACAAGAATGAAAGCAATGATCACTTTGTGGGACAGGTTGCCACTTTGCTCCTGGACACGTCACTCTCTGGGAAAGCAACACTTCACCACTACCTCCTTATTTGCCTGGTACCTTCTTTCTCCCAGAGTTTGTGATTAGGATAAGACCCTCACTCTCCTACCCCTATTGCTACCTCTTTTCTCTACCCCTTCTTCTAATTCTTCTTCTTCTTTAAGTGCCATATCCAATTCCAAATATTGGCAAACATCATGACAATCAGCTATGAAGATTGTCCTGGGAACAGTATAATGCTGTGGCCTTCCATTTGCCTTCTGCATTGCAGCGTGACACCCACAGTACCACTGATCCAGTTCCACGAGTCACTTTCTGGTCCTGAGCCCTTTTGACACGCAAAGTCCTCCTCAGCCCCAGGCCAGTAGACTGGAGTCAAATGGGATGGAGTCAAGTGGGATTTAATCCACTTGGGGACCATCACCCTTCCCTGTAGACTTTGCCAACCAAGATCACTAGTCCAGGGTTGTCAGGTTAGTTAACTGTTGCCTGACAATCAGCAATGAGTCACTGGCAGCATGGTCTACTCTATTACCATAGCAGGATAACCTGGCCAGACTGGTTCTCTCTATCACTGGGACTACGAAACCTTCTGGGTCACTCCCAACCTAAGCTAAGAAGGCTTTAGTAAACCTTTTACTGATTTGCAGTAGATCTGCAAAGGTGCCTGAATCCCAAGTGATTAACAGTAGCAACAATAAAATAATCCTTTTTTTAAAAAAAAAAACCTCAAATTAGGCTATTGCAATAAAAAAGGTTGAGATAACCAGGAAGGGTTTTTTGTGTGAAAGGATTCTAAGTTCAGTTCCCATCTGGTACTGAAAGGGTAAATTCTGGGCTCAGAATGTACTCAGAAGACCTATTCTTCTTTAACTGTATTCTTTAACTCGAAGGGAATAAATTTTATATTTTGTTTGAGGGTTCTGGTTTTTAAAAAACTGGGAAGCTTGAAATCCAACTACCTTTTTCAGGGCTATGCTTAAGATTTTAGGTAGAAGAACGAGAAGGCGGCTGGGGTGTAAATATACAGCGTGGGAAGGAAACACACCCAAGAGCAACCAATACAATAATGTAAATTTGACTGATATATACCGTCACGGCAAAGATAGCAAGTTACTAGTTTACAGGGAGATTTTGTTATTATACTTTAGTTGTGTGCAGGACCTTGAAGACGGGTGGGTGTTCACTTGTATGTCATGAGTATGGTCGACAGTAACTTGCTTCTCGTTTCTGATTAACTATTTTTACTTATTCTCACACATGGTATATTAAAAACATTTTTGCATGTGATTATATAGTTTACTATCTTTGCCGTGACGGTATATATCAGTCAAATTTACATTATTGTATTGGTTGCTCTTGGGTGCGTTTCCTTCCCACGCTGTAAGATTTTAGGTATCCTGGAGAAATTATGTTGTCATATCCAACTGAAAACCAACAGCAATAGATACAGATTGGAAGGGGTGTGTACAATGTTTGGCAAAAGAGACGCCACCCTTTGGAGACTGTTTTTAATCACTCTTGAGATGTTTGCCTACATGCCTCATACTGTATGAGGGGACTGATCTGATAATATGGGTCCACTTCCAGCCCCACCAAAACCAATCACCTGGTCAAAGAGGTAGACCGTGACGTCTTCGGTGAAAGAGACTGCTTTCTTCTTGCGTTCCAAATCATCACAGAAGGTCTCGACCAACAGGTTGGGTATCTTCAGCAGACTACGCAGGTTGCGGCCGCTGTGGCTCTCAGCCACTACAATGGGCACCGTGGACAAATCCTCCTCACTCTCCTCACTTTGGTCCTGGATATTATAGCACCGCAATTCCTCATCCGACTCATCGCTGTCCTCTGTGTCCTCCTCTTCTTCTTCCGGATCAGTGGGGACAGAGGACAGTGGAGTCGGCACCATCGACAGGTCCAGGGAGAGCCCAGTGGCACTAATTTCCCCAGGCTGCTCTGCTTCCCCTACCCCACTTCCCTGTTCTGGGGCCCCTACCTCCACTTCTCCCTCACCGATCACAAGGGGCAACTCTACGCTCATGACCACTTGTGATAAGGAGAAAGATCTGGTGACAGGATCAAGTGTCTGGGGCATGGCAGCAGCTCCACCTTTGTCCTCACAATGAGGTATGTTAGATTCCAGTTCACCGGCATCGACTCCATTCACCAATAACAGCTCTTGGGCTAAACTGATGCCACCATGTTCCTCAGTAGTCACTGGAGAGGTGCCTCCTACACACTTCCCACTTGGGCAATCAGGCTCAGATTCGGCAACGTTGCCATTTTGATCAGGGTCCTTTCCTAGTCCATCCAAGTGTGCCTGGGGGATCTCATGCCCCTCAAAACCATCACTATCCCCTTCCCCATCCTCTCGGTTCCCCCCCTCAATATCATAATCTGAGAAGTAGGCTGAGTCACGATAAGGGTTCTTCTCATCCAAGCCCTGCAGCTCAGCACTGAAGGAACTGGAGAGGCTTAGATCTTTGGCTTGGTCCTCCTGGCCATCCACTGGTTTCCCCACCTTAGCAAAGATCTCTGGTTCTCGTGACTCATGAGGTTCCTTGAGGACAAATTCAGGTGACTCATAGTTCTCTGTGTCATAGCCACTGTCCAAGGCTTTAGGCTGGCTTGATGGCACATAAGCGGTAGGGCTGAACGCCTCGCAGGAGCTGGTGGTGGAAGGGATATCCAATGACTCCAGGGAATCAGGGGTCTCAGCCTGCTTCTGCAAGGACTTGAAGGTGGGCAGGATCTCCTGACGCTCAGAACAATCCGTCAGGAAGTCAGTGAAGACCCCAGATGTCAGCTCAGCTGTATCCTCATCACTGGCTTCATCCAAGTCCGGAAAACTCGCACTTGAAACCGTCTTGTCAGGGGTCCTGTCCTGCTCGCTGGTGGGGATCTTGCCATGTTCCAGGGTAATCCCCTGCAGCACTTTGGGCGAGTAGTCAGACAAAACCTCTTCCACTAGGGCCGAGTCTTCATGGCTTGGCATCTCAGCTATTAACTCGCCTGGCACAGCTGTGTTGTTCATAGCTTCTGGGAAAGACGCTGAAGATGACAATGACGACGATGCCAAATCTGTCTCCCCTGATGGCAGAGTGTTGGCCTGCTGGCATTTCTCTCCGCCCTCAGTTGAGGGATCTGCCAGTTCCTCTGTGCTGATCTCTGAACTATGCACCTCAGCTGACTTCTCTCCTCCCTCTGTAGGTGTTTCTGTGTCTGGAGATGGGGTGCCCTTGTGGGAGGGGACTGCATGCTCTCCACCACCAAGCAAGGCCGCATGCAGGTCCCTAAGGCCTAGCACAGGCTCCTCTTGCAGCATGGTGCACAGGGGCTCCGCCATGAGTCCCTGGAAGGTGATCATGTGCCGGTAGCACCAGCTGTCATTGGCGGGTGGCTCACAGGGGGGCAGTGGGGGGCAGCTGCTGTTGTTATTAGCTGAGGTGTTGGAGGTCCAGTGCTGACTAGAGGAAGAAGGTTTGCCTTCCTCATCCTCAGCTCTCCCACAGTTACTGCACAGGTTCTCCTCTTCCGCCTTTTCCTCTTCCTCTTCTCCCCCCATTTCCAGAGTGACTGAGTCCGGCACAGCCTCCTTGAAGGCATAGGTCATGGGGGGCGACACACCCAGTGGGTCAGCAAAGATACTTCTCCGCGCCGTGGGAATGGGCCACTCAGAGGCTGCAGGCTTCTTAAGTGGGTAGTGCTCAACACCAGCCCTTGGGGAGGCGTCATAAAATGGGATCTCTTTGTCCCGCGCTTCTGAATAAGAATAATAGTCCAGGGGTTCCCAGGGGCAGCTTTCTGGGTGAGCTGAGTGCCCCAGAAGAGGCTCCATAGTGAGGGAGATGGTGGGACTGTTGCTTGACTCCTCATACTGGTCCTCCTTGGCTTGCCACTCAGAGGAACGGCCAAACTCTGGGCTGTAGGAACACATGGTGTAATCGAAGTCAGCCCCGCTGCCCTCGGAGGCAGCCTCTTCAATGCGGATGTAGTACTCGCTGTTCAAGGAGGGGCTGTGGGCGCTCAGCACGGGCACTACACCAGGTGTGTGTAGGCCAGGACAGCCTTGCATTTTGCACTCATAGCAAGATGGCGACACCCCCAGGCTGAGGTGACCACCGCCACTGCTGCTGGCTGAATAGTAGAGGTCACGATAGCGTGTGGCGCCATGAGGGCTCATAGCTGAAGCTGGCAGGTGCTCAGATTTGCCCTGGTCCCACTTGTATTCAAAGTTGAGACCGTGGCTTGTTTCCATGACGGTCAGGACATCATCGCCATCATTGGAGAAATGCTCCAGAAGAGGGAAGGATGAGAGCTCCACACCCCCGTGGTTTGACCCTGAGCCTCCACCACCACCACCACCACCACCACCACCACCACCACCACCAGGTTTCATGGAATTCCAGCGCTGCTCAAACTCTTCCTCGGCTTCTGTGGCCCCCTTGGCACACAAATAGGAAAGAAGGAGGTGCACTTCCTCAGCGGTGGGGCGTTGCTCTGGCTGCAGCCAGCAGAACTGCATCACCTCATACCTGAGAAGAAAGAGAAGGGAAAAGAGGAGGATAGCTGTGGCTACACTGCTCCCAAGGTCATGCTTGTGATGCAGATACTGTACCTACAGAACTGAGCTTCTCCATCAATTCTATAAACAAACAACCAAACAACCCACTTCTCTTGTCCAAAGGGTTGTTCCTTTCCGTCTGTGCCCCACCATTTCGCCCTAAGAAGCCCCACATAGACAATGCTGAAGGAACTTAATACCCTAAGTACAACCACTCTGTGTTCCTTTGTAATTCTGTATGCATATTTTATGGATTTCTGAGCATGTGTACTCAACATGCTGAGAGAAAGAATGCTAGCGGCTTTGCAAATCCATAGCATTGTTCCTCTCTCAAGCGGTGCTTCCTTGCAACCTAACGCCCAGGTGATTGTCCTGGAAAGCAGAACTGCATTCTGATAAGGCCATATATGGATTAGCAGGGTAGCACCATGTGACTTAGCCTAGACAGTTCATACAGTATAGTTGAGTTTCACTTGGGTCTTTGGGGGCCCTGATCTTCTCCACCTTTGACTTCCTGAGAGCTTGTGGAGGACGAGTGGTTGCCCCTATTGGAAATATTCCATCCACCCCACCCCTGAGATTTCGTTTTAAACAGTAAACATGTTTTTACTTGTGGAGAAATAAGAAAAATGCACTGGTGTTGATTAATTTAAATTAGTTTTATTACAGGGTGTCAGTATTTCTATTTTTGATATTCTGTTTTGGCCACTCTGCATCTATTTAATTCCCTCAACCACCTGTTATTTCTGACTCTAAGGGTTGCAACCCTTTAAGATAAAAAAGCATTGACACCTATGTTCACCTTGGAGAAACTCACCAGCACCTGCCTGTCAGATTAATCTGATCTGCTCATTTGACAGGTTGTATCTCTAAGGACCTCTCCACCCCCACCCCATGCCTGCCCCTCAGTGATACCATGACCTCCTCTAAAGGCCCCTTTCTCACACCCGCAACTCACCAGCGGTCAGAAAGCGAGAGGGGTAGTTGTGGCTTTGGTAATTTCAGCTGCTGCTCCTTGATGGCATAGGTGAGCACCTGCCGGTCTGAATAGTGGCAGTAGGGTTGGCCGCCCAGCTCAAAAAGCTCCCAGATGGTCACGCCCAAGGACCTGCCAGAAAAGAGGTGGTCAGGAAGCAAAGGTGAGCAAAGCGGCCCTCTGAAGCCAGGGCAGCCTCCCCCTTGTCCGTCCCCCCCCCCCCAAATTTCTTTAGAAAATTCAAGGGCCTCCAGAGGGACAGGTCAAACGCTGGGGTGTAGCTCTTCTGTCTTTCCTTGCTTAAACCTCCCCCCTTTTTGCCCCACCCCCAAATTGTGTGACTGAGACAAGAGATCTGCACAATGAAAAATTTAATCCAAAAAAAGAGCTTTCATACCCCCTCCCCAAGTGGGCGGTATTCAGGGTACAAAACAAAGACAAAACCAAGTCTAACCGAGAAAAGGACTGTACAATTCTGAAAAGGAGAATATGAAATAGAGGGGAAACGTGTTCCCAACTAATAAAACCAAACAGAAATATTAACTATTAAAAACCTACATAAAAATGCCTATGCACTGCCTGCTTAAAGGGACTAAGATCCCAAATCCTGCAAACCTCCTGCAATTTGTTCCGTAATCAGAATTGGCACCACTCAAGAAACCCACTCTGGTTGTTTCCATCCCTGTAAAAGAGGTGGAATCTGAAAGAGTGGATACTATGGGGGAAATGTTTTGAAGTACAGTAATACCTCATACAAAGTACGCTTCATACAACATCGAATTCATACAACATCACCTAATTTCTTGAAAAAAGTTACCTCATACAAAGTCGTTCGACTTTGTATGAGGCATTCAGTTTTTCCCAGGTTGCATTGTGCCTGGGCAGTATAAAAGACAGGACACATGCGTGCATTGCTCTGGTGGGTTTTGCACAAGGCAAAGAGTGTTTAGGAGTGGTTTTGAGCATGACTTTGTATTTTTTTGAATTTTTTTCGTCAACATTTTTAGAAGCATTCCTGGGATTTTTGCAGCGTTCTTCAGGTTCTTGGACAATCAGGGTTGTTTGACATGTTTTTGTAATGTTTTTAGCCTTTAGACAATGATTTCTTAAAGTTCTGTCAGTATCCTGTCTGTTTCCTTGACTTTGCCCTGAAGTCTGTGCTGTTACAGTACAATGTATCTCTATGGAAACGACGTTGTACGAGGCATCACAGCAAGGATTTGGACGTTGTATGAGGCATCGCAGCTAGGATTTTGCATGCCTCATACAAAGTCCAAATTCATATAAAGTCCAAACTTGTGGAACCAAGTTTGGACGTTGTATGAGGTATCACTGTACTTCAGACCCAGACTATAAAGGATTATAAAGCACCACAATATCGAACTCCTCCCAGAAGCCAACTAGTAGCCAATGGAGTTCTTACAAGACTAGTTTTATACACACTCAGACATCAAGCTGAAGAGTGCATGCCTAACCAGCCGCATCTTCCACCACACATCCTCTAAGAACAGCTTCACAGAATGTGTTATGGTTGTATAGTTAGGAGGGTACAACTAGGGGCCTGCACTGTGCAGGCTCTGCAGAATCAGCAACCTTACCAGGCCTATTCATGGGACTTCTTGTGCACTTTTTTCTTTGAAGGCCAGGACTCTAGGGCCTAGAGCTGGGATGGCCAACTTTGGCACTCCAGGTGTTCTTGCACTGCAATTATCAGAAGCCAAACTCAGCACTCCTGCTGATCAAGGCTTCTGGGAATTGAAGTTCAAGAACAGCTGGAGTGCCAAAGGTTCATCACACTGGCCTAGAGGCTTAAGCCAACCGTCCTCAGAGAGACTGCTCTCAGCTAAACTGGGTTACATGCTGCCAAGTCGTATCTCACTTATGGTGACCCTAAGAAGATTTTCAAGGGGCATGAGGCATTTAAAGAGCATTTTTGCTTGCTCCACACACCCCCACTGATTTTCTAGGGCCAAGTGGGGATCTGAACTCACACTTTTGATTCTGTCAGAAACTATTATCCTGTACACCCCACAGACTCTCACTTGAGGCTAAGTACTTCCTGCCAAAGAGGGGATAGGAGACATAATCTGGCAAGCAAGTGGGAGCCACAAGAGGCTAGTCAGTGTCCAAGGTACTCCTACTCACCTCATTCAGGCATATCACAAACCAGAAGTGACACAAAGGGGTACACAGAAAGAGCCTCCTCGAAGATTGTGGTATTCTTGAACCGCAATCGGGCGTACTCTGGTAATGGCCACCTTGTGTTGCCAGCTAATCTTTCTCACACTAGAGGTCATGCAAAGGGAACTGCAGAATGAACTCACCAAAAGGTGCCTTCATTTTGGCAGTTTCACGTCTGGCCTAGACATGGAAGAAGAAGTGACACAAAAACCCGTCACAGACTCCCATCGGTGTAGTCTCTGGCGTGTGGCTCAGGCTGAGCAGAGTCCTGAGACTCTGGCTCTTGCCTCTTCTTGCTCCTCAAGACTATCCCCCTTTCATCACACTATTCCTGGTTTTTGCCTCACCAGATATTGCTGGTCTTCGTCTGGTCAACAATGAGCAGGTTGCCATGGACTTCATCGATGAGTTCTGGTGCCACCCAGCGCAAGGGGACCCACAGCTGGTCAGCCGTCACAAAGTAGTCCTCCTGCCGGGCATGCAAGGCCAAAGCGAGATCACGTCAGACCAAACCAAAGGAAGCCGCAGCTTAGCAGAGGATCCACCTTGGCCCGCTCCCTTCGCTGCCTTCCCTGCTCTCTATAGCACACCTGCTCTCTGCCTTCAAAAACTGACAGGAGGACATGGGCAGTGACACTAAAACCCACCTGCCTCCACCCCATTTACCTCAGCCCTGGGCCTAGTTCTCTACTGTTGATGGAGTTGACAATCCCCACACATTCCATTAATGCATTAAATCATGCCCTGTGCTTCAAAGCAATCACACTTCTATACCGCCCCATAGCACTTAGCGCACTCTCTGGGCAGTTCACAAGTTAATTAGCATCCTGCCCCCACAAACATGCTGAGTACTCATTTTGCCGGCTGACCTCAGAAGGATGGAAGGCTGAGTCAACCTTGATACCCGGTCAGGATCGAACTCACAACCTTTTGGTTGCAGCACAGCAGTTTTAACCACTGCGCCACCAGGGCCTCCTGGGCTTCCAACGGTCCAAGCCAGAGAGGAAGGAATATTATTCACTTTGACTAAAACTGACTAAAATCCTTGGGCACAAATGATCAGTGTTTGAACTGACATTTGTATTCAGGGAGCCACAGTCCCCAAATTAACAACAATGACAATAACAACAACAAGAACCCCACCACCACCCTTTTCTGGGTCAGTTTCAGCTTTGCCAAAGCATGCATACTTATTTTTTTCTCCTGCCTCTCTCCCTTTGTACAAAGAACCAAGTCACCTTTCAATTTAGGGTTGCAAGCCCTGCTCGTGCTGAGCACCACCACCACCACCACCACCACCACCACCCACCCACCCACCTACACACGCACACACACACACACACACACACAGCACCTTCCCTGGGACCCTACCACAAAGCAGACTTACTTTGTATTTGCAGTGGGAAAGGCCATAGTCGCCAATTTTGACAGTCAGGTCAGCCGTGAGTAAGCAGTTCCGCAGTGCCAGGTCACTAGACAAAAGAAACACCCGGGCTGAGATTACACGATGGAAGGCAGGAAATGCTGGCCCAGCTGCAGGGAATCCAGGCACTGTGACCTTAACTCCTGCCTGCAGCACAAGTCGTTCTGGGTCAGGGGAGTGGATGAGGACTGAATGACTTTGGGCCTGGGAGAGAACCCCAAGACTGCCCTGGATTACCTTGTCTTAATATACCAAGACCCCCTTGGCCTGACAGCAATGAACAACTGACTGAGCCATGGAAATGTGTTAAGACTCAACCCACCAAGAACAGCGGAGTTCAGCAGTCACTTTTCAGCTACACATCAGCCTGAGCTCCTTAAGAAATATCTTATTCCATAATCAGTAATCCACACTTCTTTTCCTCCCGGTTTGTAAATAGTTAGAATCCCTTTAAAATTTTACAGCATTCACTCAATGGAGCTAATATGTCTTCCAGCTTGGTTTGCCTAGCACTCTACTTTTTTGTTTTTAAGTTTCTTGGTCTCATAGTTATGGGGAAACACTCTTTTAAAGAAATACAGTAAAGTGAAAACGCATGAAATGAAAGGATAAGGGGCTTCTAATCCTTTCATGGGACATCTTCACACAGCAAAGATCCACTCCTCCACTTGAATGCTGCCTAGATATTTTCAACCTTTTAGGTAGGAAAACAGCTGCTGATCTCAATACCTTTCCACCAGCCCAATTAAACTACAATTCCTTCCTCTGAATGTGTAGGTCCAGTATAACACCCATTGACTTCATTCTCAAGTCCCTCCCCCCACAAAACCCCTTGCTAAAATGAATAGGCAATAGTTTTACTAGGTTCACCTCCATAGCTACTCATAATGACAGTGGACTTAGAGCCAAGCTATCTCGACTATTATATTCGGCCATACAAGCTCCCTAAGGCTTGGATATATTCCAAAGAGACCCCTCTCTCAGTCTGCCGCATCATTTAGTTAGGATGCAAGACAGAGCCTTCTTGGTAGCTGCATGAAGTCTGCAGAACTTCCTCCTAGAGATGTAAAATTTCCAGAAATTTTGAAACTTGGGGGGGGGAACCCGTAGTTTTTTCTGGGGCGGGGGCGACGAAAATTTTCAGAAAAATTGAAAATAATCTGATACCATACATATTGTTTTAGAAATGATTTATAAAATATTTGAACCCGGCCTTATCTTAAAATATTTTATTAATCATAGCTGGTGGGCCAAGTTTGGGGTGCAGGTGGAGGGGTGGCTTCCGTTGGGTGGTTGGTATAGAGGAGTATGCCTTCCCCCACGGTTCCTCGGTACCTGCACCCCTTTTTAGGGGTGGGTTCTTAACTCTGTTTTTATCTGTTTTATTCATGTTGTGAGTCGGCCGTGGTCAAGTGGGCGGTATAGAAATCTTACAATAAATAAATAAATAAATAAATAAAAATAAAACAAAACATTCCTTTGGTGTATGCAAACCAAGAC
This sequence comes from Bradypodion pumilum, assembly GCA_035047305.1. NCBI lineage: Eukaryota > Metazoa > Chordata > Lepidosauria > Squamata > Chamaeleonidae > Bradypodion > Bradypodion pumilum. The sequence goes on along the minus strand of JAWDJD010000002.1, from coordinate 280,251,445 downwards.
ACAGGACACAGCCTCGGGCTGGGTTAACTCAGGTTTATTGCATCGTGGACAGAGGGAACATGAGGTAATGGCGGATCGATAGCTCTTTATATACAGTAGTAATACATTTGAACGTGGTGCCATGGTAGCCCATTGGCTACTGTCTGCGTGACGTCATTGCGGGTCACGCCCTTCTTGTCCAGGTGTAGGTGGTGGCGGGAAAACTTCCCGCGCTGTTGCCTTTGATGAGTTCGGACCAAGAGAGCTTGGACGCTCGCTGCTGCCAGCTGGTGGTCATTAGCTCGCGTCCTATTACAGGGTTTATATGATACAGCTGAAGGTTACATTGTTGCTATAGGCAAGGTTACATTGGCTCAGATACATTGTAATCCATGTGGAAGGTAAAACCATCAGAACACAACACCCCTCCCCCTAGGACGAGACAAAGTCTCGAGCCCACACTTAAACACACTCCCCCCCCCCTAGGAGACAAAGTCTCTCAGCCAAGATGGCTTATTTCGAACACGCTGGGGTCTCGATGCGGGCTGCCTCTCCCCGGGTTTGCTACCTTCTCTTTGTCCCCTGGTTTCCTGTCCTGTAATTGGAGAGGGAGACTCGTTAGTGACTTGCCGCGGCTCCGCGGCGTTGTTGGGAGGTGTGCTCTTTCTTAGGGAGGAACCGGGGGTACTGGGGGCTAACGAAAAACCCCTCTTCTCGCTTGGATGGGTGGGGGAACACTCCTGAAAACCCCCCCGGCTCGCAAAATCAAAATCAAAATTACAATCGGGGGCAGCGGTCGCGAACTCCTCTCCCCCTTCCCCGGCCCCTGATAGGACTAGTGTATCAAAAGGGTATGAGTCGGGGCCGCTGCTTCTGCCTTCCCCCCTTGCTTGGGACTGTTGTCCGCTGCTGTCTCCCCCTTGGGTTAAGCGGGTGGGGGAGAACCCTAACGCTGAATCCTGTTGCTGAGCCCCACTGACTGGCCCACTCACTCGGTGCCTCAGTTGGTCTGCGTGCCTCCTCCAGAGGAGGCCGGTGTTAGTCTCGACCCGGTACGACACTGGCCCCGTCTGTTCTACAACCGTCCCTGGTACCCAGGCTGGCCCTGCGCTGGAATAGTTCCTGCAGTGAACAGGGTCACCGGCGGCGAAGCCTTTCGAGACCGCCAACCCTATGTTTTTCCCTTTATCCTCGACTCTCGTCGGGTCTAGCCTGGACAGGATCGTGGCCAGTTTTCGCCGCATCAAGAGCTCTGCCGGCGAGTAGCCTGACGCTAAGGGGGTTACCCTATACGCTAAGAGGAACTGGCATACTTGGTGATTCAGGTCCCCCGGGCCCATGCGCCGCAGCGCCTCCTTTGTTGTACGCACCAGCCGTTCCACTTGGCCATTCGTGGCCGGGTGAAACGGTGCGGATGTGACATGCCGAATGGCGTTTGCCTCCATGAATGCCCCGAACTCAGCGGAGGTGAAACAACTAGCGTTATCGCTGACTAAAGTGTCGGGTAAACCGAACGTGGAAAAGACTCTCCTTAGCTGGCTAATTGTCGTGGCGGAGGACGTGCTCTTTACTGGGATAACCTCCAGCCACTTGGAGAACGCATCCACCACCAGGAGAAACATGGTTCCTCGGAATGGGCCAGCGAAATCTACGTGCACTCTGGACCATGGCCCCCTTGCTGTGTCCCATTCCCTATGCGGAAGACGGGCCGCCTCTGGTCGGGATCCCTGGCATGCCTCACAAGTGCCGACCATGTGCTCAATGTCCGCGTCCAGCTGTGGCCACCAGAAGTAACTCCGGGCCAGCGCCTTTGAACGAACTATGCCCGGGTGGCTGACGTGCAGCAGTTCGAGCACCCTCGGCCGCAGGGGCGTAGGGACCACCACCCGTTGGCCCCACAAAAGGCACCCCCTCTCTAGGGACAACTCTAGCTTTTTCCGAAAAAATGGGTCGAATTCTGTACTCGGGGACGATGCCGGCCACCCCTTCTGTACCCATGAACTAACTTTCTCCAGCGTTCTGTCCTTGCCTGTCGCCCTAGCAATGTCGGCTGGTACTATTGGGGGTGCGTCTAAGACCTCAATTAGCAACACCTGGCGGTCTCTTTCTACTCTCGCCTTTTGGTCGTCCGACAAGGGCAAAGGAGATCTCGAAAGTGCATCAGCATGGCCGATCTCCTTTCCGGGCCGGTACTCCAACTCATGTTGGTATGCGTTGAGAAAAATAGCCCATCGCAGCATTCTCGGGGACAGGATCTGCGGCGTGGGCTTGCTTGCCGTGAAAATCCCTAACAGTGGCTTGTGATCGGTCACGATTTTGAACGGGCGGCCATACAAAAAATCGTGAAATTTTTTGGTTCCCGCTACTATTGCTAACGCCTCCCTGTCGGTTTGTGCGTAATTGCGCTCCGCTTGGGACAGGGACCTTGAATAAAACGCTACCGGGGCCTCCCTTCCGTCATCCAACACGTGGCAAAGCACCGCCCCCACCCCCACCGGGGATGCATCACAGACTAGGACCACTGGCCGTTTGGGGTCGAAGTGCGTCAGGATTGCCTCAGATGTTAGGAGTTGCTTTAGCTCTTTGAACGCCCTCTCGTGCTCGTCACCCCATATCCATGTCTCCTCCTTTTTAAGTAACCGATGGAGCGGTTCGGCCACGGACGCCTTCCGCGGGAGGAATGTATGGTAAAAATTGAGGAGCCCCAGGAAAGACTGTAGCTCGGTTTTGGATGTGGGGCGAGGGGCCTTAGACGGCTTAATCCCCTCGGGTGTGATCCGGAACCCTAAAAACTCGACCTCAGTTTCGAAAAAAACACATTTGTCCTTCCTCAGTCTCAGCCCCGCTTTCTCGAACACGGTTAGTACTTTGTCCAATCTCTTTGCCAGTTCAGCCTCACTCCCCCCTGTTATCAACACGTCATCAAAATAAGGCAACACCCCCTCCAGTCCCTTCAGGAGGCGTTCCACAAGCGACTGAAAAAGGCCGGGTGCCGAGTTCACGCCGAACTGCAAACGCGACACCTGGAACGCCCCTTTATGTGTAACTATCGTTTGTGCCGCGGCCGTGGCGGGGGTCACAGGAAGTTGCTGATAGGCTTGTGCCAAATCGAGTTTAGCGAAACACTTTCCCCCATTCAGCCTGGCCAAAAGGTGGCTGATCACCGGCACCGGGTATGCATTAGGGCGGATCGCCTTGTTAATTGTACACTTATAATCAGCGCAAATGCGCACCTCCCCGTTAGCCTTTAGAGCCGTTACAATTGGAGTTTCCCACTCCGCGGAATCAACAGGAATAAGAATCCCCTGGCCCACCAGTTTGTCCAGTTCCGCCTCTATCTTGTCCTTGAGTGCGAACGGCACCCTGCGCGGTTTGAGTCTTATCGGGCGGACCTCCGGGTCTAGGTCGAAGGCTACAGGGGGTCCCTTGAACTTTCCGAGTCCTTTCTTAAAAACGGCGGGATGCGCATCGCAAACCGCTTGTATTGGGTCCACCCCCACTGTATGCACTCCCCCTATGAACAAACCTAAGGGCTGAAACCACTGTGTCCCTAGGAGGCTACAACTTCCCCCCTTAAGGACAACTAGGGGCAGTTCCGCAGAATGTCTCTTAAAATTGACCCGAAATTTCCCGACCCCCAACACCGGAATGCTGTTTCCCTGTACGTCTCGTAGCGTGGACCTCAACGTTTTAAGTTTGGGCCGCACGTGGGGGTCGATTTTCAAGAACTCTTTCTGGGGAATTATAGAATAGGAGGACCCCGAGTCAATTTCCATCCTAATAGGGGCCCCTTGTACTAGTACCTCAACGAAGTAATGGGACTGTCCCGCGGACACGCTGAACACTGGGGCGTCGTCCTCGCTGTCGTCCGAGACGCGGCCCACGCCATCCTGCTTCCTCGTGGTCTGGGCGCCATCTTTGGGCCTCGCTGGACGGTCCGGTCTGGCCGGACGGTCTTGTGACTGCCTCCGGCCCTCCTTCCGTTTTCTGCATGCCTTGGCGATGTGCCCCCGACGGCCGCAGGTGTAACACTCGGCCTTCCTGAATGGGCATCTCGCGCGCTCATGGGCCGCTCCGCAACCATCGCAGCGTCGGCCACCCTTTCGGACCTTCTGGACCTCCTCGCCGTCGCTGCCTTCCGTAGACGACTTTGAGGCCCGTCGAGTTGCGTGCACCGCCTGTCCGGACTTCCCGTGCACCGAATTTGCCGCCTTGCCGGCTCTAGGACGCCACTCACGCCACTGGTGCATCTCGTCCACTCCAGCATTCGTGGACTCTGCGGCTTCCGCGGCCTCTACGACCTCTGCCAGCGTGGGTGGCGGGTCCTTGTTCATCAAGCTGCGCTGCACCTCCTTGTCTTTCAGGCCACACAGCACGCCGTCCCTGAGGGCCATCTCTAGGATGTTGTCCCATTTGCAGGGGGCGGCGGCTATCCTCATGGCGGCCACGAATGTCTCAACCGACTCGTCCGGCGCTTGGACTCGCCTCCAAAACGCGCTCCGAGCGGGAAACATTGCCCTCGAGGGACTGAAGCGCTCTCGCAGCAGCTTCATGATGTCGTCCGCCTTAAATTCGCTCACCTTCTTCGGAGCGATGATGCTCACCAGCGTCCGCTTGGTTTCCATCCCGAGCATTCTGGTGAGGATGGCCCTCTTCCTCTCCTCGTCGTCTCCTTTGACTTTGAGTTCCACCAGTGCCGCCTGGAAGTCCATCTCAAGCAGCTCCCAGTCTTGCGGTTTGGTGATGTTGAACCCGCTCTGTGCCCTGGCTGTTCCGTGGGGATCCATCATCCCACCTTCGTCGCCAATTTGGTGTATGCAAACCAAGACACAGGACACAGCCTCGGGCTGGGTTAACTCAGGTTTATTGCATCGTGGACAGAGGGAACATGAGGTAATGGCGGATCGATAGCTCTTTATATACAGTAGTAATACATTTGAACGTGGTGCCATGGTAGCCCATTGGCTACTGTCTGCGTGACGTCATTGCGGGTCACGCCCTTCTTGTCCAGGTGTAGGTGGTGGCGGGAAAACTTCCCGCGCTGTTGCCTTTGATGAGTTCGGACCAAGAGAGCTTGGACGCTCGCTGCTGCCAGCTGGTGGTCATTAGCTCGCGTCCTATTACAGGGTTTATATGATACAGCTGAAGGTTACATTGTTGCTATAGGCAAGGTTACATTGGCTCAGATACATTGTAATCCATGTGGAAGGTAAAACCATCAGAACACAACAATTCCATAATATATTTTTTATTTTTTTCAATTTTTTCAATTTTTTGGGGAAAAAACCCAAAAAAGGCTGTAGAAAAAAACGAAAAAAAACCCCCGGGTTTCCCCCCAATTTTTTCCAGTTTTTCCCCGGACCTTCACATCTCTACTTCCTCCTATGGGAACCTAAGCTGATTTCCTCTCTGTTTTTCTTCCACTGCTCTAAACATTCCTTTCTTCCCAGGCAGGCCTTTGGTAACTGCTTGTTTGCTAAGGAAGGGAGTTTTGCTTAGATGGGCTGATTCTCTTTAATTTTTATATGTCAAATTGACCTGCCAAGTGTTTTAAAAATGTTTTAATTTAATTGTGCTATAAAACAATGACATTATCTATTTTTTTAAAAAATATTTAGAACTGCTTTTTAGTGATCTCTTTTCAAAACTATATCGTAAGCTATCTGCCTTGGAAGACACGTTGTATATCAATCAATCAATCAAGAAATAAACATTAAGTCCAAATAAAATACAAGAAACATTCTCCACAACTCTTCATCGGGCTAATTGGTACAAAGGGAGGTGACAATGTAAGATATAGGAAAGTTTTAAACTCAGGCCGTGAAATATACAGTTAAACTCAGCTCTAAGACAGAAACTACAGACTGAATGAGTCCCTGGCAATTAAGCAGATATCAGACAACACCCCACACAAAGTTCATACTGAACTAAGGTAGCAATGGTGGGTCTCCATTTCTGAAAAAATCAAGATTGGCTATAAAGAAAGAAATTTAGCCAAAACACAAGGGTGCCTGAAATGAAAGAAATATCACAGTCCTTTTACCAGGAAGGCTAGAGGGCTTGAAAGCTTGCCCATTTCTATGACAAATTAGATAAAGGTCTCCCTTGCTCAAAAGCTAGTCGTATCTGACTCTAGGATTCAATGCTCATCTGTTTCATAGCTGAGGAGCCAGCACTGTCTGCCTCTGCAGACACTTCCGTGGTCATGTGGCAGGCACGACTAGACACCGGAGCGCACGGAACACTCTGGTGTCTAGCTTGTCCTAATTAATGTATTGCTTGGCTGTCAATCCTGGGTTGTTTTTCCCTTCTCATGGGCCAAAATGGCTACTTTTGAGCCTGTCCAAACTGGCCCTTATATGGCGGCTTGGGCTTGCTCATTTTCAGGTGACACGAGGACCATAGAGGAGATAAATTACACACTTAAGCCATTCACCCCTTCCAAAGTGACCCAATCTGCCAGTATGGTGACCATCCACTTTGTTAGGTCAGGGTAGTGTTATACTACAGTATTTTCATTTTACACATGGCAGTGTGAAACTCGCCTGTGAGGTTAAAAATGCGGTGAAGGGCCCTTTAAAACCAATAAATCACTTCCTGGCAGGAGCAAGACTGAGAATGAAACCTTCTGATTTGTAGCTTATCTAAGGAAAGTATGGGCGCGTTTTACTTCCACTTCCGGGAGCGACGAGGGCAGCACGGGCCGGATGAATCGCAGTAAACCTATTTGTGTGGATTCACAGGCTGCTTGGGCTTCTGGGAATTGAAGTCCAAGAACATCTGGAGTGCTAAGGTTTGCCACCACGGTAATATAGTGTGCTCCAGCTTCAATATTCTGAAGTCAACCATAGTTTTCTTCTGTCCGTAATAGACAACGCATTATCAAAAGACGGTCAGGCCCACCCTCCTCAACAAAATCACTGATGCTGGAGTCTCCGAGTATCACTCACTCAGCACCAGGATATTGTTGATGGGGAGGAGCAGTGGGTGAGAGAAGAAAGATCCACAGCGGGGCTGGTTTCCTGCTGAATACCAAATGGAGCAGCCCTGGTCCCCAAGCAAGACAAAGGAAGGAAGGGTGGGGGGAGCTAATGCTGCTGCTCACACACAATCATGCAAGCTACACATCACACACCGCATCTCCATATGACATCTTAAGACTCATCACTTCCCAAGAGGGTTCGGCACTCATCTCTGTTTACAGCCAAAGAGCCAGCACTGTTACTGTTCCCGCCAAAGCGGTACCTGTTTATCTACTTGCAATTTCTTGCTTTCAAACTGCTAGGCCGAAAGGAGCTGGGGCAGAGATGGAAGCTCACTTCCGTCAAGCAGCACTCGGGTCTTGAACTGTTGACCTGCCAGTCGTCAAGTTCAGTGTCTTAACCACTAAGCCACCACCGCTACCAAAAGAGCTTTGCATCTAGTGAATTCTCACCTTATGGGAATTCCGAACATTTTGAGACTTAGCATTAGAATCTCGACATAAGTTTAAGTCACATTGGCTTGGCTTGTGTTTCCTGAACCCACAGAGAATTCCAAATACCCTCCCTGAATAGGTTCAACCCACTAACAACCAGAGCAGGTCACTTCTTTTCAGCCTTATGGTTGCCCAAACAAAACAACATGAGACATTTTTTTTCTTGTCTAAGTGGTGGGGCAAACTGAACTTTACAAGGAGCTGAAACAACAAAAAGTGGCTTATGACTTTTTAAGGTCATAAAATACCTTTTACTCTGTGACCATATCTATGCAAATTCAGTAACAAAATGGGACTCCGGGGGACAAATGTCTCTTAGGGTAGGGAAGGGTTAACAGCTCATCCTTCTTTCCATAACCCCTTTCATTCCCAGTCACCACTGCATCACCCCACCTTTGTCGGACATCACACTGAATTCTCATAAGCAGAGCAACACTTTTCCATGGGCAGTGACTGTGGCTCAAAGGTAGAATGCAGGCTTGGCAGACAGGAGGTCTCAGGTTCAATTCCCCCAAGTACCCAAGTAGGGTTGGGAAAGACTTGATCTGTGTAGACAAAACTGAATGAGTTGAACCTGGAACAAGTCAACACCCTATATTATTTCCTACCATCTCTTCCAAAGCCAAAAAGAAAACTGTGCTGCTTGGCAGTGGTTTTCTCTGCCCCACACCTAGACATTTGGCGAGCAATTAATTACGAGGCATTTACTCACCTATGTACGTAGCTGTTGCGATGAAGGTGGAGCAGGCCACAGGAGACCTCACAGGCCATGCGTTGCAGCGTCAGAGGGTCAGGCGCTAGTGCTTCGGCCGCGTGGCAGCTCCGCAGGTATCCCTTCAGGTCACCCTGTCAGGGTGGCAGCAGCAGCAGCGGCGTTACCCACGGCTACACCGCTGCCTACGGACCTCTCTTGTGAGGTCTCAGTGGGTGGGTTGGAGAAGAACAAGAGAGAAAAAGCATCTCGCCAATGTAGTCAAAGGGGCGACACCAGGTTCCAAAGAAGGCCCAAACCAGAGAACAAGCCCATGTCTTGACTCAAGGGTTGCCGACAGGGACTTCCCAGGCATTTCTGCACCGCATCGACTCTCACAACTGGCTATTGTAGCTGGGAGTGATGGGAGTTGTAGTTTAAAAGACAACATCATCTAGAGGGCCACTATCACCTTCCCTGCTGCAAAATGCCAGCAGCACTGAGAAGAAACATCAAGGCATTTTAAAGAGTAAAGGTGCTTTAGAACATAAGAACAGGCTTGCTGGAAGAGGCCACAGGAGCCCATCCAGTCCAGCCTTCTGTCTCACACAGTGGCTCACCATTTCCTTCAGGGTATTATTCCCAAGGAGATGCCTTCACCTGCTTAGGATTCCCTGGAAATGGCATTGAGAGATATCCTGCCTATCTCTCCAACCCCGAGGTTGTCCTTAAGTATCCATAATTATAGCCATTGATACCCTTGTCCTCCATGAACTTGTCTAATCCTTTCTTAAAGCTGTCAAGACTGACAGCTGTCGCCACTTCTTCTGGCAAGGAGTTCCATAGACTTTATGGAACTTTATTATTGGAATCAAAGGCATTCACCCACCCCTGTGGCAAGAAGTAAACATCCCCCAAAAAAACCTTTTTGATATGGAATGGGGGTGCACAAAAAGAGCCTCCTCGAAGACTGAGATGTTTTTGAACAACAATTGGGCACACCCTGTTAACAAAAACTTTGTGTTGCTGGCTAATCTTTCTCACACTAGGTCAAGTGAAAGGAATTTATGCAATGAATTCACCAAAAAGGTGGCTTCATTTTGGCAGTTTCACTAGACACAGGAGGAGGAGGAGGAGTGGATAGACAGTAACCGAAAAGTGTTTATTTCAGAAAAGTGTCTACAAAAGAAATAGCCTGAGAAGACTCTGGGAAGAAGATACAGTACCAGCCCTGCAAAAATAAATAAATAGATGGTTCTGCTCAAGGAAGCCGTGAGATTTCCCTCAGACTCACCAGGGGGCAAAACTCCATCACCAGCAAGTAGGGTGTCACTTCTGCACACTGGGCCAGGCACTGCAGGAGGTTGGTATGCTGGAGGGCCCTGAGCAAGAGGGAGTGAAAGAACGATGGAAGGAAGGAGAGAGAGAAGGAACATGAGATTGGAAGGCAACCTGCTAGGTCAGAGCTGGAATGGGGAAGAACTGGGAAATCTGGCACAGAACCTCAGCATTAAAAAACAAAAGGAAGGATCCGCCACCGCCGCGTTGCCTGACCCGGGACCCACTTCATCGGCCCCGGGGATGCGGGGCAGCTGCGGCACCCGCGCCCCTCCTGTGTTTGAGCCAGGAGGGGTTGAAAAGGAGCAGATGCCAGACTTGCCACCGCCACCGCATTGCCTGCCCACTTCATCGGATGCGGGGCAGCCACATATGAACTTTGTTTAAGTGTATGTTGTATTTTTTATTTTCTTGTTTGAATTGTATTCTGTAATTTTGAAACTGTGTAATTTTTGTGTGATATGTTGTGAAGCCGCCCTGAGTCGACCTAGTGCTGAGTAGGGTGGGGTACAAATTAAATTGATTGATTGATTGATTGATCCAAAATAACCAAGAGTCCTGTGGCATCTTGAAGTCAAAGGAGTGTTTGCTTGCTTTTGCTCTGCAGACGGAGCAACAGCTCACAAAAAATTATGCCAAATACACGTTGCTTGTCTTTAAGGAACCACAAGCCTCATTCTGCTGCGTCAGCCAACAGCAGGGGTTCCCAACTTACTGCCAGTGGGCCATGTCTGGCTCACAGTGCCACTTAATCTGGCTGGTGGTGAGGACCTAGCCACTGCTGGAAGCTCCCTGCCACCACCGGAAGTGCCAAAACTGTCACGTTTTCACTGCGAAAACACAGTAAAACTCAGTGGAAACATGGCGAAAAATTACAAAAATGCAGCAGCAATGTGCCTCTGCCGCCTTGGGAAGCAACGGAGGCTGCAAAAGCAGCCGACAAAATGTCGCGATAGCACCCCACTGCCGCCACCGAAACTGGAAGCACTGGAAGCGGAGGGAGGAACCATGGCTCTGGCCCGCTCACCTGTGTGAGGAGGGTGTGACCAGCCCCCTGTGGGAAAAGGTTGGCCACCCTTGGCCTACAGCATCTTTATCTCCCACCACCATACCTAGGAGAAGTTGTGGGGTCACTACAAAAGTGATGGGGGGGGGCAGAGAGCAGTGGGCTTGGGCTGCCAAGAGGCAGCAAGTTAGGCCTGCAGGTGACGTCCTATCCAGGTGAGTGGAAGGGGAAAAGAGGTCTCAGAGCAATCCTCCCTCACCCCTTTTCAAACAATTGACACAATAGGAGGTTCATATGGGGACAGGGAGGGGCTCCTATGAGACAACCCTGTATGGGCAAAGAATAAATGGGTCCTAAGCTGTGCCAGCTACCCCAGCATGGGCATGAATAACAGGGAGGCTATTTGTTCATGAGTCAGTACAGCAATTCATGGCTTTCCCAGCAATCTCATTCCTCTCCCCCTGCCTCTGTCAATCTCCCCCCCCCCTCCAAGATTCCCAACTACAGCCTCCATTCCCATCCCACCCCTTCCTTCTGGCCCCGGGACCCAGGCTGCACATCATTTAACCAGTCCTCCGTTGTGCTCCACCAAGACTCTCCCTTAACTATCAAGATTTTATTCTGTTAAGACAGGAGTGCCCAAACTTTTCAGGTTGCGGGCCGGTCACGTGGTTCAGGGAGCCGGTCCCTATGGCCCAGGGGCCAGATCCAGCCCCTGATGACAATTCATCTGGCCTGCGAAGCCCTCGTTGCTCCTGGAAGCAGAAGTAAAACGGGCCCGTACAGGCGCATTTTACTTCCACTTCCGGGAGCAACGAGAGCTTTGCAAGCCGGATGAATTGGCGTCGGCGGACTGGATCCGGTCCCAGGGCCATAATTTGGTCACCCCTTTGTTAAGACATTAAATATTTCTTCTGTGAGTTCCAATGTCTTTTTGCTGGGGATGCTATATGCTGATGATCTTATAGGTTATATCTCACCATTGGGAGTTAATTTTAATTACTGCACTTGTATTTTTATGACTATACTATACGATTGGTTATATTCTTTACACCAAAAGCCATCTCAGAGAAAGAGCAATGTTGACATCATCTCTTCCTCCTCTCCATGCTGCTCTGGAAAAAGGCGTACAAACCCAAGTCACAGCACACAGAGGCTCCTACAAGTACACAGATTTGCTCTTGTCATGAAATCGGTCTCACTGCTACACAGTTTCTGAAGCTGCTTCTCAGTACTGGTGTTCTGGACAAAAGATTTAGCAATAGCAATTACACTTATATACTGTCCCATAGCACTTAGGGCACTCTGTGGGTGGTAAAGGTCGCCCTTGCTCGAAAGCCAGTTGTATCCGACTCTAGGGTTCAGTGCTCATCTCTGTTTATAAACAAAGACCCAGCGCAGTTTGCGTTTGCAGACATTTCTATGGACATGTGGCAGGCATGACTAGACTCCGGAGTGCACAAAATGCTGTTTACCTTCCCACCAAAGTGGGTCCCTTTTTATCTACTTTTAATTTCTTGCTTTCAAATTACTAGGTTGGCAGGAGCTGGGACAGAGCTGGGAGCTCACTCCATCGTGCAGTACTCGGGACTTGAACTGCTGATCTGCCAAACTTCCAATTGTCAAGATCAGCATCTTAACCACTAAGCCACCACAGTCCTACTTCTGGGCGGTACATAAAGTAATTAGCATTTTTGCCCCCAACATGCTGGGTCCTCATTTTACTGACTCTGGAAGGATGGAAGGAAAGTTCTCAGCAATAATCTGCCTCACCCTCCACCTCCCATTGGCAATCCACACACCCTCCCCCTTTCTCCTCCCTCTCTCTGGATTGGTGAACAAACACGCAAGAAGGACAAGAGTGTAACTCTTGCAGGTGAGGAAGAACAAGAGCTTCCCTCGCTGTCCCCTACTATAGAAAAACTCAGGGGAACCTACCTGTAAGGTTGAGCCTCTTCCAGGAATTGCATCTGGTCCTGTACACTGGCGCTGGCCTTAAGCTCCTTCACCACCACTTGAGTGCTGCTCAGCCCTGCATTCACCTCACCGAGGAATACCTAAAATGAGGGAGGGAGAAACACACACACATAATGTGGCCATAAGGAGAAGTAAATGGTGTTTTGGACCACTTATGGAACAGCCCAGTGCAATCTATTTTCCAGTGAACATACAGCGTACAGGGAATTGAATTCCAGCCTGACCCTGATCTGTGCCCAAGCTGGAACTTTTTGGTCCATCTGAAGTATCTACCAGTTCTTGGAGCCTGGTTGGAGCTACTCCCAGTCAGGTGGAAGGGTTCCTTGAAAAGAGATTGTTCCCTGCAAAGCTACCCTTTCCTGCCTGGCATGTGCCTTTCCCACTGTCTGATCACATCTGAAGTTCAACAGAGGTAGATCCCAAGAACTCGCCCAATTCAGCAGAGCTGTCATGACATTTAGAGCAGGGGTCCCCAACCTTTTTGTGCCGCAGGCCTGACCACGCCCCCCCGGTCAGCTGAGCAAGCCAGCCACGTGGTTCGTCCCGCCATAAACGCTGTCATAAAACGCATCTGCAGCTGTTGTAAATGCATTTATGATAGCTGTGGGCATGGGTGTGTTTATGCATGTATGGACACATTTTGTGGCTGTCATAAATACGTCTGTTTCCACTTCCGGTAGCGGCGAGGGAGGCAGCAGGCCACATGAAATGGTGTCCCTGGCCAGGTCCAGCCCGCAGGCCGTAGGTTGGCCACCCCTGATTTAGAGGGATGCACTCAGCTCTCCCTCCTCTGCCATTGCTATCTTCATCTAATTGAGGAGATGCCTGAAGAGACCAAGTGTCTGCTCTCTGATAGATACTACACACAAGAAACCCCCCCAGAAAACCTGGGTTCTAGGTTGCATACAGAACCTACATGTGGGGAGGAACTTCTCCTCTTCAGACTCATCACTGTCCACAGGGGAAAAGCAATAGCAGAGAAGGCAGGCCTACAGTAGCTGCTTTCCTTTTAATGTGTTCAGAAAGCTGAGTTCTGTAATCCTTGAATAGGGTTAAATACACTTTTTACATCTTCAGCCTCTTTCTTCTCCCCCATGCCTGGCTAGAGGATAGATATTAGATGACAACTGATTTCATTTACTGTATCTTATTTATTTTAAAAAACAGACCTTATCTTTTAGCTCTCAAAGCAGCTTACATAAGGTAAAGGTTTCCCTTGCTCAAAAGCCAGTCGTATCCGACTCTAGGGTTCAGTGCTCATCTCTGTTTCAAAGCTGAAAAGCCAGCGCTGTCTGCTTCTGCAGACGTTTCCATGGTCATGTAGCAGGCATGACTAGACACCGGAGCGCAAGCAACACTGTTTACCTTCCCACTGAAGTGGTCCCTATTTATCTATTTGCAATTTCTTGCTTTCGAAATGCTAGGTTGGCAGGAGCTGGGACAAAGATAGAAGCTCATTCCGTCCTGCAGTACTCAGGAATCGAACTGCTGACCTCCCAGTCAGCATCTTAACCACTTGAGCCACTGAAAGGCTAAAAAACCTAAGACTCTTCCTCCTTGCTCCACACTCCACTAGCCTACTCTGAGTACTTGTCATTACACTAATCCCTTAAGGACACTACATGTCCAATGTTCAAAGCGGCTTTTCAAAACATGGTTAGCAAAGTACTTTTAAGAAAAATCTTATCCCAGATGAAGATGGTGGTGTGTGTGTGAGTGAGTGAGTGAGTGTGTGTGTGTGTGTGTGTGAGAGAGAGAGCATATAAATATGCAAATAATCACTGACTGACTGTAGTCTCTGGGAAAGGTGTCAAACCTAACCTATGACTTCCAGCTTTCTGATCCTGTGCTTCTTCTAATCTAGCAGTCTCTCTCCACGTGGCTCACTGTTCCCTTATCCATGGACTAGTGTTGAAACCAGAATTAAGATCTCTCTTTGCAGACTTCAAACTTGAAATCTTTTTTTTTTCTCTTAGTGTCTCTCCCTGAATTAGCAACAGCAGAACAGCAACGCGAAGGAAAGAAGAGATATTGCAGTGGAACCCAAACCACCCTACTCTTCCCATTCCACTCCCCAAACCCCAACTGTGTGGCCACATTTTGCAAATCCATAGTCCAAGATCAACTCCAGGTGAGCGGGCACTTACCTTGCCAAACCATCCATGGCCAATTTCCTTGAGATACAACAGACTATGACGTCCCAGATCAGTGGACTTGAGGAGCTGCACTGTGAAGGAGTAAAGAGAGCAGCTTGAACTCCTGCATGCTCTTTTCATGCCACCTCCGCTCCAACCAGCTCATCTGAAATTCCCATGGAAGAACAGAGAGCCCTGGGACAGAAGACTGTCTGCATGTTCAGCTCTATGGGAACCCCATCCACCCAGGGGAAGTGGCCATCCTTCCTCCTGAAGCCAAGCTACTTCAGCTTGTTGCATCTCTGTCCCATCTGTAGAGCGCAGCTAGGACTGAAAGGTGGGTGAAACGCTTGTACACTCATCAGTGCTCACACACATGAGGAATCTGTTGCTACAGCCAGTGTAGTTGCAAGACTTCCAGGCAGCAGAAAAGCGGCTGTGTGGAGCATCCACCCAAATGGGCTGTCACCATGCATGCCCCAAAAAGCAGGCAGTGCCAGCCTGTTTGCCACCTCTCAGTGCCAGACGCCACTGTTCCTTTCACACCAAGAAGCAAAGTCCCTATTGTTGTGCCCAGCGATGGTGGCTGCAGCTGGACACTCAACAATCCATATTCTATGGGTCTATTCAAATCACACACACACACACACACACACACACACACACACACACACACACACACACACACACACACACAGGGCTACGCCAGGCAAAACAGAGCATGTGGGCAGAGCAGAGAGAGCCACTGTCCGTATGGCCGGCCGGCTGGACCCCTCCCCATCTGAGCAAGCTTTAGATTCCTTAGCCCTTTCACATGGAAAGGAATGCAGGGTCCGTGGGTGCTGGAGACTAAAAGGCTTTTTGTCTTGGTGGCATGGAAGGAGGGGAAACACCCAGGCCAGAATCAGAGGCCAACTTCAAGGTAAAGGTCAAAGATCTTGGAGGGAGGCCAGGATGATTCTCCTATAAACCTTTGCTTCCTGCCTTGCTTTCTAATGGATAATGATAATTTTGTATCAGAAATTATTTGGGTTGAAAGGATTTTTGCTGGCGAAACTCCACTCAAGGATGCCCAAATGAGGCTCCTTTCATGTCCCCAAGATCTTTTCCCACTGAAGTGGCACCTATTTATCTACTTGCAATTTCTTGCTTTCGAACTGCTAGGCTAGCAGGAGCTGAGACAGAGACGGAAGCTAATTCTGTCATGCAGTACCTGGGTCTCGAACTGCCAACTTGCCGACCTTCCAGCTAACCTGGAAGTCTGAAGGCTGCAGCAAAAAAAACTATTGGGGTATGGGGGTGGGGAGACTATTTTTTCGTTGTAGCAAAATTTCTCAGAGCCAGATTTTCCCCCTCTCTCTTCAAAGAATCTCTCTGAAAATCATGAAGGATTTCTCTGACGTTTAAAAAGTAATTTTTGGAAGAAAAAAGTAATTTTTTAAGCTTCAGTAATGATTTCAGTGCCTGCACAGAATAGCACATGTCCTGTGCCAGATTCTGACAAATGTTCCTCCGAATTATCCAGTAAAGGCAATAAACCATCCAAGGGTTCCCCTGAATCCTGCATGGGCTACCCCCAAATTAGGCCGTTTCTGTTGAACGGCATCTTTCTTGCACAAATTTCTTCAGAAATTTGCGCAGGATTCACCATAAAGTATACTGAGTTTCCTCCACAGAAGGAGATGAAAAACTGTGGGTGGGTGGGAGTTAAGATGAGATTGAATCTCATCATCAAAACAAGCATGCAAACCTCACTGGGAGCTGGAGAGGCTCAGAAAACGACCCAAAATATGACCTTTTTTGCATGTATTTAGGACAGTGGCTTAGTGGTTAAGATGCTGAGCTGGAGATTGGACGGTCGGGTTTGATACCCAGGAGCTGCACTTGGGGACATGAAAGGAGCCTCATTCGGGCATCCCCTGAGCGGAGTTTCTCCAGCAAAAAACTTTTCAACCCAGAGTAATCTCTGACACAAAATTATTAACCCTATTCTGTGTTGTTCCAAAAGGGGATGCCATGCTCCACTTCATCCACTAGATGGCATTGCTGAGCCACAGGTCCGTGGTGGTGCCACTGCCTCTAAGAGAAACCAGAATAATCTGGAAGACGCTAGTCAGGGGGAGTGTGGAAAAGCTGCTGCAGCGATATATGCAGACACCATGTCCAAGCGGCTGAAGCAGGGGGCAGTTTGGGGGAGGAGTACCTAGCGCAAGTAGAGAGAGAGAGAGAGAGAGAGAGAGAGAGAGTCAGTTGCCACCCCCTGTCCTCCTGTAAATGGTGTCCGGCTCCCCTTGGGCCCAAAGCCTTGCAAGTGTTTAATCTGGAGACCCTTCCTTTGGGTCCCACCCAGAGGGTTTTGAAGTAGACATGGATTGTAGACAAGAGAAGAAGCCTCATCAACAAAGGCCATCATACAACACAGAGATACCACAAACAGACTCTTACATGTTACTACTACTACTACTACTACTACTACTACTACTACTACTACTACTACTACTACTACTACTACTACTACTACTACTAGCAGCAGCAGCAGCAGCACTGTGAAGCAGGTGTGGGCATACCCGTCAAGCGTGGCTCCTGAAAATATGGGAACTGCTCCGGCCCGGGTGCACATGCGCTGCAACAACTCATCTGTGCATGCGCAGAACCTCTCTGCAATGGGCGCGCATGTGCAGTAACCCCTTTCCCTGCCGTTCAAATACAGGATGGCGGCAGGAAAGGGGAGGAACGAGTGGAGAAATACAGGAAATCCCGGCCAATACGGGATACTTGACAGGTGTGGGTGTGGGGCACCGGTGAGGTGGTGACCCACGCCTGCTGGCTGATAAAATAACAACAACAATGTTTTAATCCTCTTTCTTTAATCCTTGGTCTTTTAATTTTTGTAGTACCTTTATTTTAAATTGGGTTTTTATGGGTGTGGTTTTAATGTTTTTTGTACTGTTGTATTGTTTTTAATGCTGTTGAGCTGCCCTGAGTCATTTTGAGTTGAGCGGCTATACAAATTGGAAATTAAAATAAAAAAATAAATTAAATTACTACTACTACTACTACTACTACTACTACTACTACTACTACTACTACTACTACTACTACAACAACAACAACAACAACAATAATAATAATAATAATAATAATAATAAGTTTTGTGCCAAAGATTACTCTGGGTTGAAACAATTTTTGCTGGAGAAACTCCACTCAGGGGACGCCCAAATAAGGCTCCTTTCATGTCCCCAAGTGTAGCCCTCTGGTATTGAAACCCGACCTTTCAGTCTCTAGCTCAGCGTCTTAACCACTAAGCCACCAGACGAGCTGCTTTAAGGCCTGTGATAAAGAATGAATAGCCTACAGTGGGACAAGGTCAAGGAGCAAAACCATTAGGTGCTCCAAAGGAGCTTCTTCTTCCATGTCTAGGCCAGCTGTGAAGCTGCCAAAATGAAGCCACCTTTTGGTGAATTCATTCCATAGTTCCTTTTGCCTGACCTAGTGTGAGAAAGATTAGCCAGCACAACAAGGTGACCGTTGCTGGGGATACGCCCAGTGGTTCAAAAATACTACAATCATTGAGGAGGCTCTTTTGGTGTACCTCCTAGGGAGCTGACCATAGAGAAACAAGCCATCTTCTCCCTCTTCTCTTAGCCCAGCTGCTGCCCAAGTCAAGAAAGACCCCACCAGACAGGATAGATGTGGGTGACAGGAAGCAAACTCCAGAACTGGAACAAAAAAATGTGATCCAAGCAGATACGGTTTCCTACAAGCAGCTGCAAGTGGGCAGAGCAAGGCTCGGACACTATGAACCATCTGCAGTGGTGGGCATCGGAAGAAGCGGCAGGGCTTTTAGAGCTACAGTATATGGGAAGCTGCTGGACTATGAAGACTTGGGAAACCCAAAGGAAGTTTCCTGTGAGTCTTTTGGGAATTAAAAGGTCTTAACAGCAGTTGGGGAGTCCCATTTTACAGATCCATCCCACCTTCTTGTGAACTGCTTAGCATGGCTTGTTCATTAGAGGCTCCTGTTAGATCTAGAAAGATAAGACTGCTGATGATGGAGGAGGTGGTGGTAAGTTAAGTATTGAAGGGGCTGATATTTCTGGGTCAAAAATAAGACTCTCATGTTAATAAATTACACAGAACACTTGACATTGAGTGTAACTCAACTGCTTGTATCTATCAATACCAATAAAGAAACTCTCATTAATTTAATGTTGACATTTTTTTAAAAAAATCTTTAAACCCATAAAGAAACAATTCAAGGCAGCATATAGTGACACAATATTAAACAACATACAATGAGAATTAAACCATCATTCGAACAAAACATTGTTAACACAAAAAGATAAGGAATACAGTACTAGCAAAGCAGCAATCTACAAGGCCAATAACAAGATGAATAGGAAGAACTAAGACACATCCACAGGAGTTAATTTTTTTCCAAGCAGAAAGCTTTCTTAAATTAACAAGTTTTAAGGAAGCCCGTAAAGATATGGGGTGTCCCAGCTCATCAAATCCTCAAATAGAAGGACCTTCTAGGAAGTGTAGGCTATCACCTGAAAAGCCCTTTTTCTCATTAATGCTCGCCATGGCCAGAGGATCTAGAGCAGTGGTTCCCAACCATTTTTGGCCATGTCCCACCTAAACACTCTAAAATCCTGATTGCCTCCCCCTCCCCTGGTGACATATAATTCTTATTATTCAAAAAGTGAACTCCTATTCACGTGAAGGAAGCCTAAAAGATTGTTCGTTGTTAATAACTCATTCTTGAATTCCCCCCTTAAAAATCAAATTGCCCCCACCCCTTCTACGGTGTGTGCCCCACGTCGGGAACCACAGATCTAGAGCAAGCCTTATATGGGAAGCAGCATAAACGCAAGAGACCAGAAGAATGTGACATTTAGTATTTTTCCATTATTATGACAATTCAATGCTAACTAACCTGTTCATTTACTACAAATGAACCTGAGGGTGGGTAATTCCATTGACCCATATTCTTATCTTATCATTGTCTCTGTCTCAAAACTGAAAACTGTATTCCCTTCAGGGAAAGCCTGACTTCTGTTTAAATCATTCTGCAAAGCACCATATGCACATAATGGCACTTCAGTAAAAGTACTATTACTGACATTTACCATGAAAATAACCTACTACTTTTCTTATGCTTCGTTTTGCTATACTGGTGCCAGATTTCTCTCTGAAAGTACACATTTATACACTAAAACATTGAAGTGCCTGATAAAACATTCCAGAGGGAATATACCCTGTTGGAATGCTAAAGTGAAAAGTGAACCCTTGAGCATCTTAAAGACCATATATGTTTCAGGATAAGCATCTAATGAAGCAAAATCTGGTCCACTAAACTAATAAATGAGTTAGTCATTAAGGAGTTGCAGGACTCGCTATTGCTTTTGCAGGCACATAAAATATCCTTAACATTCTATTAATTACACTGAAATAACCACGGTGATTAAAAAAGAGGACTCTTCTCTCACTAAAGACCTTCTCATCAATTCTAATCTACGTTCATTCTTATGTGAGCAGAGTGACTCCAGATCAATCAGGAGGGCAAGAATGGAAGTTTGCAAGGTTTTGTATTATACTGCAAGTGATCACGTTATTGTTGCCAAGATTGATAAGAAGAACAAAACCCTCGATAGGCAGGCTTCAGCCGCTTACCTGAGCGCCCTGGTTGCCTGGACATGGGTAAGGAGACTTCTGTGAGAGGCAGAATGTAAACCTCAGGTCCATTTTGTGTGGCAGGTGAGCCCTGGGCTGAAAATTCACTTGCATGGTCTTCTCCCTCAGCATTATCGAATTCCTTGAGTCAAGAAGAAAAAGAGAAAAATAGGCCGGTGTGGGGCAGGCAAACATATTTGTACACATTGAGAGGAGAAAAGGAGAAGCATGCACTTGCTTTTAATCCCATTTAAGAATCCTGCTTATATCTCATAGATTACTGAAACGATGCAGATAAAGCTTTAAAAACACTTTCATTCATGCCACCGCTGCTGTAATTTCACACACAGAGGACTCACACACAACTAGCACACTGACAGACAGGGAAGAGAAGGGCTGTTGTGGTCAGTGGCAGATTATACAACTAGTAGATGAAATCTCTGTGATGTCTCTTGATATGGCAGGGTAAGAAAGCTATCTCAAAATCTCTGTGTACAACACTTGACTGGGTAGCTCAGACATTTGATTCAATGGAAACCAGCTTCCTATGTCCCTAAAGATACATGGAACTATTGTGGGATGGGTGGGGGTGTGAGGGAACAGAAGACTTGTGCATGTATTTAAAGGAAGCTATATTAAATGTATACACACAAGTGGAGAAGAAAGGATGGATGCAGATATGCCCAATAGCAATGTAGGGAGGAATTGAGTCATACATAATTTGGTTAAAAACCACATTGTCACAGTTCCCCTCGGAAACTATAACTGGCTTTGTTATACCATGTTAAACTGTGTCACAACCTTCCATAAAGAAAACTGGCTTCATAAGCATGCAACCATCCATGCTGCCTTCTTCCCTCATTGTGAACCACCACTCCTAATTTTGCTTGGGGATCTGTATTAATTATAGGTAAAGGTAAAGGTTGCCCTTGCTCAAAAGCCAGTCGTATCTGACTCTAGGTTTCAGTGCTCATCTCTGTTTATAGCCAAAGAGCCAGCGCTGTCGACACATGGCAGGCATGCCTCAACACCGGAGTGCACGGAATGCTGTTTACCTTCCCACTGAAGTCTACTTTATCTGCTTGCAATTTCTCGCTTTCGAACTGCTAGGTTGGCAAGAGCTGGAACAGAGACGGGAGCTCACTCTGTCATGCAGTACTCAGGAATCGAACTCCGACCTTCCAGTCTTCGAGTTCAGCATCTTAACCACTTGAGCCACTGCAGTCCCGTGTCATAATTATAAAACTAGTTTTTAAAAAATCTCTGTTGCATCTATAGGCTCCTAAAAACAAACATAGCCCACTAAACGCATATCTTTATAGCACCCTCACACAAAGGCATGAGTCTTTCCAACTAACTAGGCAAGGGGCTGCTTGAAACGTGTGCATCTCTCTGTACGTGTGAATCAGATTCGTTGGGGCAAGTTCTACTCTGCCACTGCTAACCTTGAAGTGTGTCATGTAGAGAATCGATTCACACAAACAACGTGCTGTCTGGGACTATACCTCAGGCATCCTCCACCAACACAGCGGATTATGCATGGGAATCACAGAGCAGAAATGCATTCACTCAAATGCTCCCACTCAGCCACAATCTGACCTCACAGGAACTTAAAGGAGGGAAAGGGGGGTTAGAGACAACCGTGCACTCACTCACACTCCTTTTTCTTTCCACACATATATACAACTGTGTGTGGAAAACATGGGGCCTGAGGTTCCAAGATGAGGCTCTAAGGGCCTAAAAACAGGACTTCTCCCTAAGGTGTTTACTACTAGCCAAATTTCTATTTTGTTCTGAAGAATGGGGGAGAAGCTTCAGGGAAGCTTTGGCTGGAGTGAAAACTTTGAGGGTAGGGGGAGAGAAGCAAAATCAGTGAAGCTTCACCTGCCCAATCTCCCCACAAATCCATTGGGGGAACTTACTCCCCCCCACAGGTAAAACACAGAAGCCTTAGGGGACATGATGGTGAACCTTGGCAGTCCAGGTGTTCTTGGACTTCAATTCCAAGAAGCCCAAGTCAGCAGTCCTACTGATCAGAGCTTCTGTGAATTGAAGTTCAAGAACACCTGGAGTGCCAAAGGTTCGCCATCACTGCCTTAGGTCCACAAAATGGCCAGAACTAACCCTACCAGTTCCCCTACCTTGGTCTCACTTCTGCATGGGGAAACCAGTAAGTCATGGGAGATAGGACTGTAGGACGCCAACCCTCACCACCTCGACTATCTCCAGATTCTCACCACCACCACCAAGCCATTCCCCTCATTTTGTAGTTAGGTGCATCATCATCATCCGCAGCGGCGGTGGCTCTGCTCCCTCCGCCCTGCCCCCCTCCCAGCAAGAGACATCACCCGAAATACAGTTGAGGGAGAAGCAGCCTCACCTTGGTCAGGGGGCAGGGGGAGGGCTGCCCAGGGGTCCCCAGTTCTACATTACAGGCTGCTTTGGGCCCTGTGCTGGCCCCCGTGCAGGGCAGGCACCTCAATACCATCCTCAGCCTCTTCTCCCGGGACTGGCTTCTCCAGCTCTAGGCAAGAGTGCCCAGAGAAAGAATGTTAATCCACACGCCATCCTGAAGCTGAATAGCTCTCCTAGCTCTTGCCCACAAAGTCAGAGGTACTCCCACCCACAGCCATCGCTGCCACCACCCTGGCTAAGCAAACCCACCCCCCCAACCTCCCCTCCACCACCCTCACCACCGCAGACGACTGTCAGAGGCTGGCGGCCATTTGCGGTTACCTGGGTGAGCTTTTTCCCACTGAAGGCGGCCCCGGCAATCAGGTAGGAAAGGGTAAGCATCACCCTTGTGCGTCCCGAGTCCGGCACTGCTGCAACAGTGGCATTTCCATTGGGAAGCAAGCAACGGAGTTTGTGCACAGACCTCATCTGTGCCTCTATATAGGGAGCGTAGGTGTGTGTGTGTATGTTGGGGGGGGGGGTCCGAAGGGTTTCATTGTTCCCACAGCAAAACCCAGCAGCCATTAGCCCATTGGGCTGTCTGTAACTCCAATTCCTGCCCCCCCCCAACCTCCTCCGGGGACTGGGTGCCAAGAGCCTCCACAAGAATCCCAGCAATGAGGGGACGCCTTCCCAAAGCACATTCTGTGCCTGTGAAGTCCACGTGACTGCCCACTCTCTTAGACTGGCGGCCACTCTAGGGCAGACTGGAACTAAGTCTCAAGCTGTGCAAGCGGAGGATCCCAACTGGATTGGAAACTTAAAACAAGAAAGAGACACAGACAACTGCTAGGGAAAGAGGGAGTTTCGCTGTTCTCACAGTTGCCCTCTTAAGATCCCATAACCCAAGTCCTCAACATCTCAGTCTGAACAGGAGGGCAACACCACACCCCTGCCACGTCTTACAAGGCTGAGACAAGGGAGTCCTGCCTCTTCTAGCAATTCTGTCGGTGGATGGAACATGCACCGCACCTAAGAGTGGGGGCACCTGGTTGGCTGTGCTGCCTATCTGCAATAGCAATTAGAGTTATATACCACCCTGAGTGGTTCACAAGTTAATTAGCATTTTGGCCCCAACATGCTAGGTACTCATTTTACTTACTTTGGGCTGATGGAAGGCTGAGCCAACCTTGATCCCTGTCAGGATTGAATACACAATGTTTGGCCTGCAGTACAACAGTTTAACCACTGCGCCACCAGGGCTCTTACTGCAAAGGGTGCATTAAGGCAAGTCTTGTGAAGAAATGCTTTGGCATGGCACCCATCTCTTAATGGAACTGGTCTGATTGGTCCTGGGGAAAAGTCATGCAGTTTAAAAAATGCATCCTAATATTAGCTGTTTCAACGTGTACCTGCTGACTCTACACATCAGTGCTGCTACCTTTCTTTACTTCTTTTTCTGGGCAGCACAGCAGCCTAAGGATGTGGACGCTGACCTTACTTTCCTAATTGAGATTCTCATCCCTTTCCCCTGGACTGCTCTACCCGCTGCCTCTGTGTTGGAAGAAGCTTCAAAAACTGCAAGCAGCTCTTTCAACTTGGAGAATGTGTGTTTCCCCATCACAGGAGCCCGTAATTCAGGTATGTATAGCTTGGTGCAATGTTCCTTTTCACATTCACACACACCTCCTGTCAAACTGAATCCCACGGGTTCAGTTGTCCAATGACCACTTTGCGGAAGGAACCACAGAGCATTCCCTTTGTACATCAGAGGTGCCACTTTCCATCTCCAGGTCAAGAAGGATCAGGCAGAAACAAGTGAAGGAAAATGAGAGAGGCCCTGGAGAATGGCTGCCCATCAGAACTAGACACTGATCAGCTTTCTGTATCCCAGAGACAGACAAAACGTGTGAGTCTGGGGAGAGGGTCAATTTTCTGCCCTCAGAAAAAGCTGCACAACTACCAAAATTGCGAAAGGAAAGAGAATCCCCCCGCCATCCTGAGCAGAAGTGGTCAGTCGTCCTCTTCCAATTTTTAAAATGTATGCTAAATACTGCAATGTGCCCTGCAAGCTATTTAAAATGTGAACCGCTGCTCTTGAATTCCCTTAGGAATGAGAATTCACTTTTCCTTTTTCCCTTTTTTTTTCTTGGGGGAAACCTTTTTGAGGGGTGGGGAGGTAACATTTCCAACGTGGCTTGGAGCTGCAAAACATCTTAGACAGTGTTGGCCATACCTGTCAAGTTTCGGGAAATTTCTGTCAAATAAGGGAAATTTCCTGGCCAAAACAGGAAACTGGACAGCTATGCTTATCCTGTGCTGGCCTCCAGTCTAATTGCAGTATAACTAAAACGGGATGATGGTGGGAAAGAGTGCAAAATACGGGGGTTTGACAGAAATTTTCCGAGACTTGACAGGTATGGTGATGGCGAACCTTTTAGAGACCGAGTGCCCAAACTCAGAAAGGCTGCCATCCGCGTTGCAGAGAGGTTGGGATGAGGGAGGAAGCACTCCCATTGGGCTGCTGGGCAGAGCAAACTCAGTTCTGGGGGGAGGTAGGAAGTGCTCCCACTGGGCTTCTGGGCAGAGGGGCGGGGTGTGCTGGGGCAATGGCACGTGTGCCCACAGTGAGGGCTCTGAGTGCCCCCTCTGGCACACATGCCATATGTTTGCCATCACTGGCTTAAAGGAACACAGAACCACACTCCATTCATTTCTAGCATATTCATGGCCATCTTGTCTTTTCCCATTGAGGTTCTAGGGCTCACCAGAACCTTTTCCCATCCTCCACCTTTCTCAGAAAAATGCCAGAGAACCACTCCCTGCTGGGTTCTGAGGCTTTGTTCAAGAACCCTGTCCACAATCCCTTGCTGCTTCTCATTCTGGTTATACACACAGACACAAATAACACTACCTTTCCTCATCCCCTGATTTCTTTGAGCAGCAAAAGGTTCCACCAGAAGGTGGTTCCAAGTTGCCTCCTCCAAAATCATGTCTTCAAGCACAGTTTATGCAGTTGGTCAACCATGCTATTCTACTGATCAAGGGCAGTCCTCCTAATCCAGATGGATTAAGAAATAAGATCTTAAAAACACATTCCACTCCTAAGAAGTGCCACCTTCTTCAGGTAGCACAGCACCACCTCCTAGCACAGTGGAGCCAAGTGTTGACACCAAAGACCAGAGCAGCTTTGCTCTCTACTGAAGGCCAGCCTTGCTGCAAGTGCAGCCAGTCCTAGAGCCCTGGGCCTCCTTCACACAGTGCTTACCTTAAAGCCAATGCCCCCCTTCTTGCAGCACAGACAGGCCAACATGAGGAAGATGAAGGTGAAGAGCCCAGAAAAGGAAACCGCCACAACCACCAGGGAAGAGGACCAGGAGAGCTCACTCAAGGGAGTGCTATCTGTAGGGAGACAAGAAAAGGGGAAAGGATCAGAAAAGGACATGCAGGGAAAACTGAATCATCATCAAGAACATTATCATCACCATCTTTGCATGGCCTCTGGCTGGCAAAAACTGTCAGTAGTCTATTTTGATTTGCTGTGTCCATTTTGTGTAGCCAGGCAAGAATGACCACCTTTACACCATGGATTGCGAAGGGCAATTAAGCTACATTTTAGGAAGCGAGGCTGCTGGAGGCAGCAGATGCACCTAACCAAGTTTGTCAGTGCTGTTACAGTGAGACCAGGAGCTACTCACACACTATGTAGCCAATCATGCATTTGGCCCAACTGGAACTTATTAGGATAAAACCATAACATGTATAAATATTATTTTGCTCCACCCAGTGGGTTGTTTAGAACTTGGATGCTGACCGGTCTGTCAGGCTACGGTCACTCCATTCTACCATCTGGGTGGCTATACAATTTACTCAATAAACCTTTGTCTCCTTCTGAGTAAAGCTTGCATTTGTCAGTCATTTTATTGGGATTTGTTTTAATCTTGCTCCCCAAGGCTAGATCATGGTAATGATCATCATCATCTGAACATAAAAAACATAGCCAAGCATTGACTGGTATTATACAACAGATACAAATTTATATAACATTAGTTAATGTATGTCTGTGTTTTGTACATTGCTGTTGTTGAGCATCTCACACAAAAAAGACCAGAAACCAACAGGACATCCTCCAATTAGATTTTATGTAGTCTATGGCTTCAAGCCATTCTCTTGGTGCACCCCACCACCACCACCACCAACAACAACAACAACAACTCCCCACCACCACCATTTATTCCTGGCTTCACATATTATATCTCCCAAATCCTATATTACATCATAACTCCCAGTTCCTAGAAGCAGAAGAGAACTCAGAAACATTGCATCTTAAGCCTGTCCTCCAGGTCCATGGTTGCAGGGGGGTGGGGGTGGGGGGGTGGGTATCACATGCATTGCCAGAGACCCAAAAAAGCAGAGATATTTTTCCACCAGTGTGGGCTGCCTGGCCTGTACTGAATCCCACATGGTCTATTCAACCTGGAAATGTAAGGTGTTTCGTCACAAGGCATTTATCCATGTAAATGAAATAAGGTGTGCTGCTGGTTTAACTGGTTCTGTTTATTTTAATTTGCCTACTTTCCAAAGCTTGGCTGATCACCACCAATCTGCTCTGCAGACGTTAGATATTTCACACACTGCATTGCTTTGCGCACATTATCGTGTGTCGTCTTGTCCATCTCAATGTCAACCCACAACATCCTGTTACACAGACTGCCAACATGCTTATTTGCTGAACGGCATCCATGTGCATTAGCCTCTGGATGCTCTCACCGCTTTCAGAAAATGTAGCTGTTTCCAGAGGGCAAAATGAAATCCAAAGCCAAGCAGTATTTTTATTAAAACCAGCCACGATTCCAAGTAATGTTGCAAGGCTTCGCAGAAAAGGAAAAGTCCCACTTAACAGATGACCAATGGAGTGTCAAGCCTACAGTACACTGGGATTCTGCCTCTGGACAGCTGTGGCATCCTGATGAAGGGCTGACTTTGGGAGGAGAGCACCCTCTCCATTAAAGTCTCTCTAGCAAGCCTGATTTGGCTTAAGCTGCAACCCACATCTTTAGACACAACAAAGGGTTCTGCCAAACAAACCCGTCAGCTCTTAAGCTGCCACAAGGACTCTCTGTTGCCTTTGCTGCAAGAGCCTACAGACTTATCGTGGCTACGCCTCTTGAAATCTCTAAAACGCGATGGATGGCCCCGATTTCAAAACCAGAAAAAGGAGACAAGAGCCTTCTTTATCCTGATGGCCTACATAGCAATTCCATTTCAAAAAACCAGAAACCTTGCTTTTCAAAATATTGAAGAGAAGATGAGACAATAGAAGTGATAAAAATTAATTTCCCGGCAAAACAGAAGCAGCAAGGACACAGGGCCAAGATGTTTTGCAATTCAAAGGAGTTAATTTGCCTTTCTAAGCTAGTTAACACAATCCCATGGGCAGCCTTTAATTGGTTATTGCTCCTATTATCTGTTGAGCAGCAGACAAGAAAGGCAAAACATGCACATGTGAAAGCATACAACAGCATACTTATGCTTGGGAGCAAGGATGAAACTGTATAACAGACATGATGTGCGTCAGTGAAAGCATTTCACAAGGCATCTGAAAGAATGGGTTACCTGTATAAACCAGGCTATACATGTTTCTCCTTTTTTCTAATTCCATGTGTGTTGCCAAACACACTTCTCATGACATCATTACCATGGCAATGAGTACTCCATATCTGTCTCCACAACTCCAACTGTGAGACCCCTGTTGCTGTTGTTTTGATCTAGTCACGATAGAGCTCTGATTCAGCCAGGGAAGAGCGCTCAAGTAATACTATCTACGCCAGGGATTTTCAACCTGCGGACCACAGCACCATTTCATGTGGCCCCCACTACCTCCACCATACCTGGAAGTGTCATCTGGCGGAGACAGGGCAAAATGGCCATCAGGCCCCGGGCTTTAAAAGATTGAGAACTCCTGATCTACACTTTCTAGCTAACTTTCATTTGCTTCCCCAGAGCCCAAAATTAAGAAGAAACGTGCTTCCTAGAATTTATAAGTTTTTGAAGTGGTAGACATGTTAATCTGTGCAAGCACATCAGAGAGTAAACAAGACAAAACAACAAAGACAAAAAGCTGTGGTACCTTAAAGACTAACTCCTGTATTTAAACGTGAGCTTTCGTGGATCAAATCTGATGAAGTGGACTTGATCTGCAAAAGCTCACGTTTAAATAAAGGAGTTAGTCTTTCAGGTGCCACAACTTTTTTGTCTTTTTTGTTTTGTTTACTCTCTGAGTGTGGCAGCTCTAAACGAGGCTGGGGAATGTAGTTTTGTTGAATTGATACATGAAAGGAGCCATCCTTTATAGGTTGACATCTTTTTCTGAGAAGAAAAAGATGCTCTCCAATGTAATCGTTCTAAACTTTTTAGGTACAATAAACTTGTTTATGCACCTAAGGTCTAGGAATGGTGTGAGGCACCATCTTTTTTTCGCACTGGGAAAAGAAAGCATTAGTTGCTTGAGTTTATGTCAGGGGTTTCCAAACGTTTTGTGCCATGGGCCACACCACACACCCCAGACATCTGAGTGGGCCAGTCTTGTGGTTCCTCTTGCCATAAACACTGTCGTAAAACGCATCTGCGGCTGTCATGAACGCATTTGCAAAGCCATGGGTGCATTTACAGCAGCGTTTACAGCATGCACATTTTACGGCTGTTGTAAGCACTTCAACTTCTGGTAGCAGTGAGGGTGACGGTGGACCACATGAAATGGTGCCACCGGCCAGGTCCGGCCCATGGACTGTAGGTTGACCACCCCTGGCTTATGTGATAGGTTGGATTGCACTTTTTTGCAAGAGGATTAATACTTTCTCCTTTAGCAGAAGATATGGTGGTAGGCCTGAAGAGGCCTCTTGGGAGTAGTGTATGAAACTTGACTGTGTATCCGTGTTGTATTATAAATTCATTATAAAGAAATGCATAATTTAGTAACATGAGAATTGCTCTTTATATCAGAGAAAAATTTCTTTTTTGGTTTGTGTTTTGTGTTTTATTGTATAATGTAATGGTTGTTTGGTTGTTTTATTTTTCTTTTGTATGTTATATCTTAAAATTTAATAAAAATTTATAATAAAACAAGAAGAAGCGGGTGGCGAAAGCTTCCCTGTCCAGTGCACCCAGCCGCCACCGTGCACTCAAGAGAGCCCCGTTGCCCACGCTGCCATCTAATTCCGGAACGGAGAAAACTGGCATTTCCTAAGATGTAGCAGAAAAGGGCCTGATTGAGATGGCTCCGAAGGAATAAGCGCCCAAATGAGACACGCCAAACACACGATGGGAAAAGTGGGCAGCAAAGGCTATTAGCCGCCACCCACCTCTTCCATTGCCGCCATCTCAATCAGGTGCGGAGAAAACCGGCATCTCCAAAGATGCAGCAGGAAAGGAGTTTTATTCGCACCCAATTGAGATGCACTGACAACAGGATGGAAGAAGCAGATGGCAAAGGCTATTAGCCGCTGCCACCTTCTTTCCTCACACTCGGTGACCCGAGTATAAGCCGAGTCCACTTTTTAGAGCTAATTTTGGGGACTGAAAAATTTGGCTTATACTCGAGTATGAAGTGGACTTGATCCACGAAAGCTAATATTAAAATATAACAGTTAGTCTTCAAGGTGCTACAGCATTTTTGTTTATTCTCTGATATGCCTGAAACACAGACTAATATTCCAAAGCATTCTATATGAAAAAGTGTCTCATATGAGTTTGCACTCTCATTCAAAGCAACACCAGCATATCTGTCATTCTATAAACCAAGGGTTTGCAACCTACGTCCTGTGGGCCAGTCCCGGCCCGCAGTGATGACCCCGGAAGCGGACATGGACGCGTTTATGAGAGCCGTAAATGCATCTGCACCTGTGAAAATGTGCCCATCACGGTTCATGGCAGTGTTTACGCCAGGGTGGACCACATGTCTGGCCTGTTCAGCTGATGGAGGGGGCGTGGTCTGGCCCCTGGTGTGAAAACGTTGAGAACCACTTCTATAAACTGATAATATTCAAATGCCAAATCACATCCCCTCCCATTTTTCTTCAGGGGGGGGAGCTGGTTGATAATAAAGTATTTCTTGAATTAAATTGCTTAGCATTCTCTCTCCCTCAAGTGAGCTGAAGAGACCTGTCCCTTCAGGAGGAAGAGGGAGAGAAAATGAGACTGCCAATAAAGAAAAACAGTACCAATCCCTAACAAAAAGAGTCTTTATACACCATGTTTATAGGGCACCTGCAGGGAGCGTAGCCCATGGTTTTTACAGCTCAGCTGTGAGTCGGCTTTGTGAAGCATTAATTGGGCTTCTCCCCCTCACAGATTCCCTGCCTTAGAAGTTGCAGCTGGGCCATCATTACTCTGTTCCGGAACATCTCACAACAAATAAGTGTTTAAAGAAGGAGGAAGCACGGATGGAAAGGAAAGGATGGAAGAGGCAGCTACTCAGACTCTGGCCAATTTGAGTTCCACATGGCCTCCTGCCTTCAATGGGATCCCCTTCCTTCTCTATTAAACGTAGGCAGGGAGTCTAAACACTTTCCCAAAGCAAACCAACAGTGCATGATATCCGTGTTATGCCATCAACCCAATTCTGATTTATGACAACCCTAATAGTGTTTCTAACATTTGGAAGATGTTTGAGAAGTAGTATTTTACCAGCACCAACACATGCACCCTACCACAAATTTCCATAATAAAGTTGGGATCTGAACCCAGGTCTTCTGGACCACCGTCTGACACTTTTATCCACTACCCTCCACTGGCAATCAACCCTGCAAGTCTTCTAAGGGAAAAATTGAAATATACAGCTTATACTTGGGGGGGGGGACCCAAACATTAAATATCAAAATATGGACAAAATATGGTAATAGCAGCAAGAAAATGTAGTAAAGCATAGGGATACTTGAATACTGTATATTACAGAAACTTTCCCATTAAAAAATCTAATTAGGGAGTAACAGGACAATTCTGTTAACAATGTTTAAGTGTGTGTGTGCGCGTGCGTGTGTATGCGTGCGTGCGCGCACACACACGCACGCACACACACGCACACACACTTTAAACCAGGGGTTCTCAATACTTTTTGTGCCATGGGCTGGACTGGACCACACTCCCTCAGACACCTGAGCAGGCCAGACACATGGTTCCCCCTGCCGTAAACACTGCTGTAACTGTCATAAATGTGTTTGCGACAGCCACGGGTGCATTTATGGCACATTTTCAGCTGTGTCTGGCGGTGGCGGCAGTGGGAGTGAGGGCGGCATGTTTTCAGCTGTTTTCACACTTCCGTTGCTTCCAGCAACAGCGGTGGTGGGAGTGAGGGCAGTGGGCCACATGAAATGGCACTGTGGGCCAGGTCTGGTCCACAGGCTATAGGTTGCGAACCCCCGATTTAAACAATTGATGATGCATGAATCACAGGATTGTACCATTCAGCTCAACAAGAATATTAAGAATCCACCCCAGCTCCCTTCATTCCCTTTGATGGAGAACATAATGTACATACCCATGTATTTCTCAAATGAAACAGAAAAACAACAGCTGAGTCTTGAAAAGGGCAGATCCCACATCAAGTTGCTTGCCTTCATGACACTAATCACATAGCATCAACAACAACAACAAAAACTGGCAAAATGCCCAAGAACTAGTAATAACTAGATAAACATAGCCTACAGATTAAGATGCCAGGCAGAGGCAATGCTTATTAATGACATCTTTGGGTTGCAACATCGCATACAGTATTTCCTTAGTCAAAGGGTGCTTTCAAACCAACATTTCTTAGTGCTATGGGATGAAAGATACCACACATCTCTCCCATCTTTCCCTCCTCTACAGATTTTCTCTGATATGAGGAGAGCTATTGGAACACAGCAGAGGGTTGCAAGAGGAAAGTAATGACAATACAGGCCAATTATAGTTGGGAGTCCTTATTTGGAAAGATCCACAGAGATGAAACTGGCTCGTCTTAAATGGAAGCAGGCCCATTAGTTGTACATTCCTCCCCCAGTGATGGTAAAGCAGCTTTCTAAGGTTCCAGCTACATGATCAAGTACCATCAGCCGCATTGAAACAGAACTACTGGGTATTCTTGCTGGTAAATAGATGTTGTTGCCACTAATGGAAATTGCTCCATTAGTGTTAAAGGGAATGCTATTTTTATTTCTCATGGTACATTGAAACTATTGTTGTGATGGGGGAACCCAGAAGAAAAATTGTGCTAGATAAAGGTGAAGGTATTCCTTGCTTGAAAACTAGCCGTATCCAACTCTAGGGAGTGGTGCTCATCTCAGTTTACAGCCGAAGAGTCAATGCTGTCTGCTGATGTTTCCATGGTCATGTGACAGGCATGACTAGACACTAAAGCACACAAAATGCTGTTACCTTTCCCGCTGAAGTAGTACCAATTTAAAGGTAAGGGTCACTCTTGTTCGAAAGCCAGTCATATCCGACTTTAGGGTTCGGTGCTCATCTCTGTTTATAGCCAAATTGGGGAAGGTTGCTTACCTGTAACTGTTGCTCTTCTGAGTGGTCACCTGTGAAACCACACCAATGGGTTTAACTTTGTGCATGTGCAGTTACATTCGGTGGTTATGTCCATTGGAACTGGGGGAGTTTTGGCAGAACTGCTAGGGCGAGGGCGTTTGGTAGAGTCTAGAAAAGCTCTGGAAGATTCCAGAACGTAACTGCACACACGTGCGAAATTAAACTCATTAGTGTGGCTTCACATGGATCACAAAGAAGAGCCAGCGCTGTCTGCATTTGCAGACGTTTCCGTGGTCATGTGCTAGACACTGGAGAGCATGGAAGGCTGTTTACTGTCCCACCAAAGTGGTACCTATTTATCTACCTGCAATTTCTTGCTTTCAAACTGCTACATTGGCAGATGACAAGAACTCACTCTGTCACACAGCACTTGGGTCTCAAACTGCTGATCTACCAACATTCTGGTAATCAAGCTCAACATCTTCACCACTAAGCCATTATTGTGCTACACGGTCTCATATGAGATATGTCTATAGGAATTCCATTGATTAACACTTTTCTGCTATTAGGAAATGATCGTTTCACCTTGCTTCCATCTCTTCTTAGCCTGACTTATCTCAACCCAGAGTACAGAACCACAACTTATGTCATTCAACACTATGAGAGCTCAAATGCTTCTAACAGCAAGAAGATGCATTACATTTTTTGGATTCTAAATTTCACATTTGCTTAAAAGAAAAAGGATTACAATTGGCAAGCAAAAGCACTTTTTGTTCAGGAAGGCTTTTGGCAACTGAGCAGCTGCTGAAGAAGGGCCTTTCAACAAGTGTGGGCTGTTCTTTGTTATTTTGAATTGCTTTTAATACAATTGTGCCTGAATAGTGTAATTTATTCAATTGTGCTTTAACATTATAACTGTCTTTGTGCATTGTTTTCTGTTCTTATACTAATCAATCTTGTTTAAAGCTATGCCAAGTCCTGCTCTGAGAGAATGGTGGGATGTTTAGAGGAAAAATAGCTGACTCACAGATAGTGCAACATATCTGGCTGCAGAGCCAGAGGTTGGGAGTTCGATTCGCCACTATGCCTCCAAGGAGAAGATCCAGTCTGTATTGTTTTGGGCAAGCTGCACAGACCAAAGATGCCACCAGATAAATGAAGAGGTAAAGTATTTCTGTGTATTCTCTACCTAGAAAAACCTGGAGAGGGTCACCATACAACAGAATTGATTTGATGGCACACATTTATTATTTATTGGAGGAAATAAGTTGCAATTCTAAGTGGCCTGTGGAACCAGTTGAGAGGCCGGTTCCCAATTTTATTATAACCATGGCATTTAAGGGTCAAAGAATGTTTGATGCTAATCCTGTGGCTTCTCTTTCCAGCACAGGATCCTCAAACCAGATTGACACCAGGGGGACACTTTGCCCTTTGTTTATGTTTCTGTTTATTTGATTTATACCCCGCCGTACTTGGCACAGGCCGACTCAGGGCGGTTTACAACACGTCAAAATACAAATGGTAATATAGTAATACAGAAATAAATAAATAGCACAGTATCAATGATACATATCAAATAATACAATACAATAATACAATATCAACAATACATATCAAAATGTATCAGCAATGTATCAAAAAGTATCTGCAATATATCAGCGAAACAATGTCAGTAAATATATCAGAAAAACAATATTTATTTATTTATTTATTTGCACATTTATATCCCGCCCTCCTGGTGGGTACACCACTCAGGGCGGCTAACAATATAATAAAAATTACAAAAAAAACAATTCAATGACAATAACTAAAAACAAACCTAACACCCCAATTAAAACCAGCATTAAAACACAAACAAATCGTTATTAAAAAAAACAACCCACCCACACCCTAGCCCTGTTAAAACAGAATAACCAGGCCTGGGGGACAGCCCCTCACATAGGCTAAATCAGCCACCGGGCCTGACTGGTAGAGTCAAGTGTGCCCCAAACTTGCTGAAAGAGTCATGTCTTCAGCCTCTTTCTAAAGGGGAGTAGATCCGTCTGGAGACGCAAATCAGGTGGAAAGAGGTTCCACAGGGCTGGGGCAGACACGGAAAAGGCTCTTTTCCTGGTCCCAATAAGATGTACTTCTTTCACTGATGAAAGTGAACTCCTCCTGTCTGGCCTAGTAGGACGGGCTGAATTCCTTGTGGCGACGCGGTCTCTTAAGTAACCTGGTCCAATGCCATGAAGGGCTTTAAAGGTCAAAAAAAGCACCTTGAATTGCACCCGGAGGCACACCGGCAACCAGTGCAGCTCCCGGAGAAGTGGTGAGGCGCGAGCATAACGCCCGCAACCCATCACGACCCGGGCAGCCGCGTTCTGGACCAGCTGAAGCCTCCGAATGGTCACCAAGGGCAGCCCCATGTAGAGCGCAATACAATAATCCAATCTGGAGGTGACCAGAGCATGAGTGACCATGAGCAAGGAGTTCCGGTCCAGGAACGGGCGCAGTTGGTAAATGACACGAAGCTGTGCAAAGGCCCTCCTAGCCACGGCTGCCACCTGCTCTTTGAGCAGTAGCCGCGAGTCCAGGAGGACCCCCAAATTGCGCACCGGATCTGACTGTGGCAAAGATGTCCCAGCCACGAACAAAGATGGTAACTCCCGGGATAACACGGGACCCCGCACCCAAAGCCACTCACTCTTGCCAGGATTCAGCTGAAGCCCGTTGTCCCCCATCCAGACCCGAACAGCCTCCAGACACCTGGTCAGGACTTCAACTGCATCACTCGGGTCCCCACGAGCTGAGATGTACAGCTGGGTATCATCTGCATACTGATGATACCTCACCCCATGGGAACAAATGATATCACCCAGCGGTTTCATGTAGATATTAAACAATAGAGGCGAGAGTACCGAGCCCTGAGGCACCCCACATGGCAGCAACCTAGGGCTGGAAAACCCACTCTCTAAAGACACCGACTGAGTCCGGCCCACCAGAAATGAGGAAAACCAAGACAACACCGTGCCCTGGGCCCCCAATCCTCGGAGCCGGCCCAGAAGGATACCGTGGTCGACGGTATCGAAAGCCGCTGAGAGGTCAAGAAGAGCCAGGACAGAGGGGTTGCCTCCAGAACATATTACCTCAGAACATATCAAAACATATCATATCAAAAGACATCAGCAAAACAATATATCAGCAAAACAGTATATCAGCAGACAATATCAGCATGACATATAAAAAATAAACAATCTATACAGTCACAGCAAAAACGAACCTCCAAAACGAACCTTTGACTCTTCATTGCAGATTCCTCATAGCTGCTCCGTCGTGCCCCTTAACCCAGCAGATAAATCTATGTCCTACATGAGAACCTTTCACTAAAGGGTACAGCAGCTGCTTCTTCCCCATGCAAATTCCATGTTTTTTTCTTGGTACATCTGGATTTGGTCTTCAGTGGGTGATTTGTGCCACCTTACTCTCCATTCTAACCTACAGCCATTGTGCTGCCTATAGCTCTGTGTGTGTGTGTGTGTGTGTGTGTGTGTGTGTGTGTGTGTGTGTGTGTGTGTGTGTGTGTGTGTGAATCTTACACGGGTTCATACTGCACAATTCATGTTATTGATAGGTTAGTCCTATATTCAATCACCAACTGATATATTACTGAGAGCATTCCAGATTTTATTTCTTCATACAAGATTAGGGTATGTTCACTTCTATAAATTTAAATGCTCCTTTTTTTGCATCTTCTAAAATAAACATAAGAAAATAAGCACAGTACTGTATATAACTAAGTATATGTACTCTTTCTCCCTGCCCCCAATAAAACATTAAAGGGAAAGCCATTTGGCTGTTTGTTTTTTGAACTAACTCAATTATCAGTGGCGTAAATGGCAACATGGATGCCAAAAGATGTGGAGTTTCTAATATTGGTGTTCTGGAGCCAGTTTTTTTGCTTTATTGTTGTTAGTTGTGGGTTGTTTTTGTTTGTCTTTTGTTAGGGTATTTTTGTTTTTGTCTCTGTCAAACAAGACCAAACTCAGCCATTTCAGGTAATTACTGGGAAATTTGGCTTAGGAGGGAGCTAGGCACATACTCCGTAATCCTTTCTGTGAATTCTGGGACAATTTCTCGAAACGGAAAAGGCCATGAAAGGGAAATGCAATTCAGTTGTCAGTGCTAAGGAAAGCATCTCAATTACACAGAGAGGGCTTTTATCGCCCACCAGCAGGCTGTCCCTGAGGGCAGCATGTCCCAGCAAAAACCGACTAAAGCAGCAATTGTGTTGCGTCCAAATTCTGAGAAGCTGTCAGAATTACAAGCATGTGTGTGTGTGTGTGTGTGTGTGTGTGTGTGTGTGTGTGTGTGTGTGTGTGTGTGTGTGTGTGTGTGTGTGTGTGTGTTTGTTGTTGCTGTTTTTTGAGTGCTGCTCAGGAAAGGCCTATAAATTCTGAAAATAAAGCATTTTCTAAAAGCAGGTTTTCTGTCATTCAAAATGGAGAAGATTAATGCACACAATTATTTATTCCAGATTAACAGCTCCATTCGATTCTTTAACTACTTCTGAACAGTAATTCTAACAGCATAGGATGGGGAAACCCAGAACCTTTCCTTTGGGCATGGGTTCATTTGTTCCATCCTTCAGTATCTGACAATTTGAAGAGCATTTTATCCAAAAACAGATTTCGCGGCCCTGTACTCAATCTTCCCTACTACAGGTACAGTTCTCTTGTTTGACATCAACGGCACCCACCAGTGGTGTGCTGGCCCACAACAATACAGGGACTCATCCCAGTGTACACCAGTGACTGACGCCCCCCAGAGGCAGGCAGAATTATGTCACCGGGTGGCCTGGGTCACTTAAAACCATTGTCAATAGATGCTAACTCATTGGCAAATGTATAATGCCACAATATTTGTTGTATTCGCTCTTTGGATGTGATGCATCGGCTTGCAAGAGAAGTTTGTTTTGCAACTATTTGCATTAGGGCCAGACTTTGCAGCATGTGTGAATAATAACAGGGGATGCTGTCACCTGTAAAAAAAACTAGGTAAAGGTAAAGGTCGTCCTTGCTCGAAAGCCAGTCATATCTGACTCTAGGGTTCAGTGTTCATCTGTTTACAGCTGAAGAGCCAGCACTGTCTACATCTGCAGACATTTTCGTGGACATGTGGCAGGCATGCCTCAACACCGGAATGCATGGAACGGTTTACCTTCCCACTGAAGTGGTCCCTATTTATCTACATGCAATTTCTTTCTTTTGAAGTGCTCGGTTCAGTTGGCAGGAGCTGGGACAGATGACGAGAGCTCACTTTGTCATGCAGTACACGAGTCACAAACTGTTGACCTGCCGAACTCCCAGTTGTCAAGTTCAGCATCTTAACCACTAAATCAGGAGTTCTCAACATTTTAAAGACAGGGGCCGGATTATGCTCCCTCAGACAGCTTCGGGGGCCAGACAGCCATTTTGCCCTTCCTCCACCACATGGCACTTACTGGTGTAGTGGAGGCGGTGGGGGTCCCACATGAAATAGTGCCCATGGGCCACAGGTTGAGAATCCCTGCACTGTCACAGCAATCCCTTACTTGGTGACAAGGTACAGGCAAATTGGTAATAAATCAATTTGATATGTGTTCGGTGATTTCAATAGAAGCTTTGCCTTTCCATCATCCCAGGAACACCTGATCTATTTCTGCTTGTTTGATGTGGATCTGTGGATCTTAACTTGAAAAAGTTACAACTGCCCCTTTTCTTCCTGGGCAATGATTTTTTTGTTTGTTTAATTAAGGAAAAATTGTTCCTACTTAAATGTGAGATATAATGCTTGCCTAACTTGTACTTAAATTCTTGCCTACTGCCTCTATTTGATGAGTCCCCGTGCCAGTCTGGATTGCAGGGGAGCGCCGGAGGTAACGGGAATGTATGGGATTTCTCCTCCCCAACCCCCAATAGGTGTCCCCATCACTCCCTGTCCACCACCCTCCCAAGGTGCCCAGCACACCCCTGACACCAACTCCCCCAACATGAACATTTTAGCTTAACAGCAAGGTGCAGAAAGACATGTTACTTACCTGTAACTCTAGTTCTTCAAGTGGACATCTGTGAATGCACACTAATAGGTTAAATCCTGTACATGCACAGGCAACTCAGAACTTTCCAGAGCTGTGATGGAGCCACAAGCTCCACCCGTACCTTTCACAGCACGAGCGTGTTTCCAACCCTATACTGTCTTGGGGTGTAGTCTGGCCAGGTTATCCTGCTATGGTAATAAGAGTTGACCATAGTGCCAGCGACTCAACACCAAGTGTCAGGCACCGGTTAACTAACCTGACAACTCTGAGGACAAACAGCCTTGGGTGGAGAAGTCCACCAAGGGTGATGGTCCCCAAGTGGATTAAATCCCACTTGATTCCATCTTGATGGAGGGCAGCAGCTTCATCAATACTGGCCTGAGGCCGATGAGGACTTTGTGTGACTCAGGACCAGAAAGTGATTCACGAAGCTGGATCAGTGGTATCAAGGGTCATGCTGCAATGCAGAAAGCTGGTGAAAGGCCACTGCATTATATTCTCAGGACAGTCTTCATGGCTGATTGCCATGATGCGTGCCAATATTTGGAATCCAGAATGGCAGAAGGAGGAGGAGACTGTCCTGGGAAGGGACACCAAGTGCAGAACTGTGCCATCTTCACTCAGGTAACACAGTATAGGCACTTTGTGTAGCCATCCTTATGGGGGATTTTATTGCTATACAACTCTATTGATAAACAAACTCACTTTTTAAAGAAGAACAAACAACTAACTATAAATAACAACAAACAAACTAACAATTAAGAATAGGACTGAGGTGGCTTAGCGGTTAGACGCTGAACTTGATGACCAGAAGGCTAACAGTTTGAGACCAGAGTGCTGCACAATGGAACGAGCTCCCATCTCTGTCCCAGCTCCTGCCAAACTAGCAGTTCAAAAGTAAGAAATTGCAATTAGATAAATAGGTACTAGTCATGCCTGCCACATGACCATGGTAACCTCTACAGATGCAGACAGCAGTGGCTCTCTGGCTGTAAATGAAGATGAGTACTGCATCCTAGAGTTGGATATGACTGAGTTTTGAGCAAACGGGACCTTTACCTTTAACAACAAAGAACAACAATTATGGTAAGTACTACTTGCTAAGAAACACTATTAGGTGCTCTGGAACAAGAGAAGTCTGAACACTGGTAGTAAAAAAGGAACTGAGGGATCGTTGTGTAGGAATCACATGCACTGTGGAGGGTAGTTGGAGCTTGTGGCTCCATCACAGCTCTGGAACATTCTGAGTTGCCTGCACAGGAGTATGATTTAACCCAGGAGTTCTCAACCTTTTTAGCCGGGGGCTCGATCACGCTCCCTCAGACAGCTTTGGGGGCCATACGGCTATTGTGCCCTTCCTCCACCACATGGCACTTCCGGGCATGGTGGAGGCAGTGGGAGAGCACATGAAATGGCACCATGGGCCATATTTGGCCAGCGGGCCACAGTTTGAGAATCCCTGATTTAACTCATTGGCGTGCATTCACAGGGACCACAAAGAAGAGGTGCAGTTATGCTTTGAAGAATGACACTGCTGGTGTAATGTGTTCCTAAATTAATTTTGTGTCCCTCTCCCCCACCCTTTTCCCCCTGGGAACATCTTGCGCCCTAATCTCTGGATGCTGCTCACCATGACCTAAACACTATTTAAATAGGAAAATCCAAGTTAATGTTCTGAAAGTCTCTCTGACCCTTCTGC
This sequence comes from Bradypodion pumilum, assembly GCA_035047305.1. Classification (NCBI taxonomy): domain Eukaryota; kingdom Metazoa; phylum Chordata; class Lepidosauria; order Squamata; family Chamaeleonidae; genus Bradypodion; species Bradypodion pumilum. The sequence continues at coordinate 280,210,503 of JAWDJD010000002.1, read as the reverse complement.
AATTACTCATTCTTATGAATGTACTCCCACACAGTGGAACAAATATATAACCAAATAAAGATTCAATTATTCTCCAATGAAAAGAGGAGGCTGCCGTCTGCCAGATTATAAAGTTAAGTGAATCTTATGGCTCAGAAATCAAGAAGTGAAAGTAGCAAAAATGAACAGACTTAAACTGGACTGAAAACAAAAGTAGTGTATGTTTCCAAAATTAACGTCAGAGCCAATGAGCCTGATAAGCTTTCCCTAGGGAGGACTAATGTTAGATTTATCCACATATTTTTGTTTTGTGATGATAAATATTTGAAGCTACCGGGTATTGAACATTTGTAATAACTGTATTTTTATTAACTTTCTGTTGAAAACAATAAATAGCTTAGAAAGTCAACAGTTGGAGTCATTTGCGATTCAATTCAATTCCATCAAAGATAAGATCTGAGATCGAGCATGAATAATACCTATGGCAAAACCATATAAAGAGAAACAGGTATGATGAAAAAATAAGGGAGGGGTTAGTCCACTACCATCACCTACAGCTATTTCTTAGGAGAATTTTTTGGAACAGACTAGTAATTTCAGTAATATCTGTCCAGGTTATCCTTCTATGGTAACAGAGTAGACCATACTGCCAGCAACACAACTCCACATGTCAGGTGGTGGTTAACTGACCTGACAACCCTGAGGACTAACGGCCTTGGGTGGGAAAGTCCACAAGGAAAGGTGATAGTCCCTAAATGGATTAAATCCCACTTGAATCCATCTTGTTGGAAGGCAGCAGCTTCACCAATACTGGCCTGGGGCTGATGAGGACTTTGCATGGCAAAAGGGCTCAGGACCAGAAATTGACTTGGGAAAATGGATAAGTGGTACAGGTGTCATGCTTCGATGTGACAGGGAGATGAAAGGCCACTGCATTATATTCTCAGGACAGTCTTCATGGCTGAGCGCCATAATTATTGCCTATACTGTATTTGGATTCGGATACGGAAGAAGAAATCTGTCTGTGAATCCCAAATATCCTTATGCAAGCCAGAACTCTACTCACATTCGTAAAAAAAGTATGTTTGCGTGTTGCAAGAGCGGTCAACTTCTCTGATCAATGACTAGTGACTAATGATTTGGATGTCCATCTTTGCCAAGTTAAGGCATATGACAATTAGATGTTCCTGCACAGCTTATCCACACTGTCACAGTGTGAGGTTCCAGGATTCATGGACAAAGTTCAGCAGTGGTCAAAATGCAAATGCAACCAGGAGGCATCTAATATCAATCTGTCCTTCCAGAAGTGTGTTATTACCATGAAGAACCACATCGCAAGAAGTAAAAAAGCTCTACTCCCTCATCTCACACATTTGCCCAAAGGTGACAGTTATTTATACATTACCCTTTGAAGAGTCTAGTATATATAAAAATAAATGTATTTTTGCTGCATCTGCCCCATTTATGATGTATGGAGAGGAAAAGTATAGTAAGGCCATAGATTTGCCTTACTACCCTCTGGACACACTGGAGATCTCTGTCCCAACCCTGCCAAATTTAATAATTTTAATTTAATTTAATTTTCGCGCTTATATACCGCCCACTCGGGTGCAACCCAACTCAGGGCGGTTTACATGGCGGACAATAAATACAATATAATAATACAATGACACATAATAATACAGTTCAATTACATCAAAGAAATTCAGGGGAAAAACACAATATCAATACAGCACATAATACATAAGTACAAAGCATCAAAAGTAATCAATATTAACAAAATCCCCAAGGGATGAAGCACAGCTCACATCCCATATAGTGCCCAGCCCAACTTCCCCAGCTGCGGCAACATCAGCCTCAGTCCCTCTGTCTCCCTCCCTGCCCCCCCCCTCTCACCACAGCCAGGGGAGAGAGCTGAGGTGGTGTTTCGGCTTCAGTGTCTCGGTGGCAGCAGCTTCCAAAGTCCCCACCGAGAACAAGGCACAGCTGCGCCAACGCTCCCATCTCCCCTGACCGACTTGGCCCGGGGAGAGAGCCGCGGGTGGCTCGCATCCTGGGCTGAAGGCGGGGGCCCAGGAGAGCTTCAGTGCGGAGTCCCCGGCTGCGGCGCGGCGTCCGTTTATCCCTCCGGTCAAGACAGGGCTGGAGGAAGGCGGGGCCGGTGACTGCAGGTGGCTCCCATCCTGGGCCGATGGCAGGGGCCCAGGAGAGCTTCGGCGCGGCCTTTTGAGTCCGAAGGCGAGGGGGGAGGGCGGGGCCCGGGAACGCTGGCAGGTGGTGTGGCCGGGAAGGGCCTCTTCGCCCCCACCGGGGCCAGGAGCGCGGCGGCAGCAACTCGCCCGGCACCCCCTCGCCTTTTGAGTCCGAAGGCGAGGGGAGGGCGGGGCCCGGGAACGCCGGCAGGTGGTGTGGCCGGGAAGGGCCTCTTCGCCCCCCCTCCTGAGGCGACCATGGGTTGTTGACCGTGAGAGTCCCGCAGGCAGCCCCCCAGCCGAGGTTGCTTGCGTCGGTCAATATTTGCAACGAGGGTTGCGGGGGGGTAGAAACTTGTCACGTTGAGTGGTGCCGTCCACCACAGCAGCTGGTCCCTCAGCTCCGGAGACGGAGTTAGCCGTTTGGACTGGCTCTCCCGGAGCGCGTCGAATTCGTGAAGAAGCCACGACTGCAAGGACCGGAACTTTAGCCTGGCGTGAGGGACCACTGTCGTCGTTGAGGCCATGAGGCCTAGCAGTCTTTGAGCCTTTTTCGTCCTGATGCACGGTTTGGTGCGAAGGTCGTTCACTCCCTGCGCGATGTCCTGCAAGCGCTTTTGGGGTGCAAAGGCTCTGGTAGCAAGCGAGTCGAGTACCGCTCCAATGTACTCGACGCGTTGAGAGGGAATCAACTTCGATTTGGTGAAGTTGATCCTGAGGCCGAGACTCTCCATGAGGTGGACCGTGAATTGCATGTCCCGAATGGCCGACGAGCTGGTGGGGGATACAATCAGCCAGTCGTTGATGTATGGGAAGACCCTGATTCCCCGCTGGCGGAGGAAGGGAGCCACCGGAGCCATGCATTTGGTGAAGACTCGTGGTGCCGTGGCCAGACCGAACGGTAGACATCGGTACTGGTACACCGAATCGCCGATGCGGAATCGAAGGAACCTTCGGTGCTCCTCGAGGATGGAGACATGGAAGTAAGCGTCCTTGAGGTCTATGACTGTGAACCAGTCCCCTTTGTTGATGAGGGGAAGGACGGTCTGCAGGGTCACCATCCGGAACTTCCTGGTGTGGATGCATTTGTTGAGGCGGCGCAGGTCCAGAATTGGGCGGAGTCCTCCGTCCTTCTTCTGAACCACGAAGTACCTCGAGTAGAAGCCGTTGTCCCAGTCGGGCGGTGTCACCCGCTCGATGGCTCCCTTGGACAGAAGAGTTGATATTTCCTCCTCCAAATGGGGGGACGAGGTGGTGAGACGATGTCTTCCTACCCGAGGCGCCCGCACGAACTCGATGGCGTAGCCAGATGACAAGATCTTTAAGACCCACCGGTCGTCCGTGATGCCTGACCATACCTAGAGGAAGTTCCGGAGGGGGAGGTACGGGAGGTGGAGCGCGAGAGACTCGGCCGTCGCAGCTTCAAACGCGCGACTTGGACCTAGCGTCCGAATGCTTGCCGTGCCCGTAGGGCTGATAGCGCGGTTTGTGCTGGCATCGTTGCTTGTAAGAGCCAGACCTGGGCTGCTCCACGGGGCCACCCTGTTGTTGTGGGTTTCCCTGGTAGCGCCGCGTGAAGGGCTGGAACCTCGGCCTGGCAGGCGGAGCCGGCATGGTGAGCCCCAGGAACTTGGCGGTGGTGTTAGTCTGCCGCATCTCATTGAGGACCTTGTCCGTGTCCTGTCCGAAGAGGCCTTGCCCGTCGAAGGGAAACTCCTCGATGAGCTTCTTCATAGCATCATCGAGGGAGGTACCTCTAAGCCAGGCGTGACGACGGAGCAGGATAGCAGATGCCATGTCCTTGGCCGCATAGTCGTTGATATGCCTGGCCGTTCTCATTTGCTGCTCCGCTAGGAAGTCCCCTTCGGATGCCAGCGCGTCGATCCGTTTCTGGGCGTCGGCGGGCAACGTCGCCGTCTCGGCCTTCACTCGCTCCCAGAGGTGGGACTGGTAAAGGCCCATGGCAGCCGAGTAGTTGGCGGCGCGGAGGAAGAGGGAACCGGTGGCGTAGAATTTTCAGCCCACCGCGTCCAGCTTCTTCCCTTCCGGGGTCGAAGGCACCGGGAATCCGCTGGTGGCCGTCCTGTGTTGAAAAGCCTTGACCACCAGGGAATTTGGCAAGGGGTGAGCTTGCAGGAACTCGACGTTCTCGTCCAGGACTCTGTACATGCCGTCGAGCCTGGACGAGACGGAGTGCGCTGACACCGGCTTCCTCCATGTCGCCTTCGCCGACGTCAACATGGACGGAAGCATGGTGATATGGACCGGCCGTACCGCGCGTCTGTCCAACTTGGCGGTCATTTGGTCCTCACCCTCCAGTGGCGGCTGGTCGACCTTTAAGTTCAGAGGTCACCAGGCGCGTCAGCATGGCCGTAAGCGAGCGTTGGTCCTCACCACGTGGTGGGTCCACTGCGCCGATGGCCTGGTCCGGCGTCCTTTCGGCGTCGACGTCTCCCTCGTCCTCCTCCGAAGAGGCGCTGGAGTCATCGGAGGACGAGGGAGGAACTCTTACATCCACGTCGGGACCGCGCCAGTACGGCCTGGGCGGGCCGGCGGGATGGGAGTCCACCGCTTCAACGTCTGGACCAACCCGCGACGATGTGGGTGGGCCAGCGGAGCGGACACTCGACCCTCGGGAGGTCGGTGGGGCCACAGCAGGGCCAACATCCCTGGGGCTTGCGGTGGTCGGTACCGGAGCCGCAGAGGCCGCAGGCATGGAGGTCTTAAACTGGTTGGCAAAGGTCTGAGCCATGACCTCAAACATCCCCTTCAGGAGCTCCATCTGGGATGGATCCGGAACCGTCGGGAGCGACAAAACGGTGGCCGGTAGAATCGGCGACGAAACGGTGGCTGGTAGAATCGGCGACGAAACGGAGGCCGGCATGGTGATTGCCGCATCGTCGAGTGTCGGAGTCCTGGGCCTTGGGGAGATGGAGGCCTGTCTCGTAGGCGAACGGGCCCTCCCACGAGGCGGCGACGGGAGCACCTGAAGTGGGCGAGCTGGAGCCCCAGCCCTGCGTCCTTTTTCAGGCGAACCCGAGGAGGACCGTCCTCCCCAGATGGAAGACCCAGGCAACGGACATCTTGCGACCGAGTATGGCGGCGAAGGTCCCGGAGAAACAGGGGTGCGCGGAGTAGGCAGGAGCGATCGCCTCTTCTCCGACCCGTGTTTCTTTTTCTTCTCTCCGTTCTTGTCCCTCTTCTTCTTCTTCTTCTTGATGGGGAGAGTGGAAGAAGAAGCCGAAGACGGAGGAGCCTGAGAGACACTAGCCGAGGTAGAAGCGGCCGCCACGGGAGCCAGGGAGAGTTCCATCAGATGGGCTTTGAGCCGGTAGCTCCGGTTCTGCACTGCCAGACGGGTGAATTTCTTGCAGTGAGGACAAGACTGGCTCTGGTGAGACTCTCCCAGGCAAAAAAGGCAGAGGCTATGCCCGTCGGAAGCCAGAAACTTTTTCAGGCAAGCCGAACACTGTTTGAAGGCCGCGGCCATCAAAAAAAAATTCTTCCAACGGAAGTTTCTGGAACGCGGGTACCCCGAAGGGCTGGCCAGCCGCCACCCCCTTGAGGGGGGAAACGGTGACCGAAGTGAGTAGGTAACTGAGTCCACCAGAAGGAAGAAACAGCACCGGGGTGGCGATCCTGCCCGAAGGACAAGATCACCGAAAAAATTGAAAACGAAGTTAGCCAAAAGACTTTCCCTCAGAAGGGCGAAAAAATTGAGGAAGCTCTCAATGATCGTCCTGCTGCTACGGCGGAAAGAAGAGAACTGAGGTAAAATGGCGCGCGGGCGCCTCAGGGTGGGCGGTACGGTGGGCGGTCTTACCGCCAAAACTTTTGACCAATAGCTTTTCAAGCCTCCGATCGGCTGTTCTGCGCAGGCGCATAACCCATGAGTGGGGATTCACAAACTATACGAAGGAGAACAACATTTTTTTATTTTTTTTTATTTTTATTTAAAACATTTCTATCCCGCTTCCCTCACTCGAGAGTGTCCCGAAGCGGCTCAACAACATAATTAAAACAACAATAAAACAATTTAACTAACACCCCATTAAAAGCCCATTTTAAAACCATCTAAAAATATCCCTTCCCTCCCAACACAGTTAAAAAGCAGACAGGACAAAGACCAATATGGGCGAAATGAGCCAGCAGGACTGGGAAGTTGATGCACCCATGCCCCATGCCCGTTGGCATAGCCATGTTTTCAGTTGTTTTCTAAAGGAGAGCAGCTCCGTCTGGAGGTGTAGTTCGAGTGGCAAGAGGTTCCAAAGGGCCAGGGCTGACATGGAGAAGGCCCTCCTGCTGGTCCCTGCAAGGTGGGCTTCTTTTTCTTAAGGGACCATAACCGAGCTGTAGGAGTCCGATTCATGTAAAGATCTCTATTCAGCCTCATTAGCAACAGTTTATAGCCCCAGATAAACAAAGGAAGAGTTTAAAAAGGTCTGACGAAGTCCAGATTCATTAGACAGAGTGTGAGGAGGGAACAGAGATAGAGAAATAGAGGGGAAACATATACACGCGACTGCAGTTTTGGCTGAACAAAGGAATCATAATGGCGTCTCTTTATTCCAACAGAGTATATCAGAAACAAAACTTAAGGCACATACAGCCAATCAGAAAGCCAGGACCAAATAAGGAGAAACAAGGAGAATCTCACTATTCTACGCATGCCCAAAATCCAGCGTTGTCTCTCATGCAGACAAAGAGGCCTTTGTTTACAAAATGTGAAGGCGACAGGAGACAGAAACCAGATGCCTTCCCACATCGAGCCCCTCTAGTTTGCACTCGTAGGATGGGTATAACACCTTGGGCTGATGCGGTCTCTTAGGTAACCTTGACCAGTGCCATGAAGGGCTTTAAAGATCAAAACTAGCACCTTGAATTGCACCCGGAAGCACACTGACAACCAGTGCAGCTCCCAGAGCAGTGGTAAGGCATAAGCATAATGCCCCCACCCCATCACCACTCGGACAGCCACGTTCTGGACCAGCTGAAGCCTCCGAATGGTCATCAAGGGCAGCCCCATGTAGAGCGCATTACAATAATTCAATCTGGAGATGACCAGGGCATGAGTGACCATGAGCAAGGAGTCCTGGTCCAGAAGCAGGCGTAATTGGAAGATGACACGAAGTTGTGCAAAGGCCCTCCTAGCCACGGCTGCCACTTGCTCTTCGAGCAGCAGTCGCGAGTCCAGGAGGACCCCCAAATTACGCACCAGGTCTGTCTGAGGCAAAGCTGCCCCATCCAGAACCAAAGCTGGTAACTCCAAAGATAATGCGGGGCCCCGCACCCACAGCCACTCAGTATTGCCAGGATTCAGCTGAAGTCCGTTGTCCCCCATCCAGACCCGAACAGCCTCCGGACACCTGGTTAGGACTTTGCCTGCATCACCCAGCTCCCCATGGGCCGAGATGTACAGCTGGGTATCATCTGCATACTGATGATACCTCACCCCATGGGAACGAATTATCTCACTCAACGGTTTCATGTAGATATTAAACAATAGACAAGAGAGTACTGAGCCCTGAGGCACCCCACACAGGAGCAATCTAGAGCTGGACAACCCACTCTCTAAAGACACCGACTGAGTCCAGTCCATCAGAAATGAGGAAAACCAGGACAACACAGTGCCCTGGGCCCCCAATCCTTGGAGCTGGCCCAGAAGGATACCGTGGGCGATGGTATGTAAAGCCGCTAAGAGGTCCAGAAGAGCAAGGAGAGAGGGGTTGCCTCCATCCCGCTCCCGCCAGAGATCATCCAATGGCTATCTCAGAACCATAACCGGGCCTGAATCCTGACTGGAATGGGTCCAGATAATCCGTATCATCCAGAACCCCATGGAGCTGCCGTGCCACTGTTTTCCAACACCTTCCCCACGAAGGGAAATTAAAGGAGGATATAGCCAAGGAACTCAACCTCCCCTACATCACTTGGAGGACCCTGAATAGGTTGACGGTTGGAGTCCCTAAATGCAAGACCAACAAGCTCAAGTGGGGGCTGCTGATTGACAACAACATGCTGTGTGAATGTAGAGAGAAACAGAATCTGGCTCATTTACTGATCTGCTAATTACTGCCAATTATCATGCACCAATGAGAACTTAAGTTTGATCAATGACAAAGCAAAGAAAGTGACTTCATTTTGCCAGTCCACAGTTTGACCGGGACATGAAAGAAGAAACCATAGATAAGGAGCCATCTCAGCCATTTTATCTCAATGTCTTCAGGACCAATCCAACACAGCTCAAGTTATAAGATAAAGGTTGTATAAAAAAGCAATATGAACAGCCACAGTGATAAATTGTTGCTGAAAGGACCTGTTAGCCACTCTGCCTAACTTAAAAAACAAAGAACAAAAGCAAAATCCCAAAACTTTACCAGTTGTATTAAGGACACCCCACATGAGTAGGTTCACTGGTATCAAGTGAGAAAATCATTTCAAGGGCCTTAAATTTGAAGGTACAGTAATACCTCATACAAAGTCCGCTTCATACAACATCGGATTCATACAACATTGAAGATTCCCCGTGCCCGGTTGGGCATCAGTGGCTTCTGGCAGAGGTTAAACCAGTGAGCAAACTCCTGGCCTCTGGCCCTTGTCAGGGCATAAGGGGGGTGAATTAATGATAGGGATTAATTCGGCCGCTTGTAGCCTGACCGACGATTCTGCCGAGCAAGCATCCTGCAGACCCCAGTTACCCATTAGAATAATCACTCATCCTCTGGCCAAGGTAATCCCCGGTGTAAATATCAGCCATATTTACCCTTGCTTAAACCCTACACAATGGTCTTCCTTGCTCCATGTTTGTCCAAGTTAATTAACTTCCCTTTGAGAGGTTCCCTATTAACCCGGGTACGTGGGTGAGGTAATTTTCCTGTCCGATGACAGTTTTGCCACCGTTGCGCTTTCTTCCCTATAAATGATGTTGCCTTTTTCCAATAAAGTACTGATCTGATCTCGCTCCTTTTGCCTCGTGTCGTCACTTGATCAGTCTCCTCCGGGACATTAAGGCCACGCCAGTGGCCCCAATTCCTACATCTGGTGACCCCGACGTGATTTACTCGTGAGTAAAGCGGCCCAGGAGAGGTCTACTCACGAGTAGCGAACCACGCGGTCCGGTTCGACGCTTGAACCGCGACCCGTCCACCCGGAGGACAGCGCGGCGCTCTGGCCGGCAGCCAGTCGGTCAGAAGGACGGCCAGCGGCGAGGCATTCCAAGAGAGGCATTCCTGCACTTTGCTCCCGGCTTTCGGGGAGACTTGCGCCAAAGGGAAAAACGCGTTCCGCTCAGGGCAGCTGTGAGCCCCTGACAGCGCAGAGGCCGCCGAGGGCCCGTGGCAGGAGGCCACGCTCCGAGCTCCACCCAGACGGTCGTCGCCAAAACCAGTTACCTTGCCCCCAGACGCGTCAACCCGTCCCGAGGAGGAAACTTCGGAGGACCACTCGCAGGTAATATGGGGACCTGTTCTCAGGGACAGAGTCCGTCCGCTAGCCAAAAATCTCGTGAGGAAGAGTTTAGAATCCTGGTCAGGGTATTTAAGTTACGCTTTCACAGCAGGGAACTAGCGAGACTTTTGGCGTACCTTAGGGAACACTGCCTGCTTTACCCAGAAGTAGGTACGTTAACCCTACAGCTCTGGGATCGGATAGGAGACTGCATTCAGCAACCCCCGAAGGCCCCAGGAGGGATAGTTAGCACATGGAGGAAGTGTAGGAAACTCTTAGCTGAGATCGAGCCAGTCCGGATAGAAGCGGAAGAACCCCCGTTAAATAAATCATCAGTCCAGCCAGTCGAGCCGACTGCGCCCACCGCACTCTATCCGACATTCAAGTACCAGCAGAGTAGCGCAGGGAGCCTTCCCGCGGTGACAGCTGCAGACGTCACCGAGGGAATGCAGGGCATGAGAAGCGCAGGCGCTCCTCTGACAGCTTCGGGTTCCCGAGTTACCAAAAGTCCCCTTCAGCGCACAATTGAAGAGGAGATTAGGAAGGGGGAATTGCCGGCAGAAGAACTAGCTGAGCTCAGACAGATATGTCCAATCCGCATGGAAATGGACGCGCTCACGGGCGCACAGCAGATTGTTCATTCCCCAGTCCCGTATAAGCTGCTCATGGCTATGCGGAAGGCAATTGCAGAAACAGGGCTCCAAAGTCGTTTTACTAGGGGCACGCTTCAGCAGGTGTGCGAGACCACCATGTGGATTCCCCATGATTGGAAAGCCGTCATGAGGATGATGCTGACCCCTAGCCAGTACATGATCTGGGACAGCGAGTTCCGCCTAGAGGCGCAAACTCGGGCTGCCAGGATGGGAGGCGCGGTGCTTCCTGAGCAGCTGTATGGCTCGGGTAATTTCGAGTCAATCAATGCTCAGATCAACCTGCCTCTCGCCACTCTCGAGATGTCAGCCGAGGCAGCCTTTAGGGCTTATTTTAAGATCCCAGCCACTGGCAAAGCGGCTAAAAATTACACCTCCATTAAGCAGGGAGCCCAGGAACCCTACATGGACTTCATCAATCGCCTGGAAGAAGCCATTAGCAGGCAGATTGATAATGAGCAAGCCCAGGAAGAGCTCATGATTAAGTTAGCCAAGGACAATGCCAATTTGGACTGCCGTAGAATCTTGCAGTCCCTAGGCAATCGTCCTGACTTGACCCTATCGGACATGATTAGAGCTTGCGCCGACGTTGGCACAGAATCCTATAAGATGGGTCTGCTAGCGGCAGCGGTGCAAGGAGGGAAAAGACCTAATGGTAAGAGCAAAGGAGCATGCCACAATTGTGGCAAGATCGGTCACTTCGCTAGGGAGTGCCGATCCAAGGGAGGCGGGCAAAAGTCCGGCCGTCCCAAGGCTCCGAACACCCTCTGTCCGAAGTGCAAGAAAGGCTATCATTGGGCCAGGTATTGCCAGAATTCAGGAAACCGGAACACGGGCATGTCTCTGGCCCCAGTCCAAACAGAGGCGTCCTTCACCCAGAACTCCCCAGAGCCAGAGTAGAGTCCAACCCCATCCCAGACATTGCGAGGGCGCAGGCCAGCCCCAGGGGCAGCGCGGGGCTAGAATTGACTTGCCAGGCGGACGTTACATGCGACCTGCCAGGCACAGTCTATCTGGTCGATTCCCAGTACAGAGGCTTTATAGGTTTAGTTTTGCCCCGTAGTGTAGCTGGTGCACGCGGAATTTTCATAATTCCAGGAGTCATTGACTCCAATTTTTCGGGCGTTCTCCAAGTTCAGCTTTGGACACACCTGCCCCAAACCATCCCTAAAGGAGACACCTTAGCGCAACTGATCATGGTTCCTTGTCGCTCGCCAGCAGAGAGCCAGGGAGGGCTCAGTGACAGCTTCGAGTCCCGGTCAGAGGACCGCTCGAGCGCCAGTGAGGCAGCGCAAGGATACCAGGTCTTAGCGACAGTGGAGACCAACATTGAGTGGAAACAGCGCCCGGTTATTGAGGTATTTCTTAATAATCGATCATTCTCAGGCCTGTTAGATACCGGAGCTGATGTGTCCGTGATAAGCAGAAGCCAGTGGCCAAGGGAGTGGGCCATTGAGCCGGTCTCCGATGTGTGGGGGGTAGGCGGCGTCCAGGAAGCGTTTAGGAGCCGAGAGTGGGTAGAAGTCACAATCCCAAGGGCTGAGGGCACGGCGGTAATCCGACCGCACATTCTTGACGTGCACATCAACCTTTGGGGGCGAGACATTCTGCAGCAGTACGGTGCTACGCTTACCTTTGGGTAATGGCGTTGCCACTTAAATGGCTCACCGATACTCCGGTCTGGGTAGAACAATGGCCGGTAGTGGGAGAGAAATTGGTTGCTCTCAAGCAGCTAGTTAAGGAACAGCTAGACGCAGGACACATAGAACAGTCCACAAGTCCTTGGAATTCGCCAATTTTTGTTATTAAGAAGAAGTCGGGGAAGTGGCGACTCCTCCACGATCTCAGAGAGATCAATAAATGCATACAGCCAATGGGTCCGCTTCAATGCGGCATCCCGAATCCGAACATGATTCCCGAGGGGTGGGAGATCCTAGTCGTAGATCTCAAGGATTGCTTTTATACAATCCCCTTAGACCCCAGGGACAGGGAGAGGTTTGCCTTTACCGTGCCGGTCGTGAACCACAGTGAGCCCACGCAGCGTTACGCGTGGAAATTTTTGCCACAGGGCATGCTCAATTCGCCCACTTTGTGCCAAATTTACATTCACGACGCACTGGCAAAGTTTCGAAACCTCTACCCACAAGCCTTAGTTTGTCACTTTATGGATGATATTTTGGTAGTGTTGCCAAAGCTTGGCGGCGAAGTGTTTTCAGACCTCCAGGCCAGCCTGGGGGACAAAGGGCTGCTCATTGCCCCGGAGAAAGTGCAGAGAACCAAGCCCTTCTCATACTTGGGCCATCGGCTTCTCCGCTCTTTTGCCGCACCAGTTTTGCCTCAGATCAATTTACAGGACTCAGTCACCTTGGTAGAATTACAGCAGGTTTTAGGGAACATTAATTGGGCCAGACCGTATTTTCGATTGGATACGGATCTTCTGAAACCGCTCTTCTCGCTGCTAACGCTAGGTAAGCAGCCGGCAGACCGGATAAAAATTTCTCGAGACGCGCGTTTGGCGCTCGAGAAAGTTAACCAAGCTCTCAGCCAAAGATGGGTAGATAGGATCGCCCAGGGGCCCTATGCCCCAATCCTGAATCTGTACATCGTGCGATCGGGATCCATGTTCACTGGGGCGCTAGGAGTAGACTCAGAGAAGGGAGCGAAAATTGTGGAATGGGTGTACTTGCCTAACACCTCATCTCGGAACATTGTTCCGCCCCAAGAACTGGTCTCCGCGGTGGTCTACCGCGGCAGGCTGAGGGCTAGGGATATTTCTGGGCACGATTTAGCCAAGATCGTAGTCCCGTTCACCAAGGAACAAATTCAGCAGTTGATGCAGCTAGGTGACTCGCTTCCGATAGCTTTGGAAGGATTCACTGGAAGCTTGGCATACCATTTGCCTAAAGACCCCAGACTCGTCTCGCTTCAAACAGGAACAGTCAGCTTGTTCGAATTGCTCTCGCTGTTCCCGCTTCAGGGGGCCAGAATAGTTTTTTCTGATGGCGGACGCACTTATGGTGTCCTGACCTGGCAGGAGGGCGAAGCTTGGCACACGCTGCTAACTCTTCCACAGAAGTCCGCACAGCGGGCGGAGTTGGCAGCCGTGAATCTTGCTTTGCGCACCTTCGCCAAGGAACGTTTAAATATCATAACTGACAGTCTTTATGTTAGGAATTTGCTTCACAGTCTACCGGGAGCTTACATCACTCCCGCGATAGACAAGAATCTGCTTAGCCTGTTTCTCACTGCTCAATTTCATTTGCGAAACCGCACGGAGCCGCTCTATATTGCCCACATCCGCAGTCATCAAGACCTACCGGGTCCGATTTCCGCGGGCAATAGCAGAGCGGACGCGGCGGCAAAGGAAATTCAGCAACGTTCGGTTTTGGGAGTTTTCACTACTCCAATTCAAAGTCATGCCTTCTTTCACCAAAACGCCAAGGCACTCGCCAGACAGTTCAATTTGCCACTTTCTCAAGCCCAGGGTATAGTACGCTCTTGCCAGCATTGCGCAGGGGCGCCGGGGGGGCCCTCGTGGGGGGTTAACCCGCGGGGGACAGAGGCCAATCAGGTGTGGCAAATGGACGTCACGCATGTGCCGCAGTTTGGCAGATGGCAGTACATGCACGTCTGCATAGACACTTTTTCCCAGTTTGTTTGGGCGACGGCGCAGAAGGGGGAGACTGCCTCCCACGTGGAGCAGCATCTCCTGTCCTGCATTGCGGCAATGGGCAAGCCGCGGCACGTGAAAACGGACAACGCCCCGTCCTACTGCTCTAGGCAGTTGGCCACCTTCATGGCCACCTGGGACATCAAGCATACATTTGGCATTCCCTACAATCCGCAAGGGCAGGCGATTGTAGAACGGGTCAATCGGACGCTAAAGTCCTATATTGCCAAACAGAAAGGGGGGGAGCCACCAGCCCTCCCCAAATCACAGGGAGAAGCACAGTTTTGTCTGAATAAGGTATTGTTCACATACAATCACCTCAATGTTTTTTCGGACTGTACGCCGCAGGAGAAGCTCTTCCGCCGTTCGGAAGCTCTCCCGCGACCTATGGTCCGGTACCGAGTGACACCGGACCCATCTTGGAGGGGGCCGGTGCCGCTCATAACCAGGGGGAGAGGGTATGCTGCAATTATGTCTCCAACAGGTGTCGTGTGGATTCCGGCCCGGTGTGTCAAGCCCCATTTGGAACCTCATGGCGTGGACCCAGACCGACCCGAGTCCGATCCCGGAGATGGAGGGCCTCACTCTGACCAAGGAGACCCACCAGGAGAAGCGGCGGCTGTGGACCCAAGCGCAGAGGATCACCTGGGGGATGGTCAAGACCCTTTGCAGAGAGGCCGAGGACGCCCTCCAGCGCGAGGAGATGGAGCCGACACCGGAGCACTTCGTTGCAGCAGTCTTTGCCCAGATTAATGCCAACTCCGTGATCTTCACCATCATCCTGGCCCTCGCCCTGCTTTTGGGGGGAGGCGTTCAGGCCGCTTCACTTCAGGCCAACGGCCTGCCGCCCGGTGAAGACCTTTCAGCACGGATGCACTACAACTTGTGGGCCAGGTTGGCGGGTCTCGTCAACCAGTCCGATTTTTGCCTGAAGCAGGACATTGGTTCTGCCTCAATCCTCAGCACCTGTCTCATCCCAGTGTGCCACACTCTCGACGCACGCGCCAGGGATGGTGACTGGCTGTTGAAGAAGATTTTTGGACCGCACCTCCCTGCGACCTTTGCAGCCTACGCTCGCTGGGGGGGACTGCGGCTCACCATGACTTTGCCAGCTGATGCAGCCACTCTTCACACCCCGCGAGTGGCGGCCAGCCCGAACTCTACTTGTGCACAAATAATCGGCTGCGCCACAGGCGGCCGGACCCAGCGCAGCTGCCTCGATACCGGCAGCAGCAACTGGACTTGTGCAAACCCAGAGACAATTGGTTCATTACCTGCCCATATCACCCTACCCTCAGGGTGGTTCTTCACATGCAATCAGTATACCTTCAACTATATTCCTGCAAATGTATCAGATTCCACATGCTGCCTTAGCCGGTTGACACTGTTGCTCCCCACTAGGGATATGGTTGCCCCAAGCACAAATGTTTCTAATGTTCCACATGTTTCAAATGTTTCAAATGTTTCTGCACCCATCAGGCGCACTCGCACCACCCAACTAGACAGCTCATGTGACAGCAGCTTTAGGGTCCTAAGCCCAGCCGAATACGTCTCACTATCAGTCAGTATAGTTGGCGTGCCAGACTTAGCCGTCGGCAACGCACGGAGAATTGGTCGCTTGGCTTGCGGTTTAGCGAAAGCCATCAACCATACCTCCACAGCGATAGCGCTCCTCAATCAGGAGCAGGCGGAACTTCGCCATGCCATCCTCGATAATCGAGCGGCTATCGACTACCTCTTATTGTTGCACCATCTGGGTTGCGAATCCCTTCACGGTATGTGCTGTTTCAACCTTACTGACAACTCCCGGAAAATCCAAAGTCAGCTCACTGATCTCCACACCATAGTCCAGGGCATCACTGAGGGTTCCGCATGGGGGGCTTGGTGGAGTTCATTGTGGAGCTGGATGTGGTCATGGATCCCCTGGGGGTGGCTTCAGACGGTACTCAAGGTGGTAGTGGGGGTGACTATACTAGGCATAGCGTTATGCTGCTTTGCGCAATGTATTCCCTCACTGATCTCGAAGTGCCGCCCCGAGAAGAAACCCCGTGACGTCATTCCCGATCAACAGCTGATGATGCTTCTGCGCAGAGTCGCCAGTCAGGCTCTTAATATTAAAAAGTAAGGGGAGATGAAGATTCCCCGTGCCCGGTTGGGCATCAGTGGCTTCTGGCAGAGGTTAAACCAGTGAGCAAACTCCTGGCCTCTGGCCCTTGTCAGGGCATAAGGGGGGTGAATTAATGATAGGGATTAATTCGGCCGCTTGTAGCCTGACCGACGATTCTGCCGAGCAAGCATCCTGCAGACCCCAGTTACCCATTAGAATAATCACTCATCCTCTGGCCAAGGTAATCCCCGGTGTAAATATCAGCCATATTTACCCTTGCTTAAACCCTACACAATGGTCTTCCTTGCTCCATGTTTGTCCAAGTTAATTAACTTCCCTTTGAGAGGTTCCCTATTAACCCGGGTACGTGGGTGAGGTAATTTTCCTGTCCGATGACAGTTTTGCCACCGTTGCGCTTTCTTCCCTATAAATGATGTTGCCTTTTTCCAATAAAGTACTGATCTGATCTCGCTCCTTTTGCCTCGTGTCGTCACTTGATCAGTCTCCTCCGGGACATTAAGGCCACGCCAGTGGCCCCAATTCCTACACAACATCGCCTAATTCCTTGAAAAAAGTTGCCTCATACAAAGTTTTGTGACATTGTATTAGGCATTGGGGTTTTCCAAGGTTACATTGTGCTTGGGCAGTATAAAAGGCAGGACAAGTGCGTGCATTGCTCTTGTGGGTTTTGCATGAGACAAAGAATGCTTAGGAGTGGATTTTGGATGTTTTTGAAATTTTTTGTCAGAATTTTTAGAAGCATTCCTGGGATTTTTGCAGCATTTTTCAGGTTCTTGAACAATCAGGGTTGTTTGACAAGTTTTTATAATGTTTTTAGCATTTAGACAATGATTTCTTAAAGTTCTGTTAGTTTCCTGTCTGTTTCCTTGACTTTGCCCTGACGTCTGTGCTGTTACAGTACAATGTATCTCAATGGAAACAATGTATGAGGCATCGCGGCAAGGATTTGGACGTTGTATGAGGCATCGCGGCTAGGATTTTGCATGCCTCATACAAAGTCCAAATCCGTATAAAGTACAAACTTGTGGAACCAAATTTGGACGTTGTATGAGGTATCACTGTATACCATGTGAAAGAGAGTAGGCCCAACTCCATGGTAAGGTAAATCAGCCCGCATCATTCGTTCCTCCCAGATGGCGCAGCTCCAGGTGCCGATCCCGAGATTGGCAAGAAAGGTCATGACTCGGAGAAGAGCTTTCTTGGTAGCGGCCCCAACTTTGTGGAATTCTTTTCTGATTGAGCTGTACCAGGTTCCATCTCCACCTGTATTTAAAAAACAACTTAAACCGTTCCTCTATAGAGGCTTTTGGGGATATACCACCAAAGGCTGGCAAAAGGCTTTGATTAAATCTTTCCTTCACCAAGATGTGTTCCCTGTTGATGGTTATTTTTAATTGTGTGGTGGTGGAGGTGTTATTTTTGTTTTGTTATTTAAAATTTATTTAGTTTGTTTATTCTTTTTGTTTAATTTTTTATTGTATAAGTTTGTTTGTTTTTTGTTTTAAATGTGTTGTTAGCTGCCCTGAGTTGGAGAATATCCCTGATGGGTGGAGTATAAATGTAACAAACAAACAAATAAAGGTAAAGTTCGCCCTTGCTCAAAAAGCCAGTCGTATCAGATTATAGAGTTCAGTGCTCATCTCTGTTTACAGCCAAAGAGCCAGTGCTGTCTGCAACTGGAGACATTTATGTGGACATGTGGCAGGCATGACTAGACACTGAGTGCACGGAATGCTGTTTACCTTCCCATCAAAGTGGTACCTATTTATTTGCAATTTCTTGCTTTCGAACTGCTAGGTTGGCAGGAGCTGGGACAGAGACGGAAGCTCATGCCGTCATGCAACACTCAGGTCTCGAACTGCTGACTTTCGGGTCATGTAGTTCAACACTAAGATGTTGAACTACACGGGACTGCGGTGGCTTTTGAGCCAACTCCATGGTACTAATAGGTTTACGATGCAGAAGGCAATCAAATTCAGCACCATGGACAAGAGCAAAGCACAACTTTGCTCTTGAGAGAATGAGTATGTGTGAAGGAAATGATTTCTTTCTCTCTTGAAAGTCTTAAGAAATAAAAACAGCTGGATACCAAGTGTGGTGGTAATGATCTGAAGAATGAGGGACAGAGATGTGGTCGTGGTTTTACTTATTATCACAATGTGGCCCCAAGATATTCATTTCAAAGGAAGGATGTTCCTCAAGTATAGTCCATTTTGTACAAGAGGAGATTGCAGAGGCATTTCGGCATAAAACAGCTCCCCATGCCTCCTCTTATGGCTAATAAACCAAAGCAGATTATGCAAACAGAGAGCAATAAATTATTCAACATAAAAGAAATCATGCTTCGCTAGCATAATTTATCAGGCCACGGAGTGTAGTTTACTAATGTAATTTATCAGGTTTTTTTTCCTGGTACAATACTTTATTGTTGTTGTTGTTCAGTCGCACAGTCGGTTCCGACCCTTTGCGACCCTATGGACCCTTGTTCTCCAGGCATCTCTGTCCTCCACCATCCCCCTCAGCACTCCCAGTTCTGTGCCCATTGTGTCTACAATACCATCTAGTGAAAAAACCGTTTGGAGAGATATCTTGGCTAAGAAAGGAGTACAACCGTCGTATTTTCATAAAAGTCTTTATAGGTGTAAATGTAGCCAGGAACGTAATAACATAAAAAATTCCTCTATGGGTAGAAACAAAAACTATAGCTGATCGCTGGTAAATAGGAAAATGAGCCAAGATGAACAAAAATGAGCTGTACAAACATGGAAGTGCACAGAAATAGCGATGTAGTTCTCTAAGTCGATACTAGTTATAGCGACTTTTCGAATAAGAAATGTCTTCTTCAAGGAGATCTATACATAAAAATTACACATAAACAGAATGATTAACATGGCTGAATATAAATAACATAGGCACATAAAAATACAATGAATGTACAGAATGAGAATACAAGCTTACCAATGTGTAATGCTGATTTCTTAAACCCGCGTCCTGCCTCCGCTCAAATTATTAGGTGCATATGGACGTTGAAAGGTGTATGAGAAACAGCTACCTTTATCACAGTTGAAAGCTGACTCATGTGTAGCCAATAGCTAAATTAGAGCTCACCCAGGTGATGAGGATAGTACTCCTACAGGAACGCTGCCAAGTCAAGCTCCTGGTTTAACCCATTAGGATACATTGTGTCGAGAAAATGAATAAAGAATGCTTCCCTTTGTCTCAATCTTTTGTAAATGTCACATCGTTCGAATAATTTTGGTCTAACAATCTCTAATACCACAAAACGAAAGTCCCTATCCGTATGGCGCTTTTCAATATAGTGAGAGACCAAAGGGGCTTCTTTAACCTGATGTCTGATTTTGGACCTATGTTCCGAAATCCGCTGTCTGAGGGGTCTGCTGGTAAGACCCACATAGCGCTTCTGACAAGGGCATTCCTGTGGGCATTCTCATTCTGTACATTCATTGTATTTTTATGTGCCTATGTTATTTATATTCAGCCATGTTAATCATTCTGTTTATGTGTAATTTTTATGTATAGATCTCCTTGAAGAAGACATTTCTTATTCGAAAAGTCGCTATAACTAGTATCGACTTAGAGAACTACATCGCTATTTCTGTGCACTTCCATGTTTGTACAGCTCATTTTTGTTCATCTTGGCTCATTTTCCTATTTACCAGCGATCAGCTATAGTTTTTGTTTCTACCCATAGAGGAATTTTTTATGTTATTACGTTCCTGGCTACATTTACACCTATAAAGACTTTTATGAAAATACGACGGTTGTACTCCTTTCTTAGCCAAGATATCTCTCCAAACGGTTTTTTCACCAGTTGAGCTCTTCACCGTTTGCGCCCCTTTCTTCTCGTACAATACCATCTAGCCATCTCATCTTTGGCCTCCCCCTTCTTCTTTTGCCCTCCACCTTTCCCAACATCAGGGCCTTCTCAAGTGAATCCTCCCTTCTCATTTGATGTCCAAAATACTTTAGCTTCGTCTTTACTATTAGCCCTTCCAATGAGCAGTCAATGTTGATTTCTTCTAAGATTGACCTATTTGTTCTCCTCGCTGTCCAGGGTACTCTCAAAACTCTCCTCCAACACCACATTTCAAAGGCATCTATTCTTCTGCGTTCAGCTTTCCTAATTGTCCAGCTCTCACATCCGTACATTACTACTGGGAATACCATTGCTTTGACTATTCTAATTTTTGTTTGCAATGTGATGTCTCTGCTTTTCACTATGTTCCCCAGGTTTCTCATGGCTTGTCTCCCAAGAATCAGTCGCCTTTTTATTTCATGGCTGCAATCCCCATCTGCCGTGATCTTTGATCCCAGGAAAGTAAAATCTGCCACTGCTTCTACTTCTTCCCCATCTATTTTCCAGGATACCTAAATATCAAGAGTTTTTTTTTCTTCCAGAACAATAACAACAATCAAGTACAAATAGATATGACTAGACCCATGATGGCAAACCTTGGCACTCCAGATGTTCTTGGACTTCAATTCCCAGAAGCCCAAGCACCCTGTGAATCCACATGAATGGGTTTACTGTACTGTGATTCACCCGGCCCGCGCTGCCCTCGTCACTCCTGGAAGCGGAAGTAAAACACGTCCGTAACTCTTCCAGGTTAAACGTTCCTCCATACGGGCACGGTTTACTTCGCTTCCAGGAGCGGCGAGGGCAGTGTGGGCCGGATGAATCACAGTAAACCCATTTGTGTGGATTCACAGGGTGCTTGGGCTTCTGGGAATTGAAGCCCAAGAACATCTGGAGTGCCAAGGTTCGCCATCATGGGACTAGACAATCCTTTATATTCCAAACAGCAGAAAAAGTCCATCTGTGGCATCTCTTTCCTAGGAAATGTAACAGATATGACTGCTGTATGAGAGATCATTGTCCTCCATAAAGCTGGTGTATGAAATAACCTTTTCAAAAATTATTCCCAGCCATGTAGAGCTCAATGCCTTCACTCTCATCATGCACACAAAGCTGCTTGCAGTCAGCAGAAGGATTTTAGCTTCACTGCAAGCTTGGATGAAATACCCTTTCCCTTTCCTGGTAAGTGCTAAACAATGTTCATAGCAATAATAACGCAAGCCTCAGCCTTGGTGCAAAGTCTCTAAAGAGAAATAGTCCAGTTGAACCAATTAAAATCTCATACTCCAGCTTAAAAATAGGTTCTCTGTTGCTGAGTATTAATCTTGTGTTTCATAACACCCATCCAAAATACAGTAATGAGAGTTCCTCATTACAATTACACCCCTGAAGCCAACCAAGAAGCACTGAACAAAGCCCAAAAGATACACTAGTTTCAGAAAGTCTATGGGGGAAAAATTAGGATCTGAAGGGGATGAGAGGATAAACAAGAAACCTGGGTATTATAATCAAGAAACACAGTGCTATGACTAGTAGAAACTAAACAAGTGCTGCTGCTTCCGTGTCTAGGCCAGAAGTGAAACTGCCAAAATTGAGGCACCTTTTGGTGAGTTCATTCTGCAGTTTCTTTCACCTGACCTAATGTGAGAAAGATTAGCCAGCAACGCAAGGTTGCCGTTACCAGGGTATGCCCGATTGTGGTTCTAGAATACCACAAGCTTCAAGGAGGCTCTTTCCATGTATCCCAAACAAGTGCTGAGAAAGGAGCACCCTCCTTAGCATGATTTGCTCATGGTTAATTGATGGCTGTGTCAGCTTCCATAAGAAGAACAGGAGGAAGGGAACGCAGAAGGAGCCTCCTCAAAGATTGTGGCATTTCTGAATCACAATCGGGCATACCCTGGTAACATCAATCTTGTGTTGCTGGCTAATCTTTCTCATACTAGGTCAGGCGAAAGGAATGATGGAATGAATTCACCAAAAGGTGCCTTCATTTTGGCAGTTTCATGTCTGGCCTATACATGGTAGAATAATAATGGCCTGATCTATAGTACAGAGACTAATGGTGTCTGCCCTCTTTTATGCACATTTTGCTTCACCTCCAGGCCATTTTGCTGGGCATGCTGACTCTATGTCAGGGCAAAAGACATCCTCCTCCTTTCAGTGAAGAAGGTGACCCAACAACATAAACAAAGCCTGAAATCTTGCTTAGTCTGTAGGAAATGGGTATCTTTGCCTTCTGCCTCTTGGCCTCAGGCTCTACCTTCCAGTGCATGCTTGACACTTAAAGAACAGAAACATGGAGAAGACCAGAGTAACCAAACAGCAGAAATAACTTGCTATTTCATTTCCCTTAACAAACTCGATATTTTGTAATACTCAAGCACTTTTCACTATTATCTTTTGCTCATTTCATCTTTTAAGTAACAATTCTTGAGCTAGCCTTACATTCAACAGGGTTACAATGGCTTACTTCATCTCCCAGTGCATAAATCACTAGATTTTACTGAGGTATGCAGAGCAACTCCAAGTCCCATTAAGTGTTCCGGAGTCTCAGGTCAGGGTCAGGCTGAATGACTGAATAAGCACACTTGCAGACAAAGACTGTGGTTACCTCCCAGACAACCATCAGAAAAGAAGCAACCTAATTTGCAAACTTTGGGAGGCGTGAAAATGCACTTTTTGTGACAATCAGACATTCTTGGCACTTAAGGAGTCCTCTCTTTTAATGGCAGTTTCACCTTCTGTCTAGCTTGCATCTGGTACAGCAGTTTTTATATTTTCTTTTCATGTCATACTGTCATAAAACTACAGCCACCTCTGGGAAGCAACAAAAGAGCCACATCAATATTCAGAAGGTTAAACCAAGAAAGTGACAGAACACATTTTCTGCTGGGAAACTACTGACGTAACCGGTGGAAGCTTGAGTCACACTGCATTCCCTATGAGTATACTCTATGTCCCTTAGGACTGTTGTGATACATTTCATAGAGGATAATTTTGCTTGTGTGAACATGACCTATATTAGACATAACGGTAAACACATGGCTGCTACTCAAAATGGGAACATGTGTTCTCTTGCCCTACAGAGACATCTAGTAAAAACTGCCTCATCTTAACCTATAAGAAAGGGATATGGTGGTGCATGTCCGGAATGCGTGTCCACACCCGTCCAGCCTATCCCGTAATGAGCCGGCCACACTTACCTTGCCCAACTGGGACCATCACCGCAAGGGCCGAGAGTGGGGCCTAAGCCCAACAAATGGGGAAAAGAACAAAAAATACAACTCCCATGGTGCTATGGGAGAAAAACGGCAGTTTAACAGCCAGGCCTGGAAACAGAATGTTGGAGAGAGCTGATTTGCATGTTGGACTGTGATTGGTTGGGAGAAAATCTAGCCAGGCCTGGAAACAGAATGTTGGAGACAGCTGATTTGCATGTTGAACTGCAATTGGTTGAACTTGAGAGTGAATGACTGATGGGGCAAGGTCCTGATGTGGATGGAACAAACCCACTTTCAATGTACGTCAATGCTGTGTGTGAGAGAGACAGAAAGACAGGGAGTGTGTGTCTGTGTGTGTGTGTGTGTGCAAGACAATGCACAAGACAGTCACTTGTGTGTGTGGGTGTGCCTGAATAAGAGAGAGATACTCTGTGTGTTGGGGTGTATCAGGGTCCGAAAAACCTAAACATACAATTAGCTCTCATCCTTCCTTCCCTACCTTCAGCTGTTCTTCTCCCCTTCTTTCTTTCCCTCCCTCATTCTTACCTTCCCATCTTCCTTTCCTCCTAAATTTCCCCCTCAATACCTACCATCCCTCCCTCATCATCATGCCGGGGTGAGTCTGCCCAGGTTCCTTTACTGAGAGCCAGGGGGCATCACAATGGTGAGGGAGGAGGCTAAAAGGGAAAAACCCTCCCCAAGCCCCCCCCAAAAACCGTTAGTAATAAGTACATCCCAGTAAGCCTCCATCAACACAAAAATCAGTCTGCTTCTGGAGACGTTTCCCTGGTCATGTGGCAGGCGTGACTAGACACCAGAGCACACGTAATGCTTTTTACCTTCCCAACAACGTGGTGCCTTTTTATCAACTTGCAATTCCTTGCTTTTGGAAAAAAAAGGTTGACAGGAGCTGGAGAAAGACGGGGGGATCATTCCATCCTGCAATACTCAAGAATCGAACTGCTCACCTTCCACATCCCAGTAAGCCTCCATCAACACAAAAATCAGTCTGCTTCTGCAGACATTTCTGTGGTCATGTGGCAGGCATGACTAGACACCGAGCCCACATAACGCTTTTTACCTTCCCAACAACATGGTGCCTCTTTATCAACTTACAATTCCTTGCTTTAGAACAAAAAGGTTGACAGGAGCTGGTTGAAAGATGGGAGCTCATTCCGTCCTGCAATACTCAAGAATCGAACTGCTCACCTTCCATGTTCCAGTAAGCCTCCATCAACACACGGATCAGTCTGCTTCTGCAGATGTTTCCGTGGTCATGTGGCAGGCATGACTACACACCAGAGCACACGTCAAACCATCTATGACAAAAAAAAAACTGCATCTGCATCCCAAATACACACAGAGAGACACAATAACCAGATAAACATATCATAAGAAGGGACAAACCTTCCCACAATTTAAAATTTTTTTAACACACACACACCCCGGCAAGGCCGGGCAATCAGCTAGTATGTCATAAGTCTTCTTGACATTTTTTTTCTCATTTCCCCATTTCCATTGCATGTCACTACTGGCCAATAATGGAAGCTGGAAAATTGAGAAGTCTGTAGCATCACAAAATGAAGCATGCTCCATGAGAATTGAGAATCTGCTCTTTTGGGCAGCATTCATTTATTTCCCACAGCATCTAATCTGATTCTTACCCAAGCAAACCATTTTTTAAAAAATTATTCTTCCAAAGCATGCTTATTATAATAAAGGTCCAAAATCTGATGAACGGTGGTGACACTGAATGAGAAGGCTGCTAGCAAACACTGGCAATCCTACTTTGGCAACTATAACATATACTGGTCCCTAATGCAATCCTTGGAGGACCTGTGGTGGTTTAGTGGTTAAGATGCTAAACTTGACAACTGGAAGGTCCCAGCTCCTGCCAACCTAACAGTTTGAAAGCAAGACATTGCAAGCAGATAAATAGGTACTGCTTCAGTGGGAAGGCAACAGCGTTTCATGCACTCTAAAACCATGGGTGGCTCTCCACACTCAACTTCCATAATACAGACATATATAGAAATATAAAGTGAGAAATACAGTACAGCCCTATAGTCTAATTCCAAACCAATTTTCCCAGTTTGAAATTTCTTCTTCTTCTGTGTTTAGGCCAGACATGAAACTGCCAAAATGAAGCCACCGTTTGGTAAGTTCATTCTACAGTTCCTTTCGCCTGACCTAGTGTGAGAAAGATTAGCCAGCAAACTTGTATTACCAGGGTACGCTTGACTGGGTACAAAAATATCACTACAATAATACCTCATACAAAGTCCGCTTCGTACAACATCGAATTCATACAACATCACCTAATTTCTTGAAAAAAGTTACCTCATACAAAGTCGCTCGACTTTGTATGAGGCACTGGGTTTTTCCCAGGTTGCATTGTGCCTGGGCAGTATAAAAGGCAGGACACATGCGTGCATTGCTCTTGTGGGTTTTGCACAAGGCGAAGAGTGTTTAGGAGTGGTTTTGAGCATGATTTTGGATTTTTTTGGATTTTTTCATCAGACTTTTTAGAAGCATTCCTGGGATTTTTGCAGCATTCTTCAGGTTCTTGGACAATCAGGGTTGTTTGACATGTTTTTGTAATGTATTTAGCCTTTAGACAATGATTTCTTAAAGTTCTGTCAGTTTCCTGTCTGTTTCCTTGACTTTGCCCTGAAGTCTGTGCTGTTACAGTACAATGTATCTCTATGGAAACGATGTTGTACGAGGCATCGCAGCAAGGATTTGGACGTTGTATGAGGCATCGCGGCTAGGATTTTGCATGCCTCATACAAAGTCCAAATCCGTATAAAGTCCAAACTTGTGGAACCAAGTTTGTACGTTGTATGAGGTATCACTGTATCTTTGAGGGAGTTCTTTCTGTGCATCCCTTGAAATTACTTATGAAACTGGAACAGCCACACACAAGAGGAAATTGTTTTTTTAAAAAAATAATCTTATAAGACTTCCACAGGGAAGGCCCGAAAGCAAATGATAGTCAAACTAATAGCCCATAGGGAGATTTTTTATAAGTCTATCTGTACAACATGGTCTTTAAGAACTTCTCAAGTGTATTAAGAGACCTTACACAACTCTAGAGATAGTAGGTGTTGCTCCCAAGAAGACTCTCCAGCTAATTGCCACCTTCTTTACCATCCTTAGAGTCAACACCTGCAACAAGGTTTGAATCCTCAGGAAATGGATTCCTATTCAGTATACAGCCACAACCTTAAGGGTTTTGGTTGGGATGTTCTTATCCAGCTCAACCACAAATTGAGAAAAATCAGGCCACTGCCTGGTGGGAAGACATCAATGTTCAGAGATCCAGCGGCAGGCGAACATCTTCAGCAAAACCTTGTGAAATTTTATTTCTGCTTTCTCTGCAAAAGAGACACAGCTGTAGAAATATTTTAATTCCTCTCTAGAAGCAAGGAGTCAAAACCTGGGTTCAACTCCCAAGAAGAGTAATTTTACATCTCAGAAGGCAACCACTTTGGCTCAGTTGAATGTTGCCAGAAAAAGAGATTGGATGTTTCATTTGTTTCCAGTGACAAGCCAGTAAGAATCAACCAAGCTTTTTAGCTCTCTCTCCCTTCACGCTTTAATTTTTCATGTTTCCATAAGCAATTATATATTAATGTACAGATGACACCTATAATAAACAAGAATACAAATGACATTATGAACAGCTAAACAAAACAAGACCTCAATGATTCAGTAATTCAGAATACAGAGTGTACTATAATGATTTTCTGTTCATATGATTAGAATTAACTAGATAGAGGAATAAGGTATAACTTATTGAATATTATATCTCCCTCTAATATATTTGTTTAAAATATTTATCTCTCATCTTTTAATATGAAAGAAAATTACAAAGTGGCTTCCACACACCAACTCTACCACCCACAAACAATATAAGTTGTTGTTGTTCAGTCGCACAGTCGACTCCGACCCTTTGCGACCCCATGGACCATTTTCCTCCAGGCACCTCTGTCCTCTACCATCCCCCTCAGCCCTCCCAGCTCTGTGCCCATTGTGTCTACAATGCCATCTAGCCATCTCATCCTTGGCCTCCCCCTTCTTCTTTTGCCCTCCACCTTTCCCAACATCAATGTCTTCTCAAGTGAATCCTCCCTTCTCATTTGATGTCCAAAGTATTTTAGCTTCATCTTTACTATTTGTCCTTCCAATGAGCAGTCAGGGTTAATTTCTTCTAAGATTGACCTATTTGTTCTCCTCGCTGTCCAGGGGACTCTCAAAACCCTCCTCCAACACCACATTTCAAAGGGATCTATTCTTCTGCGTTCAGCCTTCCTAATTGTCCAGCTCTCACATCCATACATTACTACTGGGAAAACCATTGCTTTGACTATTCTAATTTTTGTTTGCAATGTAATGTCTCTGCTTTTCACTATTTCTCCAGGTTTCTCATCGCTTGTCTCCCAAGAATCAGTCGCCTTTTTATTTCATGGCTGCAATCCCCATCTGCAGTGATCTTTGATCCTAAGAAAGTAAAATCTGTCACTGCTTCTACTTCTTCCCCGTCTATTTTCCAGGAACTGATGGGGCCTGTTGCCATTATCTTGGTTTTCTTGATATTGAGTCTCAAGCCAGCTTTTGCACTCTCCTCCTTCAGCCCAATCAAGAGATTCTTTAGGTCTTCCTCACTTTCTGCCATTAGGGTGGTATCGTCTGCATATCTCAGATTATTGATGTTTCTCCCAGCGATTTTAATCCCATATTGTGATTCCTCCATCCCTGCACTGCGCATTATGTGCTCTGTGTATAGGTTGAATAAGCATGGTGACAAAATGCAGCCTTGTCTTACTCCTTTTCCTATTCCAAACCACTCTGTTATTCCATGTTCTGTCCTAACTGTTGCTTCTTGGTTCATGTACAGATTTCTCAGGAGGCATATGAGGTGCTCTGGTATTCCCATCTCTTTAATTACTTGCCACATCTTGTTGTGGGCCACACAGTCAAATGCCTTAGTGTAGTCAATAAAACAAAAGTAAACTTGTTTCTGGTATTCCTTTGTTTTCTCCATGAACCAGCGTATGTTGGCGATGTGGTCTCTAGTCCCCCTGCCTCTTCTGAAACCAGCCTGCACCTCTGGTAATTCTCTCTCCACATGCTGCTGAAGTCTGTCCTGTATTATCTTGAGCATCACCTTGCTGGCATGTGGGATGAGCGCGATTGTTCGATAATTTGAACATTCTTTGGCATTGCCCTTTTTTGGGATTGGGACGTATACTGATCTTTTCCAATCCTGTGGCCACTGTTTTGTTTTCCAAATCTGCTGGCATATTGAATGCAGTAATTTGACGCCATCATCTTTTAGCGCTTTGAAAAATTCAACTGGGATACCATCATCTCCACTAGCTTTGTTGTTTGCAGTGCTCTTTAGGGCCTTTATGACTTCGCTCTCCAGGATGTCTGGCTCAAGTTCAATTTCTTCATCATTGTGATTATCAGGAGTGTTGAGGTCCTTTTTGTAAAGTTCCTCTGTGTACTCTTTCCATCTTTTCTTAATTTCTTCTGCATCAGCTAGCTCCTTTCCGTCTTTGTCCCTTATCATGGTCATTTTTGCTTTAAATGTTCCCTTGATTTCCCCAATTTTTTTGAAAAGATCTCTGGTTCTGCCTCTTTTGTTGTTTCCTCCATTTCTCTGCACTGTTCTTTTAGGTAGTTTTTCTTATCTCTCCTTATAAGTTAGAATCTAATAAAATGAAAACTATGAAATCCATAAAATTAATGAAACAGCAGAACTAAGAGGGAAAGCAAACAGTGAAGTTAATACAATTTTAGGACAGCACTAAAATCAACATCACTGTTCATTAAAAAGAAACATGCGTATCCAACAAAATGAACATCTCACCTCAAATAGATCCTTTACTGTTGGAGAGAGTAACAGTGTCTTCTTCACTTAAAATCCCTAATTTCTATATCTTTACATGCTATCAATATTTCAAAATTCCCTACTTGGGAAGGAACTAGCAAATCTAAGCCCAGGTACCATCCCCAAATATATGTTTACAGCGCACATTAAGGCAAAGAAGTCCAGTTACCACTCTGCTGATTCACTGGGCTTGGTATAGTACAGTACAGTGGTACCTCGGATAAAGTCCGATTCGGATAAAGTCCAATTCGGATAAAGTCACATAGTCCAAAACCGCTAAAAGATGGGCGTTATCCGAAGTATTTGGTATAGGAACCTCGGATAAAGTCCATTTTTGGGCATTATCCGATGCATTGCCCATTTGATTCGGATAAAGTCCAAAATCGGATAAAGTCCAAACTTGTGGAATGGAGTTTGGACGTTATCCGAGGTTCTACTGTATTAGCTATTATACGTCTTGTGACAAATAACATTTTTCAGCCTTTCAGTTTTACCCCTGAAAAGTCCAGTTACAAGTTTTATGAGTCATACAATATACAAACCCTGAACTTATTTAGGCCTCAGATTCATTTATGCATACAAAGAAGACCAAGAACTCAACTTACCTCTCTTTTAAAATAGGGATGGAATAGAGCATAAATACTCCAAAAATATTATTCTTTCTGATGGGTGGAGGTAACAGTTCTGCTGAGGAATACTGCAACTCAGAAACGAGACAGCCAAACTGGACAGCAAAGGAAAGTCTGGCTGAAAACACCGAAATGCCTTCTTTTCATGCACACGGGAGCTGTATTCTGAGAATAACCATCAATCAATCCTGACTGCTATAAACAACCTGTATGGAGTTATGCTCTTGGAAGAGGTTGTTAGGTATCAGTAGTATAGTGGTACCTGATTCACACAATTCAACACAAAGCGGGATACTTCTGTCTTAGTCACCTTAAACCCTCAAGATTTGGTGCCCTCAGCTCTCTCACTAAATTATTTTATTTAAAGAGGTTGCCTAGTTGCTATCACCAAGTTGACTAGTACTAATAAGCCATCATGCCAGAGATCAATCAAGGATGAATTTTCCAGGGTTCATGTGGCATGGTCAGTGTCTCACAGGTCATCTGCTTTCATTTATCTAACATGAAACACCTTGTTTTGTGCTTGTTTAGAAAAGCTGACCAACAGTTCTTGTTCAATATAATGCATTTGACCAATGAAGCCATGGTTTATGGTTGAGAGCCTACAGTGGTTTTTCTCTCATTGCTTTTTGCACCAGTCTTTTTTTAAAAAATTGTTATAGGTCTGCTTTAGTGTACAAAATATGTTATATTTTTTTCCAGCTTGTTTTAATAGTGACCATAGAAGGTATGATTAATCCTATTTTACAAGATCAGAAACAAACTCATCAATAAATTAAAAAAATCATCTGAAGAGCAAGTTGCGTAGTATGGTATCTTGACTAAAACAGCCTTCGTGCAGATAAAGAAGACTTTAGTTATCATAATCTCATTTGGTTCACTGTTACTTTTTTTTCTTCTTGCCCCTTCATCATCCTAGCACAAAATCTTAAATAAGCAATAGTAATATTTAGAGAAAATTGGGGGGGGGGGGGTCCACTGTCTCTCTTATTTGAGAGCTCCTAACAGCAGTTCAAAAACAAGAAATTGCAAGTAGATAAATAGGTAAACAGATACTAGGCAAGCCACGGAAACATCTGCCGACACAGACAGCACTGGCTCCTTGGTTGTAAACAGAGATGAGCACTGAACCCGAGTTAGATACAACTGGCTTTCGAGCAAGGGCGACCTTTACCTTTACCTAACACAACACCTGCTAGAATAATTCCTTTCCTCAATACTTTCCCAGAAAGAACTACCACACCATTTGAAGTTATTTTCCTATCAAAGGAGCTGATCAGGGATTTTTCTTTAATTTAATATTTTGAGATCTATGGATATCTGAAATCACAGATAACTGAAACCACAGCTATTGCATACTTTTTTTAAAAAAAAATTTAAAATTTTTTGCCAAATGCAGCTGATTTTTTTTTTTAAAAAAAACTACCACACCATTTGATGTTATTTTCCTATCAAAGGAGCCAATCAGGGATTTTTCTTTAATTTAATATTTCGAGATCTGTGGATATCTGAAATCACAGATAACTGAAACCACAGCTATTGCTTTTTTAAAAAAAAATAATTGCCAAATGCAGCTGATATTTATCAACACAGTAATGAATCTGTGCACTGTCCCTATTTTTCCTTTTAAAAAATTTAGACTGTCACTTTCACCACATTTCTGCTGTGATCTGATAATAATGACAACCTGCTGCAGTTTCAACTCCAAGAACTTCTCAGTCAATGGGATGTACTGTAGAACAGATAACAGACATACAGTATGAGAAGAGGCCATCAAAGGTAGGTGATGGGAAAAGTGTACCTGGGTTATATATTGTCACCAAGCAAGTCACAAACCTCACCTTCAAACCAAATGAATTCTGTAGAGTGCTATGCCAATTCAGAAGTCAAATAATTGCAGCATGCTTACAAGAGAACATCCCTGCCCCCACCTCACCCCAATTTGCAAAGCCTTGGGGGACTGCATGATGTTCAGCTAGGGCTTACTGGGATTTGTATTCTGGCTCAACACTAGAAAATAATTATGATCACTGTCATGCAGCATCCCAGTGACTGCCAGTAACGTCCTAGGAAAGCTGGGAAATATTATGCTAAAATTAACTCGCAATATAACCCACATTTTATACACACAATAGTAGCCCCAAGCTAGAAATAGCTTTATACAGACCATATAGGGAATTGTGGTAACTGTAGAAGAGCCACATAGACCCATGTATGCCACTGTTCCTTTAGGTTTTTTAAAAAATGAACTCTTGTCATCATATTCTAAGTCAGGGTTTCCCAAACTTTCCACGCTGTGGGCGGGACCACACACCCTGACTGCTGAGTGTGCCATCCACGTGGTTTCTCCCGCCATAAAAGCTGTTGTAAAATGCATCTGTGGCTGTTGCAAACATGTTTATGACAGGCGCGGGTGCATTTACAGCAGAGTTTATGGCAAGCGTGTGCGCATTTATGTGTGTGTGTGTGTTTTACGGCTGTCGTAAACACATCCACTACCGGGAGCGGTGAGGGTGACGGGCCACATGAAATGGCGCAATGGGCCATAGGTTGGACACCCCTGTTCTAAGTAATGGAAAATTTAGAGTAGGGGTCAGTATCTCCCAAGGGGTTGTGTGGGTCATTTTTCAAGTTGTAGAACTGCACGAGAGCCATACTGCCAAAGCGGGTAGAGCTTAGTGGCTTTTAACATGATATTTTACATTCTTTTGTAATAAAATATTATCATTTTCCCAAACCCACTGAGACTTAAAAGATTAATTAAAAGTATGATTATATTCAATTAATTACAAGATAAACTGAATTTATTATACATTAGTTTTTAATCAAATCCAAGGATTATAATTGTTGGTTAGATAGCTCAGTGAGTTAGGTACAGTATCTGGCTAGGAAACCAGAGGCTGGGAGTTCAATTCCCCACTGTACCTCCTGGGAGAAGAGCCAGCTTGTGTAACCTTGGACAAACTGCAGTCGCACTATGCACACACCCACACCTCAAGTAGGGTACTTTCAAAAAACCTTGAAAAGGCACACAATAATTAAGAATGACTATAAGTTTTAACTCTGCTTACATTATGAGCAGCAACAAATACTACAAGATTATATGAAAAGGGAATTTTTAATTCATAAACAATAAAACCACTAAAAATAACAATTAAGGCTGAAGCCCCTTTGAATAACAACTGAAGCATAAGAAAGAGAAACTGCAGGGCAGAACTGGGGAATGAGGTTTTTGTATTGAGGAGTTTTCTGCTCCTCTTCAATTAAAGATTGCACAAGAGAGGCTCTACTAAGCCACGCTTGCCATTAAACTTCACTTATCAACTGGCACCCTCAATTTTCTTCTAAAATATCTTTTCTGCAGCATGCTTACATGGTAACTAAGAGGCACTCACTGAAAGACCACACCAAAGGGCCTTTGGACCCTTTCAGGCTGTACTTTGCCTGCTGGTAGTTTACATTCTGGATTTTCCTGCGCTGTTCTCCCCAAGCACATGCTAGAGGTTGAACATAGCAAATGCGTTTTTAAAATAAAATCTGCTTTGCCAACATGCTAATAAGGCATCATCTAGTTTTGGTCAACTGCCTCTGTATATCAGGAACAAATTTGACAGGAATAATTCTCCATTAAAAATCAAACATGATGTAGAAAATAATGTCACATGCCAAACATAGCCCTGTTATTAAATAATCTGGGCAACTCATTAGGTTTTCACCAAACGGTTCAGCAACCTTTTCTTTCCCTGTGGTGGTCCTGAGCAGAACCTCTTTCTCAAAGCCACTGCTTGTGTTAGGAGAAAACCCACCATAACCACTAAACCTGGAGAGCTCCCCACCATCTTCCCCTAATTTGCCAACTTCTCTAATTGTTGTTTAAAGGCGAAACCCATTCTCTAGCTTTGTACCTTTGCCACCAAAGCCATGCAGGAGGATAGCATATGAAGCAAAAACAACAATTAAATATTAGGAAAGTTATCACCTATGTCTCACATGCCATTTTGTTTGCTCCTCCCATCCCTATTATTTTATTTTGAGGCATTATTTGTCAGTTGTTTGTTTTGATTTGTTGTGTGTTCTGTCATGTTATTTGATATCTGCTTGTACACTGCCCAAAGTGGGATACCACCCAATGGGTGGTATAGAAATTACATACATACAAATAAATTATGTATAAGATGATGGTGAGGTCCAAATTTAAAAGTGATTTATTCTCTCTACTCCCAGGGATTGCTTTCTTGCCATTTTACTTGCACAGCCCCAATAGACGAGATGCTGATTTGCACCTAGAAGGTAAAGGTTGCTCTTGCTCAAAAGCTAGTCATATCTAACTCTAGGGTTCAGTGCTCATCTCTGTTTAGTCAAAGAACCAGCACTGTCTGCATCTGCAGATGTTTCCGTGACATGTGGCAGGCATGCATCAGAGTGCATGGAATGCTGTTTACCTTCCTACCTAAGTGGTACCTATTTATCTACTTGCAATTTCTTGCTTTTGAACTGACAGATTGGCAGGAGCTGGGACAGAGACGAGTGCTCACTCTGTTGTGCAGTACTCAGGAATCAAACTCCGACCTTCCAGTCTTTAAGTTCAGCGTCTTAACCACTTGAGCCACTGCAGTCCCTGCATCTAGAAGTAGTGGGCATTTAAAAAGAAATACTGTACTGTTTAACACATGTTCACCTCAAGCATGTGGCATGTTTTTGTATTGGAACTGATCAAATGGGGGGCGGGGACACACAATTTTGTTTCCATAGCCAATATCCCAAGCATATGGCAGTGAAAGATTTGCATGCTTCAAGGGATAACATTGTATGAAAAAAAATCATTTGTCTGTGCTGGCATACAGTTCTTTGCTACATCTAAGCAGTTCTAGTGAATGGGTGACAGACATGCATGCAGGCACAAGTGAGTGCAATGCTTAGGGTGGGTGACTGTAGAGAAATAAGTCATAAGAGAGAAAGGCAGACCAAAGAAAATAAAGAGAACTGCTAAGAAATTCTATGATTTACTTCAAATGTGAATGTTTATAGCAAAGAAACAATACTAAATGTGACAAATTTACTGAAACTACTTAGAAAAGTAGTTAATAATACAGTAATAGTGTCCCATGAAGTTGATTCTGACTTATGGCAGCCCTTTTTAGGGTTCTCAGAAGTGGTTTACCATTCCCTTCTACTGTGGGCGCCCTGGAACTGTGCAGCTTGCCCATGACTACACAGGTTGGCTCTTCTTCAGAGAGATACAGTGGGAAATTGTGCCCCCCCCCAAAATAATAATAATAATAATAATATCTAGTTCTGCATCCAGAGTATCTTAACTCGCTGACCTATCCAGTCAGGTAGAAAACACAGTCAGCTTGAGCTATTACTCCTCAGCTGGGATGAGCCACTCGGGTGTTTTTGTTTTTTTTGTTCCAGATCCCAGAATTCTCCAGCAAGTTCTATAGAACCTAATGGGCACTGAGACCAGACCATCTGGGTAACAGTGGAGCACTTACCTTCTTTTGATAGAAAGTTAGACTGGAGCTGGGCTAGGTGAGTGAAATGTAGCTGTGTCTAAAGTTGTCTGTAGCTATAGATCTCTTGATTGGCATTCCCTGTGTTCTGCCTGGCTGAATTCATGGAGTTCTGAGAGCCATAGCCCAGAAAATTCAAATGGGACATCCCTACCCATCATCACCATGCATGTAGCAAGACTGCCTTATTAGAGATTTGGGCAGTTTTATTTTTTTAAAAAAACCTTTCTTATTAAGTAAAGAAATATTTTCACAAATAGTGACATCACATTCCTAAATAAGATTGAGATTTAACTCTAGAATTTTTCTGAAGTCCACATCAATGGAATATGCTGAATAGACTAACCTGGAAACACATATGTAGAAGGACTGGCTAAGCAACTACAGTGCCCAAAAGAGAATAAAGAAACTTGTGCTTAAGAACAAAGCTATGGGTAACATATTTGTTTGTTTAGGAAGATGTTATATAGAGGAATTATTAGAAGAATGTTCTAGTTGAAAAGGAACTTTCTAAGGAGCTGGAAAGTAAATGGTATGCAGTATATTGATCAACACTAGACTATATAAAAAGAAGTTCTAGAACAGATCATTCAGATCAATCTGTGAATACTTCTAAATGCAATTATTATGTTATGAAAACTCAGTTTATCAAACACAAGCAGTGTGAGACTAGTTTTACCCCTTTTCCCGCAAAGAAACTCATAATTGGTAGATGAGATAAATGCTGTGAATGTAGTGTATTCTGATGCTGGCAACACTTTTGACAAAATCTCATGATATTCTGCCAGCCAAGCTGGCAAAATGTAGACTAGGTGATGTGGATTGTAGCTATTTGACAGACTTTAAGCCAGGGGTTCTCAACCTTTTCAAGTCAGGGCCCAGGTCATAAATGCATTTACAACGGCCGCACTTATTTGTGGCTGTTGTAAATGTGTTTACGAAGGCTGCGCTCATTTGCAGCTATTGTAAGTGCATTTACGAAGGCCACAGAATCATCTGCGGCTGTCGCAAACATGTTTACGAAGGCCACAGACTCATTTACAGCAGTCGTAAACATGTTTACAATGGCCGTAAATGAGTCTGTGGCCAATTCTGACGGCGGCGGCATGAGCAAGGGCGGGGGCCAGATTATTTGACACTGTGGGCCGTAGATTGAGAACCCCTGCTTTAAGCAAAGAATGCTCACAGTTCTTCATCATCCTAGAGAAAAGTGGCAAGTAGAATGCCACAGGGTTCTGCCTTTGGCCAACCAATGCTTGCAAGTGAGTTGGACGAAGGTGTGAATGTGATACTTCTCAGGTTTGCAAGATGACAACAAACTGGGAAAGTTAGCTAATATTTTAGAAGACAGAATAAGGCCAAAACAAATGAAAGTTTCAACAGGGGAAAATGTGAGCCGACATTTCCAACAGTATCTGAGGGTGAGCTAAATTCACTAGCTCCTTGGGTATGTCTTCCCCATTCAAGGATCCAGTTAGCCCACTGAGTTATCTCCCAAGTTCATGTCTAGACAAGTGGGGATGAGAAGCCAGCCTCCAGCTGAATTGGGCCTCTTACTGCAAGGGCTTATAGAAACAGGTTTTGTTGTTGTTGTTCAGTCGCAGCTGATTCCGACCCTTTGCGACCCCATGGACCATCCCACGCCAGGCACCCCTATCCTTGACCATTCTCCTCAACCCACCCAGCTTTGTGCCCATTGCGTCAACAATGCCAGCTAGCCATTTCATTTTCTGTCATCCCCTTCTTCTTTTGCCCTCCACCTTTCCCAGCATCAAGGCTTTCTCAAGTGAATCCTCTCTTCTCATTTGATGTTGAAATTACTTTAACTTCATCTTCAATATTTGACCTTCTAAGGAGCAATCAGGGTTGATTTCTTCTAGGATCGACCAATTTGTTCTCTTTGCTGTCCAGAGTACTCTCAAAACTCTCCTCCAACACCACATTTCAAATGTTCTATTCTTCTGCGCTCAGCTTTCCTTACTGTCCAGCTCTCACAAGCATACATTACTAGAGGAAATACCATTGCTTTGACTATGCGGACTTTTGTTTGCAAGGTGATGTCTCTACTTTTAACTATGTTCCCCAAATTTCTTATAGCTTACCTCTCAAGAATCAGTAGCCTTTTATTTCATGGCTGCAATCCCCATCTTCAGTGATCTTGGATCCTAAGAATGTAAAGTCTATCACTGCTTCTACCTCTTCTCCATCTATTTTCTAGGGAGTGAAAATAGTGTCGCAAACTTTGCAGCGTCCCTTGGCCCAGCCCTTCCTCAGCTAGGCCTCTTCCTACAGTACTTGCCTTTTTGCCGTCCATGCTTCGAGTGGAAAAGTTGTCCTCTCTGGAGAAAGGAGTTACCATTCTCTGCTTCAGTGTCAACATGCCAACCAGAGGCATCCAAAGAATTCTTAGCTCTCCCACTTCAGTGCAAAACACAATGTGCCACAGTTCTGCTTCTTTCTCAGCTGGTGTAGACAACCTTCCACGCTAGCTCGCTATGTCTTTGTCTGTTCTTTTATATATATCTCTCTCTCCCTGGCCTTGGTCAGCTGTCTTTAATTAAGTGGATCAGCCTGCTACTTCTGCTCAAAAGAGGTGAATGTGTGAATGCAGAGAACGACAAACTATCACCCATATAATACAATGCACACAATGTCCTCAACATGCACTGAGGAGGACCTGATGTTGGCAAGAGAAAATGCTGTCGATGTGGCCCAAAACTGGGCGGACGTCATCTAATTCCTTTTTTTAAAAAGATATGTTAATTTTAGCTTTGTATGTTATTATATGCTTGTGGTCCCTCTGACATGAATAAAGAAAGCCTGTTATGGAAGGTTCCTGAGGGGCCTCATCCTCCCCAAAACGTTCCTCCCCCTGTGAATAGGGCCCAGCCTAGAGACACCCACAGGAAGTGCATGCATCCCCTTCTTACAACCATATTTAAATATTTTAAGGACTATCATGTAGATAAGGGGTTCGCAACCTATGACCCGTGGGCCAGCTCTGGCCCATGGCACCATTTCATGTGGCCCACCTCCCTTGCTCTGCTGCCACCACCGCTGCCGGCGGAAGTGGAAGAAACAGCTGAAAACCCCCCATAGATGCACACATTTTACGGCAGCGTTTATGGCAGGGAAACCACGTGTCTGGCCCGCTCAGCTGTCTGAGGGGGCGTGGTCCAGCCCACATTGAGAACCCATGATGTAGCTAGAAAATGGAATGAGCTTCTTTTCTGTTGCTCCAGAGAGTTGGACCCAATCTAATGGATTATAATCACACATAATGAGAACTTAACTCAGTGTTAGGAAGAATTTCAAAACAGAGCTGTTCAACAATAAACTGTTAATAGAGGTTAGATGGCTATCTGTTAGAAATGTATCGGGTATGGATTTCCTACTCTGTTAGACAGTTGAATGTAGCAACATGTAGGGTCTCTTCCAGCTCCATACAGTAATTCTATATACAACCTACAACAGATCCAAAGTTTACGTTTGTGTGTTCCTTGGCATTCACTGTCTGTCACCTAGTGGAAGCTGGTGCCCAGAGGTATTCCGTGGTTTTTGAATTCAAAATCCCAAAATTCTCCAATAATTCACCCAGAAAAATTCTGGAGTTCCAGTCCACCCAAACATCCCTGCAAGCTTCTTTGTTTCCATCATCTGGACAAGACCATGGCCTCCTTCACAGCCTTTTTCTGAGCCTTCATTTCCTTCCACAGTGCTTCCTGGAAATGCTTTCTGTAGAGAACAAAGAGCAATGAAACAACTACCCCAGGAAGCACTACTGAATGAAATGAAGGCTCAGAAGAAGACCTTGAAGGAGGCCCAAGCCTTGTTCAGGTGAATGAAATGAAAATATCTGCAGATACTTTGGGGGTGGGGGCTGAAATTCCCATAAAATTCTGCCTGAGGATTTTTTTGGGCGGGGGGGGGGATTCTGGAATTCGGAGCACAAAAATGGAGGAGGAGCCTTCATAAATGACGAACACTTATGGGTACCTATTGTGTCAGGTAGGGCAAAAGGCACAGAAACAAACAAGTATGCACAATCAGGCACAAAAGTGGATGTTCATGCAAACTAACACAGAGCTTGGCAGACAGGCAAGCAGTCAGGCACACGCAGAGAGACAGTCTACTACCTACTCTGCCCTGAGGCACGGGTGCAATCCCCCATGTAAAATGAGGAGGAGAATATGGATGGCATCCTCCAAAAAGAAAGGGAAAGTTTTTGCTTTCAGGAAAAGGAACATGAATAGAGCTGGGTGGTGTTGCTCTTTATTTTCCTAAAACTCACCAGTCAATTCATCTCTTGATTTCAATGCCCTCTAAATTTTTATGCCCAGGGTAAAAGCCTCAGTTGTTCCATCCTACTTACAATTCTAGAAACACAAAAACTCTGTCAATGAGAAATGTAGGGTAAAGTAGAAGAGTAGTTTCTTGCCAAGCAAGCACAAGCCTGATGGATTCAGGTTCTTAGGATGTCAGAGACAATACACTCAGTGGTGGAAGAAACAAAGCTTTTTTAGGCAGTTCTCCAAGCTGATCATAACTAAGACAGATCAAGAAACATAAACAAGAACATAAATAAGCAATGGATACCAAGCATGGATTCTTTCTGCATCTTCTTTAGCTACCTTGGAGCTCGTAGTAGATAGCAGGGACATATATGATGTATAGAGTTCCAAGATCTGAAGGCTAAATCACCCTTCTTTTATACCTTCAGCTTAGGTGTTGTCTCATTCCACTTGGCTCTATGCCTCTAGCTTGGGAGACGTATTGATATTTCTATGCCCAAACAATG
The DNA here is from genome assembly GCA_035047305.1 of Bradypodion pumilum. Lineage (NCBI taxonomy): Eukaryota > Metazoa > Chordata > Lepidosauria > Squamata > Chamaeleonidae > Bradypodion > Bradypodion pumilum. The sequence continues at coordinate 280,170,498 of JAWDJD010000002.1, read as the reverse complement.
GTCATCTGGAATGGGCTAATTAGCTGATGTGGGTTACATCAGCTCATTGCCAGTCATTATCAACTAAGGATGCAGGATGGAGTACCATGATCTATTTTATCTTTTTCATACCCTTCCAGGGGGATTCTCCCTACTCATAAGGCATCCCAGGGGCTAGTTAACTTATGGATGATAAGGATATAGATGAGTTCAGTCATCTTATCTTTCCTGTCATCTCCTACCAAAAACTTCCTATCTTCTCTCTTACTAATTGACAAGCTTAATTGGGGAACTTTCCTTTGCCGGTCAACAAGCCAATTAAATGTATTAATTGTTAAGCAAGCAAATTCTACTTCTTAACATGGGTCCATATGATTTTCACCCAATTCCCAGAGCTTGAAAGGAGGGGATGGCAGTGCTATACTGATCTCCTCGAAATCACATTTTCCACAAAGCCCATTATCCCCAAGCGCTACAATTGGCAAGACAAATACAGGTGGCTCAGTTTCACACCAAGAAATATTGGCTCACTCTGGGAGAAGATACACCTCTCTGTTCTAACTCATCCCCAAATCTACAGTCTATTGATATAGGAAATATTATTTTAGGTATTGAAAATGCATAAGACATATAATCATAAAATAAATTTAAAAATTCTCAACACAAAGAACATTGTTTTTAGCCAATGCTTTATTATATTCTAGTATATCTCCATTAGCTACATAGATATTTTAAATCATTACACAGAGCATGGGTGGGGGTGGAGTTTTGGTTTGGCTCATATCTCATGACAGACATCAAATTGTTTTTAAGGTTTGCATTTTCCTGCTGTTTGATTTCAGCAGTAGAATGCATATACTGTACAGTAAAACCCCGACTTATATATGCCTCGAGTTACATAAAATTCGACTTACATAATGATTTTTGCACTAAAACCATGTGCCAATTTACATAAAATGTCCTGATTTACATAAGACAATTTCCTATGGGTTTGCTTTGAGTTACGTTGAAAAATTCATTTTTCCTATAGGGTTGCTTCAGTTTACATAAATATCATTTTCCTATGGGTTTGCTTCAAGTTAAGTAAAAAACCGATTTACATAAAAGCCTACGGAACAGACTTTTTACATAAGTAAGGGTCTTACTATACACCTCCTTTAAAAAATGCTCTAATCCAGTGCTTCCAAACCTTTGATTTTTTGGACTTCAATTCCCAGAAGCCTAAGTCAGTACATTGGCTGATCAGTACTTTGGGGAATTGACTTAGGCTTCTAGGAATTGAAGTCTACAAACCAAAGGTTGGGAAACACTGGTCTAATGCAAATTAATCTATTTAAGATGGAGGAAACAGAAAGCACATATGCTTTAATAGTTTAGTGCAAAAAAGGCAAGATAAAGCAAAAATAAAATCAGAAAGCAAGACTGCTCAGCATCTACTTTGCTAAGTCAAAGCAGGGAATATCAAAGACTGCACACACAAGCACAGACAATTGGGTTGGTTTTTTTTTAAAAAAAAACTGTCAGTTTTTGAGCAGAGTTAAGTCTATCTCATGTTGGCTCTAATTCCACAAATCTGGTAAAGTGGAAGCGAAGGCTGGTGCTTAAAAGAAGTGCCACATGATCAAGAAGTTGCTGTGAAATAATTCAGACGTTGTGCTTTCTTACAACTTACCTTCTGCGAAGCCTGGGTCATTTCAGGTCCAAATCTAATTGGGAAGGACCAAGGCTATGGGACAGCTTCTTTGATACTGGGAACTACTACTTAAATTTTTGTTCAGCAAGGGGATCTAACCCCCACAAACCAAAAAACTTTCAAGAGGTCTAAAGAATAGGATGCTGCACGGTTCCAGATCAGCACTGAGCCTGAAGGTACAGAGTGTGCCAATGGCAAATGGCTTGCTGAGAACATGCTACAATGTTGTCTGTTTCGGTTGAAGCTGCACTGCATCCAATGCATATTGTTTGATGAAAAGCAGAAAGGGGGAAATAGAAGAACTGGGTGGATGGATCACCCAGTTATGCCTTTACATAAGAACATAAGAATAGCCTTGCTGGAACAGGCCACAGGAGCCCATCCAGTCCAGCATTCTGTCTCACACAGTGGCTCACCATTTCCTTCAGGGTATTCCCAAGGAGTTGCCTTCCCCTTCTTAGGATTCCCTGGAAAGGGCATTGAGAGATATCCTGCCTATCTCTCCAACCCCGAGGTTGTCCTTAAGTATCCATAATTATAGCCATTGATACCCTTGTCCTCCATGAACTTGTCTAATCCTTTCTTAAAGCTGTCAAGACTGACAGCTGTCACCACTTCTTCTGGCAGGGAGTTCCATAGACCAGTGATCCTCTGGGTGAAAAAGTACTTTCTCTTATTTGTTTGAGAACTAGTACCCAAAAGTTTCATTGAGTGTCCCCTAGTTCGAGTGTTGTGCGATAGGGAAAACAGTTTTTCCTTATCTACTTTGTCCACACTGTGCATGATTTTATAAACTTCAATCAGGTCACCTCTTAGACGCCGTCGCTCAAGAGTGAAAAGGCCCAAACGTTGCAGCCTCAGATGGTAAGGAAGGTGTTCCAGTCCCTTCATCATTCTGGTTGCCCTCCTCTGCACTTTTTCCGGCTCCATAATATCCTTCTGGAGGTATGGCGACCAGAACTGTACACAGTATTCCAGATGGGGCCTCACCATAGATTTATAAAGAGGTAAAATGACACTTGCTGACTTATTTTCTATGCCCTTCCTAATGATCCCTAGCATTGAGTTTGCTTTTTTCACTGCTGAGGCACACTGGGTTGACACCTTCATTGAATTGTCCACCAGGACACCAAGGTCCCTTTCCTGGTTTGTCGCAGAGAGTTCAGGCCCCATCAGTTTATAAATGTAATTGGGTTTTTTTGCCCCAACATGCATCACTCTGCACTTACTAGTGTTAAAGCTCATTTGCCACTGTTTTGCCCACTCCCCCAGTGTCAAGAGATCCCTCTGGAGCTCCTCACAATCTCTCACAGTTTTCACTACCCTGTATAATTTAGTGTCATCAGCAAATTTGGCTACCTTGCTATTTACTCCTACCTCTAGATCATTCATGAAGAGGTTGAAAAGCAGGGGTCCCAGTACTGAAACTTGGGGGACCCCACTCTTTACTTCCCTCCACTTGGAGAAGTGTCCATTTAGTGCTACCCTCTGTTTCCTGTCCCTTAGCCAGTTGCTGATCCAGGACAAGACCTGTCCCTTTATTCCATGACTGGTACGTTTATCCAAGAGCCTTGTCAAAAGCCTTCTGAAAGTCCAGATGAACAATGTCAACTGGATCCCCCTTATCCACATGCTTGTTGACACTCTCAAAAAAATCCAACAGATTAGTGAGGCATGATTTGCCCTTGCAAAAGCCATGTTGGCTCTCCTTTAGCAGCACCTTCTCTTCTATGTGCCTATTAATTCTATCTTTTAGGATGGTCTCCATCACTTTCCCTGGGACACATGTCAAACTGACCAGTCAGTAATTTCCTGGATCACTCCTGGATCCTTTTTTGAAAATTGGTGTTACATTCGCTACCTTCCAGTCATCAGGCACAAAGCCTGATTTGAGGGAAAGATTATATATTTTGGCTAGGAGATCAGCAATTTCATCTTTAAGTTCCCTGAGAACTCGTGGATGGATGCATCTGGTCCTGGTGATTTGTTAGTGTTTAGTTTAACAAGACATGCAAGGACCTCCTCCCTGGTTATTTCTATCTTGCTTAATTCTTCGGTTTCCCTCCCTACGAAGAAAGGCTCTGTTTTGGGCATGTGGTGTCTGTCTTCTTCAGTGAATACTGAAGCAAAGAATTCATTGAGTCTCTCTGCAATCTCTGTTTCCTCTTTAATAACCCCTTGCCTTCCATTGTCATCTAATGGTCCAATGGCCTTCCTAGTTGGGTTCTTACTTCTAATGTACTTAAAGAAGTCTTTGTTATTTCTCTGAGTATTTTTAGCTATACGCTCCTCAAAGTCTTGCTTTCCTTTCCTGATTGTTGCTTTGCATTTGTTCTGCCAGAATTTATGTTTTTGCCTGCTGTCCTCATTCGGACAAGCCTTCCATCTTCTAAATGAGCTTTTCTTGCTCTTGATCACTTCCCGAACAGCTCCTGTAAGCCACATCGGAGTCCTCTTGGACCTGGCAGTGCCCTTTTTTCTTTTGGGTATGCATTCCAATTGAGCCTCTGTTATTGTTTTTGTAAACAGCCTCCATGCCTCTTAGAGTGTTTGGACTCTCTCAATTTTCCCTTTCAGCTTCTTTTTTACTAGTTTCCTCAACTTTGGGAAATTTCCTTTTTGAAAATTTAAGGTCTCTGTGTTAGATTTTATCAGTGACTTGCAGTCTATGATCAAGTTAAACATAATTGAGTTGTGGTCACTGTTCCCTATTGGATCAGTCACATTAACATCTTGCACCAGATCCTGAGTATTACTCAGGATCAAGTCAAGAATTCTTGTACCTCTAGTTGGGTCTTCAACCATCTGTCCCAGGGAACAATCATTTAGCATATCTAGGAACTTTATCTCTTTATCATGTGCTGAACAACAGTTCACCCAGTCTATGTGAGGGTAATTGAAGTCCCCCATTATAACCAGGCTTCCCTTCTTGGATGCCTCCTTTAAAACATTCTCCAACTGCCAGTCTCCCTCAAGAGTTTGGGTCGGAGGCCGATAGTATATGCCTACTGTTAGACCATCCTTGTGGCCTGGTACTCTTACCCACAGAGCTTCTAATGGTGACTCCAAATCACCTAGATATTCCAATTCATACGATTTTATCACTTCTTTGACATACAAGGCTACACCACCTCCCGTTTGCCCCTTCCTATCCTTCCTGTACAGTTTGTAGCCTGGGATAACTGTATCCCATTGATTATCATCCGTCCACCAGGTTTCAGTTATACCAATAATATCAATATTCGTATCTATTGCTAAGTATTCCAGCTCCCCTATTTTGTTCCGGAGGCTTCTGGCATTTGTATACAAGCATTTCTATATGCTTTCCTGATACAGTCTTTTGAGTCCAGTTGCATTGTTAGACTGCCTCTTGCATCCTTCTGCTAGAGTGCTGGTGACTAGCTCCTTGCACTGCTCAGTAATTTTTGCATCCTCCTCACTACTCAAGTACACACTTTCCCGAACCGGATGCTGCCCAGCTCCTGTCGGCTTTCCCCCAGTTATCAGTTTAAAAGCTGCTCTGCAGCCTTTTTGATGTTGAGTGCCAGCAATCTGGTCCCATCATGGTTCAAATGCAATCCATCCCTCCTGAACCGATTTGGCTTGTCCCAAAATGTTCTCCAGTTCCTGACAAATCTGAAGCCCTCCTCTCGACACCACCGCCTCATCCACGCATTGAGGCTTCTGAGCTCTGCCTGCCTGGTAGGTCCTGCGCGAGGGACAGGCAGCACTTCTGAAAATGCTACCTTGGAAGTCCGGGACTTCAATCTTCTTCCTAACAACCTGAATGTGGCTTCCAGGACAGACCACTTGGCCTTCCCAACATCATTGGTACCAACGTGTACCATGACAACTGGCTCCTTCCCAGTTCTCTCTAACAATCTATCTATATTTGTTGTGATGTCTGCAACTTTTGCACCTGGCAGGCAAGTCACCATACGGTTATCATGTGCATCACAAATCCAATCCTCTGTATTTCTAATTATTAAATCGCCTAGTACAAGGAGCCTCTCTCCTGCAATCTGTTCATCTACATGCACCTCATCAACCATATTAAGGGAGAGAACCTGTTTGTTCCTGTTGTTTATCTTCCTGGATCTCATCAAGTGTGATGAAGGAGAGATTATCAGGTGGAACCAGTTGTTCCTCTGTGTGTTCCTCATCAGGTGTGATGAGGGAAAGAGCCTCAAATTTATTCTGTAATTTCAGACTCTCAGAGTGATCCCCTACTCTTCTCCTCCTTTGAGTCACATTCCTCCAAACATCTCCCTCCTGAGTTAGTGAAGGGACTTCTCCCTCAGAACTGTGCCCTGTCTCTTCTTTATCCAGCATAGTCTGCTCCGCTCTGTCCAAGAACAGCTCAAGCTCCTTAATTTGTCGATGGTTAGATATGCGGGCCTCTAGCTGCTGGACCTTCTCTTCTAGTAGTGCAACCAGCTTGCACTTGCTGCAAGTGTAGTTCTCCATATGCTTTGGCAAGAACACAAACATGGCACAAGTATTGCAGGTAACTACAGCTGTTCCCTCAGAATCCATTTTAACAAGTGCAGTATTCTGGGCCTCAAAAATGCACACGTTTACTACCTTTCTACCTAGTAAGACTATATTCTTCCTTTGTTACTAGTTTGCAATCTCGCACGCCACTAGGCACGCGGGCCTCTAAAGCAGCTCTACTCCAACTGCAAAACTTACCAGTGCTCACTTCCTTTGTTTGGCTCTCCTCAGCAGCAGCTCTGCTTAAGAGCACATGCAGAGTCAAAAGGGCTGACCCTGAAAGAGCTCAGAGCTTTTAAAGGCTAGTGTGGCTCCGCCCCTATGAGTCACAGTTCAGGGGAGGGCCTGGTATGGCTCTGCCCCCCTGCTTCTGGAAGCTTCTAACTGCTACCTCTGTTTGAACAGAGGTGGCTCTCAGCAGTTTAAATTATCAATTTAAATTAGTGGAGGCCTCTAAAGCAGCTCTACTCCAGCTGCATATATCTTTATATCTAAAGATTCTGTTTTATGTGACAATGACAATATAATAAATAAAGGACAGAATCCTAATGAGCCCCAACTAGAGAAAGACCTAAGACAGTGATGGCGAACCTTTTAGAGACCGAGTGCCCAAACTGCAACCCAAAACCCATTTATTTATCACAATGTGCCAACACAGCAACAGGGGAGGAAGGAAGTGCTCTCATTGGGCTGCTGGGCACAAGGGTGGGGGTGAACTCTATGCTGGGGTGACTGCACGGATGCCCACAGAGAGGGCTCCGAGTGCCACCTCTGGCACGTGTGCCATAGGTTCGACACCACTGACCTAAGATAATTTTTTTTGCAGAGGGAAGGCGTGACTCTTTTTTAAAAAAATTCAGTTCCTTTGTTTTTTCCCTTCCTTTAGTTTGATCCGGTACTAGAAATATTAGCCAGCAAATATTGGGTGTGCCCAATTGTATCCACAATCTTTGAGGAGGCTCTTTCTGTGTACACCAGAAAGGAAATGAAAAAGCACATGAGATGTCTCAAGTGCAAATAAAAATATTGAAGGTTACAATAGTAAGAAGCATGTGAGGTTAACAGAGAAGAAGCAAGTCCTGAATGCAGAAAGGCAGACTACTAAATATGTTGGCATGATGGTAAACTAATGGAAAGAAATTAATAACATACCATGCAGGGAGCTGCTGCTTCTTTGTTCATGTCAGAAGCACTACAGCACAATTAATAGCTATGTCATACAAATTTCACCCAATAATGGGTGACTGCTTTTAGGAACAAGAAAGAAGGCCAGCCTCCACAGGGCCCAGTAAAGAAAAAAAAGAGTTATGCAAGAAGTTCCCTTCTTTTAAAAAAAGTAGAACGATGCTTCGGCATATTGTAGCTGTAACAAATGTTCAGCTCCTTTGGCCATCAGCTGCCAACCCTATGAACAAATGAATCAGAAAATCCATGCCACACATGGCTGTTTGGGCATCTCCATGTTTCCCAAAACAAAGGTGGTACTGAATCATAATTTAAGCAGAAAGTCTTCCATTACCTCCCTCTTCTCCAGTATTTTTCAACATTTCTTTTCCCTTAAATCATGATTGTTGACTGCTGGGGATTAAGCCTTTTGTTCTTTATTAGCTTAATGTTGGGGTACACAGAAAGAGCCTTCTCAAAGATTGTGGTATTTTTGAAGCACAATCGGGCGTACCCTGGTAACGGCAACCTTGTGTTGCCGGCTAATCTTTCTCACACTAGGTCAGGCAAAAGGAACTGCAGAATGAACTCACCAAAAGAAGCTTTCATTTTGGCAGTTTCATGTCTGACCTAGACACGGAAGAAGCAGCTTAATGTTAATTGTTAACAAATAATAATAGCAATTACACTAATATACCGCCCCGTAGCACACAAGGCTGGTGGCAGGATGCAAAAGGAGATTCAGCCAGCATGATGACTCCCTTGTGGCTTCTCCTAGGTGCAGGAGCTGGGTAGCTCAGTGAGTAAGGGAGAGCTAGAGGTTGGGAGTTCAGTTTCCTAAGGTGTCTCCAGCATATGTATGTCATAAATAGTCCAGCAATTGAAAGAATAAAATGTCGTGGTATAAAATGTTGGTTCTGTACTCGTATGCTTTGTTCTCTTCTGAGGCATAATCAAGGTATATAACCTGCTGTGTGCAGGTAACAAAAAGGTACTTAATCTACAACGTTGGAGGAGTAAACTCTAGTCACTTGCTTTAGGGCATTAGCCCCTGTGTAAGATGAGCACCATACTCTAGAGTCAGATACGGCTGGCTTTTGAGCACAGGTGGCATTTACCATTGCCTTACTCCTATTTTACAGAATAAATGAAAGCAAATGCCTTTGCTACACCTATTTGTCTTTCTCTCCCATCCTTATAAGTCAGGGATTCTCAACCTGTGGCCTACAGCAGCAATTCATTGTGCCCCCCCCCCCCCCGGCCGCCTCCACCACATCCAGAAGTGCCATGTGGTGGAGGAAAGACAAAATGGCCATCTGGCCATCAAAGCTATCTGAGGGAGCATGACTCGGTCCCTGGCTTTAAAAGGTTGAGAACTCCTGCTATAAGTGACTGGCACAACCCGTTGAGGTGTTCAGATTGCAATGTTTACAATTTGACGCCTGTGGTACCACCTTCATTCACTAGGTGGCAGAATTTCCTATCTAGATCATAGCTTTGCTGTCAATACAGTATTAAGCCAAGCAGCCTCATAATGACAACTCTTTCCTCCTTCCTACCGTGAGGCAGTTTTCTTATGGGTGCAATACAGACAGACCCATCCCTCAGCGAACCAGAGGGGTATGACGTGGTAGTGAGCGCACTAAAGTGTACCACGGGCCATGACTTCATTCTAACCAGACAGGCACAATGTGTTGAATTCTGTTAGCTTCATAATATTGCTTGAATGCTTTGATATATACAATGAAGGACTTTTATACCCTGTGTAAACAGGTAACTTCATTCAAAAAAGTCTCATGGCTACACGCATTAACCTATGGCTGCTTCAGAGTGTTTATCTCTATAATTCCAATGCATCACTTTACACCAAGTGAAGTAGATAATAACTACACTGTAAATGGTACAAGGGGGACTGCAATGGCTCAAGTGGTTAAGACACAACTTGAAGACTGGAAGGTCGGAGTTCAATACCTGAGTACTGCACGACGGAGTGAGCACCATACCGTCTCAGCTAAGCAGTTCGAAATCAAGAAACTGCAAGTAGATAAATAGGGACAACTTCAATGGAAAGGTAAACAGCATTCTGTGCACTCTGGTGTTGAGGCATGCCTGCCACATGTCCATGAAAATGTCTACATACATAGACAGCGCTGGCTCTTTGGCTATAAACAGAGAGGAGCACTGAAGCCTAGAGTAGGATAGACTGGTTTTCGAGCAAGGGTAACCTTTACCTAAATGGTACAAAGCAAATAAAAAAGATACACCTTTCCTACTTTTATGTCTTTTGAGCCATAGTGGTGTATTTTATTGAATTTATTTACTACTAGCATAGGTTGCCCAGTGTTGCCGAGCTGTTATAAATTGTGATCAGCTTTTTTTTCTTTTTCTTTTTTTTTGGGGGGGGGGGGTTTGTGGATTAAAAACAGAACAAAGGATGATATAATTGTTCCAAATGGTTTTATTTAACCAAATAATGTTTTAGTATGTGACTTTTTTTGTTAATAGTTGTACCGTAGGTAATATTTTAAAAAATGTACATGTGTTTTTTTAAAACTGTGTTTAGATGTTTTTGGGTTTTTATTTGAGTTAAAACTATTTTATTTATTTAACATATGTTTGTTATTTGTGTAAACTTTTGATTTATTGTTTTGTTTTTGACTTGTTTTTACTCTTGTAGCCTTTAGGTGGGGCTGTTGTGTTTTTGAGTTCTTTTTACTATTCCGCCCTGCAGGTGGGGCTGTTAGTGGTTTTGTTTTCGTTTCACGTGTTTTTTCTCTCCTGGCCTCTAGGTGGGGCTTCTACGGTAAGTAGTCTTTGTTTCTTCATTTCTATTAGGATCTCGTGCAGGGAGGACGTGCTGGTGAGTTCTCTGGTTTTCTTTCTTCTGAGGTTTTTCTTTGTTTTGTTTTTGTGGTGGGCTGGGAGGTGTTTCTGGTTTTAGGTTTGTTAAATTGGTTTGTTTATTTCTGGTTTGTTTATTTTTGTTATTTCATTGTTGTTTATTTGTGTAATTAGTGGTAGTTGTGTTGTTAGAGATAGGTATTTTCATGTTGTAGTTAGGTGTTTTGTAAGTGCTTTTGTGGTATTGTGGACGTTTTTGTTTGTGGTTTTTGTGGTTTACTTTTTTGTTTATTAATGTTTTTTTGATTATTGATTTATTTTTGTTTTATTATTTTTAATTAATTTTGGTGTTTGTTGTTGGTGTGTATTTTTGTGTGAAGAACGGGCTGCCTGTCGGTTCCTCTTTTCCCCATTACTGCTTCGAATTTTGTTTTTGATGCAGCAAAGGGGGAAAGGAGGAGCTGGCAGTCAGCCTGCTCTCCCCCTGGGAAGGTTCGTTAGGTAGGTCGGGGGAGAAGGAGGAGGAGAAGAGCTCTCTGCTTGATGATGGTTCTCTCCTCTCTGTCTCCTCTCTCTCCTGGCTTACCTAACTGGAGATCGGCAGGCAGCGATCCATAAGGGGTGATGCTCTTCCTTGTGGATTCCTGGCTGCTGCTTTTGTATTACCTCCGTCAGAAGTACAAAGGCAGCAGCCAGTCATTTGCCAGGGAGGGTGCTTCCCCTGACAAACTGCTGCCTGTTTTTGGGTTTTTTTCCCCACCCTGGCTCAACTGTCCTTGAGGCCAGCGGTGGTCTCGTGTGTCTTCAGCAGGGTAGCGTGGAGGAGAGGGAGTCCCTCTTCTCCCCGTTGCTCTGGGAAAGAAGGCTGGTGGGTGTCTCGCGGTGGATTTTTGTGGCTTGTTTGTTTTGCGTGGCTGTGAGGTGCTGCGTCTGCCTGCTGGGGACTTGCACTACCATTGCATTTTGTAATTTTATTTTTCACGCACCAGCTTTCTCAGCGTTCTGCATGCTCACAGCGCGCAGGACGCTGGGACTTGTAGTTTTGCGTTTGTGGTTTGCGTTCGTGCTGCGTTTTTTCCCCTGCGGATTGATTTTAATTGGCCACGCCACATTTCCCAATGTTCTTTTTGCTCACACCTCTCAGCCTGATTGGCTGTGGCACGGCGCAGTACAGAGAACATTGGGAAGTGAAGTTCTTTTCCTTTTTTCGCGTTCGTGGGGCTCTTGCCCCACTGGCGCCTTTCTCAACCCTACTGTAACCTCCGGACCGGGTTCGGGCGAGTGCAGGAGGCTCGGTACGGGATAGGATGGACGGGTGCAGAAACATATAGCAAGTTCCAACGGTTAACCCATGGATTTATAGGTATAGATAGGTTACTTAACTTATTGCTCAGCTCTGCATATGAGCCATTAAAAACTTAGAATTAAATGAATGTTGGGGAAATACAGTAACTACTAAATTGCCGTCATTAAAATCTGACAATTTTCAGACTTTTTTTTTAATCACCAACCATACTCGCTTCCCTCCCCCTGCATTTTTAGGCTACACTACACCAGAAATTTAAAATAACTGTAACTCTTACAAAACAATGTATAGAAAATTTAGGTAAAGGTAAAGGTCACCCTTGCTCGAAAGCCAGTCATATCCGACTCTAGGGTTCAGTGCTCATCACTGTTTATAGCCAAAGAGCCAGCACTGCAGATGTTTCCGTGGACATGTGGCAGGCATGCCTCAACATCAGAGTGCACAGAACGCTGTTTCCCTTTCCATCAAAGTGAATCTGCATGTGCTCTTAAGCAGAGCTGCTGCTGAGGAGAGCCAAACAAAGGAAGTGAGCACTGGTAAGTTTTGCAGTTGGAGTAGAGCTGCTTTAGAGGCCTCCACTAATTTAAATTGATAATTTAAACAGCTGAGAGCCACCTCTGTTCAAACAGAGAAAGCAGTTAGAAGCTTCCAGAAGCAGGGGACAGAGACACACCAGGCCCTTCCCTGAACTGTGACTCATAGGGGCGGAGCCACACTAGCCTTTAAAAGCTCTGAGCTCTTTCAGGGTCAGCCCTTTTGACTCTGCATGTGCTCTTAAGCAGAGCTGCGGCTGAGGAGAGCCAAACAAAGGAAGTGAGCACTGGTAAGTTTTGCAGTTGGAGTAGAGCTGCTTTAGAGGCCCGTGCACCTAACAGCGTGCAAGATTGCAAACTAGTAACAAAGGAAGAATATAGTCTTACTAGGTAGAAAGGTAGTAAACGTGTACATTTTTGAGTCCCAGAATACTGCACTTGTTCAAATGGATTCTGAGGGAACAGTTGTAGTTACCTGCAATACTTGTGCCATGTTTGTGTTCTTGCCAAAGCATATGGAGAACTACACTTGCAGCAAGTGCAAGCTGGTTGCACTACTAGAAGAGAAGGTCCAGCAGCTAGAGGCCCGCATATCTGACCATCAACAAATTAAGGAGCTTGAGCTGTTCTTGGACAGAGCGGAGCAGACTATGCTGGACAAAGAAGAGACAGGGCACAGTTCTGAGGGAGAAGGCCCTTCACTAACTCAGGAGGGAGATGTTTGGAGGAATGTGACTCAAAGGAGGAGAAGAGTAGGGGATCACTCTGAGAGTCTGAAATTACAGAATAAATTTGAGGCTCTTTCCCTCATCACACCTGATGAGGAACACACAGAGGAACAACTGGTTCCACCTGATGATCTCTCCTTCATCACACTTGATGAGATCCAGGAAGATAAACAACAGGAACAAACTGAGGTTCTCCCCCTTAATATGGTTAATGAGGTGCATGTAGATGAACAGAATGCAGGAGAGAGGCTCCTTGTACTAGGCGATTCAATAATTAGAAATACAGAGAAATGGATTTGTGATGCACATGATAACCGTATGGTGACTTGCCTGCCAGGTACAAAAGTTGCAGACATCACAAGAAATCTAGATAGATTGTTAGAGAGAACTGGGAAGGAGCCAGTTGTCATGGTACACGTTGGTACCAATGATGTTGGGAAGGCCAAGCGGTCTGTCCTGGAAGCCAAATTCAGGTTGTTAGGAAGAAGATTGATGTCCCGGACTTCCAAGGTAGCATTTTCAGAAGTGCTGCCTGTCCCTCGCGCAGGACCTACCAGGCAGGCAGAGCTCAGAAGCCTCAATGCGTGGATGAGGCGGTGGTGTCGAGAGGAGGGCTTCAGATTTGTCAGGAACTGGAGAACATTTTGGGACAAGCCAAATCGGTTCAGGAGGGATGGGTTGCATTTGAACCATGATGGGACCAGATTGCTGGCACTCAACATCAAAAAGGCTGCAGAGCAGCTTTTAAACTGATAACTGGGGGAAAGCCGACAGGAGCTGGGCAGCATCCGGTTCGGGAAAGTGTGTATTTGAGTAGTGAGGAGGATGCAAAAATTACTGAGCAGAGTGAGGAGCTAGTCACTAGCTTTCTAGCAGAAGGATGCAAGAGGCAGTCTAACAATGCAACTAGACACAAAAGACTGTGCCAGAAAAGCATATATAAATGCTTGTATACAAATGCCAGAAGCCTCCGGAACAAAATAGGGGAGCTGGAATACTTAGCAATAGATACGAATATTGATATTATTGGTATCACTGAAACCTGGTGGACGGATGATAACCAATGGGATACAGTTATCCCAGGCTACAAACTGTACAGGAAGGATAGGAAGGGGCAAACGGGAGGTGGTGTAGCCTTGTATGTCAAAGAAGTGATAAAATCGTATGAATTGGAATAGCTAGGTGATTTGGAGTCACCATTAGAAGCTCTGTGGGTAAGAGTACCAGGCCACAAGGATGGTCCAACAGTAGGCATATACTATCGGCCTCCGACCCAAACTCTTGAGGGAGACTGGCAGTTGGAGAATGTTGTAAAGGAGGCATCCAAGAAGGGAAGCCTGGTTATAATGGGGGACTTCAGGATCTGGTGCAAGATGTTAATGTGACTGATCCAATAGGGAACAGTGACCACAACTCAATTATGTTTAACTTGATCATAGACCGCAAGTCACTGATAAAATCTAATACAGAGACCTTAAATTTTCAAAAAGGAAATTTCCCAAAGTTGAGGAAACTAGTAAAAAAGAAGCTGAAAGGGAAAATTGAGAGAGTCCAAACACTCTAAGAGGCATGGAGGCTGTTTACAAAAACAATAACAGAGGCTCAATTGGAATGCATACCCAAAAGAAAAAAGGGCACTGGCAGGTCCAAGAGGACTCCGATGTGGCTTACAGGAGCTGTTCGGGAAGTGATCAAGAGCAAGAAAAGCTCATTTAGAAGATGGAAGGCTTGTCCGAATGAGGACAGCAGGCAGAAACATAAATTCTGGCAGAACAAATGCAAGGCAACAATCAGGAAAGGAAAGCAAGACTTTGAGGAGCGTATAGCTAAAAATACTCAGAGAAATAACAAAGACTTCTTTAAGTACATTAGAAGTAAGACCCCAACTAGGAAGGCCATTGGACCATTAGATGACAATGGAAGGCAAGGGGTTATTAAAGAGGAAACAGAGATTGCAGAGAGACTCAATGAATTCTTTGCTTCAGTATTCACTGAAGAAGACAGAGACCACATGCCCAAAACAGAGCCTATCTTCGTAGGGAGGGAAACCGAAGAATTAAGCCAGATAGAAATAACCAGGGAGGAGGTCCTTGCATGTCTTGTTAAACTAAACACTAACAAATCACCAGGACCAGATGGCATCCATCCACGAGTTCTCAGGGAACTTAAAGATGAAATTGCTGATCTCCTAGCCAAAATATATAATCTTTCCCTCAAATCAGGCTTTGTGCCTGATGACTGGAAGGTAGCGAATGTAACACCAATTTTCAAAAAAGGATCCAGGGGTGATCCAGGAAATTACCGACCTGTCAGTTTGACATGTGTCCCAGGTAAAGTGATGGAAACCATCCGAAAAGATAGAATTAATAGGCACATAGAAGAGAAGGCGCTGCTAAAGGAGAGCCAACATGGCTTTTGCAAGGGCAAATCATGCCTCACTAATCTGTTGGAATTTTTTGAAAGTGTCAACAAGCATGTGGATAAGGGGGATCCAGTTGGCATTGTTCATCTGGACTTTCAGAAGGCTTTTGTCAAGGTCCCACACCAAAGGCTCTTGAATAAACTTACCAGTCATGGAATAAAGGGACAGGTCTTGTCCTGGATCAGCAACGGGCTAAGGGACAGGAAACAGAGGGTAGCACTAAATGGACACTTCTCCAAGTGGAGGGAAGTAAAGAGTGGGGTCCCCCAAGGTTCAGTACTGGGACCCCTGCTTTTCAACCTCTTCATAAATGATCTAGAGGTAGGAGTAAAAAGCAAGGTAGCCAAATTTGCTGATGACACTAAATTATGCAGGGTAGTGAAAGAAAGCTGTGAGAGATTGTGAGGAGCTCCAGAGGGATCTCTTGACACTGGGGGAGTGGGCAAAACAGTGGCAAATGAGTTTCAACATTAGTAAGTGCAGAGTGATGCATGTTGGGGCAAAGAACCCCAATTACATTTATAAACTGATGGGGTCTGAACTCTCTGCGACAAACCAGGAAAGGGACCTTGGTGTCCTGGTGGACAACTCAATGAAGGTGTCAACCCAGTGTGCCTCAGCAGTGAAAAAAGCAAACTCAATACTAGGGATCATTAGGAAGGGTATAGAAAATAAGTCAGCAAGTGTCATTTTGCCTCTTTATAAATCTATGGTGAGGCCCCATCTGGAATACTGTGTACAGTTCTGGTCGCCATACCTCCAGAAGGATATTATGGAGCTGGAAAAAGTGCAAAGGAGGGCAACCAGAATGATTAGGGGACTGGAACACATTCCTTACCATCTGAGGCTGCAACGATTGGGCCTCTTCACTCTTGAACGACGACGTCTAAGAGGTGACCTGATTGAAGTTTATAAAATCATGCACGGTGTGGACAAAGTAGATAAGGAAAAACTGTTCTCCCTATCGCATAACACTAGAACTAGGGGACACTCAATGAAACTTTTGGGTACCAGTTCTCAAACAAATAAAAGTACTTTTTCACCCAGAGGATTACTGGTCTATGGAACTCCCTGCCAGAAGAAGTGGTGACAGCTGTCAGTCTTGACAGCTTTAAGAAAGTATTAGACAAGTTCATGGAGGACAAGAGTATCAATGGCTATAATTATGGATACTTAAGGACAACCTCCGGGTTGGAGAGATAGGCAGGATATCTCTCAATATCATTTCCAAGGAATCCTAAGCAGGTGAAGGCATCTGCTTGGGAATACCCTGAAGGAAGTGGTGAGCCACTGTGTGAGACAGAATGCTGGACTGGATGGGCTGTGGCTTGTTCCAGCAAGGCTGTTCTTATGCCAAGCTCAAGAGGAGACACAATCACAGATAATCCAAAAACAGATTTAGACCTGTTACACAGGGCATATTTAAGGTATCTTTCATTATAGTGGTATAGTTTATCAGTGTAACGATTTCTACCAGATCCTTGAGTTTTTCGTTAGGTAGAAACAATAGTGCCAAATTGTACCTTCAGCTCAGCACTTAACTGAAGAGAGTGTGTTCTTATGTTCTAAAGTGGTCCCTATTTATCTACTTGCAGTTTCTTGCTTTCGAACTGCTAGTTTGGCAGGAGCTGGGACAGAGACAGGGGCTCACTTCATTGTGCAGTACTCGGGAATCGAACTCCAACCTTCCAGTCGTCGAGTTGAGCGTCTTAACCTCTTGAACCGCTGCAGTCCCATAGAAAAATTACTCATATACATTACTATATTTGCAACATACGTAGTGTACAATGGTGTTTCTGGCCAGTCATGAAGAGGACTTGGTATGAATGGCCCTGTAAGAGATATTGTCTCAGTCTTTATGGAAGGAGGCTATATGGCCATGCTTAACATTATACAATTAGCAAGGCCTGCAGACTTCATAAATCCAAATTGACAAAGAAATGCAAAGAGCCAGCACTTCTTTCTTCAATTCAGCACCCAGGGCTTTTCAACCCACCGCATCCCAAGCAGGCAAGGAAAGGCAGGACTGCATGACTCATAATTGGTGCTCTGAACAATTCCAGAGATCTGAGCCATTTCAAACCTTGTGTATTAATTTCTCTTAATTTGCTTTGACAGGAATTTGTATTGTCATCATCCAAAATCTAGTCACCCGTGCCAGGCAGAGGAGAGAGAGAGTAGAAAGGGGGGGAGGGAGAACATCCAGAGCAGAAAGGGCAGAGGGATAAATAGCACTTTAAAGAAAGTGGGTCCAGAGGAAGGGGGAGAAATAGCCACACAATCCTGTTTTTCTCCCTTCTTTTTTAACCAATCGCTCCTTTAATTTCTCAGGCTACAGACAGTCAAGAGGAATCAAGGCTTTGCTGCTGCACTGCAGAGTTTACAAAGCACACTCTTCTCAGCACTGCAGCAAGAAAGAGTTCAGAGGGAAAGAAGAAACAGGCCCTTGTCCTCGCAACCACTCAGTGGCTACATCTCTGAAGCAGGCTCCATGACGGAGGCTCCAAACCCATTTTTAAACACTCAACTCAACTCAACCCATTCCCTGCTTACCTCTTTCTCCTGTTAAAACCTAAACCACAACCTCCACTAACTTTAAAAGAAAAGGGCAAATGGTATGCCAAAAAAGCACATATGTTTCCAATGCAGAGTTATCCGCACCTACTAGTGTTCTTTGGGATTATCACACGTGGGACCACATGCACATATCTATGTGTGATTGTGTTTCTGTGTGCTCAGTCCTGCCTTAAAAATTGGTCTTGCACAGGGGTGCAGGGAGAGGCTGAGCTCAACGTCTGCTCTTATATTTAACAAAAAGACTATGAACTGCAGCTCACAATCTGCCCAGCACTGCAGAAAACTATCTAAAAAGGTCAAAAGGAGATGCATATGGGGATAACTGCCTATGCCTAGCTCTTGCTCTCAGAGTTGTCAATCCCTTGTCCCACCCAGTTAACATCAAAAGAAAACCAAAATGCACAGCACCAGAAGAAGACAATACACACACAACATAACTATCCTAGAGTGGGGCTTGTTATGTTATAAAAGGACAGTAATGACAATCTAGGTTGTAAATCATGCTCCCAAGTTGCAATTTTCTCCACTTCTAGCACTGCAGTGGCTCAAGTGGCTAAGACGTTGACTGGGAGGCAGAAGGTCAGCAGTTCGATTCCTGAGTACTGCAAGACGGAATGAGCTCCCGTCTTTGTCCCAGCTCCTGCCAACCTAGCAGTTCGGAAGCAAGAAATTGCAAGTAGATAAATAGGGACTACTTCGGTGAGAAGGTAAACAGCGTTCCATGCACTCTGGTGTCTAGTCAGGTCTGCCACGTGAACATGGAAATGTCTGCAGAAGCAGACGGCGCTTGCTTTTCGGATTTGAAACAGAGATGAGCACTTAACCCTAGAGTCAGATACGACTGGCTTTCGAGCAAGGGAAACCTTTACCTTACCACCACTGCCAGTAATCAGTGCTGCAAACTTTGCCAGTTACTTTGGATACCTTGGAGTTGTTATTTCAGCGAGAAGTCCACGTACTGGTAGACATCTCCACAACAACAATCCACACATGCAAATGGACCGAAGAAATCAAGTCCATCTGCGTGTGTTTTTTAGCCATTTGGATATTGTGTCCCCCGCTGGCTAGGTGGACCATTGCATGTGCCAGTTATTATGAAAAATAATAGTTATATATGCCAATGCATGTATGTATATAAATATGTGTACACATGGTGTTACAATATAAATGTAAAGGTAATATTGGTATTGATTCTTAGGATGAAGCTACGTAAAATCCTCTCTTTTACACTAAAAGAGAAATTACTGACAACAGATGTTTCTAGCTGGAGGCTTCTCCACTGAAACAGTACCTTTGTCTCTTGATACATTAGACCATGTTTTTATGCCAAGGTAAAATACCAAGTTACATCAAATGGGCCGTCCAGGCTGAAACAATGATCATAATCTACTATATCTATGTTCACAAGCCATTCTATAGAAGAGTTCAGACAACTACCGGTGCATTTAAATAAGCAGAATACCTATTTCTCTCCTTATGAGAAAATGCACCTTATGTAGCCCAGGCCTCTCCCTCCC
The DNA here is from genome assembly GCA_035047305.1 of Bradypodion pumilum. Classification (NCBI taxonomy): domain Eukaryota; kingdom Metazoa; phylum Chordata; class Lepidosauria; order Squamata; family Chamaeleonidae; genus Bradypodion; species Bradypodion pumilum. The sequence continues at coordinate 280,151,244 of JAWDJD010000002.1, read as the reverse complement.
AAAAAAACAAAACAAACCCCCCAATAATGTTGTTGTTGTTGTTCAGTCGCACAGTCAAGTCATGGACCATTGCACGCCAGGCACCCCTCTATCCTCCACCATCCTCCTCGACCCACCCAACTCTGTGCCCATTGTGTCAACAATACCATCTAGCCATCTCATTTTTGGCCACCCCGTTCTTCTTTTGCCCTCCACCTTTCCCAGCATCAAAGCTTTCTCAAGTGACTCCTCCCTTCTCATTTGATGTCCAAAGTACTTCATCTTCATCTTTACTATTTGACCTTCTAATGAGCAGTCAGGGTTGATTTCTTCTAAGATTGACCTATTTGTTCTCCTCGTTGTCCAGGGTACTCTCAAGACTCTCCTCCAACACCACATTTCAAAGGTGTCTATTCTTCTGCGCTCCACTTTCCTTATGGTCCAGCTCTCACAGTCATACATTACCACCAGGAATACCATTACCCTAACAATATAGCCAAACAAATTGTGATGGGTAGTGAAAATATGGGGAAGGAAGCCACCATAGGGACTACCATTCTTCTGCTTTGCTTCCTCTGCAAAGGAACCATAAGGCTCTTTCACAGAGGCAAACACATACTCTGAGAGCAGGCTCATGAATCAATAATAGACAAATACATTTAATTTTGGAGGGGTGTGTGTTTAATATTAGTACAAAGCAGAGCTGCCTCCCCTTTGGTCATAATAACTTCACTTGAAAACCTTTAACATGTTATTAACCCCTATTTCTCCCCAGAGAGAGAATTTAGGGACCTTTGCTAAGGATTTATCTTTGACAAAGACTTATTTTTCAACTGGGTTTCAGTATTGCAATGCGTTTAGTTGTATTGTAGCATTGTTTTGTGTGTTTTTATCTGTACATATTTTTAATATGAATGTGAACTGGACTATTTGGGACAAAAGCGGGATGTAAATTAAACAAATTAAATTATGTTGAATTGTGTGTCTTCTCCAAGCTCCCCTTTGAACTTACAGCTCCTGTTGTATTTTTGTGCTATTTACACTGCTTCTTTTTCACCCCTCCACTGAGGGGAACCATCTCTCCACATAAAGGAGCTCACCCACTCATAGCGATTGGTCCTTTTAGGGAGTCAGGTTATTTACAACCACCCAACGCTCGGCGGCATTGAGTTGCTGGCTGTACAGTCTACTCCATTACAGTAGCGGGATGTCCAGCCAGACAAGAAACCATCATAACCCAATGGCAAATTGAGCGGAAGAGGAACTCTGATTCCCAACAGTCATGGAGGCAGAAGAGGCCATGCCAGATGGACTGGCTGCACCTAATATCCTCAAGGCTGCAGCAGTCCATTGCAGTCCCAGTGTTAAATCCTGCATTTCTCATTTCATATGTTCCGCAGGAGATGGCTCTATGATCCGTGTGGTTCATTTCATAGCAAGCTGGGATCCACCTTAAACAAATTCACGCCAATGGCATTTTTCCTGCTTTGGGAAAAATGCATTTTCAGATACGAGTTCAACACTGCTTCTTGTTTTATTTAAAATGCTTATTCATATACTCTAAATATATTTGCATTTTTCAGTACTATTCTCATTTCTAAATTAATGTGGCTGGCTCTCAGCCTTTAATGTTGTAATATTTAAAAAATTATAACTTAGGATTTGATGAAGTGGGCTCTAACACAAAAGCTTATTTCACTGCAAAGATTGAATAAGTTTTTATGGTGTTACAAGACTCTTGTATGTTTGGTATGCAAGAAAAATATGACTATCTCTACTTATTATTTAACATTTACTGCTAATGTTCCCAGATAAACAGTGGTATACAAAACAATAAAGGTGGCATGCGTTTATATTTTATCAATAAAATTCAAAATATTTGTCCAGACAAATATATTCTCAATATTCAGAACTGACATGGAGATTCAGGAACACACCGAAAATGGAGTTGACAATCACTCAGGGCACAATCAAGCCAAAGTTAAACACTTGTTGATTTAAGAAGGAAAAGGTTAGTCTAAATTTAACTTCCCCATTTCAATCAATCAGATTTGACTTGATGATACCCTAATCAGGGGTCAGTAAACTTGGCTCTCCAGATGTTCTTGGACTTCAATTCCCAGAAGCCCTGATGTGCAAGTGTACTGACTTGGGCTTCTGGTAACTGAAGTCCAAGAACACCTGGAGAGCCAAGTCTGCTGCCTTAGTTTCTCACTCCCAATGTTGTTAGACATGAACACAAATAGAGTAAAGGGAATGCAACATCAAAGAGCATGAAAGTAGTTCAGTGAGCTCTGATCAGCTCTCCGTTGGCAATACAGAGACAGCCACCCCTGGGATTGTCTCACTGTCTATGCGTGTTTGGAGCCTTGTTTTTATTGGTACACACCCAACTGTTTTATCCTCCTTGGGGACCTGAGATTAGCTCAACAATCAGTAAATGACTCATGTACACTGTTAACGGTGTTTGGTATTGCCACACTACTATCTTCTTAATCAAGCACTAGGCTCAACTAGGGAGGAGGACTTAGAACAAGAGTTCTCAACCTTTTAAGCCGGAGGCCGGGCCGTGCTCCCTCAGGCAGCTTCGGGGGCCAGACAGCCATTTTGCCCTTCCTCCACATTGGGAAACACTTGTCTAGTTCATAAAAGCTATATCTATTTTCATGTTCACCTGGTCTTTGGAGTCACCAGGCTGTAAACAACAGTCTTGGTGATTATGACAGAATAGCCCTCTGTCTGATCAAAATACAGTACTGTATTTCGTAGCTGATTTGGGCTCTTTGCTCAAATAACAGCAGAAGCTTTTGCAAAAATATTCTACCTCCTACAGAGTTATACAAATAACTGATAGTGGCAGGATGAACTCTGCTATACTCCTAATGTTTTGGCAAAAGTGAAGGACATCTGGAATTAATATGAGCCTAGATCAGACTACACAATAGCTATACTTGGTGTAAACCATTTTGCAACTGCATAATTTTAGTGTATGGGACCAAAGACGACCGAACACCCGAAGGGTTGGTTTAACACAGGTTTATTGCATGAGGTTCCAGTTAAGCATGAGGTAATGGCGGTGATACATCTCAATATATACAGTAGCTCTCTACATTTGAATCTTGTAGCACGGTAGCTCATTGGCTGCTACCGGCGTGGCCTCGCCCAGGCACGCCTCCTTTCCTGCTGCTGAATGCAGGTCTTTCTTCAGCTGCTGAATGCGGGGAAGGTTTTCCCGCGGCTGTCCGTGATTGAGCAATGTGAACCATGTGAGAGTGAACGCTCGCAGCTGCCCTCTATAGGCTGTCTGCTCGCGTTCCTTTACAGCTGATATCGTTTGTATCTGGAGTGGTTACAATCTTGCCTTTACAGTATAATGAACATGCATACATACATAACATCCCTCCCCCCTAGGATGGGACGAAGTCCCGCAACCATTGTGGCTTGCCGCACGTTCGCTTGGGGCGTGCTTGCGCCTGCCCTAATTCTGGAGAGCCCGTGATCCCTGACTCCGCGGGTGCTTGTCCTGCAACGGGAAACGGGGATTCGTTAGTGGCTCTGTGGGGCGTCTGTGCCTGCCTTGCGCTCGGGGATGGGAATGGAATGAATAGTTGGGAGGTAAACCCCTGCCTATTGCTCTCGGACCCCGGGGACCCCCCTAATGTGAACCGCGGAACCGATGAGGTCGCTCTTGTGGAACGGCTACCTTCTGATCCCTGCTCGGGGGACCTTAAGACTGTGGTGGGCGGACTTGCTGCTGCCTCCCGTCTTGGAGGTGTCGGTCTCCGGGACATTGGCGCTATATTGCATTCTAACTCACAGGGGCTACTGGGACTGGAAGTACCAGGGGCTGAACTGAAACCCCTCTTTTCGCTAGGACGGGTGGGGGACCACTCCGCTAACTCCCCCTGGTACTGTAAATCAACGTCTAAACTTCTATGGGCATCTGAATTTCGGGGAGACTTCCGCGGCTTCCGCGGGGTATGAGTGTGATCGGGGCTCCTCCTCTCTGACGGGGACTCCCGCGAAAGATCTCTGTGGATCGATTGCCTTTCCTCCCCCCTTGGTGGGGACCCATGCTCCCCTTTTCCTCCCCCTTGGGCTAAACGGGTGGGGGAGTACCCTAACGCTGATTCGATGCTGTCCTCGTCCGCGTCCTGCTCTCCGGGGACCCTACGCCTGAGTTGGTCTACGTGTCGCCTCCACAGGAAACCTGTACTGGTCTCTACGCGGTATGAGACGGGGCCGGTTTGATCTACTACGGTGCCCGGCACCCAGGCTGGCCCCGCGCTGGCCTAGTTCCTGCAGTGCACCGGGGCGCCTATGCTGAAGCTCTTTGTGGGTTCCACCCCTATGTTCCGCCCTTTGTCCTCTACTCTCGTGGGGTCTAGCTTGGAGATCCCCGTGGCCAGCTTTCTGCGCATCAACAGCTCCGCGGGGGAGTACCCTGACGCTAATGGGGTGACCCTGTATCTCAGCAGGAATTGGCACAATTTCAGGTCGAGGTCTCCGGGACCCATGCGCAGTAGCGCGTCTTTCGTGGTGCGCACGAGGCGTTCTACTTGGCCGTTGGTGGCCGGGTGAAAAGGGGCGGAGGTGACGTGCCGAATGGCGTTGCGCTCCATGAATGCCCTGAACTCGGCGGACGTGAAACAGCTAGCGTTATCGCTGACGAGGGTGTCGGGTAAACCGAACGTGGAAAAGACCCTCCTTAACTGTTTAATCGTTGTGGCCGAGGAGGTGCTCGAGACTGGAATGACCTCCAACCACTTAGAGAACGCGTCCACCACGAGGAGAAAAAGCGTTCCCCTGAACGGCCCAGCAAAGTCTACGTGCACTCGGGACCAGGGCCCCCTTGCAGTGTCCCACTCCCTAGGTGGCGAGCGAGCCTCTTCTGGCCTTGAGCTTTGGCACGCCTCGCAAGTGCCGACCATGTGTTCGATGTCGGCGTCTAGCTGGGGCCACCAAAAGTAACTGCGGGCTAGTGCCTTAGAGCGTACGATCCCCGGGTGGCTGACGTGCAGCAGTTTAAGCACCCTCGGCCGGAGAGACGTGGGGATCACTACCCGCTGTCCCCACAAAAGGCAACCCCTCTCTAGGGACAACTCTAGTCTCTTTTTGAAAAATGTGTCGAATTCCGCTGCTGGGGAAGACACGGGCCACCCTTTCTGCACCCAGGAACAAACTGTGGCCAGCGTTTTGTCCTTGCCTGTCGCTTTGGCGATGTCGGCCGGTACTACTGGAGGGGAGTCTAGGACCTCTATCATTAAGACCTGGTGGTCCCTCTCTACTCCACCCACGTGGCAGCAATCCCGGGGAATGGGGGACCTCGACAGAGCGTCGGCATGGCTGATCTCCTTCCCGGGCCGGTATACCAACGCGTGCTGATACGCGTTGAGAAAAATGGCCCACCTGAGCATTCTCGGGGACAGGATCTGGGGTGTGGGCTTATCTGCGGTGAAAATGCCCAGCAAGGGCTTATGGTCAGTCACTATGGTGAAGGGGCGGCCGTACACAAAATCATGAAATTTCTTGGTCCCCGCAATTATTGCTAGTGCTTCCCTGTCTGTCTGAGCATAGTTCCTCTCCGCTTGGGACAGGGATCTAGAGTAGAAAGCTATCGGGGCCTCCCTACCGTTCTCCAGCACGTGGCATAGCACCGCCCCCACCCCCACCGGAGATGCATCGCATATCAGGACCACTGGGCGTTTGGGATTGAAGTGGGTCAGTACGGCATCTGATGCCAGGAGTCGCTTCAGGTCATTGAAAGCCTTCTCCTGGTCGTCGCCCCACTTCCATGCCTCGTCCTTTTTTAACAATTTGTGTAGCGGTTCCGCCACGGCTGCCTTCCGCGGAAGGAAGGAGTGGTAGAAGTTGAGCAGTCCGAGGAACGACTGCAGCTCGGGCTTGGAGGTGGGGCGAGGGGCCTTCTTGATGGCGGCTACCTTGGATTGGGCTGGCCTTATTCCCTCGGGAGTGACACGGAACCCTAGGAACTCAACCTCTGTAGCGAAGAAGACGCATTTGTCTTTTCGCAACCGCAACCCCGCCTTTTCGAATATTGTCAGGACCTTTCCCAACCTTGTTGCTAACTCGGCCCGGCTCCCCCCTGTAATCAATACGTCATCAAAGTAGGGTAACACCCCCTCTAACCCCTTCAGGAGGCGTTCCACGAGTGACTGGAAGATCCCGGGTGCCGAATTCACGCCGAATTGGAGGCGCGATACCTGGAACGCCCCTTTGTGGGTGACTATGGTCTGTGCAGCAGCTGCGGCGGGGGTCACCGGGAGTTGCTGGTAGGCTTGGGCCAGGTCGAGTTTAGCGAAACACCTCCCCCCGTGTAACCTGGCCAACAAGTGGCTGACTACCGGCACCGGATACGCATTAGGGCGGATCGCCTTATTGATGGTGCACTTGTAATCAGCGCATATGCGGACCTCCCCGTTGGCCTTGAGCGCTGTTACAATTGGAGTTTCCCACTCCGCAGAATCAACAGGAACAAGAATCCCCTGGCCCACCAATTTGTCCAACTCCGCCTCTATTTTGTCCTTTAGTGCGAAGGGCACTCTGCGCGGTTTAAGCCTGATCGGACGCACTCCAGGGTCCAGGTCGAAAGTCACTGGGGGGCCCTTGAATTTTCCGAGCCCCTTTTTAAAAACCTCGGGGTGCGCGTCGCACACGCTCTGTATTGGATCAGTCCCGGCGGCGTGTGCTCCCACGGCGTGCACCCCCCCAATGAACAAACCCAGGGGCTGGAACCATTGAGTCCCGAGGAGGCTGCATTTACCTCCCTTGAGGACGACTAGGGGAAGCGTTGCGGTGTACTTTTTGAACTGGACCTGGAACTTCCCAACCCCCAACACTGGGATGCGGTTCCCTTGCACGTCCTTCAGTGTGGCCCTCAACGCTTTGAGCTTGGGCCGCACGCGGGGGGCGATTTTCATGAACTCCCCCTGGGAAATAATGGAGTAGGAAGAACCCGAGTCCACCTCCATTCTAACAGGGGCCCCTTGTATTACTACCTCAACGAAGTAACGGGGGTGCTCCGTGGAAACGCTGCAAACCGGCGCGTCGTCCTCGCTGTCGTCGGAGATGCGCCCTACTCCGTCCCGCGTCCTCGTGGTCCGGGTGCCGTCCTTTGGCCTCGGGGTGCGGTCCTGTCTCGTGGTGCGGTCCTGCCTCGCCGAGCGGTCTGGAGAACTCCTGGTGGCCTCGCGCCGTTTCCGGCAGACCTTGGCGATGTGCCCGCGCCGGCCGCAGTTGTGGCACTCGGCCTTGCGGAATGGACACTTGGTGCGGGCGTGGGCGGCGCCGCAGCCGTCGCAGCGCCGGCCCTCTCTCTGGACCCTCCGGACGTCCTCGTCGTCGCTGCTCTCCGCAGACGAGTTCGAAACCCGCCGGGCCGCGCGCACCGAACTCTCTGCCTTGGCGGGCTTCGGGCGCCAGTCCTGAAGCTCGTGCACCCCGGCCGTCGTGGCCTCAGCGGCCTGTGCCGCGTCGAGGACTTGTTGCCACGTGGGAGGCGGCTCCCTTTTCATCAGCGCGCGCTGAGTCTCTGTGTCCCTCAGACCGCAGAGCAGGCAGTCTCGGAGGGTGACGTCGGGGAGTTCCCACTTGCATGGGCCGGCGGCCAACCGCAGTGCCGCGGCGAACTCATCGACCGATTCCCCGGGTGCCTGGACTCGCCTCCAGAACGCGCTCCGAGCGGGGAACATCGCTATGGCTGGCCAGAGATGGGCGCGCAGCGCCGCCTGGAGCTCTGTGGCTTTGAGGTCGCTCACCTTCCTCGGCGCGATCAGGTCCACCAAGGTCCTCTTGGTCTCGTGTCCGAGCATGCGGACGAAAATGGCCCTCTTTTTGGCCTCATCTGAGACTTCGAGCTCCACCAGCGCTGCGTTGAAGTCTATCTCAAACAGCTCCAAGTCTCCCGGCTTCCTGATCTCGTAGCCGGCGCATGTCTTGGTCCCGTGGGCAGCCATTATCCCACCTTCGTCGCCAGTTTAGTGTATGGGACCAAAGACGACCGAACACCCGAAGGGTTGGTTTAACACAGGTTTATTGCATGAGGTTCCAGTTAAGCATGAGGTAATGGCGGTGATACATCTCAATATATACAGTAGCTCTCTACATTTGAATCTTGTAGCACGGTAGCTCATTGGCTGCTACCGGCGTGGCCTCGCCCAGGCACGCCTCCTTTCCTGCTGCTGAATGCAGGTCTTTCTTCAGCTGCTGAATGCGGGGAAGGTTTTCCCGCGGCTGTCCGTGATTGAGCAATGTGAACCATGTGAGAGTGAACGCTCGCAGCTGCCCTCTATAGGCTGTCTGCTCGCGTTCCTTTACAGCTGATATCGTTTGTATCTGGAGTGGTTACAATCTTGCCTTTACAGTATAATGAACATGCATACATACATAACATCAATGGAAATAAAAGCACCTAGTGACCTTTGTATGTATGTATACGCCTCTAGCTTCCACCCAGAATACACAACATAATCTGTTATTTACAGGCAGTCTCTCAGGTACAACCGAGTTGTTTCAACCCATAAGAGAGTGACTTGAAACTCACTGACGTATGTATGACAAGTTCTTCTTAAACTACCATAGCCACACAATGAGGTGAGAAAACAAACCCAAACTGATAGGATAAGACAAATATCTAAGAACAAGCTAAGACTGACTTTAAAAAGAGATGACAAAATAGGTTGTTATCTACAGTTCCCAGCTGAAACCACCAAAACATATCATCAACAACCTGCAGTCCACACTGTATACAATAATACTTTTCTCTTCTCAAGTTTCTGGTGACAGTTATGTGCTCAGTTTGCGAACAGCCCCTAAACCTAAACAGCAGTCAACACAGCATGGATTGGAAGTAGAGACAGGAAACAAGACTTAGCCTCAAACCTAGACACCCCATATCTACCTTAGCAGAACAAACAGTGAAGGTCCCAAAATGTGACTTCACTTGCTTATCTTCTAGCATGACACATGATGCCCTCTACCAGCAGTGCCCTTTTGGTGTTCTAAACAGGACAGAAGGACAATCTCTTTTCAGAAGAATAAATGGATACAAATCTGGCAGAAACACACAGAACTCAGTGTGAGAACATTTCAAATTCACAGGACACTCTGTCGTGACTCTCAAAAAAAGCTATTATAGAAAAAAGTAATTACAAATGGAAATCTGAGAAGGAAAACAGCTAAACTGGGCTGTATTCATAAATCCCAGCACACATCTAGAGGATTAAATAGATATCAGGAATTTTAGCACATTTTGCATATCAGTAAGTCAGCTTTCTCTGCTGTCCTGTGTACCAATTAATAATTCTTGACAAAGTCCGAACCTTATCATAATAGCGATCTTCCTGATAAATCAAACCTGAAGCTTGAGACTTGAAAACTCACTTCATTTACAACGACATGTTTCCAGGATGTTAATGTTAACTACACTGGGAATTTTCACTAATTGTGTTAATAATGAAATTGCTATTTTTGGAAGTTCACTATGACATACTATTACTACAGTATTTCATTAGATCCCATCCTCATACTTCCCATCCCCTTTGATCCCACTTCTATCCCTACACCATGCATGCTGTACAAATACTGTACTTGTCCCTGATGTTTAGCTCTATGGGCCTGAAGAAGAGGGTCATAACCTATGGAAGGTTATAGATCTGTTAGTCTTAAAGGCACCACAGTATTTTATTTTGTTTTTCTTCTGTTCTTATTGCTGAAAACCTATTACCACAGTCACATATGTTGAAAGCTGATGTTCTCAAATGCCTCTCTTACCTTTGTTCTATTAAAAGAATATATTTTTGCATTCCTGATGCTCAATGTACACACAGTTTGTACTCTTTCAACATAAATCAACATTTTAGCCTTCATTTGTCCCTGAAGCTACAAAAGATCAGTACAAGGAGCTCACTCATAAATGTGCTGGTAAAAACAAGACAGCATTTCTGATTAATTAATTTTTGTGTTTCCACTGCATCGTCTCTTCCCAGCAGAGAAGTGGACAACAGCAAAAAGGGAACCTTTTCTGTTTCTTTCCTAGTCTTCCATCCATACATTCAACTGGCAGTAATTTAATAGACAACAAATGCACGAAGGGTACATACTGTCCTGTCAAACATAAGTGTTGCCAAGAATTTCTGGCCCATATTCAAGCCCCACCTGTAAAGTACCTATTTTAAGTAAACAGCCAATGTAACCAGAACAGCTACCTCTCACTTAACAGCCACATTGCTCTAAGCCTTTTCTGACTCAATCAATGCCTTATTGATGCCTTAATGTTTCAACTCGCGCCTCCCTTTAAAAAGAACAAGGAAGCAATGACCAAAGAAATATATTTATAGTATCTTGAGCCACGCTAGGAGGTGAGCTGGTTTCATGAGCAGACAAGAACAACAGTATGTGTTCTTTTGCCATCAATACATCATATATTGTGTTTACATCTTTGCTTGGAAGAACTGCATTGGTGTGTAAATCTTATGGATCTGAAATATCATCCATAAGGCTTTGCAGGTTTCCTCTTCTCTGAAAAACCTAATGCAGCAGCCCTACACAAGCTGAGAACTCTGCATTCAGCTAGTGCCATGCAAAGATAAGAGACTATCTACAGTTACTACTTAAGAGTTCCATCAAGGAGGAAAGGCAGGATATGAATGGAATGAATGAATGAATAATACCTTGTATTAAACAACCTGCATATCATTAAACTATTAAATTATTTTGAATGTCTTGAGGATGTGTTGGTCTACAGCTCTATTCAGTCCCAGTCACCAAGGACAGGTCTCCATAGTGGCCATTCTGGTGGCGGGTAATGGTAGCTCTTGCTAGACACATCTGAAGGACATCAGGTTGGGGAGGTGGATTGAATTAGCCTAATACAGTACTAGCCTAGAAGAAGTTTCCTACAGACTGTACAAACCAGCCTTTCAGCAAACTCTCAGCCAGAATGACATTCAGTTGATTGTGGTACTTGCAAAATATAATAGCATCCAATTTACGATCATGGCATGCAGTGCATTTGGCAAGCCATTAATGCTCATTCATGGGAACCAAATTGTTCAGCCAATGGTATCCAAGTGCATCCACTGTAAAGACAATTTGCAATGTATGGAAGCATTCCTACGGTGAAGGATAGTCGATCTGTCTCACTCGGGGGGGGGGGGGACTACTTTGCAGTTCCCTTATTCATCCCTTGCTCAGACAAGAGGTGCTCACCATTCTTTTCATGCCAAGAAGCCAAAAAGAGAGCATCTGAAATGTTACCACTGCAAAACACTCAAACATTTCTTGTCCAAATACCTTACAAAATGGGACTGTTGTCCTACAGAGGGAGAAAACATAATGAGAAACAAGTCAGGGTGGAGCAAGGTGGAGTCCTAAGAAGTCTCATTATACAAAACCAGACATGTTTCTCTTAGATCTGTCCTTAGGTAGTTGTGAATCAGAAAATACATGTTTTCTAGATCCATTCCAATTTAGTTCCACAAAAAAATATGGCACTAATTTCTAAAGTCAGGAGCGGAAATGGTATTCTGGTATAGAAGAAACTGTCTACTGTGAAAAGATGTCAGCTGTATCCTTCAAAATTTGGAATTGCCTGCTGTAATTGTTTAAGCAGATCTCTCTGTGTGTGTGTGTGTGTGTGTGTGTGTGTGTGTGTGTGTGTGTGTGTGTGTGTGTGTGTGTGTGTGTGTGTGTGTGTGTTGCTTTTCCCTGCATTTTTTTGTGCTAAATCTTCAAAAGTTGATTGCTTTATTATTGATTGCAGAAACTTACCAGGCATTCACATGAAGTCAGATTTTGTTTACTGAGATCTTCTTATTTTTCCTTGCCAAAAAGGTAACATATTTTTTTTCTTTAGGTTGTTTTTTCTTCTTTTTTGGAACTTGTCCCAGCTATCATATTTGCTTAGTTATTTTTATTTCATGTTAATTCAGCACTGCAGGAAGCATATAAACCTCTCCATGAAAGAATGTTAACTACAGTATATGCAGACTCTGAACTGCCTGGCTGGAAATGTTAAACTGAAGACCTCCCACCATTTACAATCAGACACATACATCTCATGCCACCAAGCCTTACCACTAGAAGTGATAGTCTTCTAATAAGTTATAAACAGGCCTTCCACAGTGTCACAAAACAAGGTTTGCACTCTAAGAAAACCAAGACAGTGGAATGACACATCCTTTATGCAGAGAATCAGAGAAAAGCTAAGAGTCCATCTACAATGGCATATACAGCAACCTGCTTTTTAAAAATTGCTTCTGCTGCAGTATGGGGTTGATTCAAGTTATGGTGTCTACACATGTTTTCAATTAAAGTGCTCTGTCCCACCTCTTTTTACTGCTGTCTCGCAACTATGTGGCATAGTGCTACAACTACATTTATTTTGGCATACTGCTAATTATCCCATTCTGTAACCCATGTAGATTGTTAGTTTACACCCAAAGAGCTGTAGGCAATGTTATCACGGGGGACGATGCTGTGATGCTGTGATGCAATGGGTTGCAACATTAAAACAGACAACAGGGAAACCCCTTCCTATACGTTCTAGTTTAAACAGTGCAGTTCTTGGTATACCATACTAGGCAGACACATCGGTTTCACTATGTCACTTATTTTATTTATTTATTTATTTATTTAAAAAAGGAAAGTCTCAGCCCACTGAATGATAGTTGCTGCCGCTGCTGCCTTCTTACTCAAAAGTAAACTGTAAAATATGTGGAATTGTGGGTTTTTTTGGGGGGAAATCAATCAAATATTGTTTTCAAAATTGGAGATGTGTTTTGAAATAGCATTATTAATGGACTTTGGAAATAAGCAGATAGAGTGACATAAGAAAGAGATGAATGTTGTATTTGTAACAGCTCTGAGATTGATTATTGTTTAAAAAATGGAAAGTAGACTGTGAATTTGAAATGGATCAGTGGTGGGCTCCAAAAAAATTTACTACTACACTGTGGGCATGGCTAACTGTGGGTGTCGCTTTCACCTCCGCACTTCCTGTGCGCCTTTGGCCCTGGGCAAGGCGTGTGGGAAGCGTTGCTGGTGCTGTTGGGAGGGGGAGGCACCCCGGTCTAACTGGATGGCGGTGATCTAAAAACCAGCATGCCAAAATCAAAATCTAAAACCAAGTGAGGACCCTTGTTGGAGGAGAATAAACATCTCCAGGCCAAAAGAAAGGGTCACTCAAGTGAGAGACAAAATGTCTTGCAGTGCAAGAAGTTGAATTGCTTTAGATCATGTTGGACTCTAACGTGACCCTTCTAATGACGCACAATCTGGTCCCCATCACTCCAGGTCAGTTCCAGGAAGAGTAGCCATGCTGCTGAACCAAAATAGTTCAATTGGACACTGAGCAGAGGTTGAGTCGATTTGTGATTTTCTGTACATCAAGTAGTCACCAGAAAATAGTTGAAACTGACCATGCCACAAGCAGTCCAAACGTCAAGCTATACAGCTGGAGGATCACACCCTAAGTGTCTCTGGAAGACAAGCTTTACAATGCTTAGCTCCTCTTCTTGGCTCAGCACAGCATCTTCTGGTGCTCTGCCTGCTGTTGAGGTCCAAAGTGCACATTCAAGTAAACTTGTTTCCCTCCATCTCTTATATCATTTTCTCTCCACCAATTAAATCTGTGTCTCTAGGTTCAAACATACAACAGAAGAATCATGCTCACTTCTCTAATGCTTTTCCACAATAATACTCTTTTTTGCCACTTGCAGGTATACTCTTTGTACATGTAGGGTGTAGTCTAGCAAGGGCTTTAATTCCAACATGAGTGTGGGGTGTAAATTGTAGCATATAGTCAATAATTCAGAAGGGTGTAGTCCCTCCACAAGACTTAGGGGAAACGGAAATTTTCGGAAAAATTGAAAATAATCTGATACCATACATATTTTTTTAGAAATTATTTATAAAATATTTGAACCCGGCCTTATTTTAAAATATTTTATTCATCATGTTAAAATAAAACATTCCATAATATATATTTTTATTTTTCCAATTAATCCAATTTTTCAGAAAAGAACAAAAAAGGCTTCAGGGGAAGCCTTTTTTTCCGGGCTTTCACATCTCTAGTTGGGACCGAGCCAGAGCTCACTCTGTTGTGCAGCAATCAGGTCTCGAACTGTTGACCTGTCATACTTCTTGTCGTCAAGTTCAATGTCTTAACCACTAAGCCACCGCAGTCCTACACATCCACAAGACTTACATGCATACACTCTTTCCATATGTTGCATACATTCACATGTTCCATGTTATGATTTGGCTTCAAAGTTTGAGAGGCAGGAATTAATGGGATGGGGAGGGAGAAGCTGCCATCCAGAAATCAGTCCCTCCATTTTCTTCAGTGGTTTGAGAAATATGCTGTTGTAGCTTCCCTACTACAGCCCCCATACACTTCTACCCTGCCCCCCTAATCCTCCTGGGCTCAGCAATAGGTCACTGCAACACCTACACACACTTAAGTGGGGTGTGAGAGAGAAGCAAAGTTTTCTAAGCAACCCAATGACTGAGATACAAAATGGCAACTTTTCTAGATTTTAACAGACACCTTGTGAGCATGCTGGCTGGATAGCTCAGCAGTTTAGGAATCTGGCTACAGTGCTAAAGGTTATGAGTTTGATTCCCCACTGTGCCTCCTGGGAGAAAAGAACACCTATGCAGCCTTGAGCAAGCTTTGCAGTCCTAAGGTGCCCCCAGAAGGAAATGGTAAATCACTTTTGAGTACTCTTTTACTTAGAAAACCCTAGAAAGGGTCATCATCAGTCAGAATTGGCATGATAATTTCATGTCAGAAATTATTCTGGGCTGAAAGGTTATTTGCTGGAGGAACTCTGCTCATGGGACGCCCGAATGAGGCTCCTTTCATGTCCCCAAGATCTTTGGGTCCCTATTTATCTACTTGCAATTTCTTGCTTTCAAACTGCTAGGTCAGAGATGGGTGCTCAAACCGTCTATGACGATGGGACTGCCTTCTTCCCAGGCCTCCCATTGTCCTTCTGGGCTTCAGCTCCCTGCTGAACCACCCAGGCACCAGTTAAGTAGCGTCGAGCCAAGCAATCACTCCAAGCCTCTTCAAGCATTTTAGAAATATATTGTAAGCACATCATAATTCCGCATACAGTCCATTTCTCAAGATTCAGGATGAAGTCCATCAAAAGCATTTCAGAATAAAGAAATAAACAAACTAGATAAAGCAAGCTTCTGGGGGGGGGGGAGAAAGCCAGACCCCCTTCTTTCCAAGAGACTACATTTTGGCTGTTGACCAGCAGGCTTCCAGAGAGACTGCATGAATGTGGGAGTGCGTGTCTGTCTCCCGGATATGATTCCTCCCATCAGGATCCTCCCTTTGACCCTCCTCCTTAGGGCTCTCTCTCTCTCTCTCTCACACACACACACACACACACACACACACACACACACACACACACACACACACACACACACACACACACGATCTTCCAGCAAGACATTTCAATCAATTCACACACCAAATTCCAGCCAAAGTCCAAACCCATGAGGCAAAGGAGACACATGGCTCAATGGCTGGCACCATATTTAAAATACTAAAGGACAAAGCATGGAAAAGCATACCTTTGGAATCGCCATCTTGAAGGGGCCAAAGGACACCCCCGGCCCTCTCTCTCTCTCTTTCATGAGGCCAGCTAAGGAACAAAGATGGAATTGGCATCCCAATTCTATCACACCTCTCTCCTTAGGGTGACGAAAACCAGGATTTTCTTATAAAATCATGCTTTTCGTCATAGTTCACTTTATGCATTTTTAACACAGGCAAGTACATTTCTTTTCTTCCTTACAAGAAGGTTTCTCTAGCATTTCTAGCAAACAAACAACACATATTGTTTTAAAGAATTCCACACTCCCCAATTACATGAGATTTCTACCTTCACTTATATAAGCAGAAAAAGGCTCTTTCCCCTGCATAGCATTACAGATAAAACAGGTAACAATATCAGCAGAGCATTTCAAGCACACATCAAACAGAAAAAAGCATGAACATACAGTGGAAACATTTAGCCAATTTAAAAAGGTTTTAAGCTAGCCAATTTAAAAAGCTTTGAAACAGGATATTGTCCAGATAAAATCTCCAAATTAAAGTGTCCACACACCGTCATACAGTACCCAGGTCTCAAACTGCCGGCCTGCCAGCCTTCCAGCTAACAAGGTGAGCTTCTTAACCATTGAGCCACCGCAACCCCTATTGGCATGATGAAATGCTATTATTATTGTGAGCATTCATTCAGACAGTTAGTTAGTCAGTCATAGCCCAATCCTATATCATGGGATCTGAGAGCAGATTACAAAGTAGTATAAAATAGTTTTAAAACATAGGGTATTTAAAACAATTTAAAATAAAATAGCAAAACCATACAACATTAACATCATTAAAAACAAGCACTAATATATTTTAAGATCACACTCTTTAATCCTCAAAGGCTCAAATAAATATATCTTGGTATGGTACCCAAATGAAGTCTACGTTGGCACCCTTCAAGCTCCTAAGGAGAGAGCATTTCATATGTGAGGGGCTATGGCAGGAAAAACCCCTTCCCCCTGTCTCTGTGTTCTCAGTAGTGGAACAGAAAGGAGGGCCAACCCCAGATCTTAGAGAATAAGTAGATTTAAATGGGTAGAGGCACTCCTTCAAATATTCAGGTCCCAAGCCGTTTAGGACTTTTTAAGTCATTGTTCAAACCTTGAACTCAGACCTGAGCCAGGGCAAAATCTTCAGAACTGGTATCATGTGGATTCTGCTAGTGACATAAAAGCAGTAAAGATTTGGCTCTCCATGTAGGGATGCAAAATCTTGCAGCAGCTGGTAATTTCTTTCAATGGGGCCTCTTCAGAAAAACATTGTCAATATTTGCTACATCCTTGAGAGAGACTAAGCTTCCATGCACCAAGATGAATGCCCAATCAGCTGAAGATAATAATTTTAAAATATCTTTTTCAGCAAAGAAAGCTGTTGAGTAAAAAATTAGCACAAGCTTTAAACAAATTTTCTGTCTGATTTTTATGAACCTGTGGCTAACACAGATCTGCTGCTTCAAATGTCTGTGTATAGGCATATTATGTCATGTAAAACAAATGTAATCATTATAATAGTATGATTGTTGAAGGCTGACATTTGAACTGCAGTCAAATAACCTTGTGTCATACAGATAGATGACATAGAAACTAAAGTGTGTTATTCCATATTCATACAGAAATATTATTTCAGCTATTTGTATACTGTATATGTATTTGTATATTCATTTTACATCCAGCCTCTCTTTTTCAGGATTCAAGATGGCTTAAAACTTTTTTTAATGGTAAGAAAACACAAAAAAAATTATGGGATTAAAACAGCATTAAAATTAAGATGATTTCTAGATCAAAACTAAACTAAATGAATATTAACAAACATGCAATATCACATACCCAGATATCTGAAAACGAGCAGTACATGATAAGGCTATGAATATTATAATCACCATGCATATCCAGAAAAATAGCACACAGTCCATTAATTAAGTTTACCCTAGTTGCAATTTACTGCTGGATGTTAGCCACCAATATGAAACATACCTGTCAAGTTTCGGGAAATTTCTGTCAAACCCCTGTATTTTACACTCTTTCCCGCCGTCATCCCGTATTAGTTAGACTGAAATTAGCCTGGAGTTAGACTGGAGGCCAGCACAGGATAAGCATAGCTGCCCAGTTTCCTGTTTTGGCCAGGAAATTTCCCTTATTTGACAGAAATTTCCCGAAACTTGACAGGTATGATATGAAATGATAATTTTTTATCAGTGCTGTTATTGTCATGTTTAAATACATAACAAATACTTATATGTACTGTATGTACAGCTACTTGCACTTATATTCTACTTGTATAGTTACAATCATATAAGATGTACAGTACAGTATTTATATACGTATTATACCATTCACTTTCATTATTAAGAAAAGTTTAAATGGCTATGTTGTGATCCAGTCCTCGTCAGACTCTGAGGATGACCTGGATCAGGGGGCACTCCCTATGCCTAGCCAGTTCTACCTTCACCTGAACCGGAGAATGTCCTGAGCCAGGAATCTCAGCCTGCTTCTGGCCCAAGTCTGTTGCCCCCGGCAGATGACCTCTCAGATCAGAAGTCTGACTCTGACAGAGATCAGCCCTCAGTCAGGGCAAAGTGCAGAAGGCAGCTACATGTAAGATGCAGGCAAGCTAGAACTAAGTACCAGAGAAGGCTCCCAGCTGATAGCTATTAGCTGGGAGACTTATAAGCAAGCTTGTTGCAGTCTTCCAGCGTCGGTACAATTATTCAATGCAAAGACCGACACCCTGCTTGACTTCGAATAACCTGCCTAGACCCTGACCTGCCTGCCATGACCCTGATTTCTCTGCCAACCCTGACAATGCCCCTGGGCACCCTTTGGACTAGACACTTGCTTGAACCAGACCTCAGCTTGCTCTTTGGACTTTGCTATCTGGACTCTCCTCAAATAGACTCTCTGTGTAGCCCACTGGGTTGGGTCAGCACACTCTGTTTTATTTATTTTAAGATGGACTATATGGTCTTTATTGTACTACTATTCATGGCATGAAATGTTGGGTGGTTGCCTTTCAGTTTCATGCAGGAGTACCCCAGTTCAAAACAGAGAAAGAGAGAGCGAGAGAATGAACAACAGTGTGTGCACAATATTTCTGGAACAAAACTTTCTTTGGGTGTAGACTCCATATGCTATGAAAATCAGATTAGGATCAGATCAACTGATCTTCATGTGCAAGCACTCATATGCATATGTGTCACTTTGCTTGTCAAAATTTGACAGTGTCTATTCTGGCCCTAGGCAGATTTTTTCCCCTGTCTCAACATCTTTAGAAACAGAAAACTTCAGGCAACCAACATGCCACTGCTTCTTGAAAACAGCCTGTTGATTGCCCAAGTTTTCTGTTTCTTTAGGGTTTGATGCTTTCCTACCTACCTCATTATGAACGAAACAGAAATAACTAAAACTATTTGGAAGAAAACAATCCAAAATCTGTTTTCAAAGGCAATTGTCTGGTTACAAGTCAACTAATTCCTAAAGTGCTGTCAGATTCAGCATGAAGAAAATGCTATGCAACAAACAAAATGAGGAGTCACAGATGCTCCTAAACAGTCTCACTTATTACCACTTATGACTGGTTGCTAATGTTCCTGTTAGAGATGCCTATTTAGAGAAATAAACAGGTGGCCAGCAGAAGAAACTTTTGTGTATATTCAGAGCTAGAAGAAAGCATGCACCTCTCACTCTTGCCCTTGCTAAGAAACGTCACCATTGTAAAAGAGTAGACCAGCTGGTACCCACCAAAACATCTGAACTATAACTCCTATAATCTTTTATGGTAAACCATGCTGGTTCGACTGACTGCCTCTGCCATAATCAAAAAGAAAAAAAGTAGCTTCCTATATAGTAACTTCAAGGAATATAAATCAGAGGTTCGTAACCTATGGCCCGCAGACCTGGCCCACAATGCCATTCCATCTAGCCCACGGCAACGACCCCAGAAGCAGACGTGCCCGTGCATGCGCAAACACACCCGCACATGCACAAACATTCCCACCGCCATTGCATCCGGCCAGCTCAGCTGTCTGAGGTTGAGTAGTCCAGCCCATGGCGTGAAAACTTTGAGAACCACTGTTATAGATGGTCAGTTCACTAACTCAATGAAGACACAGAGGTTGAAAAGTAGGAGCACCACTTCTCTATAATAGAACAAGACTCTTTGTCCCCATTTCATGCCCAGAAGTAGAACAGCCCTATAGACTCTGCCTCATTCACAGGCACCCACATGGCCAACATGTTAGGTCTCTGTCTTTGCAGGTTAGATATGCTGGCTCACTGAACATAGACAGCTACAGTCAGGAAACTGACAGAAATATTTACCTACACTACAATTCTTTTCACCCACAATTTTTGAGAGACAATATCCCCTATGGAATTTTCACTAGAGCGAGAAGAAACTGTTCCAGTCAGGAGGATTTTCAAGCTGCAGCCAATGGGATCAGAGATAACTTGTGTAATAGGGGTTACCCCCCTAAAATTGTGGAGGACGCACTTAGAAGAGCTCAGCAGAGCCCAAGGAGTAAGTTGTTTCAACGAAGACAATCCTCTGACCACACAGGTTTGCAATTGTCTATTGACTATTCCTCTATGGCTCATAATATAAAAAGAATTGTTTAAAGGCACAGGCATGTGCTAGACAATATTTCTGGTTGCCAAACTAAACCCTTGGTGGGTTTTAGAAAAACCACTAGTGTTGGGAACATGGTCTCTCGCACTGATTGTGTTATTGATTCGATGGATTCAAGAATGAAAAGTATTGGTCGTTATAAATGCCATGGGTGCAATGTGTGTAAGTATTCTTGGGAAACAAAATCAGTGAAGCTTCCAGGTTTTAGTCATACTCTGTCTTTAAAACATTTGTCAAATTGTAAAAGTGAAAATTGTATGTATTTATATGTGTGTCCCTGTCAAATGGGTTATGTGGGTAAAACAAGTAGACCTCTTAGAATTCGAATTAAGGAATATCGATCCAGAATTAAAAATCAAAATTTAGAGGCACCACTAGTAGCGCATTATAAAGAGAAAGGACATTTGGTGGAACAATTCAGGTTTGTGGTGCTCGAGGTAGTTCGGTCAAAACCTTTTGAGAAATCCGATTTAAACTCTATACTGTTGAGGAGAGAAGCTTTTTATATTTACAGTTTGGGAACACTAGCTCCAAACGGACTAAATCAGAATCAAAACCTCTCTTGCTTTCTATGAAATGATTTTGCAACAAATGTAAGTTTCTGCTGTGAACATACACCTTGTTGCTGACATTATTCATTTTTAAGAGCTGTATGTAACTCACCTGTGTAAGGTAATGGTTTAAATTTGCTTAGTTAACACAGTAGTCTCAACGTCTGTGGCCCATTATGAAAAAAACTTTAGAGGCAGTCTGACGTGAAGGAGACCATTATGCTCTTTATTACTAGGAACTAAAAACTCTGGTAAGCAAATATACCCATGGGTGACGAGTTAAGCAGTAGGATATTGTTAATGTAAGAAAATATTAATGAGCTGTTGTTCTTATTATTTACAGATTGGTATAATTAATGTGATAAAAAGCAGTACAATTGGATAGTTATTGTTTAATGAAGAATTTGATGAAACCATATAAATATAATTGATCAATAATTTCCTGAAGAAGAAATTGAAAAGATTATTACCGGATAATCTTTGAAAATTTGTGAAAATTTGTTTATAGTTATAATTGACAACCAGACTTCAAGAACAGTTGATATTTTGTTTATATTTAGAACTTACAACAGACATTGAGAAAATGTGTTTATAGTTAAAAATTTACTAGACTTTAAGAAACTTGACAGGTTATCTACAACGGAGAATTAAAACAATACTTTGAAGGACTTTATGGAATGAAAGACAGATACAAACATTGAAACTGAAATTTATTAAAGACATTGTGTTTATTTGAAGAAAGTCTTGAATGCATTTATGTACATTGGGCCGCTGTGAACAGATCATTTTGATATTCCCTTTGGTCATTTCACCGCAGCCACTATTTCTTGATAAACAGTATGTAATACAACACAGAGAAATGGTGCATTCCAGAACACAAACAAGAAACCACTTGCATCATCAGATTTATCTATCACCTCCCTTGCTACCTTAACCTGGTCTACCAACTGGTCTATCCCATTGCCTCTTGCCAAGATCCTGGCCAGGATGTTCCAATGACAGCAACCATAACCATCCATCCTGCAGCAAGGTAGGAAAGCCATACAAGAGTCATCAAAGCAGAAGCTCCTGATGAAGCTCCACAATTTGAACAGTATACCCATCACCTGGAGCTCCACTAAGCATTCTCGCCAGAAAGGCCTTCCAACAGCAGCAACTGAGCCATGGCAAGATAGCCCTGAGCTCCTTGGAGGAAAGGTAGGATGCAGGGACAATGTAGGGAAATAAATTACCTGTGGCAGTAATAGTAGTAATGGTAGCCATTGCTGACATTTCTAGAATAGGGCACTTCATCTTGTTTAAAAAATACCGGTTGTCACCATATTGTTTTGTAGTGTCAAGCATTTGGAGGAAGGAGTATCAGGAACTCCTGACAGGTTAACACGTTCAACCCATTAAAACAAGATCCTGTGGGATGTGGGTGACAGGTCTCAAGAATACTATTAATTGCAGCTGACTTTCTTCCCCTCTTACATCGGACACTCACATTCCATGACATCTATCGGTTTCCTTCCACTAGCAATAAACACATCAATGCTACAGGGGAGCTTTCCTATCCTGTAAAGGAAGGCAATAATTAAAAAGACCAGTATCAGGTTAATCTTATGTCACATGTCACAGACCAGTCTACCGTTTAACATTTTCATAGAAGGTGATTAAGCACAGAGAGAAAGCAACCCAGCTGCCTTTTTCTTTGACAATGCAGACTATCCATCTGTTTTGGAAACAGGGCTGTAGCCAGGGCAAACCACAATTTCCCATAGGAATGCATTGAAAAGAGGCTTTGTTGTCCACCCTGTAAAATATCCGCCAATCCACATCTATAATCCTGGCTGTGGCCCTGTTTGGAAACTAAAACTGCATTGATCTTATAAGATAATTTGTCCTACAAACATGGCAAGAGAAATAGGACTATGTACATTCATTCCTGAATTTCTCAAGCAGCCTTTTTTCAACCATCTACCATAGTACTCTTTGGGATTGCCTGCATGGATTGGAGGAGTTATTTATTCATTTGCAACATTTATACCCCCAACCTTCCTCATCCCAAGATGACCCAAGGCGGCCTACAGCAAGATCTACAAACATCAATCAGAACATCAGTTAAAACCTAATCAAAAAACTAATGAGAACACATTCATAAAACTATCTAAAACCCACCAATACCCTCCCTAACCCCTTAAGGGAATAAAAAGATAAAGTGGTAAAAAGATAAGGGGGGGGGGGTAAAAACAGACAAGTAAAACTATGGCAAATCCCTAAGGCAACTAAGGCAACTATACCAGCCAGCGGGGCTGGGCTGTCACGCCTGTCATACCCCACACCCGCTGGCATAGCCAAGTCTTCGGTGCTTTCCTAAAGGGGAGCAGCTCTGTCGGGAGGCGCAGTTCTGGTGGCAAGAGGTTCCACAGGGCCGGGGGAAGACACAGAGAAGGTTCTTTTTCTGGTCCCAGTCAGATGCGCTTCTCTCATAGATGGGACCACTACAAAGCCTCTGTGGTCTGCCCTCGTAGGATAGGTAGAATACCTTGGGGTGACGTGGTCCCTTAAGTATCCTGGTCCACTGCCATGAAGGGCTTTAAAGGTCAAAACCAGCACCTTGAATTGCACCCGGAGGCACACCGGCAACCAGTGCAGCTCCCGAAGCAGCGATGAGGCATGAGCATAACGCCCACACCCCATCACCACCGGGCAGCCGCATTCTGGACCAGCTGCAGCCTCCAAATGGTCGTCAAGGGCAGCCGCATGTAGAGCCCATTACAGTAATCCAATCTGGAGGTGACCAGAGCCTGAGTGACCATGAGCAAGGAGTCCTGGTCCAGGAGCGGGCGTAATTGGCAGATGACACGAAGTTGTGCAAAGGCCCTCTTGGCCACGACTGCCACCTGCTCTTCGAGCAGTAGCCGTGAGTCCAGGAGGACCCCCAAGTTACGCACCGGGTCTGTCTGGGGCAGCAATACCCCATCCAGAACCAAAGATGGTAGCTCCCGGGATAACACGGACCCCTGAACCCACAGCCACTTAATCTTGCCAGGGTTCAGACTCCAGGCACCTGGTTAGGACTTGGACTACATCACTCGGGTCCCCATGGGCCGAGATGTACAGTTGGGTATCATCAGTGTACTGATGATACTTCACCCCATGGGAACAAATGATGTCACCCAGCAGTTTCATGTAGATGTTAAATAACAGGGGCGAGAGTACCGAGCTCTGTGGCACCCCACATGGGAGAGACCTAGGGCTGGACAACTCGCTCTCTAAAGACACCGACTGGGTCCGGTCCCTTATAAAAATAAAGTTACACTGATTCCACTTCCACTTCTCTGTGGAAACCAGATAGCATTGTGAGCAGACAGTTGTTCCTCCCCTTTATGATTTGTTTTGTAGTTACTTTCCTCTGCTCCCCTCTCCTTACAGAATTGTCTTGTCTGATTAAGGGGTAGCAGAGGACTTCTTACTACCTGCTCAAGATGAACTATCTGAGAACAAATAAAATGAAGCCCAGTCCAGATAGAGTTGCTGAAGGTGAGAGACTAAAAAACAACCATGGAGCATATGTTCTGTGTGAGGACTCTATGCTACACATACACAACAATACAATCGTGTCTTACCCAAGTAACAATCCGTACCCAGTGCACTACCTCTAATATCAACACAATACACCCTTCCTTGCAATACCACTGCAGAACAAATTGACATTTCTCTTTCCTCCTCTCCCGCAGATTTACTTCAGACATTTTGAAACAGCACAAAATAGTCCTTGTTCTTCTGAATGTGACATCATACAGCCTGATTGCAGACTGTTTAGGAACCCACCCAAGCTTGTGTTTGGAGGCCTGGTAAACTTACACTGACTGGCCTAAAATCACAACACAAAGTGAAGCAAGGCTCACACAGAATTACCACCATCCCTATGCAGTGAGACATGTTTATCAGACTTCACCTGCAGCCTCTAGCTCAGGAGTTCGCAACCCTTTTAAGCCAGGGGCAGGTCACGCTCCCTCAGACAGCTTTGGGGGCCAGATGGCTATTTTGCCCTTCCTCTACCACATAGCACTTCTTGGTGTGGTGGACGTGGTGGGAGGCCACATGAAATGATGCAGAGGGCCACATCCGGCCCGTGGGCCGCAGGTTGATAATCCCTGCTCTAGCTGCTTTAATGGCTGTGAACAGCATAAGCAAATTGTGTATAATTTCTTGTATAAGTAAAGAAAGTGGCTTCATTTTGGCAATCAAAAGTTTGATCTGGACACAAAAGAAGCTGCAGCAATTTGTGGCATTCCCTCACCAAAAATCAGCTTTGATCACTATATTCCATTAGTTTGACAGTTTTCTGTTGTCTGACAGCTGGCTAAAAGTACAAGCAGAGTTTAGAAAGCTACTTTTACTTTTGTTTCTGTTACGTTTTCCCACAATCACTAGTTTCTTTCCCATTAATATTTAGGGTTTAAAAAAAGAAAAGAAAAGAAATCTGTTTTTAAAATATATTTAATAAAATGACTTAAAATTTGGAGGGCAGGTGAAATGTCATTTTGTCACCTCTAAAGTACTGTATTGCCAATCACTACGTTACTTTTCAAAAGTAACAATATCCACCTTTCCCCCAAAAAGTATGTTTTATATGTAACCCAGTTACATATCAGTGTGCTGCCTTGAAATTAGCAAGTCTCACAGATCAAACCTCACAGATCAAACTTTCAGGCGGCCTGCCTTAAGCAATCCTTTCTCTTCCAGCCTTAGCCAAGCCACCTTAAGAAATCATCTCAGTGGATAAGTAGAAAGAAACCATAAGAAAGGAAATGCACGCAGCAAAACTGAGTTTTTCCTCTCTGGTCTCCCTGCTGTATCAGCAATCAAAAGCTGATCAATAGTATCGCTCCTCACTGTACTGTTTGAAAATTGGGATTTTGAAAAGACAACTAGTCCAGTTCATTTCATCTAATAATAAAACACTGGAACAATGAAAGAACAATATAACATACAGAGGGTCCAAATCATATAGAGAGAGGCACAGGTAACATAAATGAACAAACAAATAAATAAACATGAGAAGTTACTAACCAATCACTAAAAATATCATTCTCCTAGAATCTAAAATATGGCAATTGATCAGACTTTGAATGCAACTCTTCCACTCATTTCCCTCCAAGGGAAGGAATCCACGATTACCTGCCCCATACAATTACATTAGTATCCCCTCAAATTAAGAATGGTGGTAAATGGGACAATCCAGGGCAATATCATACATGAATCTAAATGTATCAAGAAAGTGATTGTCTGTGATGTAGCCAGACAGCTTGTAACTACTGAGCTGACATTACATCCAACCTGGGACACACTGAGGATGATACAGGCCTGGTATCTAATTTGGTAAGCAGCTAGGACTGCAGTGGCTCAAGTGGCTAAGATGCTGACTGGAAGGTGGGAGGTCAGCAGTTCGATTCCCGAGTACTGCAGGACAGAATGAGCTCCCGTCTGTCCCAGCTCCTGCCAACCTAGTAGTTCGAAAGCAAGAATTTGCAAGTAGATAAATAGGGACCACTTCAGTGGAAAGGTAAACAGTGTTCTGTGTGCTGTCTAGTCATGCCTACCCCATGACTACGGAAACACAGTGCTGACTCTTCGGCTATGAAACAGAGATGAGCCCTGAACCCTAAAGTCAAATACGACTAGCTTTCGTGCAAGGGTGACCTTTACCTAATGTAAAACAGCTCAACAAGTTGTGTTCATCCAGACGCACTTTGGCCATTTACCAGAGCTGCACAAAACTATTCTTGTAAATTTTTCAATTCTAAAAAATCTAAATTATTTTATGTTGTTGTTGTTCAGTCGCAATGGACCATTGTTCTCCAAGCGCCTTTGTCCTCCACCATCCACCTCAGTCCTCCCAGTTCTGTGCCCATTGTGTCTACAATACCAGCTATCCATCTCATCTTTGGCCTCCCCCTTCTTCTTTTGCCCTCCACGTTTCCCAACATCACGACCAGGCAGGCGGCGGGAAAGGTCGCCATCCACCGCCGCCGCGGAGAGGCTGCCCACGGCCAGGAGCAGCTGCGAGACCACCCCAGCCAGGGGTAGGGTAGACCAGGCAGGCGGCGGGAAAGGTCGCCATCCATCACCGCTGCCGCAGAGAGGCTGCCCACGGCCAGGAGCAGTCGCGAGACCACCCCAGCCAGGGGTGGGGTCGACCAGGCAGGCGACGGGAAATGTCGCCATCCATCACCGCTGCCACGGAGAGGCTGCCCGCGGCCAGGAGCAGCCGTGAGACCACCCCAGCCAGGGGTGGGGACGACCAGGCAGGCGGCGGGAAAGGTCGCCATCCACCACCACTGCCGCGGAGAGGCTGCCCGCGGCCAGGAGCAGCCGCGAGACCACCCCAGCCGGGGGTGGGGACGACCAGGCAGGCGGCGGGAAAGGTCGCCATCCACCGCCGCCGCCAGAGGCAGAGGAGGAGGACCAGCTGAGCTGCATGGGAAAACATCCACCGCCCACTGCTGCGATGTCCCTGGAGCAAGGGGCCGCCCAGAGACCACAACCTCCACCTGGGAGGTGAGGACGCAAGGATAAGTAGCTGATGTGCAAAAAATGTAGCTGACTTAATATAGCAACTGACATAGAGACTTTACACTGACTTAATATAGCAATTAACATAGAGACTGTGTTTTAGAGTGTGATAATATGCATGATAATATGTTGTTTAAACTGTTTTAAACTTTTTAAAACTGTGATATGATGTATGATGCGAGAAAAAAATGGCGTAGAAACCGGCAAACCACGTCACAAAGCTTGCCAAGAGAACCCTATTGACCAAAACAAAAGGCAAAACAAAGGAGCAGGCTAGGTGATACAGGATGCTTAACACCACAGAGGGGAGGAAGGGGAGGGACAGGAAAGGGGGAGGAGAAATGCAATGTTGTAAGGAGCAATACTGCATAGGGACATGGAATGTGAGATCAATGAACCAAGGTAAACTGGAAGTGGTAAAAAATGAGATGGAAAGAATAAGTATTGACATCTTGGGAATCAGTTAGCTAAAATGGACAGGGATGGGCAAATTCAGCTCTGGAAACCATCATATCTACTACTGTGGACAAGAAAACCTTAGAAGAAATGGAGTAGCCATAATTGTCAATAAAAGAGTGAGAAAAGCAGTAATGGGATACAACCTCAAAAATGACAGAATGATGTCAGTAAGAATTCAAGGCAAACCTTTCAATGTCACTGTGATCCAAATATACGCACCAACCACGAGTGCAGATGAAGCCACAGTGGACCAGTTCTATGAGGACTTACAACACCTCATAGAACAGACACCAAGAAATGATGTCCAAATTATTTTAGGAGATTGGAATGCCAAAGTAGGAAATCAAAAAGTAAATGGAATAACAGGCAAGTTTGGGCTTGGAACACAGAATGAAGCAGGGCAAAGACTGATAGAGTTCTGCCTAGAGAACGCACTGGTCATAGCAAACACTCTCTTCCAGCAACACAAGAGGCGACTTTACACATGGACATCACCAGATGGCCAACACCGAAACCAGATTGACTACATACTCTGCAGCCAAAGATGGAGAACCTCCATACAGTCAGCAAAAACAAGACCTGGAGCAGACTGTGGCTCAGATCACAACCTACTGATTGCAAAATTCAGGCTTAGACTAAAGAAAATAGGGAAAACAAGGAGACCAGACAGATATCACCTAGACAGCATCCCTAAAGAATACACGGTGGAGGTGATGAACAGATTCAATGGCTTAGACTCAATAGATAGAGTGCCAGAAGAATTATGGACAGAGATGAGGGACATCATGCAGGAAGCAGCAAAGAAAACCATACCAAAAGAAAAGAAGAGTAAGAAAGCAAAGTGGTTGTCTGATGAGGCTCTTAAAATAGCAGAGGAAAGAAGGAACGCAAAAGTCAAAGGAGAAAGGAAAAAATACAATCATTTGAACACAGAATTTCAAAGAAAAGAAAGGAGAGATAAGGAAAACTACCTAAAAGAACAGTGCAAAGAAATGGAGGAAAACAACAAAAGAGGCAGAACCAGAGACCTTTTCAAAAAAATCCGGGAAATCAAGGGAACATTTAAAGCAAAAATGACCATGATAAGAGACAAAGACGGAAAGGAG
Organism: Bradypodion pumilum; assembly: GCA_035047305.1. Taxonomy (NCBI): domain Eukaryota; kingdom Metazoa; phylum Chordata; class Lepidosauria; order Squamata; family Chamaeleonidae; genus Bradypodion; species Bradypodion pumilum. Next base: position 280,122,328 of record JAWDJD010000002.1, on the reverse strand, counting down.
CTAGCTGATGCAGAAGAGATTAAGAAAAGATGGAAAGAGTACACAGAGGAACTCTACAAAAAGGACCTCAACACTCCTGATAGTCACAATGATGAAGAAATTGAACTTGAGCCAGACATCCTGGAGAGTGAAGTCAGAAAGGCCCTAAAGAGCACTGCAAACAACAAAGTTAGTGGAGATGATGGTATCCCAGTTGAATTTTTCAAAGCTCTAAAAGATGATGGCATCAAATTACTGCATTCAATATGCCAGCAGATTTGGAAAACAAAACAGTGGCCACAGGATTGGAAAAGATCAGTATATGTTCCAATCCCAAAAAAGGGCAATGCCAAAAAATGTTCAAATTATCGAACAATTGCGCTCATCCCACACGCCAGCAAGGTGATGCTCAAGATAATACAGGATAGACTTCACCAGCATGTGGAGAGAGGTGCAGGCTGGTTTCAGAAGAGGTAGGGGGACTAGAGACCACATTGCCAACATACGTTGGATCATGGAGAAAACAAAGGAATACCAGAAACAAGTTTACTTTTGCTTTATTGACTACACTAAGGCATTTGATTGTGTGGATCACAACAAGATGTGGCAAGTGATTAAAGAGATGGGAATACCAGAGCACCTCATATGCCTCCTGAGAAATCTGTAAATGAATCAAGAAGCAACAGTTAGGACAGAACACGGAATGACGGAGTGGTTTGGAATAGGAGAGGGAGTAAGACAAGGCTTCATTTTGTCACCCTGCTTATTCAACTTATACACAGAGCACATAATACGCAATGCAGGGATGGAGGAATCACAATATGGGATAAAAATTGCTGGGAGAAACATCAACTATCTGAGATATGCAGACGATACCACCCTAATGGCACAAAGTGAGGAAGACCTAAAGAATCTCTTGATTGGATTGAAGGAAGAGAGTGCAAAAGCTGGCTTGAGACTCAATATCAAGAAAACCAAGATAATGGCAACAGGCCCAATCAGTTCCTGGAAAATAGATGGGGAAGAAGTAGAAGCAGTGACAGATTTTACATTCTTAGGATCAAAGATCACTGCAGATGGGGATTGCAACCATGAAATAAAAAGGCGACTGATTCTTGGGAGACAAGCGATGAGAAACCTGGGGAACATAGTGAAAAGCAGAGACATCACCTTGCAAACAAAAATTAGAATAGTCAAAGCAATGGTATTCCCAGTGGTAATGTACGGATGTGAGAGCTGGACAATTAGGAAAGCTGAACGCAGAAGAATAGATGCCTTTGAAATGTGGTGTTGGAGGAGAGTTTTGAGGGTACCCTGGACAGCGAGGAGAACAAATAGGTCAATCCTAGAAGAAATCAAATTATTTTATGTAAGGCCTCCTTTATTCTAGCATTAGGCAAAAACAAACAGCTGTTCTCCCATTTCAACAACCCACTACATTCTATTTTATTTTCATTTTTCTAAGGTTAGAAAAAGTCTTTATACAAAGGGCAACTCCACATAATAGCTGCAATGGACACCCTTACCATTCTCAGTTCTGTTTATTTGTCAGGCAAGCACTCAGAGTTGCATGCATTATTCAAGTAGACAACATACCACATCAAATAATTAATACCCAAACATTCTGTTCTTTTTTTCCCCTGTGGTAGTTATTCTTTTCTTAACAATCTCTAGCAACCAGTTACATCACAGGGTTACATCACAGGGAGCCAATATTTTTGGATGTTTTTTGCAAACTAAGCCATTTTCTTCTGGAGAGGGAATATAGCTATAGTTAAGATAATATGATAATATTGTGCTCTCATGTGCTTTCCTTTGCACTTATCAGTGCTGGATGTCTATGTTGATTTTAAGAAAGAACCTCGTCAAAGGAATTTTTGAGATTAAAAAAAGTACGGTAATCCTAAAGCAGATATTTCAAGGAAGATGAAATCAAATGAGTAGCCATATCACCTTCCATCTATCACAATCTATGTATGGCCAGAAGGATAGAATGCAGGGTCAGATAATGCATTGCAAAAGCAACATGTATAAGTAAGGAAACAGACTGGTCCTCATTTTAGGCATATATTTATCACAAAAGACACAAAACAGCTATACATACAGCACATAGTTCCCTCATGCCTGCATAATGTACTTGTGAGTTTGTAGAGACGAAAATAGAAATTTCGCTAGTGAGCATTTCCCCAATCTTGGCTAAATATGCTATAAAGCAGGGGAGGGGAACAAATGTGTGATATGCTAAGAATAAAGGGGTTTTATTTATGCTTGTATTTCCTCCTCTGCCCAAAAATGTTTCATGAGAAAAATGCATTTTGAGAAATACCAATAAATAAGCTCAAGATTTCATTCCAGGCCTAGAAATGCATCTGCAGTGGAATCCAGGAAGCTGTGCCAAAATATCAGAGCCGCTTCTCCCTTCCTCAAGACAATTCCAGTAGAAAGCAAAAAGTGACATTTGGAAGTATTAAAGGCAAATTCATGTTTCATTCATAGCTGACTTGAGTCAATTGCCCAACAGCTTCCAGCTAAACACATAAAGCAGTGACAGGAGATGAAGTGACAGTTCCTGGGAGGAGGGAAGGGCAGAGGAACTAGGTGCTATTTTGAAAATAAATGCAAGCGGCACCCACAAGGCTGAGGAGGTAAGAGCCAGCCCAGAAACAAACGGCGCGGCCAGCACCAAGGTTAGGCTTCTACCTTTTCAGGACTGCCGAATGGGAAAAAGCAACGCAACCTTAGCACCAGAAGATGGAAGTCCCTCCGGGACACAAGCCTCCCCTTTGCAGTGACAGCAGGGCTGCTCTGCCACCAGGGATAATTGAATTTAATTAATTTAATTTAATTTAACTTAATAGATTTATATACTGCCCTATCTATCCAATGGACTCTGGGCGGTGTACACAAGTTAAACCCAATATAAAACAATTTTAAAAGCCCTAAAAAGCATTGCAATATTACACACACTGCTGTGCCATTTACTATCTAAAACAAATATAAAATCTACAAAACCTTAACATTAAAAAAATTAATTATAAGAGGGGGGGAGCCTCAAACAAGCCAAAAAGGGGAGCTTGTTGACAATCCCGGGCCCCAGATATATTGTATTTTATGTATGTTGTTAGTCGCCCTGAGTGATGTTTCTCATCAGGAGGGCGGGATAAAAATGTATAAATAAATAAATAAACAAAAGGGTTGCAGCCAAACCCAGGTAAAACCAGCCACCTCCACCAGGACACTTTCCCACTCCTAGGGCCACTCTCAACCCCCCCCCACCCTCTTTGGCTAGACTTTGCCTCAAAACGACTCTTTCCAGGAGGGAGAGGTGAAAGGCCCAACACCAGGGCGAGACCCCCTAGTGACGGCGAACCTTGGCATTCCAGCTGTTCATGAACTTCAACTCCCAGAAGCCCTGATCAGCAGAGGTGCTGGCTTGGGATTCTGGGAATTGCAGTCCGAGAACAGCTTGGAGTGCCAAGGTTGGCCATCTCTTCAACCCTGCGCCTTTCTGCAATGCCAAAGGTACTTTTCCCAGACAGGGTGAACCAAGCCCTCCCTCTTACCTACCCAAACAAGCCCCGTCCCCAAAAGGGGGGTCGCTGCGAGGGCCTCGGGGCCGCGAAGGAAGCCCCCGGCCCCCTCCCACCCACCCCAGCCGACCTCGAGAGGGCGCGAGCGCCCAGTTACATAAGCGGCGCTCCACCAAGACCGGCCGCTTTTCCCGCGCCCCCTTTGCTTTGAGCATCGGCGGCGGCGGCTCCATCGTTTTGCGGGGAGCATTGTTGGTAATTTGGCCCCTTCGTGGCTTTCCCCCGAAATCCCTGCCCAGCGTGTTGTGTGAAAGGGCCGCTCTGCTTGTTTGCTTTTGCTTGCAAGAAGACCGCCAGCTCAATGATCCACGCATTGGATCAGGTTAGGCACAGGGTGGTGGTGGTGATTGTTGTTTTAAAAGCAACACGCAAGAAGTGCTACGAGGGTGCGAGGTGGGGAAGGGGGGTATCCGTGCAGAGAGGGGCAAGGTAAAGGGGTCTCAGCTTGCCAGAGAAAATAACAACAATGGTCCCACCCAGATCAAACTCTGGTGACCCACTGAAGTGGGGGAGAAAATCAGATCCCGAAAAGGGAAAAAAAGGAAGGACTTGGGGGGGGGTGAAGAAGGGAGGCATTGTTTTGCAACAGAGAAATCGCCAGGCTTTGGAGGGTTCGGTTCCCCCCTTCCCCTCCTCCCCCGAGCGGCAGAAAAGAAGCCAACTTACCGTGATCTAAGTGCGAACTGAAGGCAAAGCTGGGGTTGAGAAAGGAAGCCGACATGGCAAGGGCCAAGAGGCCTGCCCCCCTTCCCATGGCAAAGCAGGAAAGAGGGGGGGAGGGGGGTGCGGAGGGAAAAGTAGATCAAAAATGAAAGGAGACAGGCGGCAGGTAGGAGGCAGGTAAGAGGTGGTGGGGGAAGGAAGGGGGCAGACAGATGCTCTCTCACAACTCCATCAATTGCACCGGGACCACGTTAAAAAATCACCATCGCTTTGCCTCTTGATAGCACAGCCAGCCCGGGGAAATTCAGTGCTGCCGCTCCTCCTCTTCCTCCATGTTATTATCCCGATGCGTCTCCTCCAGGTATTTTATTTTATTTTATTGCTAGCAGATTACGGCCTCCATGGAACCGGCTCGGGTGGCGATCATTTAAGATTTCCTAATAATTCGCAAGGCGCCCTCCCCCCTTGCCAAATTCCCTGCCATTCCAGTGCTGCTAATGCAAGATGAGGAAGGGGCTGGGGGTGGTGGGGTAATACCCAAGCACCGAGACGAAAGCGCCAAAAAAATGTCAAAGCAGCGAAATCAAATTGCACCTGACTTGATGGTCTGGGGCGCCGTCTCCTAAAGGACGCCCTGTGCAGTGTCTGAGGAGGATCTTGCAAAAAATAAAGGAGAGACCACGAAAAGGCTGCCACGCACTCGCCGCCGCTCCCCCGCCCCCACCCCCTTCCTCCCTTCCTCCGTCGGCCACCGAGGGAGACGGCTTTGCACCAAAACAAGAACCCGGGAAGCGGCTGGAGGCGCGGCGCGTTGGGGGGCCGCGGAGGGGGGGGGGGGTGAGCCAGGCTGCAGGACGCTTGAAAGCACGACGACACCCGCTGCAGCCGCCGCCGCCGCTAATGGGCAGGCAAAGGAAGGAGCTGTTCCAGTGCTGACCCAGGGAGAAACTGCAACAGCAACGCCATCTTGCTCCCGAGATACCCTTTCTCTCCCCCCCCCCTCCCAACACTGCAGCACACGAAAGGAGCCGGGCAGCGTCGCGCGCCCAGGTGGCGGCAGCAGGGCCCGGCCGGCGCGCGCCCAGGGTTGAGGAAGGGGCGCCCAGCCCAGCTCCCTCCCCGCACGTGCGCCTGTGAGGGAGGTGAGCTCGGCTCGCGCGCCCCCGGGCCGCCGGCCTGCATGCGCGCGCACCACCCGACACGCAGGTTGCCCAGCCAGCAGCCTTCAGGACTCCCTACCAACCCGCGCCCTCATCCTCGACTTCCTTGCACACACACTCGATGCATCATTCGTGCCCGGGCTGCGTCTTATGCACCTTCACCTATTCCATGATAAAACCCTCACTCACTGTGGCATAGCTTTTTCAGGCACGTGCCCCATGCTGGCGGGCATTGCTGGACTAAGGACGGAGAAATCGTCAGCATGTATGCGAATTTTCGAGCTTCAGCTGACAGGGCATAGCAAATCCAAAAATTCTGGACATGCCTAGCCAGTGACTCATTATGAGGGGAAGGTTTGAGGGGGACCTGTACCTCTCTGAGTTAGGTACCCCATCATCCTTTCCCAACACCAGTTGAGAGGAATGAGGCAGTTCCATCCCCATTATAATGTGCAGATGCCACTACACAGTGATTCTCAACCTACGGCCCATGGGCCAGATCTGGCCTGCAGCGCCATTCCATCCAACTTGCTCCCGTTGCTGTCCTTTACTCCTCCGCCTGTCTTGGCGTGTGCCTAATGCTGCTCCATAGCAAGGTGGATGTCATAAGAAGGCTTACAGCATCCACCCTGCTACAAATCGTTGCACGCCAAGCCATACCTGCCAAACCCGCAAAATTCAGGAAATTACTGCACATGCGTGGACGCGCACACTCAGTAACCCGTTTGCGCATGCACACCGTGGCAGCGCATGCGCAGTAACCTGTTTGTGCATGCGCACTGTGTCCGCACATGCACAGTAACCCCTTTCCTCGCTGTTCAAATACGGGGCAGTGGCGGGAAAGGGGAGGAACGAGTGCAGAAAAATGGGAAATCCCAGCCAATACAGGATACTTCACAGGTATGCACCAGGCCAAGCAGAGGGGAAAAGGACGTTGGCAACAGCGGTGGAAGTGGCAGATGCACGCGGCCACCCATGTCCTTCTCAGGCAGAACATCCACTCTACCTGCTACATGCCTAAAACAGAGCCTATCTTCATAGGGAGGGAAACCGAAGAATTAAGCCAGATAGAAATACATAGGGAGGAGGTCCTTGCATGTCTTATTAAACTAAATGCTAACAAATCACCAGGACCAGATGGCATCCATCCATGGGTTCTCAGGGAACTTAAAGATGAAATTGCTGATCTCCTAGCCAAAATATATAATCTTTCCCTCAAATCAGGCTTTGTGCCTGATGAATGGAAGGTAGCGAATGTAACACCAATTTTCAAAAAAGGATCCAGGAGTGATCCAGGAAATTACTGACCGGTCAGTTTGACATGTGTCCCAGGTAAAGTGATGGAAACCATCCTAAAAGATAGAATTAATAGGCACATAGAAGAGAAGGTGCTGCTAAAGGAGAGCCAACATGGCTTTTGCAAGGGCAAATCATGCCTCACTAAACTATTGGATTTTTTTGAGAGTGTCAACAAGCATGTGGATAAGGGGGATCCAGTTGACATTGTTTATCTGGACTTTCAGAAGGCTTTTGACAAGGCTCTTGAATAAACCTACCAGTCATGGAATAAAGGGACAGGTCTTGTCCTGGATCAGCAACTGGCTAAGGGACAGGAAACAGAGGATAGTACTCAATGGACACTTCTCCAAGTGGAGGGAAGTAAAGAGTGGGGTCCCCCAAGGTTCAGTACTGGGACCCCTGCTTTTCAACCTCTTCATAAATGATCTAGAGATAGGAGTAAATAGCAAGGTAGCCAAATTTGCTGACAACACTAAATTATATAGGGTAGTGAAAACTGTGAGAGATTGTGAGGAGCTCCAGAGGGATCTCTTGACACTGGGGGAGTGGGCAAAACAGTGGCAAATAAGCTTAAACATTAGTAAGTGTAGAGTGATGTACGTTGGGGCAAAAAAAACCAATTACATTTATAAACTGATGGGTTCTGAACTCTCTGCGACAAACCAGGAAAGGGACCTTGGTGTCCTGGTGGACAGCTCAATGAAGATGCCAACCAAGTGTGCCTCAGCAGTGAAAAAAGCAAACTCAATGCTAGGGATCATTAGGAAGGGTATAGAAAATAAGTCAGCAAGTGTCATTTTGCCTCTTTATAAATCTATGGTGAGGCCCCATCTGGGATACTGCGTGTACAGTTCTGGTCGCCATACCTCCAGAAGGATATTATAGAGGAGGGCAACTAAAATGACTAGGGGACTGGAACACCTTTCTTACCATCTGAGGCTGCAACGGTTGGGCCTCTTCACTCTTGAACGATGGCGTCTAAGAGGTGACCTGATTGAAGTTTATAAAATCATGCACGGCGTGGACAAAGTAGATAAGGAAAAACTGTTTTCCCTATCGCACAACACTAGAACTAGGGGACACTCAATGAAACTTTTGGGTACTAGTTCTCAAACAAATGACAGAAAGTACTTTTTCACCCAGAGGATTACTGGTCTATGGAACTCCATGCCAGAAGAAGTGGTGATAGCTGTCAGTCTTGACAGCTTTAAGAAAGGATTATACAAGTTCATGGAGGACAAGGGTATCAATGGCTATAATTATGGATACCTAAGGACAACCTCCGGGTTGGAGAGCTAGTCAGGATATCTCTCAATGCCATTTCCAGGGAATCCTAAGCAGGTGAAGGCATCTCCTTGGGAATAATACCCTGAAGCAAATGGTGAGCCACTGTGTGAGACCGAATGCTGGACTGAATAGGCTGTGGCCTGTTCCAGCAAGGCTGTTCTTATGCCAAGCTCAAGAGGAGACACAATCACAGATAATCCAAAAACAGATTTAGACCTGTTACACAGGGCATATTTAAGGTATCTTTCATTATAGTGGTATAGTTTATCAGTGTAACGATTTCTACCAGATCCTTGACTTTTTCGTTAGGTAGAAACAATAGTGCCAAATTGTACCTTCAGCTCAGCACTTAACTGAAGAGAGAGTGTGTGTGTACTGTGTATATGTATATTTCATTTGTGCCACTCTCACTTCAGTTAAGTATTGCGCTGAAAGGTAAGAAAAATTTGGCAGGGGAAAAAGTAAACATTAATGCCTTCCTTAACTCTGTAGATAAATAACTACTTACCTTTTAAACTTAATTTTAAAAAACTTTTATAACAAAAAAAAATAAGAAGAATCAAAAGTGGAAAGGAATACAGGTGAGCTAAATCTCCCTTCATTTACCAAACTTTCCTCACTCCTGCCAATCTGATTATACAACCTAGACCAGAGTGCACCAATAAAAACAGAGTGAATGTACGGCTAAGTCTTGCACATAGACAAAAGAGAGAGAAGAGAGTTTAAGATGACTCTTTGAAGTGAGTTTAGCCAAAAGGTGCAGGAGGAATCAAAAGGCAAGACAATGGGATCAAATACATTGCTAAGAAATAAACAGAATCATCATTTTATACAACTTTATTGGTTCCTTCTTCTCTCTAGTGTGGATAGGCTTTCTTTTTTTAATTGCCTTCCCCAAATAGGTATTATGACATATCCTTTTCCACACTTAGTTGTACACCCACCCATTTCACTCTTAGACTCCCCACAACACCCTCTGAGAAACCCTTTTTCCTATTAATCAAATTTCAAGACACCTCTACCATGTATACAAACTTAGCTCAGTGCTTGAACTACAATACAAGGCTATAGAAATCCTTTCAGTCCAAAGGTGGTCTGAGATGCTAGCTCAGGAACTACACAAATGCATACATCCCAGGGAATGTCATTCTTCAGAGAAAGGGAATATTGTGCTCGCTCGCTCTATCTACTGATTGATTGATCGATCTATCCATCCATCCCTCTCCTGCCCTTTTGGTACAGGTACCACAAGAGGGCTTACAAACATATAAAACATCGCAATAATAATAAAACCAGGAAACAAAGCATAACAAACAATATGGAAGTAAATTATCAAAATACCTAAAACACACTACAGAAGATCCTAGTGATCTATATAACAGAACATGAATCCATGTTGTCAGAGATGTAGAACCATCAATTGATTACTCAGGTGTAATCAGATTTTTTTAAAAAAAGAAAAAAGCAAGTGGGAAACTAAAGCAGTAGATTCCCCAAATTCAGGGCAAATCATATTAACTTGTGAACTTCCCAGAGAGTGCACTAAGCACTATGGGGTGGTATATACGTGTGATTGCTTTTCTTTACTTTGCTTTGCAGCCCAGGAGATACTAATAGCTGGGGAAAGCTTACTAAAATAACTAAGTCTTCAGAGACTTATGAAGAGTTAGCAGTGATGAGGTTGATCTTATCTCCACTGGCGAATCATTGCATAAGTTGAGAGCTTTGGCAGCAAAAGCTCTCAATCTGGTCCTTGCTGTCTTCACATCTCTTAGTGTGGCCATTCAGAGTTTAAGCATCTCTTAGTGTGGCCATTCAGAGTTTAAGCATCTAGGTCAGGAGTTCTCAAACTTTTAAAGCCAGGGGCCGGATCATGCTCCCTCAGACAGCTTCAGGGGCCAGACAGCCATTTTGCCCATCCTCCACCACATGGTACTTCCTGGTGTGGTGGTGGGCCACAGGTTGAGAATCCCTGATCTAGGTCCTCTGATTATAATTTCTAATGAAGAGGCACTCCTGTAGGAATCGGGGCCGCAGAGGGCCGGAGGTCCCGGAGGAGACTGATCAAGAAACGATACGAGGCAGTATGGAGGAGGATAAGATCAGTGGTTTATTGGGAAAAAGGCATCATCATATATAGGAGTAAAAGCGCAACGGTGGCAAAAACAGTCATCTGACAGAAATCACATCACCTGTTTGCTCGGGTTAATTGGGAATCTCTTGGAGGGAAGTTGATTAACTTGGCCAAACACAGACTGGGGAAAACACCATTGTTTGGGGATTAGGCAGGGGTAAACATGGCTTCTGTTTACACCCGGGGTAAAGTTGAGCTTGGAGATGAGTGATTATTCTAATGGGTAACTGGGTTAGCTATTCGCTCTCTCAGCAGATCCGCTGGTCAGGTCAGGAAATTGGGTGAATCAAACCCTATCATTTATCCACCCCCCTAAATTTCTCTGCCCGCAGAGCCCACGGCTCAAGGAGCGTTCCCCCGAAGTGGCCTCTGCGCGGGCCGTTCAATGCCACTGGGGCATGGGGAAACCACACACTCCGTAAGCTAGCATGGTTCCAAATCATTCAAGGCTTTAAAGGTCACTTATATGCAGTTTGATTCCAAAGTACTGCAGGATAGAATGAGCTCCCGTCTTTGTCCCAGTTCCTGCCAACCTAACAGTTCGAAAGCAAGAAATTGCAAGTAGATAAATAGGGACCACTTCAGTGGGAAGGTAAACAGCATTCCGTGCGCTCCGGTGTCTAGTCATGCCTGCCACATGACAATGGAAATGTCTGCAGAAGCAGACAGCTCTGGCTCTTTGGCTTTGAAACAGAGATGAGCACTGAACCCTAGAGTCGGATATGACTGGCTTTCGAGCAAGGGAAACCTTTACCTTTACCTTTACCTATATGCAGCATATGCATGAAAGCAGAGGGGATATAGAATACAGCTGTGCAAAGGTTCCAGACAAGCCCAGGGGTGCCTGTAAGGCCTTGAGGGAGCCCAGTGAAGGCCTAACAGGGAACTTGCGCCTATTCTTATATGTTGGGAATAGGTCTCTGCTTGTGCACAAAGTAAAGCCTGTCTCCTCTCTCAGCACAACATGAAATAAGATCAACTTTGGGAGGAGGTCTTCTGAACTTTGGATAGTGTGTAGAACTGGGAATTTGGGTATCTGGTTGTAGAGCCAAAGGTCAGGAGTTTGATTCCCCAGTGTGCTTCCCAGGAGAAGAGCCAGTCTTGGTCAATCTTGACAGTCTCAGATTACCCACTAGAAAGGGATGCCTTAAGTCAGCACCAACTTAATGGCACCTAATTGTTAGGTATACAACCCTTGTTTTCCTTTTCATGTGGCCACCCTATTAAGAACACACATACTTGGAAAACTCAGGTAAGGACTACACTCTTCAAACAGTTTAGTTATAATGAAAAGTCTAACAAATATCTCATAAAGCTCTCTCTCTCTCTCTCTCTCTCTCTCTCTCTCTCTCTCTCTCTCTCTCTCTCTCTCTCTCTCTCTCTCTCTCTCTCTCTCTCTCTCTCTCTCTCTCTCTCTCTCTCGTTATTACTCTTGCATGTGCAGAAGATCCCCACAGGCTTCTTAATGAGCAGCATTTTTCCCATGCTCCTTTATACTGGTCATACAATTCTCCCAGGAATTGTTTAATCAGTATTAAATTGCAAAGGAAAGCATTCCTTAAATTCTCAAGGCATCCTTTGGTCTTATCAGTTTTACTAGATGTAGGCAGAAAATAGTAAAACAGTAGTGGTTTTGCCAAGAGGAAAGTTGTTTTATAGTTTTTAAGCAGAACTTATTTCTATGTTATAGTTTTCTATTTTTAATTAGTGTGTTTTTAATTATTTGTTATTTTAACTATTGTCGGTAAACCACCTTGGGTTACTGCAAGTGGAAAACTAAGCCCTACATAGGTCAGTTATGCTTATGGTGATCTGGGAATGCAGGGGCACTGTCAAACGATTTTTCTTCTCTTCTTTTCCTTCTCCCAAGTCTGGAAGTTGTGCAGCCCAACTCTTTATTCAAGTAGTGATGTGCATAACTGCATGAATAAGGTGACTAATGTAACAGATGGTGGAAGTTTCGTAAGGCATCTTGAGTGCTATCTTTTAGTGGAAAGATAAATGTAATAAATACATTTTCTGTCAGCCACAAAGAGTGGAGGAGTGGACTTCTCTCACCATTTCAAGGTGAGACACCTCTTGGCAAGATACACACATCCCAAAACTGGAGGCTTATTGGGTGCTCAACAGAAAACAAAGGTAGCAATTTACTAAGGCCTTGTTCCAGGAAGGGGGGGGCGCATAAGAGAAAGATCAAGATGGCAGAAAAAGGTTGCAGAGTTATTATGCACCTTCACCCCAGCACAGAAAGTACAATAGTACCCAGCCCCTCTGAAAGACATGACTACTGTTCAGTTTTGTTCATCATAATGCTCTGCATAAGAAGAAGTTGGGTTGGTAAACTAGATGCAGTTGCTGTTACACTCACACCTCACTTATATTCTTCCCGCGGGCAACAAAAACTGGCCAACTGATGGATTCTGTGATCTAAAGAGGGCCTTGGCTTGTGCTTAAGTTTTTTGTTGGCTCTCCATTGATGACTCTCTGTTCTTGGCCCAGTAGCCCAAGAGCTCTACTGCCTACCATCCTCGCAGAGAAGCAAGAGATGAAAATGTTTTGTGGAGGTATCATCAGCCAGAGCCAGCGGCATGGGTAAAGTTGCTACCATGGCTTCCTCTCTGTCAATTTTTGGCAGGAGCAGCATTTTAGCATCAGAGCAAGGCTCTCAACCAGGATCTGTTGCAACTACACTGCACTCTACAGTTAAAAGCAAACCACCAGTACAGAAACTCAGTCATCATATCTTCAGTTAACCACATCCAGGTCGCAAAGCATAGATTTTTTTTAAAAAAATAACAGCTAAGATTGGGTCGTCTTGATAGTCCTGCCATTTTAATTACAGTACACATCCCATTCCAATAGCTGAACATTTTTTTAAACAAAGGAAAGTACTCTGGCAGCAGCATTAGAGACCAACAAGCAATCTGAAATACTTTAGCTTTTCATTTGGGACTTATGCCACCACACTAGTATTAATATTTAAAGTCGATTTTTTGTAGACTGTCCATGTATCAAAGGAGCCAAGCTTGCAAAGAACACGGTGCTGCAGAGGTCGGGGGGGGGGCTTGCCATAAATAGATCGTATGTTAGGAGCTGCATAGGAAGGGAGGAATTAAAGGTCTCCCCATGAATAAATGTTCTTAGAGAAGCTGCCTCTGATGCTTTGCAAGCTCATTCTTAGCCTTCCTGGGGCACAAGATGACATTGCATTGAATGCAGTTACAATTCCTACTTGTAAAACCAGAGTGCAGAACTCTTAATGGTTGATAACAGATGCAGCAAGCCTGAGTGGGAGCAGAAAAGCTTGGAACACAAATTGCTTTCAAATAATCTTTTTAAACCATAGGGAGGCAGCTTCATTTTCAAGGGGAAGGGAAGTCAATTTTATCCTGCTTTAGAGACCCAGGGTGAGAGAGAGAAGGAGGGGGGCCTGAATCCCAAGGAACTTCAGCCATGTGCTGATAAAAACTTTCCTTTTCCTTAGGCTCAAAGCCTACCCAGGTTTTTTATTTACGGAGAAATCCTTCTGGCGTTTTATGTGGGGCCATGGGTGCTCCTGACATCCCTCTCTGCCTATGAAAGTCCTCCCAGCATGACGGCTCTCCTACCCTGCTCCCCTAGCTATTCTCCCCATAGCCCTCTCCTGGAAGTGGGGTGGCATTTTTAAAGGAAGGGGGAGTACGGTACAGACACAGTGGCAATGGGCCAGTGAGCAAAAGGCATTGGAAAAATGGGGAGAAAAGAGTAATTGAGGGGGGGCATGGCTAAGATGGCCGACGAGTAACATCTCGATTTGGACGCTCGCACTTATCAAAGTGGTAATTAATGTGAATGAGCAAAAAGGGGAAATTTTAAAGTGGTATTTTTTGCCGATAAGACTCCTGCTTGCCTACTTGGAAAGTTTGTAGCTGGGCGGTCGAAGTTTGGGAGGTATCCTGGGCAGGAGAGGTGCGTGACGGAAGCCGCGGCTTCTCTTGTCGAGGAGCCGAGAACGGGACCAGCGAGACGGCGGAGATTCGAGGTGGCAGTAAAATCGGCAAGAAAGTGAGTTTATGAAAGTTTATGCTGAAAGCTAAAGGTAACTGGGGATTTTGTTCTGAAGAGCCCGGGCTTGGAAGTGTGTGTGGAAGTGGATAAAAGCGGGTTGTTGATCCATTAATGGTGGCGGTCCTGGAAAACGAAAGTGGCTGTGTTTTGGTCTATGACTTCTTTGCGCTCCAGGAGAACCGTGGCGTGGTTTGGCGACAGTAAAGTGGTTAAAGAAGACTTTGTCTGGGCTTCAGTTTCCGATGGTTCCAGTGCTTTTTGAGGCTAAAATTAAGGAGTGCGGGGAAAGTTTGCCGATTTACAGAGGAAGAAGGGGGGTTTCCCCCTGAAGTCGACGCACCCGCTGGAAAAGGGTGCTTTGATTCATTCGCTCCAAGAGAAGGATTATTTTTTCTTTACCCCTTCACTGTGTGGATTATAACTAACTCTTTTTTTTCTTGATATATTGCTCCTCTTCCTTGTTTTTTGTTATACAGCTTGGACTTTGGGGTTTTTTTTACCTCTCTTCCTAGCGGTTTTGATTCAAATGAAAAAATCTGGGTGACTGTTTCCTTGGAGCTCCTATCTTTTTGGTTGGGAGTGCAAATACCTGGGCTGTTTATTTTGGGGAAACGGGCCTGCTGTGGATTATTTTTTTCGTTTGGGCTGCTTTCCGGTTCCTGCTCTTTTATGGATTACAACAATTAACTTTTTGCTGGATTTCTTCCTCTCTTCAATCTTTGACAGAATTGTTTGGACAGGCGTTAGTATTGGCTGCAGCGGTATAGGTTTGAGTGGATTGGCTACGATTTTACAACGCGCTGCAATATCGGATTTTCTAGTGGGCGTCACTATGGATAAAGGTACAAGAGGAAAAGCAAAGGAGGAAGAACCAGTGGTGAAGTCTAAGAGGAAAGAAAAAGTACCAATGGAAGAGGTTCCCCAGCCTTCATTACCACCACCTGAACCCTATGATCATACCCAAATTATGGTGGAAATTGGTAAATTGTTTCAGAAATTGGAGAAAAATGAGGACTCAATGGTGAAAGATAGAAATGAAATGATGAAAAAAACAGGATAAGGTGGTATCATCTGTTATGGATTTTTCAAAAAAAGTGGATTTAAGTTTGCAAAAAATAGAGGGAAATGTGAAATTGGTCCAAAATGAGGTAAATGTTATAAAAAAGGAAATAAAAGGGACTCAGGAGGCGGTGCGGGAGAATAAGCTGAAATTGGATGAATATGAGAAAAGGATTGACGCTGTGGAAGCTATGATGAGAAAGCAGAACATTGTGATCCGTCAGGTGGTTGAACGGACGCCAGACCAGCTAAGAGAAAGAGTGGTTCAGTGGTTAAACAGTTTGAACATGGGAAAGGATATTGTAAGTGCATTCAGGGTGGGTCCAAGAAGAGGGAAGGCGGTTCAAAGAAATGTTTTGGTAAAATTTGCAAATTGGGGAGATAAACTTAGAGTAATGGCTTTTTTGAAACAAGCTGGTTCTGGCGCCCTGAAATTTGATGGTTCTGATGTGGAAGTGTATAATGATAGCTCAAAGAAAGAAAGAATTTGGAGATATAAGATGAGACCTGTAACCAAACTGTTGATGAGTAAAGGTATAATGTATAATTGGAGATTTCCACAGCAATTGCGCTTTTTTTATGAGAAAAGAATGCAAGTAATTGATGAAGGGACCGATCCACTGGAGTATCTGAGTCAGTTGGAGCTGGTGAAAGCAGGTTCGGAAGAGTGGGTAACTTTTAAGAAAGATTTGCTGGAATCGGGTGCTATAGGAAGGGAATATGAGGGGGCAGAGGCTAGTGGTGCTACAGGTGGAACACCTCAGGGAAAAGAAGAAGAGGAGTTGTCATTGATCATGGTGGAGGAGGAGGCAAGTAAGGAGCAATGAGAAATAGATTAATATATAAAAAAGAAAGAAAAAACTATCTAAGCATTATACAAGGGTGGGTAGCGCATAGCACTAGTCTGTAGGCACATCTTGCATGTCTCCCCTCTCCCCTCTTTGGCTATCGAAGGTGCCTTTTTTTTTAAGAAAGCGGGGAGAGAGATATTGTGTGTTTTATGTAGAATTTTGTGTTTTGGGGGGAAGGGGTCGGTGGTGGCACGCCCAATGGAGAGTTTAGAAGCTAGAAAGGAAATAGATTATGGGAAATATTAAAATATTAACCTGGAATGTAAAGGGTACAGGTTCTGTTCTTAAGAGGCGGAGGTTGGAATTGGCTTTGAAGAAAGATAGACCCGATATAGTGTTCTTACAGGAAACACACCAAAAGTCAAAAGATACAAACAAACTTTTCTTGGGATGGATACAACACTATGGGATGGCGTTTGGTATTTCAAAAGCGAGAGGAGTGGCAATTATGATTTCTAAAAGATTAGGATTTGAGATAATAAAAAGTGTTGCCGATCAAGAAGGTAGATATCTGATCGTAAGAGGAAAAATAGAAGATGAGGAAATAATGTTGGTAAATATTTATGCTCCAAATGAACATCAAGCGGCTTTTTTAGAAAAGGTTCGGAAAGTTGTGGAGCTAGAAAATGTTGCAAAAATCATTGTGGCTGGAGATTTTAACTTGATAAGGTCAAATTTAGATTGTACGGACTTAGCAAGATGTGGAACTGGTTTGAAAGGGAAGGTTTTAGACAAATGGATGGTTGCGATGGGTTTGAAGGATTCTTGGAGAGAGATCAAGGGCTCGGAAAGGGCATATTCTTTTTTTTCACACGCCCATGGGACCTACTCTAGAATAGATTATGTTCTGCTCACAGAAAATTTGATTTAAAATATTGAGGGAATGGAAATAGGGATTTTTAAGGAATCAGATCATGCTAAAGTACTTTTGGAACTGAGATTACAAAAAGATAATCGAAGAGGAAGAAGTTGGAGATATGATCCTAATTTATTTAAAGACCAAAAATGTAAAGAACAAATTATGGAAAGTTGGAGGGAAAGTTGGCAGTGGAACGATAATAATGAAGTAAATTTTAATGTTGTTTGGGATGCCATGAAGTCGGTTTTTAGAGAGGAAAGCATAAGGTTGGCGAGTATAAAGTATAGAAGATATAAGGCAGACCAGGTGGAAAAAGAAAAAGAAATAAAGCAATTACAGGAAGATCATTCAAAAAGTAAGGATAATTTTTTTTTGCTAAATTACAAAGACTTAAGGCAGAATTAATGGGTAAGGATATAGATAAAGTTAAAAGAGATTTGATATATTTAAATAGAGAGTATTTTGAATTTATTAATAGAAATTCAAGATTACTAGCAAGAGCGGCTAAGGCTAAAAAGGAAAAAAGAGAAATTGGGGTGTTGGTCAATAAACAAGGGTTAAGATGTAATAAGAATAGGGATAAATGTAAAATCGTGAAGGAATTTTATCAAGCATTATATGCAAAAAAGGAGATAGATGCGGAGAGGCTTAAAGGGATTCTGGAGAGGCAGTTAGGGAATGGAATAAAACAGGAACATCGAGAAAAAATGGAGGAACAGGTTACTGATAAAGAGGTAAATGAGGTAATTAGTGGTCTGAAGATGGGGAAAGCTCCGGGAGACGATGGATTATCGATAGAGTTTTATAAGAAATTTAAAGATGTTGTGGTTCCAAAGTTAGTGAAGCTATATAATTATATTTTAGATGGAGGACAAATTCCGACTTCATGGTACAGTACCATAATCGTTCTGCTGCCAAAACCGGGAAAGAATTTGGAAAAGGTGGAATCATACAGACCAATTTCTCTTATAAATCAGGACGCCAAGATCTTCACAGTAATACTGGCTAATCGCTTAAATAGTTTCATGGGGGAATATATAAATGCTGACCAAGTTGGTTTTTTAAAAGGTAGGCACATGGCTGATTTGACTAGAAGGGTATTAGATCTAATTGATAATGTCAATCAAACGAAGGAAAAGGTGGGTTTATTATCTTTAGATATTTTTAAGGCATTTGATTCACTACAATGGTCCTTGATTAAGGAAATAGTCAGAAATTATGGATTTGGGGATAGATTTAGAAGGGTAATTGATCTATTATACCAAAAAGGGAGTGCTAGGATCAGAGTAAATGAAGAGGTTACAGATGAGGTAAAGCTCGAGGCAGGTACCAGGCAGGGTTGTCCACTATCTCCTATCCTGTTTATCATGGCAATGGAAATTTTAGCTAAAAATATAAGGGAGGATTCAAGTATAGAAGGGATATTGGGTAATAAAGTGAGTATGTATGCAGATGACACGCTGTTAATGGTGAAACACCCAGAGGCGGTAATGGATAGGATTAAAGACCAATTGGAGGAATTTGAGGCTATAACTGGATTGATGATAAATTGGGATAAATCAGAAATGATGTTGTGTAATATGGGGAAAAGGAGATGGGAAAGATAGTGGGGACATCTAATACACAAATTAAAGAAAAGTTGAAATATTTGGGGATAACTATTTCAAACAAATTTGAAGAACTTAAAAGACAGAATTATGACAGCTTGAAAGCAGAATTTAAGAATAAAATACAAAGTTTTCAGAGGTTGAAACTGTCATGGTTTGGGAGGATTGCAATTTGCAAAATGACGTTGCTGCCGAAGATTAATTTTTTATTTGATGCACTTGCAATCCATTTGAAGGAGAAGGAGATTAATGAGTTCCAAACGATGTTCAATAATTTTTGTAATGGAGGTAAAAAATCTAGACTTCCAAAGAAGCTTTGGTACCTGCCTCAAAAAGAAGGGGGTTTGGGTATGCCAAACTTGTTAGCATACTATCGAGCATTTCAAATTAAGAATGTTGTGAAGATCTTGGCAAGAGAAAAGGTAAAATTGGAGATGAAAGATTATAGGAATATTGGTAACATGATCTTTTTGGGAATTAAGGATAAAACGATAAATACAAGCAATACTATGATGAGAGGTCTCATGAGGGTGTGGAAAAGAGTAAAGAAAGACCTGGTCCCAGATCCCTCTCCAATCTTGGAATTGACTGATATGGTGTGTTTTCCGATAAAAATAGACAAGGAAAAAAAGGAAATATTGAATAAAAATGAAGTGTTCCTAGTGAAGGAATGGTTAAGAGTTTGTGAAGATGAAACCAAGAGGAAAAAAATATTTGAAAAGTTAAAATTGGATTGGTTTCAGAAATTGAAGGTTGATAATTGGAATAAAAAATATAGAAGAGAACTAGGTATAGATAGAGCAAAGACTGAATTTGAAGAATTGGTTTTAAAGATTAGAAAAGGTGAGAAGAATATTAAGGGTCTAGTAAGCAAACTCTATACTCTATTAAATAAGGGTAGTGATCCACAGGAAGACTTGAAATTGAAGTGGAAACAAAATTTGAATATAAAAATAGGAAATGATGAATGGAGGAACAAGTGGAAAAAGAGGATAATGAGAACAATGTCAGTAAGAATCAAGGAACATAATTATAAAATGTTGTGGCAATGGTACTTGACACCACTGAGGTTGCATCAGACGGATAATAAAAGGGATAATTTATGTTGGAGATGCAAAGAAACGGTTGGAACTTATGAACATATGTGGTGGAGTTGCAAAAATATAAATGAATTTTGGAGAAGAATAGAAGGAGAGATCGGGGAAATAATGGGTAAAAAAATTAAGTTGGTGTCAGGTACCATTTTGCTAACAGATGTGGAAGGTATGGGTTTGAACAAGGTGGAAAAAGAATTATTGGAAATTATGTTAACTACAGGTAGACAATGTATCGCCAGAAATTGGAAAAATGATGTAATTATACAGACTGGAGAGTGGTATAAGGAAATGTGGAGTTTAGCATTGAATGACAAATTGACATGGGAGATAAAAGTAAAAAGGGATAAATTGAAGGAAAACAGGTTTTGGAATATTTGGAAGCCGTTTGTGGATCATTCTCTTATGGCTAGGGATAGTTTTGGACCTGTACCATCTCAAAGTGGGTTTTGGAGATGATACAGATACTAAACTCTCCGGGCATTGTAAATATTCACTCGGTGATGTGTAATTAGTTAAGAAGTAATAATTAGCTGTAATACTGAAAGCTCTTATGAATGTTATGGTTATAGTAATAACCTACAATGTGGGTATTTAACAGTGTGTGTTCCATTACAAATAATTAGTTTAATTACTATGTATGTGTTATCTTTCATGAGCTTTATGTAATATTGCAATGTATTGTTATTGTTTTTTTTTGTATGTTTGTTATTTTTATTTTTTTTTCTTCTGAAAATAAATAAAAACTTTATTAAAAAAAAAGAAAGGAGTAATTGAAATGGCTCATCATTGCTACAGAGAGAAATCTGCTAGTTTTTGCCATTTTGAGCATAGCTAGGATAGTTTTTTCATTTCATTTCTGTGTTGAAAGACTACATGAACTCTCTTGACTGGTAAAGCAATAGTTACTAAGTCCAAAAAGAAGTTCATATAATAACAAACAAATTTTTAAAAAAGTAAATTTCACACTGATTCACTTGGTGATGTCATGTTCAGTAGCCAGTACAGTAGTTTTTTTCTCCACAAATCACTTAAAACACAACACACACAAAAGTATTAGCTAGTAGTGTGAGTGTGCATGTCCATAATCAGAACATTTACAGTGCCATTAATATCAAGAAATTGCAAATAGATAAATAGAGACCACTTTCGTGGGAAGGTAAACAGCATTCCATGTACTCTGGTGTTGAGGCATGCCTGCCACATGACCACATAAATGCCTACAGACGCAGACAGCTCTAGCTCTTTGGCTATAAACAGAGATGAGCACTGAACCCTAGAGTTGGATATGACTAGCTTTCAAACAAGGGCGACCTTGACCTTTACCTAATTTGCTGAGAAAATTCAGTTTTCCTATTTAAAAAAATTCCCTCAGAAACAAATGTAAATGAAACCACATCAGCTGAGAAACAAATACTACTGTGTGACTAAGCAGTCGTTAGAGAGTCCCTCAGAATTATCTGCAACTTCCCTGGACCAGATATTCAAAAGGACTGTAGGAATAAATATTTGTGGGTTTTGCATGTATAAATCTACTGGCTGTGCATTCAAAATAGGAGACAGCCTCACCACTGTTTACTTTCAGAACTATTAAAGAACCCAACTAGACAGATGAGTGAGGAGACAATAGTTTTATGTTTTTACATAACTATAATAAATGGAAGAGTTATCAAATGTGACAGAATTGGGATAACGCATAAGTAACAAACTTATATTCCAGTTTGATTGATCTTTCAGAGGGGCTGAAATCCTGTTGCTTAATATAGTGAGACACTGCAGTAGCTCAAGTGGCTAAGATGCTGACTGGGAGGCAGAAGGTCAGCAGTTCGATTCCCGAGTACTGCAGGATGGAAAGAGCTCCAATCTTTGTCCCAGCTCCTGCCAACCTAGCAGTTTGAAAGCCAGAAATTGCAAGTAGATAAATAGGGACTATTTCAGTGGGAAGGTAAACAGCATTCCGTACGCTCCGGTGTCTAGTCATGCCTGCCACATGACCACGTCTGCAGAAGCAGACAGGGCTGGCTCTTCAGCTTTGAAACAGATGAGCACTGAACCCTGAATTTGGGTACTACTGGCTTTCAAGCAAGGGAAACCTTTACCTTTGTTTAATATAGTACTTTGCACTAAAGTAGACTGATCAGTGGGAATTTAGTGTGTAAATTCCTTTGTAAGTCCAATTGATTACAACTTACTACACTGAGCAAAAAGATTTCAGCTAGTAGTTCAGAAACCATACCCTGGTTAAATTCTCTGGGATCATGCACTGGTTCCTATAGTTTCTCTGGGTCACTGGACATTCCTCCAACAAAATATATACTGTACATCAGTATACATCTATACTGATGTATTTAGTTTTTATGTCAATGTGTAACATTTTAAAAATTCCCATAACATCTTATACCATAAATTTAAACCACCACTGAAAAAAATTAGTAAGTCACCACGAACAAATAGCTGCAGTTAAAGAAATAATTCCATCATGGATTAAAACATCTCAGATAATGAAATATCATTGTCTCCTGCAGAAAGACAGGAATGCCATGGTTCTATTTCAAATATTGCATGCTTTTACAGAGGAAGAAACATAGAACCTTCATGTAAATTTTGACATGTAAAAAACACATGCCATTTCTCCACTGCACATGCATGCACTAGAGAGTTCTTAACACCTTCCAAGTCAGTAACAACCATGTCCATCGGTAGTGCAACAAGTACTATGTTTTATCATAGCAGAATGCTAACACAAGATTCCTGGCCTTAGCTTTAAGGATGAAATCCATGGAATTACTAGACAAGGTCTACTTTAAAAAAGATATTCAACTAGAAGCCTTTGGAGGGTGTTCTGTTAAAATACTGTCTTTCCAAATGGGTTAAAACAAGAAGTTCAGCTTAAGCTCCTTTATATAACTGAGTGCATCTGTTTCTTACCAGCTTGTACTCCCATAATAGATAATTGATATCAATTGCTATATAGAGATGAGCTTTCAACATTTACTAACAAGCTGGCTTTGGATTCTGCATATTTCATAGAAAAGGCTGGTGTCTGAAGAGAGTTTTTCAACTCATTTGGTAAGAATATGCAAAAAAGCCAAGGAGTCTTGGAACTAAACTCATTCTAATTTCAGTTATAAAAAGTGTTAAGATTCAGTTTTCCAAGGAACAAATGCCTAACAATTAAGTTAAAGGTAAAAGTTTCCCTTGGTTGAAAGCCAGTCGTATCCGACTCTAGGGTTCAGTGCTCATCTCTGTTTCAAAGCCGAAGAGCCAGCGCTGCCTGCTTCTGCAGATGTTTCTGTGGTCATGTGGCAGGCATGACTAGACACCAGAGTGAACAGAACGCTGTTTACCTTCCCACTGAAGTGGTCCCTATTTATCTACTTGCAATTTCTTGCTTTTGAACTGCTAGGTTGGCAGGAGCTGGGACAAAGACGGGAGCTCATTCCATCCTGCAGTACTCAGGAATCAAACTGCTGACCTGCCGCCTTCCAGTCAGCATCTTATTAAGACTTAGCAACAAATTAGGTAGTCAAGACATTTAACCAGTATTTGTCACCATATTTTAAAGAAAAGAAAGGGAAAGGTAACTTTTGAAAAAAGTGCAGTCCATAGTTGCTCCCCACACAAAGAATTGGCTCTGGAACTGTCAAAGCTGGCCAGCGCTGTGATAAATGTACTGATTTACTGTGGCTTTTTGATACCTGTGCATTTTTTCACAAGGTGCAAATATCAGCTTTCTAATCCTAAGAAACAGAGAGGGAGAAACTGAGCCTTCCTTTCCTTAGTCTATACCAGGGGTCAGCAAACCTGGTTCTCCAGGTGTTCTTGGACTTCAATTACTAGAAGCCCAAGTCAACACTCCTGCTGATCAGGGCTTCTGGGAATTGAAGTCAAGAACATCTGGAGAGCTAAATTTGCTGATCCCTGGTCTATACCATTTCTACCACCATCCAGCTCAGCTGCTGTTAAATTCACAAAAGTTTACACAGGCAGGTTTTGGCAGAGGGCCTCAAGCTCAGCACATAACTGATTTGTGTTTAAAAAAAAATCAACTCCATACAATTTGTCATAAATTCTTTTGTTAGATAGCAATGGCCATCCACTCTCATTCTCCTCCTAGATATGAGGGGAATAAAAATAAGTAAAGGGATGTATTGGCAGGGATGCAATGTTCAGACATTCCAGGTGAGTTGCTTATGGTTCAACAAAAACAAACAAACAACAACTAGTAGCCGAGAGAGAACTGACTCAACCCTAGGCCTGGGAATCTCTCACAAGCAGTGTTGCCAGAATGCAGGCTGTCATTCTTAAATTCTACACCCCTCCATTTCCACATACATCAGCCTGCTTGAGGATGTGAGACAAGAGAACTGATAACAGTTAGCAGCCCAGAATCACATGGAGTTGGTTTATAAATCAAGGTATCTCCCCAGTGCAGAAATAAAGAACTGCAAAGAATTCCAGCTGTTAGAAACATGTTTGGTTCAGCAACTCCTGCCAGCTGTATACCCAGCTGTAGGCATTTCTTGATCTCACCCGGCAGCTGCAGGAGGGTAATGACACTGAAGAGGAACATGAGGTCTCCTCAAAACTGTGCAGATGCCGAATGTCAGCTTGTCTTAAGGAAAGAAAACAGCCTCCTAAAGGGATTGTAACTCGTTCCGCAATGACAGTTTTTCCCCCTACAAGGGACTCCAGTGAATGAGCTGCTGAAGAATACCTGACTAGCACAGGGGATGTGCCAAACCAGCTTCCCCACTCCTTGCACAAGGGATTTCATGGATAGTGAATGGCTTGGGATATGTGATGTAAACAGGAAGGCAGAGCAGGAGCAAATCTCTGGTGGATGTCTGCAAGGTACTCTAAACCTGGCATTGGGTTTCAAGTTAGGGCAGGGACTTCCTCCTTGGTTTGTCTGCCAAAACCATGTTTCCCCTTCTTTTGAGCACGATGTGCATGAGTGTTCCTTGTTAGGAGAGCTTGCAACACAGCACCCCATCCCCTCTCATGGCTAAAATGTTCCTAAATCATGAAATGTATTTGCTATTTTGGTTTCTTCCTCAGTTAAAAGTATCGCGAGATTAGGGTTTGCGCCATTATACTCCGAGAAGCGCAAATTGTATCTAGTCCAGTATCACCTCATTCTCTCCTAAGTATTAATAACCAATCCAGTTAATTCCCACCTAAATGTAAATATCCTTACCTGTATATAAATTGCTGTGGCGCAGTTGAAATTGTGTTCAGATTACGAAATAAAGTTATGTGCTTGTCCCTTTATGCTGGCTGCTGCTCGTTATTTCAAAAACACTAAAGCTTCTCTATGCCATCACTGAAAAACAAAAGCTTTCAGTCCTTGTGCCAAACTTTGCCAGTGACAGCTCTTCTGTCACACCCCACCTCTAATCCCAATAACAATGGCTGTTCTGTCTGGGAGAAAGTTATTTTTTAAATCTCCAGGTACAAAGGTATGTGTGCTCTACACTGATGCTGTGATCTCATCAAATCAGAAATGTTATTGGGGGGTGGTGGATTATGTGAGCACATGTAGGCTAGATAGGAAGAAATAAGTTTGCAAGCTTTGAAGATTGGGATGGGTGAAACTAGGAGCCAACGGGAGCAAAAACACTGAAAGAGGATCTAGACAGCACATGCTGATTTTAACAAACCAACCTGCAGGTCTCTGAACTCTTAATCCCCTTGGAGGGAATTTTGGTTTTCAGCAAAGAGCTCTGCTTTGATCTAGCAAGTCGGCATCTGTAGAACTTAATCTTACTTATTCACATTTCTAATGGCACCATTTAGTGAAGAAAAACCCTTTCTGAACAAAATTAACACTTATTAACATTTTTAGGTAGGAGTAATCCAAATGAGGGCAAATTACTCAAATGGTAGGTAGCAGCCCTAGAAACAGCAGGGGAACATAAGTTTCAAAAACAGTTTTAAAAAGTATGCCTGGAATAATGCTCAAATTATAAAAAAATAAGCAGAAGGATGTAGTTAATGAACAGTATAATTTGGAAAACTGAAATGACCACATAAGGCAAGAACAAATGATGGAAATACTCAGAACGTCAGACAGAATCAAATAATATCGACTCTTTCCCAAACCTGAAATGCAGCAAAGTAAAATAATAAAGTTCATAATACATAACCTCAAGTTGTAGTTGGAGATAGGATAGCAATTTACAATGCAGGCCTGTAAATGTCTGCTTAGAAGTAAGCCCTCTAGGTTCAATGGGTGTCTTATTTTCAAATAATGCCTAGTGAATGAAGATCCAATGGAGTGGTTTAACTGATAGACTACTTCCAGTAGCAGAATCCCTTCCTCGGCCCCTTTTTGCCAATTTCCTCAAGAGTTTTCTTGTTCATTCTCAGAACATGCTCTGGTGGTCTGGGAAAGCATGGGATATTAAATAATAAATCCCACAATTTTCCATTTGAGAGTACTAACTGACATCTCCTCCATTGTCCTACACCAGCCTGACAGTGGGAGGGGAGGGGATGTATTTTCTATTTTAAAAAACAAAAGGAAAATGTCAATTATGGAAGAAGAGAGGACCACATGCCATCAAAACAATTCTGAATTATAGCAACCCTTTCCAAGGTTTTCAAGGTAGAGAATATGCATAAATAGTTTGCCATTCCCTTTTACTGGTGTGCCCTGGGACCATAAAGCTTGCCCATGACTACATAGGCTGATTCTTCACCTAGGAAGCACCGTGGGGAATTGAACTCCCAACCTCTGCCTCTGCAGCCAGATACCTCCTAAAGTGGGGGTGATCAACCTTTTTTCAATGTGGGCCTGACCACACCCCCAGACAGATGAATGGGTCAGATCACACACCCTGGAAGCAGAAGCGGGCTCACAGCTGTCATAAATGCACCCGCTTTTGCATTTATGAAAGCTGTGGGTCCATTTGTGCATGCACAGGTGCGTTTAACGGCTGACATAAACTCACCCGCTTCCACTTCCAGAGACAGGCCAGATGGAATGGTATCACAGGCCGGGGCCGGCCCATGGACTGTAGGTTATGAACCCCTGTCCAAAAGTATTAAGCAATCCAGCCAGCTTCCATCTGACATACAGAAACCTAAATGTGGCTCACCTGGACGTTGTATGAAGTATCACATATAAATCATACTCCCTGGATACAGGACAAATTTTCTGAGAATGCTGAGAAATCCAATCAATGCAGCATTTATGTGCATGCAATTTATGTCCACCATACATAAAAAAGAAGATCAAGTAAATTACTGCTTCTAGTTAAAAAAAAAACCTAATCTAATTCAACATTTTAATTTGCTTTGAATTTTATGTATATTTCAAATATGCCCATAATGTTAAATTGTGTCACACTTTGATACGAAGAAAGACAGATTGTACTCCTGAAGAAAATGTTCCTCCTAGACAGGGTGGCACCCCAGAGGTTTTGTCAGCAAGGAGGGCATGCCAAAGTTTAAGGTTGGGTAGAAGGAAGCACCCTGCCTGAATAGGCGCTGTTGTTTCTGCTTACACAAAAGTCTCAGGCTCTGAAAATGCAGTGACAGCCGGTGGCTCTGGTGTGTTAACCTTCCCATGACCCTGAAAATACAGTGTACCTTCCATATAAACACAGCTTTCTTTTAGTAGATTTCAGCTAAGAGGCAAGAAGGTTGCTGTTCTCAGAGGAAAGAGGGAGACAGCTTTCACTGAGGAAAACAGACTACAGTGGTACCTCATACAGCGATTTTAATCCGTTCCACGGGGCTCGTTGTTGTACAAAACAATTGCTATGTGATGCATGTATTGTATAGCGATTTTCCCTGTGGGATGCATCGTACAACATTTTTTTTTTTTGCTAAGTGGTTTTTCCCATTGATAATTGTTGTACAATTTTTTCCATAGGGAAAATGGTTATGCGGGACGCCATATTTTTTCAAAACCTAATTGTTATGCGATTTTGTTGCTATACAGGGCAATTGTTGTATGAGGTTCCACTGTATATCTCATGGAAGAACATACCAACAGGAGGCAACAATATGTAGGGAACAGCATGAAAAAGATATCCCACCCCCACCCCACCCCGGTCTAGAACTTGCAGAGTTCCTCACCAATATGTCCCTGGGGACTTCACTGCACTTCTGAGAGCTACCATTGTGTTCAGTTCTTGCCAGTTGCCTTCTCTGAATACTTGAAAGTGCAAGGACTAGTTCACAAATACAGGTACATGTATTTGCTCATTCAGTTTATTTATATTCTACTTTTCTACCCACAAAGGGTTTAATGATGGCAGAGTTATGATTAAAATGCAATGAATTAAAAGCAATTAAACAGTATTTTTTAAAGCAATGAACCGTATTATATGTTAAAGCAACAACAGAATAAAATTTTAAAAACCTGTTTTGAAATGCAAAAAGTAAAACACCTCATCATTAAACCTCATTAAAAAAATTCTGGCATCCAGTTAGTTATCAAAGATTTGCCAGAGGATAAAAGACTTTTGGCTGGCAGGAAATGAGTCCCCCAGACTAGGAAACAAGTACTGAAGAGGCCCTTCCTCTCTCATGTCCTTGCCATGCATTTTCCATGGGGATGTTAAGAATGAGAGAAAGACCTACTCCAATAGAATCATTGAGTTGACAGGGGCCTCTTAGTCCATTGAGTCCAACCTCTTGCCCAATACAAGAATCCAAATATAGAATCATATTTTATTCCCAGGGAGTTTCATATGGGGAGATATGATCCTTCAGACCGGGGGGCGGGCTTGTTAACTAGGGCTTTTAATTGTCCACAAAAGCAAAACAATTGCGACAAAGAATTTTGGTTCTTCTTGTAAGCAACTCGATGTTGGAGTGGGCCAGATATGGCCCACTGGGTCACGGAAATGGCCC
Organism: Bradypodion pumilum; assembly: GCA_035047305.1. Taxonomy (NCBI): domain Eukaryota; kingdom Metazoa; phylum Chordata; class Lepidosauria; order Squamata; family Chamaeleonidae; genus Bradypodion; species Bradypodion pumilum. The sequence continues at coordinate 280,093,831 of JAWDJD010000002.1, read as the reverse complement.
ACTGAGGTCGGAGTGGCTGGACTCAAGGAAGGCACATGAGGCAGAAGATGGTGAAAAGTCCAGCCCCGACTGAGATCTGGATCGTGATATTTATTACTCTGGAGTTTGTACACGTGGGTCCTTCATGACCTCATTCAGAGGGCTTTTTCCCTGTGGAAATTTACTGACCAGCCACATTCACAGAAGCTGCCCGGAGATGCTGATGCGCTTGTACGTCATCAGGAAGTTTGGTTGCCACTGACAATTGGGACTGGCAAGGACTATTGTTCTCCCATTATCTTGGGATCTTCCGGGTCTAACTTAAGGTCATCATGTTTACTACAGTTTGACCTTACCCACGACCTGTGGGCATGAGTCATGCTATTGTGTGTGCTTATCAGGGTTTGCCAGCTTGTGAGATTGCCTGCTTCTGTCCAGGTCATTCAGCCATGGTTTATGAATGAATTAATAAGACTATCAAATTATAGCCCGAACCCGATTTCTGTTCCCTTAGAGTCAGGGTGGTCCTCAAGGCGGTTTTCTCTGCTGAGCAAACCCTGCCCTGCAGGAACAGTTTAGGCCAATTGCGTGAGCGGGCAATCCACAACTCACAATCCTGCCCTTCAGTTACTTGTAGCTAAATGCGTGAGTACCTCAACTGAAGAGGTACTGGACCTGAAACATCGTACAGCTTTTTAAAATTCTCTTTGTAGCATCTGATATGGGAATTATGTGTGGGAATTCATTCAGAGCTGAGACATTAACTTTGGACATCCTGGAGCTCAAGGAACAAGTCACACATAATCACTTTGCTTGGACTTCTTCATATCTGTGGTTAAATTCATGACTGTTGTGGCAGCTTTTAAATCTTTGTGTGTGTTATGGTTAATAATTCCTCTCCCATGAAGTAATCACACGGTGTGTGTTTTTAGTATTTGGTTGCTGTACCTTTTAAATGAAGAAACACTTTACCTATCTTGAAAATAAAATGATTCCCACATCTACTACTCATAGTAGCTTAAAGTCATGAGTGTAGAAGACAACAACTGCTACTTCTACTATTAACAGCAGCTCCCCCAGTGGCTTAGTGGTTAAGACATTGAGCTGGAGACTGAAAGGTTAGGTTTCGATACCCGAGGGCTGCACATGGGGACATGAAAGGATCCTCATTTGGGTGTCCCCTGAGTGGAGTTTCTCCACCAAAAATCTTTTCAACCCAGAGTAATCTCTGACATGAAATTACTATTAACAGTATTAACACATAGTGCAAAAAGGTACTAATAAAACTAGCAATAGTATTAATCCTAAAAATAATAATTTATGCATACAATTAAGCATGGCAGCCACAAAAAATAAGCATGTTGTTCCAGCATGAGGAAAGAAGCGCAGGGGATCAAGGCAGTGGTATATGCTTAAGGAAACATTTCTGTTCATGCGGAGTCTGTTTTTACTCTATTATTTTGTGTGTGTGTGGGGGGGGGAGCCCTGCCATTGCTGCTAAAGAGCTAAGAGAACAGGAATGGCCACAGTCACTAAATTAAAAGCAAAACAATCACATTTATATACCACCACCACCCCTTACTGCTTAGTGTTAACAATGAAGTGTTACCTCCCCTTCTGCCTCTTTAGCAAGGCCATTTCTTAGGAAACAGCAGATCCTGTAGCATTATAGTGAATATGTTGGCCATGTAGTTGGGGTGGCGGCAGGGGGAGCGGTAAGCATGTTCTGTAGATTCCAACTTGCCCAACATGATACATGATGTTGATTGTCCAGTTGCCAGTGACAAATGATAATACCCAACCCGCTTAAGATGATCTGTTAGCGTCTTGAAAGGGCCCAAGAGAATTTCAGGATGTATTCCTAACAGGTGCCTCTCTCCATAAATAGCAAAGCTGAGCAAGGTGACCTGGCCCTATAAAAGCTAGGGGACATGCTTTAGGTTTACAAACATAAATTACCGAAGACGTAGGCTGACGAAATCTGTGGCAGGTAAGTACATGTGGTGGATATTCAATGTCAGAGGAAGGCAAACTCATTTATAAAAAAGAGTTGCAAAGAGTGTGAAAGGGGGAGGTGAACGAAACTTAGGAAGACAAGTCCAGATCTAGGAGGAATAATAGTTTGAGAGATTAATCAACTAGCTGAGGACACCAGCTTCTTCATAGTACTGTTCTGTCAAACAGAACTTGAATAAACAGGCTGTTGACACATAGTTAATTCAGTGTTTGCATTCACAAAATGTGCCTTTGTCAACAGTTTCACCTTGTTAAAACATGATGTCTTGGAGAAGGCTGAACGGATCCACCAAGCAGTTAAAATCCTTGCAGTTTTGAGCTGTAAAAATCACATTTCTCTTGCTGAAACTATCAGCTGAAAGTTCTTACACAGCAGAAGTTAGCGGAAGCATTGCTTTGGGAAAGTTTGTCAAGATGTTGAAAACAAAGTGGTTAATTAATACTGAATTTCTGATCTTTCAGCTTGGAGCTGTTTAGTATATGGCTTACTTTTTGATTCTAGACTTCCCAAAAATAGTGTGCTTCAAATATGTTGGATGGCAGTCCTGAAGTGACCGAGCTAATGTTGAGGATGATGGTTATTCCATCTGGAAAACACCAGGTTAAGCAGTCCTGGATTATACTCACAGAATCAAGGCTACAGATCTGCTCTTTATTCTAGTCTGTTCTGCATAGTTATTCAGTACCAACAAGTTGTAAAAGCCACTTTTTAGTTAAGATATAGCATAAATTAGAGCTGCTAATGAAGTAGAGAATGCTTTTAAAATTTTGTATTAGTGACATACATTTTGATGTTGCCTTTGAAAGCACTTTGGAAGAGGATATTTTGCAAAAATATCAATGTTCGCAAAATTCAACTCAAAATACTGATGACAATAAACAAAATGTTGGATGAAAAGGCCACAAAAGAACTTGACAAGGTGGAAATAGGTGAATGGGTAAACTAATGAGCCAACACAGACTCAACAAGCCATTTATCTCATCCAACCTTCTTGACACTTCATACAGATGACACCTGAGTGTGTAAGAAAATCAAGGAGGACTTAATGCAGGTATATTGCAGAGGTGAGATAGTATAGCACCTGCAGGAATTCTTAACATCCTGGGGAAATAATGGACATTATTCGACAGTATCTTCAGTGGTTTTGGAAACCAGGAATATTGGAGAAATTTCTGTTTCAAAATGGGGTAGGATGGGCAACAAGGTCACAACCACCATAATCGCCTTTCACATCTCTCGTTTACCTTTTCAGGTATCTGAGTAGGAAACAGCTTTGAGGGTAGTTATCTTACATAAATTATAAAAATGGTCTTTCTGTTTAAAAAGTTGAAAGAGAAGAACTATATTACCTTATCCTAAATAAACAGATGGCAAACAAAATCTGACAGAACAGGAGGCCCATTGGGAAAACTGAGTTATTTAGACCGAGTGTAATCCTAGAACTAGTTTGCATCACGAGATGCTGCCTTGTGAATATAAGAGTCCCTAAGAGAAGGGAATGGAAGGGTCAAGATGCTTACTAGGATGGGTATTTATCTTCAAAGCACCAGCCAAGGCCCAGAAATAAACAACTTTTTTACCAACAACAAACCACCTATTTATTTATTTATTTATTTCTAACGCCGCTCTCTCGCTGAGGTGACTCCAGGCGGCTCACATATACAGTAAAAACACCCAAACATTTTAAAAAAATTAAAAATTAAAATTATTTAAAGTTAAAAGTTTTTAAATTTTTCTTTAAAAGTACCCTCCAGTACCAAGTCTATCCAATGTTAGGATAGACTTACTTGAGCTTAAAGAAAGAACAGTGAGAGGACTGAAACTTTAAGATTAGACCTCAATGTTATGTCTGATTCAACCCCACAAGTTTTAGTGAGATGAGAAAGAGGATGATTTGTGAAAGACCTAAGGCCCATATGTCTTGTTGCTAACAAAAAATGTTTTAAGATTATATTACATACTTTTGTCAGAACAAGGAACAGCTCATGATACCCAATGTGCTGTGTTGTACAGAGGTACAGCTGGAGTTTGCTTAACCTCTGAAGAGTGTTTGTATTGAGAACGACCACCTAGGACAAGGCCTGTGGAAGGGCCACAGAATTACAATTGTACTGGGAGCTGTTTGCTTGTTTTGCTAATCTCCAATTATGTCACTGGCATGGAGCACTGCATTTTTCGGGGATTGGGACAGGCATTAGTGTTGTGGACAACCTTTGCACGCAATGGATTTCAGAGAAGCTCATGCTGAAACCCATCCCTCAGCAAGAAAGGTCATTAGTAAACCAAACCATCAGCTCTCTCTGCATCTGTGGACTCCTTAATATCTTGGAAAGAGCAGCGCAGGGATACCAGCCATGGCTGTTCTCAGTTGGCACCGCACGCCTCAGTCTCTTCAGGTTGTTTTCTGGTTTGCTGCCTTCCCACTTCTGAATCTGCAACAGATGGAGATTTGCTTCTCACTCACCCATGTACAGGCACCCTAATACCCACTATATTAGCCCCCCCCTTTTTTTTTGTTTTGGCAACTGGCACAAGATGACTGCAGTCAACCATAACTCCCTTTGTGCTTGGCTGTATGAAAAATCTCCAGAGGATTTCTTCAAAGACTGAATGACAGCTTGTGCTTCTAAGAACGTGGCAAACTATGTAAAACAAATTCCTTCTGGATAATTTGTATATCATAACAAAATGAACTCAGCATGCCTATCTTGTCCTCCCTCGTACCTATCCATTATGGGGCTATGCTAAGGATGCAAGAAAAACCAGGCCGTGGAAACTGCATGTCTGGCTCACCTACAATGGTATCCCTGTACACTACCTTGAATGTTTGCTTCCTCTGAACAGCGCGACAGTGGGTCCCAACATAGGAATGAATTCTCCATAATCGGGAACAGAAACTGCCAAGGGAGAAGCAGCTGAAGAGTGTGGATTAATTTTTAAAAAGAGTTAATTTGGCATAAAAATAGGAGGAGCTTTTGAGAAACGGTAATAAAATCTGTCTGCTTGGAACAAATGAGCAGCCGGGCCAGAACACTAGCCTGTTTCTTCTATCTAAAACAACAAGGAACACTATGTATTTTTCCTGACAAGAATAACCGACTGTGATTTGAGGTTGCCTAGCCAGCTGACCGCCAAAAAAGCAATCTCATCTGGCCTTTACTGGATCTATTAGAGAGCTGATAGAATGCTTCCTTGTACTGCCACTTGAAAGGAAAACAAAAAATTGGATTGGCTTGTCTGTAGCTAGAGGATGGTTTCCTATCACCATGCATAAGCTGCTGTTAAAAACTCCCTGTATTGCATTGGCCTCCATTATTCGTAGTTGAGTTTTCTCATTTTCACACCCTCACCTCATTGATGGCTTTTCATGCAAGAAGATTAAACTCTCAGGAAAGTGGGTATTTTAAAAAATCAATTGCCCTGAAACCAAAATAGGAACCAGACTTGTCTTTCATCAATTAATTTCTTTCTTTCTTTAATGTACCACCAGACTCCTCTTTGATCACTCTTATTCCATGGTGATCCTGTATTTTGCAGTTGTTAAATGACGTGTACAATGCAGGGTTTGGGAAGAGAGGGTGACTTACCCAGGAGTTAAGCTCAGCTGGCAGACACTTGGCTGCCAGGGGTGGGGAAATTGCCAAAGAGAATGAGACTGGGCCAGCTTGATTGGCAAGATGAACAGCACACTCTGTGCAACAGGATTTACTGGAATTTGAAATCTGCCCGTGATTTAGCAGGCAGTCGGAAGCTTCCTTCGCTCAGATTAAAGTGAAGATAATCTCAGTAAATAGCATGGTTTTACCATGACGGGGACTGAATTAAGCGACAGATGTCTGAACTATCCCTCAAGAGTACCCCTCTCAATACAAATGATTTTGTAAATAAACCATAGGTGTAAACATTTCCTTTCTTGCATGGGTGTATGCAGTGAGCAGGTAATATTTCTCCTGGGTTACCCCAGATCTGATCAGCTTCTTGAATGTTTACCCCATCAGCTGGAAAATGGCTTTTACCCCAGAAACTGCAGGCTGATTGGGCTTCAGCAGTCCAATGGTGGTCTTGGAGGTAGTAGCCACTTTCCAGTTGATGAGAGAAGCAGTCCTCCTATTAGCTGGAAAGTGGCTGCCACAGCTGATGGGGCTGCTGCAACCACATCAGAAGAGCAAAATATTGCCTGGATGCAGGATCACACCAAACCTCCTCCTCCATGTCAAGTAGCTTTTAAAAAGCCACTATACACCAGTCCACAAGGGCCAATGTAGACAAGCCCTCAGTCTCTTCAATAGCTTGCTTTCAAGATGATAGAAGCTATTACAAACAGAACCTACAATAAATTATTGTAGGACAGGGATAGTAAATGTGTCCCTCCAGATGTTGTTCTAATACAATATCTGTCAGCATCAGTCAACATAATAGTTAGGTTTCCTCACGTTGATTGCAACTTACTCTGACTTTTGCAGGGTATTCTAAATTTAAACATTCCAAATAGCCATGCAGAAACAATGGCAAACACTTATAAATAATTTCTGCAATGGAGATAAAAGACTGGAACTAAATAAATAAAAATAGTGGTATGTATCTCAGAAAGAAGGAAGTTTAGGAATCCCAAATTTTAAAAAATATTACATAGCCAACCAGATTATAATGGTTCTTAATATTATAATAGCAAATGATTTGATTTGGGGAGATATTGAATCATCTAAATTGGGTGGCATATATAAAAACTAGTTTTTAAACAGGAAGATGAGGAAATAATAAAAGATATAGAAAACTCCTTTGGTAGAAATACTCTTTAAATTTGGTATAAAAACAAAAAAGAATTTAGGAATAAATATTAATAAAAGAATTAGAAAGTGTTGGGACAATAAGATTGAAGGATTGGCTAAGCAAAGTGTCCAATAGGGAACATATAATATTTTAAAGTATCTTGGTTTAATACGTTACAACTAGAGAAATGGATTAAATACTGATTAAAACAACATAGTAGTTGTAGACAATTAACAAAGTTTGAAGAATTCATAATACAGGTGGAACAAAGAAATAACAACAAAGGGTTTAGTAAGTAAAATATCTAAAATATTGCTGGGGTGTAAAGCTAAACAAGTTTTAAGAATAAATTGGGAAATGGATATAGGCGGTAACATTAAATAGGAGGAATGGGTTAGAATATGGAAACAACAAAGTATGAAAAATATTTAACAGTTATTGTTAAAGATAATTGTTACAAACAGTATGGAGATAGTATATGACTCTAGTATGTTAAAGTTATTATGATACAAAATATTCAAAAGACTGCTGGAGATGTAAAAAAGAAGATGGAACATACTTTCATTTATGGTGGAAATGCAAGAATGTGAAGAAAATTTGGGAAATGGGTTTTGCCAGCCTGCTGATTACCTCCCTGTTGTTTGATAGTGTTAGTATTGGGGCTACATTCAGGTCTGAACTTTAGAAATACGTAGAGGAGATCATTAATTTACAGTGATGTTGTAACTATGACTAAACTAGTGTACAGAATGGGTTTCCAACACTGAAATGTATTCTATAAATACTGTTTTAAAGCAATCTCAAGAACTGCCTGACCATGTTTAGATAATGGTCTTCTGGTCTTTTCACCTCTTTTTCATCTGTGTAGAGAAGTTGTTCAGAGGAATTAGAATGGGTCAAGGGTTGGGTTAGACTTGTGTTGCTTATGTGCAAGTACAAATACAACTCCTTATGTTCACGTTCCATTTTGCTTGAAGTGAACAGCAAGATGGAAGAAGATTTTGCCTGCCAAATGAAGAAGATGGCTTTAGCCATGGGTGCCTCCCTGACAGACAAGGATATTGACCTGCTGCCTTCAGACATGAGGCATCACGGTAAGGAACAAGGGAAATAGAACCCAAAGCATTTGAATCAGAATGTAATGCAGAGCTGAACATGGCCTGCTTCTTCAGAGATTCATCTGGTGCCAAGCTATGGAACGGTGCTCAGCCAATGGCCCATCTTCTGTAATCTAGCACATGAAAGAGCTGATTGCTTATGAGAACTTCTGATGGCTCGTCAAGTGGTCCACCTGTGCAGTCACACACAGGAGTTCTGGGAACCTTACAGAGTTAAAAATTATGGTGTGAGTCCAAGCCCATTATGTTGTGCATGCTCAAAAAAGGCATGGTTCCTGCTAATCCTGCTATTTTCTAGACTTCCCAGAGCTAGGGAGCAAGAGGAAGAACACGAGTGATGTACAGTGGAACTTTGTATAACGAATGCATCATAAAACAAAAAAATTGTACAACGAAGAGAATTTTGGAACAAATGGGTGCATCATACAACAAAAATCTCTATGGGAAAAATTGTACAACAAAAATTTTCTTTATATGATTTTTCCCATAAAGCTTGTGTTGTACGATTTTTCCCGTAGGGATTTACGTTGTACAATTTTTCCCATAGAGATTTCAGTTGTACGATGCATGCATTATACAACGAAAAAATCGTATAACGAAATGCCTTGTGGAACCAATTATTTTCATTATACAAGGTTCTACTGTATCTGCAATGGGGAGGGGAGGGGGAAGAGAGGAGGTTCTGTGACTGCATAGATGGCCACTCAGAGAGCCACAACGACAGGTAAGGAATCTGTTCTTCTTTATCAGAATTTCTGAGCACAACACTTATGAATAAAGAACAGGTCTATTCATAGGAGGTGGGCACCCAGTCAAACCAAGTTGAAGGCAAGGAATGCTGACACAAACATTGCTTTGGCCTGAGCATAACTACTTAAGTGATAATGCCTGGCAAACATGGAGGGTTATGATCACATGGGACATCCGTGTATATAGCGGACAGATTGATGGAACAGGACTCAGGTGGCCTGGGTTTGAACCCTTGTTCAGCCATGGAAGCTCATCAGGGGTGTGGAACTGATAAAGCCATTTCTTAAGTATCTCGCTTGCTTTGAGAGTTGCTAGAAGATGGGTCCTACTTGATGGCACTTAACAACATGCCAGTGGCCCGAACACCTGCAAATACAGTTTGTTCTTGTAGAAGGACTCTTCCCCTGCTGCAGCCTACAGGGCATTGCAATGCAACTCATATCATTGAACAGTCAACAAAATTGAGTTAATAATATATTATGTCCAGTGGTGGGTTTAGTGTATGAAACTAAGACACAGGACACAGCCTCGGGCTGGGTTAACTCAGGTTTATTGCATCGTGGACAGAGGGAACATGAGGTAATGGCGGATCGATAGCTCTTTATATACAGTAGGGATACATTTGAACGTGGTGCCATGGTAGCCCATTGGCTACTGTCTGCGTGACGTCATTGTGGGTCACGCCCTTCTTGTCCAGGTGTAGGTGGTGGCGGGAAAACTTCCCGCGCTGTTGCCTTTGATGAGTTCGGACCAAGAGAGCTTGGACGCTCGCTGCTGCCAGCTGGTGGTCATTAGCTCGCGTCCTATTACAGGGTTTATATGATACAGCTGAAGGTTACATTGTTGCTATAGGCAAGGTTACATTGGCTCAGATACATTGTAATCCATGTGGAAGGTAAAACCATTAGAACACAACACCCCTCCCCCCTAGGACGAGACAATGTCTCGAGCCCACACTTCAACACACTCCCCCCCCTTAGGAGACAAAGTCTCTCAGCCAAGATGGTTTATTTCGAACACGCTGGGGTCTCGATGCGGGCTGCCTTTCCCCGGGTTTGCTACCTTCTCTTTGTCCCCTGGTTTCCTGCCCTGTAATTTGAGAGGGAGACTTGTTAGTGACTTGCCGCGGCTCCGCGGCGTTGTTGGGGGGTGTGCTCTTTCTCGGGGAAGAACCGGGGGCACTGGGGGCTAACGAAAAACCCCTCTTCTCGCTTGGAAGGGTGGGGGAACACTCCTGAAAACCCCCCCGGCTCGCAAAACCAGAATCAAAATCAAAATTACATTCGGGGGACGCGGCGGCGGCCGCACATTCCTTTTCCCTCCCCCCGGGCTCTGATAGAACTGGGGTATCAAAAGGATATGAGTCGGGACCACTGCTTTCCCCCCCGGATTCGGACTGATGTCCCTCATTTTCTCCCCCTTGGGCTAAACGGGCGGGGGAGAACCCTATCGCTGAATCCTGTTGCTGTGCCCCACTGACCGGCCCTTCACTCACTCGGCGCCTCAGTTGGTCAGCGTGTCTCCTCCAGAGGAGACCGGTGCTCGTTTCCACCCGATATGACACTGGCCCTGTTTGTTCTACTATCGTTCCTGGCACCCAGGCTGGCCCTGCGCTTGCATAGTTCCTGCAGTAAACAAGGTCGCCGGCGGCGAACCCTTTCGAGACTGCCAATCCTATGTTTTTTCCTTTATCCTCGACTCTCGTCGGGTCCAGCCTGGTCAGAAGTGTGGTCAGTTTTCGCCGCATCAAGAGTTCTGCCGGCGAGTAACCCGACGCTAAGGGGGTCACCCTATACGCTAACAAGAACTGACATACTTGGTGATTTAGGTCCCCCGGGCCCATGCGCCGCAGCGCATCCTTTGTTGTACGCACCAACCGTTCCACTTGGCCGTTCGTGGCCGGGTGAAACGGCGCGGATGTGACATGCCGAATGGCGTTTGCTCCCATGAATGCCTCGAACTCCGAGGAGGTGAAGCAACTCGCGTTATCGCTGACTAAAGTGTCGGGTAAACCGAACGTGGAAAAGACTCTCCGTAGCTGGCTAATTGTTGTGGCGGAGGACGTGCTCTTTACTGGGATAACCTCCAGCCACTTGGAGAACGCATCCACCACCAGGAGAAACATGGTTCCTCGGAATGGGCCAGCGAAATCTACATGTACTCTGGACCACGGCCCCCTTGCTGTGTCCCATTCCCTATGCGGGAGGCGGGCCGCCTCTGGTCGGGATCCCTGGCATGCCTCACAAGTGCCGACCATGTGCTCGATGTCCGCGTCCAGCTGTGGCCACCAGAAGTAACTGCGGGCCAGCGCTTTCGAACGAACGATGCCCGGGTGGCTGACGTGCAGCAGTTTGAGCACCCTCGGCCGCATGGCTGCAGGAACCACCACCCGTTGGCCCCACAATAGGCACCCCCTTTCTAGGGACAACTCTAGCTTTTTCCGAAAGAATGGGTCGAATTCCGTGCTTGGGGACGATGCCGGCCACCCCTTTTGTACCCATGAGCTGACTTTTTCGAGTGTCCTGTCCTTGCCTGTCGCCCTCGCAATATCGGCTGGTACTATTGGGGGTGCATCTAAAACCTCAATTAGTAACACCTGGCGGTCTCTTCCTACTCTAGCCTTCTGGTCGTCCGACAAGGGCAAAGGGGATCTCGAAAGTGCATCAGCATGGCTGATCTCTTTTCCGGGCCGGTACACCAACTCGTGTTGGTAAGCGTTGAGAAAAATGGCCCATCGCAGCATTCTCGGTGATAGGATCTGCGGGGTGGGCTTGCTTGCCGTGAAAATCCCTAACAGGGGCTTGTGATCCGTCACGATTTTGAACGGGCGGCCATACAAAAAATCGTGAAACTTTTTGGTCCCCGCTACAATTGCCAATGCCTCCCTGTCGGTTTGTGCGTAATTTCGCTCTGCCTGGGACAGGGACCTTGAATAAAATGCAACCGGGGCCTCCCTTCCGTCATCCAACACGTGGCAAAGTACTGCCCCCACCCCCACCGGTGATGCATCACAGACTAGGACCACCGGCCGTTTGGGGTCGAAATGCGTTAGAATTGCGTCAGAGGTCAAGAGTTGCTTTAGTTCTTTGAACGCCCTCTCGTGCTCGTCACCCCACATCCAAGTCTCCTCTTTCTTAAGCAACCGATGGAGCGGTTCGGCCACGGACGCCTTCCGCGGAAGGAATGTATGGTAAAAATTGAGGAGCCCCAGGAATGACTGTAGCTCGGTTTTGGATGTGGGGCGAGGGGCCTTTTTGATGGCTACTACTTTGGATTTGGATGGCTTGATACCCTCGGGTGTAATCCTGAACCCTAAGAACTCGACCTCGGTTTCGAAAAAAACACATTTGTCCTTCCTCAGTCTCAGCCCCGCTTTCTCGAACACCGTTAGTACTTTGTCCAATCTCTTTGCCAGTTCGGCCTCACTCCCCCCAGTTATTAATACGTCATCAAAATAAGGCAACACCCCCTCCAGCCCCTTCAGGAGGCGTTCCACAAGCGACTGGAAAAGGCCGGGTGCCGAGTTCACGCCGAACTGTAAACGCGACACCTGGAACGCTCCTTTATGAGTGACTATCGTTTGTGCCGCGGCCGTGGCGGGTGTTACGGGAAGCTGCTGATAGGCTTGTGCCAGGTCGAGCTTAGCGAAACACTTTCCCCCATTTAGCCTGGCCAAAAGGTGGCTGACCACCGGCACCGGGTATGCGTTAGGGCGGATCGCCTTGTTAATTGTACACTTATAATCAGCGCAAATGCGCACCTCCCCGTTAGCCTTCAGAGCTGTTACAATTGGAGTTTCCCACTCCGCGGAATCAACAGGAATAAGAATCCCCTGGCCCACCAATTTGTCCAGTTCCGCCTCTATTTTGTCCTTTAGTGCGAAGGGCACCCTGCGCGGTTTGAGTCTTATCGGGCGGACCTCCGGGTCTAGGTCGAAAGCTACAGGGGGTCCCTTGAATTTTCCAAGTCCTTTTTCAAAAACGGCGGGATGCGCATCGCACACCGCTTGTATTGGGTCCACCCCCACTGCATGTACTCCCCCTATAAACAGGCCTAAAGGCTGGAACCACTGTGTCCCTAGGAGGCTACAACTCCCCCCCTTGAGGACAACTAGGGGCAGCTCCGCAGAGTGTCTCTTAAACTCAACCCGAAATTTCCCGACCCCCAACACCGGAATGCTGTTCCCCTGTACATCTCGTAGCGTGGACCTCAATGTTTTAAGTTTGGGCCGCACGTGGGGGTCGATTTTCAAGAACTCTTTCTGGGGAATTATGGAATAGGAGGACCCCGAGTCAATTTCCATCCTGATAGGGGCCCCTTGTACTAGTACCTCAACGAAATAATGGGACTGTTCCGCGGACACACTGAGCACTGGGACGTCGTCCTCGCTGCTGTCCGAGACGCGGCCCACGCCGTCCTGCTTCCTCGCGGTCTGGACGCCATCTTTGGGCCTCGCTGAACGGTCCGGTCTGGTCGAACGGTCCGGTGACTGCCTCCGGCCCTCCTTCCGTTTTCTGCATGCCTTGGCGATGTGCCCCCGACGGCCGCAGGTGTAGCATTCGGCCTTTCTAAATGGGCACCTCGCACGCTCATGGGCCGCTCCGCAACCATCGCAGCGGCGCCCCCCCTTTCGGACCTTCTGGACCTCCTCGCCGTCGCTGCCTTCCGAAGACGACTTTGAGGCCCGTTGAGTTGCGTGCACCGATTTTTCCGCTTTACCGGCTCTGGGACGCCACTCACGCCACTGGTGCATCTCGTCCACTCCAGCATTCGTGGACTCTGCGGCCTCCGCGGCCTCGACGACCTCTGCCAGCGTTGGTGGCGGCTCCTTATTCATCAAGCTGCGCTGCACCTCCTTGTCTTTCAGGCCACACAGCACGCCGTCCCTGAGGGCCATTTCTAGGATGTTGCCCCATTTGCAGGGGGCGGCGGCCACCCTCATGGCGGCCACGAATGTCTCGACCGACTCGTCCGGCGCTTGGACTCGCCTCCAAAACGCGCTCCGAGCGGGAAACATCGCCCTCGAGGGTTGGAAGCGCTCCCGAAGCAGCTTCATGATGTCGTCCGCCTTAAATTCGCTCACCTTCTTCGGAGCGATGATGCCCACCAGCGTCCGCTTGGTCTCCATCCCAAGCATGCGGGTGAGGATGGCCCTCTTCCTCTCCTCATCGTCTTCCTTGACTTTGAGTTCCACCAGCGCCGCATGGAAGTCCATTTCAAACAACTCCCAGTCTTGCGGTTTGGTGATGTTGAACCCGCTCTGTGCCCTGGCTGCTCCTTGGGGATCCATCATCCCACCTTCGTCGCCAATTTAGTGTATGAAACTAAGACACAGGACACAGCCTCGGGCTGGGTTAACTCAGGTTTATTGCATCGTGGACAGAGGGAACATGAGGTAATGGCGGATCGATAGCTCTTTATATACAGTAGGGATACATTTGAACGTGGTGCCATGGTAGCCCATTGGCTACTGTCTGCGTGACGTCATTGTGGGTCACGCCCTTCTTGTCCAGGTGTAGGTGGTGGCGGGAAAACTTCCCGCGCTGTTGCCTTTGATGAGTTCGGACCAAGAGAGCTTGGACGCTCGCTGCTGCCAGCTGGTGGTCATTAGCTCGCGTCCTATTACAGGGTTTATATGATACAGCTGAAGGTTACATTGTTGCTATAGGCAAGGTTACATTGGCTCAGATACATTGTAATCCATGTGGAAGGTAAAACCATTAGAACACAACACCGGGCATCAGCAGGTTCGGCCCAGTTCGCCAGAACCGGTAGCAGAAATTCTGGCTGGGCCTACCCATCCAAGTTTTGAAATAAAGTAGTCCTAATTGGGGTGCAACGCAGGGCTTTCCCTCTGGCTACACCCACCATACCACGCCCACAGTGTGGTAGTAATTTTTTTGGAGCCCATCACTGATTATGTCCCCCCAAAATGCAGCAGCAACATATTCCTGTGACTCAGGTGACCTAGTGTAATGATGTACATGTACTCAACCACATGTAAAAGCACAGGTTCAAAAGTCAGTGAGATCTGAAGGAAGAAAAGGAATTCCTCTGTAATACCACATGTGGTGAGGCATCAAATCACATATTTCACTGAGGCTGAAATTTTACACACAAATTTATCTGGGAGGAAGCCTAACTGAATATAAGGAGATCTGACCAGAAACATGTAGGGGTGTGCTTACTTGGAGTCTACTAAATTTTAAAAAACAACCTTCTGATCCTTTTATCCAGAAGGAATAATAGGTTCACAAGGAATCCATTTTGAGTAAGGAAGAAGCAGCAGCTGTGGAGAAAATGCTAAAACATTTCCACAATTTCCTGCTCTCAAAACTTTCCCTCCTAGCTGCTTCCTCACCCATCCACCCTCAGAATTGCAAGCACGTACTCTTGCCTGGAGGAGCTCAAGCAGCAAGGAAACATTGGAGGCAGTTTCCCGCAAATCCATAACAAATGGAGTAAGTGTTACTTCTGTCTCCATCTGACTCACACAAAAATATCAAGTCTCTTTGCATAACATGACCTGTCATTGTCATCGTTTACAACTATGGGTGTAAAGGGAAGTACAAGATTCTTGTTCTTGTGTTTCTAGTGGCCTCAGTGGTATTTCGTATTATCTGGAAAGGGGCAGGTCAGCCGTTCAATACCCAAGTACTGCAGGATAGAATGAGCTCCCGTCTTTGTCTGGGTCCTGCCAACCTAGCAGTTTGAAAGCAAGAAATTGCAAGTAGATAAATAGGGACCACTTCGGTGGGAAGGTAAACAGTGTTCCGTGCGCTCTTGTATCTAGTCATGCCTGCCACATGACCATGGAAACGTCTGCAGGAGCAGACAGCGCTGGCTCTTTGGCAATGAAACAGAGATGAGCACTGAACCCTAGAGTTGGAAATGACTGACTTTTGTGCAAGGGGGACTGTTGTGTCCGGCCTTTGGAAAGAATAGTTCAGGCAACGATGAACAGAACAACAACAAGGGTTTATTGTAAAGTCCTTCTGGTTACTTTTAGTGTATGGGACCAAAGACACCAGGACAGCCGAAGAGCTGGCTTAACACAACTTTATTACATACTGGTCAGAGGGAACATGTGGTAATGGCGGATGAACAGCTCAATATATACAGTGGCTATACATTTGAATGTGGCTCCGTGACAGTCTATTGGCTACTGTCCGCGTGACGTCATTGAGGTCACGCCCTTCTTGTCCAGGTGAAGGTAGTGGCGGGGAATCTTCCCGCGCTGTTGTTCCAGGTGAGTCTTGGACCAATGAGCTTGGACGCTCGCTGTTGCCATCTAGTGGCCACTAGCTCGCGTCCTATTAAGGTTACAGTGATGCAGCTGAAGGTTACATTGTTACACATAGAAAGGTTACATTGGATGCACATGGATAGGTACATTGTTTAAAGGCACAGGCTTTAGGACACAACACCCCTCCCCCCTAGGATAAGACGAAGTCTCTTAGCCAAGATGGTTTATTGCACTCGCGTTTGGGCCGCGATGTGGGTTGGCCCGCCCTGGGGCCGCTCCCGCTTCCTTGTTCCCTGGACCCTTGTCCTGTAATGGGAGAGGGAGACTTGTTGGAAGCTTGCCGCGGTTTTGCAGCTTTAGGGGAAAGGGTGGATTCCGCTGTGGTTGAACCGGGGGCACCAGGGGCTAATGTAAAACCCCTCTTCTCGCTTGGATGGGTGGGGGACCACTCCGAAACCCCCCCCCCCGGTTCTGGAAATCAAGATTAAACTCTGTTGGGGGATCCCGCGGGATATCTATGAAGATGAATTCCTTCTCCTCCCCCCTTGGTGGGGACTCTGGACCGCCCTCTCCTCCCCCTTGGGCTAAACGGGTGGGGGAGGACCCTAACGCTGAATTTGTGTTCGCGCCGTCGGCGCCCTGACTTCCTGGGACCCGGCTCCGGAGCTGGTCCGCGTGTCGCCGCCACAGTAGACCTGTGTTGGTCTCCACGCGGTACGATACGGGACCGGTCTGTTCCACAACCACCCCCGGCACCCAGGCTGGCCCCGCGCCGGCGTATTTCCTGCAATGTACCGGGGCACCCACGCTGAAACTCTTGGTGGCTTCTAACCCTATGTTCCTCCCCTTGTCCTCAACTCTCGTGGGATCTAGTCTAGTGAGTATGGTGGTCAGCTTCCTGCGCATTAAAAGCTCCGCAGGGGAGTAGCCTGATGCTAGCGGGGTCACCCTGTACCCTAGCAGAAACTGACACACTTGCAGGTTGAGGTCCCCGGGGCCCATGCGCCGCAGTGCGTCCTTCGTGGTGCGTACGAGGCGCTCCACTTGGCCATTGGTGGCCGGATGGAAAGGGGCAGAGGTGATATGCCGGATGGCGTTGATCTCTGTGAACGCCCTGAACTCAGCGGACGTGAAACAACTAGCGTTATCGCTAATTAGAGTGTCGGGTATGCCGAACGTGGAAAAAATCCTCCACAAATGCTTAATTGTCGCGGCCGAGGAGGTGCTCGTGACTGGGATGACCTCCAACCACTTGGAGAAAGCGTCCACAACAAGGAGAAATAGGGTTCCTCGGAACGGGCCCGCGAAATCTATGTGCACCCAGGACCACGGCCCCTTAGCCGCGTCCCATTCCCTGTGGGGAAGGCGGGCCTCCTCCGGTCTGGAGCATTGGCAGCTCTCGCAAGTGCCGACCATGTGCTCGATGTCGGCGTCTAACTGGGGCCACCAGAAGTAACTTCGGGCCAGCGCTTTGGAGCGCACAATTCCGGGGTGGCTGACGTGCAGCAGTTTGAGCACCCGCGGTCGAAGGGAAGTGGGGACCACCACCCGCTGCCCCCACAAGAGGCACCCCCTCTCTAGGGACAGTTCCAGCTTCTTCCTAAAAAATGGGGCGAATTCCTCTGCTGGGGCAGACGCCGGCCACCCCTTCTGCACCCAGGAGCAAACCGCCGCCAATGTCTTGTCCTTCCTTGTCGCTGTGGCAATGTCGGCGGGCACTACGGGGGGCGAATCCAGCACCTCTATCATGAGAACCTGATGGTCTCGCTCCCCCTTGCTCACCTGGCTGGGCGTCAGGGGGAGGGGGGACCTCGATAGAGCGTCCGCATGGCTGATCTCTTTCCCGAGCCGGTGCACCAACGCGTGCTGGTAGGCGTTGAGAAAAATGGCCCACCTAAGCATTCTCGGGGACAGGATCTGTGGCGTGGGCTTATCTGCAGTAAAAATGCCTAGTAGGGGCTTGTGGTCAGTCACGATGGTGAAGGGGCGGCCATACAAAAAATCGTGAAATTTTTTGGTCCCCGCAACTATCGCCAGTGCCTCCCTGTCTGTCTGGGCATAGTTTCTCTCCGCTTGGGACAGGGACCTGGAGTAAAACGCTATTGGGGCCTCCCTCCCGTTTTCCAACACGTGGCATAACACTGCCCCCACCCTCACCGGGGATGCATCACAGATCAGTACCACCGGCCGTTTGGGGTCAAAGTGGGTCAGAATGGCGTCAGACGCCAGGAGTTGTTTCAGTTCCGTGAATGCCTTCTCCTGGTCATCGCCCCACATCCATGCCGCATCTTTCTTGAGCAACTTGTGAAGCGGCTCAGCCACCGCAGCCTTCCGTGGAAGGAAGGAGTGGTAGAAATTTAAGAGCCCTAGGAACGACTGCAACTCGGGCTTGGATGTGGGGCGAGGGGCTTTCTTGATGGCGGCCACCTTGGATTTGGACGGTTTGATCCCCTCGGGTGTTACTCGGAACCCTAAGAACTCAACCTCCTTCGCGAAGAAGACGCATTTGTCTTTTCGCAACCTCAACCCCGCCCGTTTGAACGCCGCCAGGACCTTATTTAGCCTTTTAGCCAACTCAACCTCACTCCCCCCCCCGTTATCAATACGTCATCAAAATATGGTAAAACGCCGTCCAGCCCTTTGAGGAGGCGTTCCACGAGCGACTGGAAAATTCCAGGCGCCGAGTTCACGCCGAATTGGAGGCGCGTCACCTGGAACGCCCCCTTATGCGTGATTATGGTCTGTGCAGCAGCTGCGGCAGGGGTTACTGCGGATTCCCCATGCCCATCTGGCATGGAACAGCCCCGGCGGAGGCTGCTTAGGTGAGAAGGCTCCTGGCGGTGGCTTCTGCGGGCAGCTAAATTAAGGGGGGTGAATAAATGATAGGGTTTGATTCACCCAATTACACGACCTGACCGACGATTCTGCAAAGTAGGCAGATCGCTAACTCCAGTGACTGATTAGGTAAACACTCATCCCCTGGCCAAGGAAATCCCCGGTGCAAATAGTGAATATGTTTACCCCTGTCTAAGCCCTAAAACAATGGTTTCCCTCATCCCGTGTTTGTCTGAAATAATTAACTTCCCTTCGAGAGGTTCCCCAATTAACCTGAGTAAACAGGTGATGTGATTGACTCCCGGGTGATGGTTTTTTCTACCTGCCTTCTGATCTATAAAAGGTGTATGTATTTTTCCAATAAACCACTGATCTGATCTCGCTCCTGTTGCCTCGTGTTGTCATTGATCAGTCTCCTCCGGGACCTAGCGCCGCCCTAGCGGCCCAACATCGCTACAGCTGGTGACCCCGACGTGATTTACTCGTGAGTAAGAGACCCCGGAGAGGGCTACTCGTGAGTAGCGATTCACGCGGTCCGGTTCGACGCTTGAACCGCGACCCGTCATCCCGGAGGACAGCGCGGCGCTCCGGCTGGCAGCCAGCCGATCGGAGAAGTAGCCTGCGGCGAGGCATCCCAGAGAGACATTCCTACCGCTTACTCCCCGCTTTCGAGGAGGGTTGCCATAGAGGGAAACGCGTTCCGCTCAGGGCAGCTGTGAGCCCCTGACATCGCAGAGGCCGTTGAAGGGCCCGTGGCAGAAGGTCCACGCTCCGAGGTCTACCCCAGACACCCGACGCCCGAACCTGTTGCCTGCAAAGACGCGTCGACCCGTCCCGAGGAGGAATCTTCCGGAGACCCAATCGCAGGTAATATGGGGACTTGTTCTCATAGACCAGGTCCGTCCGCTAGCCAAAGAACTCGTGAGGAAGAGTTTAAAATCCTGGCCAGGGTATTTAAGTTACGCTTTCACAGCAGGGAATTAGCGAGACTTTTGGCGTACCTCAGGGAACACTGCCTACTTTACCCAGAAGTAGGTACGTTAACCCTGCAGCTCTGGGACCAGATAGGAGACTGTATTCAGCAACCCCCGAAAGCTCCAGGAGGGATAGTTCGTACTTGGAGAAAGTGTAGGAAACTCTTAGCAGAGATCGAGCCAGTCCGGGTAGAGGCCAAAGAACCCCCGTTAGTCGAGCCATCAGGCAAGCCAGTCGAACCGACTGCGCCCATGGCACTCTATCCGTCAATTAGCTATCGGCAGAGTAGCGTAGGGAGCGTTCCCGCGGTGACAGCTGCAGACGTCACCGAAGGAACGCAAGGAATGAGGAGCGCAGGCACTCCTCTGACAGCTCCAGGCTCCCTAGTCGTGAAGAGTGCCCTTCAGCGCACAGCTAAGATAGAACTTAAAAAGGGGGAATTGTCAGTTGAACAACTAGCTGAACTCAGACAGATTTGTCCAATCCGCTTGGAGATGGACGCGCTCACGGGCGCACAGCAGATAGTACACTCCCCAGTCCCGTACAAGCTTCTCATGGCTTTATGGAAAGCAATTTCAGAGACAGGGCTCCAGAGTCATTTTACGAGGGGCACGCTTCAGCAAGTGTGCGAAACCACCATGTGGATTCCTCATGATTGGAAAGCCGTCATGAGGATGATGCTAACCCCCAGCCAGTACATGATTTGGGACAGCGAGTTTCGCCTAGAGGCCCAAGCTCGAGCTGCCAGGATGGGAGGCGCAGTACTTCCTGACCAGTTGTATGGTTCAGGTGCCTTTGAGCCCATCAACGCTCAAATTAACTTGCCTCTCGCCACTCTAGAAATGTCAGCCGAAGCTGCCTACAGGGCATACTTCAAGGTCCCAGCGTCTGGCAAAACGGCTAAAAATTACACCGCTATCAAGCAGGGAGCCCAGGAGCCCTACATGGACTTCATCAATCGCCTGGAGGAAGCAATTAGCAGGCAGATTGATAATGAGCAGGCCCAACAAGAGCTTATGATCAAGCTAGCTAAGGACAACGCCAACCTGGACTGCCGTAAAATCTTGCAGTCCCTGGGCAATCGCCCTGACTTGACCTTAACGGACATGATCCGAGCATGCTCCGACGTTGGCACCGACTCCTACAAGATGGGGCTGCTAGCGGCCGCGGTGCAGGGGGGAAGAAGACCTCAGGGCAATGGCAAGATCAAAGGGGCATGCCACACTTGTGGCAAGGTCGGACACTTCGCCAGGGAGTGCCGATCCAAGGGAGGCGGACAAAAATCCGGCCGTCCCAAGGCTCCGAACACCCCCTGCCCGAAGTGCAAGAAAGGCTATCATTGGGCCAGGTATTGTCCGAGTTCGGGAAACCGGAATCCGGGCACGTCTCTGGCCCCAGTCCAAACAGAGGCTTCCTTCACCCAGACCCAGAACTCCCCAGAACTGGACTAGGTTCCAGGCACATTCCAGGCACTGCGAGGGCGCAGGCCAGCCCCAAGGGTGGCACAGGACTAGAATTGGCTTGCCAGGCGGACGTTACATGCCATCTGCTGGGCACAGTCTATCTAGTCGATTCCCAGTACATGGGTCCACTGCCCAAGGGCCTTATAGGTTTAGTTTTGCCCCGCAGCGTAGCTGGAGCACGCGGAATTTTCATAATTCCAGGAGTCATTGACTCGAATTTTTCCGGCGTCCTCCAAGTCCAGCTTTGGACACACCTACCCCAAACTATCCGCAAGGGAGACACCTTAGCGCAACTGATCTTGGTTCCTTGTCACTCGCCAGCAGGCAGCCAGAGAAGGCTCAGTGCCAGCTCAGAGCCCGGTTCAGCAGACCGCTCGAGCGCGAGTGAGGCAGTGCAGGGATACCAGGTCTTGGCGACAGTGGAGACCAACATTGAGTGGAAGCAGCGCCCCGTTATCGAGGTATTTTTGAACAAAAGAGTGTTCTCAGGGTTACTCGATACCGGAGCGGATGTGACCGTGATAAGCAGAAGCCAGTGGCCGAGGGAGTGGGCCATTGAGCCGGTCTCCGATGTGTGTGGGGTAGGCAGCGTTCAGGAAGCGTTTAGAAGCCGAGAGTGGGTAGAAGTCACAATCCCAAGGGCTGACGGCACGGCGGTGATATGGCCGCACATTCTTGACGTGCACGTCAATCTTTGGGGACGGGACATTCTACAGCAGTACGGTGCTACGCTTACCTTTGGGTAATGGCGTTGCCACTTAAATGGCTCACCGACACTGCGGTCTGGGTAGAACAATGGCCGGTAGTGGGGGAGAAATTGGTTGCTCTCAAGCAGCTAGTTAAGGAACAGCTAGACGCAGGACATATAGAACAGTCCACAAGTCCTTGGAATTCGCCAATTTTTGTTATTAAAAAGAAGTCGGGGAAGTGGCGACTCCTCCACGATCTCAGAGAGATCAATAAATGCATACAGCCAATGGGTCCGCTCCAATGCGGCATCCCGAATCCGAACATGATTCCTGAGGGGTGGGAGATCCTAGTCGTAGATCTCAAGGATTGCTTTTATACAATCCCCTTAGACCCCAGGGACCGGGAGAGGTTTGCCTTTACGGTGCCGGTCGTGAACCACAGTGAGCCCACGCAGCGTTACGCGTGGAAATTTTTGCCACAGGGCATGCTCAATTCGCCCACCCTGTGCCAAATTTACGTTCACGACGCGCTGGCAAAGTTCCGAAACCTCTACCCACAAGCCATAGTTTGTCACTTTATGGACGACATTTTGGTAGCGTTGCCACAGCTTGGCAGCGAAATGTTTTCAGACCTCCAGGCCAGCCTGGGGGACAAAGGGTTACTCATTGCCCCGGAGAAAGTGCAGAGAACCGAGCCCTTCTCATACTTGGGCCATCGGCTTCTCCGCTCTTTCGCCGCACCGGTTTTACCTCAGATAAACTTACAAGACTCAGTCACCCTCGTAGAATTGCAGCAAGTTTTGGGGAATATCAATTGGGCCAGACCGTATTTTCGCTTGGATACGGATCTTCTAAAGCCGCTCTTCTCGCTGCTAACCTTAGGCAAGCAGCCGGCAGACCGGATAAAAATCTCTCGAGACGCGCGCTTGGCGCTCGAGAAAGTGAACCAAGTTCTCAGCCAGAGGTGGGTGGATAGGATCGCCCAGGGGCCATATGCCCCGATCCTGAATTTGTACATCGTACGGTCGGGATCCATGTTCACTGGGGCGCTAGGAGTAGACTCAGAGACGGGAGCGAAAATTGTGGAGTGGGTGTACTTGCCTAACACCTCATCTCGGAACATTGTTCCGCCCCAAGAACTGGTCTCCGCGGTGATCTACCGCGGCAGGCTGAGAGCTAGGGACATTTCTGGGCACGATTTAGCTAAGATCATAGTCCCGTTCACCAAGGAACAAATTCACCAGTTGATGCAGCTAGGTGACTCGCTTCTGATAGCTTTGGAAGGATTCACTGGAAGCTTGGCATACCACTTGCCTAAAGACCCCAGACTTGTCTCGCTTCAAACAGGAACAGTCAGCTTGTTCGAATTGCTTTCGCTGGTCCCACTTCAGGGGGCCAAGACAGTCTTTACCGATGGTGGACGCACATATGGTGTCTTGACCTGGCAGGAGGGCGAAGCTTGGCACACGCTGTTGACTCTCCCACAGAAGTCCGCGCAGCGGGCGGAGTTGGCAGCCGTGAACCTTGCTTTGCGCACCTTCGCCAAGGAACATTTAAACATCATAACCGACAGTCTGTACGTTAGGAATTTGCTCCACAGTCTACCGGGAGCTTACATTACCCCCGCGATAGACAAGAATCTGCTTAGTCTGTTTCTCACTGCTCAATTTCCCTTGCGGAACCGCACGGAGCCGCTCTATATTGCCCACATCCGAAGTCATCAAGACCTACCGGGTCCGATTTCCGCGGGCAATAGCAGAGCGGATGCGGCGGCAAAAGAAATTCAGCAACGTTCAGTTTTGGGAGTTTTCACTACTCCAATTCAAAGTCACACATTTTTTCACCAAAACGCCAAAGCACTCGCCAGACAGTTCAATCTGCCACTTTCTCAAGCCCAAGGTATAGTACGCTCTTGCCAGCATTGTGCAGGGGCGCCGGGGGGGGCCCTCGTGGGGGGTCAACCCACGAGGGACAGAGGCCAATCAAGTGTGGCAGATGGACGTCACGCATGTGCCGCAGTTTGGCAGATGGCAGTACATGCATGTCTGCATTGACACCTTTTCTCAGTTCGTTTGGGCGACGGCGCAGAAGGGGGAGACTGCCTCCCACGTGGAGCAGCACCTCCTTTCCTGCATTGCGGCAATGGGCAAGCCGCGGCACGTGAAAACGGATAACGCCCCATCCTACAGCTCTAGGCAGTTGGCCGCCTTCATGGCCACCTGGGACATCAAGCACACATTTGGCATTCCCTACAATCCGCAAGGGCAGGCGATTGTAGAGCGGGTCAATCGGACGCTAAAGTCCTATATTGACAAACAAACAGAAAGGGGGGAGTCACCAGCCCTCCCCAAATCACAGGGAGAAGCACAGTTTTGTCTGAATAAGGTATTGTTCACATACAATCACCTCAATGTTTTTTCGGACTGTACGCCGCAGGAGAAGCACTTCCGCCGTTCGGAAGCCCTCCCGCGACCTATGGTCCGGTACCGAGTGCCACCAGACCCTTCTTGGAGGGGCCCGGTGCCGCTCATAACCTGGGGAAGAGGGTATGCTGCAGTTATGTCTCCCACAGGTGTCGTTTGGATTCCAGCTCGGTGCGTCAAGCCTCATTTGGAACCACATGGCGTGGACCCAGGCCGACCCGAGTCCGATCCCGGAGATGCAGGATCTCGCCCTGACCGAGGGGACCCGCCGGGAGAGACAGCGGTCGCAGACGACAGCACCAAAGATCACCTGGGGGATGGTCAAGGCCCTCTGCCATGATGCCCAGGACGCCATCCAGCGCGAGGGGGAGGAACTGACACCAGAGAGCTTTGCGGTTGCGATTTTCGCCCGAATTCACGCCAACTCCATGGCAGTCACCATCATCCTGGCCCTCTCCCTGCTTTTGGGGGGAGGTGCTCAGGCCGCCTCACTGGAGGCCAGCGATTTAATGCCAGGCGGAGACCTCTCTGCCCGGATGCAGTACAACATTTGGGAAAGGTTGGCTACCCTTGTCAACCAGTCCGATTTTTGCCTCAGGCAGGACGTCGGCTCTGCCTCGATCCTCAGCACCTGCCTTGTCCCGGTGTGCCATTCTCCAGGCGCACACCCCCGGGACGGGGACTGGCTGGTGAGGCGACTCTTCAGCCCATACATCCCATCAGCTTCCTCGGAATATGCCCGTTGGGAGATGCGGCTGACCATGACTTTACCGGCTGATGCGGCCACTCTCCACACTCCTCGAGTGGCGGTCAGCCCGAACTCTACCTGCGGCCGAATACACGGTTGCTCCGGACCCGGCCGAGCCCGGCGCCATTGCCTCGATGTAGGCAGCGGCAATTGGACTTGCAATAACCCAGTGTCACTTGGCTCGAAGTATGCACATATCACCCTGCCATCTGGATGGTTCTTTACGTGTAACCACTGTTGCTCCCCACTAAGGATATGATTGCCCCACGCACTAATATCCCCAATGTTTCCAATAGCTCCAATGTTCCCTCACTCATATGGCACACTCGCACCACCCTGTTAGACAGCTCATGTGAAAGTAGCTTTAGGGTAATGAGACCTGCCGAATACCTCTCTTTGGCAGTCAGCATCTTTGGCGTGCCAGGCTTAGCCGTCGGCAACGCCAAGAGGATCGGTCGCTTGGCCTGCGGTTTAGCAAAGGCCATCAACCATACCTCCTCAGCGATAGCGCTCCTTAATCAAGAGCAGGCAGAGCTTCGCCATGCCATTCTCGATAATCGAGCAGCTATCGACTACCTCCTACTATTGCACCACTTGGGCTGCGAGTCCTTTCACGGAATGTGCTGCTTCAACCTTACTGACAACTCCCGGAAAATTCAAAGCCAGATCACAGATCTCCACACCATAGTCGCAGGCATCACAGAGGGCTCTGCGTGGGGGGCTTGGTGGAGTTCTCTGTGGAAGTGGATGTGGTCGTGGATCCCATGGGGGTGGCTTCAGACGGTGCTTAAGGTAGTGGTGGGGGTAGTCATACTGGGCATAGCAATTTGCTGTCTCGCTCAATGCATTCCCTCACTGATCTCGAGGTGCCGCCTCAGAAGGAAACCCCGTGACGTCACTCCCGACCAACAGCTGGTGCCGCTTCTGCGCAAAATCGCTGGTCAGGCTCTTAATATTAAAAAGTAAGGGGAGATGCGGATTCCCCATGCCCATCTGGCATGGAACAGCCCCGGCGGAGGCTGCTTAGGTGAGAAGGCTCCTGGCGGTGGCTTCTGCGGGCAGCTAAATTAAGGAGGGTGAATAAATGATAGGGTTTGATTCACCCAATTACACGACCTGACCGACGATTCTGCAAGGTAGGCAGATCGCGAACTCCAGTGACTGATTAGGTAAACACTCATCCCCTGGCCAAGGAAATCCCCGGTGCAAATAGTGAATATGTTTACCCCTGTCTAAGCCCTAAAACAATGGTTTCCCTCATCCCGTGTTTGTCTGAAATAATTAACTTCCCTTCGAGAGGTTCCCCAATTAACCTGAGTAAACAGGTGATGTGATTGACTCCCGGGTGATGGTTTTTTCTACCTGCCTTCTGATCTATAAAAGGTGTATGTATTTTTCCAATAAACCACTGATCTGATCTCGCTCCTGTTGCCTCGTGTTGTCATTGATCAGTCTCCTCCGGGACCTAGCGCCGCCCTAGCGGCCCAACATCGCTACAGTTACCATGAGTTGCTGATAGGCCTGTGCCAGGTCGAGCTTAGCGAAACACTTTCCCCCATGTAACCTGGCTAGCAAATGGCTGACCACCGGCACCGGGTACGCATTAGGGCGGATTGCCTTATTAATGGTGCACTTATAATCGGCGCAAATGCGAACCTCCCCATTGGCCTTCAATGCTGTGACAATTGGAGTTTCCCACTCCGCGGAATCAACAGGAACAAGAATCCCCTGGCCCACTAATTTGTCCAGTTCCGCCTCTATTTTGTCCTTGAGTGCAAAAGGCACCCTGCACGGTTTAAGTCTGATTGGGCGGACCTCCGGGTCCAGGTCGAACGTTACTGGGGGTCCATTGAATTTCCCAAGTCCCTTCTTGAAGACTTCGGGGTGCGCGTCGCACACCTCCTGTATCGGGTCAGACCCAACGGCGTGCACCCCCCCAATGAACAGACCCAGGGGCTGAAACCATTGAGTCCCGAGGAGGCTGCAATTACCTCCCTTAAGAACGACTAGGGGGAGTTCCGCGGCGTGCCGCTTGTACTGAACCTGGAAATTCCCAACCCCCAACACCGGGATACTGTTCCCTTGCACATCCCGAAGCGTGGACCTCAACGCTTTGAGCTTGGGCCGTACGCGGGGGGCAATTCTCAAAAACGCCCTCTGGGAAATAATGGAGTAAGAGGAGCCAGAGTCAATCTCCATCCTAACAGGGGCCCCTTGCACCAGTACCTCAACAAAGTAACGGGGGTGTCCCATGGACACGCTGAAAACCGGGGCGTCGTCGTCGCTGTCGTCGGAGATGCGGCCCACGCCGTCCTGCTTCCTCGTGGGCCGGGCGCCATCCTTTAGTCTCGTCGAGCGGTCTGGCCTCGTCGGGCGGTCGGGCGAGCTCCTCCGGTCCCTCGCTGGGCGGTCGGGCGAGCTCCTCCGGTCCTTGCGCCGTTGTCTGCAGACTTTGGCTATGTGCCCGCGTCGCCCGCAGTTGTGGCACTCGGCCTTTCTGAATGGGCACCTGGCACGGTCGTGAGCCGCCCTGCAGCCGTCGCAACGCCGGCCCTCCTTTCGGACCCTCCGGACGTCCTCGTCGTCGCTGCTTTTGGCGGACGATTTCGAAATTCGCCGGGCTGTGTGCACCAAACTCTCTGCTTTGTCGGCCTTCGGCCGCCAGTCCTGGAGCTCTTGCACCCCTGCCTTCGTGGCTTCCGTGGCCTGTGCCGCTTTCAGGACCTCCTGCAACGTGGGGGGCGGCTCCTGGTTCATTAGCGTGCGCTGAATCTCGGCGTCCTTCAGGCCGCATAGCACGCAGTCCCTGAGGGTGACTTCCAAATTCTCCCATTTGCACGGGCCGGCAGCCAGGCGCAGGGCCGCTACGAAAGCGGCGACCGACTCATCAGGCGTTTGGACTCGCCTCCAAAACGCGCTCCGAGCGGGAAACATCGCTACCGAGGGCCGGAAATGGTCTCGCAGCACCTTCAGGAGCTCCTTTGCCGTGAATTCATCTGCCTTTTTGGGTGCGATGAGGTCAATCAATACCCTCTTGCCGTCGTGCCCGAGCATTCTGGTGAGGATGGCTCTCTTCTTCGCCTCGTCCGTCACCTCGAACTCCACCAGCGCACCTTGGAAGTCCATTTCGAAGAGTTCCCAATCTTGCGGTTTCTTGATGTCGAAACTGGCGTATGTCTTGGTCCCGTGGGCAGCCATGATCCCACCTTCGTCACCAATTTAGTGTATGGGACCAAAGACACCAGGACAGCCGAAGAGCTGGCTTAACACAACTTTATTACATACTGGTCAGAGGGAACATGTGGTAATGGCGGATGAACAGCTCAATATATACAGTGGCTATACATTTGAATGTGGCTCCGTGACAGTCTATTGGCTACTGTCCGCGTGACGTCATTGAGGTCACGCCCTTCTTGTCCAGGTGAAGGTAGTGGCGGGGAATCTTCCCGCGCTGTTCTTCCAGGTGAGTCTTGGACCAATGAGCTTGGACGCTCGCTGTTGCCATCTAGTGGCCACTAGCTCGCGTCCTATTAAGGTTACAGTGATGCAGCTGAAGGTTACATTGTTACACATAGAAAGGTTACATTGGATGCACATGGATAGGTACATTGTTTAAAGGCACAGGCTTTAGGACACAACATTACTCTTACAAGGCTATCCGGGACATAAGATGGCTACACAAGTTCCATGTAATCAGTCTCTCTGAATTCCACTGTAGAAGGCAATACACTGAGCTACACCCTGTGGATGTGCGTATAGAGAAGACCCCAGGTTAGCCCTCCGTGACTTAACCTGCAGCAGTAATGGGAAGCATAGATCCGGCCCAGACCCACCCTTGTTTACCTCGTGGGGCTTATATAGTGTCTCCCCGGCGGTGACTCCTTGCTACAATGTAGTAACCATCCAGACAATCATAACTAAACAATCATAACATGATATACACATATTAACCAATCAGGAACAGGATCTAAAGTTGTAACTAATCACATAACTCTAGTTATCATAATGAGCGTGCCCTGAAGGGGAGATTGCGCGCCAAATCTAGCTCCTATTTCTGATGGCGGGAAATCACCATTTTGTCTTTGCAAGGCGTTGCTTGAGGAACTTGCAATTCTGCCTGAATACACAACAGTGACCTTTATCTTTACATAGCATGTTTTTGATGTTATCTCTCCACTTTCCTTTGGATCTGCCTTGCGCTCTTTATCCTTCTCCTCTTTTCATTTATGCCTCGTACGATATGGAATCCCCAAACATTCTCTCCAAATAAGCAAACCAAGTTATTTGTTGTCTCTGTATGTAGTGCAAGATGGGTTCTATTCCAAAAATCTCATTCCTGATTTTATGCCTTCTAGTCACTCACCAACCTTCCTCAGATATCTCATTTCCATTGTGACTAACTTTCATTTATGTTTCAATGTAAGTGTCTATGTTTGACTCTCGTAACATAAGCATATCTGTCAAGTGTCCTGGATTGGCTGGGATTTCCCGTATTTCGGCACCAATTTTCTCCATTTCCCGCCCGGAGCTGCCGCTATCCTGTAATTTGGCAGGGGAGGAAAAGGAGTTACTGCGCATCCCTTCTGCGCAGGTCCTTTCTATGCATGCGTAGAACCCTTCTATGCATGCAGAAGGGGATGCGTAAAGCCTTCTACGCATGCGTGCAAGCAACCTGCGCAGAAACGTTGCGTGACTTGTCCCTTTTTGCTGTGCGCCCTTGCCGTTTGTCCACTCTCCAGGAAGGGGAGGGGGAGCAAGCGAGCGAACGTTGGCGTGGGGCGCGCGCCTAATGTGCGGGGGGGAGGGAGAAGACCTCTCATGCACGCACGCATGCACGTGCTGTTATTGGTGGCGCTGCCCTGCTGACTAGCCTGGCAGTGGCAGTTGGTTGAGGAGGCTCTGAGAGAGGAGAAAGGCGGTTGGGGGATGGGGGGGACGGGACGGCGGCAGTGGCAGTGTGCGCGAGTGAGCGAGAGCGCGGATGGAAAGAGAGAGAGAGAGCAGAGTAGTTGCCTCAGCCAGCCAGCCAGGCCAGCCAGTCAAGAGAGTGAGGGAGTTCTTTAAAGATGGCCAGAGCGGCGGCGGCTACGGTGACGACCGCCAAGAACAACACCACCACCACCTCCCACACTGCTGCCACCAGCGCGACCCCCGTCACTCCAGAGATTACGGGACCTGCGCAGAACGTTTCTGCGCAGGTCGCTTCTATGCATGCGTAGAAGGCTTTTACGCATGCATAGAATGGACCTGTGCAGAAACGTTCTGCGCAGGTCCCGTAATCTCCGGAGCTGCGCTTGACAGGTATGAACATAAGGTGTATATAACATGGCCTGTATTGTGGGAAATCACAATTTATTCATCAAACTTCAGTAAAGCCATCTTAGCAAAGCAGTAGTTTCAGCATTAAAAGCCACTCATTCTGTTGCAGGTTCATTCAACTACACCAAGTTCTTTGACTACATGCAGAAGTTTCTGACATCGGGCGAGAAGGAAACACAGCTGCGAAAGGCCTTCCAGATACTCGACAAGGATGGCAGTGGCTTCATTGAATGGAATGAAATCAAGTAAGATAACATTGCTACATCTTGCTGTGGCCTTAAGAGGAGGGTGACATGAGAGACATGTACACTTCTTACCTATGCAGGCCACAGAACAGCCATTGCAGATGGACTGTGACTGGAAGAAGAAAATTAAATTACTTAATAATGAAAGCATTAGAGTATGACAGCATAAGCTTCTCTCACCTCTGGGGTTATGCAATTTAGCGTGCTTTGATTGGTCTTCGGGATTTGAACATGGAATTCCTTTGAAGTTTGGTTTCTCATACTTTGAAGGACTGCCTCAACACCTCCCAGCAATATAAATGTGCTTTTAGCTTTAACTATGGACCATATTTAACCTTTGTTTTCTGGCCATATATGTGGAATTTTAGGCAGTTTGGCTCCATGGATTCATTTGTGACTTCAGATTCTAAAGCTGCAAAGGATAGCTGAGTATTGAGGAAGTACTTGTTTATGGTGAATTAAGATGGGAATCAGTTGCTTCTAGGCATTGGCAATAATCAAGGGCCAGGTGGTGCATTGGCAAAATGTTCTATTAGATCTTGTATTTGTAAGCATTGCTTTGCCATCTCTGTGTATGCTATTTTGCCTAATGTAAGAGGAGGTCCTCATGCATACATTTTTCTCTCCCTTAGTTACAAATGCTTCTTTGGCACATTCTGTAGCTGGAAGCTTGTTTTTCCTCTTGCTTGTTCTATGCCAGAGGCTGCATGCTGGCAGGGTGAGAAGTGAAACCCAAGTGTGGAGCACACATATCCTCTCCCACCCCCCCACCCCCACCCCCACTTCCTTCCTTAACATACCTTTGTCTCTCTTCTTTCTTCAGAGATCTGAACTGGTCATTTGTAGAGAGCTTCTGAAAGTATGCTAAGTTCTACATGAAGCTACGGGCGGATGAGGCCCTTTAGGTGGGATAATGGTCCCCTCAGTGGAGGAAATGCCACTGGAAACCATCATATTGGGCCCAATGGCAAAATGAGCAGAGAAGGAACCACTTTCTCATTCCCAACGGTCATGGAGGAAAAAGAGGCAATGGACTGGCTGTGAAGGCGCACCTTGTCAATATCCTCAAGGCAGCGGCAGTCCATTGCAGTACCGGCGTCAATTCCTGCATGTCTTATTGCATACGTGCCGCAGGAGATGGCTCCGTGATCATAGTGTGTGGATCACTTCATGGCAAGCTAGGATCCACCTTAAAGAAATTCACGCCAATGGCATTTTCCCTGCTTCTGGAAAAAATGCATTATCAGATATGAGTAGCAGCTGACAACAACGATGACATGAAGTTAGGAAGAGGGCCACAGGTTTACCACAGATTCTATGGCAACTGTATTAGAAGAAAATGAGAAGGGAATCCAAATACACAAAGGAAATTCCATTATGCCCAACACATTTTGGGATAAGTCATCAGGATGTTTCTGAGTAACAACTTATTCCATAAACACAGGGGTGGGCATCAGCAGGTTCGCACCAGTTCTCCAGAACTGGTAGCAGAAATTCTGGCTGACCCCACCCGTCCAAGTTTTGAAATAAAGTAGTCCTAATTTGGGTGCAAAGCAGGGCTTTCCCCCCTGGCCACGTCCACCATACTATGCCCACAGAATAGGTACGGTAGTAAAAAAAATGGAGCATAAACAAGCTGCAATACAAAGTTAGAGCTTGGGTTACCACTGAAAGTTAAGAGTGCCTCTGAAGAAGGGCTTATTCTGAAATGTACTAGGCTTAATCAACCTTTTCCTGAGGATCTTAAGGTCTTGCCACTTCTCTTTACCCCCAAATCTCAAGCCATATGCTTTTCCATAGGTACATCTTATCCACAGTGCCTGGCAATATGCCGTTGGTGCCCCTATCAGATGAAGAAGCTGAAGCCATAATCCAAGCAGCTGATACAGATGGGGATGGGCGGATCGATTTTCAAGGTAGGCAGATAATGTCACAGCGCTGTTTATTTGACTGGCCCACTGTGGAAAGTTCGGTTTCACTTACCAGTGATAACTTTCGTTCTTCGAGTATATAGTTTGTGAATACACACTCATGGGGTTATGCGCCTGCGCAGAACGGCCGATCGGAGGCTTGAAAAGCTATTGGTCAAAAGTTTTGGCGGTAAGACCGCCCACCGTACCGCCCACCCTGAGGCGCCCGCGCGCCATTTTACCTCAGTTCCATACTTAAGCCAAGCACAGGATAAACCAACTGATCTCATCCGTGCAGCTCAAGAGGGGAGGCAGGGTGGGTAGTGTGTATTCACAAACTATATACTCGAAGAACGAAAGTTATCACTGGTAAGTGAAACCGAACTTTCTCCTTCGTATAGTTTGTGAATCCACACTCATGGGAGATTAGCAAGCTCACACTTACTTGGTCGGTGGGCAGTCGGATGAGATGATCCCACGATGAGCTGAAGAACCCGTAGGTGGACCCGTCAGGGGCGTTGAGTCCGGAGCCCTCTGGTGAGGACGACACGGCCAAGCCTGGCGTCCGCAGTGGCTCTGGTGTCCACCCTGTAGTGCTGGACAAATGTGGAAGGTCTGGACCAGGTGGCAGCCTTACATATGTCCTCAAGCGGTGTGCCCTCCAGAAAGGCAGTGGATGTGGCAACCGCCCTGGTGGAATGCGCCCTGACATGTGGTGGAGGTGGCAGTGAGGCTGACTCGTAGGCCAGGTAGATGGTAGAGGTGATCCATTTGGAGAACCTTTGAGCAGAGATGGGTTCACCCTTGGACTTTCCCCCATAAGCCACAAAGAGGCGTTGCGACTTCCTGAACTCTCTAGTCCTGCTGGTGTAAAACAATAAAGCTCGTTTCACATCCAGTGTGTGCCAAGTCCTTTCTTGGGCGTTAGTGGGGTTCTGGAAGAAGGTTGGCAAGGAGATAGTTTGTGCCATGTGAAACTTGGAGACCACCTTGGGTAGGAAGGTGATGTCCGCTTGGAGGACGACGCGGTCGTTGAAGAACTGGAGAAAAGGTGCGTCTGCTCGCAGGGCAACCAGTTCACCAGCTCGTCGTGCAGACGTGATAGCCACCAGGAATGCCGTCTTCCATGTGAGGAGACGGACATCGGCGGTAGCCATGGGCTCGAAGGGGGTCCTGGTGAGCGCGTTGAGAACGGCGGACAGTGACCATTGAGCCGTCGGTGTCCGGGCCGGCGGAAAAGCGTTCCTTAGTCCCTTGAGGAAGCGCTTTACCGTTTGGTCGCGGAAGGCCCCGGAAGCGGGCGAGCCAGCAGGAGAGTGCGCCACCACTGCTGCGAGATGCACTCGGATGGAGGTGATGCTGAGGCCAGACTCCGCCAGCTGGAGGAGGTAGGTTAAAATGTCCTGTAGTCCCACCTGCGGGGGGGGGGGCGTTTGCCGGGAGGCCAGGAAAGCACAAAAACGCCTGTATTTGGAAGCGTAGGACTTCCTTGTGGAAGGGCGCCGCGCTAGTTCAAGGATCCTGGCCAGTCTGGGGTTATCCTCCACGCGGTGAGGTGGAGGCTGGGCAGGTCCGAATGGTGCAGCTGGCCGTGCTCCATTTGGAGGAGCGTCGGTGACTCCGGCAGTGTGCGATACTGCGACGACATGCGCAACAGTAGCGGAAACCAGGGTTGGTGCGGCCACGCTGGTGCCACCAGAATTGCATTGGTTCTGTGTTGGTGCATCCTGGTGAGTACCTTCTGGACCAGAGGAAACGGAGGAAAGGCATAGAGATAGTCCTGATCCCACCGTTTCATGAAGGCATCGCCTTCGGAGTTCAGTCCGATGCCTGCTCTGGAGCAGTACCTGCTGAGTTTCCTGTTGGACTCCGATGCAAAGAGGTCGATGCTCGGCGTCCCCCAGGCCTCGCAAAGCGACTGGAACACTCCGTCGTCCAGCTCCCATTCGTGGGTCGTGGAGGTGAGACGGCTCAGGTGGTCTGCCAAAACATTCAGTGTGCCCTGAATGTGCACTCCAATTGGAAAAATGTGCCTCTCCAGGCACCATTCCCACAACTGCACTGCAAGGTACAGGAGGGTGGTGGACCGTGTTCCTCCCTGCTAGTTGAGGTACGCCACCGCCGTGGTATTGTCCGAGGCCACCTGAACCGCCTTGCCGGTGAGCAGAGTCTCGAAGGAACGCAGAGCCTTCCAAATGGCCAGCAGTTCCAGGTAATTTATGTGGTACACCGTTTCGTGTGGTGTCCAGGTGTCGTTGACCGTGAGAGTCCCGCAAGCAGCGCCCCAGCCGAGGTTGCTCGCGTCGGTCAGTATCTGCAACGAGGGTTGCGGGGGGTAGAAACTCTTCCCCGTGGCCACGTTGAGTGGTGTAGACCACCACAGCAGTTGGTCCCTCAGTTCTGGAGATGGGGTCAGCCGTTTGGACTGGCTCTCCCGAAGTGCGTCGAACTCGTGAAGGAGCCACGATTGCAGGGACCTGAATTTCAACTTGGCATGGGGAATCACTGCCGTCGTTGAGGCCATCAGGCCTAGAAGTCTCTGAGCCTTCTTCGCCCGGACGCACGGTTTGGTGCGCAGTTCGCTCACCCCCTGCGCAATGTCCCGTAAGCGTTTCTGGGGGGCGTAGGCTCTCGTAGTAAGCGAGTCGAGTACCGCTCCGATGTACTCGACGCGCTGGGAGGGAGTCAACTTCGACTTGGTGAAGTTGATCCTGAGGCCGAGACTCTCCATGAGGTGAACCGTGTATTGTGTGTCCCGAACGGCCGACGGTTTGGTGGGGGAGACGATCAACCAATCGTCGATGTACGGGAAGACCCTGATGCCCCGTTGGCGGAGGAATGCAGCCACCGGAGCCATGCATTTGGTGAAGACTCGCGGTGCCGTGGCCAGACCGAATGGTAGGCATCGGTACTGGTACACGGAATTGTCGATGCGGAAGCGGAGAAACCGTCTGTGTTCCTCGAGGATGGAGACGTGGAAGTAGGCATCCTTGAGGTCTATGACTGTGAACCAGTCCCCTTTGTTGATGAGGGGGAGGACGGTCTGTAGGGTCACCATCCGGAACTTCCTGGTGTGGATGCATTTGTTCAGGCGGCGCAGGTCCAGGATAGGGCGAAGGCCTCCGTCCTTCTTCTGGACCACGAAGTACCTCGAGTAGAAGCCGTTGTCCCAGTCGGACGGTGCTACCCGCTCGATGGCTCCCTTGGAGAGAAGGGTTGATATTTCTTCCTCCAAATGGGGGGACGAGGTGGTGAGACGATGTCTTCCTACCCGAGGCACCCGCACGAACTCGATGGCGTAGCCAGAGGACAAGATCTTTAAGACCCACTGGTCGTCCGTGATGCCCGACCATACCTGGAGGAAGTTCCGGAGGGGGAGGTACGGGATGTGGAGCGAGAGAGACTCGGCCGTCGCAGCTTCAAACGCGGGGCTTGGGCCTCGCGCTCGAACGTTTGTCCTGTCCGTAGGGCCGGTAGCGGGGTTTGTGTTGTCGCCGCTGTTTGTAGGAGCTGGATCTAGGCTGCTCCGTCGGTCCCTGCTGCTGCGGGTTGCCCTGGAACCGCCGTGTGAAGGGCTGGAACCTCGGCCTGGCGGAAGTAGCCGGCGTGGTGAGCCCCAGGAACTTCGCCGTGGAATTGGTCTGGCGCATCTCATTCAGGACCTTATCGGTGTCCTGACCGAAGAGGCCCTGCCCGTCGAAGGGAAACTCCTCGATGAGCTTTTTCATAGCGTCATCGAGGGAGGTGTCCCTGAGCCAAGCATGGCGACGGAGGTAGATTGCGGAGGCCATGTCTTTTGCCGCATAATCGTTGATATGCCGGGCAGTGCGCATCAGCTGCTCGGCGACGAAGTCCCCCTCGGTGGCCAGCGCGTCAATCCGCTTTTGGGCGTCGGCGGGCAGTTTAGCCATCTCAACCTTCACCTGCTCCCAGAGGTGAGATTGGTACAGGCCCATGGCGGCCGAGTAGTTGGCGGCCCGGAAGAATAGGGAACCGGTGGCGTAAAACTTACGCCCCACCGCGTCCAGTTTCTTTCCCTCCGGCGTCGACGGGACCGGGAATCCGCTGGTGGCCGTCCTATGCTGGAAGGCCTTGACCACCAGGGAGTTCGGCAGGGGGTGGGCCTGCAGGAACTCGACGTTCTCGTCCAGGACCCGGTACATGCTGTCGAGCCTGGACGAAACGGAGTGCGCCGCCAAAGGTTTCTTCCATGTCGCCCTCGCCGAGGTCATCATGGAGGGGAGCATGGTTATGTGGACCGGCCGCACAGCACGCCTGTGGAGCTTCGCGGTCATCTGATCCTCACCCTCCAACGGCGGTTGATCGACCTTCAGGTTGAGGGCGGTGCCCAGCCTTGTGAGCATGGCGGTCAGGGAGCGTTGGTCCTCACCACGCGGTGGGTCCACTGAGCCGATAGCCTGTTCCGGCGTGCGCTCGGCGTCGACGTCTCCCTCGTCCTCCTCCGACGACGAGCTGGACTCATCGGAGGACGAGGGAGGCAGTCTCTCATCCACGTCGGGACCGCGCCAGTACGGCCTGGGCGGGCCGGCGGGACGGGCGTCCACCGCATCAACGTCCGGACCACACCATGACGGGTTGGGTGGGCCGGCGGAGCGGGCACTCGACCCACGGGAGGTCGGTGGGGCCACGGCAGGGCCGGGATGCCCGGGGCTTGCGGTGGTCGGAACCGGAGCCGCAGAGGTCGCAGGCGTGGAGGTCTGGAACCTGGTCGCAAACGACGCCATGACCTGGAACATCTCTCGGACGAGGGCCATCTGAGATGCGTCCGAGTCCGCTGACGGTGGAGCTCCGGTAGCCGGCGGGATGGTGGCCCACGAAACGGTGGGCGCCGAAACGGTGGCCGGCGCCGGTGTCGGCGAAACGGTCGTCGGAACGGTGACGACCGCGTCGTCCGTCGGCGTCCTGGGCCGTGGAGAGACGGAGGCCTGCCTCGGCGAGGAGTTTCTTCCCCGAGGAGGAGAGGAGAGCACCTGAAGCGGGCGAGCTGGAGCCCCAGCCCTGCGTCCTTTATCAGGTGACCCGGAAGACGACCGTCCTCCCCAGATGGAGGATCCCGGAGAAGGACATCGGGCAGTCGAGAATGGCGGCGAAGGCCCGGGAGAGGCGGGTGTGCGCGGAGTGGGAGGAAGCGACCGTCTCTTCTCCGACCCATGCTTGCGCTTCTTCTCACCGTTCCTGTCCTTCTTCTTCTTCTTCCTCATCGG
The DNA here is from genome assembly GCA_035047305.1 of Bradypodion pumilum. Classification (NCBI taxonomy): domain Eukaryota; kingdom Metazoa; phylum Chordata; class Lepidosauria; order Squamata; family Chamaeleonidae; genus Bradypodion; species Bradypodion pumilum. The sequence goes on along the minus strand of JAWDJD010000002.1, from coordinate 280,056,119 downwards.
AAGCACGGAGGAAGAGGCCGGCGGTGGCTGGGCGGCAGCGGCGGACGTGGAAGCGGACTCGGCGGGAGCCAGAGCGAGCTCCATCAGATGAGCCTTGAGGCGATTGCTTCGGTTCTGCACCGCGAGGCGCGTAAACTTTTTGCAATGCGGGCAAGACTGACTCTGATGCGACTCTCCCAAACAAAAAAGGCACAGGCTGTGTCCGTCGGAAGCCGGGAACTTCTTAAGGCAAGCCGTGCACTGTTTAAACGCTGCAGCCATCAACCGCGGAAAAAATTCTTCCAGTGGAAGTTTCTGGAGGCAAGTACCCCAAAGGGCCGACCAGCCGCCACCCCCTTGAGGGGGGAGACGGTGATCGATGCGAAAAATTGGCTACTGAATCCACTCGAGAGAAGAGACAGAGCCGGGGTGGCGATCCTGCCCGGAGGACAAGATCACCGAGAAAAATTGTTGAAATTTGCCAAAGACTTTCCCTCAGAAGGGCGAAAAAATTGAGGAAGCTCTCAACGATCGTCCTGCTGCTACGGCGGAAAGAAGAGAACTGAGGTAAAATGGCGCGCGGGCGCCTCAGGGTGGGCGGTACAGTGGGCGGTCTTACCGCCAAAACTTTTGACCAATAGCTTTTCAAGCCTCCGATCGGCCGTTCTGCGCAGGCGCATAACCCCATGAGTGTGGATTCACAAACTATACGAAGGAGAACTTGTGTCTCTGAAACAGAGTATGGTCTAAGAATTGCCCCTCTTGTTTAGAACTGGGTGGGCCTACTAAAGCCCAGTTCTCTCTCTCTAATATTTTAAAGATGGCATGAATATATAGGGGAAGGTGGGGAAAGTGGTAATAGGTTCTTGTGAGTGAGAGAGGGGGGGGGGGAGATGTGAGGATGCACAGAGAGACTGTTAAGCCAAGCCACTATGGAATGGGTGGATAAATGGGAGAATCCTTTAACCAGCTCTATATTCTGATTTGCCATGACAGGCACAGCCAAATGTGGCTGGAGCTATTTCCTTTAGAAATAGAAAAAAGATGTGTTGGCTTACAGAAAATGAACTCTTTTTGAGGAGTTTAGAGCAGTGTAGGCCAGAAAAAGAAAAACCACATACAATAGGATGGGATAGTCTCAAAAAAGCTATGCAACAGTGTTTGCTGGTTCTGTTTGTGAGAAAGAATTATTTAAATTGTCCCTTCTGGACTTCAGGCTTAACCCATTTTGGCTGACTTTTCCCCATTGTAGAGTTTTCCGATATGATCACAAAGGAGAAGCTGCTGAAGAAAAAGTAGAAGACAGGAAGACCAGCTATCCCTTGTCAAAAGTATTGTGTGTTGTAGGGTGGGGTGGGGTATGGAGCTTGTCTCTGTGTCTCTAGTCAAGCTTTCTTGTTGAAAACCTTTCTCTCAATTATATTTTGCAAGGTGGGAGGTGGGAAATCTGCAACTTGCTGCCAAGGCTCTCTGGTCTCTGCCGTTTGTAGAGTTACCTTAGCTCCACTAGGGATGTGTGAGAATTTTATTGCACTTTTGACAGAAAAAACACCTTTATAAATACTTGCAGATTTCTTCAGCGATCCAATGGAAAGAGCATGACATAAAAACAAATCAAAATAGAGAACAATGTGAAACTGTCAGATTCTTCCATTTGGGCAGACAGTTTCTATGCTTAGCTCTTTACACACTGTGTTTGCATCTCCCTATATTCAACCATATTTTTGTATGTCTTTTTATCCCCCCCCCCCCCCCCCAATTGGATCCCCATCTTTAACCAGCTGCCTGGCAGCCAGGTATAATGTGACCATCTCCATGCTAGGGAGAAGTGACATCTATTGAATTTGGCCACAGCAAGTGACTAGGATGTTTTGCTTGGTTTGTTTTTGATAAGAACCTATAAATATTTGCACATTTCCCCCTTAAATCCAACAGAAAAAAAGTTGAGTGTTTTATAAATTAATGTGTGGCAAAGTGAAACTGTTGGGATGAATGCTTTCTTAATTCCTTACTGGGTAAAAAAGGGTCTAAATGGGTAGATTTTTTTTGTTACCAGGAAAACCTGTCAATCATGAAATATCAAGCCCAATCCCTCTAAAAGGCATTCTCAATGTCAGACTGCCTTTCCACAGATGCTGATTTCCATGGGCCGTACCCCTGTTGCTCCAGTATAAGATTCCTATGACACAGTAGCAAAGTAAGACCAGCTCCCCAAAAGCCAGCTATTGCAACAAGCCTTGCACATACCTGAGCTTGGCCTGCAACTCATCCTTGGGACATTTTTTCATTAAATGTAGTGGCAACCTGGACCCTCCTTAAGCCTTGAACAAGATTCTGTCTGTTTTGGTAGGATACGGGCCTTTGCTTGGAAGACTGATCGATGTTATGATATTGTGATAAAAGAGAGCAGTGGCCGAACGGAGGCAATCCATAGAACAAGCTTAAAGCGAGAAAACCGTCCGAGGCTGGGAACTTTTAATATATCAATGGTTCAAAACTCCATAAAATGTATCCAATAATGTGAAAGTACACCGGTAATTTCAAAACTTTTCCGGATGTTTCCTTCGTCAGACATTACAGCTTGACTTTACTTTTAGTTTCTGTAAAGAATAAATAATAAATTCTAAATGTTACATTCTTAATATATCTTAGTAAGTCAGGTTGATACAAGGTAATTTAGCATAGTATAATACAAGCAGAGACTGAACCCACCTAATAAGTAGCGTTTGCTTAATTCTTCAAAAATCATATCGCGTCCTAACCTCTCTGTGTGAATTCTTGTTGGGCTGCGGACGTTAGTGAGCCTAAACGCTGTTCTCATTAAATATTGTTAATACATCTATACCTATAAAATGGTACGTTAACCGTTGGAATGTGACAAAGGATGTTGCACCAGGCCCCACTAGCCCGTAATGGCCCTCCGTTCACTCGCCCGAACCCGGTTCGCAGGTAACTGTCGGGTTGAAATTTTCGACCCGGGGGCAGGAGCCCCCCAGTCACAAACAAAAAAAGGGAACTTCAATTCCCAACGTTCCTGGCGCCGCATCGCGCCAGAGCCAATCAGGCTGAGCAAAAAGAACATTCGGAAATGCGCCACGGCCAATAAAAAATGCCGCAAAAAAGCTGCTGCAGTAAGCAAAAACACACAGCCAAAACTACAAGCCCCAGCGTCCTGCGCGCCATTAGCGCACAGAACGCTGAGGCGGCCGGCGCACGAAAAATAAAAGTAAAAAAAAAGCCCGCCGCAACTGCCCTTCTTCCCCACGGGCCGGCCAGCATGGCCCGCGGGGAAAAAAAGAAACCCCCCGCCGCCGCTGCCCTTCCGTTCGAAGGGTCAGCCGGCACGCAAAAAATACAAGCAACCCCCCCCCGCAACTGCCCTTCTTCCCCACAGGCCAGCCAGTATGGCCCACGGGGAAAAAAAAGGAAACCCCCACCGCCGCTGCCCTTCCTTCCCACGGGCCAGCCAGCATGGCCCGTGGAAAAGAAAGCACCCCCCCGCCACTGCCCTTCCTTCCCACGGGCCAGCCAGCATGGCCCGTGGGAAAGAAAGCCTCCCCGCCATTGCCCTTCCTTCCCACGGGCCAGCCAGCATGGCCCGCAGGAAAGAAAGCCAACCCCCCCTGAAAAAATAAACACAAAAATACAAACCAAAAACATTCAGAAACACACAAAAATCCAAAAATGAAACACAAAAACAGCCAAAAAGAAACAAGAAAAAACACACAGACACCCCCCCCCAAAAAAAAAAATCCCACCCCACCCCCCCCCAAAAAAACCAGAGAACTTACCAAAAGATGTCTTCCATCTATGAGGACCGGAACTCAAATGAGAAAAGAAAGAGAAAACTTACCGGAAGCGACACCCAGAGGACAGAAGAGAACAATTGTAGAGAGGCAGAAAAGCTCACACACACCCCCCCACCCAGAGGCCAAAAGAGAAAAAACATTCAAAAATATTAAAACTAATAAGATTAATTCCAAAATATGCTAGTTATATATATACTGCGGGAGGAGTATACATACACATTTACATACATATTTAGTCAATGCTAAGGTAAGAGAATGTGTTTTTTATTTTTTTGTAAAATGTTTAAAGAGATATGTGAGTTGAGTAATGGGAGGCACCTGAGATATTTGCAATAATATCTCTCACCTGTGTTAACAATATTTAATGAGAACAATGTCCGCAGCCCAAGAATTCACAGAGAGAGGTTAGGACCTCACGTTACTGCAAGATCATATTACAATATCTCTCTTCCAGCCCTTCAGCAGTGCTAGCCTTTTGGTAGGAAAGTGTAAGAGCCTAGTTAGGAGGTCTTACTCTACCAAAGGAAAATGCTACTTTGAGAGAACACATCTCGTCTGAGCCAAATAAAGCCTTTCTGTTTTACCTTACCACCTGTACTATCCTTTCTTTGACCTGCATTTTTGCTCCTGAAGGAAGGGGACATGAGAGAAAACGAATGACAAATGCATGGAGCTTCATGTCAGCATCTCCATTCCAACAAAGAGTCATGAAGTCGTGACCACTGTTTTCTTAAGCCAGCTCTGCATCAGGAGATAGCATGACTGGACAGTGGCCCTGTCCAAGAGCCCTGGTGGTGCAGTGGTTAAATTGCTGTACTGCAGCCAAGATATTATGAGTTCAGTCCTGATGGAAATCAAGGTTGACTCAGCTTTCCATCCTTTCCAAGGTCAGTAAAATGAGAACCCAGAGTGATGGGGGCAAAACTGCTAATCAACTTGTAAATTGCCCAGAGAGTGCACTCAGTGCTATGGGGCGGTATATAAGTGTAATTGCTATTGCTAATGTCAAAGGGACAGCACTGCTAACACTACTGTCCCTGATAGCCAAACTATAGGTGTGTTTGGAGAAAGACAAATATTTGTTTTAGACAAGGAATTTTTTCCCTTAGGAACACAGCAGGGTAGAAGAAGTTACATTGCTGCTCCATGCATACTCTGATTCCTTTAATGCAGGAGTTCTCAACCTTTTAAAGCCGAGGGCCAGGTCACACTCCCTCAGACAGCTTCAGGGGCCGGACAGCCATTCCCCCATTCCTCCATCACATGGCACTTCCTGGTGTGGTGGAGGCAGTGGAGGGCCACATAATAGTGCAGTGGGCCACATCTGGCCCACAGGCCGCAGGTTGATAATCCCTGCTTTAATGATTGCACACTGCACCTTGCCCATTGATGCACTTACAGTTTGAAAGAAACCCATATTCAGATCAAAGATACATTTGAAGTCATTACATCTAGTTCAGCTCTAAAACCATTGAAAAAGGGGTTTGGTCTTCTTTCCTAAATACTTTTTGTCAAGCAAATGTTAGCCAAGCCTTCACTAAAATGATGGTCTCCAGCAGTTTTCCTCTACAAAACCTTGTATCCCAAGCAGCAGCTATTTTGAGTAAGGATGACAGAAGATGCTACGCCAGATTAATATTAGAGACCTGTGGTTAGGGAAGGGTGGCTGTAGCTACACTGGGGAAATAATCCCTCTAGCAGGAAATCTATATAAATAAAATGGAAAGGTACGTCCATGTGTCCCAAATGCATTTCCACACATCTGGACAGAGTCCCCTGAAATCTTGCACACACCTACCTTTGGCCTCACAGATTGCATAGCTGAAATTTGGGGGCCGCGGATGGGTCGTGAGCCCCACAAAAAGCAAAAAAGAAAAAATACAGGCCCCAGCATACCCTGCGCCACGCCCCAGCCAATCATAAAGGCCAAAACAAGCACAGGAGGGGTGGGGCAGAGATCACGCGCTCGGACAGCGAGGGAAGGCAGTTGCCGGGTGTGTGCGCGCCTGGCTGCCCCTGGCCCTCCAGCGGCGACCGTGAGAGTGGGGTGAGCATCAAAAGGGGACTGCAGAGCCGACGTGCATGTGAGAGGGGGGCAGAGCGGAAGGAACAGGAACGTGAAGAGGGGTGGTAGGGATAGAGGAACGTGGTATGTGAGTGTGTATGTGTGTGTGTGTCCAGGCTGAGCGGAAAGGGCTCAGTGGTGATCCGAGGGGGGCCAAGTGCGTGAGTGAAGGTGATGGGGTAGGAAAAACGGGAACAAGAGGAGGTGTAGGGAGGGAAAAAGGGACGTGATGTGTGTGTGTGAGAGAGAGCGTGTTTGTGTTTGTGTGTGTCTCCAGGGCGAGCAGAAAGGGGATGGGGAAGGGCTAGGTGGGTGGGTGTGTTTTAGTGTGCGTGGGGTCAAAATCAAAAAGGGCGGGGGGAATGTGTATATGGGGAGGCCGATCAGACACCCCCCCGACCCCCAACCCCCCGGCCCATGCTAGTGTTCTTATATTATTTGAAGTCATCAGGTTGCCTCTGATTTAACAGCTCCGGAAGTGAGAAAAACATATGACAGGGCCGAGCCACTGTTACTGGGACTATAGTTCCCCTCATCATGGATTATGTTGACTAAGATTATTGGGAGCTACAATCTAGTTTAAATACACAGGGCTACAAATTGCCTAACCTGGATTTAAGGGGAACTGAGCAGTGCAACCAATACTGGTAAGTGGTGGGCTCCAATTTTTTTTTACTACCTACTCTGTGGGTGTGGTATGGTAGGCGTGGCCAGGGGAAAGCCCTGTGTTGCACACGAATTAGGACTACTTTAATTCAAAACATGGATGGGCAGGGCCAGCCAGAATTTCTGCTACTGGTTCTGGCGAACTGGGGCGAACCTGTTGATGCCCACCACTGATACTGGAAAAATCAAAGAAAAAATGTATAGGTCCAGTGGCAGGCTTTGCTTTGTCCAGTGTGCTCATAAGAGCAATCTGGCAGAGGAAACTAGTTTATGACAGGAGACATTGATTCTGAGTAAGGAGTTTCCTCTCTGAGAGCCAGACGGTAACTGTTTTTCTGCAAGCTGAAGCTGTCAGTGCAGCAACAGACTCTTGGCAAACGGTGAGAGATAATGGGGAAGATTTGCTCCAGAACAAGGGGGTGAATGGACAAAGGCAAGATGCTCCAAGGTGCTGGGAGCACTTTCCTGTGCTGGCACAGCCAAATGGAAAATTCAGGTCCCCGGAATAAGAGAACAGTGCCACCTGGTGTCACATATATAGGGGCAAGCATTAAAGTAGTAGGAATGCAAACAGTAGGGGAAAATTTCTCATTAGCTGGCTGGATAGCTAGGTCAGGGATGGCGAACCTTTTAGAGACATAGTGCCAAGGAGAAGGATGCATGGGCAGGCACTGTATGTGCCCACGCAACCATGTGATGTCACCAGCACACCTCTGGTGACATCACGTGGGTGCCTGCACACACAGGCTGCTCAAAGCAATGTCATGTGGGTTCGTGTACATTCCCCCTGCACATGTGCCACTGCTGCCACTGACTCCACCTCCTAGGAGGGGTGGATGGGGGGTATCTGGTCACCTCACCTCATCCCCACCGCCACCTCCCGTGCAAGATTTTACCCTCCCCTCTCGCCTCACCATTGGCAGAGGGAGAGGGATGGATGGGGGAAGTGGCGCTTCCATTGGTGCCGGCGGCATGGCATGGGACTTGCCTGTAATGGTGCACATGCCGACAGAAAGGGCTCTGTGTGCCACCTCTGGCACACATGCCATAGGTTTGCCTACACTGAGCTAGGTGGTTTAGCGAGCTAGCTGTGGAGCCAGAGACTGGGAGTTCAATTCCCCACTCTGTCTGCAGAGAGAACAGTCAGGCTGTGTAGTCATGGGCAAGTTGCACAGTCCCAGAAGGGAATGGGAAACCACTTCTGCATATTCTCTAACTAGAAAAATGTGGAAAAGGTAACCATAAACCAGAATTGACTTCACAGCACACACTAGAAAGAGGGGCTGGGGAGGGGGGCTAAGGCAAGCAGCTCTCTCTTCAGAGGAATTTTTAAAAGCCGATTTTGCTGAAAATAGGCAAGGCTATCACTTCCTAGCTCAAGGCTCTCTGAGAAGGGTTTACAACAAACTAATGTTGACTGATGCCAGTTTCATGCTGCATATTCAAAAGGCTGCTTATGCCAGCATCCGTTTCCACATACAAGATTCATGTCAGAAAGGGAGGCAGGGAATTATCATGCTAGCCAAGCTCAAGTAAGGGCAGGTGGGATGGATATGCTGCTATGCTTCATTACAAGAGTTCTGTTCTGTTCCAGCAACTCAAGATATGACAGGGCTTGTGTCCCTGCCAGACTAATGCGCTGGCTGGAGTTAGCAATTTAATGAAAAAATGATTAGAACTATGATAATGATACTGGAGGAACCTTCCTCCTTTCCACTGTTCCAAGTATCATATATACATACTGCTTGTTGCCACGGAAATTCTTTCCATTGAGTTGATTGAAACCAGCAAACACACCATTCAGAGCTATACCTTTATATCGTGCATCTGAAGGTGCCAATATATTTGAATCTGACAAACAATTCAACCGATAGCATCAGTTGGATATGAAAGCTATGCTCAACTATAGCTACTTTCCATTTTAGGAAAATATGGTAATTAATGCCCATTTTGACAATGGACCAGCCAGTCTATAATGGTAGTTGCAACTAAACCTTCGTGAACACTGTAGACCCTGAGATGCTCTCCAAGATAAACCCTACCTAACTGGTTGCGTAACACTGCTGTATTATTTTTGTCTGTAAATCTGCAGGCTGCAAAAATCAAGACGACTGCACAGATAGAAAAAGAGGATTAGTTGGGGGGGGGAGGAATATATGGAAATGTTTGCACAAAGTGACAATGCCCCTTCCCTCTTCAACATTCCTTCAGTGATTAGCGTGCAGTGCTATCAGTGGTTGCCCAGCCTCTGGGTTGCAAAGTTCTTCCCAGCATATTCAAAAGCCACACTCAAATTAAATAGCTGAGCTGCCTGAGCAGAATAAACGTGACTAATTAAAGTTGTACGTAAGCACACAGTGTCATTATTTTAAATGGACAGGGCGCGAAAGAAAATGCTTCTAAATACTTGACACGTGATTAATAAACAGATCATCCACTCAAGTTGAGGGAGGATGGGCAGCTCTACAGATGTCGTTGGACTACAGCTCCCATCAGATATAGACAGTGCTACTAAGGATAAGAGGGACTGTGGTGGCTACTCAACAACTGAAAGGTCAGCAGGTCAGCAGTAACTCCAGTCTTTGTCCCAGCTCCTGCCAACCTAGCAGTTCGAAAGCAAGAAATTGAAAGTAGACAAATAGGTACTACCACTTTGGTGGGAAGGTAACAACATTCCGTGCACTCCAGTGTCTAGTCATGCCAGCCACATGTCCACGGAAACAGACAACGCTGGCTCTTTTGCTTTGAAACAGAGATGAGCACTGAACCCTAGAGTAGGATACGACTGGCTTTCAAGCAAGGGTAACCTTTACCTTTACCTACTAAAGGATAAGGGATGATGGGAGTTGCATCTAATTGTCTGTGCATGTAGGACAGGAGCTCCCTGCTCAATTACAACGGCAACATACAACATGCACAACCGGGACTATTTTGGTCGTTAGATTATACCCCCATGGCCCAACGGATCAAACAGATTATACTGAAACATTGGCACATACTGGATTCCGTGCCGGGATGCCATCATAGACCTACCATAGGCTTCAGGAGAACACAGACCATCGCCAACCTCCTCTCACGAACAGACATTGTCACCCCCATTAAGGCATGTCACCCCATCGTCTCCGGACATTACCCCTGTGGACATTGTAAATATTGTGCCCACATGTGGACCACCAAAAAAGTTAATGTGCCCAGTAGTAACTTCACTCTCGACCTAACGGGATTCACGAATTGCAATTCAAAAGAAACCATCTATATGCTAATCTGTGAATGTCAGTTGGCTTATGTGGGACAGACCAGGCGACCACTAAAGGTACGCCTGGGAGAGCACCTCTCTCGCATAAGAAATAAGGTCACCAATGCCCCTCTCGTAAACCATTTTCTTGAAGAAAAACACACAATTAAAGATATTAAGGTGGTAGTTTTGGAAACATTTAGACCCAGTAAATATCAAGTCACTGATGTAGACCGCTTTCTCCTACAAAGAGAAGCGTTCTATATCCATCGTTTCAATACCCTGGCCCCGAACGGGCTCAATACGGAATGGGACATTTCGGCATTTTTATAAAGACAGACGCATACCTATGTCACCCAGCAGAGTATATATCGCTTTAAGAATAACGGATAGCTCCCTAGCAGAAATTCTCCAGGTTCTCTGAGTAATTTAAAACACATGTCCCTCATTTTCCATTTGCGTATATGTAGAGCTTTTCCTAGTGAGCAATTAACGCGTGCACACACGGAGAGAAACGCCAGCAGAGGTGCGATACGCGCGGGTTACTGTCTTTTAGGTACGTAATAATTTCACATCAGAGTTAAAGGTTAATATAGATGCAATTGTTAGATCGTCAGATTTTACATGCAGATTTGGAATGTTATATTAGGTACAGGATTGTGGACTATGTACCATTTATGCTTGTATTATTGTAGACACTTGAGGAAGATATTCGAAATGTCCAACTACCGGAAGGGCATCGGATTTTTGTCTACTATTGCCTTTTGACGCTCGCCGTCTGGGAACCTATCAATGGAGTAGCGCAGCCCGGCCCCCCGTGCCAGTTCCAGAAGCCCAGCAAGTGACTCTATGTACATAGCTACTTGACCACGGACTATGGCATAGGCTATATTTGATAGACACCTTGCCGTTATACCAACGTACACCCACGTCTGGACTTAACATGAGATGTTTGGTTGCTTGGCTCCACGGGTATTTTGTATTGTATTATATTGCGGGTTCCCAGCACGTTTTGTATGATTGAGGATCACTGTATAGTAGTATATTTTAGGTTTATAGGTGTGATGTAATGTATTGCGTTGTAGGAGATACATCTGGTATTACCGTGTTGAGTTTACACACCTTAACCTCTGCCTGAGAGACCTCATCATAGGACGAGTATGTGAATAATTCCTTCTATTAAAGACACATTCCTGATTTTATTTTTCACACTATTGGGAGTGTTAGATTTCTTGTGCATGTAGGGGAGGGGCATTATCCAGAACAATTCTGAGTATTTCAGTCCCCCAGGAATCATATTTGCAACCCATTTGGACACAATGAGTTTTTCAATCTCAAATAAATCCATTATTTTCTGGATAGAGTCATGGGAATCCATCAAATTATGAGCATTGTTTCAGAAGATAACTTGTTTCTTGTTGGCCTGGACTGAGCCTGGGAGATGGCATTGCATTCTGCCATCCAATACTAAGCCACCCAAGCAATGGTAGGCAAGAAGACAATCACCCCCTTTCTCCTGCGCTGTACATGATTATTTCCTCATGATTCTGGACACAGCACCACACTGAGCCAATTTGTGCAAAGGACCTCACCAGACAAACCCCTAGCCTACTCTCTTAGCCTTCAACGAAAACAAAAGTGCTCTTTCTAACTGCAATTTCCCACACTGGATTTCACATGATTAAATACTTAAAGCCTGGCATTCATGCGGAGCTGTGATTAATACTGCGACTGGTGGTGCCATGCTGCACACTGGGATGCAGAAGCATGGGTGCTTCTTTAAGAGTTCCAGTCACAGAAGGTGAGCAAAAAGAGGATATTTACACCAGCACTTTGATGGGAAAACCTGTTAAAGGAGCAGAATAACATTCAACAGGTACCACCTGTGGCTCAAGTGGGTTCAAAAAGAGATGCCTTATCCATGGTTTTCTGAGCCGATAGAGAATGCTTTTCTTTTGTGACAGAGTGTCTAAAAAACGAGTGTAAGTATGGAATATATTTAAATATAAGTGGAATCGCAGTAAGTCTGGGGTGAACAACTTGTCAAGCACCAAGACCAGTTGTCTGCTTTAAGATCGCCCATGGTCTGCACAGAGCCATCTGCACAAACCAATATTCTTGCAAGCTCATTTAGAGATTAAGAAAAACAGGGGTGTGTGTGTGTGTGTTAGACATTGGGGGGGGGGGGGAGGCTCTAAAACTGAATCACTGCTCCCCAAAACATTCAGGAGTGGTGATTCAGCTATTTTCTGGAAAACAACTTTGTGCCAAGGTGATTAAATGTATTACCAATGTTGTAAAAATCAAGACTGCAGTGTCCTAAGTAAAGTGGAGACGTGGAACTGAATGCATCAACTCCCTGATCTGCATGCCCGGTCCCTCTCAACATGAATTTTGCAGGAAACAGAAGTATGAAGAGCATCCTGGACACTGATTCTTTGCTTAATTCACAGAGCAAATAAGAATGCAATAGCTCTTTGCCAAAATACATATTAATATAAGATCAAGGCTATGTTACATTCACTTCAACTTCTCTACCTTACCTAGGGTGTAGCTTTGATTTTCACTCCCCTGTCTTAACACTTGTAGTGTAAGTGCATTTTTTTTACAACAGCTTTGCACTCTTTGTCATTACAGGTGGAGATCATAAAGCCTTATTGTGTTATTTGCTGAGGTTGGTAGTAATGTGGCAGTTACTTTCCTAGTGCTATTAAAATGCAGTAATTTGTGAGCAAGCCCCACTGGTGTGAGGAACACAGCTGGGATGCCCATGTGCTTTGAAAACATAGCCCCATGGTATGCACACCTGAGCTACCAATGTCTGGCTTATTAATTCTCTGTGGGAATGGACTAACTCCTAGGATAAACATGTTTATATACGATCAGATTATGGAATGCTTGGTTAGGCAAACACGTTACCAGTTTAGTTAGCTTGGTTACACATTTCTCCTAAGTCCTCTTCATTGAACAATAACGCTTGGCCTACAGAACTCCTATATGCTATATATACACTTTGGGCTATTGCTAGATCATACTACAGTACTATGAGGACGTTCCTGTGGAAGGCCAGACACTGCTGTATCTACAGGGTGTGTGTGTAGTGTGCATGCATGTGTCCTGCCTTGCCATGTGCATTACAGGCAGAGTAAATCTCCCTCCCTCCCTTTTCAATGAGGGTTCTCAGAACCACCCACTTCTCTCAGCAAGAATATCCAAAAGAGAAATAGAGACGGCTGTAGGCTGTTACCTCACAGCTCTCTCTGCCAACCAAGTTATAAATGTGTTCCGCTTCACACCCAACAGCAATTAAAATCTCCGGAGAAATAATCAAGGGCAAAGAGTAACCATCTGCTTTACAAGAGGGCTACAAGTCACTCACTTTAAACAAACGATCTCAGAATCCTGTTGTATTACACCCAGCTGAGCTGGTGCTACAGCCAATACAACCACTTTTCTGGAACAATTTTGTTTTTTAATTAATTAAAATTATTCAGAGACTACATATTAAAAAAAATAAGTGCTTTTCTTTTTCGAAACAAACTACAAAAACACTATTAATTAACAATTGTAATTAGACTTTTTATTACTACTGAGGAACCAAGAGGCCAAAGGAAGAAAGTAGTCTCAAAGAGCTGAAAGGAAAAAGAAAACAACAGGCAACTGACCACAAATAACACTATGTAGATCACTTACCCTGAAGTGCCATTCTGATCAGCAAGGAAGGAGACATCCAGTAGTGACATGAGCTATTCTCCTGTCCTGCCATGGCAAGGCAGGGTTAAAACTCCTAAATATTGTTTTGAGCTGTGCAGGCTTGGCTCCTCCCCATGATTTTATGTAACAAGCTCAGAAAAAGCAGCAAGATGACAAAATAAAAACATGGGAATGTGAAAAGAGGAGCCTATCATATTGAGAAGAGCATGGCAGAAAACAGCAAAACGACATTTAACTACAGGATAGCGGCCGTCAGGTGAGCCTCCTTCCTTGTAGACCAGAATGGGCCTTTTACAGTAAATAACCAGTGCGCCAGTTTCAGTCTGTGGGAAGCAGTCATCTAGTAAATATGGGACTTTCTCAACTCCCAATTAGCAGAAAAATAGGGTGAAAAGGTGCCAAAAGCAGCCTCAGCCGAAGAAGGTAAGTCAATTCTCTAGTGGACTGTAAACATTTATGGAAAGGACAGATTGCTGCTCTGCAAATCTCTAGTACAGTATTTGAATAAGTGGGAAAAGCTTCCAAAGTTGCTGTGGTCTGGTGTAAGCTATGTTTCTAGGTTTGGGAACATGAGAAATCTCATAAGCTAACAAAGATAGCTGTGTGCTGTTGTTGTTGTTCAGTCGCACAGGCGAGTCCAACCCTTTGTGACCCCATGGACTACTGCACACCAGGCTCCTCTGTCCTCCGCCATCCACCACGGCCCACTCAGATCTACACCCATTGCATCAACGCCATCTAGCTACCTCGTGATGCATACTCACAGCCGCACAGAGTGGGAAAACCTAGGTCGCAAGGGTATAAGTAAAATAAATCTCTATATATAAAACAGAAGTGTTTGTTTGTATGTGGTCTATAGGCTCTCGCACCCCTGGACCAATCCCGCTGAAATTTGGCACATACGTACCTTGGGCTGGGGAGAGCAGCACTACGGGGGTCTCGAAATCCATGGGGGGTATGCCCCCCAAATTGGGATGCAATTGATCTATACAATCCCAGTAATGTGATTGATGTCATAGTCCCAGGTAGGTTGAGATTGTGACATCATCTGACTAGCTCAGCTGTAGCCCTCTGAGCTCAGCTGTAGTTTTCACAGTAGGTGGAAGGCAAATGGGCATGCAAGATCAGCACTGTAAGTGACTGTGGCCTATGTTAAAGAAAAGAAAAACCCGAGCAAAGCCAGGTAATCAGCTAGTAAATAATAATACACAAAAAAATGTAGGAGGAAGGTGATGCCTTTATTGGATTACTTTAAAAAATCAGTCATGAGATTGATCACGAAAGCTCACAACGATTGATTTTTTTGAGTGATCCAATAGAGATATCGCCTTCCTCCTATGTCTCATAAGCTAAGTGTTGCTTTGTTTGTATTGGAAGTGCCGTAGTACAAATAATAACATTTCTTACAGAATCTTCACCCAATAATGAGCAGCATCAAGAGCATTTGGGGTCAGCTAACATCACATCTTCTTTGGTACATGTTTGAGGGATACGTGGGGTACACAGAAAGAGCCTTCTTGAAGATTGTGGTGTTTTTGAACAACAGTTGGGCCTGCCAATTGTGTTGCTAGCTAAACCTTCTCACACTAGGTCAGGCGAAAGAAACTTACCTGACCTAGTGTGAGAAAGATTAGCTGGCAACACAAGGTTGCTGTACCAGGGTACACCAGATTCTGGCTCAAAAATAGCACAATCTTTTAGGAAGCTCTTTCTGTGTACCCCTCCTACAAAAGGTGGATTTTTCTGTATACTAGTCAATGCAGGCCCTGTTCCATTCAGCCAGATTCTCTGTCAAAATCTTTTTGCCTAAGGCAGTTGTTGGTGAAGAGGAAGCCAAAAGTGAGTCGGATTCTTTAAAAGATGAGGATTTCCTGATTAAAAATTTGAGTGCTCTTTATAATTCAGTTTATGTTATGTCATGCTTTCTCAGTAGAGAATCACAAAAAGAAAGGGTGCATGATCTATAGAACTAAGAGTTTAGTTCACATAAACAGAACTGGAACATAAGGAGGATTGTTTGGGGATGAAATGTGCAAAGATTTTTCTCTTTCAAACAGAGCACCCAACTGTGACATTCACCCTGGCCAGTGTGATTGCCACTAAAAGGGCCACCTTGCGTGAAAAATGTCAGTGAAATGGAAGGGTTCCAATAAGGGGCTGCGGTGGCTCAGTGGTTAAGAAGCTCACCTTGTTATCTGGAAGGCTGGCAAGTTGGCAGTTCGAGACCCGGGTACTGCATGATGGATTGAAGGCCTGTCTCTGTCCCAGCTCTTGGGGACATGAAAGGAGCCTCATTTGGGCGTTCCCTGAGCAGTTTCTTCCGCAAAAATCCTTTCAACCCAGAATAATTTCTGACACAAAGTTATTATTAGTAGAAACAGTGTAAAAGTTAAGGGTTACAGGAAGAAATGGTAAAAACAGGACTATTTATTGACATGCCCCTGACAAAAAGCTTGAGATGGATATGGGTTCTGAGAGGTTTCTTGCTTTACTTGTTCAAAAGGGAGAACTCTCTGATTTGCTGTCTGAAGGTATTGGGTGTAAGTCTCTAGTCAAGCCCAGATCAAACTGAAGCTCCGACTCTCAGGCGCCTCCAGAGGGATGCAAGGTGAACTACACAAAAAGAAAAATGCTTTGCAGGCAGCCTTCTGTGGTGGGATATGGAAAATTAACAATTTTGTCTGAGAAGCCCCATTTCAAGCAAAATTCTACCCTAGATGCCATGCAGTTAAGCAGTCAGTCTGCGACAGGGGGAACAAATTAGCCCCTGCATTTAAAAGCTGTGGCAAAATTGGAAGCTGGCATGGACCATTGGTTGCTAGTGGTAGAATTTTAGAAAACCATGATCTGTAACTTTGGTAGACACCCAGGGAATAGAAATCAACCAAAACTGGAATGCCTTGAATTGGAAGGGGAGCCTTCAACAGGTGAAAACCAAATAATTGGTAATATGGAGACTAAACTGAAAGGCCTAAGTAAGCCTCTGTCAAGTCTATTGAAAGTAGTTCCTCAGAAAAGGCGTTTCTGAAAGATTTTGAACATTTAATCTTGAATTTCCAATACACGACACACTTGTTTATGCACCTGAAATCCAAGATCACTAAAAAAATATTCTAATTTTGTGGAGGGCCACAAAAAAAAAATGGTAGTGTGCAAACCTCGAGGCCTCCTGTAGAAGAACTGGTTCTGTGCCCTTGCAATTTAGCAAGTGCTGACTTGCTCAGTCAGTTGTTCTTTGTTGTTAGGAGACTGATGAAGAAAGAACTCTATTTGTGAGAAGATACTGAAATTCTAACCAATGCCCTTGTTTCAACATCTGGATGTCCATTTGTCCATGACAGATGCATCCCATGCTGGGAGGAAAAGCTGTCATCTTCTTTGAAGTTTTATTTGGTTCGCAGTTGGGTCTGTAGGAGAAACCCTGACTCTAGGCTAGAAGTTATGCGTCCCTAGGTCATAGAAAACTCTGACAGGCCCATAAGAAAGGAACATAAGAACAGCCTTGCTGGAACAGGCCACAGGAGCCCATCCAGTCCAGCATTCTGTCTCACACAGTGGCTCACCATTTGTTTCAGGGTATTATTCCCAAGCAGATGCCTTCACCTGCTTAGGATTCCCTGGAAATGGCATTGAGAGATATCCTGCCTATCTCTCCAACCCAGAGGTTGTCCTTAGGTATCCATAACTATAGCCATAGATACCCTTGTCCTCCATGAACTTGTCTAATCCTTTCTTAAAGCTGTCAAGACTGACAGCTGTCACCACCACTTCTGGCAGGGAGTTCCATAGACCAGTGATCCTCTGGGTGAAAAAGTACTTTCTCTTATTTGTTTGAGAACTCGTACCCAAATGTTTCATGGAGTTCCCCCTAGTTCTAGTGTTGTGCGATAAAGAAAACAGTTTTTCCTTATCTACTTTGTCCACACTGTGCATGATTTTATAAACTTTTATGTTATCATTTATTATCTTCTTTTTCTTAAAGAAACATATTGGTTTTCTTTCATTTCAAGAGTTATCTTTAAGGCCGGCATGCCCAAACTATGGTTTGTGGGCTGGATACGGCCCCCAAAGGCATTCCATCAGGCCCATGACACCCTCGCCAAACCAGGAAGTAAATACAGATGCTTCTGTGCATGCGTGAAAAGCTGCCATTTTACTTCCTAGTTTGGCCTGGACGCTTCTGTGAAGCAAAATGGCCGTTTTCGCGCATACACAAGTGTCTGCACCAAACCAGGAAGTAAAATGGCCACGCATGCGCAAACATGCGCTGTTCTGGGGGTGTGGTCTGGTCCGCTCAGCTGTTCCAGGGACGTGGTCAGGCCCCAGGCCCAAAATGTTTGGGCACCCCTGCTTTAAGGGCTTCTTCAAAATATTGGAAAAGGAAAGGGAATGGTTACCAAATTTTATTTTAAAAAATCACCAGTCTGATGTGTTCCACATGGAAGTTAATCAATAGAGGAAGCTGCAGAAGTTAGGGAATCCTGGAAGGCATCTGCAGTTTGCACATGATTTAATGACTTACCAGAAGCTTTTGTAAAGTTTCAGTATCACGGGTGGGTTATTAAGAATAACATCCTCTATCCAGGCCATGAAGACTCTGTTGATTCAAATTGCCTGACAGTTTGGTGAGGCACAAAATGGCTTCCGTTGTTAAGTGTAAGAATCAGTCATTGTGCAAATGGTTGTTGTTTGTTTGGGAGAAGCATTTAAACCAGTGGTTCCCAACCTTTTCTTTTTTTTGGCCATGCCCTATCTAAAAATCTCTAAAATCCTGATGCCCCCCATGTCATATAATTCTTAATATTCAAAAAGTGAACTCCTATTCAAGTGGAGGAAGCCTAAAAGGACAGTCACTGTTAATAACTCATTCTCAAACTGCACCCTTAAAAATCAAATTGCCCCCATGTGGGACATGTGCCACACGTTGAAAAAAGCGGCTTTAAAGACTATGTTGAGGGATGGGGATATATCCTTTACAATTTTCCTTATGCACGGCAATACTCATCCCCTCAACCCCAAATTTGGGTAAGAAGAACAGAAAGCCTCTCGATATAGTTTATATTCATGTCATTAAAAACAAACTTCTTTGCATTGGCATGTACAGATACTGCAGAGTACTCAGCAATCAAGAGAGTATTTGAGGCTCGTTCGAGGATACCTAGAACAGAAGGAACTCCCTTTATTCCTCAGAACTGCCTCCCTCCCCACCATTCAACCAATCCCATTGCAGATAATTTGGCCGGGGGGGGGGCGCTAGATGCTCTGAAAACATAATAAAACCATCCCATTTTTGTGCAGTTCCATGATCCAGATTCCCCAGGACAACATCCAAAACAGAGAAAGAAGTGGAAAAGAAACAAATCAGGTATTGTCACACTTTGGACATCTGATCTACATACAGTAAAACCTCGCATAAAGAGCACCTCGCATAGAGACTAACTCGCTTAAAGAGCAGAATTTTCTCTGAATGGTCACCTTACTTAACAACTAAAACCAACCAAAAACCTGATTAACAACTAAATCGGGGTTTGCAAAAATAAATAAATAAAACCCACCAGAAGTCACAATTGGTCACTTACAATGGTGTTTCGCTTAAAGAGCAACCCCGTGGAACGCATTATGCTCTTTAAGCGAGGTACAACTGTATTTGCTTATAACCAAAAGGACACAGTAAGATCACCAGCAGTACTCAAAACCCATGCTTTGTCATGTGTGGTGACATCTCTCTCACTCAACATGTGACCATTCCATATCCAGTTCATATGCATTTTCATTGGAATTGAAAGAACATACTTCAATACAGTAGTTCATTTGTTTCCCCCACTATTTGTTATGCAAAACTAAGTCACTTCTGACTTCATGGCAATGCTATGAATGAATAACCTGCAGAAGGGTCTATCAAAACAGTAGGCCTAGTTGGGTCTTACAAACTAAAGGCTGTGGCTGCCTTGGCTGGATCCACTGGTGGGATTCAGCAGGTTCGCACCAGTTTAACAGAACCGGTAGCGGAAATTCTGGCTGGTACCGTCCATCCATGTTTTGAAATAAAGTAGTCCTAATTCGAGTGCAATTCAGGGCTTTCCCCCTGGCCACGCCCACCATACCACACCCACAGAATAGGTAGTAAAAAAATTTGAATCCCACCACTGGGCAGGCATGACTAGATCACCCACCCAGTCACATTGCCACACCCACAGAGTAGGCCATGTCCACAATTTTTTTTGGAGCCTACCACTGGCTGGATCAGTTTCCTGCTAGAGCAGGGGTAGCCAACCTTTTCACACCGCGAGCCAGACCATGCCCCCTCGGACAGCTGAGCAGGTCAGAGGCATGGTTCCTCCCTCCCCTTCTGCTGGCAGTGGGTTTTCGTCACACTTTTGGCACTTCCCGTGAGATTTCAGCAAGATTTCGGCACTTCCAGTGCATTTCTGGTAGTCCTCACTGGTGGGCCTGATCAATTGGCGCCATGTTGTGAGCCCCTGTGCTAGAGCCTCTTTGCCCAATGCCTTCTACCTTTTCTGGCACAGTTGTCTTTTCCAGTGAGTTCTTCACTGTAGTCATTTACAGGGGAATTCAGTTTGCATTTCAGGACATAATTGTTCAGAATGATGCAGAAATCAAAAGTATGACATCCCCTTTTATCCTTCCAATAAGTCACAGGTGAACGGAAGTCACACGATCTGATTAGTTTGGCATAAATCTGATGTCCCAAAAGCTGGTATTAATTGAGAGCTGACATAGACATGCCAATACACTCTCCATTTCACCATACAAACGTGCATACATATACAGTGGAACCTCATACAAAAATCGTCCCGTATAGCAACAAAATTGCATAACAATTAGGTTTTTTGGGGAAATTGTGTCCCGCATAACAATTTTCCCTATGGAAAAAATCGTACAACTTTTCAATGGGAAAAACACTTAGCAAAAAAAACTCGTTGTACGATGCATCCTACAGGGAAAATCGCTATACGATGCATGCATTGTATAGCAATTGTTTCGTACAACAATAAGCCCCGTTGGAACGGATTAAAATCGTTGTATGAGGTACCACTGTATGTCCGCTCTCATGTCAACAAGTTTCCATCTTCTAACTATCTCTACTGCTGTTTATCTCTTTTTGTTAGCAGTGAGCTAACAGCAATTTCGGAAGCCAAGGAATAACATTTTGCTATGATCTACTCACAGGAGGATGTAATGGGTTTGCACCAAGATGTTTTCAAAAAAAATTAATCTGTAGATCAAAAACCACTGGCAGGATTTTAATCTAACAGCATTTAGCAAAGCAGCTGGCAGGCACCTTCTGAGTTTCCCTAGATGTTGTAGTGAGTATGTTTAACAGCTAGAAAATCACTGCTAGACAGCCCTCTTACAAATCAGTTGTATTTTACTATTAAAATAGATCAGCAAATACTGGGATGCTACCCAGGTTTCTTATACAATGGGTCAAATCATAGGCACAAGTAAAAGAACAAATTAAAAAAACAGTAATAACAAAAAAGAAGGGATGGGAGAAATATCCCACCCCAGCAACGTACAATGTAGTGTTCATTTTATTTTAATCTCTCATGGATCACAACAGCAAACTTTCTTTTGGTTATGCTTTTGCAACGCCACTGGTATTGATGTTTCTGTCACTTGGCTGCTAGTAGCTGCTTACGTTGCTGGTCCAGGAGTGCTTCAAAGTGATCTGCCCTCTTCATGGCTGCCTGGAAAGAAAAGAGAAAGCAGCACCTGGGAATGAGAGGGGTCTGAACAAAAATCTTTGAAATGACCTTAGAGAGGACACGGCAATTTTCTTGCAGCCACTCATCAACATCTTCTCTAAATAGGCTTGCTATGGCTTGCTACTGCAAGAGAGCAGGAGCCTGGTTCAATGAGCCCTTTGGCCTTCTATAGCCTACCATATATTGTTCATCAGGTACCATATATTGTACATTCACAGCAAATAAAAAAAAAATATTAGCCTACTTTCACATTCTCCAAATTTCCCACCACATTTGGCAGAAATAAAACTATACAAAAATGAGATAATCCAATAACTTTTTAAGATAGAAAAGAATGCAAAAAGAGTGACACATCCTTTTCCAGGAATCTCAGGGACCAAGATGCAAAAGACAGCAAGCATGGCAGGCCTTGGGCCAATTTCAATTTCTAGAAGCCTCTGTGGAACACACATCACTGCTAGTGCCAAAAACAAACTTCTGGTTTTGAACTCTACCTCATTTTAGAGCTTTTTGACCAAAACAATGTACAGTAGAACCCCGTATAGCGATTTTAATCCGTTCCACAGGGCTGATCGCTATGCGGTTTTCCTTGTAGTATGATCTTCCCTATGGGAAAATCCATACAACCATCTTCCCTATGGGAAAAAACCGTACAGCGATGTTTGGCACTAAGCGGTTTTTCCACAGGTTTTTCCACAGGTTTTCCCATAGGAACGATCACTATGCACAACGGCTTTCCCCCCTCCAAGCCTCATCGCTATGCGATTTCATTGCTGTATGAAGCAATCGCTAAACAGGGTTCTACTGTATGGAGGTAATACATCTTGTTCTATGGAAGAATTACATGTCCTGAATTATGCTTCTCCTTTAAAAAAAAATGGAAAGTGAATCTAAAGGATTGTGGGGGAGAACATGCAGCCTACGGATTCTGTGCTGCCTATGCCTGCTTTAGTGGCTACTTCCAGGGAGGGAGGTGTAGCCGCTCAATTCCTTAGCCACATTCTAAATCAAGAGCCAGCTGCTTCCTAAGCAGTTCAAAACTTGCTGTTCCACCACACTCTCAATTTAATTTTTCAGCTCCCATGTGATGCAAAATGAGCACGAGTTCTCTCCACTTGGTCATCTTTTTCGAATTCGTGTCAAGCAAGATAAGTATTTTGGCAGTCTTAAGCTCACCTCGTACTGTTTCCGAAGACTGGCTACAGTCTCCCCTTTTTTCACAATTGCATTCTTCACTCTGCAGAAAAGATGAAATGAGACTGAGATCGAGTAGCTTTTGCTCACTGGACCCTTTTGTGACCTTTTGCCATCTCAATGGCTGGGTAGACGGAAAATGAAGCTATTCCTATTTTTGAAACAACATTACTTTGGCTTTAGCTTTTATAAGAGTCCACAGGAGATAGGAAGCCCTTTCAAGTCAATCAGAGACAATAAATAGTTGGCAGCAGGGTTGTAGTAGTAGCAGATACAATTGTACAGTACACTATAGGACCGTGATAGCGAACTTTGGCACTCCAGATATTCTTGGACTTCAATTCCCAGAAGCCCAAAGCCCCATTAATCCACACGAATGGGTTTACTGCGATTCATCCGGCCCACACCGCCCTCGTTGCTCCCGGAAGTGGAAGTAAAATGTGCCCGTACGGAGGTCTGTTCACAGAGACCACAATGAAGAATTTCTAGCTTCAGGTTTCTGAATTCTCTTTGGGCCCATGTAACAAATAACACTCATAAAGAGACTCTCAGATGATTTTTAAAAGCTCTAGTTCAGGGGTTCCCAACCTACAGCCAGTGGGCCGGACCTGGCCTGTGGCACCATTTCATGTGGCCTACCGCCACACCCGGAAGTGGACATATTTACGTCAGCTGTAAAACGTGCCCGCACATGTGTAAATGAACCCGCAGCTGTCCTAAACATGGAAGTGGGTGCATTTACGACAGCCGTAAATTCCCCGCTTCCACTTCCTACAGTGTGGTCAGGCTTATGGCATAAAAAGGTTAGGTACCCCTGCTCTAGTTGGTCCAGAAATATGTACTACTATTAAGAGCGTGGGCAGTTTTCAGTTTTATTTCCTTGAAGTACAAAACAGTTATGGCAACATTTAAAGAAATACAGGCATGCAATTCTGCCTGGATACTGGAAAACACACTATCTCAATGTAGCACCAAAACAATATCACTTGACAAGAAGAATTCTCACCTTTTATGCACCTCTTCCAGCGCTTCTTCTTTGTCCTTCATCACTCTGTCCAGTTCCAAGCGCTGGCGGGCACGAAGTTCTGCCATTTCTGTCTTAAGTCGCTTGTTCTCCTCTTCTGTGCTCACGAGGCGGTCTGCAAACTCCTGCCTGATGACTTCAGAGAGGCTGCTGCGTTCCTGAGTTAGTTGATCTCTCACCTGTTAACATGAAGCACAGAGACTGATTTATTTCAAACTCTAGATTTTAAAAGTACAGTAAAACCTCGCATAAAGAGTGCCTCGCTTAGAGACTAACTCGCTTAAAGAGCAGAATTTTCTCTGAATGGTCGCCTCACTTAATAACTAAAACCAACCAAAAATCCGCTTAACAACTAAATCGGGGTTCACAACACACACACACACCAGCCAGAAGTCACAACTGGTCACTTACAATGGTGTTTCGCTTAAAGAACAAACTCGCTTAAAGAGCAACCCCGTGGAATGTATTATGCTCTTTAAGCGAGGTGCCACTGTACACACACTGTATGCTGACAGTTCCCCTCCAATGGCAAACAATTTTTATCCTTAAGTGTGGTGGCTTAGGAGTTAAGACGCTGAACATGACGACTGAAAGGTCGACAGGTCAGCAGTTCGAGACCCGAGTGCTGCATGACGAAGTGAGCTCCCTTCTCTGTCCCAGCTCCTGCCAACCTAGCAGTTTGAAAGCAAGAAATGGCAAGTAGATAAATAGGTACCACTTTGGTGGAAAGGTAAGTGTTTCTTACACTCCAGCATCTAATCATGCCTGCCACATGACCATGGAAATGTCTGCAGACGCAGACAGCACTGGCTCTTTGGCTTTAAATGACGATGAGCACTGAACCTTAGAGTCAGATACGACTGGCTTTCAAGAAAGGATGACTTTTACCTTTTACATGTAATCCTGGGGGGAGTTCCTCAACCCAACAATTTGTACCAGCTGGCTTCACAGCTCCTTGACTCCTAAATAAAGCCAAAATTTCCCCCCACCAATCCCCATGCTCTGCTGAACCACTTATGGTCAAGCTTTCTAGGATTCCTCTTTACCTCTCCTACTCTCTCACAAGCCTGAAAAGAAGCTTCAAGGGAAAATTCACCCAAGCCGGAAAAAGTTAGGCAAAGTAACCGCTCTTTCCCTTAATGCACAAACCTTTCGGATATCTTCCGTCTCCTGTTCCTTTTGCCTCAGCAAACTCTGCAGACGAAGAGCCTCTCCTTCGGACTCCGACAGCTGCCCCTTCAACTCGTTGCAGCGCTCCTGGAGTTTGCGCTCTGACCGTTCCAATTCCTGCAGCTCAGTTTCATATTTGTCCCGCACCCTCCTTACTCTGGATAGGAAAAGGGAACATCTTACTCACAATCAACTGCTTGGCTGAGGCTTGGGATCAAGTACGTCCCAGTTTTATCAGGGAACATTTTAACAACACTATGGCTCTTAATACTATTTTCTGAGTGTGGCAACTATAGACAACACCACTGCCATATCTTCTTTGCTTGGATTTTTTGCTATGGAACCAAATCAAGACATATTACCTCTAGACTTTGCCATGGCTGTTCAACTCAGAGTGAGGTATAAAGAGAGAGGCTTTTACTTAAGTTGTGTCCTCTACATACTGTGCATTGACTTAAAGCCTATTAAATTGTTTCACCTCCTTACTCCTGTCCAATAAGAGTACAACGGGATTTGTTTCACTGTTACCCCCATCCTGTAATGATCAGCATAAATCATGCTGAAAACAAAGTTAAATGCACAAAAAAAGGGGGAAGCCTTAGTACTCAGAGTAAAAGCCCAAAACCTGAAAGAAAGCAACTTCCTTATATTTCCCTCTACAAATCTCATCCAACAGCTTCTGGGCCTCTGTCCACAAAACCATAAACACGGTACATTCCAATATTACATGGATTGGTTTGGGGCTCAGTCCCTGAAGTGTATTGTCACAACTTTGGCCCATGTGTTCTGATTTCAATATCACATGAAACAGACTGCAAAGCAAGCCAGGTCTCACAAAGTCTCTGATCACCCTCCAAGCATGGAAGCATATCATTCAGTGCCTTCATACAGACTGCGACAGACAGTGAACTCTAAGGTTAGACCAGTTCTAACAAATATCTGGGTCTATGACTAAATTGGTAGGAACGGAAGGAGGACTGGAGACAGGGAATAGAATCACGAAAACATACTGGAAATTCCCCCCAAAAATTTATGACAGTAAACTTTTACTTCAAAGAAATACTTTTCTTTTCAAAGAGACTAATGAAAAAGGTATGAGGCAAGGGTAATAGTCACTTATAGAAACACAGGAGGATATATACTGTATGTACTCTACTCAAGCTTACCCAACAGTCACTCATACTTTACAGAATTCCCTTGCAGTTAAGTGGGAAAGGATGTTTTCTAGTGGGGAGGGAGGGGGGAGTTCTTAAAAACAACACAATCAAACTGTGCAGATACGTACACCTGGCTAAGAGTAGTTCTGCATGTGAAAACTTGCACAGCTGTAGTCAAGAGTTTACAATGAGAAACAAAACTAAACCTGTTTTAAAGTGGTATAAACTAAAGTATAGAAGGGACTTTAAGGAACAATACTGGAAACTGGGCAACTATCTCTGGCCTTTGTAAACCAGTCTCTTACCTGTTCTCTGTGGCTCTTTCGCACTCTTCTTTGGTAGAGGACATGTCAGCTTCTAACCGCAGGATAACCATCTCTATCTCTTTGTCTCTCTCTTTTCGAACTGCTTCCCTTAGCTCTCGCTCTTGCGTGAGCAGCCAGGCCTCCTGGAGATAGTGAGTGCAAGGGAGATCAAGTAAATTTAATCTGAGGAATCAAGGGGGAGAGAGCAGTCTAAAAAGATAAGGGATACAAATCTACCTCTTTCTTCAGGTAGTTGGCCTCCCAAGCCTGCTTCTCTATCTCAAGGTGTTCCTTTAGGGCCTGCATCTCTGCCTTGAGGAAGGAGGAAGAGACATAATAAAGAAAAGAAAGAGGGAGCAGTCTTCAAACCACCTTCCTATCTCCAGTATAAGAAACCTGATGGAAGCTTTGGGCAAGAACTGGCAGCCAAAATGAAGAGACATATTTTGGACAACATTATTCCCAAATGGAGTCTGCATTTCATCTGAAATTACATTCTACTACTGTACTTTGAAACACAGCACTCTGATCTATTTAAGTACATAATAATGTGTCAGGATCATTCCAGCTTTTGAGGATGCTGGAGTTATAGCTTTAAAGAAGGACAGCTTTAACCAATAGCAGGTGATAGTTTATTTTATTGGTTCCCAGAATGCAGATAGCTTGAAACGATATTACTCATGAAACAACTGATATTTGTTATGAGACAGAGACCATTTAGAACCTTAAATATATATTTTTAAAAACCCTAAAGTCTAGTTTTGTGGATCCACCTTTTAAAAATCAAACTGAGTTCCTGACCAGGCAGATTTATGATACTGTACTTTGAACTTTTTGCCAGCTTGAGTGTGGCTTCACTTTCTCAGAAATCTTCTTTATCCAAAAGAAGCCTGGGAGCAGAATAATCTAATCTATTATGAAACATGTTGTCAAGGACTGAGATCAGATGCAATTTGTCTGTCAACACCAAAATCAATCAATGAGAATTAGTGTTGATTAGAGGTAAGGAGGGTGGAGCTCTGGCTGTACTGGCAGCCACTGGCACAGGACATTGTCCTGTTCAATTCTTCTGGGGTGGGAAGAAGGGAAGTAAAGGAGTGAGATGGGGGAAATGGCAGTGACAGGTGGGGAAGGCACAAAAGAGGTATAAAGACAGTGAATGAAGGGGAGGTGAAGCTGGTGGTGCTCAACTTGCATCATGGCCAACTTGGGGCCAACAGCCGTCCACTCCAGAACTCTTTCCTCTCCAATCATTGCCTCCACTGCAACCTTCTCCCTTGGCCTGCAACACCAGCAGGGACCAAGGAAGCTGGAAAGAGAGGCTGGGACAGGTAGTGTAGGTGGGGCTGCACAAGAGGGTGGAAGGCAGAGAGGCCCATTGCAGTTGCGTATCTGCTAGTCCAGATGGTTAGACAACGTGAGCCATAGCAGGCCAGATATGTTGCATTTGGTGAGTGTTAGATAAGTGGAGAACATTTTTCCTTCCGTGTTGCAGGGAGGAGTATAGAGGTAAAGCTGAGTACCTTACGGGAGCTTTGAGTAGATGCTGGTATATGGCAGAATGTCACTAAAGCTGTGCAGATTGATGTTTTTGGATTGAAACTCCCAATATTCTGCCTGTGGAGTGCCTGAACAATTCAGGGAGGTACAGCCTGGGGGATTCTGGGAGTTGCATTTCAAAATACAAATCTGGATATCTCGAGTGTTGATTGTAAGGGAAAAGCCATTCTGATGACTTGTATTAGGAAAACCTATCCAGTTCCCTGACAGATCACAACTAGGAAAGAGTCACCCCACTTCTGTCCTTGACCACCACTTCCACCCTTCCTGTGGGAATCTACCCTAGGTCAACATTTTCAGGGATTTCCCTCCCCCCCTCCACACACACACACAGTGTTGAACTTTTGGGGAGGGGGGGGGAATGAGGCCATTTGACCAGCAGGAGCTCTGATTACAGTTTAAAAGCTAGAGTTTCAATTAGAACATGAGAAAATTAAGAGTGTGGGCAGCTCATAGCTTTTAGTCTTCTAGAAGTTGTAAAGTAACACAGACCTGATGCCGTCGCTCCTGCTCTTCCTTCCCTTTCTCGTATTCCTCCCTCAACGCTTTGGTGACAACAGAGCTATTCTCTTCCAGCTGCCGCCGCAGATCCTCCAACTCAGCTCTCTGCCTGCAAAACACAGATTAATGCCATAAAATTAACAATCTCCTGGTTGGCAAGATAACTCTGGAATATGATAGACACATCTCTCTAGAGAAATGCAGGAAACTGGAGCTTTATTTTGTTCTTAGCTAGTCATCCAGCATGGGAACCCTATACAGTAATACCCCGGATAACAATCCATCTGCACAATGACGTATTCGGATAACGATCCTGGATTTCCTGAAAAGTCATGCCCCGGATACCGACGTTATGTCGTTATGCGGGGCATTGTGTTTGGTCTCTCTGATGCACAGGGGAGCCGATCGGGGCTGTTTCCGACCACCACCACCACCACCTGCCCGGACGCTGCTGGAAGGCAAAACCTGCAGCTGATGAAGGAGTTTCCCCCGCTGTTTTGCCTTCCAGCAGCATCCGGACAGGTGGTGGTGGTGGTGGTCGGAAACAGCCCCGATCGGCTCCCCTGTGCATCAGAGAGGCACCTGGGCTTTTTTTTTTGTCATTGTCCATTGTCCGGACAAAATGACAAAAACCACATAATGACATGACTTGGGGACCAAGTTTGGTCGTTATCCGGGGTATTACTATATAGGAGTGTTTTTCTAATATCATACAGAACACCACAAGAAAAGAAAGAAGCGATTCTGTCTACCATGGCCAAGATTCCCACTGGTTCCTTATGTAGAAGATGCTGATGACAGAAAATATACACACCAGGTTTGTTTATGGTAGGACCATGTGTCCAGTCAGGTTATCCTTCAATGGTAACAGAGTAGACCCTACTGCCAGAGACTCAATGCCAAATGTCAGGTGGCGGTTAACTAACCTGACAACCTTGAGGACTCATGGTCTTGGGTGCCGAAGTCCACAAGGAAGGGTGATGGTCTCCAAAGTGGATTAAATCCCACTTGAATCCATCTTGATGGAAGGCAGCAGCTTCATCAACACCGGCCTGGGGCTGATGACGACTTTGCGTGCCAAAAGGTCTCAGGACCAGAAAGTGACTCGCAGAACTGGATCAGTGGTATGGGTAGGTCATGCTGCGATGTGGAAGGCAGATGAAAGGCCACTGCATTATATTCTCAGGACAGTCTTCATGGCTGATCGCCCTGAGGATTGCCAATATTTGGATTTGGATACAGCAGAATAAGGAGGAGGACCATGTGAGATTCCAGTCGGTAGTCATTTTTTCCTGGTACGCTGTATGGCAAGAGCAGGCTGTCAAAGCATATAGACCTAGCCCTCATTTCCTCACCTGGCTGCTTGCTGATTGAGCCTCTCTTTTTCCTCGGCCACCTCACTGTACAGCCGTCGCCGCTGCTGCTGCAGGACCTGTTCCTCCTGCTCCAGTTGCTTCTCATACCTGCAAAGAGGGGCTCTTTCAGAAAGGGTCCTACCAAGGGAGCTGCAGCCTTGACTTTGCCCAATATTGGGGGGGGGGGGAGGAGAGCAACAAGGCCCATCATTTCCTTTCCTAGAGAAAATGGAAAAGGACGAACTGTCCCTTTGCAGGAAATAAGAGATTAAACAACTCAACCTTGTGGCCTCTTAAGAAACAGGAGATTAGATATCCCTCAGGAAAAAAGGAACTCTATTTTAGAAAGGGAAACTCTGCAGCAGAAGCCAAGAGGCAGCTTTGAGTAAAAGCTTAATAAAAACACTGTAAGAGTGAAAAGAACTGTCCAAACAATTTGTCAGAGAATGACATCCACACGTCACATTGTCTCCTGGTTGTCTTCCCCCACAGCACACAGTATCAAGTACCTCCTGTGGCCTTTTAGCACCAAGATTTGTAGGCAGACAACACCGATTCTCAGCAGAGAAATGCAGTGCAAAATTATGATGACTTCCTTTTGGCATGTGCATGTAGGCACACGTGCTTCTCTCTCTCTGCCTTTGAAGGGCCAGTAGCATTGATATACATACAGGCTTCAGTTGTGACAGTTATCTCTCAGCAAATGAAATGCTCAAAAAGTTCACTGTTACCCTATCACAGTGCAGTGGCACCCTAACTGTCAAGCATGAATATTAATGAGCAATATGGGTGGGTGTTTTTTGCCACCACTTGCTTCTGCCCCTCCCATCTCTCCAAGGTCATCCTTAAACTGCAACTGTGTTAGCTTCCCCTCCTGCATTATATCACGCCTAGTTGTCCAGCTTTCCATTCCACAGTTGCAACCAACCCCTTCCATTTTTCTTTTTCTCCCTAAGTAGCAGTCATTAGGGCTTACTCCATACCTTTGCCTTGCTAGCTCTCTTTCTCGCTGCCCAAGCTCTTCCTTCTCATGCTCCAATATCTGCCTTAGCTCCTCTGCCTGGTGCACGTAGCGCTGTGCCGCCCGTTCGTCTGACTGCAGTAACTCTGCCTCGTGCAAGGTCTTCAGCTTTTTTATTTCTATCTTGTGTTTGGCAATGAGTTTCTGGATCTCAGGTTCCAGACCTGGATGGAGAAAGATGGGAGGTGACCGGATGACTGTGAATTTCACAAGTGAGAGAAAGAGGAGGAGACTGGGGCACTGCCAAAGAAAAAGTCATCCTCCAGGCTGCCATATGCCATTCTTATTCCTTTAACAAAATACAGTGGAACCCCATATAATGAATGCATAGTACAATGAAATAATCACACAACTAAATCTGGGTTCACAATCTCCTCCCTCCCCCAGAAGTCACAATTGGTCACTTACAATATGTTTCGCTTAAAGAGCAAACTCGCTTAAAGAGCAATCCAGTGGAACGCATTATGCTCTTTAAGTGAGGTACCACTGTACTTCAAAATCCGATATAATACTAGCCACAATTCAGGAACAAGAAAGCAACAGGCTAAACTAGGATCAGTTCTCCTGTCCCTCTAATTAAGAAGTCATCTCTTGTTATAATTATCCAACATTAGGTAAAGGTCACCCTCAACATTAGAAGCCCATAAATACCTTTCACAGTTATCTCTTTGATCTTCTTGGTTTTCTCATCAATCCATTTCTCTCGACGGATCTTTTCTGTGGCACTCATGAGCTCCTTTAGCTTTTTTATTTCCTGTGTGTGAAGAGGGAAGAAATGGGAAATCTCCAATCAGCTATACTGTATCTTCTTCAGATAACAGAACTGCTGCAGAAAAATTGCTCAGTCATAGAATGTGAAGAAACAGTAAGTGAACATTATACAATATACTAACTACATCACTCCCAAAAGATCTGTGTCTGGCACCAACACATGCTAAGGCACAAGGAAGAGTGTTGTTTGGAGGTTCAGCAGGGCAGAGAGACTGGAGACTGACAAATGATTCCCCTCTTGGCTGACATAATCACCCATCTGACATAATCACCCAGACAGACACCTACAGGATGTCATAGGACTGTGGTGGTGAACCTTGGCACTCCAGCTGTTCTTGGGCTTCAATTCTCTGAAGCCCAAGTCCCTGTTTGCACACAGTAAACCCATTTGTGTGGATTCACACACAAATGGGTGGGCGGTACGGTGGGCGGTCTTACCGCCAAAACCTTTGACCAATAGCTTTTCAAGCCTCCGATCGGCCGTTCTGCGCAGGCGCATAACCCATGAGTGTGGATTCACAAACTATACGAAGGGGAAAGAAGAGTTGCGCCTTTAGGACCCAGAAGATGAAAGCCAGAAATGGAACAACATGTGCAGAAAAGATTTACCTCACAGAGGGGGCCCAGAATGTGCCAGACCTAGAGAGAAAGAGGGAAAAGTGAGAGCCAGAGAGAAGCAGAAAGGAGGGCAAAGACTGCAGAGAAAAGGACATGAAGAGCCAATTGGAGCACAAAAGAGGGTCTCCCTTAGGAGGTGGAGAGTCCCTTGAACACATCCTGTTCTGACAAACAGAACAGCTGGGTTACAACCTCAGTTTACAGTAACACTGACAGCAAGATGAACCCAAGCACTAATAGTCCTCATACCTCTGGTAAGAAGCACATGCCAAGAGAGTAAAATAGCAAAACCAAGCAAAGGAACCTCTTTTGTGTACGCAGCTTTGTTACCAATCTGTAACTGAGGGCCATTGCTCTCTGTCTGCACATATTACAAAGAATAACTATCTTGTGATGCAGTGAATCATATAGAGAAATGGTATCACAGCATCCACGCAATCTCACCCTCTAATGCAGGGGTGCCCAAACTTTTTGGGCTATGGGCCGGTCATTTGGTTCAGGGGGCCGGTCACTATGGCCCTTGGGCCAGATCCTGCCCCTGACGCCAATTCATCCAGCCCACGAAGCCCTCGTTGTTCCCAGAAGCAAAAATAAAAGACGCCCGTAGGAGTATTATGAAACACTTTTCATTAATTACCAAAGATAAAAATCTAAGCCCTCTAGTGCATTAGGTAAACGACTTATCTAGGTCCTGCTTCCCACAAAGGGCAACCAGATGGCCTTTTAATGTCTGCTCACTGAACACAAGTAAGTTGTGGGGAAAAGGGCTGGGTCAGTTCATTACTAGTTCCAAAATACATGTCTTTCCTCACATATTCACCGCTATCTTCAAAATAAACATGGCAGGTCTAATTTGTTTCCTAGAGTTGAAACAAACTTGAGAATTAATGCCCTTTCTAAGTATCTTCCCAGGGTCAACGGTAGGAGAGGCAGTAGTTCTACATACCAAGCTAGGATAATCCCACTTGCTTAGGAATGGCAAGGAGCCCTTACTTAGATATAAACTTTTCATAGCAATGCAACGCTCTTGTAAATAGCCGTGCTGATGTGAACTCGTTATATCCAGCATAAGAAATGATAACGTAACACATATTAGCTTTCAACGTCACAGTGGAACCCCGCATAACGAACACTTTGTATAACGAAAAATCCGTTCAACAAAGCGTTTGTGTGCTCTGCGCGATACCCCACATAACAAAGATTTTTCGTTATACGGGGTTTTCGTTAAGTGGTATATATCTCGCTTAACAAAACCCCGTATAATGAACATTTCTCCGTTATGCATAGCGAAAAGCTCCGTGGAACAGAGCTTTTTCATTATGTGGGGTTCTACCATATATTCAACAGCTAATTTCTACCCAGTCTTCTTCTACATAAGGAAGACAAACTGGCATGGGACACAGGCAATCTCACCTGAATTAATTCAGTAAACACCCAGACTAAGAAGATCTAATTGTGATCATAATGTTTCTCCTTTGAACGCAAAAAGCAAAAAACCCTTTGGCATTCCCCCCCACCCAACAAAAAACACCTGGCTGAGCTGGTTATCCTTTTAAAGACGTCTAAACTTATTTAAGGGACTGCGGTGTCTTAGTGGTTAAGATGCTGAACTTGATGACTGGAAGGTTGGCATGTCAGCAGTTCAAGACCTGAGAACTGCACGATGGAGTGAGCTCCCATCTCTGCCCCAGCTCCTGCCAACCGGGCAGTTAGAAAACAAGAAATTGCAAGTAGATAAATAGGTACCATTTCGATGTGAAGGTAAACAGTGTTCCGTGCACTCTGGTATCTAGTCATGCCGGCCACACGCCCAGGGAAACATCTGCAAATGCAGGCAGCGCTGGCTCTTTGGCTATAAACAGAGATGATCACTGAATCCTAGAGTCAGATACGACTGGCTTTCGAGCAAGGGTGACCTTTACCTAAACTTTATTTAACAGCTTTCCCATCATAGTTAAATTTCATATTATTCCAAATATGAATAATGTTCATTTGAGACTAAGAACAATTGTCTTGCTCAGATCAGAATGCTAAAACTCATTTTTGTTTACTAAAAATGGCATGATACTTGAATGCGTGTAACACACAAGAACCAGCCACTATGCCATTTACACGGGCATATCAAAGTCTGTGGAGTATATAGCATGAAAGGGGAAAAGGAATTCTGGTGGGTTTATCTGAGATTTTTTTAGCGATTAATGTGCAGCTGGAGACCTTCCCCACTGTAAAGATTACAAAATGAGATGAAAAACCATTTCTGCTACATAGGGCTATTCGAATGACAAAAAAAAAATCATTTCTATATTATAGACAGACTTAGGGTTTCTTTCCTCCCCTCAAAAGTCTGTAGTTCTCACAATCCTCTTCACTAATCAGGTTGGAGTTCTCTAGAAATCATAAAAACAGGGAGCAAAAAAATAACCATAGCATTGCTTCCTTCTTTCCACAGCTTCAACCTGTGAACCAAATGTAAATGTAAATGTTTTACAGTTCTCTCATCCGCGGGTCCTGGTGCCATTTTCCTCACCAGCTCATGTTGCTCTTGCATCTGGGCAATTCTCTTTGTATATTTCTGATCCACTTGCTTCAGTTCAGCCACCACTGTTTCACATTTTTCACTTAGAGATTTCTTATCATCAATGAGCTAAAAGGATTGATAAGAAACAGAATCAAGGAACAAAAGATTGAGAGCACAGACAAAGCCACTGTACATACTGTATACTATCATGGCACATTGATCCATCAGAACAGAGTATTGTACAGTATATGTTTCCAAGCTGCCGTCGTATCCAAGTGGTAAACAGAAACAGAACTCTTAACACCCACCCATTCTAGTCAACTATTACACTTTGAATTGGTAGAGATTTTAGACGAGTGTGCTGACATTAGCAATGCAAGAGAGGCCTGAAAAAATGCTGAAAACGGAAAGGATAAGATAATGTCTCCAACTTCCTAATAGTGTCTGCCTAAAGCAAGCAATCAACCAAAGGGAAGGGAAATGTTACCTGGTCAATGAAGGCCAGGTGCCGCTGAATGGCCGCCTCGTACTGCTCCCTCTGTAGAGCCATCTGGTGGCCCAACTCTCTCTCTGTCTCTCTGACATGACGTTTAGTCACCTCCCGTTGCTGAGCCTGTCAGGACAGAGGGCAACATCCAAGGCATTTTAAGGACACTGAGAAGTTAAGCTACATAGAAGTTGCCAAATACAGGCCAGGAAATCAAATTCATGCCAGGACAAAGACAGAAAGGCTGGCAAGAACAAAGGCATACTGAATGCCCTGATAGAAATACTGTGAACTTTCATGGTTGAGAGAGGCTTTACTAATCCAGACTAGAGACGCTGAAGCTAGCAGGTACAATAAAAGTTTTACCCTTCATTTTGCTCAGGCTTAAGATCAGTAATGCAGCACTGCTATGCCCTAGGCTCTGAGCACAAGGGTCCTCAATCTTTTAAAGCCAGGGGCCAGATCACACACCCTCAGACTGTTGGTGGGCTGGATTGGTGGCACCAGCGGTGGTGGGACAGAGCGGGGGGCTTGAGGTGGTCCTGCTGCCAAAGGCGGCAACAGTGGGACCAGCCCCAAGCCACCCACCACTCCACCCACACTGCCACCAGCAACCACCCTGAGCTGCCCACCACTCCACCCCACTCTGCTTCCCAGCCTGGAGGAGCTGCATGGCACCAAATCATCCAGACTGTAACTTCGCTCCAGCCGCCACTTCCGCTTCTGCCACCTCAATCCTTGTCTCTTCCTCTTAGCTTGGCGTGTCCCTAACGGCGCTCTGTAGCAGGGTGGATGTTGTAAGCCTTACAACATCCGCCCTGCTATGGAGCGCTATTAGGGACACGCCAAGCCAAGCCAAGCTGAGGAGACAAGGAGTGAGGCGGCAGTGGCAGTGAGGTTGTGTGCTGGATGATTTGATGCCGTGGGCTGGATCTGGCCCACAGGCCATAGGTTGAGAACCCGTGCCCTAGCACATGCACCTACCAGTGCTGTGTGTAGTAAAGTAATGGCTTTTTTCTTTTCTTCTACTTCTATCTTCAGCCTCACCATGGAACTGGTGACCTCTGTGGCAACTGCAGATGCTTGTTCCATGTGGATTAGCTCTTCTTCTAACAAGAGGCCCTGACAACCAACAAAGAGAAAGGGAGAAGATGAAAGTTAAGGACAAACCCTGCCTCCCTCAGGACATAAATAATTTATGTTTTAGTGTCTTCTTCAATGGTATAATAAACAAAGCATATCTTCCAGTATAACTTACCAAAAATCCAAAGATTATACTACTTTGCTTGTTGAAAAATATGGCAGAGAATACTGATATACAAAAGACTGCTATGCTTCTTATCACAGCCAAAGGATATATTGACAAGTTGATTGGCAAAAGAAGAGGTCAGAAAAGGCCCTATATTTTTAAACATGTCATTTTAGGGAAATATTTTTTTTAAAACAAAATACTTGGCTTACTGAAAGATGGGACATTTTTATAAATTCCTAGAACGCATCCCCCCACCCCCCGTTTATTCAGCTTGATCTAAATATATGCATGACTTTTTTTCTTCTCTAATGAGGTTTTTCAAACTGGAACTGGTTATTTATAATAACTGTAGTTCTTTGAGCAGTTATCAGTAAATTCGCACATTAGGTCTCTACCACACTTTTGATGTAGGTTCAAAATATTCCAGAGCTAGAAATAAAATAAGAGTCACCAGAGGGTCCTCTGCCTGCCGTGCATGTGTGGCCACCTAACACCATCTCCCTCCGTTCCCACCCTTCTTCGCTGCTGTCGCTCTAAGGCAGTGGTTCTCAACATGGGGCCTACATCCCACAGAGAACATCAATTCCCAGAAGCCTAAGTCAGTATATTGGCTGACCAGTGCTTTGGGGAATTGACTTAGGCTTCTGGGAATTGAAGTCCAAAAACCAAAGGTTGGGAAACACTGCTCTAAGGTAACTATAATAGAGGGAAGGATAGAAGAGATGTGTGAATTCACAGATGACCACTTGAAGAAAGTTCGGTTTCACTTACCAGTGATAACTTTCGTTCTTCGAGTATATAGTTTGTGAATACACACTCATGGGGGGGTTATGCGCCTGCGCAGAACGGCCGATCGGAGGCTTGAAAAGCTATTGGTCAAAGGTTTTGGCGGTAAGACCGCCCACCGCACCGCCCACCCTGAGGCGCCCGCGCGCCATTTTACCTCAGTTCCATACTTAAGCCAAGCACAGGATAAACCAATTGATCTCATCCGTGCAGCTCAAGAGGGGAGGCAGGGTGGGTAGTGTGTATTCACAAACTATATACTCGAAGAACGAAAGTTATCACTGGTAAGTGAAACCGAACTTTCTCCTTCGTATAGTTTGTGAATCCACACTCATGGGAGATTAGCAAGCTCACACTTACTTGGTCGGTGGGCAGTCGGATGAGATGATCCCACGATGAATATGATGACGGTCAGGCAGGGTGAACTGTCAAGGGCGATGGGCCCGGAGACCCCGAGTGAGGACGACACGGCCAAGCCTGGCGTCCGCAGTGGCTCTGGTGTCCACCCTGTAGTGCTGGACAAATGTAGAAGGTCTGGACCAGGTGGCAGCCTTACAGATGTCCTCAAGCGGTGTGCCCTCCAGAAAGGCCGTGGATGTTGCAACCGCTCTGGTAGAGTGCGCCCTGACATGCGGTGGAGGGGGCAGCGATGCCGACTCGTAGGCCAAGTAGATGGTAGAGGTGATCCATTTGGAGAACCGCTGCGCTGAGATGGGTTCACCTTTGGACTTGCCCCCATACGCCACGAAAAGGCGTTGCGACTTCCTGAACTCCCTTGTCCTGCTGGTGTAAAACAATAAAGCCCGTTTGACATCCAGCGTGTGCCAAGTCCTTTCTTGGGCGTTAGCGGGGTTCTGGAAGAATGTTGGCAAGGAGATAGTCTGTGCCATATGAAACTGGGAGACCACCTTGGGGAGGAAAGTGATGTCCGGTTGGAGCACCACACGGTCATTGAAGAACTGGAGAAAGGGTGCGTCCGCCCGCAGGGCGACCAGTTCACCAGCTCGTCGAGCAGACGTGATGGCCACCAGAAAGGCCGTCTTCCATGTGAGGAGATGAGCATCCGCGGTAGCCATGGGCTCGAAAGGAGTCCTGGTGAGCGCGTTAAGGACGGTAGAGAGTGACCATTGGGCCGTCGGAGTCCTGACCGGCGGGAAGGCGTTCCACAATCCCTTGAGGAAGCGTTTCACCGTTTGGTCGCGGAAAGCGCCAGAAGCGGGCGAGCCAGCTGGAGAGTGAGCCACCACCGCTGCGAGGTGTACTCGGATGGAGGCGATGCTGAGGCCAGACTCCGCCAGATGGAGGAGGTAGGTCAAGATGTCCTGCAGTTCCACCTGCGAGAGGGGGGTCTGCTGAGATGCCAGGAAAGCACAAAAGTGTCTGTATTTGGAAGCGTAGGACTTCCTTGTGGACGGGCGCCTGGCTAGTTCCAGGATCCTGGACAGTCTGGGGTTATCCTCCACGCGGTGAGATGGAGGCTGGGCAGGTCCGAGTGGTGGAGCTGGCCCTGCTCCATCTGGAGGAGCGTCAGTGACTCCGGTAGCGTGCGATACTGAGATGACATGCGCAACAGCAGCGGAAACCATGGTTGGCGGGGCCATGCTGGGGCCACTAGGATGGCTCTGGTCCTGTGCTGGAGCATTCTGGTGAGGACCTTCTGGACCAGGGGAAACGGAGGAAAAGCGTAGAAATAGTCCTGATCCCACCGTTTCATGAAGGCATCGCCCTCGGAGTTGGCACCGATGCCCGCCCTGGAGCAGTACCTGTGGCATTTCGTGTTGGACTCCGATGCGAAGAGGTCGATGTTCGGAGTCCCCCAGGCCTCGCAGAGCGACTGGAACACCTCGTCGTTCAGTTCCCATTCGTGGGTCGTCGAGGTGAGGCGGCTGAGATGGTCGGCCAGGACATTCAGCTTGCCCTGAATGTGCACTCCAATCGGGAAAATGTGCCTCTCCAGGCACCACTCCCAGAGTTGCACAGCGAGGTAAAGAAGGGTGGTGGATCGTGTTCCTCCCTGCTTGTTCAGGTACGCCACAGCCGTGGTGTTGTCCGAGGCCACTTGGACCGCCTTGCCCATGAGCAAGGTCTCGAAGGAACGGAGGGCCTTCCAAATGGCCAGCAGCTCCAAGTAGTTGATATGGTGCACCATCTCCTGAGGCGACCAAGGGTTGTTGACCGTGAGAGTCCCGCAGGCAGCCCCCCAGCCGAGGTTGCTTGCGTCGGTCAATATTTGCAGCGAGGGTTGCGGGGGGGGGGGGGGGTAAAAACTCTTCCCCGTTGCCACGTTGAGTGGTGTCGTCCACCACACCAGCTGGTCCCTCAGCTCCGGGGACGGAGTTAGCCGTTTGGACTGACTCTCCCGGAGCGCATCGAATTCGTGCAGAAGCCACGACTGTAGGGACCGGAACTTTAACTTGGCGTGAGGGACCACAGCCGTCATTGAGGCCATAAGGCCTAGCAGTCTTTGAGCCTTTTTCGCCCGGATGCACGGTTTGGTGCGTAGGTCGTTCACTCACTGTGCGATGTCCTGCAGGCGCTTCTGGGGTGCAAAGGCTCTGGTGGCAAGCGAGTCGAGTACCGCTCCGATGTACTCGACGCGTTGAGAGGGGATCAGCTTCGATTTGTTGAAGTTGATCCTGAGGCCGAGACTCTCCATGAGGTGGACCGTGAACTGCGTGTCCCGAATGGCCGACGAGCTGGTGGGGGATACGATCAACCAGTCGTCGATGTATGGGAGGACCCTGATTCCCCGCTGGCGAAGGAAGGCGGCCACCGGAGCCATGCATTTGGTGAAGACCCTCGGTGCCGTGGCCAGACCGAACGGTAGACATCGGTACTGGTAAACCGAATCGCCGATGCAGAATCGAAGGAACCTCCGGTGCTCCTCGACGATGGAGACATGGAAGTAAGCGTCCTTGAGGTCTATGACTGTGAACCAGTCCCCTTTGTTGATGAGGGGAAGGACGGTCTGCAGGGTCACCATCCGGAACTTCCTGGTGTGGATGCATTTGTTGAGGCGGCGCAGGTCCAGGATCGGGCGAAGTCCTCCGTCCTTCTTCTGGACCACGAAGTACCTCGAGTAGAAGCCATTGTCCCAATCGGGCGGGGCCACCCGCTCGATGGCTCCCTTGGACAGAAGAGTTGATATTTCTTCCTCCAAATGGGGGGACGAGATGGTGAAACGATGTCTTCCTACCCGAGGCGCCCGCACGAACTCGATGGCGTAGCCAGAGGACAAGATCCTTAAGACCCACCGGTCGTCCGTGATGCCCGACCATACCTGAAGGAAGTTCCGGAGGGGGAGGTATGGGAGATGGAGCGTGAGAGACTCGGCCGTCGCAGCTTCAAACGCGCGACTTGGACTTAGCGTCCGAACGCTTGCCATGTCCGTAGGGTTGGTAGCGCGGCTTGTGCTGGCGTCGTTGTTTGTAAGAGCCAGATCTGGGCTGCTCTACGGGGCCACCCTGTTGTTGCGGGTTCCCCTGGTAGCGCCGCGTGAAGGGCTGGAACCTCGGCCTGGCAGGCGGAGCCGGCGTGGTGAGCCCCAGAAACTTGGCGGGGGAGTTGGTCTGCCGCATTTCATTGAGGACCTTGTCCGTGTCTTGCCCAAAAAGGCCTTGCCCGTCGAAGGGAAACTCCTTGATGAGCTTCTTCATAGCGTCATCGAGGGAGGTGCCCCTAGGCCAGGCGTGGCGGCGGAGCAGGATCGCAGACGACAAGTCCTTCGCCGCATAGTCATTTATATGCCTGGCGGTTCGCATCTGTTGCTCCGCCAGGAAATCGCCCTCGGATGCCAGCGCGTCGATCCGTTTCTGGGCGTCGGCAGGTAACGTCGCCGTTTCGGCCTTCACCCGCTCCCAGAGGTGAGACTGGTACAGGCCCA
Source organism: Bradypodion pumilum (assembly GCA_035047305.1). Classification (NCBI taxonomy): domain Eukaryota; kingdom Metazoa; phylum Chordata; class Lepidosauria; order Squamata; family Chamaeleonidae; genus Bradypodion; species Bradypodion pumilum. Next base: position 280,015,319 of record JAWDJD010000002.1, on the reverse strand, counting down.
TGGCAGCCGAGTAGTTGGCGGCGCGGAAGAAGAGGGAACTGGTGGCGTAGAATTTGCGGCCCACCGCGTCCAGCTTCTTCCCCTCCGGGGTCGACGGAACTGGGAACCCGCTGGTGGCCGTCCTGTGTTGGAAGGCCTTGACCACCAGGGAATTCGGCAGGGGATGTGCCTGCAGGAACTCGACGTTCTCGTCCAGGACTCTATACATGCCGTCGAGCCTGGACGAAACGGAGTGCGCCGACACCGGCTTCCTCCATGTTGCCTTCGCCGACGTCAGCATGGACGGAAGCATGGTGATATGGACCGGCCGTACCGCACGCCTGTCCAGTTTTGCGGTCATTTGGTCCTCACCTTCCAGTGGCGGCTGGTCCACCTTCAGATTCAACGCGGCCCCCAGGCGCGTCAGCATGGCCGTGAGCGAGCGTTGATCCTCACCACGCGGTGGGTCAACCGCGCCGATGGCCTGGTCCGGCGTCCGCTCGGCGTCGACGTCTCCCTCGTCCTCCTCCGAAGAGGCGCTGGAGTCATCGGAGGACGAGGGAGGAACTCTTACATCCACGTCGGGACCGCGCCAGTACGGCCTGGGCGGGCCGACGGGATGGGAGTCCACCGCTTCAACGTCTGGACCAACCCGCGACGATGTGGGTGAGCCAGCGGAGCGGACACTCGACCCTCGGGAGGTCGGTGGGGCTACAGCAGGGCCAGCATCCCTGGGGCTTGCGGTGGTCGGTACCGGAGCCGCAGAGGCCGCAGGCATGGAGGTCTTAAACCGGTTGGCAAAAGTCTGAGCCATGACCTCAAACATCTCCTTCAGGAACTCCCTGTGGGATGGGTCCCCCACCGTCGGGAGTGACGAAACGGTGGCCGACGAAACGGTGGCTGGCTGGGTCGGCGACGAAACGGTGGCCGGCATGGTGATCGCCGCGTCATCGAGCGTCGGAGTCCTGGGCCTTGGGGAGACGGAGGCCTGCCTCATAGGCGAGCGGGCCCTCCCACGAGGTGGTGACGGGAGTACCTGAAGTGGGCGAGCTGGAGCCCCAGCCCTGCGTCCTTTTTCAGGCGAACCCGAGGAGGACCGTCCTCCCCAGATGGAGGACCCAGGAGACGGACATCTCGCGACCGAGTATGGTGGCGAAGGTCCCGGAGACACAGGGGTGTGCGGAGTAGGCGGGAGCGATCGCCTCTTCTCTGACCCGCGCTTCTTTTTCTTGTCTCCGTTCTTGTCCCTCTTCTTCTTCTTCTTGATGGTGGCGGAAGAAGAGGTCGAAGGCGGCGGAGGCTGAGAGACGCTAGCCGAGGTAGAAGCGGCCACAACGGGAGCCAGAGAGAGTTCCATCAGGTGCGCTTTGAGCCGGTAGCTCCGGTTTTGCACGGCCAGACCGGTGAATTTCTTGCAGTGGGGGCAAGACTGGCTCTGATGAGACTCTCCGAGGCAGAAAAGGCAGAGGCTATGCCCGTCGGAAGCCGGAAACTTTTTCAGGCAAGCCGAGCACTGTTTGAAGGCCGCGGCCATCAAAGAAAAAATTCTTCCAACGGAAGTTTCTGGAATGCGGTTACCCCAAAGGGCTGGCCAGCCGCCACCCCCTTGAGGGGGGAAACGGTGACCGAAGCGAGTAGGTAACTGAGTCCACCAGAAGGAAGAAACAGCACCGGGGTGGCGATCCTGCCCGAAGGACAAGATCACCGAGAAAAAATTTTGAAATTTGCCAAAAGACTTTCCCTCAGAAGGGCGAAAAAATTGAGGAAGCTCTCAACGATCGTCCTGCTGCTACGGCGGAAAGAAGAGAACTGAGGTAAAATGGCGCGCGGGCGCCTCAGGGTGGGCGGTGCGGTGGGCGGTCTTACCGCCAAAACTTTTGACCAATAGCTTTTCAAGCCTCCGATCGGCCGTTCTGCGCAGGCACATAACCCCCCCCATGAGTGTGGATTCACAAACTATACGAAGGAGAACTACAGTTACGATAAATAACCAGTCCTCCGTCTTTGTGGTCTCTGTGAATTACACATTAGGTCATCTCATAAGAACAGCCTTGCTGGAACAGGCCACAGGAGCCCATCCAGTCCAGCATTCTGTCTCACACAGTGGCTCAGGGTATTATTCCCAAACAGATGCCTTCACCTGCTTAGGATTCCCTGGAAATGGCATTGAGAGATATCCTGCCTTTCTCTCCAACCCAGAGGTTGTCCTTAGGTATCCATAAATATAGCCATTGATACCCTTGTCCTCCATGAACTTGTCTAATCCTTTCTTGAAGCTGTCAAGACTGACAACTGTCACCACTTCTTCTGGCAGGGAGTTCCATAGACCAGTGATCCTCTGGGTGAAAAAGTACTTTCTCTTATTTGTTGGAGAACTAGTACCCAAAAGTTTCATGGAGTGCCCCCTAGTTCTAGAGTTGTGCGGTAGGGAAGTTTTTCCTTATCTACTTTGTCCACACCGTGCATGATTTTATAAACTTCAATCAGGTCACCTCTTAGACGACGCCGTTCAAGAGTGAAGAGGCCCAACCGTTGCAGCCTCACAAGCTTTCTTACCGGACAGCGGGATGTCACGGAAGAACTAATGAGATCACTGCCTTTCCAAAATTTGCTGCAGACATCTGTCAAATATCTAGGCAGTAATGTTAAATAAATGTCATAGGCTCTGACCATTTGGCCACTTTGCATATGTAACATAAGTGCTCCCCTTTCATAAACGATGTAGAAGTTGACTATGTTTTTGTTGAGTGTGCCCTGATCAACTCTGGTATAGGCTCTCACAACAGCTTAATAACATTTGAGAGGTCACTGCTGTACCTAAGCAAGACACAGAATAGCTGACACACAAGTTGCTTGGCTTCTTCACTGCATAAGTTCTGGAAGTATAGAAGATGTGTATGCCCTCCTCACATCAAGGATATGCAACACTTTCTCCAAGTCTGTATGTGAGTTTGGAAAAAAGGCAAGCAAAATGTATTTTGGGCTAGAATGCAAGACGGACACGACTTTAGTCAAAAATAACATGTCCAGAGAGAGAATCACTTTGTTCTTAAAAAACTGAAGAAATGGTAGAATATGTCTGAGGGCTGCAGCGATAGGCATTGTGCATCTGACAAAGCATTTTTAATCTTTTAAGGAATCGTTTAGTCAAAGGATGGCAAAAAAGTGGCTGCATCAGTATGATCTTCTTCATCTACAGAAGTAAATGGAGGATTGTCAATAGAGTTGAAAGTAAAGACTCCCCTACTGAATGAGCAAAATGCATAAAGATAGCTCACTTGTACTGATAATTTCCCCTGGTTGAAACTCTTCTGGCCTCCTACAAGATACACTTTAGCTTTGTTGAACTCTCCAAGCTGTACGGGACAGACACTACATATCTCGGTGATGAGTGGATCCTTGTTCCCTTGTCAGAATAGACAAAGATCATGGAAGCTTGTAAACAGCTAAGGAGAGTAGAAGGGTAGAGAACTATGGCGGTTTCAGCTAACAAAATGCAATGAATATCGCATTGACCCTTTCCTGAGTCAACCTTATCACCACTCTATATATAATAGGAAAGGTTAGGAACATGTAAAGGAAGTTGCCCATCCAAGGAAGAAGGAAGGTGTCCCCCAGTGAGCTGATCCCTTTGATCTGCTGTAAATCTTTCACATTTTGATTGGATGACAGATACAGTACTGTGCAACAGTCTTAGGTCACCATTAGATTTGTTGTTTTAGCAATGGTATAAAGGGATGGTATAAGGGAAGTTGAGGAGACTCATGGAGGTTGTGAATAAAGGAAGACAGGACTTTGAATGTAAGCATGGATTTGTAGAAGAATGTTCCAATATCACTTCAGAAGCAGTAAAAAGGGAACTGAGGGAGAGGATGTTAGGTGGTTGTACAAGCGTGCTGGGGGGAGGGTCCCCAGGAGGTCTAAAGCTCTTATTCTTTCTCATAATGGAACATACAGAACCTACAACGCAAGCATGGCAGACTTAATGTGTGATTCATAGAGACCAAGAATAATAATGCATAGTTATTTCTCTTGGTATTCTACATTACATTTAGCACATAGGCTTTTGAATAATTGATTATTCTTGAATTCACTTAGAACATTTTATGTAAGCAGAACATGTAGCACACTTCATTTGTATCTGTTACATTTTAGAATGTGGTCTTATATACATATTTGTAACCAAGTGACTTAATTGAAAACACACACACACACTTTCTCTCTCTCAAGGCTTTGTTTCTTCTTGAGGTCCATAGTCTCCATGGGATTCAGCCTACAAGTGCTGGCTGCAGAACCATACTTTTGACTCCCTGAACCAGACCCAACTGTCCAAGACTTCTTAATGGTTGAAGAAAAGGCCATCATTTATGCTGGAAGGAAGCCAAGAAAGAAGCAAAATGCAGTCCATATCCCTCATGACTGTATGAGCTTACAGTAAAACATAATATTTTTTGGTCTTTCAGTTGGTGATAATGGTCCATTCCTTGGTAACTCACCACCTTTACCTCTGCCAAAAAACACGTCTCAATGTCCTTGGGGCTCACCTCCCGTTGTGAAGCAGATGCAGCCGACCTCGGTCGCTCTTGCTCAGATTTTTCCATTTCATCCAAGAAGTTAATAATGCTCTGGAATTTTGCCTCTGAGAGTAGCGTGCCTTCCTCAGGAGCTCCTGGAGAGCAGTTTAGTTTCCCAAACCTCTCCAGGTTGTCAGCAGTCAGGGAATTTGTGTCCTGCATTGAGATTAAAAGGCTATCAATCAGATCTGGATAGCAACAGCAGAAGGCAATAGAAGTACTTGATCTACAGGTTGTCAGTAAAGGATACAACAGCTGTGGACATCAGCTTGTACAGTACTTGTGAATTTTCCATAAGAAAACCAAACTTTGGCCCAAACTGCTTTGTGTTGCCATGCAAATGGCGTTCCTGTTGGAGGCCAACTGCCCAAAGATAAGAAATCGCTGTAGACAGTACCGTGTTTCCCCGAATATAAGACACTGTCTTATATTTTTTAAAACTCCAAAATTAGCAAAAGGTCTTATTTTCAGGGGATGGTTGTGAGTGGGGTAGCGGGATTGAGACTGGCCTCAGCTGTGAGGCGGCTGGCGTGGCCCATAAGAAAGCCTGCCACATCGGAGTCTCGATTGCCTCCCTGCTCACAACCAAGGGAAGCTTCCCCTGACGAGAGCGGGATCGAGACTCCGACGCGGCAGGCCTTATGGGCCACGCCGGCCGCCTCACAGCTGAGACCAGTCTCGATCGGGCTTACCCACTTGCAACCAAGGGACGCTTCCCTTGGTTGCGAGTGGGGAAGCGCGATCGAGACTGCCCTCAGCTCAGCTGTGAGGAGGCGTCGGAGCCGGCCGCCTTACAGCCGAGACCAGTCTCGATCGGGCTTCCCCACTCGCGATTGAGACTGGTCTCAGCTGTGAGGCGGCCGGAGTGGCCCATAAGAAGGCCTGCTGCGTCGGAGTCTCGATCCCGCTCTTGCCAAGGGAAACTCCCCTTGGTTGTGAGCGGGGAGGCAATCGAGACTCAGATGCGGCAGGCTTTCTTATGGGCCACGCCGGCCGCCTCACAGCCAGGAGGTAAGGTCTTATTTTTGGGTGGGGCCTTATATTTCAAAGGCAGGGGGAAAAAGGGGGGTGTCCTATTATGGGAGGAGGTCCTATATTCGGGGAAACATGGTATCAGTCGCATGCCGAGTCATAAAATTCAGTATGCAACTGATAAAGTCTGTGGTGATTTCTTAACTTGGAACAGTGAGCTTCCAAAATTTACACCATTTGTTCTGTCTAGTACAACTAGGCAAGATGTTCTAGGAGGTAATTGATTTACTTTAAATGCAATGCTGACCACATGCAAACATAGGAAAGAGAAAGAAGGGCAGATTCTAGATTAGGGTTGGCCAACATTTTTATGCCGCAGACCTGACCACACCCCACAGAAGTGGGCACATTTATGGCTGTTGCAAATGTGGCCACACTTCCACATTTATGACAGCTGCAGGTACATTTGCGCAGGCACATTTTACAGCTGACGTAAATGCGCCCGCTTCCACTTCTGGGTGTGGTGGAGGCAGCGACAGGCTGGATGGAATGGTGTCACGGGCCAGGTCCAGCCTGTGGGCCGTAGGTTGGGAACCCCTGTTCTAGGTAATAGAGATGCTTACATCAGCTTTATTTATGTTATATAGATTACAAAACACATAAGCAATATCATGACAGATATCTTGGGTCCTGGGAAATCATTTTAGTTCACAATTCACCACAAGCCTACAGTAACATCAGCTTTACTGCTTCAATTCTAGTTACCCCATCTATCCAAGCATATTTATCTTCCTTGCAGGCTTTTGATAGTAGTAGCAACTCTGGCTCCTCTTCCAACAGCTTCAGGGTGTCCAGTAGCTCATTAAGGGTCACCTTTGACTGTGCCCTGCTGGCTATGGTGATCATAGTCTCCAAGTCCTCACTGGCCATCTTTCCAGAACTGACATCCTGAACATGAAGAAATCATGTTTAGTGAGGTTATACATGTTTTGGTGGATTTGGGGATGTTGAGGACAGAAGCATACAAGAGTGGTGGAATAAAAGGGAACTGAGGAGAAACAATGGTCAAGAGAAAAAGCTGACTACTGGTATGGTTTTACAAAACTGGCTTGTCTTCCTTGAATGCAGACATCTGCCTGGATTGTGCTATGTGGGATGCAGAAAGCAGAACTAAGATAAAGCTTAAAGCCAATCAAGAACACAGGTCAGCATAGGAAAAAAGTGTAAAATGGGGCACATCCTAATTCTAACTTATCTAAGTAATCTTCAAATACTTCACATGTATCCTAGATATAATTTGAAAACACAGTCCTGGAGATTGAGTTATTCCTTAAACAGGTTTGAAAACTGTCTTTTCAAATATCTGTCTTGCAACATACCATTCCCCATTCAGAAGAGGAGTAGTCGTGAAATGTGAGAAGAAAACAGGCCATTCAGAAAGTAGAGAAATCAGGAAGCAGAAAGCAATAACTGGACCAAAGAAGGGTTGTATCCAGTGGTGGGCTCCAAAAAAATTTACTACATTGTGGGTGTGGTATGGTGGGCATGGCCAGGGGGGAAAGCCCTGCGTTGCACCCGAAATAGAACTACTTAATTTCAAAACTTGGATGGGTGGGGCCAGCCAGTATTACCAGTTTTGGTGAACTGGTGCGAACCTGCTGATGCCCACCACTGGTTGTATCTTAGTACCAGATCTTGCCTTCTATTCATGTCACTTTACGCCATATTCTCCTTCAACTTTGTTAGCAGATTTTTTAAATTGTTCTTGAGCTTTTAGCTCTCATTCTGCCTACTGCCTGAAACTGTTTCTACCCCAAAACTCTGAAGTCTTACATAGCTTGGGTCCAGGTTTCCTGAAGAACAACTTCCTTTCAAAATTACCATCTGGCTCAAAGTGAGGTACTTTCTCCAGGCGCTCTCGCACAATGAGATGTGCTAGGTAGTTTAAAGAGGTTGGTGCCTATCATAATGTCTTTTTAATGTTTTCTGAAGTCTGTGTTCTTCCTTTAGATTTTATTTCCTTTAGATTTTATTCCACTGTTACTTATAACATGTGTAATTTTATCTTGTTTTCATATTTTATTGATACCTTTTCATGTATATGTGTGTGTAGTTTTTTAATGTTAATTTTTTTTGCCTTTATACATTGAATTAATCTTTCTCAGTGATAATCTGAACTCATGTGAACCTTTGTTCTCTTAATGATACATATCTTCAAGTCTTCCTTTCTTAATCTAGTCAAACTATTACGCAGTTGGAAACTTTAATTTGGTAGATGTAATTTAGGATTTATTAATATACCTGTATATGGTAAACTTTATTGGCAGCTGTTTGATAAACAAAAGGATCCATGTTAGAGACTCCTGTATAAACTACAACTGTTTTATATCCCCATTGTATTGCATTGTCCCTTAATATTAGCTTTCTATTGTTTGCTTTTTAGAGTTTTTCTGTTTTAAGTTTTTCATCCAGTTTTTTATATTTAAAATTCTTGTATTAGTTATACGGCCATGTGCGCATAACACACCAAACGGCCGCCACCCTCCCATGCCGCTGCTGTCGACCAAGCCCATCGGCGGCACAACTCGCACTCGCATCCTGGACAGGACGATGGCCAGCGCTACCCCGGCCCCGCGGGCCATGCCACAGAGGCTATGCAAGGACGGGGATTTTGCCGCCTCCTCTTCTCCAAATCCATCACTCCCCCGTCGTCACTGGCCGCCAAGCCCAAAAGCACAAAAAGAGCTGGCCCGCACTCGCCGCTGGACAGCCCAGGAGGCAAGTGCGGGTCCTGCTGCTTTCTGGGCTGGCCGACAGTGGCGGCAGGGGAAGACAGAAGGAAGGAGAGGAAGGAGTAGTGGGCCGCGAAATCCCCGGACGCGCATAGCCTCAACGGGGCCTGCGTTACCAGGGTAGCATCCGTCACTGGCCAGCAAAAGAGGCGAGTGCGAGGTTTAAATTCAGTTTTGCTACCCCCCGTTTTGTTTCATTTTGAAGTTATTAAACTAGGTCCTCCCAGTAGTTCTAAAGCTGTGGCAAAAACAGTCTCCAGCCAACCCAGGAGGGACCGCTGACCACAGCAATGTGCAAGCACAGGAAACAAAACAGTTCGCTTTTAACCCCCTTCTCTTTCTCTACCTAAGGCTGGAATGGTGAGAAAAGGGAGTTCTCTCGCCTGCGCTGGTGGATAAAGGCAGGAGAGAGCTTGCTTTCACAGCAAGCCCACCCAAATAGGCAGCCTGAGGCCAAAATGAACGGCCACCCCAAACGGCCCCACCACCACCACCGTAGGGTAGGGACCAGGACGGAGACTGGGAACGCCCCCGCCCCGGAAGGTAGGACAGGGCGCTCCACCTCTGCTAGTGTATGTGCGCATGTGCGCGCACGCATGCACACTGCTCTTATCCTTTATTTTGAGTCTCTTAAGTTTTTATCACTTGTTTCTAAATAAATGTTATGTTTTTACTTTACAAATCTCACTTCTCTTGGTTACTATCATCACCTCACAATAGCAATAGTAATAAATCTTGTACATATTTTTCAGGTGCCATATGGAAATTTTAAATATATATGACAGTTGATTTATTTCTTTAATAAGGTTCAAAACTCATGTATCTCTCAACCAAATAGGCTGCTCTACAGCAAAAAGGAAAAAAAGCAGGGAACTGAACAAGTTGAAAAACAAATAGTAAAAAGAAATAGCTAAGTTTTTCAGGAACATGCAAAAATAAAAAAGTGGCACCTTCGGCTGTTCTTCAGGTACTCTGTTTTGTCCTGGAACAGATAAACACACCATGGCAGGGTTTTCTTCTGTATCCACAGCTGCCAAGTGGAATGTGGCATCTGTAAACAACAAAAGCATCTGCTATAGTGTAAAGACTACCCATAAAAGATGCAAGGGTGGTTTCTGGGGAACTGAGGAAGGGAGTATTTTTGAAGGCAAGTGAATTTTGAGAATGTGGATTGGAAAGTTTCTCCATGGCATACAATACATAAAGACATTGGTGAGCTTACTAGACAGCAGATGGGTAACCAGTGGCAACTGGAGGGACTGAAAGCAAAAGCCATACATTGTAGGAAGAAGTGCAACTGTAATCCATTGATTTTGCAGAACCACGATTTAAATTCAGTTTTGCTACCCCCCGTTTTGTTTCATTTTGAAGTTATTAAACTAGGTCCTCCCAGTAGTTCTAAAGCTGTGGCAAAAAGTTACTGATTCGCTTGGTGAGGATGCACCAACTTACCATATTTCTCCAAACTGGAGAAGGCAATCTACACAGACACAAGAACCACATCCATCTCTGGATCCTGGAAGACCATATTCACTCCCAGGAACTGCATTTTCCAAATGGGTTTTATTCCAAAATGTTGTGTATTTTTTCACTGTCCATCATCACCAGTTTATACAATTTGGATTTCACAGAATTTGCTATCTGACCAAAACACCTCTGGCATGGAATGACGTAACTTCATTTCCTTAATTCAGCCAAAAACTGTTTTGCAATAATATTTGCGAATTTGATCAAATTTAAGTACACATGAATTGAACTAGACCAGTGTTTCCCAAAATTTGGTTTTTGGACTTCAATTCCCAGAAACATAAGCCAAATTCCCAAAGCACTGATCAGTCAATGTATTGATTTAGGCATTTGGGAACCGAAGTCCCTCTGTGGGGTGTTGGGAACCACTGCAGTGATATCTGGACTTAAGAGCTGCCAGTATTCCTAACCTGCATTATTAGCTTTGATTATGCTGTTTGCAGGACTTATGTTCTTCACAGAGCCAGGCTTCCCAGATTTTGTTCTTCCTGCTTTCTTGCTTTCTTTCACCAATGCCAATTCCTCCTGAACCAAGCGTTGAGTGTCCAAAGCTTTCTGGGCCCGTTTTTGTTGTAGTTCCTACAATTCAAAAATTGGCATTATAACTTTTTTCGTGATATACCTGGCATTCCAACTTCCAGTGCTGGTTAAACAAAATCCGGAGCTAACATCTAACTGAACAAAATAATCAAAATTAAACAAATATCAACTATTAAGAACCAAGCTGTGGCAGTGCTGGTGCTGAAGTTCCCACCTGGATGGCGGCCCTCCTGGCAAGACGTGCCTTTTCCTCCCGGATCTTCCTCCTCGCTTCCTCTCGCTTCTGCTGCAAATCTAAGATGTTGTCCTCCTCTGTAAGCTGCTGCCTTTCCTTAAATAGCAAATATGATAATCAAGTCTAATTATCCCATCCGGTGTAGAGTTTGCTATCACTCCCACTTTCCTGTTCAAATTCTTCCTTTGTTCACAGATAATCTGGCATGCAACAATATTTTTATTTTATGTTCTTAATTATCTGCCACTCTTGTCTGGAACGAAGAGCTAGCCATGTTGCCCACCAACTTACCACCTGTTGAGAAACAGTAGTGGATTTGGAGGATACCACTGGACATTACAGAGGTGGGATGATTAAATGATTCAGAGCTCCAGTGGAGGTCAAAGGTCTCCCTTGAATTGTCAAATACTTCTCTTGCCAACAAATGTAACATATAGAACTAAGAGACTTCAGGCTATTTTAGAACACCAGCCCAAGAGCAAATTCTTCCAAAAGAGGTTCCTGGATAAAAGTCCAAACAGGCAAGTGTCTCAAAAAAGCAGTTTGTCTTCTTGAGCTTTTATTTCCCTCCTCTCTTGACATCAGAGAAAAAACTCTGAAGGTGTGGTCAGGATAGAATGCAATATTGGGAATTATAAGACTGAACAAACCTTCTAAAAGTGCTCTGTGTGTGTGTGTGTGTGTGTGTGTGTGTGTGAGAGAGAGAGAGAGAGAGAGAGAGAGAGAGAGACTTCTGGATCCTGCACAATACTCTATTCTCAAATACCTTGAACTTATTAACCTATATTTTTATATTTTACCTATATCTAAGCTCCACAGATTTTCACTTCTTCAGGCTCCTGCCAACATGCAATTTGAAAAACTGGCCCATGGAAGGAAATAAAGATTCGAATGAGCAAGTGAGGGGATGTTAGTAAGTAAACATAATTTAATATGTAGCCTCTACAAAGGTTGGGTGGGAGGGAACATGAGATGTAAAACTGCACAGTTGTGGATAATCTGTCTGATTAACACACAAGGCTTTGTTTTGTCTGGAAACGGTTCCTTCAGTATAAGACCTTTTGGAGGGCAAATCTCAGGGACAGAAGTGGAAGGTACAATTTCACAGACAGACCATTAGATAAGCAGAAATAACTACTGAGACAGTTTTAGAAACTTGCATCTTGCTTCATCTGCTCTAATATAATTGACTTTACAACCTTAGCTGGTTGCTTGTATTCAGTCCTTCAATAGTTCCTTTTACTAGTGTACAGAGAAAAGAACTGGAATATTTATTCCATCCCAATGAAGGGTGCATCTTCCATGCTAAGTGAAATGATAGGAAGATAAAGACTGAAAGAATTTGATAGAGTTCTATAAGTACTCTGTCTTCTGGAGCTAGCAAGGTCTAGAATGGAAAAGGATGCTCTTCCACATAACAAGGGCACTCAAGACAGTTTAATATTCACCCCTGCTTTCTGGAATAAGCCAAAGGATCAGCTTATTGAGGGTGACCTGCTCTATTGCATCAGAACTGGTGTTCGTTGGTTTCCAGAGTCAGGCCCATGAAACTGCCTCCTTCATTTAGCACATATATGGCAAACACACCTCTCTTTTAGAAGCTAACAAACACCCAAGTTGAGCTATGCCTTCCTTGTGCCTCTGAGAATGCCGTCTGTACCAGCGCTGGATTGTCACAGCAGCCAAGTTAACCTGGTTAATGAACCTAAAAGGACACAAAGGAATTAGAAGTAAATATTGCTTTTAATCCACTTAGAAAAGTAGATTTTGGCATAAACATATCACAGAAGAAACTTGAAATGCTCCAAAAAACATCTCCTGACCTTACAGTCCATGAGTTAACTTATCTTGTGATTTCTAAAAAGCACAACACTTGATCCACAGCAATATATTTTCAGGAGGTATGAAAGCAAACACATCAGTACTATTTCATTGGCGTAAAGAACATTATGTGAAAAATCTTCCCTAGCAACTCACAATCACCAAGTGTTTTCCTGTTAAAGCTGCCATGAAGAAACATAAGGTTGTATTATTTTTTTCAATTACCATCTGGCTTCCTCTCATCCTTCTGCACGACTTGCCACCTCAACCCATTATCATTTCTCCTGTCATTTCATTCATGCTTACCGTTCAGCCTCCTCCTCTGACACTTCCTGCCTCCTGAGTGGGTTACTGCTGCTACTGGTATTGTTGTTCCAAGCCAGAACATTGCTGCTAGAGAAGTTCTTCTGTGGCTTCAAGTAGCTGCTGCTCTCTGTGTCTTCATTAGAGGTGGCTTTGATAATATTACTAAGGAAGGAAGAATGTTCATCAGAAGCATTTCCTGAATTGATCAATTGATGTTCAATATGCCATACTATCTAGGGCAGTGATGGTGAACCTTGGCACTCCAACTGTTCCTGGACTTCAATTCCCAGAAGCCGTGATCAGCAGGTGTGCTGTCTTGGGCTTCCAGTAATTGAAGTCCAAGAAAAGCTGGAGTGCCAAGGTCTACCACCACTGATCTAGGGGGATCATTTTATGTGGGGTTCCTGCCAGTTCTGTAATTCTACTTTAATCTTCCCTTAATGAAAAAGACAGTATGAAAGTGGCAAATGAGGTTCTTTTGCTATCAATTAGAAGTGGGGAATGTGTGGCCTTCCAGATGCTTCTGGAATACAATTTCTGCAATCCCCTAACCAATAGCTATACCGGCTAGAAATAATGGAAGCTGAAATTCAGCCAACATCTGACACACCACACATTCTCCTTTCCTACTACTGTACTTAGAGTAAGTGCTGCTAAACTGTAAAAGCTTTAGATATGAACTAATGAACAGGTTGTATGGTTCAGTGGGTACCAATTTTTCTTACAAAATACAATTTGTATTCAAGAGCTTCTATATTCTTATCTATAGCAGCACTTACACAAGTCAGGACATGCGGCTAGGGAAAGAAAAATGCTATCTGAAAGTCTAAAGCAGGGATTCCCAACCTAAGGCCCATGCGCCGGATCCACCCCCGGTGCTATTTCATGTGCTCCCCCCACCCCTCCAAGGGCATTCAAGAAACACAATGGCCACCCCTTTGAAGCTGTTTTATTTATTTTTATTTTATTTTATTTTATTGTCAAATTTCTATACCGCCCACTCAGCCAAAGCCGACTCCGGGCGGTTCACAACAATGGGTAAAAACATATAAAACAAATAAAACAGATAAAAACCAGCAATAAGAACCCACCCCTAAAAAGAGAGGGGTGCAGGAACTGAAGGAACCGTGGGGCAGGCATCCTCCCCTATATTAACCACCCAACGGAAGCCACCCCTCCACCTGCACCCCAAACTTGGCCCGCCAGCCAGGTTTTTAGTTCTTTTCTGTTGGGACAAAATGGCCATGCCCATTGTGCAGGCAGGGCAAAATGGCCATCTGGCCCTTGAAACGGACTGAGAGTGTGTGACCCAGCCCCCGGCTTGAAAGGTTGGGAACCCTTAGTCTAAAGGAAGGCGTCAACAGAGAAAGGACCTTTTGGTCACATCTAGCCCAATTATGATGATCATGAGATTGCATACTAAAAACTCATAGCTTCCTTGATATTGAGTGCAACCTCATTGTGTACTTCTTTATTTCTTTACTTCATTCATTCACATCATTCTATCCATATGCACTTTTGCCTCACTTCTTAAAAACCAAGACTTCCCTGTTCCCTCACCCATCTTCTACAGCTTCCTCATACTAAGCAAGCTGCCTTGCTTAGGTCTTGCAACCTTTCCCCTACATATGGTGATCACTGAAAAGGCAACTGAGATAGGAATATCCAAGGTCTTACTTGAGGGGAATGGTGACCTGGTTGGAGCTCTTAGGGGGAGGCACCTTGTCAGCAGTGGAATAGTTGTTATGCACCATAGTGGTAACACAGTTTCCCATGGCACCTTTGTTACTCCTCAGAGAGAGAGATAGAAATGTACGATTATATCTCTATAATGATTTTTGCCAATATCAACTAAACAAAACATCACTTATTAACTGGTCCATATTTCAACATGTCTGCACTCCACCATTAATGGGCAACTCTGCCTCACACGCTGTACATTTGCAGCGGACTACTTGTGGCCTAAGAAAGTTCGGTTTCACTTACCAGTGATAACTTTCGTTCTTCGAGTATATAGTTTGTGAATACACACTATTGGGTTATGCGCCTGCGCAGAACGCCGATCGGAGGCTTGAAAAGCTATTGGTCAAAAGTTTTGGCGGTAAGACCGCCCACCGTACCGCCCACCCTGAGGCGCCCGCGCGCCATTTTACCTCAGTTCCATACTTAAGCCAAGCACAGGATAAACCAATTGATTTCATCCGTGCAGCTCAAGAGAGGAGGCAGGGTGGGTAGTGTGTATTCACAAACTATATACTCGAAGAACGAAAGTTATCACTGGTAAGTGAAACCGAACTTTCTCCTTCGTATAGTTTGTGAATCCCCACTATTGGGAGATTAGCAAGCTCACACTCACTTGGTCGGTGGGCAGTCGGATGAGATGATCCCACGATGAGTATGATGGTCAGGTTGAACCGTCAAGGGCGATGAGTCCAGAGCCCCCTGGTGAGGACGACACGGCCAAGCCTGGCGTCCGCAGTGGCCCTGGTGTCCACCCTGTAATGCTGGACAAATGTAGAAGGTCTGGACCAGGTGGCAGCCTTACATATGTCCTCAAGCGGTGTGCCCTCCAGAAAGGCAGTGGATGTGGCAACCGCTCTGGTAGAATGCGCCCTGACATGCGGCGGAGGTGGCAAGGAGGCCGACTCGTAGGCCAGGTAGATGGTAGACGTGATCCATTTGGAGAACCGCTGGGCAGAGATGGGTTCACCCTTGGACTTGCCTCCATAAGCCACAAAAAGGCGTTGCGACTTCCTGAACTCCCTTGTCCTGCTGGTGTAAAACAATAAAGCTCGTTTGACATCCAGCGTGTGCCAAGTCCTTTCTTGGGCGTTAGTGGGGTTCTGGAAGAAGGTTGGCAAGGAGATAGTCTGTGCCATATGAAACTGGGAGACCACCTTGGGAAGGAAGGTGATATCCGCTTGGAGCACCACGCGGTCATTGAAAAATTGAAGAAAAGGTGCGTCTGCCCGCAGAACAACCAGTTCACCAGCTCGTCGAGCAGATGTAATAGCCACCAGAAACGCCGTCTTCCACGTGAGGAGATGAGCATCCGCGGTAGCCATGGGCTCGAAAGGAGTCCTGGTGAGCGCGTTGAGAACGGCAGACAGTGACCATTGTGCCGTCGGAGTCCTGACCGGAGGGAAGGCGTTCCGCAGTCCCTTGAGGAAACGCTTCACCGTTTGGTCGCGAAAGGCACCAGAAGCGGGCGAGCCGGCCGGAGAGTGAGCCACCACCGCTGCGAGGTGGACCCGGATGGAGGTAATGCTAAGGCCAGACTCTGCCAGATGGAGGAGGTAGGTCAAAACGTCCTGCAGCCCCACCTGTGGCGGGGACGTCTGCTGGGATGCCAGAAAATCACAAAAGCGTCTGTATTTGGAAGCATAAGACTTCCTTGTGGTAGGGCGCCGTGCTAGCTCCAAGATCCTGGACAGTCTGGGGTTATCCTCCACGCGGTGAGGTGGAGGCTGGGTAGATCCGAATGGTGAAGCTGGCCGTGCTCCATTTGGAGAAGCGTTGGTGATTCCGGCAGCGTGCGATACTGTGACGACATGCGTAACAGCAGCGGAAACCAGGGTTGACGAGGCCATGCTGGAGCCACGAGAATTGCATTGGTCCTGTGTTGGTACATCCTGGTGAGGACCTTCTGGACCAGAGGAAACGGAGGAAAGGCGTAGAGGTAGTCCTGATCCCACCGTTTCATGAAGGCATCGCCCTCGGAATTCAGTCCGATGCCTGCCCTGGAACAGTACCTGTGGCATTTCCTGTTGGACTCCGACGCAAAGAGGTCGATGCTCGGCGTCCCCCAGGCCTCGCAAAGCGACCGAAATACCTCGTCGTCCAGTTCCCATTCGTGGGTCGTCGAGGTGAGACGGCTGAGGTGGTCGGCCAAGACATTCTGTTTGCCCTGACTGTGCACTCCAATGGGAAAGATGTGTCTTTCCAGGCACCATTCCCAGAGTTGCACAGCAAGGTAAAGAAGGGTGGTGGATCGCGTTCCTCCCTGCTTGTTCAGGTATGCCACTGCCGTGGTATTGTCCGAGGCCACTTGAACCACCTTGCCGGTGAGTAGGGTCTCGAAGGACCGTAGGGCCTTCCAAACGGCCAAAAGTTCCAAGTAGTTGATATGGTGCACCATCTCGTGAGGTGACCAAGCGTTGTTGACCGTTAGAGTCCCGCAAGCAGCCCCCCAGCCGAGGTTGCTTGCGTCGGTCAATACCTGCAACGAGGGTTGCGGGGGGTAAAAGCTCTTCCCCGTGGCCACATTGAGTGGTGTCGTCCACCACAGCAGTTGGTCCGTCAGTTCCGGAGACGGAGTCAGCCGTTTGGACTGACTCTCCCGGAGCGAGTCGAATTCGTGAAGGAGCCACGACTGCAGGGACCGGAACTTCAACTTGGCGTGAGGGATTACCGCCGTCGTTGAGGCCATGAGGCCTAGAAGTCTCTGTGCCTTTTTCGCCCGGATGAACGGTTTGGTGCGAAAGTCGCTCACCCCATGCGCAATGTCCTGCAAGCGTTTCTTGGGGGCGAAGGCTCTGGTAGCAAGCGAGTCGAGTACCGCTCCAATGTACTCGACGCGTTGAGAGGGAATCAGCTTCGATTTGGCGAAGTTGATCCTGAGGCCAAGACTCTCCATGAGGTGGACTGTGAATTGTGTGTCCCGAATGGAGGACGAACTGGTGGGGGAGACAATCAGCCAGTCGTCGATGTACGGGAAGACCCTGATTCCCCGCTGGCGGAGGAAAGCAGCCACCAGAGCCATGCACTTGGTGAAGACCCGTGGTGCCGTGGCCAGACCGAACGGTAGACACCGGTACTGGTACACGGAGTCGCCGATGCGGAAGCGAAGGAACCTGCGGTGCTCCTCGAGTATGGAGACATGGAACTAAGCGTCCTTGAGGTCTATGACTGTGAACCAGTCCCCTTTGTTGATGAGGGGAAGGACGGTTTGCAGGGTCACCATCCGGAACTTCCCGGTGTGGATGCACTTGTTGAGGCGGCGTAGGTCCAGAATTGGGCGAAGTCCTCCGTCCTTCTTCTGAACCACGAAGTACCTCGAGTAGAAGCCGTCGTTCCAGTCGGGCGGCGCCACCCGCTCGATGGCTCCCTTGGACAGAAGAGTTGATATTTCTTCCTCCAAATGGGGGGACGAGGTGGTGAAACGATGTCTTCCTACCCGAGGCACTCGCACGAACTCGATGGCGTAACCAGAGGACAAGATCTTTAAGACCCACCGGTCGTCCGTGATGCCCGACCACACCTGGAGGAAATTCCGGAGGGGTAGGTATGGGAGGTGGAGCGAGAGAGACTTGGCCATCGCGGTTTCAAACACGGGACTTGGACTTCGCGTCGGAACGCTTGCCCTGCCCATAAGGCTGGTAACGGGACTTGTGTTGGCGCCGTTGTTTGTAGGGGCCGGGCCTGGGCTGATCCGTCGAGCCACCCTGTTGCTGCGGGTTTCCCTGATACCGCCGCGTGAAGGGTTGGAATCGCGGCCTGGCAGGCGGAGCCGGCGTGGTAAGCCCCAGGAACTTGGCCGTCGAGTTCGTTTGCCGCATTTCGTTCAGGACCTTATCGGTGTCCTGTCCGAACAGGCCCTGTCCATCGAACGGGAACTCCTCGATGAGCTTTTTCATTGCATCATCGAGGGAGGTACCCCTGAGCCAGGCATGACGACGGAGGAAAATGGCAGAAGACATGTCCTTAGCCGCGTAATCATTGATGTGCCTGTCCGTCCTCATCTGCTGCTCCGACAAAAAGTCCCCTTCGGTCGCCAGCACGTCGAAACCCTTCTGAGCGTTGGCGGGTAGCTTAGCCGCCAGGACCTTCACCTACTCCCAGAGGTGGGACTGATAGAGGCCCATGGCAGCTGAATAATTGGCGGCTCGGAGGAAGAGGGAACCGGTGGCGTAAAACTTGCGTCCCACCGCGTCCAGCTTCTTCCCTTCCGGAGTCGAAGGTACCGGAAAACCGCTGGTGGCCGTCCTATGCTGGAAGGCCTTGACCACCAACGGGTTCGGCAGGGGGTGTGCTTGGAGGAACTCAACGTTCTCGTCCAGGACTCTGTACATGCCGTCGAGCCTGGACAAAACGGAGTGTGATGACACTGGCTTCTTCCATGTTGCCTTTGCTGACGTCAACATGGATGGAAGCATGGTGATATGGACCGGTCGAATCGCCCGTCTGTCTAGTTTGGCGGTCATTTGGTCCTCGCCCTCAAGTGGTGGCTGGTCCACTTTCAGGTTCAGGGCGGTCCCCAAGCGTGTCAGCATTGCCGTGAGCGAGCGTTGATCCTCACCACGCGGTGGGTCAACCGCGCTGATGGCCTGGTCCGGCGTCTTGTCGGCGTCGGCGTCCCCCTCGTCCTCCTCCGAAGACGCGCTGGAGTAATCGGAAGACGAGGGAGAAACCCTGGTATCCACGTCGGGACCGCGCCAGTACGGCCTGGGCGGGTCGACGGGATGGGAGCCCACCGCATCGATGTCTGGACCACACCAAGACGATATGGGTGGGCCAGCGGAGCGGACACTCGACCCTCGTGAGGTCGGTGGAGCCACAGTAGGACCAACATCCCTGGGGCTTGCGGTGGTCGGCACCGGAGCCGCAGAGGCTGCAGGCATGGAGGCCTTGAACTGCTGGGCAAACGATTTTGCCCTGGCCTCGAACATCCCCTTAAAGAACTCCATCTGGGATGCATCCGCCGCCAATGGTTGGGACAAAACGGTGGCCGACGAAACGGTGGTTGGAATGATCGGGCATGAAACGGTGGCCGGAATGGTGGTTGCCGGTTTGTCTATTGTCGGAGTCCTAGGCCTCGGGGAGACGGAAGCCTGCCTCGTGGGTGAACGGCCCCTCCCACGAGGGGGAGACGGGAGTACCTGCAGTGGGCGAGCTGGAGCCCCAGCCCTGCGACCTTTTTCAGGAGATCCCGAAGAGGACCGTCCGCCCCATATCGAAGATCCGGGTGAAGGACATCTCGCGACCGAAAAAGGAGGCGAAGGCCCCGGAGAGATGGGAGGGCGAGGCGTAGACGGGAGAGATTGCCTTTTCTCCGACCCATGTTTCTTCTTCTCCCCATTTTTATCCTTCTTCTTCTTCCTGATGGAGAGAGTAGAAGAAGAAGCAGGAAGCGGAGGGGGCTGGGAGGCACCAGCAGAAGTAGAGGCAGCCGAGGCGGGAGCCAAAGCGAGCTCCATAAGGTAAGCTTTCAGCCGGTTGCTCCGGTTCTGCACTGCAAGTCGGGTAAAGTTCTTACAGTGAGTGCAGGACTGGCTCTGGTGAGATTCTCCCAGGCAAAAAAGACAGAGGCTATGCCCGTCGGAGGCAGGGAACCTTGAGGCAAGCAGAACACTGCTTGAAGGCTGCAGCCATCAAAAATATTCTTCCAACAGAAGGTTCGAGAAGGTGAGCACCCCGAAGGGCAGGCCAGCCGCCACCCCCTTGAGGGGGGAAACGGTGACCGGAGCGAGTAGGCAACTGAGTCCACCAGGAGGAAGAAACAGCACCGGGATGGCAATCCTGCCTGAAGGACAAGATCACCGAAAAAATTATTCAAAGTTAGCCAAAAGACTTTCCCTCAGAAGGGCGAAAAAATTGAGGAAGCTCTCAACGATCGTCCTGCTGCTACGGCGGAAAGAAGAGAACTGAGGTAAAATGGTGCGCGGGCGCCTCAGGGTGGGCGGTACGGTGGGCGGTCTTACCGCCAAAACTTTTGACCAATAGCTTTTCAAGCCTCCGATCGGCGTTCTGCGCAGGCGCATAACCCAATAGTGGGGATTCACAAACTATACGAAGGAGAACACACTATTTCCATGGCTCTCCATGAGCAATTACTTCAGACCTCTGACAAGAGAAATCTGTCTTCAGCAAAGCACTTGCTACTGCAGGAGAATGATTGAAAGAGAAAAGGGGTAGTCAGTCCATTGCTGACATAATGCTTCTGCAGACTTCAACGGAGAAAAAGTTCTGTATCCCTCCTGTTAATGTTCTAATAGAGCTGAAGCACCTAGCTTTGTGAAAAGCATTGACTACAGGATGGAAGCAGACGAGGAAAGGCTATGGTAAATACAGTAGAACCCCGCATAACGAAAAAACTGTTCGCTATGCGTTTCCCCCCGTTATGCTGATCCCTATGGGAGATACCCAAAATAACGTGAAAAAAAGTTTGTTAACCAGGGTTCCCATTTAGTGGGTATACCCGTTACCACAACCCCCGCATAACGATTTTTTTTGTTATGCGGGGTATTGCCTTTGCATAATGAACGCTTTGTTATGCCAATTTTTCGCTATGCGATGCGTTCGTTATGCAAGGTACCACTGTAATTTTAAATTTTCTTGCCAAGTCTTTACCCACAAATAGCAAGTGCCCCTTTAAAAACTGTAAGATATAACGAGATTGCTTCCTCTTTGCTTACTGCTTTGCAATTCTTTTGGTCCTTTCATTGGTCTTTCTCTCCTATAAGGACCAAAGAATAAAAAGATAACATCCCAACCCGTTATTCTAGCAATACTGCTAAGACATATCCTGCTGTAGCCTAAAAACAAATTACTAATCAGACTTCACCTATTTATGTCAAATACCGAAAGCTAAGTGAGATTCCCAATATACCTGTTATTAGCAGTGAAGTTGGGTGCAAGTGGCACAAAGACCTCTTTCTTCCGCATGCCCACAGGTGCCTCCCGAGTGCCGGATAGAGCAGGAAAGGTTCTGGGCTGCTCATCCTGCACAACCAGAAATAAGTGTGGGAGAAAACCACTGTCATTGTGGCAAGGGCAGTCCAAGCACTTTTAACCAATCTCTTTATTCTACCTCATGTAGAGAATCCATCTTAACCTCACGTTGACTCATATTTGCTACTGGGGAAGGTAAATGTCTCCTATATCATATGCTGAAACCTTTTGGAGAGAAGCCCTGGGAACTGAAACTATGAACTATGTTTTTAAAGTGGTGAAAAGTTTGTGTAAGCCTGGATGTCAAGAGTGGAACAAAAGACATTTCCAAAATAGGATTGGTTGCCAGAGACACTGATGCTCTGTTCCCAGAGCTCACAAGCTATTAAGAGAACATGTCATCATCCCTTGTGCTTATAATATCCACTTGTCAAGATACAGTACTACACAACAGGTTAACAGGAGAGATGGCACAAGGCAAAACAATGATAACACTTTCCCCCATTTCCTTAACTGGAAAGAGCCAAACCAGTGGGGAGCTATCCTACCCCTCCTGTAATGGAAATATTACAGGTGACTGTCTGGTCTCTACTGCCAGGTTATCATTTTTGTTCTTGTTCATATTTATAATTTATTAAATGTTTAATTTTATTGTAAATATTTTTAAATATGTTGTAAGCTGCCCAGAGTGGGAAAATATCCCAGATGGGCAGAATATAAATGCAATAAATAAATAAATATGGTTTTTTTTTCATTTTAAGTAAAAATGCATATTTCTATTATATTATTACTCAACAACTGTTCCTGCAAATGTGCTTCATAATCACTTGCTCTGCAGTGGATGACAGCAGATGCACAGGGTAATGTTATATTTCCCTAATGAAGACTGGTGCCATCTGAATGCTGTATAAACTCAAGATATATTTCCATTCTTTGCAACAATACTGTGCATTTATGCATAATAAAATATTTTTGTTTGGAAAGGCTCCAAATGCCTTTACAGGGACATTAGCTATCATAGCATAAAAAGGCTAAAAGAATAAAGCTCAAGACTAACTCCACTGATCTGAAGTTCCTCTGATACTTGTACAGTATTTCCTTTTATGACCTTGCCCTTACTAGAATATTCCACGTGGTTTTCCTTTCTGGTGAGACTTTGCTAAGACTTGCTAGTTTCTTTCTTCCACCAGAGCTGCTGTCGAAAAAAGTTAGGAAGTCTCCATGATGCTCTGCACTGCTAAAAAAAAAAAACCAACAACACAGAATTAATCAAGAGTTCTAGAGGTCTATACACATAATAATAAGTTGTGCATTTCCAGAAGACATCTATTCAACCTTCTTTTTCCAAGAAAGAAACTTCTTCACCCCAAAAATTGTTCTCAGGTATTTTGCTCAATCTGGAAAAAGTCTTCAAGGGGAAAATACAAAACTTTGGAGTTTTGAGGGGCTAGCTCAGGGGTCAGCAAACCTGGGTCTCCAGGTGTTCTTGGACTTCAATTCACAGAAGCCTTGATCAGCAGAAGTGCTGACTTGGGCTTCTGGTAACTAAAGTCCAAGAACACATGGAGAGCCAAGTTTGCTGATGCCTGGGCTAGCCCATACTAACCAGGTTATGTGAGAGTCTGTGGACTGGTCTTGCTTTATGTGCCATCAGTACGTGGATGACACTCAGTTGTACATCTCGGCCCGTGGGGACCCCAGTGATGCTGTTGAAATCCTATCCGGATGCCTGGAGGCCATTGGGGTCTGGATGGGGGCCAATGGGCTTCGGCTGAATCCCAGCAAGACAGAGTGGCTGTGGATAGGGGGCCCCGTGTTATCCAGGGAGTTACCATCTTTGGTACTGGATGGGGCTGTTTTGCCCCAGACAGACCCAGTGCGCAACTTGGGGGTCCTTCTGGACTTGCTGCTGCTGCTAGAAGAACAGGTAGCGGCTGTACCCAGGAGGGCTTTTGCCCAACTTCGGGTGATTCGCCAGTTGCACACGCTCCTGGACTGGGGCTCCTTGCTTATGGTCACCCATGCTCTGGTCACTTCCCGACTAGATTATTGTAATGCGCTCTACATGGGGCTGCCCTTGACGACCATTCGGAGGCTGCAGCTGGTCCAGAATGCGGCAGCCCGGGTGGTGATGGGATGTGGGCGATATGCCCATGCCTCACCGCTACTTCGGGAGCTGCACTAGTTACCAGTTTGTCTCCGGGTACAATTCAAGGTGCTGGTTTTGACCTTTAAAGCCCTATATGGCATTGGGCCAGGATACCTTAGAGACCGCATCGTCCCAAGAGTGTCTGCCCGTCCAACCAGAGCGGACCGGAGGGGCTCTCTAATGGTGCCATCAGTTAGGGGTGCACATCTGTCCAGCACCCGAAGGAGGGCCTTCTCCATGTCCGCACCAACTCTCTGGAACCTCCTGCCAACAGATCTAAGACTTCGAAGAGAATTGCTGCCCTTCAGGAAAGGATTGAAGACCTGGCTGGCAGGGCAGGTGTGGGGCCCGAATGGGAATACGGTCTCCGCCTGCTGGCTTATGTAAACAATTAAGAACTCTCTCTTCTTCTTTTTATAGTGGGTGGGATGGGTGGGTGGGATATGGTGTTTTTTAAAGTGGGTGGGATATGGGGCTTTTAAAGTGTTTTTATGTGTTTTTAGAACTTGTTGTAATGCCGCCCTGAGTCGGGTTCTGCCTGAGTGGGCGGCATATATAAATATGACTATTAAATTAAAAATTAAAATGTAAGACATTCAAGGATTACCTGAAGGTGCCATTCATCTGCTGATTAACCTGAGTTGTACTGTTGGATCGTCGCAAATTGTTCATAGCTCCGAAAGTGCCAAACCCTGCATCCTCCTGGGAGACCAAAACACACACCATTAATGCACAAAGCTTGATATCATCTGGATTCCCTTGAAACAGAAATCTCTGCTAACAGAAGCAATGAAAGTAGCCCTTCTGTATCCATGCTTAGAGAAAGAACCTAATCTAGCACTTGCGGATAATACAATAGCACTGTTTCTGAAAGGCAGTTTAAAGGGTATACTTGATGGTGCCAGTTGAATATATAAGCAAAAGAACATATACAATCTTATACACTACACCACTTAAATACACATACTGTACTGTACTTATATTTCTCTGATTCAGTATTAATCTCTTCCAGAAGGACTGTAAAAATTCATTGTACATTTCTGTATAGTTAAGAAAAATTTAATATACAACAAATATATTACATTTCCTACTTTGGTGAAATAGTGGCCAGACTCCTGTTAACTGCATATGCCAATATAAATGGAAAAGAATAAATTACCCAGGCAAACTGTTCCTAGTTAAAACATCAAGGCTAATATTCCTCATTATGCACCAATTGAATGACCTGGCATACAATGAGAAATAGAAGCCTCCTCAACTAACAGCAATTTGCAGCTGCAATGTATACAGTTTGACTTAAACTGTAATATACAGTAGAACCTCATATAACAATTGCCCTGTATAGCAACAAAATCGCATAACAATTAGGTTTGGGAGTGGGGGAATGGTGTCCCGCATAACAATTTCCCCTATGGAAAAAATCGTACAAGTGATACCTCATACAACATCCAAACTTGGTTCCACAAGTTTGGACTTTATACAGATTTGGACTTTGTATGAGGCATGTAAAATCCTAGCCGCGATGCCTCATACAACGTCCAAATCCTTGCCGCGATGCCTCATACAACATCGTTTCCATAGAGATGCATTATACTGTAACAGCACAGACTTCAGGGCAAAGTCAAGGAAACAGACAGGAAACTGACAGAACTTTAAGAAATCATTGTCTAAAGGCTAAAAACATTACAAAAACTTGTCAAACAACCCTGATTGTCCAAGAACCTGAAGAATGCTGCAAAAATCCCAGGAATGCTTCTAAAAATTCTGAAGAAAAAATTCAAAAAAATCTAAAATCGTGCTCAAAACCACTCAAAATCAGTCTTCGCCTTGTGCAAAACCCACAAGAGCAATGCACGCATGTGTCCTGCCTTTTATACTGCCCAGGCACAATGCAACCTGGGAAAACCCCAATGCCTCATACAAAGTCACACGACTTTATAAGAGGCAACTTTTTTCAAGGAATTAGGCAATGTTGTATGAATCCGATGTTGTATGAAGCGGACTTTGTATGAGGTATTACTGTACAACAAATTTTCAATGGGAAAAACCACTTAGCAAAAAAAAACAAAACAAAAAAAAAAACGATGCATAGCAATTGTTTCATACAACAAGCCCTGTGGAACGGATTAAAATCGTTGTATGAGGTACCACTGTATAAGTAACAGGATTCTGGCCAGTGTGACTTACATTTGGAGTTCGTTTGCTCTTTTCATAGGCAGAATGTTAACAAAGTCTATGGAAACAGTACATTCCTATGAAGTTTATTAAATTACTAGCATATTTTGCCCGGCGGTGCCGGGCTTTTTAAAATTGTGTTGGATACTAAAGGGTTTCGGTTTTTTTCTTGAACTAATGGTGATGGGCTGTTATAAATGGTGGTGTAAGGTTTTTTGATTTTGTGGCTTCGAGGCGCTTCGTCCGCCTGTGGCGGACTTGCGCTCCCAATGGGTTTTTTTTGGTTCTTTTTGGATGGTATTTTTTTTGCGTGCTGGCTTCCTCAGTGCTGGGCTTCTTAATTTGGTTTTTGAACGTGTTTTTTATGTTTATGCAATTTTAAAAAAATTTTAATTAATTTAATTTAATTTAATTTAATATTATTCAGTTTAAAATTTAATTTTGTGTTTTAAAATGTTTATTTTAACTCATTTTTTTTGGTTGTTTAGAGTGAAAAGTGTTTTGTTTTGTTTTTTGGTAATTTTTGAGATTAGTGTGTTTATTTTTGAATGTTTTTATAACTTATTTGATTAAATTTGGAATTAATCTTATTATTTTTAATATTTTTGAATGTTTTATCTCTTTTGGCCTCTGGGTGGGGGTGGTGAGCTTTTGTGCCTCTCTTTACAATTGTTCTCTTCTGTCCTCTGGGTGACGCTTCCGGTAAGTTTCCTTTTTCTCATTTGAGTTCCGGTTCTCATAGAAGGAAGACGTCTTTTGGTAAGTTCTCTGGGGGGGGTTTGGGGGGGATTTTTTTTGGGGGGGTGTCTGTGTGTTTTTTTCTTGTTTATTTTTGGCTGTGTTTGTGTGTTATTTTTGGATTTTTGTGTTTTTGAATGTTTTTGATTTGTGTTTTTGTGTGTTTTTTTCAGTGTGTGTGTGTGGGGGGGTGGCTTTCTTTCTCGCTGGCCCGTGGGAAGGAAGGGCATTTGCGGGGTGGTGGTGCTTTCTTTTCCATGGGCCATACTGGCTGGCCCGTGGGAAGGAAGGGCAGCGTCGGGGGGGGGGTTTCATTTTTTCCCCCGCGGGCCATATTAGCTGGCCCGTTGGGAAGAAGGGCAGTTGCGGGGTGGGTGGGGTTGCTTTTATTTTTGGCGCGCCGGCTGGCCCTTTGAACGGAAGGGCAGCGGCGGCTGGGGGTTTACTTTTTTCCCCCCACGGGCCATACTTGCTGGCCCGTGGTGAAGAAGGGCAGTTGCGGGGTGTTTTTGTTTTTACTTGTGTTTTTCACGCGCTGGCTTGCCCTTCGAACGCAAGGGCAGCGGCGGGGGGGGGAGGGTTATTCCCCCCCCCCCACGGGCCATGCTGGCTTGCCTGTGGGGAAGAATGGCAGCGGCGGCGGGTTTTTTTTTTTACTTTTATTTTTCGCGCACCGGCCGACTCAGTGTTCTACGCGCTAATGGCGCGCAGGATGCTGGGGTTTGTAGTTTTGGCTGCACGTGTTTGCTTTCTGTGGCGGTTTTTCTTTTGCGGCTTTTTGATTGGCTGTGGCGCGTTTCCGAACGTTCCTTTTGCCGCGCTGCTCAGCCTGATTGGCTCAGGCGCGGTGAAAGGAACTTTGGGAATTGAAGTTCCCTTTTTTTGTTTGCGACTGGGGGGCTCCTGCCCCCGGGTCGAACATTTCAACCCGACAGTTACCTGCGAACCCCGTTCAGGCGAGTGAACGGAGGCTCGGACGGGGCTAGTGGGGCCTGGTGCAACATCCTTTGTCACATTCCAATGGTTAACGCACCATTTTATAGGTATAGATGATGACAATAACTATTGCCCAAATAACATAAATCTTTGCTACATTTTTCATGAGAAGCTATTATTTGTGAAATGAATTTCCTGTGTGCTGTAAATAAGTTTGATAAGCTTACAGAACTGTTTGCCAAAAGACCAAACAACTGCCACATACTTTGTATACAGCTTTCACAGAGTTAAAGAGACCATTGTCTGAAAATCTGAATCTTAGTACAACTTTGTAATTGAGGCCAAATCTCACCAGGTTTCCTCTGTTACAAATAAACAAAGAAGAAAGCCCTCCCTGGACATGCATGGTATAGTTTCTGTCCAATTTTGAGTTTAAAAGACTGCTGAGTTATGAAATGGTGCTGTACAAAACTCTCTTATTCTACTCTGAATAATGAAGTGTTCACAATGCAACAATTCAGATAAACTGTATTTAACCAACACAATTTTTTAGGTTTGAAGTGGTAGCCGTGTTAGTCTGTGCAAATATATCAGAGAGTAAACAAAACAGCAAAAAAAAAATGTTGTGGCACCAAAGACTAACTCCTGTATTTAAATGTGAGCTTTTGTGGACCAAATCCACCTCACCAGACGTAACATACTGTATTTTCTGGCGTATAAGACTACTTTTTAACCCCGAAAAATCTGTGCCAAAGTCGGGGGTCGTCTTATAGGACAGGTACTTAACTGCAGCTTGTTTCCCCTTGCTTCATATGTCTGGCGCATATGGTGGGGAGTGCCGCGGCCGAGTCCCTGCTCTGTGTGGGGAGTATGAAGCAAGGGGAAGCAAGCTGCACACATCTTCCTGTACCTCGAGGAGAACGTGAGCGTGGATTGGCTCTCCACCCGAACCTGCCCATTCGACTCGGAGGGCTGCGCGTCTTCGGGTTGAGTGTGGGTTAATTTTTATTTGGTGTGCATTAGAAGAGAGGTAGTCTTATATGGCAAGTATATTCCAAACTCTTTATTTTAACTGGAAAAGTTGGGGGTCGTCTTATACACCCAGTCGTCTTATACGCCGGAAAATACGGTACTTAGAAGACATTATAAACTTTGAAGGAAAACAACAGTTTAATCATAATACTCACGAAGATATTTCTCTTGGGTTTGCTTTCAGTAATGACTGAGACAGAGCGAGCAATATGCTTGCCTGGAGAGGCACTACTAGGGCGCTGAAGAACTTGCATAGCCAGTCCTGCAAGGCTGAGATCCAGATCACTGGGACTGGCACCCTGGAAGGAAGAACTGCTGACACGGGTGCTCCTCATGATGAGCTAGGAAAGAAAGTCCTGGGAATGCAGGGTAAAGAAGAAAAATAGCAGCTTGAACATAACTGTCTCTTTCAGTGACTTATTCCATGTCCCTATAGGTCGGTGATGGCGAACCTTGGCACTCCAGATGTTCTTGAACTTCAATTCCCAGAAGCCTTGATCAGCAGGAGTGCTGACTTGGGCTTCTGGTAACTGAAGTCCAAGAACACCTGAAGTGCCAAGGTTCGCCATCATGGCTGTAGGTGATACCATCAGGAATTCCAACAGATGAGCCCTGCAGCATTCCTGAGAATCTTAGCTTACTTTAAAATCTAGCCCTCAAACTTGAAAAACAGGCACAAAAAGAACGCCACTGAGAGACACCCTCAGCAAAGTCTATTAAGAAGATCTTTCCAGTGTTTTTTCACAGCTTTCATACTTTGGCTCCTTCTCCTCTGCCCATCAATATTTATCACTATTTCTTATTGTAGACAATTTTTTAAAATTCAATATTAACTGTATTATAATGGGGGGGGGGAAAATCTCAAATATCTTTAGCTTTAGCAGAAGTTGTCTAAAGCTTATTTCAGCAAATAAAACTGTACACCTTAACCAACTAATCTCACAAAATTTCTAAGATTTTCTCTCCCCCCCCCCCTTTCTTTTGGGTATGCTACTTTAGATTTATGGGTTTTTTCTTTCAGGGTGAAGGATGAAGGCATCAGGCAATATTACATCTATATACAGTATAAGGAGAAAATGTGGAAAAACATGCAGTACATGATAGCCAGAACAGTTTCTGCCTATGTTAGTCACACAGACCTTTGTGTACTGTACTTGCAAACTGTATGGGTACATATTTTTAACATTTTGATGTGGTAGCCGTGCAAGCTTATCAGAGAGTAAACAAAGCAAAAGAAAAAAATGCTGCAGTGCCTTAAAGACTAACTCCTGTATTTTAATGTTAGCTTTGTCTGAAGAAGTGGACTTGGTCCACGAAAGCTAACATTAAAATACTGGAGTTAGTCTTTAAGGTGCCACAGCATGTTTTCTTTGTCTTTGTCTTGTTTACTCTCTGACGTTTTTAACAGTTAAGCGATTTCTACACTTCAATCTTTAGCTAGCAGTTCAGATATTTTGAAGAATGTTTTCATTTCATAGCAGCCTATATACTTCTACTCTGGCTTGTGCACTTCTATTACAATAGAAACTGCCCATCCTTCGCACACCCACAGTTGTAAATTTCTTGGCTGAGGAAAGATAAACTAAAAACTCTCTATGGAAATCGTAGACGCTTATGCACAGAGAAATGATTGAGGCTAGCCACCAGGAAACTCATATCTATTAGGATTCAAGGTAAAACTGTAAACCTACAGACTGAGTTTCCATTAATTCAGTGCTGTTAATTAAACCAAGAGGGGTGTGGTAGCTCATTGGTTAAGAAGCTCGCCTTGTCATCTGGAAGGCTGGCAAGTCAGTAGTTCAAGACCCGGGTACTGCATGACGGTTTGAGCGCCCATCTCTGTCCCAGCTCTTGGAGACATGAAAGGCGCCTCATTTTGGCATCCCCTGAGTGAAGTTTCTTCTGCAAAAAATCCTTTCAACCCAGAATAATTTCTGAAAAAAATTATTATTATTAATTAAACCAAGAAAATAAAAAGCTACATAAGCCCACCTGCTATTGTTCTCCCAATGGTAATATAAAAAGCACATTACATTGCTATAGCTACAAATGTATACAGTACTCTTATTTCATATCCTAATTGCTGAACCTTTGAGCTAGTATAAAGATACAGTAATACCTCGCATAACGAAAAAACTTTGTTCTGTGAGTTGCTTTGCTATGCGTTTTCCCCCTTATACGAAGCCTATGGGAAATGCCCCGGATAACAAAAAATGTTTGTTATCCAGGGTTCCCATTGACTGGGTATACCCCGGCTACCAAAAACCCTGCATAACAAACGATTTTTTCCGTTATGCGGGGTATCGCAATTGCCTAACAAACGTTATGTGATTTTTTCGTTATGCGAAGCGTTTGTTATGCGAGGTATTACTGTACTGTACTTCCAGAATGACAGAATTGTAATACAGTATGAATATACTACCACACAGAAGGTTTAAGAGTTTACAAATGTAAGAGCTACGTAGAATCACATTAGAGGCTTATGAAGTCCAATATGCTCTTTCCAGAGTGGCCAAGTAGTTCTCTACAGAAAGCTTGCTAGCACTCACTTTGACCAGTAACTTTTACATTTGAAAGGAAAAATCTGTGCTAATGAATTTACAGACCACTCAATCCCTCAAGCATCCTAAAGTGGTACAGTCCCCATAAAGACTTAACAAGCAAGTTCTTTTAAGACTTATTTCCTCTGAATAAGAAGCCTGAATACTGTTTGCCTGAAATCATCTTCATGACTAGTAGCCCAATGGTCAAGACGATTTCAGATTCCACTTTAAGATTACTTTAATCTTAGAGGATATTTTACCGGAACAAAGATAGCAGATGCAATGAAAACACAAATGCAACAGAAAAAGGGGGGATCTAATATATCTTCTCTACATCTGCAGATATACATGTACTGTATTTATTTCAAATATTTTTACCCCACCTTCTTCTTATAAAAGGATTCAAGGCACCTTACATAATTAAAAATACTATATGAAAGCTAAAAACAAACATTACAATCTTATTAGAGTATTAAACAAATAGTGTTAAAATAGTAAATAAAAACAATATTAAAACCACAATTAAAAGCAAAAATTTCACTAGTGATCCCATTTTAAGAACTCCTTCTTAGATAGCCAGTTATTAAGGGAAAGCCTGCCTGAAGAAAGATATTTGCCTGCTTGCAGAAAGACAGCAAAAATGAAGCCAGACTGGTCTCCTGCAGGAATGAGTCCAAGCCTGGGACCAATAACAGATATCTGTCCTGCCCCATGTTCTCACCAAACACCCCTGTGGTGGTGGTTGGGACAAAGAAGGCAGCTTCCCCTGGAGGTCTGAACAGCTGGGCAAGCACATAAAGAGATCTGATCTTTTGGATAGCCTGGACCTAAGCCATTCTGGGCTTTATAGTTTAAAACCAGCACTTTTATGCATTGGAACAGATCAGCGGCCAGTGACACTACTGCAAAATTGTATTGTGTTGTGTGTGAGGGAGGGAAAGGGAGGGGGAGATAGATTTCTTTAAGCAGCCCCAGTTAACAATCTGGCTGCTACTGTGAACATCCACAACAATGCATTACAAGAGTAGCAACTGTACAAAAAGGTGGGCTTCCGTATTTTTAGGAATGCCTATTCATCACATATTCTTCTCTAGGACTAAAAAAGTGGCTTCCTCAAGCTCCAGTATTCCTAATCAAAACATTGTAACCCTTAATAATTTACCTCCCATGTGCAGACCCAGAGATTTAGAAATGGTACAAAATCCTGTTACTTATATATTACTTTGTAAGTAAAACTGTATACCTTGCAGCTGCACACTGCTGCTTAGTTGAGGAGGCTATTTCTCGTATTTTAAATGGGTTGGGGAGGGTTTAGGGTGTTTTTTAGAGGGCTTCAATGTATGTTTTTAATTGGGTTCGGATAGGGTTTTAGCTGGTTTTAGTTTGTGCTGTAAACCGCTTTGGGTCACCAATTGGTGAGGAAGGTGGGATATAAATATTGTTTTGTTGTTCAGTCGCACAGTCGATTCCGACCCTTTGTGACCCTATGGACCATTTTCCTCCAGGCACCTCTGTCCTCCACCATCCCCCCTGTGCCCACTGTGTCTACAATACCATCTATCCATCTCATTCTCTGCTGCCCCCTTCTTCTTTTGCTGTCCACCTTTCCCAGCATCAAGGCTTTCTCAAGTGAATCCTCTCTTCTCATTTGGTGTCCAAAGTACTTCATCTTCATTATTTGACCTTCTAATGAGCAGTCAGGGTTGATTTCTTCTAAGATTGACCTATTTGTTCTCCTCGCTGTCCAGGGGACTCTCAAGACTCTCCTCCAACACATTTCAAAGGTATCTATTCTTCTGTGTTCAGCTTTCCTAATGGTCCAGCTCTCATAACCGTACATTACCACCGGGAATACCATTACTTTGACTATTTGAATTTTTGTTTTCAAGGTGATGTCTCTACTTTTCACTATGTTCCCCAGGTTTCTCATAGCTTGTCTCCCCATAATCAGTTGTCTTTTTATTTCATGGCTACAGTCGCCATCTGCAGTGATTTTGGATCCTTTGTAAAATCTATCACTGCTTCTACTTCCTCCCCATCTATTTTCCAGGAACTGATCGGACCTGTTGCCATTATCTTGGTTTTCTTGATATTAAGTCCCAAGCCAGCTTTTGCACTCTCCTCCTTCAGCCCAATCAAGAGATTCTTTAGGTCTTCCTCACTTTCTGCCATTAGGGTGGTATCAAAAAGTCTAGAAAATACTACTACTATAAACACAAGTCCTATTGGTAAGACAATAACCATATGGTCTCGTGAACTGAATAAGTATGTACTAAAGACTAACATGCATGAAAGTACATGTCCCAAAAGTTCAAGCAATAACTGGGTGACCAATATAACATATAAGGTTCTAGGAAAGAAGCATAGGTATAGTCCTGGTAATAACAGTTTGTAAAACTGGATATTTTACCGGATGGATATTAACGAACTGTGAATTGTGTACTTCTCATTCTTGGATATAAAACTTACTGTGAATTGTGAACTTTTTTTTTTGGATTTCGTCAACCAACTGGGATTCATGAACTACATATTTCTAGGATTGTCTTCAACTTTGTTATGACCTGGACTGTATAAACTGTGCATTGCGAACTACTCATTCTTAGGATTATTCCTTGCTTTGTTATGACCAGGATTGCATTATGGATTTGCTTATTGGATATTGTTCCCAGGATTTTTCCTCCACTTTGTTATGACCAGGACTCTATACCTTGCAGCTTCTTTCCTAGAACCTTATATGTTATATTGGCCACCCAGTTATCACTTGAACTGTTGGGATGTGTACTTTCATGCATGTTAGTCTTTCGTACATACTTATTCAGTTCACGAGACCATATGGTTACTGTCTTACCAATAGGACTTGAGTTTATAGTAGTAGTATTTTCTACACCTTTTGGTCAATGGTGTCCCGCCCACCAGTCCTCGCACATTGATTAATCCACTTTTATTAAACACTTTTGCATTTTCATCTCATTGTGCTTGGCCCATTCTTCTGGAAATTTCCCCTGCGGGTGGTCCCCTTCCTCCCCTCCTTCGCATGACCTCCCCTCCCACCCAGCCATCTCTGGCTTTGGATTAGGGTGGTATCCTCTGCATATCTCAAATTGTTGATGTTTCTCCCAGCAATGTTGATCTCAACTTGTGATTCCTCCGTCCCTGCGTTGCGCATTATGTGCTCTGTGTATAAGTTGAATAAGCAGGGTGATAAAATGCAGCCTTGTCTTACTCCTTTATAAACATGTATAAATAAATAAATAAATGGAAGCAACACTTTTACCTTTCCCAGCTTCCCAAAATGGCAAGGAAAAAAAGGGGGGAAAGGGGGGGGGTGTTTTAAGACCTTTATCAAGTCATAATGGCTGGCAAGACCTTTAATCAAATCCCATCCCCCATGGAGGCCAATCGATTCCCCCCCCCCCCCGCTCGACAAACAACATGGAGCTCTTCCAACTCCCACCTTTTGTGGCGGAGGGAGGGAGGGAGGGAGGAGGCGCTGCAAAGAGGGACGGAGCTACTCACAGGAGGACTCTAAAACCTGCCCCAAGTAAGTAGGGGCTCCGCAAAACAATGGGAAACGCAACCGCCATGTGGGGTGGGGGTGGGGGCAGCCACGGGAGGGAGGGAGGGCCTGAGGAAAACCCTTTGTTCCCCCCCCCCACACACACACACAGACCTAGGGGGAAATATGGGGAGGGGGGGAGAAACGGAGCTTGAGCCCACCCGCCATCACTTACCTTACACCGGGGCCCAGGGGAGGAGGGCCTTTTGGGGTCCACTGCTGCCCCCCCTCTCTCCCTCTCCCTCCCTTCTTCGACGGAGCTCGGCTAATGAGAAGCCAACCCCCACCCGCACCCCCACCGCTATGGTTTCACTGGAGCCCGGGGCGAAGTTTGAGGCCTAAACTTTTCTGGAGGAGGAAAGAACCGAAGACGGACCCCTCCCCCCTCACACACACAGTCATACACCGACCCCCCACGTCAGAACCGACCGACTCCCCTCTTTGTTAAACCCTCGTTTTGGTAACCAAAGCCCCTCTCTGTGTGGGAAGGAAGGAAGGAAGAGGGGGGGTCGACCCAGCCACCCTTTAGTTTACCTCTCAGCCAGGCGCAATGTGCCCCCTGCCCCTCCCCCACACAGACCACCAGAGAGCATCATGGGAAATTCCCGCCTCCCCACATCTGGAAAGAAAGAGGGGGTGGGCTTTCCCATAGCATGATAGGGGGGGGCTCCCTCCCTGCCTCCCACCAAGCGCCACCAGAGGCTGGAGAGAGAAGCGCATGCGCCTCGCTTGCCTCTGGGAAACCGATCCATCGACCCCGGGAAGGCAGGCAGGCGCTCAGCAGCAGCAGCAGCAGCAGAAGAGCCAGCCAGGAGGCCCCGCCTCACACCCCTTCTGGGACATGCCATTGGTCGGAGGGAAGCCGCTTCCTTACCGGCTGTTCCCGCTGTCCTTCTGGGCCGGCGGGTGCCAGGCTTTTGCGACGCGTTTGCTGAGGAGCTACTAAGGCAGCCAGGCAGGGCAGGCCCGCCCCAGAGTCGAGGGAGGGAGGGAGGGAGGGAGGGAGGAGCCGGCGGTGGGAAGGCGGGCCGCCCGTGCGGGTCTCCTGGTGATGGTGTTGTTGGGACTTAGGCCAGACCAGAGAGCAGCAGCACTCACTCACTCAGTCAGCAGCCACGACCAGAGCAAAGGGTACCTACCGCAAGGCCAAGGGTTCTCCTCTTTCCTCACGCACAGAAGGGCCTCCTTTGGGGGGGGGGGGGGAGAGAGAGAGAGAGAGAGTGTCTGTCTGAGTGTCTGTGTGAAAGAGTGTGTCTGTGTCTGAGTGTGAGTCTGTGTGAGAGTGGATCTCTGTGTGTGAGAGGGTCTGTGAGTTTCTCTATGAAAGAGTGTGTGAGAGTCTGTGTCTGAGTGTGAGTGGATCTCTGTGAGAGAGTCTGTATGGAAGTGTGTGAAAAGGTCTGTGTGAAAGAGCGTGTGAATGTCTGAGTGTGTGTGTGAAAGGGTCTGTGTGAATGTCTGTCTGAGTGTGAGAGTGGATCTCTGTGAGAGAGTCTCTGTGTGAAAGTGTGTGAAAGGGTCTGTGTGAAAGAGCGTGTGAATGTCTGTCTGAGTGTGAGAGTGTGTGTCTGTGAGTGGATCTCTGTGTGAGAGGGTCTGAGTTTCTCTGTATGAAAGAGTGTCTGAGAGTGTGTCTGAGTGTGAGAGAACGTGTCTGTGTGAGAGTTGATCTCTGTGAGAGAGTCTGTGTGAAAGTGTGTGAAAGTGTCTGTGAATGTCTGAGTGTGAGAGTGTGTCTCTGTGTGAAAGTGTGTGAGGGTCTATGAAAGAGTGTCTCTGAGTGTGAGTGTCTGTGACAATCTGCGAGTTTCTGTGTGAAAGTGTGTGTGTGTGTCTCAATGAGTGTGTCAGCATGAGTGTTGTGCATGTGTGAATGTCAGTGTACAAGAGAGCTTGAGTGTGTATGTGCGTGAGTTGTCTTAAAACTAGAAAGCTGTGCTGCTGCAAGCTAAGTGTGGCCAAATTTGTCAGCCAATCTTTTGGAAATGAATCCTGGTATAGAGGAAACGAAGACAAGCAGGTGGGATGGCTGGTTGTTGTTTTAGTCTGTTAGAAAAATAAAGGATGTTTTCACACAAGGCATTTTAGAAATCGGGGCAAAATAGAGCTTCTGTGGGGTGATCCACCTCCTGGCAGAACGTATCACATAAGACTGGGGGTCAAGCCACACATACATCTTCTTGGTTGCCCATAAAGAGTTGAATAATTGAATGGGCGATTCTAGATTGAACTGGCGACATGCTAAAATGAAGGCAACAATAGGAGATTCCCAGGAAGTAATGGGATCTACACAGTGGTGGGCTCAAAAAAAACATACTACCACACTGTGGGCGTGGTATGGTGGGCGTGGTCAGGGGGAAAGCCCTGCATTGCCCCCGAATTAGGACTACTTTATTTCAAAACTTGGATGGGCGGGGCCAGACAGAATTTCTGCTACCGGTTCTGGCCAACTAGTGCGAACCTGCTGATGCCCACCACTGGAGCCACATATAGACAGGTGGCACAACTGGGCTCTGTTGAAATCAGTGCAAAATGTAAGGAATAGTGTACTCAGTTTTTTTGCACCATTGCAAAGACATGGACCAAAAGATGCATGATTTCTGTGTCATTGGCTGAATTTGGCATCCTCATTACTTTCATGTAGAATCTTCTCAAACCACTGCCCAAACATAGGTTCCATCTGCATCAATAAACAATGTCATAGAAATCATGCCTCTTTTGGTCCATGGCTTTCCATTGACGAAAAAAATGTAACTCTACCTAGCATGTTGGGGGCAAAATGCTAATTACCTTGTGAACCATCCACAGAATGCACTAAGAGGCAGTATATAAGTGTAATTGCTATCAAAGGCACAGATCCTCAAGGATCCATATCATTTTTATATGGCACCCAATCCAAACTACTGTGTAATCAAATGCCCCATCTCTGTCTGGGGTACACAGAAAGAGCCTCCTTGAAGATTGTAGTATTTTTGACCCACAATTGGGTGCACCACAGTAACGTCACCCTTGTGCTGGCTAATCTTTCTCACACTACGTCAGGTGAAAGGAACTGCAGGATGAACTCACCAAAAGGTGGGGTCATTTTGGCAGTTTCATGTCTTGCCTAGACACAGAAGAAAACACAGAAATCATGAGTCACTTGACAAATAGCTTTATGATGCAAAAAAACGGATTCACAGCATGGATTTTCTCCACTAAGGAGCCCATGATTTGCACCTTTGTAAAATCATGCATCAAAGGACCCAGGATTTCTGTGTTGTGTACAGATGGACTCCCTTATTGGACTGTGTTTGGGTTGGATCCTCTAAAAAATAATAGGATCCATGGATTCAGTAAAAACTAGCACATGGGTCTTGCCAAGTCTCATTTCTTATACAGTACTAGCAGAGGTTGCCGGGCTGTTTTAAATTGTGTTAGAAGGTTAAATTGTGTTAATGTTTTTAAAAAATTGCTTAGTCTGTAATTTTAAATTTTTAAATGTTTATGTAAAAATTTTTTGGCTTGGCTGTTATTAACTGTGATCTGCTTTTTTGGTTTTTTTTTGAAGATTAATAAAAGAACAAAGTATGATATAATTTTTTCAAATTGTTTTATGTAAGCGAATAATGTTTTAGTTTTTTGAATTTTTTTAATTAGTTGTACCGTAGGTCATAATTTTAATAATGTAAAAGTAAATGTTTTTTTACATTCAATGTTTTTAAAATGTGTTTAAATGTTTTGGGTTTAAATTTGAGTTAAAACTCAGCACAGGATTTTTAAAAGTTTCTATTGTATTTTATTGACATATGTTTGTGATTTGTGTTAAAGTGTGTTTTAGTGTAATGTTTTTGACTTGTTTTTATTGGTGTGACCTTTTGTGTAAAATTGTGAATTTGTGTTATGTTTTTGATTTGTTTTTACTCTTGTGGCCTTTTGTTTGGAGCTGTTGTGTGTTTTTGAATTGTTTTTACTATTGTGGCCAGCAAGTGGTGCTGGTAGGGGTTATTGTATTTTGACTGTTTTTTCTTTCCTGGCCTCTGGGTGGAGCTTCTTCTGGTAAGTAGTCTCTTTCTTTATTCATTTCTTTTCCAGTCCTGGTGGAGGTAGGACATATTTTTGTTGGATTATGTTGTTAGCCGCCTCGAGTTGGTCTCGGCTGAGGAAGGCGGGATATAAATTAAACTGATTGATTGATTGATTGATTTTGGTAAGTTTGCTTGTTTTCTTTCTTTTGTGTGTGTGTGGTGGGGGGGGGGTGTTGGAATTTTTATTTTTTGTCTGTTTATTTTGTTTTTGATTGTGTTTTTGTTTACTTCATATTGCTTTTGTTGTTTTTGTGTATTTTTGGATGTTTTTGACTGTGTTTTTAGTAATTTTTTAAAATTTATTTATTTGGTGGTGGGGTCATTGTGGTCATTGGGGGTTAGGAAGGGTGGGCTAGGTGGTGGGGAGAGGGGCATGGTCGTTGGGGGTTAGGAAGGGTGGGCTAGGTGGTGGAGAGGGGGGCATGGTCATTGGGGTTAGGAAGGGTAGGCTAGCTGGTGGGGAGGGGGGCTTTATTGTGTTATGGCGCTTTGTGTGGAGTCGTGAAAGTAGATCAGGTTTCCCCTTTAATATCAGTGGGTGGGGCTTGCGACCCCCCTCTCCGGTGGCTCCCCTGGGGTTGGGAGGTTTGGGGGGGACAAAAGGGGTATGTCCCCCCAACCCTTCTGGACCCAGGAGACCAGGGAGAGTAGATCGATTCCCCCCCCCTTAAAACAACTCCGTTTTTAAAGAGAAGATACCGCTTGGTTTCTTCTCTTTAAAGACAGAGTTTTTTGGGGTGGTGGTGGTATATTTGATCCCCTCTCCCTGGTCTCCTGGGTCCAGAAGAGTTGGGGGGGGCATACCCCTTTTGTCCCCAAAAACCTCCCAACCCTAGGGTAGCCACGGAGAGGGGGATCTCAACCCCCTCACCCACTGATATTAAAGGGGAAACTCCAGTCGGGACCTTCAGGCGCCGTGGGTGAGGGAAAGAAAGGCGGCTGGTGTGTGCTTGGCTGTGAGGCGGTGAGTTGTTTTTCTTTTTAATTTTTCGGGTGCCGGTTTCCTCATGTCGCGCAGGACTCTGGGGCTTGTAGTTATGGGTTTGTGATTTGTGGTTGTGGTGCGTTTTTTCCCCAGCGGCTCGATTTTGATTGGCCGCGGCGCGTTTTTCAATGTTCTTTGTGGTCGCGCCTCTCAGCCTGATTGGCTGTGGTGGGCGCGGCGCAAAGAACATTGGGAAAGGAAGTTGTTTCCCTTTTTTCGCGTTTGTGGGGCTGTTGCCCCACTGCCTGTTTTCTCAATCCTTTGTTGACCTGCGGACCCAGATCGGCCGTGTGCACGAAGGGTGAGTGCAGGCAAGTAGGGCGAGGCATAGCAACCTATAGCAAGTTCCAATAGTTAACCCTTGGATTTATAGGTTAAGATTCAAGTTTGCTACGTAAAAAAATGGCAAGCAGGAGCAAGACATAACTCTGAATACTTATTTACAGCAGGGACAAATGTAATAGAACAATTTTTAAAATAGGGAAGGGACAGTAAATGAAATATTTCCATGACTTTTATAGGAATCAGCTCTTATCTGTGACCTTATGGCAACAAAATGTATCTTTAGTGTGTTGTGTTTATGTGTTCAGCGAGAAACATTCTGAACAAACACATTAAAAGGCAGCTTTGAAGATCCAAGTCTTCTCTTTCAGATTTGTAGTTGACCTTACTATGAAATGGGACAGGGTCCCCCTAGACAATTCCCCCCTAGGAAAATTGATGAGACAAGCAAGTGAGGTACAACACTGCCATCATGGGGTGTGTCAGGGGGCCAGAATGAAAACAGAAACAAATAGTTCCTAGCCAATGTCTCTGAAAGCTAACGTTGTAATAGTGAACCACTATAGATTGAGGAAGGAGAATACAGATGTTTCCTGGCTTTCGTCATTGCCCCTGGTGCTCCCAGTACAGAATGCTTTTTGTGGCACTAGAGAAACACATTCTTGAGCTTCTGATGTCATCACTGTCCTACTTGAAGGTGCTACCAGTTCCATGCCTGCAAACAGGGACACCGTGCCATCTGGATCACCCCTTTGGGGTCTGTCTTCCTGAAGATCATTGTCTGGGTGTTGGCACTCTGTTCCCTGCTGGCTGAGGCTAGCCGGCAGGATGTCAGGCTGACAAGATGACGGAGAATCTAGCATCTGTCCTTTGGACATAAACGTGCCACTTGTGAACAGATTAAGGGCTTGGGAGGGTGCCGCTGATACGTTTGTGGGTTTGAGAACAGTTTCTCCTGCAAAGGGCAGCGTATCAGTCAGCAAGTCCTCTGTGGGCTTCAACACAGTCTTGGCAGGAACACTATGGTTTCCAATGCACAGCAAGTTCTTAGAAGTGGGCTGGCTCTTGCAGAGTGCCTCCAACTGACGTAAGATCTGGGGAAAGAGTCAGAAGGGAAAAGGAGTGAGCCAAATGTGAGAAGAATGATGCTAACAGGGAAAAATGGACTCCTCTAACAGAAGAAGCCAACAACAATCAGACAGACAGATACCCATCCAAGGTCCCCCACTCCTGGCAATTCATTCTCACTCTACATTAATGGGTCTGCATTCTTTATTTTCATTCTTTATGTGAGGAATCAATTGGTCTCCCATCTAGGCACTAAGCAAGTGTATAGCAGCTTTGTTTCACCATTTCTATAGCAATGGGGGCCCTCACGCAACTCACTGCAGAGAACAGCTGCTCTCCTGTCATTGTTTTCTCAACTACTTAATCTCAGGTGTTCTCTAGGAATTGGTTATCTCATACAATAATACTGCCATAAGAGCCAGTTGCATAAGCTGCAGCACTTAAAAGCGTATCTAGGACACAATGCTTCTCTAAAGAAGAGGAAAAATTGTCTCCAAGAGAGTATTAGGTGAAGAGAGAAGGAAATATTCTATTTCCAACCACTAAAGCAATTATAACAGAGCTGAAACAGAACTGCCTTTCTATGCAATCCTTACCTGCAAACAGGAATCATGGGTCTAATACAGAAAACTCCTCATCATGGCAGAGTATAAGGAACAGCTGGCTTACTCTTTGATCACCTTGTTAGTGGGCTTGGAGGACAAATCCTTGCGCCCCCCCCCCCTCTTACTGATAGGCCTCATCAGGCCTGGAAGCAAGCACTTTCTAAACTGCCACTTC
The DNA here is from genome assembly GCA_035047305.1 of Bradypodion pumilum. Classification (NCBI taxonomy): domain Eukaryota; kingdom Metazoa; phylum Chordata; class Lepidosauria; order Squamata; family Chamaeleonidae; genus Bradypodion; species Bradypodion pumilum. The sequence continues at coordinate 279,973,592 of JAWDJD010000002.1, read as the reverse complement.
CTGGATTTATTTTGGGGGAACCACTGTCAAGACCCCTAAAGCGAGAACCATTACTCCAGAATCTCTGCTGTCAGAAACAACCTTCTCCCCAAAATTACATTTTATTCTTTCTTCATGGGATACGGGTGTGTGGGAGGCATTTCTCACCCTGATGTTGATAGACAATGGGGAGGTGTCAGAAACAGGAGATATTTGTGAAGCAAAAGCAGTTACATTGGGCATAAAGTCACCTTTGTTGCTTTGTTGGCTACAGAACCGGGGGTTCCTTGACTGAGTTCCTGCAAGTGTTGCTGAGTAATGGCAAATATCTGGTCATGAGAGAGCAGGTCAGAGCACATGAGGGAATAGATGGCACACATAGCTCTCTGTGGAGGAAAAATGGACATAGTTAGGAATGGAAAGCATTTGATGCACTCTATTGAAGTTGAACAGCTGGAACTAATAGGACACACTGATCTGAGCCTCCTCGTATGTTGGTTCACTGGATAAGCAACACAAGTCTGCTTGTTCTCCATATCCACGCTCATGTAACGCAAAACAAGAGCCTCATTTTAAGCATCAGCCTTAATGGTGAGCTGACGGGCAAGGCTCTCCCAGATCATGGGGTAAAGAATCCCATTTCCATAGCAGTCACACCCAGCTGCCCAAACTTTTTGGGCTGCGGGCCGGTCATATGGTTCAGCAGGCCGGTCACGTGGTTCCTCCCATAGGAAGCGGAAGTAAAACGTGCCTTGCAATCTGTTTTGCAACAGGACGAGGTAGATTTTAAGCTGCCATTTTCTTTCCATAAACCAGGGGTGTGCAAATTATGGTCTGTGGGCCAGATCTGGCCCCCAACACCAATTAATCCAGGCCCCGATACCTTCATTGCTCCCAGAAGGGGAAATATAATGTGCCCGTACGGAAGCGGAAGTAAAATGTGTATTTTACTTCCACTTCTGGGAACGACAAGGGCATTGGGGGCCAGATGAATTGGCACCGAGGCCAGATCTGGCCTGTGGGCCATAGTTTGCACACCCCTGGCCTAATCCAAAGGGCAAGGAATCCAACCAGTTAAAGGAAACCAGATTCCTGGGAGAGACGAGGATTCCCTCACCATGCGGATGCACTCACTGGGGTCCTTCAGGGTTTGGTTTAGCAGAGACAAGACCACCTCACAATTCAGCAGTCCACACCTAGGAGATGGGAGAAAGGAAGATAATAAGGAGCAATTTGGGGAGGCAAAGGCGAAGACCCAGACAATTTCTCCCCGACTTTCTCTGCTCCCAGAATGCAATGAGGGCTAGGAATATTCTCCTTTAATTTACAATTCATGTAACAGACAGAAATATAAAAACCCTTGCGTAACTAGCCTCTTACTAAATTTGTAGAAAGGTTTGACAGGGCAGAGAGGACAAATTTGGGATGTCACTGCGAAGTGCCAAATTGCATATGGCTTAATCTGTCATGTTTTTAATACTTATTTGGGTTGACTTGTAGCTGAAGCTCCCAGTGTGACAGATGGAATGAGTGGCAACAACTCCCATAGAAAAAACAAACAGGTGTGTGTGTGTGTGTGTGTATGGGGGTTCTTGTTGTTGTTGTTGTTGTTGTTGTTGTTAGGTACTGCTTGGATATTTTGCCCAGGTGCCCATCTGTGTCGTTTCTCTAAAGGCAAGTTACCTGCACACCGGTTTACAGAAGCTGGTACACAGTCAAACAAAATTGGATCTAGAGTTTTAGGGTGTTTCTCTAGGCTCAAATGGTTAAGATGCTGATTGGGAGGTGGAAGGTCAGCAGTTCAAAACCCAAGTACTGCATGATGGAATGAGCACCCGTCTCTGTCCCAACTCCTGCCAACTTAGCCGTTTGAAAGCAAGAAATTGCAAGTAGATAAATAGGGACTACTTCTGTGGGAGGGAAACAGTGTTCTGTGCACTTCAATGTCTAGGCATGCCTGCCACATGGCCACAGAAATGCATACAACACTGGCTCTTTGGCTATAAACAGAGATGAGTACTGAACCCTATAGTCGGATACGACTGGCTTCCCAGCAAGGGTAACCTTGACTAGTCATGTAGTAAAAATGGGATGAGAAGATGCCAGGGCCAAACAGTGACCTGAAAGAGAGCTCTTACTCCTTGATGAAGTGCTGGGTCTCCTCGCGTGTCAGGAAGACATTGGAGCCCTTGGTTAACTTGGTGAGAAGGCTCACTTCTTGCAGGCAATCAGCAAGGTTATCAGCTTCCATCCTACAAATAGCAAGGAGAAATGGTTTTGCAGCCTTGCATTTTCCCCTCTCCTCCTTCCTGCCCCCAGCCAGTTCTTACAATGGGTTTACTCTGAACTGTGCCATCAGGCCCAGCCATTCGGCCTCCCCTTTCTCTCACCTTTCAGCGGCACTCCCTGCCTCCAGGACACCAGTGTGGTTGTCGCTGCCTGGCTTGCTGTAGGAATCGGAAGTCCCGCTCAGCTCACTGTTCTCCCGCAAGGAATTCTGGCAGCTTTGCCCATTGTCCAACTCTTCCCACCCACCTCCTGCTTGGCCTGGCTGGCGGTTCACTGTGAGGGAATTTAAGAAAAGCAACCATGTGGGAGGAACCACCTGAGAATGTGAAGGCGGGGTGGGCAAGAGAGAGAGAATAAAAGCATCTTTTCTCCAACGTTATGTTCCGAAACACTGCAAAAATGCACCACGTTATCCCAAAATCAAACATCCCCATTCTGAACAATTACCCATGTCAATCAGATTTCCACAACTAGGCCAGGGCTAAGGATGCTTGAGGTAAAAGAATGCCACAAAATGTTTCTTTATCCAAAATAAGGATTTTCTTTGAATGGCTACTGTATACCACTGAAACAGCCCCCCTGAGCATCTATTTATTCTTCAGAGCTGGCTGTTTTTAATCCTCTGCTAAAGCAGCAAGTAATGCCAGAATGGGCCTATAAACTCTGCCCAAAGGCATAACATACCTCGTATCTTATGGACTTTGACCGAAGATGGGTTTGTAGGCACAAGGGAAGTTTTGTCAGGGGAAGGTGCCTTCACTGGCTCGTAGGCATCACCTGTCAGTTCTCTACCATGGGGATTAGCGAGCTGTTGTCCAGGGAGCATGGCACTGGCAACCACCTCAGCTGCCTTCTGGATGGTGGTCAGGAGAACGTTGCCAGCAGAAGCTGAAAGAGGAATAAAGGCAAGCTGTTTATCTAATGGCTGAGTATGGTGGTCTGTTAGGTTATAGACCCTGGGGAAACCCAAGACATAGTAAGCAGCCTTCTGTATAACATCAGGACAGAGCCATTCCTTCAGGAGAGAGAGAGAGAGAGAGAGAGAGAGAGAGAGAGAGAGAGAGAGAGAGAGGTGTTACCCCACAAGGATGGATGCAGAGTCTAAGAAGACTGGAGCTTCAGATTACAACAGGTAGATGCACTACTAGATACTGAAAGGTGTTTGATAACTGAAGCCCCTGGTTTCCAGAGCAGAGCAACCACAGTTTGGGTGGAGAGGGGGGCAGTTGGTGGATACCAGTGGTTCTTAGGTCTCTTGTCTTTGACCAGTTTTGTTGTTGTTCAGTTGCACAATCAAGTCCGACCCTTTGCGACCCCATGGACCACTGCACGCCAGGTTTCTCTGTCATCTGCCAACCTCCGCAGCCTGCCCAGAACTACATCCACTGCATTAATGATGCCATCTCATCAGTGATGTGCTTCAAAAAAATTTACTACCCCCAACATGGGCGAGGCTAACTGGGGGCCATACCCACTTGGCCTCCATACACCATGGCCTGGGGTAGGGAGGTGGGCGTGGCCAGCCAAGTGGGCATGGCCTGGGGGAATTTCCGCTACCAGTGCCCGGGCACCTGTAGGCACCTGCAGCATCGTAACACTGCATCTCATCCTCTTCCACCCTTCTCCTTTTACCTTTGATCTTTCCCAGCATCAGGGCCTTCTCCTGTGAGTCCTCTCTCCTCATTTGGTGGCTAAAGTACTTGAGCCAATAGGGGAACAGAAAAGGATCCTGTTTGCTTGTTGCAATGCCCTTGCTCAATCTTCCTCTTCCAAAGTGTTTATTTTATTTTATGGCTTGAATTGTTCGAAGTCAAGAGGAATGATTTTGGATGATACTGCACAGCATGAGAGCAGAGGTTAAGAATTTAGATGTCAGTGATCCCCTCCGACGCTCCACACCAGCTCAGAAGGAGATACGCCACCATGCACACCCTCCACCCGGGCTCTCTTGCGCTTGCTCCACGATAGCCTGGAATATCCCAAGGTTCAGATCACGAGCACCCAGACTTGGGAAATCTTCCCTGGGTTGGAGCAAATAAACTCTCCAACTCCCTGAGGATTGTTTTGACTTCAAGCCTCTTCAGCCAAGAGAGTAGTTATATCAAAGGCTTTTTAAAGCGTGGCAACACTCACCCAATAACCACTACTTGTTTACACAAAAACAGAGTTTCATTTATTAACATAAAAATATATATACCTCAGAAACAAACATTTCCCTTTCCCCAAACAGAAACAAAATCATCTAACATACCCTGTTTCCTGCCCCATCCAAAAACTGGAGTAAACTCTAGCTTCTTCCCACAACTCAGGCCTTTCCCTTCACTACTTTAATAGGGAAAACCAGACCATGACTCAGCTTCTTGACTCCAGATGCTGGTTCTGTAACCTTCTCCACCTGTTACACCACATCAAGCTTACTAAAATATTTATCTTAAAGTCCAACACCAGTGTGTGTGTGTTTACAATGCCATCACCATAGTGAGTGCCATCGACTAGTAACTTGCAACTAGAGTAGTCCCACTGAAGCAGTGGGGATTTGATGAGTTAACTCCTCTGTATGCTCCATTGATTCAAATGTTGTGATTTACTACTAGATTTCACCAAATGTATAGGAAAGTTTTGCTATGTAAGGAGCACAAAGTTCTTGCCCCCAAGGAGTTTGTGGAGCAGGAGAGATACAACTCACATTGCTGAATGCAATACTTACTGTAGCTACTCTTTTCAAAACCAAAGCCTTGGAGTGAGCCATGGGGGCTAGACTTGGATCCCATTCCTAGGGGGGAAAAGGTGTAAAAGTAACTTAAATGAACAGAGGAAGCTCCCTAAAACACTTATGCTTTTACCCCATTATCTTTCAATCTTGTCCCTTTATCACCATTCTCATTCAATGAAGGAATCAGCGTGAGTTGTCTATTGAGCTTGAAAGCCTATGTTGTTTTGACTATTGCTCTTCCTTGAACCAGCAAAACTGGTTGGTGAAGGGACCAAATATTATAGAAAATCTATAAAAGTACAACAGAAGGTTACCTGAATATCTAGATAGGGGTAGCTTACTGTAAGCAGGTGAGGTGAACTCAAAACAAATGGTCATAAACGACACATATAGCCAAAAGGAAGAAACAGACATAAAACCTCTTCCTACTGTAATCACCAAGTCTCATTTCTTGACTAAAGTGAGACAGAAACAGAACACATTCCACCACTGCCATCTGGAAAGCAACCAGAACCACACAAAAATGCAGATGGCTAAATCACTTCTTGTTGTCCATAGGTTCGCCTGATGTTCAATTGTGGCTGCAACAGCATTCACACATGACCCACAATAATCTGGAGTTAAACTACTGCTATAAGCTACAGTGGTCATCCACTGCTTTCTCCTAGCATGCCACAAAGAGAGGGCATGAGTGGTTCAGTCCTTTTGCACAGAAAGAATTGAGCAGAGCGTCCTTTTCAAGGTAGCATAATCTATGCGCAATTAATCAATGCAAGGAAATACTCTTTTTTTGGGGGGGGAAGAGAAAGAATATCAACATCTGAATGCCCAATGAAAAGAAAAAGCAACATACTTTCTCTCAAAAGTACTGCTCTTTGGAAAAACATGCAAATCTACCCAAGATTTGAGGTGACAGGAGGAATCTGTCTTTAGAACGTGTCTTTGTTCTCTTTGGCAGTTTTACCTGTTGAAGGCAGCTGAGTAGCAGGCTGGGGCAACAAGGCATCTGAAAACAAAGTGCTTGCCAGATCCTATGAAGAAAAGGAGGAAGGACGTTGTAGGGGTGGCAAACAGGCCAGAACTCTTCCACACACAAGGCTTGGAGAGTCCCTTCACATCTCTTGGGTGGGATTTGTCACTCACCTGTGCAGTCATCCGCACCTTTTGATTCAAGCTGTTACCATGGAGAGGATCAGGAGGCCCTGCAAACACTGGAAGGCAGAGAGGGAAGAAAAGCATGAGGCAGGCTGAAGGCTTCACCCCTCTTGCTCCTTTACAGAGCTCCTGACCCAACAAACACACACCAACAAAAGCAGCAAAATTGCTCCCATCCCCAGCATGCATCGGTTTCTTGTGCACAGGACAGGAAAATTATCCATGAAAGTTCAAATGTTCATGGCATGACGCTCTGCCAGGCTCCCTTTCTTAGAAATGAACATGAAAAAGCAGCAGGCTCTATTTCACAGTAATTTTCACATTCATTTCTAAGAAAAGGAGACGTCTCTCCATTTCTGGCCAATAGCAAAATGCTGTACAGTACAGGTACTTATTTTCTTAGAGCCCTGTTAATTTCAGTGAGATTTACACCCAGTAATAATAATAATAATAAATTTCATGTCAGAAATTACTCTTGAGTTGAAAGGATTTTTGCTGGAGAAACTCTGCTCAGGGGACGCCTGAATGAGGCTCCTTTCATGTCCCCAAGATTCATCATGCAGCACTCGGGTATCGAACCCCAACCTTCCAGTCTCCAATCTCAGCGACTTAACCACTAAGCCGCTACAGTGCTGCTACACCCAGTTAAGAAGGTACATAAGTTCAGCCTTATTTAAAATGAGTTATGAAGCAGGACGTTCCTAGTTTACATTTTGCAATACATCTACTTCGGGGTGTGAAACATTTGAATGGCAACATGGGGGGCGGGGGTGAGTGTCTCAACTGCACCTTAGGGCAAAACACTCTTCTCTCAATATTAGACCCTTGCCTATTTATTTGTTTGTTTGCTGCCCTTCTCCCCATAACAATTAAAATCATTCAATAATCACAAACACTATCGGTGTTAAGTTAAATAAGTTATCCTTGTTTAATAATAACATAGCTAATGCTGCTGCTTCTGTTGCTGCTTCTGTCACTAACACCTCAGACCTACCTGAGGCTTCCTGGATGAAAGAAGAATTGTGCTTAAGCTGCAGGAGGAAATGTGAGGAGCCATGAGTGCACAGATACAGCAGGATCTTGAGCACCTGAAAATGGAGCAGAAACTGTGCTGAGATTCTGAACTAAGGTCTGAAAGCACCAGAAATCTACTTTTAAAAAGGTAGTGTGGGGTGGAGGTTTTAAGGGTTTATACAGTTAGGACCAACCCAACCTGTTGGGACTATCTTTCAAGACACATTTTACCTTTAGCTTGACATGGCAGTTGTTACTCTGGAGGCGATTGAGAAAATACTCAAGGAGACAATGGCTGCTTCCTGCTGACTCATGAGAAATCTCTTATACTTCATGTTAAGGAATTCACACAGTACTGCACAAGGATTGATGGTCATGTATCATCCCTGTCAGGATTTGCAGCTGTTCCTCTTAAGTCCTGCAGGACTGGACCTTCACTCTGCTGCAGAGCCCTTGGGAAAGGTTGTGGGCCTTTGTAAGCTCCACCTGGAGACCCTGGGTGGCTCAGCTATATAAGAAGTGGCCCTTCCTTCCAGAAGCTGCTTCAGCAATGAGGGTCAGCAGACTTGCAGTTGCTTGGCTCCAGTTTCTCTTGTCTTGCTCCTGAGTCCTGCTCCCAAAGATCTCCTGCCTTATTCCTGCTCCTGAAGACTCCCTGCCTTGTTCCTGTGGACTGTTGTTTGGCCTTGCCAGGATCCTTGCTCCTGGAATTCTGTCCTCTCTTTGCTCCAGCTCCTAAGGGTTCTCTGTCGTGTCTGCTCTTGAAGTCACCTGACTTTTGGCTCATTTGGACTACGCTTTTGTCATCTGGACAGGTTTCATCATAAGCAGACAGAATTTGAAATGAATCTGAAAGCACCTTGCTGATGGTCTTCCCCATCTCAGAGACATTCCAGTTCTAGCAACCTGACTAGTTTTGTAAACACACTTCTTATTTCTCTGGTTTTGTATCTAATCACCTGACAAGTGAAGTTTATTTATTTATTTATTATTTACTCACATTTCTACTGCTGCCCCCTCGCCGAGGCGACTCTGAGTGGCTTACACATAAAACATGACAAATAGAAACTCTATGAAAACATTAAAATATTAAATTGTTTAAAGTTTAAAAAGTTTAGAAAGCCCTCCCCAATGCTGCATTTTCAGATTTCTAAAACTAAAACTAAACACTAAAACGGACAGCCCAGGTGATACTTAGATGAGCCAGCCCAGAGTGGCTATCTCCCAGCCGCCCCCACACCCGTTGCACCACTCAGGTTTAAGGTTTTTGCAAAAAGATAAAAGCTATGCCTGAAGATGAAGCTCAGTTGGCAGGAGGTTCCACAGGGCTGGAGTAGACACAGAAAAAGCCCTCTGGTCTGCTCTAGTTGGATGGGTAGGTGTCCTTGGGGTGATGCGGTCTCTTAAGTACCCTGGTCCATTACCATCTAGGGCTTTAAAGGTAATCGCCAGCACCTTGAATTGTACCCAGAGGCACACTGGTAGCCAATGCAGCTCCTGCAGTAGGGGGTGAGACATGGGCATAACACCCACACCCCATCACTATGCGGGCAGCCGCATTTTGAACCAGTTGGAACCTCTGAATGATTATCAAGGGCACCCCCATGTAGAGCACATTACAACAATCCAGTCTGGAGGTGACCAGTGTGTGAATGATCATAAGTAAGGAGTCCCGGTCCAGGAGCGGGCGTAACTGGTGAATGATGCAAAGTTGTATGAAAGCCCTCTTGGCCATCACTGCCACCTGCTCATTGAGCGGGAATCGTGAGTCCAGATGGACCCCCAGATTATGCACCAGGTCTGTCTGAGGCAAAAAAGCCCCATCCAGACCCAAAGATGGTAGCTCCCATGATAACGTGGGGCCCCTAATCCACAGCCACTCAGTCTTACTAGGATTCAGTCGTAGCCCGTTGTCCCTCATCCAGACCCCTACAACTTTCAGATACCTGGATAGGACTTTCACTGCATCACCTGGGTCACCACAGGCTGAGATGTACAACTGAGTATCATCTGCATATTGATGATACTTCACCCTGTGAGAACGAATGATCTCCCCCAGCGGTTTCATGTAAATATTAAACAGGAGAGGCGAGAGCACCGAGCCCTGTGGCACCCCATATTGGAGGAACCTAGGGCTGGACCTCTTGACCTCCAACAACAGTTGTTTGAGATATTTAATGAGAACAATTTGAATCCAATTCCAGATCATTAAAATTTTGTTTTGTTCAGTCGTCAGTCGCACAGTCGATTCCAACCCTGTGCGATCCTATGGACCATTGTCTGCCAGGCACCTCTGTCTTCCACCATCCCCCTCAGCCCACCCAGCTTTGTGCCCATTGCATCTACAATACCATCTAGCCATCTCATTTTCTGCCACTCCCTTCTTCTTTTGCCCTCCACCTTTCCCAGCATCAAAGCTTTCTCAAGTGAATCCTCTCTTCTAATTTGATATCCAAAGTACTTTAGCTTCATCTTTACTATATAACCTTCTAAGGAGCAGTCTGTCAGATAAAGAATACCTCACTGTCCTTCATCATCAACGACCATAATGCACCATTACCCTCTGACCTCTGACCTCACCCCTCTTCCTGACCTTTCACCCTAACCCCTCCTTTCCAAAGGGATATAAAATGAGGCTCACCTCACCACGAGGCACCCCAGTCAAATGGCGTCCTCCCAGAGGATGCTGTGAGAGAGGAGATGTGTAATCAATAAAGCCTCTAAACTTATTCTGGCGTCTGTGGTCATTTCAGCAAAACCATTCCTAAATCCTCGCAAATTGGTAGCAAGAGGATGGTTGCTGAATAAACCACAAAACATACAAAAATACAAAATGTCCAGAATAAAATCAAAGAAGAACAAACTCAAAGAGACCAGCCCCCAAGGGGAGCTGGACGAAGCAACAGGAGGGGGGTGATCTGGTCGAAGAGATCCAGAGAAAAATGGCTGAGAAAATTCGGATAAAACTTGATGAAGTGGAGGAAAGCATCCGAGAGCTTTCTTCTCAACAACGCACGCTAACCAGCGCCCATCTAACCCAAAGCGAAGGAGAAGACGGGGGAGAGAGCATGCTCGGAGATTACCAGATCGACACGGAATTCCAAAGCTTATCGCTGGGTCCAAAGGATGGAGGCAACACGGTAAGCCACCCCAAGAGGGGAAGCGGTGGTACAGCAATGGGCTCCAGGCAGCCAATAGAAATAGCTACCGGCCTCCCAACCAGCCTGGCGGGAAAGGGGAAAATCCAGAGCCAGGGCACAGAAGGGGAACCCAGCAATAGCGAAGAAGATGAAGTGGAGGAAATAAAAAGCGATCTCTGGGAACTGCACAAAATCAGACAAGAGAAATATCACAGAGATCATAGGGGACCCTACCCGGAAGCAGATGTTTCAAAGGCCATAGACATACTTTTAGTTGTCCTCGGCCCTCCATGCATGAACCCCCCACATGAAAACAATCCCCCGTGAAGAACCCCACAGCGCAGCAGCCACCAACACATGGGCCATAGATCCAGCCAGGGACAGACCCCCCCCCCCCTGACCTCCATCGGAAAGCAGAGACATGGCCAAAGACCCAGGGCTATCCTACTGCGCGGCAACTTACTCACTCCCGGAGGCTTCCAGAAATGAACCCCGGAACACGGGCACTCTCCCCCCCCATACCAGGAGAGACCGCCGCCACCGCATTCCGAGCCCCAAGGGGCACCCACTGGCCATCACCTTCTGCTCAGCCACTCAGACCCTAGACCAGGAGATCGGAGGTCCTCCCCCGACGAGGACTTGAGCAAAATGACCCTCCGCATGTGCAATGGGCCGCGCATGCGCAGTCAACTCCAGCAGTAGCCTCCAGACACAAAAGACTGGAGGGCAATTCAAAAGTGACTGCTTGCATACCTATGCCTTTCTGCCCTTTTCTGCACCAAAAGGGACATCTAGAACAACAGACCGAATCCAAAAATAACTCCAGCCAGCAATCCAACCTACCCAACGACTTCCCAAAATTAAGTGTTACTGGAAAGAATCTGCCAGAGTGGGCTCAACAATTTCAAATCCTGCTGATGGGTCACAATGCACTATACTTTATCTTAGACCCTCCTGAAGAACCATGGTCCATTGAAACAGACTGCAAACACCATAAAGCATTCTACCTACTTTTAAGCTCCATTGAACCAGCCATCTGCCCAAGCATACCACATGAACAAACTGTTTTTGAGATATGGAACAAAATGCCTTGTTCCACAGCAACAACAGAAGCACCGGCAGCCAGATTTCCAGGCAACTCTACTCTGCGAGATTGAAACCTGGCACCCCCATAGGTGAACACCTCCTGAGGTTGAACTCCATGAGATCCTAGTTGCTACAGTGTGGTGAAACAATCACTGAGGAAAGCATGATCAGCATAACACTCAACTCCCTAGACCCCAGTTGGAATCACTTATTGGATCAACTTGACGCAATAGACTGTGAAGCCATGTCACTGGACACATTGGCAGGGAAACTCATAGCACATGATAACATGAGGAGGGACAGGTCAATCGTACACAGAGATACCAGAACAAATAGAAGGGTGGAATTCACGGAGCCAACCGACCAGCAACAAGGGTGTTTCCGTTGTGGTTCAAAATACCACATCAAACGGAACTGTCCCAAGGTCAAAGGTAAAGAAGACCACACGCAAGGGAGAAGATACACACCCGAAACCAACGCAAGGTCCAAATATGAACACAGGCAGAACAGGTCGTCCAGCCCCAGGAGGGAACACAGATACCAGAAGCATGAATCCAACTCCATAAACAACAAAGAAGGCAGGAAGTACCTCACTGGCAGCCTGGACAACAAAAAATATTGGCTGATAGACTCAGGGGCCACCACACACACATCATGCAACAAAGATCTATTCAACTCATTCATAAAAGCATCTTTCCGAATAAAGGTTGCAAATCAAAAGGAAGCACATGTAATGGGTAGAGGAGACGTAAACATCCCAGGTTTGGGAAACGTCAGGGGAGTATTATTCATTCCTGAAATTCCGTACAACATATTGGTCGCTTTCAAGCTATGTGAAGACACCACAACGGAATTGCATTTTCAGAAAGATGGAGTATCCATCACAAACAAGGGAAGAAACGTCAGGGAAGTGGTTATAGTGGGCGGTTTGCCCTACTACATACCCACTGGAGAGGGTGATAAAAGGGACCACACCAATACCCACAAAGCAGAAACAAAAGAAATAGAAGGGGAAAACAACAAGCACAACGATTTTGAAAGTCACACCTAAGCAAGTGATGCAGAACAACAGGAGGAAGAAAACTCAGACATCGAAGATCCTGAGGCGACAACTCCCCACAGCACCTCTGTCATTTCCATAGGGAAACCCATGCACGATGACTGCGCTCACCTGCTACACAGAAGATTAGGACACACCAGTTTCTCCACCGTCAAAAGAATGCAGGAACATGCGGAAGGTCTGAAGGTGAAAAACTGTGACAAATTCCTGGAGTGCTCTGTGTGCCTAAGCTCAAAATCCAAAGAAATGCCAAGACCGAAAACATCAAAGAGAAGCACATCTCAAGCATTTCAACTCCTACACATGGACCTAGTGGGGCCCCTCCCCACTTCTATAAGCAAGAAGAAGTTTTTTCTAACCATCGTCGATGACTACGGCAGATAGGGATTTGTGTACACATTCAGAGACAAAGGAGAGACTTTTACAAAGTTCAAGGAGTTCTACAAAAGAGTGCAAACACAACACAACTCACAAATAAAGCAAATAATGACAGACAGAGGCTCAGAATTCCTCTCAAGGGAATTCAAGGAATGGATCACCGCCCAAGGCATGATGCACTCCACCACCACACCTTTTTCAGCCTTCTAAAATGGAATAGCCGAACGCAAGAATGGGGTACTACAGACCATGATGAGATGTGTGCTTGAAGATGCTGGACGAAAGTTCTCTTATTGAGATGAAGCATTAATGTATTCAAATTATACCCTCAACAGGACCTGGTCGAGTGTAGTAGAGAAGACTCCCTATGAAATGCTATATAAGCGCAAGCCCAGACTCTCCCAACTCCATGTTTTTGGGGTAATGGCCGATGTCCACATACTGAAACAACTAAGGAGAAAAGGAGACAAGGTATCCAAGAGACTGAGATTAGTTGGTTATGAACCAGGTTCAAAGGCATACAGACTTATAGATGAGCATCACAAGGTAACCATCTCCAGGTCAGCCGCGTTTCATGAAAACGCAAACTGGATGAAGTTACATTCAAATGAGATAATAACTGACGGGCACAGTCAGGATACATCAAGTCTTTCTGGAGAGTGTAAAACTGAAGAAAACAACACCAATGATGACACAGATGAACGTCAAGGAACAAAGAAGACCACTACAGCATCGAACAGAAGGTCAAACAGAGCTACAAAAGACCAAACCCCCAGGCGCCTGGGAGACTATGTGATGTTCATAGGTGATTCGACGGGCGTACCTGACAGCTATGCCGACATAAAGAAATTACCAACTGAAGAACAAGTAAAGTGGGAACAAGCAATGCAAAAAGAATTGGACAGCCTCAAGGAGCTCAATGTATACACCCCAATGGAGCCACCAGAAGGACAGAAAACCATAGGCACAAGATGGGTCTTCAGGATCAAAACCCTTGAAAACAACGAAGTCCTGTACAAGGCCAGACTCATGGCACAGGGATTCGCATAGAGGTTTCCAGAAGATTACACCGACACATATTCGCCGACCATGAGAGCCGAAAGTGTAAAGGCTGCACTAGTCTTAGCTTCAATCCAAAAGGAGTACGTGTACCAGTTCGACGTATAAACTGCCTACCTGCACGCGACCTTAGAAAAGGAAATATACGTCAGGGCCCCTCAAGGAGTCGACAAGAGTGAAAGTGGAACATGGCTGCTAAACAAGAGTCTCTATGGACTAAAACAGTCTGGTAAAAGGAGGTATGAGTGCCTGTCTAGTGCCCTAAAACAGATGGGTTTCTCACACACTCAAGCCGACAGATGCATTTTTGTCAAGAGGAATGATGGGGATATAGAAAAAATACTGGTTTACATTGATGATATCCTGTACATAGGGAAAAGCAAGGTCAAGTGCGACCATTTCGTCTAAAACCTACAAGAAAAATTCACTTTGAAGTTCCTGGGGAAGGTAGACAACTACCTAGGAGTCAAAATTTCTGAAGTACCTGGTGGCTTCTCCCTTTCACAAGAGGACAAGATAATTGAACTGTTGAACAAATGCAACATGGTTGATGCCGCCCCTTCGGACACGCGAATGCAAACAGATTTTTTAAGGAACACGTATAGTTGCAACGCAACTTTTGAAGAAAACACTTTGTACAGATCCACCATAGGGTCGCTACTCTACCTAGCTAATTGGTCCAGGACGGACATAACTCTGGCGGTAAACCTTTAATCAAGATATCAGAATGAACCAAAGACATACCACTGGAATGCAGTAAAAAGACTACTAAGGTACCTGAAGAAAACCAAGAATGCAATATTGTCAATTGTCCCTTCAATAACAAAGAGGCCCACTCTGTCATGCTATGCAGATTGGGCTGGGGATACGGAAGGCAGAAAGAGCTCGTCCGGTTACATGATCTTTCTAAATGGCAGCCCTATATATTGGTACACTGGGAAACAAAGATTGGTATTCACTTCCACAGCAGAGGCGGAATATGCTTGCCTATCGGATGCAACGAACGACCTGATATGGTTCAATAAACTCCGAAATTTGGAGCGAGCCCACTCTTCCTATCCCTATACATGAAGATAACAAGGCCACAATTGAGATCTCAAAAGCAGACGCGGTAGGGCACAGATCCAGGCACATTGATATCAAGTATTGTAATGTGAGACAAATGTACGAGGAAGGTTTCATCAAAACAACATACTGTGACACCAAGAGGCAAATTGCAGATATTTTAACCAAACATCTCTCATCGGACCAACATCACTACCTTACAAACAAAATGTCATCAAGAGACATGGATTGACAACTATGGATGAAGATACAATGAGGCATTAGAAGGGGATTTTGTCAGATAAAGAATACCTCACTGTCCATCATCAATGACCATAATGCACCATTACCCTCTGACCTCTGACCTCACCCCTCTTCCTGACCTTTCACCCTAACCCATCCTTCCCAAAGGGATATAAAATGAAGCTCACCTCACCACGAGGCACCCCAGTCTAATGGCGTCCTCCCAGAGGATGCTGTGAGAGAGGAGATGTGTAATCAATAAAGCCTCTAAACTTATTCTGGCTTCTGTGGTCATTTCAGCAAAACCATTCCTAAATCCTCACACAGGGTTGATTTCTTCTAAGATTGACTTCTTTGTTCTCCTCGCTGTCCAGGGACTCTCAAAACTCTCCTCCACCACCACATTTCAAAGGCATCTATTATTCTGTGCTCAGCTTTTAATTTACCAAACCTGTATTCTAATCACAAACCTTTGCTTTTCCTAGGAAAAGTCAGTGTCACAGTAAACAAATGATGGTCCTAATTAGACCATTGTATACAAATAGTCCTCAATTTTTTGTTTGTTTACTTAATTTCTCACTCATTTGACAATCAGCAGTGAACATGCAAGTAAAAACAAAGACATAAATAAAATAAGACAAGTAAAATGCAAACTAGAAAAGATCAAGTTAAAAGGATACTGGCAATCTCTTCAAATAGATATCCTGGACATGGAATTTCATCATCTGAGGTAGCTTTGAGTAAAGTGGGTAGCTGAAAATAAAAACACATAAAAAATGTTAGTGGTTCTGGACCAGTTACTCATAGTACTGATCATCAAAAGACATTTGTAAGCTAAGCTATTTCACCTTTTCTTGCACAATTCTTTGTTCTGTTCTGTTTTGTTATTGGTCAAGGAAGAATGTAAAGACAGAGGAAGCCAAGGCAAAACATGACAGGTTCTAACTAGAAGACCTTGTTGCATGCATACCTGCATATGTACCTGAGAACCTTTATACTGTTGTCCCGTAAAAGGACAATTGAATTTAAAAGCTTAATCTGAAATAGATCTTATAAGTTTTAGGTTCTCTGTGCCTATTGAACAGTCCCAAAATAAAAGCAGGGTGGTCCACTGGATTTGGATAAATCCCACATTCCAAATTAACCTTTGCACTTATTTGTACAATTTGTTTCCAGGGCAAAGCACAATGAATTTAGAAACTGATTCCAATCCAGGGAACAGATCCAATTAGCTAGAGCACAAATTACTTCATATATGAATTGCCATCATATACAGTAGACCCTTGCATAACAACGTTACTTGGTTCCCTAAGTAGCGTTGCTAAGCAAATTTTTGTTGTTATGTGGGTTTCTATGGAGTTTCCCGCACAACGACGTTTTTGTCCAGATAATGACGGTTTAGCGTTGTTTTCCGGACAACGATACTAAAACGTTATGTGGGGGAACACGTGGTGCATAACGATGCATTGTTAAGCGAAAATGATGCTATCTGAACACGTTATGTGCGGGTTGACTGTACCTGCATTTTATGTAGATTAATGTGAAAACAAAGAAGTTTCCACAAGGAACCTCAAGAAAGAGTTTTCTCTCTCCTTTCCACTAGCTTTGGCGTAGATAAATAGGGACCACTTTGGTGGGAAGGTAACAGCGTTCCGTACGCTCCGGTGTCTGGTCATGCCTGCCACATGACCACGGAAACGTCTGCAGAAGCAGACAGCGCTGGCTCTTTGGCTTTGAAACAGAGATGAGCACTGACCCCTACAGTCGGATATGACTGGCTTTCGAGCAAGGGAAACCTTTACCTTTACTTATGTTTCTGGAGATTTTCGGAGGAGCAGTATACTAAAACCTCCAGTGAGAAAATCAGAGGAAAGGGGTCACTTTCTATCTTCTCTGCATGCAGGTTTTCTATTGTATTTTGTTTTATTGTATACTTTATTGTTGTGAACCGCCTTGAGTTGCCCGCTGGGTAAGAAAGGCGGTATAGAAATAAACCTATAATAATAATAATAATAATAATAATAATAATAATAATAATAATAATAATAATAATAATAATAATAATAATAATAATAATAATAATAATAATAATAATAATAATAATAATAAACCGGCCCTTTCTAGTGCAACCGCCCCCAGCCAGATGCCCCAAAAGCATTGAGCTGTCAAAAGAACCGGAGCCTGGCAGGGGGCTGCTACTACTCATGGGGGAAACGTAGGATACAGACCCTCGTTGTGACCTCTCGCAGCGTCCGCATGACAGCCGAGTACGTGCCCCCATTCCCTCCACCTCCCTCCACGACCCTATTCAATATCGCATTAGCCCATCAATACCCAAGTCAAGAAGCTCAGCCGGTCCCGCAAAGGCGCCGCCGCCGCCGCCGCCGCCATGATGCTTCCCAAGCCCAACCATAGGCTTCGTTGCCCCGCCTTCCGGAACACCAGCTTCTCCAATCGACCCACGAGCCCTGTAAGGCGCAGCCAATCACCTCCTCAGAGACTAGGAAGTAGCCGCCACTTTCGGACGCCGCCGAGGAAAGGCGGAAGCGAATGGGAACAAGCGCCCGCCTCGCGTCCAATCAGAAGGAAAGGTGGATGACTGACGTCGCGGTGGCAGGAGATCGCGGGCAAGGAGGCGGCGGCGCGTGGCTGGGCGCTGGGTCCTGTCGACGGACGCGACCCCTGCTGGCGCAATGGGGACGCGGCCTCTCTCGCGGGTCGGGCATCATGGCTGCTTCCAGCCGGTAGCCTCGGCGTGAATGCTCTGCCATCATGTCCCGCCCGGGAATCTGGGGGCGCGTTCGGGAGAGGTTGCATCGTTTCCCCGAGTGGCTGGCCAGTTGCGAGGAGCAGGTATTATGGGGAAGCCCAGGTCCGCTGACGGCATGATGCTGGCATTCAGTAGCAAGATGCCTCCCACCCACTGACCTTTCCGTTTATATACACTATGTGTGTGTAGATTAATCTATTTATTTATCTACCTACCTACCTACCTACCTACCTACCTAACTACTGTATCTATGTGTATCATCTCACTCTTTCTCTCTCTATATCCATCTATCTCTGTATCTGTCTGTCTGTCTGTCTGTCTATACACACACACAGTCTGTCTGTATCTGTATCGATCTGCTGTCTATATATCTATCTCTCTTATATGTGTCTGTCTATATCAAATGAGAAGGGAGGATTCACTTGAGAAGGCCTTGATGCTGGGAAAGGTGGAGGGCAAAAGAAGAAGGGGGAGGCCAAAGATGAGATGGCTGGATGGTATTGTAGATACAATGGGCACAGGGCTGTGCGGACTAAGGAAGATGGTGGAAGACAGAGGCGCCTGGAGCACAATGGTCCATAGGGTCACAAAGGGTCGGAATCGACTGTGCGACTGAACAACAAAATATCATCTCTCTCTCTCTCTCTCTCTCTCTCTCTCTCTCTATCTATATCTATCTATCTATCTATCTATCTATCTATCTATATCTATATCTATCTATCTATCTATCTATCTATCTATATATATATATATTTCCTTCAGGGTATTCCCAAGGAGATGCCTTCACCTGCTTAGGATTCCCTGGAAATGATATTGAGAGATATCCTGCCTATCTCTCCAACCCGGAGGTTGTCCTTAAGTATCCATAATTATAGCCATTGATACTCTTGTCCTCCATGAACTTGTCTAATCCTTTCTTAAAGCTATCAAGACTGACAGCTGTCACCACTTCTTCTGGCAGGGAGTTCCATAGACCAGTAATCCTCTGGGTGAAAAAGTACTTTCTCTTATTTGTTTGAGAACTAGTACCCAAAAGTTTCATGGAGTGTCCCCTAGTTCTAGTGTTATGCGATAGGGAAAACAGTTTTTCCTTATCTACTTTGTCCACACCGTGCATGATTTTATAAACTTCAATCAGGTCACCTCTTAGACGCCGTCGTTCAAGAGTGAAAAGGCCCAACCGTTGCAGCCTCAGATGGTAAGGAAGGTGTTCCAGTCCCCTAATCATATTGGTTGCCCTCCTCTGCACTTTTCCAGCTCCATAATATCCTTCTGGAGGTATGGCGACCAGAACTGTACACAGTATTCCAGATGGGGGAATATATATGTGTGTGTGTGTATATATATATATATATATACACACACACATACAGTAAAACCCCAATTTACATATGCCTTGAGTTACATAAAATTCGACTTACATAATGATTTTGTGCTAAAACCATGTCCCGATTTACACAATTTCCTATGGTTTTGCTTCGAGTTACATAAAAATAATTTTTCCTATGGCTTTGCTTTGAGTTACATAAAAAACAATTTAAGCAAAAGCCTACGGGATGAACTTTTTTTGTAAGTAGGGGTCTTACTGTGTGTGTGTATATACACACACACACACACACACACACACAGAGATTATGTGTCTGTCTGTCTATATCTGTACAGTACCTATCTCTGCATCTATCCATTTTAAATCTATCTGTGTGTGTATTGCTGGTAGTGTTGTTATTGCAGGGCATCAGTAAGTTCAGTCAGCCTTATGCGCGGCTCAGGAAATGTGCCGATGCCTTGAAGCCCGCTCTCCTCCACAACATTGCATATGCACAAGGGAAAGGTTGCACTGTGACTGGGCTATGTGAGAAAAGCCTCCTGTATGTGCGAGGGAGGGAGCACTTGGAAAGCAGAGGGAGCTCCAAGTGCAGCCTCTGCCTCTCTTTTACTGCCTACCACCACCACCAGTTCTCATTCAGGATCCTGATCCTCAGTGCAACATTGCACCCTCCACCTGTCCTCCTCTTCCACTTCTCATTCTGCAGCTTAAGGACGATTGCTCTCGGCTATACAGTATGTTGAAATAAACCCATCAGTTTTCAATGCAGATTATCTTGCAAGGATTGATTGATTGATCGGGAGGAGACTCCTGGACAAATTTAGCTGAGGTGAGGGAGAAGTAGAAATCAAAAACAGTGTTAGCTTTTCATTATGTGAAATCCAGGAGCTTACATTAGTGATTCTTCTTCAAGTGCTATATCTGATTCCGAATATTGACTATCGTAATGGGGATCAGCCATGAAAATTGTCCTGGGAACAATATAATGTAGTGCTCTTCCATTTGCCTTCTGCATTGTAATGTGAAACCCATAGTACCACGAGTCACTTTCTGGTCCTGAGCCCTTTTGGCACACAACATCCTCATCAGCCCCAGGCCAATATTGATGGAGCTGCTGCCTTCCATCAAGATGATTCAAGTAGGATTTAATCCACTTGGGGACCATCACTTTTCCCTGTGGACTTTGCCACCCAAGATCCTTAGTCTTTAGGGTTTTCAGGCTAGTTAACCAACACTTGACGAATGGTGTTGAGTCACTGGCAGTTGGGTCTACTCTATTACCACAGCAGGGTAACCTGGCCAGACTCTATTGGTGATACCTATAACAAAGCTGGCTACATAGTTCAGTGAGTTGGGTATCTGACTATAGAGCCAGAGGTAGGGACTTCAGTTCCCTTGTTATGCATCCTAAAGGAACTGAGTCTGTGTGGCCTTGGGCAAACTGCAAAAGAAGGTACACTTCTGACTACTCTCCACCTACTTAGGAAACTCTAAAAAGGATCATATAAATCAGAAGTGACTACACAGCATATCATTATCGTTATAGTATTACAAAAGTAACCAATGATTATCTGCTTCTGATTGGAACTGGTATTTGCAGGCCTCGGTTTATGGCAAGTGCATTGCTTCCCATACAACAGATCATGGGGACGTGAAAAAGAACGTGTGCGCCAAGGAATTTGAGATGCTGATGGACTGCTTTACAAAGGCTGTGAGTCACTTCTATTTTCTTTTTTACACCCCCCCCCCCCCCGAGTTGTATTCAGAGTGAGTTTTTAAGAGCTTCTTCACTTGTTTCTTTTTCTAGGGAAAACTACCATCAAATAGATTATTTAACTATCACAGGATAGATAGCTGTGTTTTTGTGTTGCTCTCCTTCCCTTTTGCTCCTTAAACTCTAAAGGAGGGGTGGGAAACATGGCCATGCTTGCAGAAGAATGCACAAGAGATTTTCTCTTGCGCCTTGTCCATTAGCTACAGTTAGCCACAGCAGGTTTATTTATTTTTTATTTACTTATTTACAAATTGTGTGGAAAATCAAACAGGATTCCAGCCATACCTGGTTATAGAACTGAAACAACTTTGGTCACCTTGGTGGGTGGCCTATGCAGGGAACAAGGCAGGGGGAGTGTGTCCCTGTCGGTTCCTCAGGATCTCTCAGCAGTGATTGATACACTGAGCCTGGTATCCTTCTAGGGCAGGGGTGTCCAAACTACAGCCTGGAGCCCAGATGTGGCCCCCGATGCCAATTCTTCCTGCCCATGAAGCCCTTGTCGATCCTGAAAGAGAAAGTAAAACGCGCCCATATGGGCGCGTTTTACTTTCACTTCCAGGAGCGATGAGGGCTTCACAGGCCACATGAATTGGCATCGGGGCCGGATCCGGCCCCTAGGCCATAGTGACCAGCTCCCTGAACCACGTGACCGGCCCACAGCCTGAAAAGTTTGGTCACCCCTGTTCTAGGTCATCTCACTGGGATGAGACTTGGAGGCACTGACTTGTGGTTTTGGTTTTTCTTGGAGAACACTTGGAAAGTGGCGCTGAGGGAGTCCATTTCAACACCCTCACCTTCAACTGTGGCATATCTCAGAATTATGTCATGTTTTATTTATTTATTTGACTCTAGGATTCAGTTCTCATCTCTGTTTATAGCCAAAGAGCCAGTGCTGTTTGCATCTGCAGACATTTCCGTGGACACGTGACATGAATGCCGTTTACCTTCCCACCGAAGTGATACCTATTTATCTACTTGGAATTTCTTGCTTTCGAACTGCTAGGTTGGCAGGAGCTGAGACAGAGACGGGGAGTTCACTCCATCGTGCAGTATTCGGGAATAAAACTTCGACCTTCCAGTTGTTGAGTTCAGCATCTTAACCACTTGAACCACCGCAGCCCCCAAGCTAGCTAGGTTTGGCCTCTCCTTATTGCCCTTTCACAGGCAGGCGAAAACCTTCCTGTTTAAACTGGCTTTTGATTTGTGGTATCCAGGCAGGACTGGATATTATAGTAGCAGAGGCAGCATTTCCCATTTTTATCATTTGTTTTTTTAAAAAAAAAATTTAAAAATTAACTAGTGATTTTTGAAATATTGTTACAAGTTTTGTTGTACAGTACTTTAATCTTAACCTATAAAACCAAGTGTTCACCGTTGGAATTGGCTATGGGCTGCTGTGCGTCGCCCTACTTACCCGTTCCCTCCCTTCGAGAGCACGGGCGAATTCCCTACGCAGGTCAACGAAGGATTTAAAAAATCGCGATTGGGGCCTCAGCCCCACTAACGGCAAGAAACGTAAAGAACTTCACGTCCCGAAAGTCCTTGCACCGCACCGCGCCAGAGCCAATCAGGCTGAGAGGCTCTCGCACTGAGCAGCGTTCGAACACGCGCCGCAGCCAATCAAAAGAAAAGGATTTTTAAAAAACGCAGCACAAACACAAAGCACCAACACATTACTACAAGCCCCAGCGTCCTGCGCGCAATGTGCGAGCAGAACGAGGAGGCAGCCGGCGCGAAAAAACAAAACTAAAAAAAACCGCCTCCACAACCATTCAACCCCACGGGCGAGCCAGCATGGCCCGTGGGGGGGGGGGGGGGGAAACCCGCCGCCGCTACTCTTCCGTTCAAAGGGCCGGCGCACGAAAAATAAAAGTTAAAAAAAAAGCCCACCGCCAAGCCAGCATGGCCCGTGGGGGAAACCCCCCCCCCACCGCCACCATGGCCCTTCCGATCGAAGGGCCAGCCGGCGGGCCAAAAAAACGAGAAACAAACAAAAAAATAATGCACCCCCGGCCGCCGCTGCCCTTCCCTTCGAAGGGCCAGCCACAGCACCAAAACTTAAAGCAAACAACCCACCCACCCACCCCCCGCAACTGCCCTTCTTTCCCACCGGGCCAGCCAGTATGGCCCGCGGGAAAAAAGAATGAACACCCCACTGCCTCTGCCCTTCCTTCCCATGGGCCAGCAAGTATGGCCCGTGGGAAAGAAAGCCTCCCCGCAAATGCCTATCCTTCCCACGGGCCATCCAGCATGGCCCATGGGGAAAAAAAACATCCCCGCAATTGGCCTTCCTTCCCACGGGCCATCCAGCATGGCCTGCGAGAAAGAAAGCCACCCCCCCACACACACACACTTGAAAAAACACAAACAATCTCAAAACAAAACCATTCAAAAACACACCAAAACCAAAACAATAAACACACAAACAGCCAAATATGAGGAAGATAAACACACACATACACCCCCCAAAAAGAATCAACCCCCAACCCCTCCCCCCAAAAAAACCCCCACATACCTTACAAAAAGACATCTTCCTACTACGAGAACCAGAACACAAATGAGAAAGAGGAAACTTACAGCTCAAAAGCTCAACACCACCACCCAGCGGCCAAAACAGAAACAACATTCTACAATATTTAAAACATAATAATTCTACATTTAATAACATAATTTATACAAACATTCAAAAAAAAACCACACTAATCTCAAAAATTACCAAAATAAAGCCACTTTTCACTATGAAAAACCAAAACAAAAAAAAAGAACATTTTAAAAAACAAAATTAAATTTAAAAATAAATAATATTATTCAAAAAAAAATACACCACCATTTAAAACAGCACATCACCATTGCTTCAACAAATAAACAAAAGCCTTTAGTATCCAACACGATAGGACACACTCCCTCAGACAGCTTTGGGGGCCGGATGGCCATTTTGCCCTTCCTCCACCACATGGCACTTCCACGTGTGGTGCAGGAGTGTTTATTAAAAAAAAACCCTAAAAAGGCATTGTTTTATTTTTTTAAAAAACCCCAAAAAAAGCCCGGCATCGCCGGGCAACCCATGCTAGTATTACTCTAAGCTACTCTGATACATTAAGTCGTTGTATGAAACTCTGAATCCCTTTCTTTGGGGAAAATGTGAGATATAAATAAACCAATGGACTAAAACAGGGGTTCCCTTCCAGCCCCCGCCGACGCCAGAAGTGCCCCAATGTCACTGGAAGTGCCAAATTGCACCATTTTGGTGTGAAAACGTGGTGAAAAAAAATGGTGTGAAAATGTTCCCCCCTCGCTCTCTCTCCTCCAAGGGAAGCAGTGGAGGTGGGGAAAATGCCCAAAAACATGGTGCAAATGCACGCACCACTGGAAAGAACCACATGACCAGGCCCTCAGTTGACTGAGGGGGCGTGGTCAGGACCCTGGCAGGAAAAGGTTGGGAACCCCTGGACTAAAATAATAATACAGTACTGACATAATTTTTAGTCAGTGGCTGAATTTGTGTTGCTTAGTGTAGTAATTCACAAATACTGTAGAGTAGACCTATATGGATCAGTGAAACATACAGATCCTCACTGATTCTTACTGTGGCTAAGCAACAGGATTTGGGCCAGTGGTATGAACTCCAATAAAATAAAGTCTTGTAGCTCTTTAAGACTAACAGATTTAGGATGAGGTTTGCGAATTCCAATCCACTTCCTCACAAGTATATAGTATCAAGTAACTAAACATTTTAGGAAGTTGGGAAAGAATGAAATAGGGAACAATTTATATTTACAAACATGTAAGTTTTACGTGTTGGGTATGACCATTAAAGCCCATTGTAATATTGACACCAGCATTAATTGGCATCAGTTAATACCTCTTAGTCCTACAAGATGTCCCAAGGTTGGAAAACGAATCCTAATAGTGACTCATTGGAATTCATGCTTCTTTACAGGCAAAGAAGAAAGCCAAATAAAGCCTTGGAAGTTAACACAGATGACTCCATCTTGATTTCTAACTTTTTTGTGTGCAGAGATATGAAGTGCTTTATTCATCTGTTGTATTTTATAATGGAGAAAGCTCTGAAGTGTGAGCAGCTCACAACATACACACACAGCTGTATATTCATAAATTATGTATATGAACAAGAACTGCGGGGGAAACCAATTTTTTCTAAGATAAAGTTTCATTCAAGTTCTACTTAATTATGGTGTATGTACAACAATTAAATTTATAAGGGGTGGGGGAAGGTCCAAGAGATCAAATGCCTACTGGAAAGACTAGAGACATACCACTGGGATGTCCATGTAAGCTCATTTATTCCAGTCTTTCTGTGTAAACGGGAAAATCCCCGATACTCAAGACTGTTATAAAAGCGCTGTAAGCAAAAAGGCATGAGCAAGGAAGGGTCATTGTATCAGAGATTCATCTTTAGCAAAGTGTAAGGGTGGTGAACAGGCAGCCACCTTTCCAATGTATTGGTAACAGCCTGAGATTAATGCTTAATGTCAGATTTGCCCTTCTCTGCTTGCAGGAACAAAATGCAAAGTTGGCCAATGTAGCTAGACTAGAGCATTGCTGAAGTGGGTTGACTGTGTTAATTTCAATTCATGAAGATTTGGGGCATAGAAAAGGGCCCAGTGTGTTGGAACTCGCTAATAGTCCTGATTAATTTGTATAAGAATATTAATTCAGCTGTGGCATGTAAAAATTATATCTTGAACCCTGCCGTGTTGAGGAGTCTGCAATTCTGAGCATCTGATTTCCCTTCTGAACATGAATTTCCTAATTGAAGCGTTTGGGGGTGGGGGAATCTAATCAGTGAAAATGCCTAAGGAGAAAGAAGTTTTGTAGGCCAAGGTGACCGAACAGCTTGGGAATCTGTCCAACAGAGCTGTAGTGTAGTTCTGTGGTTCGTGTTGACCTAAGAAAGCCGCTGCTTCGACATCTTAATCATAAAGCCAAAGGGTTGCCACGTAAGTGAACTGCAGAACATTGCTGAAATCCAGAGTCAAATATCAACTAAATAGGTCTTTTGAGAGGGACTTGTCTCATGAAAAGCTGGATCTTTTGACCTTTTATTGTAGGTGGATGTCAGTAAATTATTAGAGCTAATACATTTTACATTGTACTAGGTGTGCCTCACCAAGTGATTTACTTACGTTGTATGTGAAGGGTCAGCAATAGATCTGGATGTAAGGAAATAGTTCCCCCTTGGTTCTTGGTTAAGATCATCACTGAACCAAGCACTAAACTCTGATCCCACAGATTGATGCTCATTCTGATTTGGTAGCTCTATGGATAGCATCTGAGGTCAGACGGGAATATAGAAGCTAGAAAGGAGGCTGGGATCAAAAGGGGGATGAAATGAGTCCCTTAAAGATGCTCGCATGCCAGCTAAAGACTACGCTCTCCTTGCTGTCTCTCCCTCAACAATCTCTTGGCAAGAGCTTTTTAAACAACCCAACTGCTCTGTGAAGGAATGTCAGAAGTATCTTTGGTTCTTTAGTTACAGAGCTTAGTCATACCATTCTCGATTAGGAAAAGGTTAACAGGGCATTCAGCTGATTATCACCACAGTGATTTATATTATAATTTTCTTGTGGGTTTTAAAAAATAAAACAAAGTGCATGACAAAGTTGTGTTTATTTATGGGACTGACCTTAGTTGTACGTTCACTGTGCTTTGAACAGCACCACTCAGTACATGTGCTGCTGCCCCATTTCCCCCCAAACTAGAAGTGGCTGAGCCACAAGACCCATCATCTGTAACCAAAATCTGGCAAGCTGGTCATTGCACTCCAACCAAAATTGAGAACAGAGGTACAACACCATTGTTTAGCTTGATAAACATGAGATGCAGCGAACTTTGAACTCTTCTCTTGAGCGGCCAACAAGGAGTGTAGCAGCTTTGTATTTGTTCTTACCTAGTTACTTGGTTTGCCACCTGAACCAATAAACTGTTGCTTAATGTTAATGTTTGTTTCAAACTAACCCTAGATAATATTAACCAACAGTTTGCTGGTTTGGAAATCATGGCAAGCTATAACAAAACCAAATCATGGAAGATATACCAAACCAGAAAGAAAGCTACTAAGCTCCTGTCTTTTGTGCTGAAATCGAGAGTATGTCCAAGACCAATGCTCACTGTAGTCCTTTCTTACCACGTGAACCTAGAGCAGGAGTGCCGAAACTTCAGGCCATGGGCCAGTCATGTGGCCGAGTGTGCTGGTCACGTGGTTCCTCCCACCCAGAAGCAGAAATAAAATGTGCATGTGCTTCCACATAACACACCTGGGCAGGCACAAAACGCTGATGTAAATGACCCGCGGCTGTTGTAAACATGTTTGACAGATGCAGGCCATTTACATCAGCATTCTGCACATGCGTGGGCGCATTCTGCACACACACATGCATGTTTTACTTCCACTTCCAGGAGCAGCAAGGGCGCCGTGGGACAGATCTGGCCTACAAGCCATAGTTTGGGCACTCCTGACCTAGAGCATAAGGTAATGTTCAAAGCAAGCTCGCGAGGCTCTTGCAAATTAAGGCTATAGTGACATCTTAGGTGTGATAAGGCAAAGTAAGCAAGTGGAACCAGCCACATTTTCATGTCTTTTAGGAATAAAGACAATATCAAACACATTTCACAGGTAAGTTATGGCAGAAACAGTACTCAATTCTATTCCATGTCACAGGGCAGGCTACTGTTTTCAAGCACCCTTCTGCCCTGCCTGTCCAGTCCTCAGATGTGCTGACCGTTCACACGTTGGTTCTGGAAGCTGAGAGAGACCCAGTCCGGGAGGCTGCATCAGAAGTTTGCTCAGTACTACACCATTTCTGCTTTCTGAGCCAACAAATTCTCAAAAGTAGGCCGCTATAAAATAAGGTGTTTCTGCTTTTCTAGCAAAAATTCTCATTATACAGAAATCGGTTATTTTGGCAGCCTGAAGAATCTTTGACAAGAACAGCAAATTCCTTTGGATGCCAGATAGTCAGAGGAGTCTTTGTTTTGCCACAACAATTGCTAACAGGGAAAAGCTTCAAACCCTATCAGGTGGCTTGAAACAACTCTGATCAGGTCTGCAAGTTCTGACTCACAGGGAAGAACTACGTGCTTTTATGCACACCTGAAAAAGTATGGGATGGGTGGGTGGGGGGGGTTAAACAATGCACACACTTTCCAAGAGGAGGAAAGAGATGTAAGCTGTCCCACATGGGAAACACTTTATGATATCCCTTCATTTGTCTAGCATTACTTCCTTTTGCAGCAAGTTACTGTGCAGTTTTCATTCACAGTATGATTCTAGAATGCACTTGAGATAGGATTGCTTTCAAAGCCTAAATCTAGGCTTTGAAAGCAAAGAGGGACCAATGCTAATGTTTGCCTGTGGCTGAAGTCAAAACAGCTGTAGGTGGCTCTGGTTAAGAATGCATCCAAAACTAACTGTTTCTGCATTCTCAATAATTCTATCCCTAGAATGGAATGTTTTTTTTCACCCTCTTGCTACAATTTCTAGAGGGAGATATACCCAATCCCCACAGGGCAGACAAAGCAAAACATTAGAATCCAACATTAATTTGAGGTATAAGCACACACACACAAACACAGAGGGACAGTTTCCAACCAGTTAACAAAGCGTGAGAACAGACTCCAATTCCTAATATAAAAACCAAAGCAGGTACTTCAACTGAGTAAAAATAAAATGCAAACGTTTCTTTGGAAATGTGGCAAGAGTAACATACTATCAAAATCTGGAGGCGAGGTCCACCTGCTGTTGCAGGTTAGGCACGGATACAATGAAGAGAGACGGTGTGTTACAACACTGAAGTACAGCATGAAACTGGTTGTCAGCAGTCAAACTTCAGCTTTCTTCTGGAGTACGTCGTGCAGGTCAGCATAAGCCCAGGAATCAGCACCCAGCCAGTTTGGACTACTACCCAAAGTTAAATCCTCAACTGCAGTTAGCTTGGTAGAGTCTGTCACGCCTCTTCCTCTGTGATCTGTTTAATCTGCCGACTATGAAGGGCTTGCTGGGCACCCACTGCTGCCTGATTTAACTGAATCTCCAGTGCGCTGCGAAGATCATTGACTTTCACATCTGGGAGGGAATTAAGCCCAATTATCACACTTTCTGGCCCATCTTCCTCTTCCTCCTCCAGGTCTCGCCGTTTGCGGCGCAGATCCAGATCAGCTTGCAGCTTGAGTTCCCTGTTGGGCTTACCATTTTCTTGGTCTCTCTCGGCAGCCTTCATCTGCTCCAGCTTCACAAGAGAGTCACTCTCAGACTCATGTACCTTCTTGGGCTCCTTTGGTTCGCCCCGTGAATCCAGCCATGGCTTATTGTCATGACTCAATTGTGTGTGCTCAACTTTGGCTACCATCTTCTCTCTATCGCTGTCCTGTGCTCCGTCAACCGTGTCCAAAGGCAAGGATGGTTTCTTCTCAACTTTGTCAGGCTTCACAGCTTCTGGGACTGCAAAATCCTCTTGTACGTTTCCACCAGCATTTGCATTACGTGCAGGATCTTCTTGCTGCTCTTTATGATGGGTTTCCTCTTTTTTAGCCTCCTGGGCAAATGGCTCTCGCTCAGCAACTCTCTGAGGACTCCTCCCGGCATCTACATGGATGTTGGCTGGGTCAGGCTCTTCTTTTGGGCTTTCAACTACTTCCACCACCTTAGCTCTTTCCAGAGCATTCTTGAATTTTTCTTGGGTGTTTTGTGCCACCCGAGTATCCTGGCCTTCTTTGAGTTTCTCATTCTTTGCTGGCTTTTCTTGCTGTTGTCTAGCTATTTGTGTATTAGTTCTAACTGGCTCCACTAACCTCTCTGCTTGGTCTTTGACAGATTGGTGCTGTGTTATTTTCTCACCATCATTTACGTGAGCTGCAGGATTTTTAGGTGCTGCTGCTGCTGCTAATAAGCTGTATTTCTGCTCTCCTTGATCTGTGTCTTGATTTCTCTGCTGATCAGAATCTAAGGGTTGATTGTTAAGCACATGTAGTGGACGATCTGGTCTGCCATTCACTATATTCTTTGCAGCGCTTTCAAGTTTACTTTCCACATTTTCCTCTCTTTCCTTACTCTTGGTGAAAGACAGAACAGGTTCCTGGTGTCCTTCTGTTGCAAAGAGAAGTGGAGAGTGTTCAGTTATTGCAAAAGTCACTAAAGGAGAGAGATCTACCAACAATTGAGGAGTTTATACACAAATCTCTCAAAGGGTTGTAACAGATCCCCGCACCCAGCAGTACTTTTACCTAACCGTCATGGGTTACCAAATGGATTCTGAAGCTATGACATATGACATTTACAAAATAAACAGGGAATCCTATTTTAAGCTTTCTGCAAATCTGGACAACCACAGAACTCTCCAAACTTCATTTTCGCCTTCCCTCCATTTCATGTGAACCCCTGCCGGTTCTAAATTACTCACAAGCTGGAGTTTCCTCACAAAGAAACAACGTACAATTCTGGCTTCCAGAATGTAGATAGCTTTGTATACTAGATGGAAAGGAGAGCAAAGGAGAAGGAACCTGCCCAGAGAGGTTTAGAATCTGAAGCTGGAAATACAGGCTCAGTCCCCAGGACCACACACAAGCCCCAATTCCACACACAAGCCCCATCCTTCATACCACCTGCTTAGACCCTACAGGCACTGTCTGGTTTGTACCTTGCTTTGACTTTTCTTCGCCTCCTTCCTCTTGCCTCTGCTGGTGGATTTCCTTGTGTTGTTCCTCAATCACTGCCAGCAGCTTTGCCTGCTGGTCTAAAAGCTGCTTCTGCTGAACCTGCTGTTCTTTAATGACTTGCAACAGGACTGCATGGTCCAGGAGCTTCTTCTGCCCACCTTCTAGAGCAAAAAGAGGCGGGGGGGGGGGGGAAAGAGAAAATGGGATTAGGATGAAATGCACTGAAATGTACCCAATTCCATTTGTACCCTGTGTATCTTTCTTCCAGAGGGTGAAAAAGAAGGGTGTGCAGGCTATAGGCTCCCCAACACTTTAACAGTTGATGTTTCTCTAATCTGGAGGAAAACAACTCATTTTGGTGCCTATTATTTATGTTTGGCCATGAGAAACACAGTTCTCCCAGCACCTTTGGGGAAGACTTAGTTGAAAAGGATTATTATTCTGGCTTGGTTTATTCTTATGTCTGTACTTTCAAGAGGAGCAATGTACGATGCATTTTAAATAGAAAGGAACAGCTCTTTCCCAAGAAAAGCCATGTTCTGATCAATAAAAACTGCCAGTCCTGGCAGAACATAAAGCTAAAAGGGGGCAAAGGATCAGAGAATGGATGTTGTGACATTTAAAAGGAGAAGGGCTTGTAAACTTATTGTGACTGTTCTTAAAGTGAAGGTGTTCCAGCCATGCAGAGATAAAGATGTCTGGGAGCTGTAAAGAAGCTGAAGGAATTTCAAGATATGCTGAGATGGGGTGGGGGGTGGGGGGGCAGCTGATCTATGATCTGGCCAGAGACACTGAAGAAAAGAACACTTGCAATAAACACACAGAGAAAACTCACAAGTGTCTCAGTTCGATTCCCGAGTACTGCAGGACGGAATGAGCTCCCGTCTCTGTCCCAGCTCCTGCCAACCTAGCAGTTCAAAAGCAAGAAATTGCAAGTAGATAAATAGGGACCACTTTGGTGGTAAGGTAAACAGCATTCCGTGCGCTCCGGTGTTGTCATGCCTGCCACAAGACAACAGAAATGTCTGTAGAAGCAGACAGCGTTGGTTCTTCGGCTTTAAAATAAAGATGAGCACTGAGCCCTAGAGTCGGATACGACTTTTTTGAGCAAGGGAGACCTTTATCTTTACCTTATCATATACAATACATTGTTCCCCGTACATTCAGACCTTGGAGATTAAGAATTAAAGCTGTATCTTTCCTTCAGTTCCTACCTACCTGCAACTAACTTTCTAATCTTGGCTGTTTTAATCCCACTGTGAGGCAAAAGGGAGAAATAAATTATGAAACCATAACGCTTTTTGGCTGCAAGTAACATAACGAACGATGGAGAGATCAATGCTCGGAATCTCACTTTGCAATAAAGTTTAAAAATGAGGCTTGTAGGCAAAGGTCAATGCTAAAAGACGTAACAGAATACCTAATGAACAAATTAAGGTGGGCTGGCCATGTTGCACAAACAAGTGCCAATAGACGGAGTGCCAGAATAATGAATTGGTATCTGAGAGATCACAAAAGACCCAGGAGAAGACCACCTTGCAGAATGGAAGATTTTCTCAAGAAAAATGTTGGACCAACATGGAGAAGAACTGCCAGGGACAGAAGTTGTGTGGAATGTCATCATGGAGACATCTACTCATACAAGGACTCCTTACTGAATAATGACTCCAAGGTATCCAAGGTAACTCATTTTTTTTTTTTGTGTGAGACCAAGCAAAGTCATTACATGCCCAGACATGTCCTATAGGGAGATGACACAGAACAGCCAGGGGGGAAAGAGATGGACAGTGTTGTATATTCATCGACAAAGTGACCTTCAGTTGAAACTTAGCAGCCCAAGAGAGAAAGATTCGAGTAACATGACAGGGGAGCTGTCATTCCTTAGACCGTAAGCATAACATGCTGGATTGAGAGGCTATAGTATAAAAAGTAACTTTTCCAAGTTCTTCTCAAATAGAGAGATACTTCTGAGTAGTTCTCCTCTAGAGTAACCTTCACAATTAAATGCCTGTCTGTCTGTGAACTGCCCAGTAACTCCTTTTCCCCCTCCATGCAGAGAGACACAATCACTGCTTTCTGAGTCAAGGGCGGGGGGAACCCACTTCCCTGCTCACTGGTGCTGACTGTTCTCAGCAGGCTCTATGTCTGGTTCCAGGGCAAGGAAAGAGCAGAGTCCTCTTCTGTCATTGCTTCCCTGGTTCTTGCCAACATGGAGCGGCTGGACCCTTCCCTCTCCACTGTTGGTTTCTCCACACGGACAGCAACATGTCTGAAGAAGAGTGGCTTCTGCTCTCATGTAGACTTTGAATGTGAGCAAACCCCACCCCAACGTTCCTGAGTCACATAGAAAGCCTACACACAAGTAGGACCTCTCTTCAGACACTTCATCCTCCATGTGGAGAAAGGTGTCAAGGAATCTTGAGGGAAGTTACTTTTTATTAAGTTACTTCTTATTCATGTAGGTAAAGTGGTGGGATTTCTTTCTTTTATAGATTTAAGTAGTCTAACACTTGGTTAGAAAGAGCCATTGTTACTCCATTTTGCATTCCATCTCATTGGTATGTTAGTGTCCCAAATAGTTTCCAATTAACAAGGTCTCATTCCAACATAGCAGACTGGTGATGGTCATCCTAGAGATGTACACAACAGATAAATCTGGGGTCCGTTAGATTGGAGATATAGATCGACACATATCGTTGGGGATTACAAAGAACATCAGATAAGCCTTCTCACCTGGACTCATAATCCATTCATCAACTGCATGAGGGCAAACATACCCGCTTGGATTTACAATTTGGATTTATAATTTGGGTTTACAACATGGATTTACAATTGGTTCTATTTTCCTTTATTCTTTGGATTTACAAATATGCTCAATAAAGCCTACTAAGGGATCATTTGTTTCCAGAGGTTTTCTTTGCTCTCAAGAGTAAGGAGTAAGACTTGATGAAGTGCTGATAAGAGCCACCTTCTCTTCAAAGGGATACCATCCTGAAAGCCTGCTTTGTTTGGGGATATCAGAAGCAGAGCTTCGTTAAGTTTCGTTTCTTCACCTTGAAGATGCCACCATAGCAAGGAAGGTTTTGATAAGGGGAGGTAACTTTCTTATCACCCCAAAGTTCCCCCTTAGCAAGGCTTGGTCTCTGCTAAGGATAGTGTGGTTGTGTTGTAGGAGGTGGCAGAACAAGACTTTGTTTTAATTGGCCATTCTACATAGCTACCAAGACACCCACTAGATAGCGGGGGTGCCACTCTTCTACCTAACTGGACAGAAGAACGCCCTGCCAGCCTAGCGGGTCACTAAAGAGGGGCGTGTTCTTAGCATAACCACAAACAAGGCTGAGGGTTGCACCATCAGGAAGGTCCTCAGATCGGAATAAAAAGGCAGTTTGGGACGCGTCAAGGGCGGGTGACCCCCAGGACAAAAGGAACAATAGAAACAAAAGGGATGACTCCTGCTCTCCAAGTGTGCTGCCAAGTATCAGGTAAGTGAGGGACTGCGGTGGCTCAAGTGGTTAAGACGCTGAACTTGACAACTGGAAGGTCGGCAGGTTAACAGTTCAATTACTGAGTACTGCAGGACGGAATGAGCTCCCGTCTCTGACCCAGCTCCTGCCAAACTAGCAGTTCAAAAGCAAGAAATTGCAAGTAGATAAACAGGTATCACTCCAGTGCTTCTATGAATGGACCTTATAAATTTGTCTTTTGCCAGTCAATCAAATTAATCAGTCCTGCCAATTTTCCAAAGGGTAAAAGTATCGGTTTTTGAGAGACTGAATAAAAATGGGATGATTTGATTGCAACCAGAAATAAGTAATTCAATTTTGTATACTCTCTTATGTATTTTATTCTTACAAATCAGTGTGATGCAGCATCAAGGGAACTGGAAGGGGACATGAGAGATCTAGGTTCAAGTCTCCCCAACTCATTTAATTCATTGTGTGAACATAGCATTGACAATCTCTTGAACTTGACTTGTAAGGCAGCTGTGAGGATACAGTGGGGAAGAAGAGCTATGCTCTGAGTTTACTGAAGTTAAGTCAGGATATAAACATAGCTAATCAATCCATAAACTGATAAGCACCTTTAAAAGCTGCATTGATTTTTGAATGCATACCATGTGGAATGGCTCAAATTTTAAATGAGAGCTGCTGAGTTCAATTTTGTTTGGAAATTACCGGTATGCAAGTCATCCCCATTATCTCTAGGCAACGGGAACAAATGACGTTATTCAGTGGGAAGATCAAGTAAGTGTTGTAGAAGTTCTGGAAGAAGGAAATAAGAGGTCCCACAGGCTTAAAAACGGCATCAGCCTTATTTTTTTTATTTTTTTTTGCTAGTTAGACTTCTATACTTCACTCATGTGCTGTGATCATTGCTGACAAATAGGAGTTCACTTGTGGAAGTATAATTCCCTATAATTTTAAGTATTTGTAAAGATTTACCTTCCACTAGTAATTTTTAGTCTTTGTTACGAAGACATCAGCCAGTCAACCTCTTCTACATAAGGTTCACACCAGTCACATAACTTCTCCTTCTCAACGTCCCTTTCTCCTTTAACTACACTTGCTTTTTGTTTGGAGCCTGGCTTGCAAGATATGCTTTGTTTTAAAACACCACCCATTCTATAGTAGGAATGCTCCACAAAAGATTACAGTACTATGTTCCAAATTCAGCTCTGTCTATACTTAGTTCAGAACAGATCCAGTATCCATTTCACAGTTCCAAATTGTCTCCCAGCTGTAAAAGCAACACTACCTTCTATGCAAACAGATGAGAACTGGCAACCTGGAAATTTCTTGCCAGTTATGTATGGAGATGTGTTCCTGGAAAATCAAATGGCTAGTAAAGATTTAGATTACCCAGAAATAGTAATGAAAGGCATCCAGATGGTTTGGCCATTGTCTTCAAGAAAAGACTATCTAGAGAAGTCAGAAGACTAGATGGACGAAGGGCACAAGCAAGTCTGCACAGAACTTCATCATATAAGAAGCTTCCATATATAGAAAAGTGGACAGAAAAGAAATCTATTCCTAATTTTGAAGACTTCTGGAAAGGACTAGCTTGGAGATGTATGTTTCCTCATAAGATGGGGAGAAGCAATGAGTTCTGATTAGCTGTTGGATCTACGTGCAGTGAAGATGTGATGCTTCTTTCCAAAGCAAGAGCAGTCTTGATAAAAGTCTGGCATGTTTTCTATTATAAACACTTCTCTTGGAAGTATGAATGGTATCATCACTGATTTAGAGAATTGATTAGATTGCAATAGCCAGGTGGTTTCAGCCTCAAATTACATGCTCCAGGATGACGCCATGGCAAAGGGACCTGGCCTTGTAGCCTAGCCTTGATGAACTCAATTGTTCCTTCTTCTGCAGTACCACGGCAGTCATCAGGGTGGGTGGGTCTGTGTGGACACAGTCTGCAGCACCTGCCTGGGAGGCAGGGGCAACTCGTGTGGGTGCACCTGGCACACAGAACAAAGACAATGCTTACCCTCTAGTTTGCTGTCTGCATTCTCAGCGTTGCGTATTTCTCTCTGCTCAGCCTGGGGTAGTTCTGGCCTTTCTGGAGGAAGCAGCCTATTCTTTTCACCTGCAGAAAATGAATGGACAGACATCCCTAGCTGTAGGAAGTAAAGTGACAGATGTCCTCTGCCTATTTGGTACCTCCCATCTTGCTGTATGCCCATAACTTGATGTCTGCAGAAAGTCAAATTCGCATCCATTGCATTAGAGCCTGCTGGCACCAAACCAGCACTAACTGCCTGGGCCTATTAAAATGCAAAATCCTAACCCTACAGGGCATTGTAGTGGACACACACTAATGTGGCACCTGTCAAGCTCGCCTAGCTCGTGGTCCCCAGTGAGCAGCACAACACAGTACCTGATGCCTAGCAATCATGCGAGCAAACTATTGTAGCAAAGATACTGCCGGATTTGTTATTGCCATCTGCTTGACAGCACACACACACACACACACACACACACACACACACACACACACACACACACACACACACACACACACACACACACACACACACACCAGCAATGAGAGAAAAGGCTGTAAAGATTGTATAGCAGTCATATAAACAAGTGAATCTAGCCAAAGGTGATGAGAGCCTTGGCAATTCTCTATTAAAATATTTGAAATTCCATTATATAAATTCACATTTTAAAAAGTGCAAAGGTGGCAATGAACAGTCATTTCATGGGAATACAAGAACTGCATTGCTTTACTGTAGGAAACACATCTTCATTGACCCATTCATTTCATTTCTGTGTGGTGAAGACATGGATGAGGGTGGGCAGAATGAAATACAAGCGCATGCTAGGC
Source organism: Bradypodion pumilum (assembly GCA_035047305.1). Lineage (NCBI taxonomy): Eukaryota > Metazoa > Chordata > Lepidosauria > Squamata > Chamaeleonidae > Bradypodion > Bradypodion pumilum. Next base: position 279,936,550 of record JAWDJD010000002.1, on the reverse strand, counting down.
AATGGGGGTGCATAGGCAAAGTTCACTTGATGGAGTAGCTAAAGATAGACCTTATCAGTGGAAAAAGCACAGCCAGGGCCCAGCTGAGTCTTCAGAGACTCAGGCGGGACATGGCACATGTAGTCCTGGAGTCAGGTGTGTATTCCTCAAACCTTCTGCAACACCAGCTGAATGCTCCAAAGATTTATGGTTAGGCACAGAAATGCAAAATCTCAGGGGTCCAAGTAATAAAACTAAGTCTTGAAAGACAGGCAAAAGTCTTACCTGTTTCATTCTCCTTCTCAACAGGCTTTACCCTTTCTTGCAGAATGGTATCGTCCTTCTCTCCCACATCCTTGTCCTTCTTCTTGTCCTGCTGGTCCAGCTGAAAGTCTTTGTATGGAGGCCTCTCACCTTCTTGAGCATTCAACTCTGGCCCAGGTTTTGAGTCTTTTACAGGATGGTCCTCCAGCTTTTCCTGATCACTGTCTTCCTTGGGTTGTTTAGGGACAGGTTGAGGTTTTGCTTGTTCCTCTCCCAACACAGGGCTCACTTTCACCAGAACCTCCTTATGGGCTGGTGGCTGCTTGTCTTCAGGCTCATCGCGGTCCTGGCCTTCATCCACCAGTACCTCATCATGTGGTACAGGTGGCTCATGGCGGTGGGCTTCCCCAACAGGCTGTGCAAACCCTGCAGCAGAGACAAAGAAAGCAGACTAGGAAGAGCAGACTAGCATCTTGGCACAAGGTCTCATTAATGCATGTGCATCATTGAGACCACACAACTTCATCGACCCAACCAGAGACCAAATAAAATGAGAATTAGAAATTATGGGAAGAGATATGGAAATGGTTTTGTTTTGTTTCACAGACAATAAAAGTTAAGCCTCTAGTCAACTACGCAAATAGTCTAGACCAATTTGTTCCAATCTTTGGTTCTTGGACTTCAATTCCCAGAAGCCTATGTCAATTCCCCCACAGTACTGATCAGCCAATGTACTGACTTAGGCTTCTGGGAATTCAAGTCCAATTACAAAGGATTGGGAACACACAGGTCTAGACTCTCTGACTCCGCCCCATTTCTACACTACCTTGGTCAGGGCGGTCCAGCTGCACCTCCTCCTTTGGTTTCTCTTTCTCCTCTCTCTTGGGAATATCCATGGGGACTTTGATCTGTGGCTGTTCTACTTCTTCTTTCCCATTCTGTAATATGGGTTTGTCATGGTTATGAGCCACGTCTTCAATTGCTGGGTTCTGGTCTGAAAAGTACAAAGAAGGATAAGCAAACTGGCAGACTCTTATACTGTCTGGTCAGCATAAAGTCAAGCTACTGGTGCCATCACGGCTTTTTTTCATTTTAATGAAACAAAAGGGTCAAGAGAGTGGGCTGTCAATCTGATGGAAGCAACAGTGGTTGGGAAGAGGCTATTTGATGCTTTCCCCAATGCATCTTTTTAAATCTAAGTACCACCGTAACACTATTTTCCTAGCAGTGAATGGGAGGAATAGAAGTCAAATAGCAACCCAAGGGAGTTACTTAGACCAGAGAAGTGCAATGAAAACCTGCTTCCCCAGTACTTTTTCAAACAATTTGACATCCACACTTCATCACTGTATTCCCTTAAATTAGAAACTGGCAGGAGATCCAACCACAAAATTTGCACAAGTACAGGCTCTGACCCTTAAGCTTTACTTGTACAGTGGAACCTTGGTTAACGTAATTAATGTGTTCTCCAGGACGTTTCTTACACGAAAAATTACTTTAACCAAATTTTCCATAGGAATGCACTGAATGCAATTTTCCATAGGAATACACTGAAAACCAAAATACATTAACTGAAATGCAGTTTCCCATAGGAATGCATTTAAAACAAATTAATTCATTCTGGGGGGGAAATCGTAAACCGAGCCACTGTTTTCTATGAATTTCCTTTTGTTATGCAATTTTTATGTTACCCAAGCTGTTTTTTAACCGAGGTTCCACTGTACTCAGAATACACACACTATATGGCTGCCTGGGTCAATCTGGATGGGTTATCCAGATCTGGTAACAAAGGTGTTTCCCAACCTTTGATTTTTCAACTTAAATTCCCAGAAGCCTAACTCAATTCCCCTGATCAGCCAATGTACTGACTTAGGTTTCTGGGAATTCAAGTCTCCCTATGGGGTGTAAGCCCCATGTTGGAAACCACTGGAGTAGACCATACTGCCAGCGACTCAATGTTGATCGTCAGGTGGTGGTTAATTAACCTGACAACCTTAAGGACTAATGATCTTGGGTGCCAAAGTCCACAAGGAAGTGTGATGGTCCCCAAGTGGACTAAATCCCTCTTGAATCCATCTTGATGGAGGGAAGCAGCTTCGTCAATACTGGCCTGGGTCTGAGGAGGACTTTGTGTGCCAAAAGCGATGTGTGCAGGTTGCTTTCCACGCATGCGTGGAAGGATTTTACCCCTTCCACGCATGCGCGGAAGTGCTACGCCGCTTGCGCAGCCCGCTTGCGCAGAAAGCGCTATGCCACTTGCGTAGGGGCTGCACAAGTGGCATAGCGCTTCCACGCATGTGCAGAAAGCGTTTCCCCCCCCGCTGCCAAATTACAGGGTTTTGGCAGCGGGGGGCGGGTTATGACGTCAATCGACGTCGAATTACGGGGTTTTCCTAGCCAAATCGGGATGGTTGACAGGTATGAACTGGATCAGTGGCACTATGGGTGTCATGCTGCAATGCAGAAGGTAGATGAAAGGCCACTGTATTATATTCTCAGGACTATCTTCATGGCTGATTGCCATGATAACACTGTAGCTGATATTCGGATACAAGAAGGGATATATGGCCACCAGATGGCAATCTCACTCTTACTCATTTGCATTCTTCACGGGGCAACCCTGCAGGGCAGACACGGCCAAGGGGACTCACTCACCTGCTGGGTTCAGCAACCAGGGGGAAACATAATTATGGAAAGGGAGGGAGAGAGTGGGTTGGTTTGCAAAGCTCGGGGGGGGGGGGTCACAGCGGGAAGGAGGATATAAATGGGAATTCCCAGAAAGAAGCATCCAAAGAAATTTTGAAGGCTTCAGAAGGGAAAACAGAGCCAGCTTGGAAGCCTGTTCAATTGCGTTTTGCTTGATGGGAATTGCAACATCACCTAGCGCAAAGATCTCTACAGAAAATGTAAAACAAAGAATCTTAAGGCACTGGAAAGATTAACAACGTTCATTTGGCATAGACTATCAAGGACTATGCCTGTGGTTCGCACAGGGGGGCAATTTGATTTTTAAGGGGGGCAATTCGAGAATGAGTTATTAACAGCGAATGGCCTTTTAGGCTTACTCTACATGAATACGAGTTCACTTTTGGAATAATAAGAATTATATGTCACCAGGGGGTTGGATTTTAGAGATGTTTAGGTGAGGCATCGCCAAAAAAAAAAAGGTTTGGGAACCACAGTAGTATGCCATGCTTCACCCAACTAAAGAAATGGGCTACAGCAGGGATGGCCAAACTACAGCCTGCGGCGCCAAATCATCTGGCCCCCGCCGCTACCTGAAGCAGAATGCCCCCCGCATGTGCATATGAGCCCTGCATGCAGAAAACGCTGTCATAAATGCATCTTACAGAGGGAGGAGCCACGTGATAGGCCTGCTCAACCATGTGACTGGCCCGCGGCTCAAAAAGTTTGGCTACCCCTGGGCTACACTAGACAACAAAGTCAGAAAGAAGGGGTATCAAAGTTTTCCCCAAGAACCCCCAAGTAAAGACTTCAAACACCCCGAGGATGTTTGGGTTCCTTACATCAACAGAAGAAGCTGATGCAGCTGCTTTGCTGAACATGTGGTTAAAACACACTCCTTCCCCAATGTTGGGCATGCAAGCAATAACCACACATTTTTGTCACAAAAATGAATTTTGGATGATGACGGCGATGCCTTTAGTTCTGAATTCATAAGTAGCCTGCCAAGAGACTGAGGATGGAGCTTTGCGGAAGAAGCACAGCAGCTCAGAGTGCGCTCCTTCACTCCCTCCTGGCAGCTGAAATCACACCAAATATTTCCAGCAGAGTTAAGCCCAAAATAGTCATGTTGACATCCACACAAACACCCTTTTCTCCACCCTGCCCTATTTTCATTCATACCACATCCTAGGAGTTTGAGCTACCTGTACCTATACTTCTTTCAAGTGGGACAAGATGATCCCCATCAAGGACATGAGGCTATTTGAGAGCCTGGAAGTTGAAAGAATTAATGTCTTGATTTTAGACAACATTTTGGGGGTTGGAACTGTGGGATAGTTGCAGCAGGAAGGAAAACACTCAAACAATGAGAGCTGAAGCTTAGCTTTCAGACAGAGCTAATGCCAGGATGGGGGGGGGGGGCAACTCTTGGGTACAACCACCGCCTAGGGCAGAGGTTCTCTACCTACAGCCCATGGGCTGGATGTGGCCCATGGCATTATCTCAGGTGGCCCACCACCACCTCCACCACACCAGGAAGTGTCATGTGGTGGAGGAAGGGCTAAATGGCCGTCTGGCCCTTGAAGCTGTCTGAGGGAGCTTGACCTGGCCACCGTCTTTAAAAAGTTGAGAAATCCTGGCCTAGGGAGCCATCCTCCCAATTGCTCTCCTGTTTTCTACCCGCCCCATCTGTCCCTTCCACTTCCTCGCCTGCCTTCTTCGCTTTGCACTTGATCGGCATAGTCACCAGAAAAAGCACCAGGGGAGAAGACGTTGCTTTACCTCCTCACTTTGGTCATGGCTTGCCTATTTGGAAATGACAGGTAATGGAAGCAGCAAAGCAATAAGAGCATCCATGGCCTCTGGGGGTGGCAATGAACTCTGGGGAAGCTGCTGACCGTATCAACTCCTGGCACCAGCTTCCCGGGAAGAAAAAATGCAGTTCCTTCCCCTCATGCCCCTTTTCCCAGCACAGAAAGGTTGACCATTATGTGGTGTGAAGATGCAGCAGTTAGAACATATGTATGCTTACTATAATACAGGGGTGGCCAACGCTTTTGCACCATGGGTCAGACCCGCCCTCGATACATGGTTGCACAGGCTGGAGGTGTGGTTCCTCCTGCAGCTTTTGGTTTCTGTTGCGGCGGCAGGTGCATTGTTTTTGCTACTTTTGCAGCCTCTGCCACTTCCCACGGCAGCAGAAAGGAGGGCGGAACTGCGGAACATTTTTATTGTAGTTTTGTAATTTTTCACTGCATTTTCGCAGCAAAAACACGGCATTTTGACACCTCTGGTTTCCATGGTGGACACAATCGGGGTGTTTTTTCGGTTGCTTTTGCAGCCTCTGCTGCTTCCCATGGCAGTGGGAGGGAGGGCAGAACATTTCTGCCGTGCTTTTGTAATTTTTTCTTTTGCCACGTTTTCGCACTTCCGGTGGTGGCGGGGAGCTTCTGACAGTGCCTAGGTCCTAACCACGGGCCGGATTAATTGGCACCGTGGCCCAGGTTAGGCATGCAGGCCATAGGTGGGGAACCGCTGCTATAAGATATACTATATAGAAACATACAATTTCCTGATAGGGTAGATAGTGGTAAATTTGTTACTACACAAGACATAAACACTATAACCAGAGTGTAGGCAGTGGTTCTTCTCTGCTAAAAAAATACCTTCTGTACTAAAACATTCAAGAAGAGCCTACTGGGGTAACCCACTTTAGCTGATAAAGTTAGGGCTCTCCTTTTTATTCTCCACCTCTGGCAAAGAGTTTGCAGAGGAGCAAAGTAGCCAAGTCAAGAGGATATTTACCCAGGGGAATGGGCCGCTCATGTTGCTTTTTGTTGCTGTGCTATATCTAGAGCTGCACTCCACCCCTCTCTATGTCATCTGGAAAATGGCAGGGCCCCTGACAGATAGATGGCACACAAAGGACCGAAAAGGTCACCAGACATGATGCAGAATAATGGAATGATAATCCCGCATTTCAATCGTACATGCAAGATTATCACACTATTTATCTCAAAGACTCTGGATCTTTGGAGGGCAATAAGGAAGAATAAAAAAAGCAGCTAGCATTCGGGAGGGGGTGGCGTGTGTGGAATCCAGTGGCCTGTAAAGGTGTCAATGCAATACATGGTGGATTACAGGACACGGTCGGGATATGGGCAGCCCAGCTTCCTCACAGGCTTGAACAGAAACTGATTGACTGGTTGGCAATTCTTCCAAGTTCATGAGCTTGTTTAGCAGCCATGGCATCAAGTATGCAACAAATGTTCTCATAAACACAAGGGTGGCATGGCAGAGGAGCAAGCAGAACATGACAAGTTCTCCATGGCTTCTGGAAATGTTATTAGTGCACATTGGGTGGGAAGTTGAATGTGACTGGGATGAATGGAGAAACAGAACTGCTAGCCCAAGATGGAACTGGGGAGGGATCTGCAGAATCTTTGCTTGAGAGCCCTGTGCTCTGTCCACTGCTGGATTATAGCCTAGATTTGTTAAATCTGGTGGTATTTCTCAAAATCAAGACTGCTACTGCTTGGAAACATTAAGTTGATGAAGTATGAACAACAGATGCCCCATAAAGCAAGATTATCACACACTGCAAATCACCTCCTTCACACACTCTTGAGTGTTGAGAGAGAGAGAGAGAGAGAGAGAATATGATCACGCCTTTCGCAAAGATAGAAGCAGAAGACCTGTGGGATTCTGCTCAACTCTTGCTCTTAAGGGCCTGAAAGTCCTTGGTTTTTTTCCCTGTCTTCAATGGCTCCTACATAGCTCAGGGCAGGGATGTCAGAGAGACCCACCTTCCCTTGCAAGCACCATCCATGTGGTTACAGAATGGGGGCTGGGCTTGCTCTACTATGGCAGCACAGGGAGGATCATGTGGTTGGACTGTGGAGGAAGGTCTTCACTGCTACAAGGCCAAACGCATGGAAACCATTTCAGATAAGGTTGATTCCCAGTTTTGAATGTATTTCCTACTATTTGAAGACCTATCTGTTTAGGTCAAGGTAAAGGTCGCCCTTGCTTGAAAGCCAGTCGTATCCTACTCTAGGGTTCAGTGCTCATCTCGGTTTATAGCCAAAGAACCAGCGATGTCTGCTTTTGCAGACATTTCCGTGGACATGTGGCAGGCATGACTAGACACCAGAGTGCATGGAATGCTGTTAACCTTCCTACTGAAGTGGTCCCTATTTACCTACTTGCAATTTCTTGCTTTCGAACTGCTAGGTTGGCAGGAGCTGGGACAAAGACAGAAGCTCATTCTGCTGTGCAGCACTCAGGTATTGAACTCCGACCATCCAGTCTTCAAGTCCAGCGTCTTAACCACTAACCCACTGCAGTCCCACCGATCTGTTTATTCAGGCTTATTTCGGATTATTTTCTAAATTGTTGATATTATCACCCTGGTGTTTAATATATCATGAGTAATGGTTGGTATTGATTTTATCCTTTCAGCTACTAGTTTTATTGTTTTTGTTATCTCTAATCTGCTTTGCAGTTTTAAAATAGCAGAAAAGAAATTATAAAACATAAATAATTTTTTTTTCAATCAGGGGATAAAATATATCAGATTTCTATATCTGTACTTCCATTTTTAGCCAGCTGGGTAGCTCAGGGTAGAATATAACTAGCCTGTATGGCCCTGGGCAAGCTGCACAATGTCACGGTGCTCCCAAAAGAGAGGAATGGGAAAACCACTTCTGTGTATTTGTTATCTAGAAAACCCTGGAAAAGGGTTACTATGTGAGTTGTTGTTGTTGTTGCTGTAGGCAGTTCCTAGAAGAGTTGTTTTTTGTAGAGTTAGGATATTCAAGTCCAATAGATCCAAAATTTCCAAATATCTAGGGAATCCTTTAGGTATTGCTTCAAGGGCTTATTATTATTTACATTTCTTCAAGAACCTCCCCAGGCTGCAGCAGAATAAATTTATATCACCATATCTTGATATGTTCTCCTTGCTGGAGAGTATATAAGTTATTCTCCTATGACTTGGGAGAAGGAAAGGACGAAAGGGATGGGGGAAAAGGAAATAATGTGGCAGTGCTAGTTGATATACAGGCTGTCAAGCTTCCTACAACTTATGGTAACCCTGCCAAGGAGCGACCTTCGAAATGCCCTGTCCTCAACTGCCCTGCTTAGCTCTTAGGAATTCAAGACAGTGGCTTCAATTAAAGAGTACAGGGACCCATGAAGAGCAAAGACATGTTGTCCTCCGATCTTGGAAAGCCACAACCCAAAGATCTTTGAATGCCGAGGGCCCATTCACATTTGGCATTTCTCTTATCTAGGTCTGAGAAGGGGGGGGGAGGGAGAAATGCCACAAAGTCCCTCATGTGTGAAATCTTCTATAAAAGTTCTCTCCTTTAAAAAAAAAATACATGTGCTTATTTTTAAAGCTGCTTCATACTTCAATTTCATGCTGTGTCTGGGTTTTCAGACTTATCAGCACATGCCTTCCACCCCAGCAGCCCTGAGCCATTAACATATACTGACTGAAATCGTATTGCTTATTGCAGAAAGTTGCAACTAGAGTACGCCCTTTTGAGTCAATGGCATGTAGGGAAGAGTTGACTTCCTAGCTCCTCATAATAAAACGGGCCTACTTTAGTTGCAGTTTACCAACGGGATCCCAGTTATTCTCTGTAGGCTTTCTTCACCACAACCACGTTTTAAATAGTGGCTTTAAAAAACCCGGTGGCTTGGAAGCTACAGCATGCAGAGCACAGTCAAGCATCTTCCTAGAGGACCATTTCTCTCCTTTACCCCCAAATTCTGATTACACTGTATCACAATAAATAAATAAAAATAAATATATGGTCTGCTACTTGGTCTAATCCATGTGTCCTATACTAAATAAAGTGCGCTGAATCCAAATCTAAAGTCCGATTATTTGTGTGACAATCACAAAAGTGTGAAGATGTTGTTCCATTTTGTAGCACATTCCACTCCTTTAATCTGGAGGCTAACAGTTCAGACTCCTCTTTTGACAAAGACAAGTCCCTTACTAGATCATCTAAATCCAATAAGATGATTTCACACTAGAGACAAGCCCTTGATCCATCTTGCCTTATATACCTATTTCTGACGTCAGCTCACTGACTTGTCCAGGCATGCCTGGCCGCTGTTGAAACATGCATGCCACCAGGGGACGTGATTCAGCTGAGGCAGCAGCAGGTATAGTGGTCATTGCAACTGTTATAATGTTCTCATGTAAAAATACATTACCCACTTACCGACCATTTGAGCAGCTATAGCACGCCTATAACTTAAAATATGTATGTGATATGCAAATTCTGAGTTCAGATTTGTAATCAGCACACTAGATATCATGTAAATTGCATGTGTTATTCCCAGTAGCAAAATTGTTGTTGTGTGGTGTTATGAATAAGTTTGTGAAAAGAGTGCAGTTGCATAACCAGAGGTTTACACACAAGCCTGCTTGTTACATTTCACACTTCATAACAGAAGCATTAAAAATAAATGCCACAGAACCTCCTACCTTATCAGAGTTGAACAAAAAGAAAGAAGGAATGTACACCACTTCTCTGGCTTTTCACAGTATTGATGCAGTTTTATAACTGCCAAATGACATTTTAAGTAACTGAGCACAGCAAGTTAAAAAGAGAGAGCACCAACACAAAAAAAAAGAGTTCTATTACATTGTTATCTTAGAAGTCTGTATTCCTTTTAAAAGGAACTGCAGTGGCTTAGTAGTTAAGACGCTGAACTTGATGACTGGAAGGTCGGCAGGTCAGCAGTTTGAGACCAGGGTGCTGCTCGACGGAGTGAATTCCCACCATTGTCCCAGCTCCTGCTAACCTAGCAGTTTGAAAGCAAGAAAATGCAAGTGGATAAATAGGTACAACTTCAGTGAAAAGGTAACAGCCTTCTGTGTGGTCTGGCATCTAGTCATACCTGCCATATGACCATTGAAACTTCAGATGCAGACAGCACTGGCTCTTTGGCTGTGAATAGAGATGAGCACCAAACCCTAGAGTTGGATGCGACTAGCTTTTGAGTAAGGCTGACCTTTACCTTTGCTATTCCTTTTAAATGTATAGTTTGATGGCTGTCCATGGATTAGTTTTAAATGCAACAATGGGAATATCTGCAAGGAATTTTGTGACACAGACCATGCGCTGGAATGCTGGACACCTACATGCTTGTTTCAGTATGGAGGTCACTTGGCTAAACTGCAGCCATGGGTGAAAACCAGGAGAGACAGTATTATACTCTCTGTTTCTTTTCATTTTCTATTCTCCTCTGGTAAGGTCGCAGTTTCTGTAGCATTACTTTATTAATGTTTCAGCTGTGTTTTGTCAGTATGGGATGTAACTAGCAAAGCTTCTATCCAAACCTCTGGCTTTGCATATATACTACATACAAACACACACACCAAAAACAAAGGGGGTGGGGGAAAGAGATAAAAATCTCCATTCTGTAATAAGACATAGTTGCCTCTAAGCCGTCATTTTCTCAGCAGGAAGCAAAATTAAGTTCATCATCGGGGCGTGAATTAATGGCCTCTCATGCTGCTTGGAAATCTATAAGGGGCTATATGTGGTTTGGAGAGAACCATTTTGCCCAGGATGTGTAATAATCGCTGAAACTATAGAGTCGCCCTTGTGGTCCCTTTGGATAATGTTACAGTAATGCTGTGCCTCTTAATGTTTTATGAGGGGTGCTGGGCTTAACAGGAAAAGGCGAAGAGGCTGTAAAAGCTTCTCGGCTTACAAAAACAACAGGGGGGGGGGGAATCTGAAGGCGAAAGAGTTAGGTAGGCAAAGGGAAGACAAAAGCCATATACAGTATATGTTTATATATATATATATATTGAGGGTTGAGAGTAAGCCCAAGCGCTGATGAAGCAACGATGGTCCATGTAGGGCCAACCCAAGTGATTGGTCTACTTTGCTGTCTGCATTAGAATATGAGTGAGCAAGGGACATTTCTCATGGGGTTTTGAAGCATCCATTTTTATTTTATAATGGTCTGCCGACCAGTCTCTCTGGGCTGTAATAAAATCTCATGACAAGCAACCCTAAAAGCTTTTCCTATCCTCTCTCCAAGAATCTGACCGGGAGAAGAGCAATGCTCCCAGGAAGATGGGGCATGTACTAACCCGTGCCCATACCGCCCGCTTTACTAGAGATTTGCAAGGGGACACAATGAAAGAAAACGGCATTGAAAACCATCACATACCAGCATCTTCTCAAAGTAAAAAAGAAAACAAAACCAGATCTCCTTCTAGGTAAAGGTTGCCCTTGCTCAAAAGCCAGCCGTATCCAACTCTAGGGTTCAGTGCTCATCTGTTTATAGCCAAAGAGGCAGCGTTGTCTGCATTTGCAGACATTTCCGTGGATATATGGCAGGCATGAGTAGACACCGGAGTGCACGGAACACTGTTTACCTTCCCACCAAAGTGGTACCTATTTATCTACTTGCTATTTGTTGCTTTCAAACTGCTAGGTTGGCAGGAGTTGGGACAGAGACGGGTGCTCATTCCATCATGCAGTACTTGGGTTTTGAACTGCTGACCTTCCACCTCCCAGTCAGCGTCTTAACCACTTGAGCCTAGAGAAACACCCTAAACCTCTAGATCCAATTTTAGATATTTATTTATCTACTTGCAATTTGTTGCTTTCGAACTACTGGGTTGGCAGGAGCTAGGACAGAGACGGGAGCTCACTCCATCGTGCAGCACTCGGGTCTCAAACTGCTGGCCTGTCGACCTTCTAGTCATCAAGTTCAGCGTCTTAACCACTAAGCCACCTCAGTCTCCTTTTACAGATTGCACAACCCGAATAAAATTACAGATTCCAACCCGCCTGAATACAGGGCAGCATTGAGAATATTAATAGAAAACACATAGAGCAGAAAAGCTTTTCATTAACTTGACTGGGAGAGACTGGGAGAAACAACTATACCAGTAAAACTTGCTTTAGCTCAGAAATCAAGAAACAAAGCAAGAATTGACTTATCATCTGCAGGGGAGGATATTTTGAGGAACAGGATGAACAAAAGTAAACAGGAGTGAATAAAACAAGGGACTTGCTTAATTCATCCGCCTGAATTCCAGAGGGAGAGTTAGAGGTGTGCACCCTACCATTTGTTCTCCATGCCTTGCCTTTTAACTGAGCCCTGGCCCATGGAAAAGAAAAATGTGACAAGGAGAGGGTAATTGAAAGAACAAACTATCGCCGATTACTCCAGGGATGTGCAGAAAGCAGAGGTTTTATAACATCTAGAAAATTACATCCAAAGTATTCAGACAGCATATCAGACAGAAAGTATTACAAAAGAAGATTTAGACTGTAATCCTAAACTCATGTACATGAAAGTAAGTCCTGACAAACTCAAAGGGGTTACTTCCTAGCATAGACACATACAGAACTGTGCCAACAAATTTTCTAAAGACTATCAACACTGGGTAGTTGAGGGTAAAGGAACAGTTGCAAGAAAAACTACATTTCTGTACCCTATTAAAGAGAATATCTTACAACTCTTACAAGTATTCAAGTACAGTACTGTTATTGCTTTGTTATTATTAATGGAAGTATGCACACACATACTAATACACTGGCTAGTAAGCATGCTCCAGATCATACTGTCACCAGCCCTGTATTATTGTTGTTGCCTGTGTTCCTAAGGACTATAAAAAGGGAACTATATATCTGGAAATTTAGATGTTATGTACTTTGAAATAATTTTTCAAAGAATACTGTGGCAGAGTTTTTTCTCATGTGGATGTGCAAACAGATTTTGTCACCAGCTGAGAAGCTGGAACTGCAGTGGCTCAAGTGGCAAAGACGCTGACTGGGAGGTGGCAGGTCAGCAGTTCGATACCCGCGTACTGCAGGACGGAATGAGCTCCCATCTTTGTCCCAGCTCCTGCCAACCTAGCAGTTCGAAAGCAAGGAATTGCAAGTAGATAAATAGGGACCACTTCGGTGGGAAGGTAAGCAGTGTTCCCTGCACTCCGGTGCCACATGACCACAGAAACGTCTGCAGAAGCAGAGAGCGCTGGATCTTTGGCTATGAAACAGAGATGAGCACTGAACCCTACAGTCAGATACAACTGGCTTTCAAGCAAGGGTGACCTTCACGTTTGCCTTAGCAGAGACGCTACAAAATTGCAGTTTCCAGTGTTAAGTGACACTCCAAAATTTTTTTAACACAGAAAGAACCTCCTTGAATATTGCAGAAGCGTTTTACAATCGGGCCTACCCGGGCAGCGGCAACCTTGTTTTGCCAGCTAATCTTTCTTACACCAGATCCTGGACCTGAAAGAAGAGCAGGGGTAGAAATGCTGCACAACTATTATACTGCAACTCTAATTTGCTGTAGCCAGAATAGTCAAGGGCAAGGGGCAACGAGAGTTGCTGTACAGCAATATAAGGAGGAAAATAGGTTTCCCATTCCTGAGCCTTTATACAGTCACTAAATATAGCACACTAAGTACAGGTGAGACTAGGAGATGACAGGAGTGGTATGATGAAACTGGGCAAGGAGAAAGAGCCCATGACCTGCTCACTGATGAACTACAGAAGTGATTGCAGATCTAACAGAACACAGGACCTGGTAGTCTCTAGAACAATCAATCCATACTTCACAGTATTTAAGGACAAAATGGGACCTGACACAGTCAAATTGCTTTGAATTTATTTTTAAGAACTGGAAAAAGTCAAGAGTGACTACAGAGAACATCAATTGCTCTTTTGCTGCAGAAGGAAGAATTTTTTTTTGGGGGGGGGGGAGGTGGTGCCTGAGGACCTTGCGTGCCAAAAGGGTTCAGGACCAGAAAGTGACTCATGGAATTGGATCAGTGGCACAGGTGTCATGCTTCGATGCAGAAAGCAGATGAAAGGCCACTGCATTATATTCTCAGGACAGTCTTCATGGCTGATCGCTATGATGATCACCAATATTCGGAAGAAAAAGAAGGAGTTGCCTATTAGAGACTTTTTGACAAAACCCACCCCCCCCCACCCCTGATCCTTTATGGTGACAGTCATGTGGCACAGAAATAAGGACTGGGAAAATCTTCAGCAAAATACTCGTTCAGAGTTCTTGTCCCCCCAAATAATGCTGCTTTGCTGGGCCCGATCTCTGTTTCTATGGTGGGCATGAAAAGTGTGATGTGGACACCAGCCAAGACCAAACCACATTATATGGATTCCGCAGGAAGGAATGGGGTGGGGTGGCAGATGGATCTTGATGAACATGTACACCAAGAACGATGGCAGAGACTTCTCTTTAGATACATAAACCCTTAAGCATTCTCATTTTCACAAGGTTGCTGAATGGCATCAAGGAAACTAGTTCACTGTTTTCTCCTGACACACAGACTGTAAAACTGAACCAAAAAGAAAGAAAAGAAAAGAAAAGAAAGAAATGACAGCAGGCCAATCGCTCCTTTCTCTGTGTTGCAGGAGCAATTAAAATATTGCTCTCCCAAAGCACCAGGGAGTGCTCCAGTAAGCCAAGCTGTTCCAGTAGCTATTAGAAGCTATGGGAGCCATGGTGCATAATCCACGTTTCACACAGTGCCTGGGCTTCTTGTTTGAAGAATAACCATAAAGCGGTGGGGGTGGGGGAGAAACAAGGCAGTGAGGACAAAGTAGAGAGTATCCCAAATGCCTGTCACATGCACAACCTTAGAGACTCATGTGCGCATACACTTTTCTTTTCATTCCCCCTGGCCAGCATGCAACATAGATGTTGGGACCATAGGATCTCACTGTTAAGCATACACAACAACCATAAATTAACAGGCCAGTAGTGCACACAGGACACCATGTTAAAGCCATGCCTTATCAGATGCAAAAATGGCAAAAGTTGAATGGATTGGTTTGTTTTTTTTTAAACACACACACAAAAAATGCAAGGGCCTGTTTGGACTGAATAGGATGACTGTCTGGAATTGCAAGGGAAAAGCACATTGAGAATTCGACTCAGGCCTTGAATATCCAAAATCACAGAAAGATGGGAAGCGTAAAGGGTGGTGGATCTAAACAATGATATTCAAGTAGGGAGCTAAATAAATATTCCAAAATCTTAATCTGTCCAGGAAGATATCTGGGAGAAGAGAAGGTATTTTTCAAAAGCAGAAAGAAATTGCCTAATTAGGGTTGTTGTTTTTAAAGGTGGTGGTGGTGGGGAAATAATTGCCTTCATGTGCTTTCAAAAGCAGCTTAGCAACCTTTTAGTCTATGCATGCACTGTGTGTAATAGCACAGCCTCCCTGAGAAAAGAGTATTAGACCTTCCTAAAGAGCTCCTGATAGTAAACTCCCAGCAACACAGATGGGGGCGTAATGGACACTTGGGTGTCGTTAGTGAAAACACGATTCAAAGTTCGCTGGTCAATATGTGTTCCCATAAAAGGGCAGTGTTCTAATATTCATAATCCATGGACCCAGCGGGCAGGGTTTTAATGAAAGTCTGCACAGTTCTGGGCTCTGCAACATCAAAAAGAGGCAATAAATTAAAATACAAACCTACCTCCTAGCCGACAGAGATAGGCAAAAGGCATATGGCAAATGCTAACTGGCAAAGAGACCCAGCCCGGTTGTGGGGATGGCTTGAGCAAACCAACCCATCAATTAAAAGGGTGGGGTGAACAGGAGGGGGACAGCAAAGCCAGGAACATGCTAAAAACAAACTGCACGCTGCCTGACAAGAAAAGCCCCGTGTTTCCGCAAGAGGCTCGTGTAAGAAATAGGAAACAGATGTGGCGGAGGGAGGCTTCATTTTGGCAATAGCCAGGGCAACACTGCAACCTACACATGTGCTTTGTGGGAGCGGAGGCAGCTGCTTGCACAGGTCAGGCTCTTTGCATACTAAGCCATAGATAGAATGAGAGCTGTTATCAACACAGACCTTGAGAGACTCTTTCAGAAGACACTTGATGCCACTCCCAACATACCTTGAGGGTTGGGTTTTGCTCTCCAACAGTTTTCTAAAGGGCCAATTTTCCATACCATTTCCCCTCATGGGAGGCAGAGGGAGCGTTCAGCACATGGTTTGAACTGACTGGTGCTCCTATTATCTAAGGCTGGGGCTCATTCTACCCAATGAAAAGTCTGTAATCCTGCCTTTCAAATAAGTACCTGGTGACCACCATTGCCTAAGGACTCTATTATCAAGGGTTAAAAACTGCTGTGCTGCAACCAAATGGTTGTGAGTTCGAACCTGACCAAGACTCAAGGTTGACTCAGCATTCCAAGGTTGGTAGAATGAGTACCCAGCATGTTGGGGGGAAATTGCTAATTTAACTTGTTAATTGCCCAGAGAGTACACTAAGCACTATGGGACAGTGTATAAGTGTGATTGCTTTGCTTTATCAGGATGCAGACAACACAGTCTTGATCTTCAAAATGTGGGAGCTAGCATGGTATTGTGGACAGATAGTTGGACTAGTGCCCAGAAGTCATAGGTTCAAACATCCATTTGGCCATGAAGCCCACTGGGTGAGCCTCATTTACCTTCACAGAACTGTTGTGAGGATAAAGTAGGCTGGGGAAGGAGCTAGGTATGCTACCTTATGCTCACTGGAGGAAAGAGAAGATATAAATGAGCAAATCAAGAGTAAGACTTGCTTGGATTTTCAGCTGTAGCAGAATACTGATGTCTGTCCAGGCTATCCTGCTACGGTAATAGAGTAGACCCTACTGCCAGTTACTCAACGCTAAGTGTCAGGCGGCGGTTAAATAACCTGATGACCCTGAGGACTAACAGCCTTGGGAGGCAAAGTCCACCAGGAAGGGTAATGGTCCCCAAGTGGATTAAATCCCACTTGAATCCATCTTGATAGAGGGCAGCAGTTTCATCAATACTGGCCTGGAGCTGAGGAGGACTTTGGGTGCCAAAAGGGCTCAGGACCAGAAAGTGACTCGTGGAGCAGGATCAGTGGTACGGGTGTCATGCTGCGAAGCAGAAGGCAGATAAAAAGCCACTGCATTATATTCTCATGACAGTCTTCATGGCTGGTCACCATGAGGATCGCCAATACAGTGGAACTCCTGATAACGTCCGATCCTGATTATGTAAAATCCGCATAACGTTATGTACCACGTGATGCTCTGGATAACAATGCAAAAAGGCTAAAAACCAAATTTATGCGGAGCATCTCCATAGGAGATCCCGGATAACAACGGTTTTTGGACATTTTTGTGACTTTATCCAGAGCATCTCCCATAGGGACCACATAAAGTCCAAATCCGGTTAACGACCAGACTTGTGGAACCAAGTTTGGACTTTATCAGGAGTTCTACTGTATTCGGATACAGCAGAATAAGAAGCAGCGGAATACGATTACCCACCTCATAGCAGCTCATCTTGATCAGGGCCTACATCAGGACTTAATAGAAATGACAATAAAGGTGGGAAAAGTTGAAGGAAACAAAAGAGAAACACTAAATAAAAGATGGATTGGTTCAATGAAGGCAGCCACAGTCCTAAGGTTGCAAGAACTGAGCAAGATGTTTGTTACAGGACTTTTTGGAGGCGAGTGGCTAAGACCTTGTTGTGTAGCTACACCTCTGGAACTCAAAATTGCACGAGCCATGGTGAAATTTACATCAAGGCAGAAATCAGATCCAGCAAGCAATCCCATAAGTGCAGGTGCACAACTAATTGTGCAATCAATCGTGTAATTGCCTGGGTGTATCTCCCTGAGAATTTTAACTTTATGCTATGGTAAGCACATTAGGATTTCAGCCACTAAGTCATAGGTTCTCCTTGAGTAGAATATATGACAGCACATAACAATAGCCTTGTTTTTTAAAATGTTTGTGGTCTGTTCTCAAATATATGGTTGCGCCTAAGAAAGGCAAGATCTCATTCTTATTGTAAATAAATACAAGTAATGCAAGATAAGTTGGAATTCTCAAGATCTTAACAAAACCCCACAGGACACAGAAAGAAGTCTCAGACAATGCATGTGTAACATATTGCAACGGTTAAATGTCAGATAACACTTAGCTAAAGCCAAGGCTGTCACAAATGCAGAAAAAGCCCCAGATTTAAATCAGAGTTGCTTTCCAGTTTCTTTCTGTGAGGAGAAATTCTGAGATATCTTTTCTCCCTGAAAGTTGTAATTTGAGTACATAAAAGCAGACTTCGAGGGGTGAGCTTTTGTTTTTTTAACTAGCTTACCCCCTTGCCTTCAAAATAAGATGGGTATAGTAGTGAGAAGAGTCAGAAGGAATGAAGGAATTTTCCGTTTGGTGTTCACAAGCCTGACATCTAAACAAGGGGCGCACAAAGGCCTAGGTCAGGATGACATCTGAAAACAGCAAGTCTAAGAGGGAATACTACTGTCAAAGCTTTAATATGGGGTAAGAAACGCAGTAACTCTGCAGATGGTTTGATCTTAAATTCCCATCACACCCAGCTAGGAGGACCAATATGGACTGAGGTGGCTTAGTGGTTGACACTGAACATGATGGCTAGAAGGTCGGCAGGTCAGCAGTTTGAGACTCGAGTGCTGCATGATGGAGTGAGCTACCATGTCTGTTCCAGCTCCTGCCAACCTAGTAGTTTGAAAGCAAGAAACTGCAGGTAGATAAATAGGTACCACTTCAGGCAGGAAGATAACAGTGTTCTGTGTGCTAGTAATGCCTGCCACATGACCAATGAAATGTCTGAAGACGTAGACAGTGCTGGCTCTTTGGCTGTGAATAGAGATGAGCACTGAACCCTAGAGTCAAACACAACTGCCATTCGAGCAATGGCAACCTTGACCTTTACTAAGAAACTCAATTATCTCTGCAGCTGGTTTGGTCTTAAATTCCCATAACACCCAGCTAAGAGGACCAATATTAAGGATTAAGGGAGGGGCAGCCCAAACCACCTGGAGGATACCAGGTTACTTACCCTGACTTGGCATCTCAAAAATACTCCAGACTGCAACAAGAACACAGCAAAGGGCTCCAA
Organism: Bradypodion pumilum; assembly: GCA_035047305.1. NCBI lineage: Eukaryota > Metazoa > Chordata > Lepidosauria > Squamata > Chamaeleonidae > Bradypodion > Bradypodion pumilum. The sequence goes on along the minus strand of JAWDJD010000002.1, from coordinate 279,917,678 downwards.
TGGAAGAGGAGCAGAATGGAGGAACCTTTAGCCCTCCGGACAATCCTGGCTACAACTCTCACAGTCCTGGCCGTGGGAGTTGAAGGTCAGAACGTCTGGCACACCATAACAGGAACTCACCCCATCCCTTGACTCAAGTCTTTCTTTGCTGGCTTCCTTTCCAAGTGTCCTCACAGTGATATTTCAAGCCACTTGAGAACAACAAATATGGCCAAGCCACATCATATGTGGAGAAGAAAAGAAAAAAGAATGTGGCTTGAACTGAGGAGCAGCAGGGGCTCAGCTGACATCTGCTTGTGATGTCCTTGTGAGGTGGGACTGCAGCTGTGCCGGGCCATAATTCTATCAACAGATTTAGTAAACAAATAATAAATCATGCAAGCCAGTAAACAAAGCTGAGACATAATTGTAGGTACTGGCATGATTAAAAGTAGCCCTAAATTTATGACATGGACATGTTAAGAAAAAAAAAAGAGAGAAAAGAACAAGGAGGAGGCTCCAATAAATCTACATACGTTTTGAATATGATGAATGGGATACTATTGAAACCTTGGAAAATACATCAACTAGTAGAGAGGCTTGAAGCCACGCACTTCTAGATGACAGAGCCCAGAACTATTATACAGGTGGCCTGAACACACTGTCTAAATCAGTGTTTCCCAAACTATGTTCCGCCGAACACTGGTGGACTTCAGCTCCCAGAGGCCTAAATCAATACATTGGTTGATCAGTGCTTTTGGGAACTGACTTAGACTTCTGGGAATTGAAGTCCAAAAACCAAAGGTTGGAAAACACTGGTCTATATGTTGGAGGGGATCTTTAATTAAAGTCACTTGTGTAGCTCCCAATTAAGCATCACAAATTGCTGCTGCTCTATGTTGCAAATCTCTCCCTCAAAAGAGAAAACAATTGCTAACAACCGTCAGACCATTTTCCTAAGAAAATCTTGGTCTGAGATCATACCAGGCCATACCTGTCAACCATCCTGATTTGGCCAGTAAAATCCCGTAATTTGACGTCGATTGACGTCATAACCTGCCCCGCGCTGCCAAAACCCCGTAATTTGGCAGCGGGGGGAAACGCTTTCCGCGCATGCGCGGAAGCGCTATGCCACTTGTGCAGCCCCTACACAAGTGGCGTAGCGCTTCTGCGCATGCATGGAAGGGGTAAACCCCTTCTACGCATGCGTGGAAAGCGACCTGCGCACAAGCGATGTGTGCAGGTCCCGTTTTTCCGGAGTTGCGGGTTGACAGGTATGTACCAGGCCAGGGGGGCTTTAACTGCGAAGTCTCGTTTGGATTTTTCCCAGACAAGCCCTGGGATCTTCAATAACTAAATCCCGGCCCGCCTTGACAAATTACAGTCTGCCTTCTTCTTAGGGTTAGCTAATAACCAGTGTTTCGGCCTAATTTTGGTAGTGTATAACTAAAAAGAAAAAAAACTCCCTTTACAGGTGTGAGGAAACACAAGGGCTTGAGATTTTAAAAGGTTTATCTAACAACACTGAGTTATTTAAAAGCATCAACAGTCCGCACTCAAAAAGGGGAAAAACAAAAGGCAGCTACATTAAATACTAATACAGTAATACCTCATACAAAGTCCGCTTCATACAACATCGAATTCATACAATATCGCCTAATTCCTTGAAAAAAGTTGCCTCATACAAAGTCGCTGCAACTTTGTATGAGGCATTGGGGTTTTTCCCAGGCTGCATTGTGCCTGGGCAGTATAAAAGGAAGGACACATGCGTGCATTGCTCTTGTGGCTTTTGCACGAGGCGAAGAGTGTTTTGAGCGTGATTTTGGATTTTTTTTGAATTTTTCGTTAGAATTTTTAGAAGCATTCCTGGGATTTTTGCAGCATTCTTCAGGTTCTTGGACAATCAGGGTTGTTTGACATGTTTTTGTAATGTATAATATTTAGCCTTTAGACAATGATATCTTAAAGTTGTCAGTTTCCTGTCTGTTTCCTTGACTTTGCCCTGAAGTCTGTGCTGTTACAGTACAATGTATCTCTATGGAAACAACGTTGTATGAGGCATCGCGGCAAGGATTTGGACGTTGTATGAGGCATCGCGGCTAGGATTTTGCATGCCTCATACAAAGTCCAAATCCGTTTAAAGTCCAAACTTGTGGAACCAAGTTTGGACGTTGTATGAGGTATCACTGTAAAACACTTCAGGCAACAGATAAGCACTCTACCCACTCCAAAGGCCAAAATAATAAGCCGCCCCTTACTACTCTTGGATAGCCTTCTACCCCTCCTCAGCTGGATAATTCTATAATGGCAGCTATCTCAAAATTAATCCCTTTTCTCTCTCTCTCTAAAGCAGGGGTTCCCAACCTATGGCCTGTGGGCTGGATCTGGCCCGTGGCACCATTTCATGTGCCCCCCCACCCCTCCAAGGGCATTCAAGAAACAAAATGGCCACCCTCTTGAAGATTTGGGACAAAATGGCCACCTCCATTGTGCAGGCAGGGCATAATGACCATCTGGCCCTTGAAGCTGACTGAGGTTGGGAACCCCTGCAAATTAGCTCTTCTCAACATTCTGTTTCTACCCACTGCTGGCAGTATTTGCCTGCTATTTTACCAAGGCTACTTTCTATCCTTTGTTTTCTTCATGATCCAACGTATGTTGGCAATGTGATCTCTAGTCCCCCTGCCTCTTCTGAAACCGGCCTGCACCTCTGGTAGTTCTCTCTCCACATGTTGCTGAAGTCTATCCTGTTTTACTGTTTTATTGACTACACCAAGGCTTTTGATTGTGTGGACCACAACAAAACGTGGCAAGTAATTAAAGAGATGGGAATATCAGAACACCTCATATGCCTCATGAGAAATCTGTACACAAACCAAGAGGCAACAGTTAGGACAGAGTGGTTTGGAAAAGGAAAAGGAGTAAGACAAGGCTGCATTTTATCACCCTGCTTATTCAATCTATACATAGAGCACATAATGCGCAATGCAGGGATGGAGGAATCACAGTATGGGATCAAAATTGCTGGGAGAAACATCAACAATTTGAGATATGCAGATGATACCACCCTAATGGCAGAAAGTGAGGAAGAACCTAAAGAACCTCTTGATTGGATTGAAGGAGGAGAGTGCAAAAGCTGGCTTGAGACTTAATATCAAGAAAACCAAGATAATGGCAACAGTTCCGATCAGTCCCTGGAAAATAGATGGGGAAGAAGTAGAAGCAGTGACAGATTTTACTTTCCTGGGATCTAAGATTGCTGCAGATGGCGACTGTAGCCATGAAATAAAAAGACGACTGATTATGGGGAGACAAGCTATAAGAAACCTGGGGAATATAGTGAAAAGCAGAGACATCACCTTGAAAACAAAAATTCGCATAATCAAAGCAATGGTATTCCCAGTGGTAATGTATGGTTGTGAGAGCTGGACCATTAGGAAAGCTGAACGCAGAAGAATAGATGCCTTTGAGATGTGGTGTTGGAGGAGAGTCCTGAGAGTCCCTTGGACAGCAGAGAACAAATAGGTCAATACTGGAGGAAATCAACCCTGACTGTTCATTGGAGGGACAAATAGTGAAGATGAAGCTAAAGTATTTTGGACATCAAATGAGAAGGGAGGACTCACTTGAGAAGGCTTTGATACTGGGAAAGGTAGAGGGCAAGAGAAGAAGGGGGTGTACAAAGATGAAATGGCTAGATGGTATTGTGGACACAATGGGCACAGAGCTGGGTGGGCTGAGGAGGATGGTGGAGGACAGAGGTGCCTGGAGGAAAATGGTCCATGGGGTCACAAAGGGTCGGAATCGACTGTGTGACTGAACAACAAAAAAACTTTCTATCCATTCTTACCCAACACTCTGCACATGTTCTCATCCATGCATTTACCCTAAATACATTCATTCCTCATAACAATCTCACAAGTTTTAAAAATACAGTAATACTTCATACAAAGTCCGCTTCGTACAACATCGAACTCATACAACATCGCCTAATTTCTTGAAAAAGGATACTTCATACAAAGTTGCTCAACTTTGTATGAGGTAACCTTTTTCAAGAAATTAGGCGATGTTGTATAAATTCGATGTTGTACGAAGCGGACTTTGTATGAGGTATTACTGTATTTTAAAAAAACTGTGAGATTGCAACCTGCACAATGCAACCTGGGAAAAACCCAATGCCTCATACAAAGTCGCTCGACTTTGTATGAGGCATTGGGTTTTTCCCAGGTTGCATTGTGCCTAGGCAGTATAAAAGGCAGGACACATGCGTGCATTGCTCTTATGGGTTTTGCACAAGGCGAAGAGTGTTTAGGAGTGGTTTTCAAGCGTGATTTTGGATTTTTTTTTATTTTTTCATCAGAATTTTTAGAAGCATTCCTGGGATCAGGGTTGTTTGACATGTTTTTGTAATGTTTTTAGCCTTTAGACAATGATTTCTTAAAGTTTTGTCAGTTTCCTGTCTGTTTCCTTGACTTTGCCTTGAAGTCTGTGCTGTTACAGTACAATGTATCTCTATGGAAACGACGTTGTACGAGGCATCGCGGCAAGGATTTGGACGTTGTATGAGGCATCGCGGCTAGGATTTTGCATGCCTCATACAAAGCCCAAATCCGTATAAAGTCCAATCTTGTGGAACCAAGTTTGGACGTTGTATGAGGTATCACTGTAATCACAAAATGTAAGTGGGGTGGCAATCAATATCTTTGCTTGAAAACCTGTTCTGCTGTGTAAGGGATGCAGCCAAACCCAAATATCTGAACGATTTGGTCCGTACAAGATATTTTCCATAGCTTTGCATACCAAGAACAGGACACGTACCTGCTATTTGGACAAAGTCATGGTCCAACACTTCCTCTATTTCTCCTGGCAACTGTCCGGGTTCTGGCACTTCTACTTTTGATGGTACATCATGTGTCGCAGATAAGGTGGTATAGGTGCTAATGACCAAGACTCCCAAACCAATCCATAGAATGAGCTGTGCAAAAAGAATTTCATATACTTTAATGCCAAGTACAAAGAAAAGCAAAATGAACGGGGGAAGCAGGAGGTAGGGAGGGAAGAAAAGGAGACTTTTAACAGAAAGCAGAAAGCTGGAACTAAAGATTTGGCTGCTTATTCCTAACCAACATATCAACTTCAGTTTTCTTTGGCTCTGTACCTTCCAAACATGCCTACCTCTCCTCTTATTTACTCCTTGTTTTCTGTCCCCACTCAGACTCTTCCTTCTTACCTTTTCTCCAATCCTCTAAACCAACCCTGATGTTCCTTTCACAGACAGTAACCTTCTCAACTTCCTTTATTTTTCCAAGGCATACTCCTTTTTCTCTCCAGTCCAAAGAAGTAATATCTCCAAGTTGGCTCATTAATTTTTACAGCATTGGATATAATTAATTTCTCTTTTGTAGTTAAAAAGGAAGTCTAAGGGACTGCCATCCTCTTCTTTGTGATATCTTCCTTGCTAGTCTTACAAAATAGACATATGGTAGTATGGCTCTTGGATGTTCCCTGCCAGGGTCACTTGATCAGATACAGCAATTTATAAGCCTAGAAGACAGCATCTATTCACTGCACAAAAAGGGCATCCACATGGCCAAAGAAAGTCCCTACTAGGCAACAGTGGAAGGCCTATGTAACACACTCCTTCTGTAATCACATCTAGTCTCTGCCACAACACACTAGAAATAAAATCAAGGTCACATTTGGTATTTGTGTTGGAGGAGAACCTGAGGTGTATTGTGTTACTAATACAGAGAATATATATTTTTGAACTATTACTCCCAAGGAGGACTACCCCAAAAATAACTTTTCAAGTGCTGATTCCTCAGTAAAACCAACATGGATGGTACAGAAAGACTGGGCTGTGGACCTGCATAATTTTACCAGATGTATCTTGAAAAGGTATAATGTATATCAACAGCACTGCACTCCATGTTACTTATTTACAAACAACTTGAATCCTACTATAAAAACCACAGAATTTCCAACAGACACCATACATGAGAGGGACTGGGAGTGGGGGTTGAGAGAAGAGAACTACTTGTGCTTCTGACTCAAAGACCAAAAGAAAAGAGTTGTTGTTTCCCAGCTGTCAAATTGAGGAGATTTTCCTTGCATCATTATTCCACCTCCTCAGGGCCCTTCCTTGCACACTTTATGGGCTTCCCCAGGCCCCCTTCATCTCTTCCTTACCACTAAATCAGCTTCTGTTGTACATTTTTCAAGTACAGTAGTGGTATAATTTTGTATATGCATGCAAAACCATTTTAATTTGCATGACTGAGTGCAGGACTTGGGGGCAGAAATAGGCTTAACAAAGAAAAAGAAGTCCATACTTTTGACTTCCTGGTCATTATAGCACAACTTACTGCTTACACTCAATACGTACATTAGGAAATAAAAACGCAGACACATTCTCACCTGGGTAAAGGTGCTCAGTTTAGCAGATACCACACTAATAAGTGATAAACAATATGGGCATCAGGGATGTTTGTCTTGCTTGAGCAACAGAGCTGCCAAGCTCCATATGGAAAAGGGAGAGAGGGAGGAGGAGAGAGAGTGAAGCGAGTGGATGGTTGGTGATGAAGGAGATGTAATTAAAGGCTGATGTATTATTTTTACCTAGTTAATTGCTATAATTGTCACTGCATGGGCTTTCCATGAAATCTGGTCTACATGTCAACAATGCCACTATTACAGATGTGTGAGTACACAGGAAGTATGTTTAAAAAACTGTGCCAGCAATGTTGTCCAGAAGCTGGCAAAGTAATCAGTCAGCAAATGTAGGAAAGTGGTCATTAAAGGTATGACAAAACCTCAGGATTTGTCACCTCTCCTCTGAAAGGAGTAGAATAACTGTACGTCAGGAGAGAGGCCTCTCCTATTTGGAAGAAGGGGTGCAGTAAGCCCCTCACTACCGGCCATGCTGACAGGGGCATCTGGGACTTGAAGTCCAAAACCTCTGGGTGGCCAAAGATTCCCCATAACTGCTTCAAGAAATGCAGGGGAACAGGAACCAATCTCCACTGCAGGAAAATGGCAGCAGGAACTATCACTATAACCTATGAAGTAAAAACCTCTCCCAAGGAAGTGATCTCTGCAAAAGCCTTATTTTCTTGGGTTTACTTTAGTTCTACAAACGAGTCCATAGCCTACTAAATGGCTTCCATGTACCTCAGCTCTCTGTGTGACTGGGTCCTGGGACTCCATTTATTTTAAGAGATGGATAAGTTTGTCTTTCAACATTATAATCCTGGCGTTTTCTGCTATTCCTTCAAGATTCACAGATGATCTGAATTTCACCCCCTCTTAATTTGGGAAGGGCATAGATGGCAGCCAAAAAATAGATGCACATTTAATGTAGTGGCTTTGAATTTTTCACTATTAGTTGCTGTCTCTCCCCATGTTTCACTAGATACAATGCCTACTGGTAGCTGGTTTTACCACTTATGCTTGGCCTCAGGTACTGTACTCAGTTAAGTCTTTTACCCAATGCTAGACCTAACTGTTTTGCATGGATATATTTGCCTGCAGAGCAGCATACAGCCAACATTGAGTTCTCAGCATTTGTGTTTGTATGCCCTCAATTAGTTTGCAACAGCTTTTTAAAAATGTTCCTTGCATAGACCTTATGCTTTGTATTTTGGCAGCACTTCTGAAAGTCAAAGTATGGTCCAAAGTAATACTTAGGTCTCTGGAGGCAAAACAATGATCTTCCTAGACACCCTTCTAGGCAATCTGAAGCTTCTAAGATGGCCACTTGTTTCTAGATGAAAGGCAATATTTCAGTTTCAGGGTAAGCTTTAAATTCATTTCTACACAATACATGCCAAGTTCTTCTAATGCATCTGTTAGAAGATGTTCTGCCATCTGAAAGCTGTCTGTCTGAGCAGCAAGTGTGAGATTGTCAGCATAAATAGAACTGTTGGTGCCTTCAGGAAGTGGTTGATCTTTGGTGTGGATGTTAAACAAAACAGGAGCCAGTAAACTACCAAGGTTACGTACACATGGAACATAAATCGATAGTCATAGGCAACATAAAGCAGAGATGGGAAAACTCAACTTTGGGGGCTACCATTCCTGAAGTGCTTTAGCCAGCGTAGCCACTTACCCCTACTGATCACAGTATTCAGGGAGTTATATCTTCATTTCTGGCTTAAAGAAGGCTACCAGCCCTACCAGGTTTTACAAAACATCAGATTAGCTAACCTATGTGAAATGGAGTACACAGACATTACATTCTCTAATCTCTGTTTTGTAATCCAGAGATTTTAAAACTACTGTATTCTAAATTCAGAATCTCTCTTCAGGGAAAATGGTGTCCATTTAATGACATAACATGCAGGCATGAGGACAGAAAATGGGGAAAATTGCAGAGCACACAGGAGACAGGAAGGGGAAAGCTGTTCACAGAGACCAGACCAATGCAACACCAGATGGCAATCAGTTATAGGCATTTCACAAAATTAGCTTCAAGAAGCAGTTTTCCACAGATTTTATTGGGGATGAGATCTGGAGGGCATCAAACTGAACAATGCAAAATTTTCCTAAACAGGTGGCCGATGTCCAAGAAGAAAGGCAAGGGAATTCTGAGACAAGATTGGCTCATGAGAACCAACACCCATACCTAGACAGACAGGAGGGATTGAATGCTTTTGGCAGCTGAAGAAAAGAGGTGGAAAAAGTGACAAATCCAAAATTGTGGCTATTTCAATATGTTGGTCAGTTTATGGAGCCATTTTGAAGAAGCAAATGTGGAAATCTAGAAATCCAAACATCAACATATTTTCACTATGGAGGAAGATGTACCATCTTTTCCTAGTAATAAACTTAGGCATGCTGGCCAAAGAAACCAGAACCCTTGAACATTATTGCAGGAGAATAGGAAGAAGGATGGTCAGCTATTTTCAATGTGATTCTTTAAGTGAGGGTGCAGGAACAGCTGGTCTTTGGCTGGACCCTATTTACCGCTTGCTAGTCAGCAAATGTGAAGCTTCTACATTGATGGTTAAATGAAACTAGAACATGTACCTTCCGACAACCAAGAGCCTTGCAGAGAAAGAAGAAAGAATTTCCAAAAAGGCTTCCTGAGGCTGCAAAACAAGTTGAAGGAAGAAATACTTTCAGATTACAGTAATACCTCATACAAAGTCCGCTTCATACAACATCAGATTCATACAACATCGCCTAATTCCTTGAAAAAAGTTGCCTCATACAAAGTCGTGCGACTTTGTATGAGGCATTGGGATTTTCCCAGGTTGCATTGTGCCTGGACAGTATAAAAGGCAGGACACATGCGTGCATTGCTCTTGTGGGTTTTGCATGAGGCGAAGAGTGTTTAGGAGTGGTTTTGAGCACGATTTTGGATTTTTTGGATTTTTTCTTCAGAATTTTTAGAAGCATTCCTGGGATTTTTGCAGCATTCTTCAGGTTCTTGGACAATCAGGGTTGTATGACATGTTTTTGTAATGTATTTAGCCTTTAGACAATGATTTCTTAAAGTTCTGTCAGTTTCCTGTCTGTTTCCTTGACTTTGCTCTGAAGTCTGTGCTGTTACAGTACAATGTATCTCTATGGAAACGACGTTGTACGAGGCATCGTGGCAAGGATTTGGACGTTGTATGAGGCATCGCAGCTAGGATTTTGCATGCCTCATACAAAGTCCAAATCCGTATAAAGTCCAAACTTGTGGAACCAAGTTTGGACGTTGTATGAGGAATCACTGTATTTGCCTTTTTTCTTTCTTTTCCCTCCTAAACAAAGACAGTAATTTTATTATTCTTAATGGAAATGGTAGACTAGGAAAACCAAGACACCTGGTTTCAGCATGGGGCACAACCTCCTCCTACTTCAGAGCACCTGTATCCTCCATAGCTGGCCTAACAAAAGCAATTCCCAGGGAAGCACATTTTGTATGACATGCAATCTCTGCCAGAATACCATATTTTGAACAACTGCTCAAAATGGACTAAATTCCCTGCAGCAAAACCCTCTAGGAAACTGTTGGAATAATAACAATTTTGCATACAGTTATACCAAGTATCAGGCAGAAAAGCCTTTACAACCTAATGTGAGTGAATTCCTCTTTTCTCTACGATCTGCAGCCAAGCAACAAGCACAGAGGTTCTTTCCACAAGCTATACACTCCATTCTCCCCTTTTCCTTCTGTCTGCAATTGCAAATGGTCAGTGTAAGTAAGAACACTTTTTTTCCTACTCTAAATGCTTCTAGAGTGATTTTACCATACAAAATGCAGTGATGAAATTGGTCTACTCTCTCCATATTTTCCTCTGTGATGCTGGGATTCTTTAACCTAAAACTCTGCTAAGGAATAACCAAAATTCTCTAATAGAAATTTTATTCCTTTTCTTTACCAAACTACATCTCTGGAGCTGTATTCACACGTAGAAATAGTTTGACATTGTTACTGGATCAAAGAGATGAACTCACAAAAATAGCCTGCCTGAACTGCTGAGGTTGCCTCTCCCATGAAAAATCTAAGGGTAGTATGTAACTCTGTTCTAATCATGTGAGTAGGGGCTGTGGTGGCTCATTGGTTAAGAAGTCTGCCTTGTTAGCTGGAAGGCCGGCAAGTCGGCAGTTCGAGACCCAGGTACTGCATGATGGAATGAGCTCCCGTCTCTCTCCCAGCTCCTGCCAACCTAGCAGATCAAAAGCAAGAAATTGCAAGTAGATAAATAGGGACCACTTTTGTGAGAAAAGATTTTGGGGGCATGAAAGGATCCTCATTTGGGTGTCCCCTGAGTGGAGTTTCTCCAGCAAAAATCCTTTCAACCCAGAACAATTTCTGACAATAAATAAATGATGATGATGATGTGAGTATAATTTATATTAGATGCAAGTCTAGTCCTATTCTTAAATCACTGCCTTAAGGCAGCAGATGCTGGAGGGGTGGGAGGGGTGGGTGAGATTATTAAGAGGGCAGAGTTGTGCAGCGCAAAAAGCCTGCACTGTGCTAACGTACTAACTGCTCTCAAGAGAATGTTGTTTCATTGCCAGAGATGAAATAAAATGTGGCTGCCAGCCTGATTGCTTTTGGCATGTGTTGTGGGGGACCATCTTGTCCTTTGTCACAGGTGGCAAAACATCTTGGTATATCTTTGGATAGGGAACAGCCTGGCAAAGGAAGCAGGGGGAAAAGAAGAGAAAACAATAACTCACTTACCCTGAAATCCTAACGGGGGGGATGTTCTGTGTGGCAGGATAGGAAAAAATCAGGTGCTTAATTTGGATTTTACATTTCCCTGACCCTTTCTCTCTTTCATTCTCCTGACCAAACCCCATCTCACCTACAATATAAAGTCAACTATAAACCAATTTAACTTTTCAATCCAACTTGTCTGCCTTTCCTTAAAATTCAGCCTTTTAAAATCAGCATTATGGTACCCCAGTACTAATGAGACTTGTTTAAATAACTACAATCCTTTTGAACACAGAAGCTGTTATATATTTGGAAAGTCAACTTGAAATGATCACTGGATCCCAAAGAGGAACATGCAATTGATTAGAAACATAACTCAAAAGCACTCATGTGCACCTTTTAGACAATCAGAACCATAGTTATTTATGTTCAGAATAAGCCACTAACAGAAAGGGAGGAGTCAGAATAGTTTAGAATCTGAAAGGACCTGAGAGACCCCTAGTTCAATCCCATACCAGTCATAAATGTTTATGTGAATGACTTTAGGACAATTACCACCTCACTGCTTAATCTACCTTATAGGACTATTATCAGCACTAAAGAGAGCCATATACACTGTCCTGGGCTCCCTGGAGGGGGGAAAGAATTGGCAGGCATGACACAGGTGCTTATGGTCAGTAAAAATACAGATCAGGGAATAGGGATGGAGTTACATTCCCTCTGAAAACTCAGGATTTGCCGCTTGAGCTTGCTCCCAGATTCAGCTCTGAGTCCGGAAGCCCAGGTCTTCCTTGGTGAGCCCAGACTGGCCCATTTCTTCCCACTCCTCTGGCAGGTGGCAAAGACCTTCCTCAGGCTGCCTTTTCTTCTTGTTCTTCTTGTTCTGCCATATCTGAATCCAAATATTGGCAATCAGCAGCCTGACACTCGTACCACTGATCCAGTTCCGTGAGTCACATTCTGGTTTTGAGTCCTTTGGGCACATAATGTCCTCCTCAGCTCCAAGCCAGTATTGATGAAGCTGCTGCCCTCTATCAAGATGGATTCAAGTGGGATTTAATCCACTTGGGGACCATCAATCTTCCCTGTGGACTTCGCCACCCAAGGCCATCAGTCCTCAGGGTTGTCAGGTTAGTTAACTGCTGCCTGACACTCAGCGTTGAGTTGCTGGCAGTAGGGTCTACTCTAGTACTATAGGCAGGATTACCTGGTCAGACACTACCTTTTAATATGTAATTTTTAGCAAGTAAGTGGCAGCTAGAGAGCGGAGATTATACTTTTTGTGGTTGTTTCTAAGAAATCAAGCAATTTCAAGTGCTTGATCATTGTATTTTCCATTTGGAATTACATTAGGAATCCAAGCCAGGCATTGGGGTTTTGCTTTGCTAGTTTGGGTGCGCTGAATACACAATAAGTAAGACAGAGACACTGCAGGCACCAAATGAAATTAACTCCCCTCTTCATGGAGTGGGGTTGAAGCTGTACTTCTCCACCAAGAAGTACAAAGTGTGGGAGAAGAGGAGAAGCCGGATGTAAGCACCGAGGAAGCGCCAGGCGGATGTGAAAGGAAACGTGTGAGAGCAGCTGAAATGTTCAGTTTTTGGTTACTGTTGCTTGAGCTCCCATCACCAAGAAAAGAAGCCACTATTCTGTTTCAAAAGCAGTTCACTTTTCAGCAGTGACAACAGCTGCAGCAAAAGAGATGCCACAGCGCTGGCAAATCGTGTGCACTTTCTCTCCTACACATGCCTGTCCCGTTCTTTGTGAAAAATTAACTTCATTTGGCTTTTCCTCATTCACCAGCCTCAATAAGATGGAGCCAGCCCAGACAGCCCTGTTTCGGATACCTGGCTTCAGTTGTTGATGCAGTTAAACCTTAGAATAAGCATCCCATCATTCACCTTTCAGAGCCTTTCCGTCATCGTAATGTCTCTTTTGCTTTCCTGGCCTTGGATTAGCAACCCATCAGGTAACTTTTCAGGGTATTCAACACGAATGGAGGCCTCCAGTCAAAGAGTAGGTTATTTCAAAGTAATAAATGATCTTCTGTCATTTTCCACCTTCGTCCCTGCCACAGAGCCCCCTGAGCTTCTCCCTTCAGCCGGTTGGAGGGGAGTGAGAGCGACTGTTACCCATGACATGGGCCTTAAGATGCCAGAGGATGTTAAGTACCAGGTTCCGTCTCTGACGTTGAGCCTGGATGCCGTCTCTTAGGTTCCCTCAGATGTTCTGCCACAATGTTTAATTGTATTTCAAGTTTTATGTAATTTACCATCTTTGTTTGTCTGTAAACTGCTTTGGGTCACCAATAGGTGAGGAAAGCGGTATAAAATATACTAAATAAATAAACAAACAAACAAATCTTCACCTTTGCAGTTCCCTAAAGAATGGAGCATGTCTTCTTTCTTTTTCCTACCCTTTTTACCCCCTCCTGGCCTTCAGTACATGCTCCAAAACACTCTCAACCTCCTTTTCACAGAACTCTACTCCCTCTACTTCTCTTATGATTTGCTTAGGGGTTTTTGCCTGCCATGGTCCATGTTTGGTTTAGAAAACAAACAGCTCAGCCAGTGGTCATTGGAAGCCCTCCTGGCTCCTCAGACCCTAGAGCAGCATTTCCCAACCTTTGCTTTCACTTCCCAGAAGCCTAAGTCAATTCCCCAAAGCACTGATCAGCCAATGTACTGACTTAGGCTTCTGGGAATTGAAGTCCCCCCTGTGGAGCATGGGCCCCACGCTGGGAACCACTGCCTTCGAAGATGAGGCCAACAGCTGAGCCAACCATCGCAAGAGATTTCATCACCACCCCACAACCACCCTCCCCAAGTTACAATATCGATTGCCTTGAAAGTTTGGCTACCACGATTGCATTTTTTAGCCATCGTGGAAACTTGTGTTTCTTATCATTTCAGGAAAAGACCGATTTGTGCGTTCCCAGAAAAAAATTACATGTTCCAAGCACAGGTTTTCTGAAAGGGTTAATATCTTTAAAAGGCCCTTTCCTATTTTCCAGATGACAGACCGTTAAATATAATGGAGAGGACAAGGTATCTGTAAGCAATGAGCACAAATTCCTTAAGATTTGGTGATGCCCGCATAGTAATTAACAAGACAGTCATGATAGCACTTAAATAAAAATAAAAGAACTTGGCTTGCTTATCAATCACCCAAGGGTTAGGTGCAGGGAAATTGTCACAGAATGACAATGAGCTGCTTGCGTTGCCTGAGGTGGGATTTGAAGCCAACGTGGAACAGAGCCAGTCCCAAATGGTGGACAATCGAGTTTCTGGTTGGGGAGAATGGGAACTCCCCCATCAATAGCCATGAGTTCTGGATGTCCAGCATCAAAACAAAAGGCCACAGATGAGCGACCAAGGAGCTTCCAGAAAAGGCTTTTAATGTATAATCCCCTTGCCTCCCTCATAACATTTTGCAAGGGATGCAAACAGTCTGTAGCTCTCCCATGGTTCCCCACTGGTTCTTCTATTTTTCTTTTACCCGGAAAAAGCAAAACAATTACAGATGAAATGGATCCATCTTTTGCACGATAAGGCTCTATTTGGAAAGCAGCACAGTAACAGTGGTTCTCATCAACAGGTAAATTTCTAGTGGTAGTTCACGTCCAATAGATATTGTGAGAATAACAGATCAGCTCACATTGAAGCAATGTTGTTTTTAAAACCATCACAAGAAGACTCTGCTTCTTACAATCTTTGGGGCCAGACTCTGATGCCCTCATCCTGTGCTTCATTCATCCTAAATGATTTCCAGGCAGAACTTCTCATCTGCCATGGTAAGCAGCATGCTCTCAGCGCTTGCAAATGCTAAGCCAACATCCATTAAGCAAACTCATTCTCGTCCATACATGACCAACTGTGTGCAAGCCCCTGTGTACAGGATCTGTCCCTGGAAATACAAGAGCAGCTGCTGAGAAATTTCTCAAAAGAACTACCATTCCTGCAACAGCCACATGAGTGAGAGTCATTTTAAATATGCCGAACAGCAGGCAACAAGGTTATTTTCGCATGGTGAAGGTGAACCTGGCTTTAACAGACAGCTGCTCTTTCACTGCAAGGAAGCATGGTGTTGCTCTTAGGAGACAAGCTGCCAATGGATGGTAGAGATGAGAATCACAATACCCAGGAAAAAATTCATCTGGTGCATCCTAGGTGTGCATACAACAGGTGCAGAGGTAACTCTAAAAGAAGCATCTCCCCTAAAACAGCAATCATAATGAATTCTCATTTATCCTCTCCACTTTAGAGGTCAGCTAGGAATTATGGGGGAAAAGAGGAACCCAGGAAGTATCCTGAGAAGTATGATGTTTCAATGAAATCCAAGCATATTATGAAGAACCGCCAGAGGATTTCTCCAGACAAGATGAATGGCTAAGAATAAACAAGATTCAATGCAAGTGCAAAGGGATATACAGTATATTGTAGCAAAAGCTCTTCTTCGTGTCTATGTTGTTGGGAGACAGATTTTGAGGATACACTGGAGAGCTTACTAAAAAAAGTAAGCTAAGTATACAGAAATGGTGAGAAAGACAAGCTGGCTCTTGGGACTTATGATGAAAAGGTTTGAATGTTAACAAAAAGGTAATAGTATACATAATGCCCTATATATATATCAGATATCAGATGTCTCCTCCATACCTGATTTTGCAAGCTCCAAAGAACCACAGAAGTCACCTCCCAGCGCCGGAAAATAAATCCACCACTAAAGAGGACATCTCAATCCTCAAACTTTTTTCCCTCAAAGACTCCAGGAAAAAAAAACCTCCTTTAAAAGAAGTTGGGCATGGCACACCTTGCTTTGCTCCAAAACTGTGTTTTTCGGAAACCAGAAATGAGACTACTTGTCCCTTCCAGTTTCACTTGGGTGTAGGTGGCCCACAGAAGATCTTGGAGATCCTTCAGATCTGCCAAACCCTTGATATCAATCATGCTGCAGTCAGGCACAGAACACTTCTTTACCTATAAATCTGAGTGTTAACTATTGGAACTTGACAAAGGATCCTACACCAGGCCATA
Source organism: Bradypodion pumilum (assembly GCA_035047305.1). Taxonomy (NCBI): domain Eukaryota; kingdom Metazoa; phylum Chordata; class Lepidosauria; order Squamata; family Chamaeleonidae; genus Bradypodion; species Bradypodion pumilum. Next base: position 279,901,508 of record JAWDJD010000002.1, on the reverse strand, counting down.
CTAGCCCGTACCGAGCATTCGTGCACTTGCCCGAAATGGGTCCGGAGGTCAACAAAGATTATAGAAATGTGCCAGTGGGGCAGGAGACCCACATACTCGAACAAAGGAAAAGAACCTCAATTCCCAACGTTCCTTGCACCGCGCCACAGCCAATCAGGCTGAGAGGCACGAGCAAAAAGAACGTTTGGAAACGTGCCGCGGCAAATCAAAATCGAGCCGCATAAAAAAAACCGCCGCACGAATGCAAACCACAAACACAAAAATACAAGTCCCAGCGTCCTGCGCGCCGTGAGCGAGCAGAACGCTGAGAAAGTCAGTGCGCGAAAAATAAACTTACAAAAGGCAATGGAAGCGCAAGTCCCCAGAAGGCAGACTCAGCGCCTCACAGCCACACAAAATAAACAGCCAAAAAAGGCCACCGCGAGACACCCGCCGTCCTTCTTCCCCGGAGCAACGGGAAGAAGAGGGACTCCCTCTCCTCCACACTACCCCTCCGAAGACACGACGAGACCACCACTGGCCTCAAGGAAATTTGAGCCGGGGTGGAAAAACCCCCAGAAAAACCGGAGGGGAAAAAAGGTACTGGAGCATCCCCCCCCCCTTGAAAGCGAACCAATTCCCCGGGAAGGAAAGGCAGCGAACGAGGCTCCGGTCGCTGCCTTTACTTCCCGAGGAAGTGTTTCGCTTTCAAGGGGGGGATGCACCAGTACCCCCCCCCCCTGTTGAAAGCAAACCAATTCCCCGGGAAGCAAAGGCATCGAACGGGCCTCCGGTCGTTGCCTTTGCCTCCCGGAGCTCCTCACCCGGGCGCAGCACACACATACTGGGCTGGACATTTCAAACCTGCCCAATGTGTGCATGCGTACACACCAAAACAACCCCTAAACAACAACATACACAAAAAGTAACCAACAAAAACAAACACCAAACCTATTACAAAATAATAAAACAAAAATAAATCAACAATTTAAAAAAATTAATAAACAAAAATAAATCAACCACAAAATACACAAACAAAAACTTCCACAAAACCACAAACAAAACACCTAACTACAACACAAAAAATACAAACAAACAACGAAATAAAACAAATTAAACACAATCAGAAATAATCAAACCAAGTAAACAAAACTAAAAATAAACCAACACACAAAAGACCAAACAGAAACACCTCCCAGCCCACCAACACAAAACCAAAACAAAGAAAAACCCCAGAAGAAAGAAAACCAGACAACTTACCAACTTACGACGCCCAGAACAGAAATGAAGAAACAAAGACGACTTACCGAAAGAAGCACCACCCAGAAGCCAGAAGAGAAAAAACACCTGAAATGAAACCAAAACCCCTAGCAGCCCCACCTGCAGGGCACAATAGTAAAAACAACTCAAAAAGACTCAACAGCCCCACCTAGAGGCCACAAGAGTAAAAACAAGTCAAAAACATAACACAAAATCACAATTTTACACAAATCACAAATAAATCTCAAAAAAATAACATAAAAAGATTTCTACAATCCTGTGTTTAGTTTTAACTCAAATAAAAACCCAAAACATCTAAACACAGTTTAAAAACATTGAATTAAAAAACATGTACTTTCACATTTTTTAAATTATTACCTACAATACAACCATTAAAAAAGTCACATACTAAAATATTATTTGGTTAAATAGAAAATTTAGGAAAAAATATATAATCCTTGGTTCTTTTTTTAATCCACAAAAAAAAAAAAACCCAACTGATCACAATTTATAATAGCCCGTCATCGTAACAAAAATTAATGTATATGTTAAAGCAAATATTCAAAAACACATTAGAAAAATTACAAAATACAAGTTGTTATTACTGTAAAGTATCACAACAATACAATCTATTTAACAAATGAAAACATAAAGGAATTGTGCATAAATAAAAAATTTAAAAAGAACAATTACACACTAACCTCTTTTTTACAAACATTACCAAAAAATAAAACCTTCCAACACAATTTTAAACAGCCCGGCACCGCCGGGCAAACTCTGCTAGTTATATATAAAATCATCCTTTTCTCTAAGCTGAGAGAACCCAACTCCATTTCTTGTTAAGTCCTTCAAGTCTTTGATGATACTGACTGTTCGTTTCTGTTACATCCATACAGGTGCGTTTTAATTCTGCTTCCGGGAGTGATGAGGGCAGCGTGGGCCAGATGAATTGCAGTAAACCCATTCGTGTGGATTCACAGGGTACTTGGGCTTCTGGGAATTGAAGTCCAAGAACATCTGGAGTGCCAAGGTTCACCATCACGGACCTAAGATGTTATGGTCTAAACATGATGCCTGCTAACAAGTTAGCAGTGCAAATACTGAGCCTTTCAAGAATGAATGAATGAATCTGAAGTCCTACCTACCTGTAGAATTTAAAAAGATCAGATACAATTCGACATATATTACCTACCTGAAATATTCCAACCCGATCCACCTGAAAAAATGTAAGGGGGAAGGGCTGAGCTTGCTACCAGTAGCAAAACTTGGAATTTCAATGTGTAAACTAATTATACATGAAAGTTGCAAAAAGTTGTATTTTGGAGGGAGAATTTACAGGGCCACATGGAAAGAAAAGCTAAGCATGTGTAGGCTCTGTTTACCCATCAAGCCTCATATTAACTCTTTTTCAGCTTCTGAGCATCATATAATTTATTTCATATGCCCAGCTGCCATGACAAGAAATGTGTTTGTTTTTTCAGAAGGCGGCTGAAGAACGTAAGCTCAGCATCTGCTACTATCAGAATAAAATTTGATAAAATGGATTTCTAGATACTGTACGCTGCATATTTTCAATTGCTCTGCTGAACTAGCACAAAGAAGGATAAGAGATATTTCCCAAATTTTCCTCCCTTTTTTTGTGATGATTAACTTTAATCGGGGTATAAGAAAAATATCCAACTGTCATTGCTTGTTGAATGTGATCAGCTCAATAAGGTCTCTCTTGCCTGGAGAGAATTTCCAAGACTTTGGCTGATTAGAAAGCAAGGATTTTACTTACACATCTCTCCCCACAATGCCTTTTGCCAAGAAAGGATACAGGCACTACCAGAAGGAACCAAAGGAAGGGAAGGATATTCCCCAGGTCTTTAGCACCTGTGCAAACCTGGCTTGGCGTCCTCAGTCCCCTCCTCACTCAATCATCTTTCCAGCATTCCAAGCTTTTAAACTGAGCTCTCCACACCATCTAATCGGGGCTGCTGTTCTTGGGTCTCTGGCTTGTGCCCAGCTGTTGACTGACCAGCTGTCTGTAATAATTAACAACTCCAGTTGGCAGAATTAGACACCCTTTGGCCAGCCAACTTAAACATCTGGGGATGCATTTCCCTCTGTCCCACGGGAACAGTTTTGATGGGAAGAGTGTTGAGGAGGGCAGTTTTCAACTCACCTCTTTTAGGATCCACCTTGAACTGTGGTACATTATACCATCCCTTTGGCACATAACTCAACAGGACAGCCTATGACTGGGATAGTCCCATGACTGGGCAACTCGTCCAATCTTTGCAACAACAGATGCGAGTTAAAAGACAAAAACATCTTGACTGAAGAATGGTGCATTTATGTGTATTAACAAACCTCTTAGGATGAATTTAGAAAATAATTTGTTTATTTTTTTAAATACATAGTGCCCTTTAATTCCCCCTAACCCCACCTAAGTTTCTAGCTTATGGTGAGAGAAAGTCTATCAATAAAATACAATAATGATAAAACAGCATGAATTATTAACTAGGTTACTAACTGGAAGGCAAATTATATATTCAAAGATGCACAATGCAAATATCTCAGCAACCAATCTGCTTCCAAGGAATGGGTTATTAAACTGACGAGTGCTATATTTTTTCAAATGAAAAGTTTTTAAACTGCAGTTAATTCAACTCAACTTGTCTTAATATTGCAATGTGCTTTTGTTTGTCTTTATTGCAATCTTATGGACCATCTTGAGTCCTATTTTGAAAGGCAGTATATATGACAGATCAATATGGAAGAACACAATAGTCCAAGTGGAATAAAGATGTCACGTCACGGTTATGGACTGGCTTACTACTTCAACTTCCTGCAACAGTTTGCAAAATGGGAGGTGGGGAGAGAGAGAATGAGGCAGGAGAAGGACTTCACACTAAAATAGGTACAATGACTTGCAGCTGTTTCACTGCCCCTCCCCGCAAAGGCTCAGAGGGGGCTCCAGCTGATGGTGAGAGCAAATGGCTAGCAATTGCTTTTATGGACAAGAAACCCACCTGCAAACACACATCAAACAGAATGACTGGGTAGTAAGTGAGCAGAAAGAACCGTGCGAGTAGCAGGAAGCTGGCCAAGGCAATGCCTGAAATCTGTCTTTCGTAGACAAGCAAAAGCAGGCCAGCCATGTGCACTGCTATGAGACACCGATGGCAGGTTTCTCCAAAGTTGTATATTCTCCGTACGTATCCCTTGAGCCATGCTCCATTTCATTCTAGGGGCTTCTAGACCCATGTGACTATGTTCAGCTGCCAAACTATCTCCCTTGGACAAGTTAGTCAAAGGCTCCTAATTACAACTTCTGCACTGCCCTCATTCCTCAGATCTCTCCTAATTCACTTCAATATATCCGGGTTTCTTCCCAAAGCAACGTGTTCCATTTACGTATCTCCACACGGCGAACCCATTTGTTGATTTCCATTCTATTTCATGGAAAGGATTGCTGCCCTTTCTAATACGGTAGATGGCTAGAATAACCCGTTGTCCCAGTGCTAATACCGAATGACATTTTTAAAGGTTAATAAACAGCTCTCAGTCCTAATGGACTCCAGGGCAATATACAGTACAAAAATGCAACTCACAAAATATCACCTGTCATATAATATAAACATGAGACGCAACAAAACGATAAAACCACAGATACACAATGGAAGCAGCTTAAAAGTCTATGTATAAATAAGAACACAGTAACCTGATACCAAACAGATATGTTAGCCCAAGACAGACCTAAAGGGTGGGATGGGGACAAACTTGGGGACCACAGCAGGGAAGGTCTTCGGCTTTGTATAATATAATGACTTCCAGTTGACTGAACTCAAAGAAGGCTTGCCTCTGGACACCTGACTAGGCAGGTGAGATGGTAAGAGAAGAAACACACCTTCAAATACCTGGTCCCAGTAATCCTAGCTCTTCTCATGGTTACCACAGCTTCTGCAAGGCCAACATCCCTGCCTTCCTGCCAAAGTCAAGCAAGCTGCAAATCCCATTTATGTCACCAGAAGCAGCTGATGCTTGCCACTGGGCAATGAATCTAACCAAAGTCACAACCATTACCACCAGAATGCAATGGTGAGGGCAGCAAGAATATTGCTCAGTCTGCACAAATAAGTACTTCAGGCCTTTCCTAGGCTAGAAATCCGGGCTCTTTCCCTAAACTGGATCAAGAGTAATATCTGGGACACATGGATCGTTTTTCTACACCACCATCCAGATGCACCCATTACATCTTCTCTGCTTTGAACTTAACATTTCTCCTAGACAACCGGAGGGAGATGAACACTGCATTTTCATCCTGAGAGCAGTTCAAAAGCAAGAAATTGCAAGTAGATAAATAGGTGCCGCTTGGGTGGGAAGGTAACAGCATTCTGTGAGCTCCAGTGTCTAATCATGCCTGCCACATGACCATGGAAATGTCTGCAGACACAGGCTGTAAATGGAGATTAGCACCGAACCCTAGAGGCAGATACGACTGGCTTTCGAGCAAGAGAAACCCTTTATCTATGGATAAAGAGGAACCAGATGTACAAACCCTCCTCTTGTACACCAAGGTCTTTCCAATGTCCTTCTGAGCACAGACAGAAGTAAACACATAAAAGATATAGTTCAGCACAGTGGCCTTGAGATCCCTTCCAGCCTGATATTGTATCATAATTTGGGGGGAAATCACTTAAAGGGGCCCAATCCGACTTTCCATTTAGACCACTGACAGGCAATTGGAAAACCTGATGACAAAAACATGGCATTATAGGGATTTTTTAAAAAAAAGATCTACAGCTGTGTCCTCCAGTATTTTACCTCCATGAAGAACTGAGGGGAAGAGGGTAAATGTAATAATTGGAAATCAAGAGATGCAGAGTTGAATCTGGCGTGTAAGTAACCATATTTGAGTAAATCAGGACTTCATGGAGGGGGTTAATTATTTTTTAATTAAAAAAAACTTTCCATAAAAAGAAAATCTATTCCTGTAACAACATTGTGTGTATGTTTTACTTGGAACCTGAAATGCAAGGGTCAGCAACAGGACCCACAGGAATTTCGTTTGTTTTAGCTAAGGCTCTCAAGGTTGAAACAGACAGACTGTTAAGGCTTTTAAATGCTAAAGCATGGTTTGGAATCTGCAGATCTATTACTGTACTTCTTGGGATGCTAGATGTAATAGGAGGCACCTCCCAAGGTTATTTAGGCTGAAATATGCCACATATGTGCACGCACACATGCACACATGTGTATGCACACACAAAAAACACATGTGGCTAACTATGTTTTAAAAGTCTCAATGCTTTATTTATTTTGTGCGGTTTGCTTTTAAATTGTTTTAAATATCTTATGTTTCAGAGCTGTTTTATACAGCTTTGTAACTGTCCCTGAGATCCTGTGATACAGAAGCAGGCTATAAATGTTTAACCAACCAACCATCTAACAAAAAGTAAATAAACATTCTAGTTAGAAACCATTTCTAGCTGACCACAACTTCTTCCACCTGTGCGAAACAAAGGTTGATTGGACATCTTGGTCACAGAGGCATTAACAAAGTTCCCAAAGTCTATTATTGCAAGCTGGAGATGGAGTAAAAGTTAATTAGCATCAGCACTGACCTGTGAGCAAAGGGCATTCTTGTGGATTTTCTTGTAAATAAGAGCTGGACAGATAAAACAGATGAGGCTTCCCATCGTTGCACCTGTTAGGCCTAAGATGGTCTCCACTGGCAGAGAAGAGGAAGAGTAACAAATTATGAGCAATAGACAGAGGCGGCATGTGACTTAACTATTCCCTTAATTAGAGGCCCTTTCATCATTCACAGTTAGGATTGTGCTGAATACTTTTCTGACCTCTTCTTTATAGCCTACAGATACAGCTGCGATTTTAATCTGCTTTAGCGGATGTGACAATACTAGCACAAGATTGTACTGTTACACATCGCATCCTACGGTGTGATAAATTAATGTTTAGAGTTATATCCACCTAAACAAAACTGGATTAAGACATCTTTTTTTACCCCATATGCATGCATCAGAAGACTGTAAGAAGTACATTCTTAAGAACACTGATGACTGCCACTGCAAAGTTTGCTTAAAAGTGAAAACAATCTGTGATAAGCACTTCCAATTATGAATTCTAGGGTGTTGGTTCCTCTGGGCTTCTTCACATCAAATACAAGGTACAGAGCATCATCTTTAATGCTGGAGGTCTGAATCAAGGCATTGTCTTACAATAGTATGACTGTAAGTAGGACCCTATAGTGAGAAGACAGCCCATTACAATTATATATCATGTCTATCACTTCATATCTGGCTAGACAGCACAGTAATTTAAGCATATCAGAGAATAAACAAAACAAAAACACTATAGCCCTTTGAAGACTAAATATAGCAGTTATTCTTGAAAGTGCTACAGTGTTTTTTGTTTTTTCTTTGATATGCTTGAAACACAGACTAACACGGCTACTATTTCAAAAACTTCAACAGTAATTTATGTATCTGGTTGTGCAGACAGAGGTTGGGACTTTAATTCCTCACTGTGCACTCTTAGGAGAAGAGCCAGCCTGTTACTTCAAGATGGTTGAGAGGGCTTTGAGACCAAAGAAGTCCACTGGATAGGGCGGTATATAAATTAAATTAAATTAAATTAGGCAACAGTCTTTTGTCAAAGAACTCATCTGGTGGAAAGAGGTGAAGGGCCTAGCTGTCCAGGAGCTTCCAGCTCAGTGTGAGCCTCAGCAACTATTTCTTGGAGTGGTGCTCACTGAAGAGAGCGCTCCTAATTGAGGCCTGTCAAGAAGGCTGAGGCATAACTTTGGAAGCTGAACCAAGACAGACTAGATCCCCATGAGAAGGTGATCAGCAGGCCTGGGTTGGAAAGGTGGTATAGAAGGCTGTCTAGAGTGGTTAGATGACTTTTTAGATTCTGAGTTTTCTTTTTCAGGGATGGAGTAGAGCAGTGATGGCCAACCTTGACACTCCAGGTGATCTTGGATGTCAATTCCCAGAAGCCCAAGTCAGCATACCTGCTGATCAGGGCTTATGGTAACTGAAGTTCAAGAACACCTGGAGTGCCAAGGTTAGCCATCACTGGTCTACTCTATTACAATAGGAGGATAACCTGGCCAGGTTTGAAACAAACACCTACTTAACACATTCTAACATATGCTATTGTTATTGTTGCTGCTGCTCCTACAATGGTAAGTGCACATTTTAGTTCAAGGGTAGAGAATCTTTTCTAGCCTGGAAACTGGACTGCAATTTAGGATGGATCTCTGGGACCATGTGCTGGCAGCAAGTAGAGGTAAAAACAGCAAAAGCAGTGTGGGTGAGGACAAACACAATTCTTAATAATCTGTATACTTGGACACATCTCAAGCTATTCAGAAGCATAATGTATACACATACAAGAGATGACCAAAGGATCAATAGATAAGATTCTCATCCCAAAAAGAGCAGCTCAATTCTATACACAGTATCTAAGAAAACAAGTCTTGAAAGTTTCAAATGTCTTTCAAACTTGGCAAAAAAACAAAACAAAAGTAGAGTGACTAGTTAGACATGGTGACAACAGAGTTTGTTCTGAAAAAGCGCCAGGGGTTAGTTGACCTTGACTGGGTTCTTAAGCCATTATCAAATGTAAAATGCTACAGATTGTTGCGACCTGCTGCAATTTTTTTCTCAACTCAAGTTTCTTCCCAAATAATCAATGCTTCTTTTTTCAAAGTCTCATTGGAAAAGGAATTGATATCAAACTAGGGTCTCGAGATATCACTGTGAGAAATGCCACACTGATTCACACAATTCACATTGTGTCATTTAGGACCTTGCTATCTACTGGAACATCTTGGGGAAGTTGTTTCGGCCCATGGGCACTTCACCGCGGGGTGCCCCAGGAGCTGATAATATCCCCAATATTATTTAATAACTACATAAAGCAATGGGGAGGGAGTCATCCAGAGATTTGGAGTTCGTTGTCCTCAATATGCCAATGACACACAACTCTAGCTCTTCTTTACATTTTCTGCAGCAGGTGCAGTCAGCTAGCTCTTGATAATGGAATGGACAAGAGTAAACAAATTGAAACTGAATCCCAACAAGACAGAGGTCCTGCTGTTTTGGGAGACATGTCTGCCTGACTGGAAGGCCTAGTTCAGTGATGGTGAACCTTTTAGAGACCGAGTGCCCAAACTGCAACCCCAAACCCACTTATTTATTGCAAAGTGCCAACACAGCAACAGGGGAGGAAGAAAATGTTCCCACTGGGCTGCTGGGCAGAGGAGCCGGGTGAACTCTGTGCTAGAGGGAGGGAGGAAGTGCTCCTATTGGGCTGTTGGGCAGAGGGGTTGGGTAAACTCTGCGCTGGAGGAGGGAGGGAACACTCCCATTGGGCTGTTTGGGCATAGGGGCAGGGCAAACTCTGTGCTGGGATGACTGCATGGGTGCCCACAGAGAAGGCTCAGAGTGCCGCCTCTGGCATGTGTGCCATAGGTTCGCCACCACTGGCCTAGTTCCTCTTTCAGACGGAGTTGTCCTTCCTGCTGTTAGGTGCCACGGCATTTTCATCTCCTTCCCGTTATTGTTGCTGTTTTTACTTTTCTTTTGTTTCTTGTCTGATAAGCCTGCACAGACTAACATGACTACCACTTTGAAAATTTCATATGTGAGTCATCTTGGGTCTGTCTACTGGAAGAATGATAGGATAAGAACATAAGAACAGCCTTGCTGGAACAGGCCACAGCCCATCCAGTCCAGCATTCTGTCTCACACAGTGGCTCACCATTTCCTTCAGGGTATTCCCAAGCAGATGCCTTCACCTGCTTAGAATTCCCTGGAAATGATATTGAGAGATATCCTGCCTATCTCTCCAACCCGGAGGTTGTCCTTAAGTATCCATAAATATAGCCATTGGTACTCTTGTCCTCCATGAACTTGTCTAATCCTTTCTTAAAGCTGTCAAGACTGACAGCTGTCACCACTTCTTCTGGCAGGGAGTTCCATAGACCAGTAATCCTCTGGGTGAAAAAGTACTTTCTCTTATTTGTTTGAGAACTAGTACCCAAAAGTTTCATGGAGTGTCCCCTAGTTCTAGTGTTATGCGATAGGGAAAACAGTTTTTCCTTATCTACTTTGTCCACACCGTGCATGATTTTATAAACTTCAATCAGGTCACCTCTTAGACGTCGTCGTTCAAGAGTGAAGAGGCCCAACCGTTGCAGCCTCAGATGGTAAGGAAGGTGTTCCAGTCCCCTAATCATTCTGGTTGCCCTCCTCTGCACTTTTTCCAGCTCCATAATATCCTTCTGGAGGTATGGCGACCAGAACTGTACACAGTATTCCAGATGGGGCCTCACCATAGATTTATAAAGAGGCAAAATGACACTTGCTGACTTATTTTCTATACCCTTCCTAATGATCCCTAGCATTGAGTTTGCTTTTTTCACTGCTGAGGCACACTGGGTTGACACCTTCATTGAGCTGTCCACCAGGACACCAAGGTCCATTCCCTGGTTTGTCGCAGAGAGTTCAGACCCCATCAGTTTATAAATGTAATTGGGGTTCTTTGCCCCAACATGCATCACTCTGCACTTACTAATGTTGAAACTCATTTGCCACTGTTTTGCCCACTCCCCCAGTGTCGAGAGATCCCTCTGGAGCGCCTCACAATCTCTCACAGTTTTCACTACCCTGTATAATTTAGTGTCGTCAGCAAATTTGGCTACCTTGCTTTTTACTCCTACCTCTAGATCATTTATGAAGAGGTTGAAAAGCAGGGGTCCCAGTACTGAACCTTGGGGGACCCCACTCTTGACTTCCCTCCACTTGGAGAAGTGTCCATTTAGTGCTACCCTCTGTTTCCTGTCCCTTAGCCAGTTGCTGATCCAGGACAAGACCTGTCCCTTTATTCCATGACTGGTAAGTTTATTCAAGAGCCTTTGGTGTGGGACCTTGTCAAAAGCCTTCTGAAAGTCCAGATAAACAATGTCAACTGGATCCCCCTTATCCACATGCTTGTTGACACTCTCAAAAAATTCCAACAGATTAGTGAGGCATGATTTGCCCTTGCAAAAGCCATGTTGGCTCTCCTTTAGCAGCGCCTTCCCTTCTATGTGCCTATTAATTCTATCTTTTAGGATGGTTTCCATCACTTTACCTGGGACACATGTCAAACTGACAGGTCGGTAATTTCCTGGATCACCCCTGGATCCTTTTTTGAAAATTGGTGTTACATTCGCTACCTTCCAGTCATCAGGCACAAAGCCTGATTTGAGGGAAAGATTATATATTTATATAATAAATGGATGGATGGATTTCAATACCTCCTTAACTCTGATTGTTGATCAGAGATACCAGAGAAAAAGCTTGCAGCCAGGTGAGAAACACAGTTGTGACCCTTATAACAATACAATGCATTCTCTAATAAGATAACTACAAATGTTTACAAAACCCATGAACAGCAGAACAATCACAGTAAATTTGTTTCTCTGGTAGATGATATGGGTCAAGAGGAAATTTGCAACGTGTAAGTCGCTTGAGATCAGAAATGTCTTCTGATTAATTCACTCAAGTGTTATGCAAAGGTAAGGAAAACCTTCAAAGAGATGACATTACTGTCATCTCCTGTAAAAATTTTACATTACTGTAAAAATTCCATTGCTCAGAATCCTGGCATCTTTTATAAATGTTGTGATGCTTTTCTATTTTGAATGGGCTTTAGAAGTTAGGATCAAATTAATATGATACACCCATTCCTATGTCTATCTTAGACAGGAATTCTATATACTAAATATCTTTAAATGGAATGGAATGTTCCCTCCTCCATGTGTTTTGGCCTAAATATATGTAATCGCATGGGAATGAATAACGAAGCAGAATGAGCAGTAAAAAAAAAAAAACCCAGAAGTAAATAAAAATAAGTTTCACTTACCGTTTGGGATCATGATACCTCCAACCATAGTTCCAAACACAATTGCCAGAGTCAAGGCTTTGAATCGAAGAGGTGGCATATAGCCACCTGCAGCGAATGTTCCATCTTTTTGCTGTTTAAAAAGAGAGAAAACTAATAAACTGGTTAATTCTCTTGGTGGGGTCCTCTCTTTCAGGTATCTTCTCTTCTGGAACCCATTTGAGTTTCAGTCCCTCCCAATGTGTCTGATGAACAGATGTAGCAATTTACTTGCAGAAGCACTGGCTTTTTATCGATAACTTTCTAAAACTAACCACACCACTGTGTCTTCCTAACCCCAGACTTTGAAATCATGAAGGGAAAATGTGATCACCACAACTGGCTAGCATAATACTCAGATTACAAAATTACTTATTTTCTGATCTTTTGAGCTTGTCTTTATTTGCTTTTTTGTGGCTCTCATAAATGTCTTAAACAAGTTCTTCAAAGATATTTCCCTCCCAAAATTATGGAACACACATGGTGGCACTTATGCACAGAGACAAGACATTATTGGCAAAAGAGTTCTTGAGGACAAGATCCACAAAATCTGCAACACCCCAGAACAATTCTACTTGGTGAATTAGGCAACTTTGCCTCAAATATTTCCAAAGAACGTACAGTACAGACAGAAAATACAAATAAATTTATGAAGGGGGGTAAAGTTCTGCATCAAGGTGGCAAAAGTATCACACATTCAGCATAGAATGGGTGGTTTTCAGGAAAGTGGTAACAGACAGTGACAAAGTGGAGGAAAGGAAATGATCACCAATTTTCTTTTCCTAGGACTGGCATGGGAAAATCCTCTGGAAGATGGATTGCCCCTTGGGACTCAGGAATAATTATCCTAAGGACTCAGAACCCTTCCAGTGGGTGAGGATGGGGACAAGCAGAAGAAAAGTGATGTTATTTCAGGATCTTCAGAGGAGGGCATTCTGTGGACCTTCAGCCATCTTATCTTCTAGCCATTGGTGGACTGAGTAAGTCCTTCCCATGTCACATGGTAATACTGGTTCCACTCTTGCAGAATGTAATCTGGGTGGTTATCTAGTAATTTCTTGTGATCAAGAGACCATGGGTCATCACACAGAATCAGCATCCAGGGTGAGTGTGGCCTCTAACCCTGCAAGGGGAAGATTCTACTTGCATGAGACAGAAAGTAGGGACCAGAAACAAGAGAGGGGAATGAAGTGTAGCGTGAACACACAATCTCAGACTAAGGTAGGGCACAAAGGAAATGGGGCAGGTAACTGAACCAAATTATAAAATCTCTACCTGCTGCTCAAAGAGAAGAGTATTCAAGGCTTGCCGGCATGGCAGAATCATCATAGGAAACCCAACTGCCACAGACATCATGAACCCGAAACGAATCATCTCTGTTACCAGATTAGAGGGAAAGTTCATCAGCACATTGCCCTCAATGGATTCTGTGTAGCTCACATAGCCAAAAAACCCCACCTATAGAAACAAGAAATGGGAATTATTTTTAGTGACTGCACACGTTGATCCATCAGAAAGAGTAGAAACTTGGGCATCCCTCCAGTCATCCCTCCTACTATCTTTAATAATTCTCATTCCTCTCATCTCCCTCACTTGCTCTGCCCCTTCCAAACTGATTAGTCTTAATACTTTATACTCTGCTCCCTACAAAAACCATCCGGAACCTCATGTTGCTTTTGCTAGGTTTTCCTGTACATTTTGAAATCCCCCCTCCTTTTTTGTGTGTTTGTTTTTGCAAGGGAGGGGGTTGTTTCCCACCCAGAACGACTTGCAGTATTTAAAGAGCAGATGTATAATAGATTTATGACATACTAAAACAAAGCTCTACTGTGATATAAGTAAGTGGGAAGGAATATCCGTCATCCCCAGCACTTTGCTTTGACAATGTGTAGGGGTGTTTTCTCCAAAGTAGAAATACTGCAATAACTTCAAATTCCTCTCCAACATCATAAGAGCCCTGACCACATTTTTATCAGCATGGGTAGAGGGAGGTGGCTGAGGCTGCTAAATTACATGCCATAATGCAGAACTGTTCTACATTTTGCCAGGGATGACAAATTGGCTACCTGATCCCAAATCCTATTCTGTTAACAAGGGAATTGCTGCAACTCACTTTCAACTCACCTAACCAGGTCACTTTGTCCTCTAAATTCAACTGGACTTTACATAACAGTTTTTAATGGGATGTGACACATGTCATTTTACTGGTTGCCAAAAACATTAATAAAGAAGACCTCAGCCTACTCCGCTGGAGTCTCCTATACAAGAGCTACAAGATGAGTTCGCAACTGCTTTCCTGTACAATAGACAACCCAAGATATGTACTGATATGTACTGATAGCACAACTGTAGAGAAGGAATGCTAGAGCAGGGGTTCCCAACCTATGGCCCGTGGGCTGGCCCTGACCCGCAGCACCATTTCATGTGGTCCGCTGCTGCCACACCCGGAGGTAGAAGCCGACACATTTACATCAACTGTAAATGTGCCTGTGGCTGTTGTAAATGTGGTTACGTCAGCCATAAATGAGCGTGTGGCTGTTGTAAACATGGAAGTGGGTGCATTTTAATTAAATTTAAATTTCCCATTTGTATGCCGCCCAATGTGAATTTGTATGAGGCATTGGGTTTTTTCCCCAGGTTGCATTGTACCTGGGCAGTATAAAAGGCAGGAGGCATGTGTACATTGCTCTTGTGGGTTTTGCACGAGGCGAAGAGTGTTTAGGAGAGGTTTTGAGCATGATTTTGGATTTTTTTCATCAGAATTTTTAGAAGCATTCCTGTTTGTTTGTTTTTGCAGCATTCTTCAAGTTTTTGGACAATCAGGGTTGTTTGACATGTTTTTGTAATGTTTTTAGCCTTTAGACAATGATTTCTTAAAGTTCTGTCAGTTTCCTGTCTGTTTCCTTGACTTTGCCCTGAAGTCTGTGCTGTTACAGTACAATGTATCTCTATGGAAACAATGTTGTACGAGGCATTGCAGCAAGGATTTGGACATTGTACCAGGCATCGCGGCTAGGATTTTGCATGCCTCATACAAAGTCCAAATCCGTATAAAGTCCAAACTTAGGGTGGTTTTGGGTGTGCATAACCACCACCACCCATACAATATCACTCCAACTACCAACACACACATTAAAAATTTCTGGCAAGACAGGAGTGGTGTGTGTGTGTATTGTGTGTGTGTGTGTGTGTGTGTGTGTGTGTGTGTGTGTGTGTGTGTTGTCCCCCCAACCCACACCCAGGGGACCCTGCAGAGAGGGGATCCGCCTGCAGGACACCCCATTATTAAAGAGAAGAAACCAAGCAGTTTCTTCTCTTTAAAAATGGAGTGTTTGGGAGGGGGGTGGATTTGATCCCCTCTCCTGGGTCCCCTGGGTTTGGGAGGGTTGGGGGAACAAAAGGGGTCTGTCCCCCCAACCCTTCTGGACCCAGGAGACCCGGGAGAGGTGATCGATTCCACCCCCACCCCCCCAAACACTCCGTTTTTAAAGGGCTTTAATAACAGGGTGTCCTGCGGGGAGGGGGGAGAATCCCCTCTGTGCAGCACCTTTGCCTCCTGGAAAGAAGGAATCTCCATCACGGAGGGGTTTTGCTTCTCTCTGGGTTGGCTGGGAACGGAACTTTCGTTCCCAGCCAACCCAGAGATAAGCGAGTTCTTCTCTCCAGTAGGCCAGGAGGCGCTCCGGCCTCTCCTTTGTCCATGCGGGCATCGAGGCCACGTTGCCCGCAGGAGAGGCCAGTGCTTCTCCCTACGCAGAAGGCCGTGCCAGGAGAGAAAAAGTTTGAGAGATCCAGCCGGAGCCGTCAAAAGGTAAGTGCGGCCGGTAGGGGTTAGGGAGGGGGGCTAGGTGGTGGGGCGGGGGGGGGGCGGAGTGGTTACTGGGGCCTTGCCTCACCCACCAACCCCCTAACCCCCACTGACCGCACTTACCTTTTCCTAGCTCCAGCTGGGTCTTTCAAAGTCTTTCCCTCTGGCTCCCGGCGTTGTTTTTTTTAATTTAGCGCACGCTTTCCCAGCCTCCTCTGCACTCGCGTCCCTCTGCCTGATTGGCTGAGGGGTTGCACAGTGCAGAGGACTCTGGGAATCATAGTTCTTTTTTGTCGCATTCGTGGGGCTGCTGCCCCACTGGCGACAACCAAAACCAAAGCACTGAGAAGGCAGAGGTTACGGTGAGTGCAGAAGGCTAGATCAGGGATGGTTGGGCCTGGTGCGGGAGCCTCTCCGCCCCAGCCGCAAGTATGTCTGCGGGCGGGGGTGGCGAAGTCCTACTGCCCGCCACTGTAGGAGCCTTCTGAGCTCCAGACAGGGGCGGGGCCCAGGGCGCCAGTGATGGGGCCAGGGAGAAGAAAGGCCATCGGCTTCAGAGGGCGGCCAGAGACTGCCACCCAGCTGACCCGGGCCCCTCACTCCCGGGGCTGGGGAGAAGAAAAGCTTGTGATAGGATAGGAGCCGCTGCGGCTCCTGTGAACGGATGAGGACGTGTTATTTCTGCTGCTACAGGACTTTAAATGAACATTTATGAATTTGGACATTTATGACTATTTTATGATGTTTTATGATGTGGTGATTTATATTGAGATTTATTTGCTGTTATGTGATTTATTTGCTGTTATTTGCCGCCCTGAGTCACATAGTTGAGTGGGCAGCATATAAATGTGAAAATATAATAATAATAATAATAATAATAATAATAATAATAATAATAATAATAATAATAATAATAATAATAATAATAATAATAATAATAATAATAATAATAATAATAATAATAATAAGGATCATGGGTGGGCAACTTGGAGTTCTTCAGCTATCATGAGACTACATTCACCATCAACCCCAGCCAAAAGCAAGGGACTGTAGTCCCAGCAACGTCCATAAAGTCATGACTCCCCACTCTAGTCCAGAAAACAGAAGCCTGGTTTCAGAACAACCGAGCATAGCTCTTCATCAGGGCCTCTTCCTAGCCCCTTCAGATATGTATCAATATAAACAATTGATTATTATAGTTAGAGTATCCAATGCTCATCTTCAGATTTATTTAAATAGATGCAAAATTCCTGCTATGATCAATGCTGGTATTTTTTACTTCTTATACAGAAAGTCCTGGCCTTGTGGCACAGACTGCAACACTATCTAGCTAACCGTGAAGATAGTAGACTATAGGGAAGTTACTATGTATGTGCATATGAGCGTGTGCCTATTACATACATACATACATGCACACATGCATACTGGTTGTGCCAACCCAGATGAGTGAAATTTACTATTTGTATCTCTCTGGCCTCTCAGGAAAGGAAGGGCCCACAGAATGTAGCAGATAACGTCAGAGCTTTTTTTTAACAGTTGTTTCTCTACTGCTTCAAAACATATCCAGATGAGCATTTAAAAATGATGATTCTGAGAAGGAGGAGTAAGGGAGGGAGGAAATGTATTTTTTTTAAAAGAGTTCTCACCATAATGTAAAAGGAAGTGACCACTTTTAGTGACGAGGCAAAGATAGAACTCATGCTCGTAACCGATGGCTCATCCAGGCTATCATAGGTTGGCAGGACCTGTCTGCAGAAAAGCAGGTAAATGTTAAAGCATATCAGAATGTTTTCTCAAGAAGAGAGAAACCAGTGCTCTCTTGCCAACAGAGTCGGACTGCAAGCACCCTTCTCGCACAGAGTCCAGGCACTTGCCACTCCAAAGCAATGTATGCCGGTAATGCCAGATTTCAGATCACTTGAATGTTTAAGCAATATATATACGGGGGGGAGGTTTTTGCAACCTTTAATGACCACTTGTTGGCCTCAAACACCAGTGGCAGAGCTCCAGGCAGCGCACTAGAGATTATTGTTCTTGGAGCACCCCTCAGCTGATAATTAAAGCAAGATGGTGTTTACAGAATAACAACCAGGAAGGGAGCGAATGCATTATATTGTCCAAGAGAAAAGTTAAACAATCAGGACCAAACACTGTTCCTCTCATATTTTAGAACCAAAGCTTGAGCCCAAGCTCACAGGAAAACTTGTCAATTACACGGGGTTTGGGTGTTTATGCACTTGGAAAGTTATTTCCTAGCCTCAGAGCTAATTAGAACAGCTTGAGCCTAACTCGTTGCACGGGCCTAACTCGTTGACCACGTGCTCCTGAACAGAGACATCATGCTATTAAGAGGGAGAAAGTCAATAGGAAGGGAAGCAGGCAACTAACAGACTTTCTCAAAAAATAAAAATACAATAAAACCCCGACTTACATATGCCTCGAGTTACATAAAATTCGATTTACATAATGATTTTTGCACTAAAACCATGTCCCGATTTACATAAATGTCCCAATTTACATAACACAATTTCCTGTGGGTTTGCTTCGAGTTACGTAAAAAACCGATTTACATAAAAGCCTATGGAACAGACTTTTTAGGTAAGTAGGGGTTTTACTGTACCTTGAAAGGAATGGGGGGAGGGGGAATCAGAAGACTGGCAGTGGGAAAACATAAACTACTGAAGAGAGCAAAGTAATTTTTCAAAGCTCCCTATTGTTTTGGTAAATAGGAAGCACTGCAGAACACAGTGGTAGCGAGGTATTAATGAAGATCACAGCAGCACACCTTCTTCCTAGAATGAATGAAGATACCAATTTGATTTTCAATTTGATTGTTGCTGTATGCAACGCAAATGGTATTAAACAGGTCCCTTCTGCATACAAACCTGCTGTAAGGAAAAACACACTTGGGGAAAGCACAGCTAAGGTATGATAATTGAAGGTGTGAATCTACCTTTGGGGAAGGTTCTCATGATGTAGGCTGAGAAACCTTTCTGCCTCTCCTTTCTCAATAGACTAATGAACAAAGCAGGCATGATTCAGCAGACCCACGGATCTCATGGCCTGCATTTCTTTAAAGCAATGGTACAAGCTGCAATTGAATGTTTGGCCAGATATCCCGCTACGGTAATGGAGTAGACCAGGGTGCCAAACGTTTTGGGCTGGGGGCCTGACCACATCCCTGGAACAGCTGAGCGGGCCAGACCACACCCCTGGAACAGGGCATGTTTGTACACACGTGGCCATTTTACTTCCTGGTTTGGTGCGAACGCTTCTGCACATGCACAAAAGCAGCCATTTTACTTCCTGGTTTGGCACAGATGTTTCTGCGCATGTGCAAAAGCAGTCATTTTACTTCTTTGTTTGGCATGGATGCTTCTGCGACAAAACCAAGAAGTAAAATGTATTTACTTCCTGGTTTGGCGAGGGCGTTGGATGAAATGGCTTTAGGGGCCTTTGAGTATGCCTGGAGTAGCCCATACAGCCAGTGACTCAACGCTGAGTGTTGGGCGGCAGTAAATAACTTGACTCCCTAAAGGGGTCAACGTCTACAGGCCAATGAACCTCTTTAGGTGGGGGTGATGGTCCTCTCAGTGGAGGAAATGCCACTGGAAACCATCATACTGTATTGGCAAAATGAGCAGAGGGGGAACTCTGATTCCCAACGGTCATGAAGGTGGAAGAGGCCATGCCAGATGGCCTGGCTGTGAAGGTGCACCTTGTCCATATCTTCAAGGCTGTGGCAGTCCATTGCAGTCCCGGTGTTAAATCCTGCATGTCTCATTTCATATGTGCCGCAGGAGATTGCTCCATGATCATAGTGTGTGGGTCACTTCTTGCCAAGCTGGGATCCATCTTAAACAAATTCACGCCTGACTTACCAGCAATGGCATTTACCTGTTTAATGCATTACCTTTTTTGGGAAACAATGATCTTACCGCAAAATAATATAACAACTATTTATATCATTATATTTTTAATAAAGCAATTATAATTTTGAAAACCTATGAAATAACAGATATTTCATGCAGCACTAGCACATCCCTCTTAAAGTACTGAGTAATGCCTAATCTCTACTTTGCAAAAGTAATGAGTTACATCTCACACATTAATTCTTTAACTGAGAGGGTGGTGTATGTATAAAATGGCACTGAGTACAACAGTCCTCCTTCACTTTCCCCTGCGTCCTTGTCTCTTCCTGATTCTTACCACTAAACACACACACACCATGGCTGTGGTTCTTTTGAAAGACTTCTGGAGATCCTGCTCCTTGGTCTTGCTTGTCTCAAGAAGCTTGGCTCCAAGTTATGACAAGCAATAGAAAAAATATTCTACCAAGTATGGGCTAAGAGGCAAATTGTAAAAATAAAACATCCCTATTCGGGGGCAGCAATTACCTCTTACGGTGACCCAATACTGGAGAACAAATAGCAAGACTGCTATTGCCACCATGCCCTGCTTACGAACCTCCCAGAGGCATCTAGCTAGCCAAAGTCAAGACGAAAGATGGTAGACTCCGAGGCTTTTTGGCCGAATCAAGCAAGGCACATCTTATGTTCTTAGGACAGTAGGTCAGGAGTCAGCGAGATCAGAAGTAACTTATGACCCCTGCTTCATTTAAACAAGCCCCAAGACATTTGGACTTTTCAGACACCACTGTAAAAATAAATCCTCCAGACCTGCAAGCTCAAACGCTTCTGCCAGTCATGGCTCCCACACACAAGCGCAAAGGCACATGCACACGCACACCCAAACAGCACAACATAGTATGCACTGATGTTATTCTCAAGCAAAAATGTGCGCGTGCACACACACACTCACTCACTCTCTGAAGGCCAAACTGAGATCGAGACATTGTGCTCAAAAGCTTTTATCAGACAAATACTCTGTATGCTACAGGCTTAGGATTCTTTACATCACTTGCAATCACATAAACACTACTCCTCAGGGTAGACTGGGGAAAGATATTTAGACCAAATGTCCTTCACATTTATCTCTCAATTCCCAAGTCGAGCACACGGAGAGCAAGAGCACAAACAAGCATTTTCTGAGCTTGATACGGATACGCAGTAGCTTCGTTTTGATAGAGAGAGAGAGAGTGGTTTCTTTTGTTAAGAGATTTTCATCTCGATCATTAAAATAAAATTCCATGCGTGCAAAAACAAAACCAAACAAAGTGAATGAGAAGGGATGTGTTTCCAGTGTCGTATTTAGATCTGTTCTGGGTAACATTCGATGTGGCTCAGAAAATGAGCCCAATCATGCAAGTGAAAGAGGTTCTTGGGGGGCCAAGTGGCTGCAACGTTTTATTACACTTAAGGATCAGAGCATTATATTGTCTGACATAGGATGACCGCCACCAATAGCTTACCCTACACAGCTGTAAATGAGGCTGTGCCCCATATGTGGGGCAAGCCAAAGAAAGCTTAGCATGATTAACTTTCGCAGGGAGACAGCTGTGGCAGTCCACCCCCAGCAGAAACGACCAGACGTTGTGTGGCACCATGACAACTAACCCCTTTTATTGGGTGGAGGCTTTCACGGGCTGCAGCCCACTCCATCCGATGCACATGCTGTAGATTCAGCAGACAGACATGTATACATTATTAAACTTGTGTCTTCAAGGATACTGCAAGATTTCTTGCTGTTTTAACATTCAGGTGTGTAGTCTGAGCCTTTCAAAACAGTCTTTAAAATACAAAGCAGCTGCTGTGCCACAAAGGAATGCTTGGAGAACAGGATCTTTGCAAATGGCAAATTGAACTGTCCTGATCCGCATCTCCCAAATTTACGGGTGCATCAGAATCCAGCCACACATTCTGAATCTTCAGCATAGCTAAAATAAAAGGTATAGCATTGGTTTGAAAGATGCTTGCTTTGAAAGAAAATATATTTAAAGCAAAGCAAAGCAATCACACTTGTATACCGCCCATTAGCGCTTAGTGCTCTCTCTGGGTGGTTCACAAGTTAATTAACATTTTGCCCCCAACATACGGAATACTCATTTTACTGAACTCAGTAGGATAGAAAGCTGAGTCAACCTTGATCAATGGCCAGGACTGAACTCACAACCTTTGGGTTGCAGTACAGCAGTTTAACCACTGCACCACCAGGGCTCTTAAAACATGCAATTAAATGCAAATATTACTGTATCTCCCACCCATCCACTCTGCCCTGCCCTTTCTTAAGTCAATGATTGTCATGGAAATGAATGAAGAAAGCCTATGGGGGAATGGATATGAAAGTGAACTAGACTGGAAACAGACTTATTCGGCCAATCTTAACACTATATCATTTCACTACAATGGTAGTGAGAGTAGTGCTACACTAAGTAATCATAGTGCCAACTACTCAGCTCAGTAAGTTCACATAAGGATCAACTGTGCTTCATTCACGTCACAAATGAGCTGTTGTGACAGGAGACTAGCCTAAGGTCAACACAAGAAACCTGTAGCAGAGCTAATGCAACACTTCTAGGCTGCCTGGCTCCCAGCCCCATGCACAGTCTGTTAGAACATATGCCACCCTTGTGGGGGGCAAAGGCGTTTCTCTCTAGATTTGGCAAAGAAATAAGCATTAATGCCAGAAAATTAGCCAACTCTGCAAGACAACTAGGGCTGTACTACTGTAGCCAAGCTGCAGCAAATGGCATTGCAATGAACATTACTTTTTGGGCCCAGGGGGAACAAATTTGGGACTTATATTTGGCACAAATTCCTTTAAAGTCATGTGAGAGATCAGTGACTGCAAGCCTGTCTACTCTGGGATTGATCAATATGTGACATCATAGGAGCCAAGGAGCGCGTGTTATTCTTGCCCCCCTTTTTTTGGGGGGGGGGCGAATTACAGGCCCGAGCTTTAGGTTTAGTTTGCAGCACTGGTGGTGTAGCAATCTATATTTAGATAGCTCTGTGAATATACTAGTCCAGAACATATAATTTTCCTGTGTTTCCTGCTCCCAACAAATGAAGGCTGGTTACTGAGCGGCCACCACAAGAAACAGGACAATTTGGGATTTTAGAAAGGCCTGCTGTGGTAACTAGGTATAGCTACAAAAGAATGAATCAGCCCCTTCTGTCACCAATTATAACAGAGACACTTAAAACTGACTGAGGCATGCTACAGTTGAGGGATGTAAGAAGTGGGGGACAAAGTAGAGAACCCAGACATACTAGGACAAGTGTTGGCGGTCTACCCTGGGCCCCATGGCTGTCGCAAGTCAGAGGGTAGCAAAGGCAATGGAAATGAGACTCATCCGTGGATAAAAGCTTCCTTCTGTCTTAACAAAAATGTCACACAACTAAGAATAAGCACGGACATTACAAAAAAAAAATCCCACACTTTCCCCATTCAGGATACATTTTGACAGTGTGTAGTATATGTTTCCACAATTCATTTTTAATCGATAGATTTGGAGATGGGAAGTTGGAATAGGTGGGGGCAAGGAGGGAGAGAGGGTCGACACTGAGAAAAGACTGAGAAGGAAACCAGAAGGTAGATGCAAGAAGAAAGAAGGATGAGGGTTGCCTGAGGTAGAGAAATCCCACAAGGGCTACAAGAGACTATGAGCTTTAAGGTGCAAATTGCTCGTTCTCACCCTCTTCTCTGAAAGCAAGAGATTTTTTTATTCAAAAAAGGAAGGGAGGGAGGAGCCTTAAGTGGAGCTCTGGCTTAAGCTTTGGTTTAGATCAGGGGTCGCCAACCTTTTCAAGTCGGGGGCCAGGTCACGCTCCCTCAGAAGTTGAGGGGGGGCTAGACTGGTGGTCACCCCGCCATTTACAGCTGCCGTAAACATGTTTACACTAAATGTAAATGAGTCCACTGCCGATTCTGGTGGCAAGAGCAGCTGGAGTGAGGACGGGGGGCGGATTATTCGACGCTGTGGGCCAGATCCGGTTCGTGGACTGTAGGTTGCCTACCCTTGGTTTAGATCATGCACAGTGTGCACAGAGGACAACTGGAATCCTATAATTAACAATGTTAGTTTGGTTCAAACACCATATCCTTTGACGTGTATAGGACAGCTTAAATCAGCTGGGGTGCTTAATGAAGATGCTCAATATTAATTAATTTTAAGCAAGATTTCTTAGCCTACCATGGTGCAATTATGCCTGCTTAAGTTTTTGTTACCTCTCAAGAACTGGGATCATTGTCCACCTTTCACAACAGATATTAAAGCCAATGGGAAATTACAGTGTGGGGGTGTATTTGCCTCCTGCAATCAAGAAAGCATTTTAAGTACAATGACTCCAGAGTGTAATAGAACTCCCTTTCCCAGCTAGGCAACAAAAGGGTCACAACCCAGTCAGATGTTGCACCTCAGCGGGCTGTAAAATATTTTGATTAAAATCAAGGCAAGGGGACCAGATGGTATCTATTCTATACAGCCCATCCTGACCCTTTGCCCTGAAAACAAAACAAAAAAATGTTCTCTAAGCAGTTAAGAGATGTTGGTACTTACGACTGACAGGCAAAAGACATGCCAAAGATAGGAATGCAGCGAAAAATGCCCTCCCAGCGTGCGTAACTGACCCGCTGCAGCCACTGCCCGCCAAAGAGGCCGTGCTTGAAAGCAGAGAGCACAATCTGCAGCCAAAGAAAAGAAAAAGAGAGGTTACAATTGAGACATCAAGGGACGCCAAACCAAACCAACATCTGGCAAGCCAGGTTGCAATCACTTTACTAGTGCTTCAAAAACATCGAGGGGGCAGAGCTCCCCTAGGAGGATGACCAGGCCCCGAAAGTGCACAGGGAGCTTTTCACTGTGTCCTGACCCTTTGCTCCCCCTAAGCAAAAGTGCCAGCGCACATGGGTTATGCCCATATGACTGCAAACGACAGAAAGAAGAGGTGGTAGGAATATGTGTGAGAGAGGAATAGCCACTAACCATCCTTCGGTTGAAAATTCTCCATAGTCTCAGGTTCCAGGCTATCATTTCTGGGCCCACAACATCCTGCTGTGAGCTTTCCTCCCTCCAGGAAAGCCACCCTCAGCCACCCAAATATAACTTGCCCTCAGACTTGACTCTACCCATTTTCCCTTTCTTGCAGCTCCTACACATGGACCTCCTTAAACAGACGCATTCTCCTCCTGCTCCAACACCCACGTTTCCTGGGAGGACTCTGGCTTAAACCCTTGGCCTTTGTTTGAATATTCATAAATTGCACATGGTCCCAATTCATCCCTTACGACCCTGATATCTCCCTACACAGTCTCTACCATCTTTCTTCCTTTCTGTTTTAGCTTTTTATTTATTATTCTCTGCAACATATATACCAATGGAGTAGTAGTGGATGTATTAGGAAAACCATGACACTTCCATATCTTTCACCAGCTTTGAGACATAGCACCAACTTGCCACTTCCACTCTGCATCTTGAGAATTCATTAATGACCAGCACAACCTTAAGCTAGGAACTGAGGAAACATACTTCTGTTCCCCTAATGCTAGCATTCATAGAGGCAAGAAGGAGAAGACGTGGGATATATGTTTCTATTTTTTTTTTCAGGTACCACTTCGGCAGGAAGGTAAACAGCATTCTGTGCATTTTGGTGTCTAGGCATGCCTGCCACATGTACGCGGAAACATCTGTAAATGCAGGCAGCGCTGGCTCTTCAGCTATAAACAAAGATGAGCACTGAACCCTAGAGTCAGATATGACTGGCTTTCAAGCAAGGGTGACCTTTACCTTTGCCTTATTTTATTTTGTTATTTGTTCTAGTAATACTAAGTTTGTGTCAGAAATTATTCTGGGTTGAAAGGATTTTTGCTGGAGGAACTCTGCTCAGGGGACGCCCAAATAATGTTCCTTTCATGTCCCCAAGATCTTTTCCCCACCAAAGTGGTCCCTATTTATCTACTGTACTTGCAATTTCTTGCTTTTGATCTGCTAGGTTGGCAAGAGCTGGGACAGAGACAGAAGCTCATATCATCATGCATCACCCGGGTCTTGAACTGCTGACTTGCCAACCTTCCAGCTAACAAGGCGAGCTTCTTAACCAGTGAGCCACCGCAGTCCCATTTGTTCAAGTACAGTGATGGTGAACTTTGGCACTCCAGCTGTTCTTGAACTTCAATTCCCAGAAGCCCTGATCAGCAGGAGTGCTGACTTGGGCTTCTGGTAATTGCAGTCCAAGAACATCTGGAGTGCCAAATTCTAGTGTGTTCTTTTGTTTATTTGTCTGTGCACCACCCAGAGTGAGAAATAGCCCAGATGGGTGGTATCTATCTATCTATCTGAGAAAAATGTGGGGATGCCATCAAAGCAAAGATGGTACACAGATATATGTCCAAAGGCTGTTTCTAGGGAATTTGGCTGGAGCCCTGGTAAACCTCTTCCTAATGGAAGCAGTAGATTAAATAGGGAGAAAGGGAAGGATGCAATCAAGGGATTCCTCTGGCGACCTGTGTGGCCTAGAAGCTCACAGGATTAACTAAATAGTACATGGAAGGTTCTAAATTGCTGGAACCTGGGGATGTGGCCTGGTCGCCGTGGAAGAACAAGAAGGTGTGGTATTAGGTATGGGAGACACATTCCAGAGTCTGTGGCCACACAGGGCAGCACGCAGTCTCTTTTCGACTAGCGGTGTCTGTCATCTGCCAGGCAGAGCCAGTCACGTTAAATAAAGACTTTCAGAACAAACTCTGGGCCTGTGAGTGGTTGCCAACAGGCTCTCCTCCTCGCATCCATTCAAAATGCCCTCCAAGAGCCCACCCACACAGAAAAATCTGGACATTATAAAATGTAATTTGCATTGTGGTTTTCTCTCAGATGAATTAACCACAGAAGAAAACAAAAGCCTTCCAGTTCTCATTAATACTGACCACAAACATGAAGACTGTGTAAAAGATCAGAGCCATGGCGCTGAAGGACTGTATAGAAGCCATCATGTTCCTCTGGAGACTCAGCGGGAGCACGATGCAGAGGGAGACAATAAAGAGCAGGATGATGCGGAAGAGGCCGCTCACCTGAAAGGGAGGGAGAGTTATCAGGAGGACCCTCAGGTGGTAGCGGTGGTGGTGGTAGTGGTGGTGAGTTTCATGGAAAAGCCTAACAAGTTTAAGCATAAAAAAACTGGACATGCAAAATGTAATATCTCCCCCCCCCCCCCACCCAGTGCAAAACTCACTAATGAGAATCACTCTCAAAGCAGGTTACAGGAAAAGGTTCTGGACTAAGAAGGAAAGCAGCTTCCCTCACGCCATTCTGTGATTAGCCCAAATTGTCACTGGGTGCCACTGTTGCTCTACGAAGCTCTCGCCCGGTGCATTTCAAAAGCAAACGCGCCTGTTGGCTGTTTTAAATGGTAATCCGAACACAACCTATTTGAATATCTTTTATGTACTTCCAGCAAATAAAACGAAAACTAACCTTGCCACGCGGAAAGGAAAATGAACGAAGAAATGGAAGTCTTGGAAATTCTGACCCAGAAAATTAACCGGCAGCTTTTTGGCTATTTATTCTAGCCGTAAGCTTGGAAATGGCTAGAAATATTTAATACCTAATTTGGCTTTGCTTATGACACATCTTTTTAACTTCTCAGCTCCTTAATCAGAGCTTAACTACATCCGGCCAGAGCAGATAAAAACCATGCCAAAATTCGGCTGAATGTCCATTTAGCTTTTCCGGCCTGCCCTTGCCCCCATGGATGGTTCCCTGGCCCCTGTTTCTCTACTGGGAATTGAACTATTCCTGCACTGGAGAGGCAAATAGTAGATATGTTATCAGCTCTGCACTTTCTTGACTGGGTTTGTTGCGCGTACACATTTGGAGGTTTGAGATTATCCAACCAACGTTTTAAACTTTACATTACAGGCCACCAAGCCCGCTTCGGAGCCTCAGTGCGCTAAATCTCGCTTCCTTCACAAATTGCCTATAAAGTTATTGATGATACAAACTTCTACATCTCTCATCTTTAGTTTTCTTTTAATTCATCAACCTAAGAGGCCCAAATTCTGCTTTGTCCATTCTCATACAGTACATCAATCGGCTTAAAACCATTGTGTGTAGGTGCCACATAAAACAGAAAGCAGAAAGAGCCCATCTCATTGTTGAACTAAGAGAAATGTATGGCAGGAGCAGATTTTGAGCATGTAGCACTCAGGCAAGGAACAACAGGTCTCCTGATAATCTTAGTCTGCAACTTCTTACAGCCCAAGCCAACAGTGAGGGATGATGGAAGTTTATAGCCCAGCAACACTGCAAGGGTCACAACTGTCCTCTCCTGGTATAAGAGCTACTTATTAACAAGTATCTTAACATCTACAAAACAAGAGCCAAATGCAAAACACGTACACTTAGAATAAAATTACTCTGAGTAGTGCCTGTAACTGTTTCTCATAAAAATTTCATCTTGGTCATTCCAATAAGTCTTAATTTCAGCACAATGTATAGATGGAGATGGGGAGAAGTCATGTTGCTGTTACTGCTGTCGAACAATTAGGAGCCCTTCAAGATCTACAGGAAATCAAATAAGATCTATCTTTTTCCACCTCTAGAACACAGGAAATACCAAAACATGCAGAAAACTCACTTGGGGTTGACCCTTCACCACCACCTTTATTACATGTGTACTGAGTTATTTTGCTTTGGATTGGACTATTATGTGGCAAAATACTCTGTGTCTTTGATGGTTGCTATTAATTTTGAAAATGGCAGAATAGAGGAATGCTTGGGTGTATTAAATCAGTACTCTTCAGGCAGGTAGTATCGAAAGCAAAAGAAGGCTTACATGCAGGAAAACTAAACGGACATGGAAGTGCTTTGAATTGCCGCTAATAGAATCAATTAAAAACAAACTTACCTGGAGTCCCAATAAGCGGGCAAAGAAGTTTGATCCTAAGTCTCCAATAACAACGTAGAAAGCAATGCAGGTTCCTAGCATCAGTCCAATCATACTGCAAAGGCACACAAATTGGCAGGTTACTCCGGAGCAGAGGATTCCCTTGGAATGTAGCCCTTACTATTTGCCAAGCATACGCTAGCCACTGCATTAAGGTGGAACCAGCACTCTGAAATATTTTGAACACAAACATCCTCTATAGCTGATTGCCCTAGACCAGTATTTCCCAACCTTTGGTTTTGGACTTGCATTCCCTGAATCCTAAGTCAATTCCCAAAAGCAATGATCAACCAATGTACTGGCTTAGGTTTCTAGGAACTGAAGTCCAAAAAACCAAAGGTTGGGAAACACTGCTCTAGACAATTTTGCCTGTGAATGCTATACCACCTTGCTAAGAGGACAGCTTCAGTAGAAACAGTGCTCATATTGAGCAGGCACTGCACCTCACACTCTTTAATAAGTGCACTCTGCAAACACACTGTACAGAAAAAATGTTTGACCGCCTTCTAATCTGAACCTATACTGCTATCACCAGAGACAACCAGTCCAGAAAAAAATCAAGCCTATAAACAATCAGCACCCAGTGAAACATGGTGAGGTGCCAGGAGGATCATATTGATCATATGAGGTGGTACCAAAGACAGAATGAGACTGTGTCTTCTGAGGCATTAAGGCTATGGCTATGTAGCAGTCTACAAAGCGAAGACTTAACTGCACCTAATGTTGACTATTGCCCTATAGAACACCCAGTGAGCACATCTAGACATGCAACGTACAGGACATTCTGCAGACATTATACCATCTGTCATGGCATTTCCTCCCACTCCTTCTAGAAACTTGGGGAAGAATGCTTCCGAAATTCAGCGACGTTGGGTACATTTTGATTACTGATGCAGGTGAAGCTTGACTTGTTCCATTTCACTCTGTGTGTGTGTGTGTGTGTGTGTGTGTGTGTGTACACACACACACACACACACACACATATACACACATTTAGAACAGAATATTCTGCCACACCCATATATAGAGGGTGCCAAAATGCATGCACATTTAAAGAAATGTTATCTATGTCTTACTTTTCAAAGTTGAATTGCATTAGTGTAGTAATATGTAGTATGACGTTTGCACAAAAGAACTAATGCTAGTGTCACCATGCGACAGGCAGGATAGTCAAAGAAAATGGTGGAAGCAATTTGCCAGGACAATGGATAGGATGAAGAGGTGTGATTGAGTTTCCTCCACATTCTCCTGACATAACACCCCTTGACTTCTACCTAAGGGGGACCTTAAAGGATTTGGTGTACGTGTACCATAGAAAACCAGCTACACTGGCAGTACATCAGGAAGAAACTGAAACAGCATGTGCAGCGATACAAGTCGACACTTTGTCAAGGTTGCTCAAGCAGTAGTTTGCTGTAATCAGAAGTGTCTGGACGCTGATGGTAACCACTTTGAGCACCTCTTGTAATCGCAGAATTCAAACATTACTTGTATTCATTTTTCTTATTGCCATATATTGAGCATTACTATTTTAATAGTTTTTTTTTCCTTTCTTAAAATGTGTATACATTTTGGCACCCTTTGTATATGCGGTTTCAGGCAATCTATGAGGTTTATACAGTACAGTACTAGGAAAAGGCCTAACAGAGGTATGTGTCAGCTGCTTTATGACACTTTAATAAAAGGGACACCCTTAACAACCACACAGCAAGGAAAAGTGAAAGCCTTCAACTGCATGCATGTTAATTTACCAGCTTTCCCACAGCCAAGAATGGAAGCTCTATTTTGGGAATATGCTTTCTAGGATTATTCACATAAATAAATCACAGAAAGAAGGAAACTTGGAATTGCCAACACTGTTCCACCACATATCGGCTGGATGAGAGGGGAAGAAATAAGCTTGAAACCTATGACAGAAGCATTATGCCATTATTGTTCCAGCAAATTTACTAATGTCATTCCTGCTTTATGGAGGTGGGAACGAAAAGGGTAAGATAAAGAGCCAGTACTGCAATCTGCATAGATCTCTTTTACA
Source organism: Bradypodion pumilum (assembly GCA_035047305.1). Taxonomy (NCBI): domain Eukaryota; kingdom Metazoa; phylum Chordata; class Lepidosauria; order Squamata; family Chamaeleonidae; genus Bradypodion; species Bradypodion pumilum. Next base: position 279,870,643 of record JAWDJD010000002.1, on the reverse strand, counting down.
TACTGATGCAAGAGCAATGAACAGATCTTCCCAGTCTCTCTTGTAATTGAGAGAAGGGAAAAGAATCCCAAACCTCCTAAATTGAATCCCACTACGATCAGCTTGGAAATGGTAAGCTCAGTCATTGAACCGGCCATCTTCACCCAGAAAATCTGCGTGAGAAGCTGGACGCAAAACATTTGGGGCACTTCTAATCGTAAAGGGTCTTGCCACAATGTGATGGAACAGATACATACCTATCAGAAAGGCCAGTCAAACAAGTGAGTATACGAGACTGAGATCTTGTTCACTGACACTACGTCCACAGCAATTGCTGGGCAAGCAGTTTAATTTTTGCCCCCAACTTGCACAACAAAGTATGCATAACCTTCCTGTGGACTGTTACAGCAGTCCTATTTATTTATTTATTTATTTATTTATTTCCCACCCATCTGGAATATTTTCCCACTCTGAGAGGCACACTTGTACCACAGCAAGCTAAGAGTCTAGTGTGATTCCACTGGTGAAATGTTCCACCCTGCCAACACTGAACACTGAATAATCATGGCCACTGAATCTGTACTGCGAACAAATCATTATTGAGTTTAAATATCTATTGCCATTAGAAGTATTATAATGTTTCATCCAAAGATTTAAGGGAACAGTGCCTCTTTTCTCTTCCTAAGTAATTAGTGCAGTGGTCCAGCTCTTAAGGCTCACCAAACAGTCACTGCAGGAGAGCCCAAAACAGGGGGCTTTAAAAGGAGGGAACCATAGTTGTGAGTGTGCACTGAACATGGAGGCTCTCACGCTCACTCGACAGAAGAAGGGGAGGCATTTTGGCTTCAGTTTGGAGAAGCTTCATCCAGCATGGCCACTACTAAGGGTCTGTGGAACTTGTAGCTCAAAACATCCAGAGCACCAAAGTTTTGTCACCCCAGTTTGGACAAATGTGAATCACATTGTTCCTTTCCTGCAAGAAAGATTGTGACTAGCCAGAAAGAGGATGTGACAGTACAGCTTTCGAGCAAGGTGACCATTGCTTGAAAGCTAGTCATATCTGACTCTAGGGTGCGGTGCTCTTCTCTGTTTACACCCAAAGAGCCAGCGCTGTCAGCATTTGCAGACATTTTCATGATAATGTGGCAGGCATCACTAGACACCAGAGGGCATGGAACGCTGTTACCTTTCCCCCTGAAGTGGCACCTATTTATCTACTTGCAATTTCTTGCTTTCGAACTGATAGGTTGGCAGGAGCTGGGGCAGAGACGGGAGCTCACTCCATCATACAGCATTCGAGTTTTGAACTGCTGACCTGGCGACCTTCCCAGTCATCAAGATCAGCATCTTGACCACTAAGCCACCACAGTCCCTCACGTTATAGAGCAGTGACAAATAATGATTTTCTGAAGGAGGCCACATAGTGAATCCATGGGCAAGTGGAATTTGAAAGAAGATTTGGGTCTTGAATAAGTATAGACAGAGCAGAAAAGATCAAAGCAATTTTTATTTTAAATTATGAATAAACAGTTTAAAATAGTAAAGTGTTGAAAAAGGAAGATAAAACAAGATACCTGGTTTCCACCAACATTTTACCAGATTTTCCATAGGCATGAAAGGCTAGGGGAGAAAAAAGGGACAGTGAGGAAACACAAATGTATCACAACAATTATTGAAACATTTATTTTAAAATGGCATATAAAAAAATACATATCAACCACCGGAGCCAATGGAGAAGACAGAGCTTTGTGAGTTTTCCCTAGATTTGATTTTCCTTCACACACACCCCACCCGCATCAGCTTTTTGACTTTTTAGAATTTAACACAGCATTCATTAATCAGAAGCCACACAAAAATGAATTTATGTAAAAGGTTCAAAATAAGTTTTTCCTTCGGCATCCCCTGCCTCCCAAAGTCTCAATATACCAACCAGGAGCGACACATGGCAGCTATGAAAAGAAAAAGAAGAAAAAGCTAGCACGAGGTGGTGTGGGGAAGCGAACATCAGAGACTGTGTGGCAAAAACGTACTGCAGTACAAAATTTCAATCAGGTCCCTATTTTTATTCCTTCCGTCCTTATTACGACTCAACCACTTTGTGTTGCTGATGGGCGGATTGAGATGGTGCCCAGAATGTTGTTCACCCACCCTGAAAATACCCATGATTCACAATCCACACCAAAGGGATTTGGCCAAGCGATTTCTCTTTCTTCATTCCATACACTGGTCAACGCTTGCAGCACAAAGCAATCAGCATCCCTGAAATCACCACTTCTCCGGAAAGCTCGGCTTGTATTTTCAACCAAAAAAAAAAGCATTTTACTAGAGGGATAAGAGGAAAATTACCACCTCCAGTTCTAAGAAAGACCCTCTTTTTTTAAAAACCAAGCCTGTTACTAATGCCACATTCCTGTGAAATGTTTACAGAGGGCAACTGGCTTTCAACCCTCGGTTTGTACAATGTTCTTATTCTCCAGGTGAAATCTGTGCTGAAAGGAGACGAATCAGTCACACCAGTGCAGGATTGTAACAAAAGAAGGGATGAAGACAACAGGAAGGAGGCACATCTTCCTACGGAGAAAGGACCAAGAACAGTATACCTCCAGAAATAGAACAGCTTGATTTACATTTCCTTAAAAACCAACTGGTTTTCAAATTAAAATTAAAATTTAGAAATGTAATTCAATATCAACTTTAAAAAAGCTCACGATACAACAGCCCTTGTAGATGCCAAAGTATAAAGCTACTGTATAAAGTGCTGGTTTTGACCTTTAAAGCCCTACATGGCAGTGGACTGGGTTACTTAAGGGATCGTGTCACCCCAAGATACTACGCCTGTCCTACTAGGGTGGACAGGAATGGCTCAATGGTGGTCCCATTGGTCCCAGAGAGGCACATATGGTGGGGACGAAAAGAAGAGCCTTTTCAGTGTTCGCCCCGGCCCTGTGGAACCTCTTACCACCTCAACTGCGCCTCCAGACGGAGCTACTCCCCTTTCGGAGAGCGCTTAAGACCTAGATGTGCCGACAGTTGTGATGGCCCAGCCCCGTTGGCTGGTATGAAGGCCGTTCCGTAGCGCACCTGTCTGTCTTTTATCCCTCCTCTCCCCTTCCCCCCCTCATTTTTTAATTTTTTTTATCTTTTTAACTCTTTCTATTTCATATCTTTTAATTCCTTTTACCTTTGTACAATTTTTAAACTGTGTTCAGTATGTTTTCTTAAGGGGTTAGGGAGGGTATTGGTGGGTTCTTGTTGTTTTTTAACCATGTATGTTTTAACCTTCATGTAAGCTTCCTTGGGTCATCCTTGGATGAGGAAGGCGGGGTAAAAAATCTCCTAAATAAATAAATACCCTTCGGTATCCAGGCCCACTGGAGATCAGGGTAGAAGAGAAGAGGAGAAAGAAGATTCACTACTAAAGAACACATACACAAACACAACACATGCACCCCTGAAGGCTCATTTTGAGTAAATGTAACCTAACCTAACCAATTAACTGCAGTGGCTCAAGTGGTTAAGATGCTGACCGAGAGGCAGAAGGTCAGCAGTTCAAAACCCAAGTACTGCAGGACGGAATGAGTGCCCGTCTCTGTCCCAGCTCCTGCCAACCTAGCAGCTCAAAAGCAAGAAATTGCAAGTAGATAAATAGGGACCACTTCGGTGGGGAGGTAAACAGTGTTCCGTGCACTTCGGTGTCTAGGCACGCCTGCCACATGTCCATGGAAACACCTGCAAACGCAGGCAGCGCTGGCTCTCCGGCTATAAACAGAGGTGAGCACTGAACACTAGAGTCAGATATGACTGGCTTTCCAGCAAGGGTGACCTTTACCTTTAACCTAACTATGAGGAGCAGGTTGAGTAGCCACCACTGGGATCTACACTTCCAACTTCAGCTGCTGTTAAGATCCAATTGCATTGCTTAAATCCCCTGGACAGGTCTGAGGAAAGTGCTTGTGGATGTTTTTTTCCACAGGAGTTTCCAGCTCCTTACATTCCTTTGCTTTAGAAAGTGGTGTGCCAGTATTTGCACATGCATGTTACTTCTTTACCTCCAAGGCAGAGAGGGCACAGAGGAAATAAGGCAAGAGGACCAGGAGTTACACCAGGAGGTGAAAGCAAGCCCTCAGAGGAACTTTTAATTACCCATACCGAGAGACGAAGAGTAGGAGGGAGGTTAGATAAATCTTGAATTCACCAGTGAGAATCTCCTCCAAGGTTAATTCTTTATGAGGCCTTATATGAAGGTTAAGCCAAAGCCAAACTTGGGCAGGGAACCTGGGAGCCTGAGGACGTAATGTAGACTTAACCCTTCTTAATCCTTTATGTAAAGAGGTAAAGAATACTAAAGCAACCAACCCCCAAAACATGTACCCAACCTTCCTCTCCAAAATTAGCAGATGTAATCAGTTGCTCATTTCATGCTCAGTGCAGATAATCCTTAGGGAGCAGTAAAGGCCTAAAGAAACTTTGAGGAGTTTATGGTTCAAATCCCAGCTCAACTGTTAATTCAGTAGATGCTGTTGAGAACATCATGCACAGTATGACATGGTTTGTAGCCCAAACATCTAGCGTGGACTATTTATGAAAAGAAACAGTTGTACAAAACAGCTGGGTTTTGTGCCCAGGTGTAAAATTAAGGGAGGTCCTTGCAGAAGCTCACAACAGCAAACTGCATTAAAAAGGCATGCTAGAAACCACAAGCCTGACATTGTGGTGTGGCATCTACAATCCTCTGGGACTATAATGCTTACATGAAAAGTTTTATTTGGGTAGCAGTTCTTTGTTCATACGAGCCAGTTCTCTCAGCTTCCCTTGTGCAAGGGAATACATGAGTTCTTCTTTTGCAACAAGAAACGAAAGAGTTGTTACCTGCCTTAATTCTCATTGATTAAGCAGGCTATAAATGCAAGCTAATAAATGAAGGTCATCATCTCTGCACATCTAGGACTTCAGCATTCCAGATTTTAATTTGGCATCTCATAAGTGTCTGAAGACAACTGACAGACTATGTAACAGCAGGGGAAGAAAGCAGCACGGGACACAATAAACCCCCAGAAAGCAAACTCAGACAGGTTAAGGGGGGGAGATAGAGAATGAAGCCGTGCAAAGTCGGGTTTCCCCGAGTGGGCGGCATAAAAATCTAAGAATAAATAAATAAATAGTACTGGATAAGCAGGGGAATTCTGGCCAACACTCTGCCCATGCAGAGGAAAATGACTGAAAAGAACAAGATCTCAGAATTTCACATAAAGCTTCTAGAGTGGTTCTTGACTAAACCGCATTAAAAATAAGGTATGAGACTGGGAGGGAAAGGGCAGTGATCGAGAAAGTAATCCTTTAATGTTATGCATTATTGCTACAAAATATTTAGAGTCCTTTCTTCTTCTTCCTGTGCCATATCCGATTCTGAATACAGTGGTACCTCGCTTAAAGAGCATAATGTGTTCCACGAGATTGCTCTTTAAGCGAAACACCATTGCAAGTAACCAATTGTGACTTCTGGTGGTGGTGGGGATTGCGAACCCCGATTTAGTTGTTAAGTGAGTTTTTGGTTGGTTTTAGTTGTTAAGCAAGGCAACCATTCAGAGAAAATTCTGCTCTTTAAGCGAGTTAGTCTCTATGCGAGGTGCTCTTTATGCAAGCTCTTTATGCGACCAGCATAAAGACTGTCCTGCGAATATAATGCTGTGGCCTTTCATCTGCCTTCCGCATCGCAGTGTGACACCTGTACCACTGATCCAGCTCCGTGAGTCACTTTCTGGTCCTGAGCCCTTTTGGCACAAAGAGTCTTCCTCAAGCCCAGGCCAATATTGATGAAGCTGCTGCCTTCCATCAAGACGGATTCAACTGGGATTTAAACCACTTTGGGGACCATCACTCTTTCCTGTGGACTGACTTCGCCAAAGCTATTACTCCTCAGGGTTGTCAGGCTAGTTAACCGCTGCCTGACGCTCGGTGTTGAGTCACTGGCAGTATGGTCTACTCTATTACTGTAGCAGGAATAACCTGGCCAGACTTGTAGAGTCCTTTAACATATCAAAACGGGCAGATTAGCTCAGTGTATCTGGCTGCAGAGCAAGGAATTGAGAGTTCAATTTCCGTCTGTGCCTCCAGGGAGAAAAATCAGCCTGTGTGGCCATGAGCCAGCTGCACAGTCCCTGGATACCCCCTTCCCACCCACCTGAAGAAAGGAATGGGAAACTATTTCAGAGTGCTCTCTATCTAGAATATCCTAGAAAGGGTTACATCATAATTGACTTGAGCCACATAATGATGATGATGATGATGATGATGATGATGATGAGCATATTGAGTAATTTAAAGGCTTTACTATTCATAGTTTGTAATGGAGGGATGAAGAACTTAAGACCATGACATGCCTGAGGCCACTAATCAGCTCCTTACAAAGCTGTAGGCCCGACGCTGTTCCTGTAGATCAGGGGTGCCCAAACTTTTTGGGATGTGGGCTGGTCACATGGTTCAGGGGGCTGGTCACTATGGCCCGGGGGCCGGATACAGCCCCTGGTGCCAATTCATCCAGCCCGCGAAACTCTCATCACTCCCGGAAATGGAAGTAAAACACGCCCGTACGGGAGCATTTTACTTTCGCTTCCAGGAGTGATGAGGGCTTTGTGGGCAGAATGATTTGGCACTGGGGGCCGCATCTGGCCCCCGGGCCATAGTTTGGGTACCCCTGCTCTAGATCTAAGGCCACTGTGGCAGTCATTAAATCAAACCAGCTTTCTAATGGTCAGCAATGACAACTAGAAAATGAACTTTTTAAAACACTGATATTAGCTCCTGAATACCCAGTGTGATGTACTGGATAAGACAATGGATTAGGACTAATGAGGTTTGGGTTCAAATCCCTACTTAGCCACGGAAACGTACTGGGGGATAGAATAGGTAAAACCACTACTTAAATATTCCACTTACTTAAAAGATCTATTAAAGCCACTATAAGTCTGTTCCAACTTGACGGAACATAAAAACAATTAGCATATATACTCGAGTATAAGTCAAGTTTTTTAGCCCCGAAAATGAGGTCCAAAAATGGGACTCAACTTATATTCGGGTCAATGTAAACACTCAAAAACATACCCACACAAATGTCTAAATTAATTAATTTTACTGTATTTTCATGTATTTTAAATATTGAAACTCACTAGCAGCTGCTGCATTTTCCACCCCCGACTTATACTTGGGTCAATCTATTTTCCTAGTTTTAGAGGTCCAAATTAGGTACCTCAACTTATATTTGGGACAACTTATAATCGAGTATATACGGTAGCTTCTAACCTGCTGGACACTTCAGAGAGTTGGGCACCTGACTGCGACACCAGAGGCAGTGGAAGCTTCATTCCCCACTGTGCCTTCTTGGGAGGAGAGCTAGTCCATGTGGCCCTGGGCAAGCTGCCCAGTCCCAGGGCATTTCCATAAGAAAGGAATGGTAAGCCACTTCTGAGTACTCTCTAACTAGAAAACTCAGGAGTGCCAAAGGTTGTAATCCACAAAATTTCCCACAGTTCATTGCACAAGTGTGGTATATGATTGGTATTATGAAATATGGAAGCCTAAAAACCAAGCCATTGAGTAGACAAGAGTATGCAACAGAACCAAATAAATCAAGCAAAGGATGCTGTACATTCAAAGGCACACAAGTAATTTCATTCAAAGGCACACAAGTAATTTTAAAATGCCTGGAATGGTCATCATACAAAATTGATATACAGTACTTCACTTTCTAACAAGTATATTAAAGAACCACGAGGCTACTGAATATGCCAACTGATTACAAACAACCAGCCCCATTTTCGTGTCTGATTTCTTTTAACTAATGAAAAAGTAAACTTGAGTCCAGGCAGTCCCACTGCAATTAGGACATCATGTGACAAATTACTTGTCCATTCAAAAGATCCTTATGACACAAGAAACTAACACACCTAGAAGGAAGATCCTAGTTTACTGTAGCCTTCCCATTGATCTACCAGGTTTCTATATGCAAGGACTTTTAATTTATTTATTGTTTTGAAGAAAAATGCAGTCTTATGAAGTGTCACCAACAGATCCAGACTTACTCTCTCTCTCTTCTGTTGTTTGTGAAAATGTTGATGGTTTCCTTTTGCACTACTTTTAAAAACAAGAATGTATTTCCCCAAGTCAAAGTGTGCTGCCGCCGCACATCTGGCCCCGCTGGGGGCGAAGAGGCTTCCCGGCCACGCCCCTGGCCGGAGCCCTGGGCCACGCCACCCTCGCCCTAGGACTTAAAAGGCGAGAGGGACGCCCAGCGGAACGCCTCCTCCTCACACCTGGCCCCGTTAGGAGCGAAGAGGCTTTCCAGCCATGCCACCGGCCGGAGCCCTGGGCCCTGCCCCCCCTCGCCCTAGGACTTAAAAGGCAAGAGGGACGCCCAGTGGAACGCCGCCGCCGCACACCTGGCCCCGCTGGGGGCGAAGAGGCTTCTCGGCCACGCCACCGGCCGGAGCCCTGGGCCCTGCCCCCCCTCGCCCTAGGACTTAAAAGGCGAGGAGGACGCCCAGCGGAACGCCGCCGCCGCACACCTGGCCCCACTGGGGGCGAAGAGGCTTCCCAGCCATGCCACCAGACGGAGCCCTGGGCCCTGCCCCCCCCTCGCCCTAGGACTTAAAAAGTGAGGGGGATGCCCAGTGGAACGCTGCCGCCGCACACCTAGCCCCGATGGGGGCGAAGAGGCTTCCCGCCCACGCCATCGGCCGGAGCCCTGGGCCCTGCCCCCCCTCGCCCTAGGACTTAAAAGGCGAGAGGGATGCCCAGTGGAACGCCGCCGCCGCACACCTGGCCCCGTTGGGGGCGAAGAGGCTTCCCGGCCACGCCACCGGCCGGAGCCCTGGGCCACGCCCCCCCTCGCCCTAGGACTTAAAAGGCGAGGGGGACGCCCAGCGGAACGCCGCCGCCACACACCTGGCCCTGTTGGGAGCGAAGAGGCTTCCCGGCCCCGCCCTCCTCCCTCGAGGGACTCTGAAGGCATGGGAATTTGTGGGTGGTTTAGCTGATTTGTATTTATTGCATTTTTGTATTGTAGTTGGTGTAATACTATGTACTGTTGTGTAATTTTGTATTGTTGTTTTGCTTGTGAAACTGTATTTTGCTTTGTATTGGTGCTATATTGTATTTCTGCACGTTATGCATTGTGAACCGCTTTGGGTTGTCTGCTGGACGAGGAAAGCGGTATATAAGAATAAATTTCAATTTAATTCAAATTTCAATTCAAGTCTCATCAGTGTCTGAATGTGTACAGAAATACAACCAGACAGCAAAGCACATCTCAATTTCAGAGAACCCATTCACTCCAGAACCTCTAGTTACTTTCACACCTCCGGCATGTCCGATGGGATGGTCTTCATCCAATATCCTGAGTAATGCTTTAGTGTTTCAAAATAATAACAGTAAAGACAACACCCAGTACTTCTCTACCAAATTAAAGAGCTTCTTTCACTGTTGCATGAAGTACAACTTGAAAAACACAGGATACCATTCAGCATTCCTTCCAACTTTATAAGTCTGATGGCACATGAGCATAGCAGGTCATGGTGAACCTTGGCACTCCAGGTATTCTTGGACTTCAATTCCCAGAAGCCCAAACCAGCACACCTGACTTCAGGGTTTCTGGGAATTGAAGTCCAAGAATAACTGGAGTGCCAAGGTTAGCCACCAGAGGTAGGGGAAAGGAAAATATATTTTGGAGTACATACAGTAAACCCATTCGTGTGGATTCACAGAGACTTGGGCTACTAGGAGTTGAAGTCCAAGAACACCTGGAGCGCCAAGGTTCGCCATCACAGGCATAGACAGTCTAGGTAGGCTCTTTTACTCCACTATAAAGTTTCACATAAATGAACATGCCCAACAAATATGCCTGCACAAGCTATTCAAGGGTATGCATTTCCTACTCTCATTTTCAGAGAAAAATATGGAATCACAAAGAGGCAACAGGTTCGAGTCCTTCCCTTAGAATTATCTCTTCACGGACGCCTAATAAACACAAAAGAAATTCTAAACTACATGGCTTTAAATCATTCTATCAAAATCTGGGGAAAGGTACAGCCATAAATAGCATATGTAATTTTTAAAACAACCACAATAAAAATGCTGTTGTGTTTCTAAGCAACAAATGTTATTGATTTGCTGGATTCAACACGCATCAAGCATTCCTCTTCCCACCCTTCCCCTTTCCAATTCACATTTAGAGGTGTTCAGTCCTATTGTTTCTCTGTCACTTCGGTTCCTGTAGCCAAAGCTTTGAATGTGTGTCGTCCCCCCCCAAAAAAAAAACCCCACAAAAAAACAAAAATCCCTTTCCGGAAGATACTGCTTCGACCAAGTTAATTTGTAAAACTCTCCCTGCCTGCTTCCAAGCTGCCAAAGCCTCCCACAGAATCAACGTGGGTGCTGCCAGGATCTCTTGCAGCTGGACCGGTGTAGAAGAAAGAGCACAACAAAGGCTGCTGTGTGTAGCTACCCAACCTTGATGCATTGGGAGGACCGTCGCAGGGTAGACTTTGCTGGGGCCAAGGACGCCTTTTCCCAGGCACTCTCTCTCTCTCTCTCTCTCTCTCTCTCTCTCTCTCTCTCTCTCTCTCTCGGCTCTGCTGGATGGCACCTCTCCCAGGGCCCAGAGAGGCAGAAAGGGAAGCCTTTCCTTTCGGCACCAGTGTTTGCCTGCCAAGACGTTTGGAAGCTTTCACTGGCCCCTTCTGTGTATCTAAGCCGCTTAGTTGGAGAGAGTAAAGGGGACCTCTTCTTCCTGGGAGACACTCCAAGGTGAACAGGACTCAGTGTATTCAGGCAAAAGAGGAGGAGTGTACAAAGACTTATTGTAAAGCAAAAAGGGGAAATCAAGGACTATGGGCATCTGGCGCTGGGAAGAAAGAGCTACATTTGACTCCCCTTTCCTTTCCTCCCACCCTCTAAAATGGGAACAGTGATACTAAAGCATATCTTTTGTAACAGAGGTTTAACCTTCAGGACCACAGGAGTTTTCTCATTTTTGTTGTTGCCATATTTTGCCATGCCTGTGCTGTGCAGCTAAATGAGGGAGCCTCAGGCAACAGAGGAGCGGAGGGTATCCATCTGTCAGCAGTCACTCAGGAGACGGCACATGGCTTTAAATCTTTTGCAGGCAGAGAGACCCACCAATTCCCCAATCTGACTCTCCAAGAGGCAACTCAGGAAACACAAGATGGGCTTATGATTGTGGGAGGGCAGAAAACGGCATGTCCTGCCATGAGAATCTTTCACCTCCGCCACCCCAGGGGGTCTCTCCCACCTCTGCAACGGCCAGGCTCCAAAGAGGTACGGCAATGTTTCTGCTACTTGTGGAGCAGCGGCAGCAGCTGAAAAGAAAGCCCAAGAGGAGGCTATTCCGTTTAGCTCCTTTTCCAGCAACAGGAGTGATTGCATACCAATGAAAAAGACTCACACCCTCAGCCTGGACCATACAAACTCCCCCCCCCCCTCCCCGAATCCTTGGGAATTAGAAGAGAGGTCAAAAATAGACAGTGATTCTGATGCCAAAGCACAGCAGACAAACTATGAGGAAGAGGTCTGCCGGGCCTCGCCAAAAACCCACACATGAATCTTGCAGATGTTTTGGTTTTCTTGGCTGCTTGAGAACTTTGTACACTGTTTCTCCCAACCTCCCCATTGTGCTGCCGCAAACACACGATCCAAAGAGCCCACAGTCCATGCCAGGCTTTCTCTGGCAGAACCCAATGTCCTCGGCAGTGTGCTGGGTGGGGAAAGTGAGTGGGGTTGGGGCTGAGCCCAATAGTTTGTAGCAGGCACCCAAAATGCCAGTGCTCTTCCTAAGAGCTTTTGTTTGGATCCTGACTTGCTGCAGTCAAAGCAGTTCTTCCGTTTCATCTTCAAAGAGTTAAATCGCTGAGCTGCAGGCAGCTGTGACACACAAGAAGGAGAGCAACGAGCCTAGTGAGGAGAACCATTCCCATAGTGCTGTGAATAATTCAAGCCCACCAGTACGAGCGCTCTAAATTTGGAAAGTGAGAGTAAAAGCACAGCATGTAAAACCACCACTGCCCCCGCCCCCCCCCCCTCCGCCCCAACTGACCAAGCTCACCTAGCCCAGGGTAGGTCCTGCGTTTGCTGAGATTGGCTGATTTCACCAGGAACATACAGGACTGATGTGTCATCCAGGAACAGAAAATCAGCAGCAGGGCCCCCAGAGAGATGCCACACTGGAAAGGAGGGAAACAAGGGGGAAAATGTGCTAGATGAATAGCCAACATTCAACTCCCATCCCCTGGTCAAATCTTATTTCATGCATTCTTATTGCTGTCCCAAATCATCCGGAGACTGCCTGGGGCACTTGCAGCCACACACTTGCCTGTAAAGGGAGATTCCCTGCCACTGAACAGGAGTCAGCTAAAATGTGACATACGAGTTCAATTTTATTCACACACACACACACATAGAAAGGGTGTGAGGGAGGTTGGGGAGACAGAAAGAGTTTATGCAGAGACCGGGAACTGCCACCTGTTTAGTAGATGGCTTGGCTTGGCTGCAGTAGCTTTTTTTGCTTGGAAAAGAAAGCCATAACAATTTATGGAAGAGGAAAAGCCTTCCCGCCCTGGTGTTGTGACATTTTCTGGGCACATTCCAAAACAGTGATCTGTCTCTAGCCCCTACCGGATTCATGCTAAACAAGTGAGCATGCTGTTGATCTAGGAGTTTGAACTCTTCTGCAAAACTATTACGGGCTGTTGTACCCATTGACGGCACACATATAAATTACCCTTAGCTACCTGTCTCGAAAGCCTCGTGTACGCTCATTCTCTGAACATCTTGGTGGAGGAAACGGAGGAAGTGGGGGTGGGGAGGACATGAATGACTGCACATTTATGAAAACAATGCGTGGCTCTGGGCAGGAACAAGTGGTGCTAAATCTTAATCACAGCTGCTATTTGTTCCCCTTGAGTCAAAGGAGTTGTAGCTGCAAAGCTTAAAGCAACTCTGTGCATAACAAACCAATGACCTGCTTTGGGAGGCCTTTCAACCCAAATGCTATGAAGCCCTCTTTCCTCATGGAAAACTTTCTTGACATCAGTTGCCACCTGTGAGGTTGGAAACAACCAACACATGATCTTCAGAGACCTCCCAAGTCTCTTCAGAAAGAACAATCACAGAACAACTTTTTGCACAAAATGAAGAGTGTTGTCACCATTTCTGGAATTGAGCAGAACCAAGCAAAACAAGCCCTTCTCTCACAGGGCTCTACTAACACACACAAAATGACACACCATCTTGCCAAGCAGAAGCCTTGCAGGATTACTTGCCTGCTCCTGTACTCCTCTGTCAAGTCATTCATGCAACCAAGTACCACGCATCTATTAGCAGCATCTGTTATCAAGCACTGCTGTGCACTGGCAAAGCATCAGCAGCCAGATGTTCCTGTGCATAACCACATATCATTGGTGGTGAGCATTTTTATAGCCATAAAAACGTAATTGCTACCAGCAGTCCACCTCCTGTAAAGTCCAGTACTGGAGGGGAGGGGAATCAACTATGCTTCTGAGTATCCCATGACCAATACATTCTCTTGTTTTGTTTTGCTGTTTCACCAATGGGGGCACATTTATCGCTATGACCAGTTCAGAGGCAAGTGCCATGAAATGCTGCTTGCCACAACAATATCAGGAAACAGAACCTGTTGCATGCATTAAGAAGGTAAGTGTTCCCAAAGGACAAAAAACACATACAGTTCTCCCATACACACACCCACAACACATGGTCTCATTCTCTCTCCTCCACAAGATGCACTGCATGGTAACAATATTTCCTTAATATAATAATACCTTTATTTCCTCTATATTCTTGGCTAGTTTAATTTTAAACTGGGTATTCCTAATCTTTAATTTCTTAATCCTTTTTCTTTCCAGGTTCCTTATGTCTTCATACTGTTGACAACCACATCTTTGATTTACGTTGTCCATATTTATGTTTTAACTTCCTATTTCTTTCATCTCTATTTCCCCCTTAAGACTGTTTATCAATATCTTGTTTATTAATTTTAATCTATTAGAACTAGATGCAAGGGAGCTTTAAGGTGTAGTTACCTAGCAATGAGCCCTACCTCAAGCTAGGAAACTTTATACTACAACTCCCAGAACCACCCACAGTTGTGGCCATCCTGCCTTGGGGGACTCCAGAACTTGTTCTCAATTAAAGTAATGTTTCCTAGCTCTGCTCTAAGCACACTGGAACTTCATTCTCAGCTGACATGAATAACACTATACTGACATTTCCTATTTATATTCCCAACAGTTCATAACAAAACTTAGCTTCAAAAGACTCAGGGATGCTTAGGTTGCCCTTGCGTGAAAGCCAGTAGTATCCAACTCTACAGTTCAGTGTTCATCTCTGTTTCTAGCCAAAGAGCCAGTGCTGTCTGCATCTGCAGACATTTCTGCAGTCATGTGGCAGGCATGACTAGACACAAGAGTGGTCAAAATGCTGTAACCTTTCCCGCTAAAGCGGTACCTATTTATCTATTTGCAATTTCTTGCTTTTTTTTAAACTAAGTTGGCAGGAGCTGGGACAGAGACAGGAGCTCACCCCGTCATGCAGCACTCGGGTCTCAGTTGACAATTTCAGCCGTCTTAACCACTAAGCCACCACCCAAAAACTGTTTGCCTCCCTAAAGCAGTAAGATCACTATCCTACAGAAAGGACTGATTTCCCTCCCCTCAACAAATGCTTGGAAGAATTGACAGTAATAGTAAGGAAACATGCTCTCAGGCCAAACACTGCATTACATGCCCCATACTCAGACAAGCAGAAGTTCCTGGGAATGGCAAACATATAACAACAGGCACTCTGTGCACAAATCAGCCCAAGGTTAAAGCCAAAGACAGCAAGACCTTCAACGGATTAGTCTAGTGCTATCGTTTGATCAAAAAAATGTGTTTATCATTTGACTAGTCAAATATTCCAGCAAGAGTACCCTGATACAGATCTATCTACATGTGAAAAAAATCTATCTACATCATGATGCCATCTGTTAGCAGATCTGCTTAAATGACTCAAGTGCTTTGCTTTGCAACATGCTAATGCCATCTGTTGGGAAAAAGATGGAACCAACCAACAGCTAAATATATGGACTGGCCAGAACCTCCTGATTCAAGGATTTTAACTGCCAGGAATCTTCCTCTGCCCCCCCCAAATAATAATAATAATAATAATAATAATAATAATAATAATAATAATAATAATAATAATAATAATAATAATAATAATAATAATAATAATAATAATAATAATTTTGTGTCTGAGTGTATGCCTCTGTGTATATGTATAATTATACTTTTAAAAGCACTATTAGATTATCAATTTGTTTAGCATTTTTGCAAAGATATTTAGTTTGTTGTCTCACTTCAAAGAGCTCATTTGTTAAAACTGCTATCACAATGAACATTCAACTGGGACCACACCCCAGCAACCCATGTAGAGCTCAATAACAAACATGTGGAGGGCCAGGCTACTAGCTTTCCAGTTTTCTAAACATCATTTATTGTGGCTCATATATTGCTCCTGATCAATGATCAAAGAGGACTTTTTGTGGGGATCATTCATCATGCATCAATAATAAACTCATGTATAATGACTATTATTTTTCATTTTTCAGAGGCTTGTGGATTTATGGGACTATATAGAGACTCAAACATTTTCTTAAAAAGTAATTTTTTTGCCAGTAATGGCTGTAATTAGTGTTTGAAGTTATAGCTGTGTTAGTCTGTGCAACTGTAACAGGGAAGAAAGGAAGAAAAAGAAAGGAAGAAAGAAAACAAACAAAAATGTTATGGCATCTTAAAACTAACTGCTATATTTTAATGTGAGCTGTAATGGATCAAAGAGCAAGTAATAAATAAAAGCAGGATGAAGTTTTAGTATTAAACTAGCATATTTTGTCCGGCAAACCGGGCATGTGTAATGTGTGTGTTGGTGGTTAGGGGTGGTTTGGGTGGTGGTGACTAAATTTGGAAGAATGGTTTTGTTTTAGTTTTCTCTGTTGTTGTTTTTCCTAAAATAAATTAGCTTTTCTGGTTTTGGATTTTGTATTTTTTGTATTTATTTGAATTTTATTAATTTGGTTATATTTTATTTGGATTTTTAAAAGATTTATTTGGCTGTAGGATACTCTTCCGGCCTCTAGGTGGGGCTGTGATTTAGAGTTTGATTTTCTTTGTTTCTTTGGTTCTGCTGCAGAGGCATGGAGGGAGGACGTGTTTTGTAAGTTCTCTTGTGTTATTTTTTTTCCTATTTTGTTGGGATTTTGGGGTGCTGCGCTGGGGGGGGGGTTAAGTAGAGTTTAAGTAGAGTGTTTCTGTATTTAATTAAGTGTTTTTGCTTGTTGTTTTGTATTTTGTATGCATTTTATTGTGTTGAATGTTTCTGGTTGTTATTTCTTATTTTGAATTCCTTCGTTTTTATTTTTGTACATTGTGGTGTTTTTGGATTTTGTGTAAGTTTTTTTGTGTTGTTTTTATGTTGTAGGTAGGTGTTTTTAGTGAGTGTTTCATGTTTTTTCGTTAGCTTATTGGATTTTGGATGTGCTTTGTTGTGGTTGTTGTTTATATTTTGTTGTTTACTGGGTTTATTTGCATTTTTTGTTTATTTATTTGTGTTTGTATTTTTTATGGTTGGTGTTTTTTAAAAAAACTGATTTGTTTTGTTGTGGTTGTGTTTTCCGGGGTGAAGAACGGCCTGTCTGTTGTTGCCTCTTTTCCCCATTGCTGTTTTGATGTTAGCTTTCGATGCAGCGATGGTTAAAATAAAGAGCCGGCAGTCAGTTCACTCTTCGTCCAGTAAGGTTCGTTAGGTCGGTCGGGGGAGAAGGAGGCAGAGAAGAGCTATCTGCTTTACGATGGTTCTCTCCTCGGCCTCCTTTTCCCCTGGCTTACCTAACGGGAGATCTGTGTTTGTGGCTGTGAAGCTTTTTGTTTTTTGTAAAATTGTAGTGCGGCAGGCAACGATCTGTAAGGCTCTTCCTTGCGGATTGCTGGCTGCTGCTTTTCTATTACCTCCAGAGCTGTTTCGTGCTAGTTCTCAAAACAGTGGTATGGTGGGTAGTACAAAGGCAGCAGCCAGTCATTCATTAGGGAGTGTGCCTCCCCTGACGAAGTGCTGCCTGCTGCTGGGTTTTTTTCCCCTCCCGCCTCAACTTACTTTGAGGCTGGCGGTGGTCTCGCTGTGTCTTCTGTGGGGTAACAGGGAGGAGGGGGAGTCCATCTTTTCCCCCTTTCCCCTGGGAAGAAGGCCGGCAGTGGCCTCGCCGTGGCTTTGGCGGGTTTGGGGTAGTAAGGGCATGAGGCGCTGTGTCCGCCTTCTGCGGCCTTGCGCTCTCATTGCGTGAGGCATTATTTTATTTTATTTTTTGCGTGCCGGCTTTTCCAATGTTCTACACGTTCACGCCCTTCAGCCTGATTGGCTGAAGTGGTCACGGCATGGAGGACGCTGGAACTTGTAGTTTGGTTTTTCTGTCTGCGTTCGTAGGGCGGATGCCCCACTCGCGGCTGCCAGACCCTTGCGGTGATGGTCGGTCGGTCGGTCTAAAGAGAAGTGTAGGAGGCTCGGTACAGGATAGTAGGGACGGGTGCGGGCGTGTATGCCAGACAACAACGGTTAACACACGATTTTATAGGTATAGATACATCTCTCTGCTGCAGTATCAGAGGCCAATGTTCTGTGGCTTACCATATAAAATTGCACTGATTCAAATAGGCTATTAAAACTGCAAGTTAGTTTGGCACAGTAAAGTCCCAGTACTCTGACTTACTATGCAACAGTAACTTACAGTTAGAGTAAGCTTATTTGAATCAGTGGAACCTATGGAGTAATTGACTCAATACATCCTTATTGATCCAATGGGCCTACTCTAGTAAACTTTCCAACACCCTTTATGGGTAGGGCATCCCATCTTCTAGCACAGGGCCCCTCCAGATATTGTTAACCATTACTTTCATTATACTTCTCAGCCAAGCTGGTAGAGCTAATAAGATCTGGGACCTAGCAATATAGAGAGTCAAAATCCTGTTCCAAAGAAAAGTGGTATTACAGTCAATCTCGAATATAAAATTCCATAGCAGTATATTAGACTTGGATAGATAAATGGAACAATAGTGGAAAAGTCAGCATATTCTCTGCTACCAAGAGGGTCATCATTGTTCAAATGGAAAGGGAAAATCTGGCTAGCAAAAACTGCTTATGAATTTACAACTCTTAAGATCAATTCAGAAAACAGAACTTTGCCTTAAAGAAAAGAACTGAATTTAGACATTAGCATAAAAAAGTCTGATAAAAGGTTGTGAAGGGAAGGAGGAGATTTACAGACACTGAGATTGGATGCTGCATTTACTGGTCATTCTGGGATTCGGATGCATTTTGTTTACATATCATGAATCAAATATGCAACAGAGTATTAGCTGCTAAAATGCGACTACAGGAGAGGGCTATCACCCTTGTCCCATGCTTGTTGGAAGCATCTTATTGGACTAGGCAGATCTTTGGTCTGATCCAAGACAATTCTTATTGTGGCCTTAGTTCTTGGGACAATTGGAGATAAGAAAATACTGTAAGTAGATGAGCATCTATAAACTACATGCACCCATAGTATTCCCCTAGGCCATGCAAAAATATTATAGACTTTGCTTACAACATCCAACAAGTGCAATACATTGTGAATCCCTATACAGTATCTCAAAAATTTAGTGTGCATGCAATTAGGGAAGGAAGTGAGTCTATAATTTTCACTAATTCCACAGTACAGCATTGTATTCATATTACACGCACCTGTTGGATACTTAGCATATGAAACAGCCCTGGATGCTGTTTTCAAAGCCTGCCTTATACTTGGCTCTACATTCTGATGGCCCCAGTACATCCAAGGAAGCAGTGCCAGGGAGCATAGAAAGAGAGATAAGAAAAACCAAAAAGAAAAATTATGACTTGACTCTAAAGGAGAATGCAACATGGCTTTGAGTTAAAAAAATAGACTCTCTTACACTCTCCAGAAGAGGGAGAAACACACAATACCAATTCTTCTAGATTTTCTAATCCTATTGGTGCTTGTTAAATTGGTTATATAGGTATGGTAAAGCCTTAGAATGGTAGGTGACATTGAAGATCCCTAAAAGAGAAAGAAACCTCCTCACACTACTTCGAAATAACCAGAGAGCCATAGCAAGAAAAAAATATACCAAGATATGGAATTAAAATGACGATGACAACAGAATCTCTCACCTAATGTTCTTTTTGAAAGCAAATAATATAGCCAAGATTTTAAAAGAACATATACAGACAAATAATTTAAACCAAGAAAATCCTCTTGTGTGGAACCTTTTGATTGTTAAAAAGGGGAACATGCTACAAAATTTAAATTTAAACATGCACACCATCCCCTTCTATATAATAGCTTATATACTGTACTATTCTGCTGCAAATCCTACCTCATGCCTCAACATGGCGCAGCAGTGACCCAGGCCATCCGACAGCTATGGTGGCGGGGCTGTACACCCTTGGCATGTTCTACCATGCCACAAAGGTGTCAACTAGCAGTCTGGAACGGGTTCTCCATTAAGGAACCACAGATCAGTTAAGTGGGTTGGGTACTCAGGCAATGCACTTGGCCAGTGCATTGCTCTAACATGATCAACTTCGACATGAACCCAGCCAGCTGTATTGTCGTATTTAACATGGTTAAAGGAGCATCAAAAATATGGGCCTCAGTTCCCTGCGTGCCATCAGACTCTGTTACGGTAGTGGTAGGACCTCCCAGTGGCGAGAGTCTTCTTCAGGTGCCGTATCCATTCCAGATATTGGCTATCATCATGGTGTTAGTCTTCCTGTTCTTAACTCCTCAAAACAGTTCTTCCAAGGACATGCCACACCAGTCGCTCAGGTTCTTCAGCCATGAAGTCCGTCTACGTCCAGGGCCTCTCTTCCCAGGGATCTTTCCTTGCAGAGCGAGTTGGAGGATTCTATACTTTATGTTGATCCTCATGATATAGCCAAGGTATTGGAGCTTTCTTTGCTTAATGGTCTTAAAGAGTTATTTTTCTTTATCTTTCCGGCACAATATTTCTACGTTAGTCACATGGTCAACCCATGACATTCTAGCAGGTGTCTTTAGATCCACATTTCAAAAGCTTTGATTCTCTTTTTAGATGCTTTAGTCAATGTCCAAGTTTCAACTCCAAATAGCAACACTGGGAATACATAACATCTCACTAACTGGATATTTGCAGCGAGAGTTAGATCTCGACTGCATAACAAGTGTTGCATTTTTAAGAAGGTGGACCTTGCTTTTTTGTTTGTATTTTAATCTCTACCTCGGGATCCCATTTTTCATTTAGCATACTCCCTAAATACCGTATTTATTCGTGTATAACGCGCAAAATTTTATACCAAAAAAAGAAATCAAAGTTGGGGTGCGCATTATACACGAGGACTGGGTGCGCGTTATAAACGAGCCTCTTTTACTTCCTTTTTAGAATTGGGTCGGTTGTCTATTGCTGCGGCGGGTGAAGGGGAGGCGGGGGGGTGGCTTTGAAGAAATTGACGGGATCTGATTGGGTGGCGCGGGAGACGAGGCGTGGCCCGGAGGTAGCTCGCAGTTCGAGCGAGGCTCCTGGAGGTCGGAAGTGCTCGTTTCGGATTGCATTTTCTGCAACAGGTGGGTCTGATTATCCCCCCCTCCCTCAATATTTTAAGGCGTGCTCTTTTTCACCGATATAACTGGTTCCCCTTTAGATGGCATCTCAGGGTATCAAGCGTAAACGTTGTGCATATGACGCTTCGTTCAAGCTCAAAGTTGTTGATCATGCTGAAATGCATGGAAACCAAGCAGCTAGCCGAGAAAATTTTATACCGAGATTTCATGGAAAATTAGGGGTGCGCGTTATACACGAGTGCGCGTTATACTCGAATAAATACGGTAGACCATTTTATCCACTCTTTCGATTTCTTGTGTTCCTGCCACTAGCTTGCCATGAGTTGGTGTTCAGGTTATAACCAGTTATTTTGTCTTCTTGGTGTTGAGATCCACACCATATTCTCCACTTGCAGGCGTTTGCAACCTCCTGCCCGCAGGCTTAATTGGGCCTGTGCATATCATTAATCCGGCCCTCAGTGAGAACCCGGGCACCTCTAGACACACACACACACACACACACACCCAAACCGCTGGAAGTCACAATACATCACTTACCGCAGCAGTGGTGGCGGGGAATTGTGTGGTTTTTCTGGGGTTTTGAACAGCCTCCACCACTCCCCATGGTGGCAGGAGGCTTTTCGGAGCAATTTTGCTCCATTTGGATAATTGTCCCATACTTCCTCACTTTGTTTCAGCTCTTCAAACGCACCACTGGGCAACTTCTGGTGCCGGCCAGAGCTTGCATCATAGGTTTGGTCCTAGCACAGTACCAGGAAGTTGCCCAGCATCGCATTCAAAGAGCTGAAACGAAGTGGGGAAGCGTCAGACAATTATCAAAATGGAGCGACCATGCTCCGAAAAGCATCCTACCATTGTGGGTAGTGGTGAAGGCTGTGCAAGAAGCTGGAAAGACAGTGTGATGGGTGGCAGCTGTGCTGATGCCGACAAAAATGTAAGTCCAGGGAGCAACTATGCCTCCGCCCCCACTCACCTGTGTGAGGGAACGTGTCTGCCCCGTGGCACAAAAAACATTGCGAACCCCTGCTCTAACTCAATCCAGCATCAACTGAAGCTCTGCAAGGTTTGTAACTGACAACACTGTGTCATCAGCGTATCAGATGTTATTCAGGTATTTCTCATTAATTTTAATGCCAATGTTTAAATCTGATAATGCTTCTGAAAAAATACTCTCCGAACATATTAAACAGTGTTGGAGACAACAAATAGCCTTGTCGCACAGCTCTGCCAAACTTTACTAAACTTAAATAGAAACACTAGCCTTAAAGGCAAAGGTCAATGACAAAACAGACAACGGGAGAATATATCCTTGGTTAGAATTTGTAGAAAGCGCTTCATAAAGCTTATAAATAATTAAGTTAATTAAAAAGTGAAAACATTACCACTAAAAAGTGTAAAGAAGTTAACAGAGGTTTTTATTTATTTATTTATTTATTTATTTATTTATTTATTTATTTATTTATTTATTTATAGTCACATTTGTATATGCCGCCCACTCAGGCAGAACCCGACTCAGGGCGGCATTACAACAATTCTAAAAACACTTAAAAGACACTATAAAAAACCCACATCCCACCCCATTTAAAAACCCATATCCCGCCCACCCATCCCACCCACCACACAAAGAAGAAGAGAGAGTTCTTAATCCTTACAATAGCCAGCAGGCGGGAGCCGTAGTCCCATTCGGGCCCCACACCTGCCCTGCCAGCCAGGTCTTCACTCCTTTCCTGAAGGGCAGCAATTCACTTTGAAGTCTTAGATCTATTGGCAGGAGGTTCCAAAGAGCTGGTGCGGACACGGAGAAGGCCCTCCTTCGGGTGCTAGACAGATGTGCACCCCTAGTTGATGGCACTATTAGAGAGCCCCTCCGGTCCGCTCTAGTTGGACGGGCAGACACTCTTGGGACGATGCGGTCTCTAAGGTATCCTTGCCCACTGCCATATAGGGCTTTAAAGGTCAAAACCAACACCTTGAATTGCACCCGGAGACAAACTGGTAACCAGTGCAGCTCCCGAAGTAGCGGGGAGGCATGGGCATATCGCCCACACCCCATCACCACCCGGGCCGCTGCATTCTGGACCAGCTGCAGCCTCCGAATGGTCGTCAAGGGCAGCCCCCATGCCATACTGCTGTGATGTAGGTTGCCATACTGCTGTGATGTAGCGACAAGGTTTGGAGAAGGGACCTGCCTGCCACTGACACTTACTTGGGGTCTTCTACATTTCTCTAATACATGTACCTTCGTGATGCAATAAAGAGTGATGTCCAATGTAAGTATTGAAAGAAAAAAGATTCATATATCAGGCTAGTCACATTTTACAGATGCGATAGGATATTATCTTCCTGGTTTCCCCCAGCAGCAAACTATCTGGGACCATCCCTACCACTTACCATAAAAGGAATGGGTGTGAAAGATGGTCATGAGAGGACATACTCTGAAGGATTATAAAACAGAAGAAGCCACTTCCAACTTTGAGTACATGAGTACCCAGCATGTTGGGGGCAAAATGCTAATCAACTTGTGAACCGCCTAGTGTCCTAAATTATATGGGGCAGGATATAATTATAATTGCTATTGTTACTATAAGCAGTAGACCAATAAGAATGCATTCCCTTTGGCTTGTATGTAAGAGGACACCTGTAACCTTCCCCTCTGGTAGAAAGCTGGTAACTTTAACAAATGCACCAGACATGGGATCAAGGGGAGGGGGCACCTCTCCGGCACAGCCACCCAGGGAAACAGCTGCACCTTCTTCTTCTTCAGGTGCTGTATCAGATTCTGAATGTTGGCAATCATCATGTTTTTTTAAAAAACTCACATCAGAAGAACATAAGGGTGCTTTCTGGGTTGAAAGTTTTTTTGCTGGAGGAACTCCACTCAGGGGACACCAGAATGTCCCAAAGATCTTTTCCCAATGAAGTGGTCCCTATTTATCTACTGTACTTGCAATTTCTTGCTTTCAAACTGCTAGGTTGGCAGGAGTTGGAGCATACGATGGGTGCTCATTCCATCATGGAGTATTTTACCACACCTAGACTGAAGGAGAAAGGATTTCTGGTCTGGCTTATGTTATTCTGGTTTATATTACTGTTTGCATTTACCTTTGTCATGGTGTGGAATGATCCTACTCAGTTATTAAGCCTTGAACTGCCAACTTGCTGACCTTCCAGCTAACAAGGTGAGCTTCTTAACCACTGAGCCACTGCAGTCCCTGCCTAGAGCAATAGATGAATGTCCCCCAATATATCACTCCCTTTCATTCATTCTATGGTGGCTACATAATGCCAGATTTTTTTATTTTTTTGAGAAAAAATAGTTTTACTACAATGCCCAGAATCAGTCATGAAGATCGTCATGGGTACAATATAATGCAGTGGCCTCCTGTTTGCCTTCTGCATAACAGCGTGGCACCCATAGTACCACTGATCCAGTTCCGCGAGTCACTTTCTGGTCCTGAGCCCTTTTGGCACGCAAAGTCCTCCTCAGCCCCAGGCCAGTATGGATGAAGCTGCGGCCCTTCATCAAGATAAATTCAAGTGGGGCTTAATCCACTTTGGAGACCATCACACTTCCCTGTAGACTTCGCCACCCAAGGGGTTAGTCCTAAGGGTTGTCAGGTTAGTTAACTGCCACCTGACGATCAGCGTTGAGTTGCAGGATAACCTGGCCAGACAGGCAAGTACAGTACCTACTGACCCTTTTTTGCTGTTGCTTACATCCAGACTCCTTGCTTGGGTGCAGAAAAGATGCCCAGTTCTTACAATGCCTCAAAGGCCAACCAGAGAGATTTGGGGGGAAAGAGGCTGTAATGTATGGTAGTAATGTATGGTTGTGAGAGCTGGACCATAAGGAAAGCTGAGTGCAGAAGAATAGATGCCTTTGAAATGTGGTGTTGGAGGGGAGTTTTGAGAGTCCCCTGGACAGCGAGGAGCACAAATAGGTCAATCTTAGAAGAAATCAACCCTGACTGCTCATTGGAAGGTCAAATAATAAAGATGAAGCTTAAGTACTTTGGGCATCAAATGAGAAGGGAGGATTCGCTTGAGAAAGCCTTGATGTTGGGAAAGGTGGAGGGCAAAAGAAGAAGGGGGAGGCCAAGGATGAGATGGCTAGATGGTATTGCAGACACAATGGACACAGAGCTGAGTGGGTTGAGGAGGATGGTGGAGGACGGAGGTGCCTGGAGGAAAATGGTCCAAGGGGTCGCAAAGGGCCGGAATCGACTGTGCGACTCAACCACAACAAAAGGTTGGGGTGGGAGAGAACTCACCTGTCGAAAGCAGAATGGCATCGTTAACACGCTGACCCCCACGATGCTATTCACGATATTCATAATGAGGCCCCAGTTGGAGCCAGAAGGCGGCGTGGAGGCCATTCCGGAATAAAGGGGCGGGGGTGCCTTGGGGGGAGCAGAAAAGTGGGGGGGGGGAAGAGAAGAGACAGAATGACAGTTTGACTCCGGATTCGAGGGGCGGGAGGATGATGAGACGCCGGCAGAACCCCAGGTGTTGCGTAGCGCGGCGGAGGGGAGCGGGAGGGGGCTGGCGTGGCGCCTCACTCAGGTCCCCCACTAGACCAGCCCAACTCTTTGGGCCCCGGCCGGCTCCGAAGCACCACGTCGCACTCACTTCCTGGTTCCCTCTCTTGCTCTGTTGGCGCTTCCGGGATGCCACAGAGGGCGCAAGGCCTAGAGCGGCAAAAATTTTTTTAAATAAACGAGGAGTGAGTTCCACTGTTTCGCGTGGCCCTCCTCGCACGGCTGCTCCTCCCCGGGCCAGGCGGCCGGCGGGGGTGGAGCAGGGTTGGCATGGAAACCGCAGATGCCGCCAAGGGAGGAGGGGTTACGATTCCGTGACGTCACCTCCGGGATCGCGCTGCTGGCTACTCTGCTGCTCCGGGGAAGTCCGGAGCGGTGGAATCGGCGTGGGCGGGGCCTGCCACGGGTCGCCAGGGTTACGTCATGAGTGTCAGTGTGGCATGCCACAGATGCTCCGTTCGTTCTCACGTGACTCACTGTCGGCAACTCAGAAGGACCGAATTACCTCGAGGATCTGGTTCCAAAACCAAGGCTTATTGCTGTTCTCTCGTTTGTTTGTGTGTTTACTTGCACTTACCTGTGTGTGTACGTACTTGCACTTGCCTGTTCTTCTCTCTCTGTGCGTGTACTTGCACTTACCTGTTCGCCTGTGTGTACCTGCACTAACTTGCCAGTTTTCCTCTCTGTGTGTGTATTCTTGCACTTGCCTGTTCTTCTCTGTATGTGTGTGTACTTGCACTTGCCTGTTCTTCTCTGTATGTGTGTGTACTTGCACTTGCCTGTTCTCATCTCTTTCTGTGCGTGTACTTGCACTTGTCTGTTCTCCTGTGTGTGTGCACATGCATGTGTGTGCTTGCCAGTTGAAGGTAATACTTACCAAGCAGCTGGTGGAGCTGACTCTGTTCCCAAGATTATTAGTGCCATAACAATGTTATTTTTTGAATATCAGAAAGTAAACAAAACAAAAAAACAACAACATGGCACCTTAAAGACTAACTACTGTATTTTAATGTTCGCTTTTGTGGATCAAGTCCACTTTGAAGTGGCACAAGATGTCAGGAAGAAGGAAACCTTGCCTTTTGCCAACAACAACAACCACAAATTGGCATTTAGTCACACCATGGCAGTTCCAAAACCCATGACATCTGTCTTTTTAGAACCATAACCAGAAGTACCTGCAAAAGTACTGCAAGATACGC
The DNA here is from genome assembly GCA_035047305.1 of Bradypodion pumilum. Classification (NCBI taxonomy): domain Eukaryota; kingdom Metazoa; phylum Chordata; class Lepidosauria; order Squamata; family Chamaeleonidae; genus Bradypodion; species Bradypodion pumilum. The sequence goes on along the minus strand of JAWDJD010000002.1, from coordinate 279,844,205 downwards.
TTTAAACCTGCATGCTACTTGTTATTCTCCATTGCCATCCTTGTGTGCTGCAGAAGAAAATAATAATTAATTAGCGAGATTTAAAAATGGCTCTTTCAGGGTTGAGTCCAGAAGTAGATAAAGTGAAGCTGTGGGACACAAACCTCCCTCATCAAATCTCTTTTCAGTAAGAAAAGGGAAGGAAGCCTCCTGAAGCTGCCATTCGCCATTCAAATAGGTTGTAAGCTCCCCCTCTAGAATTTCATAGCCAAAACACTGGTTTTGTTCTCTTCTTTTTCCCTATCCATGAAGTTACTGGAGGATCCCTGGGAATAAAAGACTGCCCCATTGACTCACCAAAGATGACAACTGTACTGCTTTGGCTCTTGTTTTACTTCTGAGACAGTCTATGCCACGATACCTTAACTGCTCATAATGCTGAATTTGGTATAGGCCAGAGGCATATCAAGAATCCTGCTGTGGCAAACTTGAGTGAAAGTTCTGTGGTGCAGATATGTTATATTGATGTGACAGGATATTTATTTATGTTTGCCATGATCAGTACATTGTCTTGTCAAAACTCTATTAGCCAGCAAGCTTAAGGAAGTATAAATGGCACGTCTTCATCCTCATCATTTTCACAACAATCCTAAGAGGTAGATCAGATTGCGAGATTGATTTGTCCATGGCCAACCAGTGAATTTAATGGCCAAGTGAAGATATGAACTCAGGCTCCACAAGCAATGTTTAATACTCTAAGCTGCTATACCTAGATAGAAAGAGAGAGTGAGTGGCATCAGATATAGGGGCCAAGTCAGTGAAATGGGTGCAACAAGGGCCTAGACATGAGGTACTTATTCCACACCTAGACTGAAGAAGAAAGGATTTCTGGCTTATGTTATTCTGGTTTATATTACTGTTTGCATTAACCCTTGTCATGGTGTGGAATGATCCTACTCAGTTATTAAGCAAAACCACACCATATTAGAAGTGTGGGAGGGAGAAGCTATATCATGACTGGAAAGTGGATGAATTAGAATCTACTGATATATTTTTCTGTAATTTGCAGCAGATCAAGAAAGGTCTCAGGTTCCCAACAGTACTGTCTGTACTGTACTATTTGACCCCCTTGTTCTATTGCAGCTTAAACATAAATTGCCTGAGCATGCAACATAATAAAAATACAGTGCAAAACATAATAAGCATAATATCATACATAAGGTTACAATTTAAAAAATCACATCATAACACATTCATTATAATAGATTAAAAAGTTAACCTCAACCACCGAGCATCCACGAAGGGGCCCCAAGGTTCAAACATCCGTGACGGAGACGAAGCCCCCCTAGCTCAAACATCCAAGACCAAGACCCACCCACCCACCCCCACACTTTTTTTTCTTACCTAGAACTGGGGTAAGAAAATCTGCTCCTACAACTGCCAACTGCAGTTTTTATTTTGTGGAAATAAAGTAAATTCAACAAGAACTGTAAAAGACAACACAGATCAGGAGTTTATTATTTTTAGTGCTGTACTAAGAGGTCCTGCCTTGTGGAACTTTGCATTGCTATCTAATCAAAGTGCTTCATTCTTAACTATCACCACACTGATGGTATGGTCCCCATGTGTGCCCACTCCTTGATCTGGTTTATTGCTAGTTTAGCTAATTTTACAATGACAGCCTGCCTTGGCAATATTGATAGTGTTTATGCCAGAATGGCCACATGAGAAACCACATCTAGGCCCCTGTGCATGAAGAAATGCAGAGCTATTTTATTCATTATATGCCTGATGAGTCATGGATGAGATGTTGTCCAACATTACACAAATGCCACAATGCAGGGAGTTCCTCCATGCTGAAAAGCTTTTCTGATTTTAATAATCTGGGCAGTTCTACATATGAAAGGGATTCACATAGTTGCTTGCTTCCACTGAAGTGAATGGAGAGGTCTGCAGGTGCTTTGTACTGAGTAGAAGGAGCCTATGAAAGAGCCAGGAATTAAATCTCGATCTTCACCAGAAGCCACATGTGCATGTTTAATCATGCACACACACACACACACACAATTATCTATAATGTAAAACATTCTCCTTCCCCTTCTCTGCTCTGTTCTGTGATCTAAGAATCCCACCCTGAGCTCCATTATGCTTTATTCACTTCATCTGTTTCTGACACATACCAACAGATGTTTGAACTTGCCTCTTGTTCTCCACATCAACAAGGTTTATGGTCCAATCGAGAACTGACACTGAGTGTTGTTTTTTTAAAATAAAATAAACTAGCCAGAATTTTCAAACACTCAAAAGAGAAGGGAGTTTGACAATTGTAGGCTAGTTCTTTGGCTGCCTGAATATCCCTCCCTCCCACCTTCCTTACTCCTATTTATATAACTCCCAAAGTCATAAAAATGACAACACGTCCAATGGAAGGGGATGGATCTAATTTACCACCAACAGCCCTTATAAAACCGCAGATGGACTGTAGCCTGGGACTTCTCAATTAGATTATATGCTAAAATGAAATTCCATGGATGCTGTCCCAGGACTGATGGTTAGGGTTAAACTTAAATTCTTAAATGACAGGAAATGCAAAGTCTAGGGCAGGAGTTCTCAACATTTTTAAGCCAGGGCCCAGGTCACGCTTCCTCAGACAGCTTCAGCCATTTTGCCATTCCTCCATCACATGGCACTTCCTGATGTGGTGGAGGCGGGGGGGGGGACATGAAATGGTGCTGAGGGCTGCATCTGGCATGTGGGCCGCAGGTTGAGAATCCCTGGTCTAGGGAGCTCTACTATAAGGAATCTCTGAAGGCAAGTCCCCCCCACCCCCACCCCACAATACATTTACTGTATACCTTAGAGACCGCATCGTCCCAAGAGTGTCTGCCCGTCCAACCAGAGCGGACCAGAGAGGCTCTCTAATAGTGCCATCAGCTAGGGGTGCACATCTATCCAGCACCCGAAGGAGGGCCTTCTCCGTGTCCGCACCAACTCTCTGGAACCTCCTGCCAACAGATCTAAGACTTGAAAGAGAATTGCTGCCCTTCAGGAAAGGATTGAAGACCTGGCTGGCAGGGCAGGTGTGGGGCCCGAATGGGAACACGGTCCCCGCCTGCTGGCTTATGTAAACAATTAAGAACTCTCTCTTCTTCTTCTTTTTATAGTGGGTGGGATGGGTGGGTGGGTGGGATATGGGTCTTTTAAAGTGGGTGGGATGTGGGTCTTTTAAAGTGTTTTTATGTGTTTTTAGAACTTGTTGTAATGCCGCCCTGAGTCGGGTTCTGCCTGAGTGGGCGGCATATATAAATATGACTATTAAATTAAAATTAAATTAAATTAATCCCCCGCTAGATGAGAGCCTTGCCTGCGTGTGGGGCTTGAGCAGTCTAACTAGGCAGAGTTGCTCATCTCTCATCAAAGATGTTAGGCCAGGACTATAATTCACCAAAGCATACACCGTCAGATTTCTTGGGCAAGGTGAAATTGGAGTGCACACATCATGGTCCGTCTAGGCAACGGGTGACGTGAGCCTGATCCAGGGTGATCCAGGGCAGCTGATCCAGGGTGACCCCGCCCTTAGGCTGCTGCTGATGAATGCCAGGTCGGTCTGCAACAAGGCCCCCCTGATTCAAGATTCTATTCAGGAGGGGCGGGCCAAACTGGCATGCATCACCGAAACCTGGCTGAGACCAGAGGATGGTGTACCTCTGTCAGAAATGTGTCCAGCTGGTTTCGGTATCTGGCACCAGCCAAGGGATGAGGGAAGGGGTGGTAGCGTCGCCATTGTAGCCAGGGAGTCCTTGGGAGTCGCCAGGGCCGCTGCTCCACAAGTCCCGGGTTGTGAGGCCCTGCTCCTGCGGTTGGGCCCTAAGGGTCAGCTGGGAGTCTTACTCCTGTACCTGCCTCCTTGCAGGGTAAGAGACTCCCTGCCTGAGCTCCTCGAGGCCATCTCCGCGTTGGCGTTGGAGTTTCCTAGGCTGATGGTTCTGGGCGACTTCAATTTGCCTTCGCTGGGGACTGGTTCAGAGGTTGCTCAGGAGTTCATGGCTTCCATGGCAGCCATGGACCTGACTCAGGTAATTCATGGCCCGACCAGGGGCAGTGGTCACACACCGGACCTAGTTTTTTTGTCGGAGCGGTGGCAGAGTGATCTGAGACTACAGAAATTAGACACTATACCTGTGCCATGGTCAGATCACTATCTGGTGACTCTGGACTTCCTGGGGGCGGCAGTTCACAGCAGGGAGGCAGGGCCTATTAAATTGGCCCGCCCCCGGCGACTGATGGATTCTGACGAATTCCAGAGGGAACTGGGGGATTTTCCTCTGGATCGGCTACACGATTCATCCGAGGCACTCGTTGACCTGTGGTACAGGATGACTGCCTTGGATGAAATAGCACCACTACAGCCTCTCCGAGCCCGCAGAGATAGATCTTCCCCGTGGTTCACAGAAGAACTGTGGGAGCTTAAACGGGCAAAGAGACGCCGAGAGCGCCGCTGGGTGAAGACCCAAAGTGATTCCGACTGGACACTGGCTAGGGCTGCTATTAAGACCTACCTGGTGGCGATGGGGGTGGTGAAGCAACAATACTTCACCGCCCTCATTGCCTCCGCGGATAATCACCCAGCCGCTCTGTTCCGGGTTACCAGGTCTCTCCTTGGCCGGGAGGGGCCGGTTCCCAGTTGGCAGGGTTCAGCTGAGGTTTTTGCAGACTATCTGGTGGAGAAAATCGCTCGGATTCGCTCGGGGTTTAATCCCGGCGTGGATGGGGAGGGTCCGGAGGGGATCAGAGCTCAGTCTGGCAGTGTTATCTGGGATCGTTTCGATTGAGTTGTCCCTGAGGAAGTGGACAGGCTTCTTGCAGCTGTTCACACCACTTCCTGCCCTTTGGATCCCTGTCCCACTTGGTTGGTGAAAGCCTCCAAGGGGGTGACGGGAGGCTGGGTCGGGGCTATAATAAATGCTTCACTGCGGGAGGGGGTGTTTCCTGCACCTTTAAAACATGCTCTGGTGTGCCCCCTCCTGAAGAAACAATCTCTCGACCCAGCGGTTCCAGCTAATTATAGGCCGGTCTCCAACCTCCCTTTCATAGGGAAGGTACTGGAGAAGGTGGTGATGCAGCAGTTGCAGGGGGTCCTGGATGAAGCGGATTATCTGGACCCCTATCAATCGGGTTTCAGGCCTGGATATGGTACTGAAACTGCATTGGTCGCACTGGTTGATCACCTCTTGCGGGAGCGGGATGGGGGTCATCCATCTGTCCTGGCTCTTCTGGATCTCTCAGCGGCCTTCGATACCGTTGACCACGGTATCCTTCTGGAACAGCTCAAAGGTTTGGGGATCCAGGGCACTGTGCTGTCCTGGTTTTCCTCATTTCTGGAGGGTCGTACCCAGTCGGTGTGATTGGAGAGTGAGGGGTCCAGCGCTAGGACCCTACATTATGGGGTGCCTCAGGGCTCGGTGCTCTCTCCTCTCCTATTTAACATATACATGAAGCCGTTGGGTGAGGTTATCCGTTCCCATGGGGTAAGGTATCATCAGTATGCTGATGATACCCAGTTATATATCTCGGCCCATGGGGACCCCAGTGATGCAGTCAATGTCCTATCCAGATGTCTGGAAGCGGTTGGGGTCTGGATGGGGGACAACGGGCTACAATTGTTTAGTGTAAGGGACCAAAGACAATGAGACAGCCGAAAGGTTGGCTTAACACAGGTTTATTGCATGATGATCCGGAGGAACATGTGGTAATGGCGGATGGGTAGCTCAATATATACAGCTGGCTATACATTTGAAAGTGGCTCGTCGACAGACTATTGGTTGCTGCCTGCGTGACGTCGTAGAAGGTCACGCCCTTCTTGTCCAGGTGAAGAGGTGGCGGGAATCTTCCCGCGCTGCTGATCCAGGTGAATCTGAGCCATGAGAGCCGGACGCTCGCTATTGCCATCTAGTGGTCACTAGCTCGCGTCCCCTTATCAGGTTTACATTGATACAGCTGAAGGTTATAATGTTGCACACAGAAAGGTTACATTGTTACCACATGGCTAAGGTACATTGTTAAAGGCACAGCTTTACAGAACACAACATCCCTCCCCCCTAGGATGAGACGAAGTCTCTCAGCCAAGATGGCTTATTGCATGTGCGTTTGGGCCGTGATGAGGGCTGACCCCCCCCGGGGGCGCTACTGCTTCTTTGTTCCCTGGTCCCTTGTCCTGTAATGGGAGAGGGAGACTCGTTAGTGGCTTGCCGCGGTTTGGCGGCCTTAGGGGAAGGAAAGAACTCCATTGTGGGCAGACCGGGGGCAATCGGGGCTAACGAAAAACCCCTCTTCTCGCTTGGACGGGTGGGGGACCACTCCGAAAAACTCCCCCGGTTCTGAAAATCAAATTCTAACTCAGTTGGGGTATCCGCATTTGTGGGGGAATTCCGCGAGATATGTATGGGGTCGGGTTCCTCCTCCTCAGAAAGATCCCCCAGGACATCTACGAGAATATCCTCCTCCCCCCTTGGTGGGGACCCGCGGCCCCCTTTTCCTCCTCCTTGGGCTGAACGGGTGGGGGAGAACCTTAACGCTGATTTTTTCTCTGTGTGGTCTGCGCCCTGCTCATCGGGGACCCTGCGTCGGAGCTGGTCCGCGTGCCGCCTCCACAGTAGCCCTGTGCTGGTTTCCACGCGGTACGACACAGGGCCGGTTTGCTCCACAACTACGCCCGGTACCCAGGCTGGGCCCGTGCTGGCGTAATTCCTGCAATGCATGGGGGCGCCTACACTGAAACTCTTTGTGGCCTCTAGCCCAATGTTCCTTCCTTTGTCCTCTACCCTCGTGGGGTCTAGCCTAGTAAGGATGGTGGTCAGTTTCCTACGCATTAAGAGCTCTGCGGGGGAGTATCCTGACGCCAACGGGGTCACCCTGTACCCTAGCAGAAACTGACACACTTGTAGGTTCAGATCCCCGGGGCCCATGCGCCGCAACGCATCCTTCGTGGTGCGGACGAGGCGCTCCACTTGACCATTGGTGGCTGGGTGAAACGGGGCGGAGGTGATATGCCGAACGGCGTTAATCTCCATGAACGCCCTAAACTCGGAGGACGTGAAACAACTAGCGTTGTCGCTAATTAATGTGTCGGGTATGCCGAACGTGGAAAAGAGCCTCCGCAAATGCTTAATGGTCTGGGCCGAGGAGGTGCTCGTGACTGGGATAACCTCCAACCACTTGGAGAAGGCGTCCACAACAAGAAGAAACAGGGTGCCTCTGAACGGGGCCGCGAAATCAATGTGCACCCGGGACCACGGCCCCTTGGCCGTGTCCCATTCCCTGTGGGGAAGGCGGGCCTCCTCTGGTCTGGAGCATTGGCAACTTTCACAAGTGCCGACCATGTGCTCGATGTCGGCGTCCAACTGGGGCCACCAGAAGTAACTCCGGGCCAGCGCCTTGGATCGCACGATGCCGGGGTGGCTGACGTGCAGCAGTTTGAGCACCCGCGGCCGAAGGGAAGTGGGAATCACCACCCGCTGCCCCCACAAGAGGCACCCCCTCTCTAGGGACAGCTCTAACTTTTTCCTGAAAAATGGGGTGAACTCCTCCGCTGGGGAGGACGCTGGCCACCCTTTCTGCACCCAGGAGCTAACTGCCGCTAATGTCTTGTCCTTCTCTGTCGCTTTGGCAATGTCGGCGGGCATTACGGGGGGCGAATCCAGCACCTCTATCATAAGAACCTGATGGTCTCGCTCCCCCTTGCTCACCTGGCTGGGCGTCAGGGGGAGGGGAGACCTTGATAGAGCGTCCGCATGGCTGATCTCTTTCCCGGGCTGGTAGACCAACGCGTGCTGGTACGCGTTGAGAAAAATGGCCCACCTGAGCATCCTTGGGGACAGGATCTGTGAGGTGGGCTTATCTGCGGTAAAAATGCCTAGCAGGGGCTTGTGGTCCGTTACAATGGTGAAGGGGCGGCCATACAGAAAATCGTGAAATTTTTTCGTCCCCGCAACTATTGCTAGTGCCTCCCTGTCTGTCTGTGCGTAATTTCTCTCTGCTTGGGACAGGGACCTGGAGTAGAATGCTATCGGGGCCTCCCTTCCGTCTTCCAGCACGTGGCACAGCACCGCCCCCACCCCCACCGGGGATGCATCACAGGTCAGGACTACCGGGCGTTTGGGGTTGAAATGGGTCAGTATGGCATCAGACGCTAGGAGACTTTTTAGTTCGCTAAATGCCCTTTCTTGGTCCTCGCCCCACTTCCATGTCTGGTCTTTTTTAAGCAGTTTGTGTAGCGGTTCAGCTACTGCTGCCTTCCGGGGGAGGAAGGAGTGGTAAAAGTTGAGCAGCCCTAGGAACGACTGCAGCTCGGGCTTGGAGGTGGGGCGGGGGGCTTTCTTAATGGCGGCCACCTTGGATTTGGATGGTTTTATCCCCTCAGGAGTCACACAAAACCCTAGGAACTCAACCTCGGTCGCGAAGAAGACGCATTTGTCCTTTCGCAGTCTCAACCCCGCTTTTTCGAATATTGTCAGGACCTTCCCCAACCTCTTGGCCAATTCGACCCGACTCCCCCCCCCGTTATTAACATGTCATCAAAATAAGGCAACACCCCCTCTAGCCCCTTCAGGAGGCGTTCCACGAGTGATTGGAAAATTCCAGGCGCCGAATTCACGCCGAACTGAAGGCGCGTCACCTGGAACGCCCCCTTATGGGTGACTATGGTCTGCGCAGCAGCTGCGGCAGGGGACACCGTGAGCTGCTGGTAGGCCTGTGCTAAGTCGAGCTTAGCGAAACACTTTCCCCCGTGTAACCTGGCCAGCAGATGGCTGACTACCGGCACCGGATACGCATTCGGGCGGATCGCCTTGTTGATGGTGCACTTGTAATCGGCGCATATGCGGACCTCCCCATTGGCCTTTAGTGCGGTTACAATTGGAGTTTCCCACTCCGCAGAATCAACAGGCACAAGGATTCCCTGGCCCACCAATTTGTCCAGTTCCGCCTCTATCTTGTCCTTGAGTGCGAACGGCACCCGGCGTGGTTTGAGTCGAATTGGGCGGACCTCCGGGTCCAGGTCGAAAGTCACTGGGGGCCCCTGAATCGGGTCAGTCCCAACGGCGTGCATCCCAACGGCGTGCACCCCCCCCCCAATAAACAACCCCAGGGGCTGGAACCATTGAGTCCCGAGGAGGCTGCAATCTCCCCCTTTAAGCACGACTAGAGGGAGGGACGCGGCGTGCTTCTTGAATTTAACCTGAAATTCTCCAACCCCCAACACTGGAATGCTGTTCCCTTGCACGTCCCGTAGTGTGGACCTCAACGCTTTGAGCTTGGGTCGCCTGTGGGGGGCAATTCTCAAAAACTCCCTCTGGGAAATGATTGAATATGAGGACCCCGAGTCAATTTCCATGCTAATGGGAACCCCTTGAACTAGTACCTCAACAAAGTAGCGGGGGTGTCCTACGGACACGCTGAATACTGGGGCGTCGTCCTCGCTGCCGTCGGAGATGCGGCCCACGCCGTCCTGCTTCCGCGTGGCCTGAGCGCCGTCCTTGGGTCTCGTTGAGCGGTCTTGTCCCGCGGAACGGTCTGCCGAGCTTCTCCGGGTCTCGCGCCTCTTCCTGCACACCTTGGCGATGTGCCCGCGGCGGCCGCAGTTGTGACACTCGGCCTTCCGAAACGGGCATTTTACGCGGTCGTGGGCCGCTCCACAGCCGTCGCACCGCCGGCTCTCTTTCCGGACCCTCCGGACGTCCTCGTCGTCGCTGCTCTCCACGGACGACCTCGAAGCTCGCCGGGCCGCATGCACCGGAGTCTCTGCCTTGCTCGACCTCGGCCGCCAGTCCTGGAGTTCTTGGACCCCAGCCTTTGTAGCTTCCGCGGCCTGTGCCGCTCTGATGACCTCCTGCAACGTGGGAGGCGGCTCTTGGTTCATTAATGTGCGCTGGGTTTCGGCGTCGTTCAGGCCGCACAGCACACAGTCCCGGAGGGTGATTTCGACATTCTCCCATTTGCACGGGCCGGCCGCCAGCCGCAGGGCCGCCACGAATGCGGCGACCGTCTCCCCGGGCGCTTGGACTCGCCTCCAGAATGCACTCCGAGCGGGAAACATCGCCGTGGCGGGCCGGACGTGCTCACGCAGCATCTGCATGAGTTCTTTGGCCTTGAATTCGCTCACCCTCCTTGGTGCGATCAGGTCCACCAAGGTCCTTTTGGTTTCTTGTCCGAGCATCCTGGTGAAGATGGCCCTTTTCTTTGCCTATTCCGTGACTTCGGACTCAATCAGTGCTGCCTGGAAGTCCATTTCGAAGATCTCCCAGTCGCCCGGTTTCCTGATCTCGAAACCGGCGCATGTCTTGGTCCCGTGGGCTGCCATCATCCCACCTTCGTCGCCAATTTAGTGTAAGGGACCAAAGACAATGAGACAGCCGAAGGGTTGGCTTAACACAGGTTTATTGCATGATGATCCGGAGGAACATGTGGTAATGGCGGATGGGTAGCTCAATATATACAGCTGGCTATACATTTGAAAGTGGCTCGTCGACAGACTATTGGTTGCTGCCTGCGTGACGTCGTAGAAGGTCACGCCCTTCTTGTCCAGGTGAAGAGGTGGCGGGAATCTTCCCGCGCTGCTGATCCAGGTGAATCTGAGCCATGAGAGCCGGACGCTCGCTATTGCCATCTAGTGGTCACTAGCTCGCGTCCCCTTATCAGGTTTACATTGATACAGCTGAAGGTTATAATGTTGCACACAGAAAGGTTACATTGTTACCACATGGCTAAGGTACATTGTTAAAGGCACAGCTTTACAGAACACAACAAAATGAATCCCTCCAAGACTGAGTGGCTTTGGATATGGGGTCCCGCGTTATCCAGGGAGCTGCCAACTTTGGTCTTGGATGGGGCTGTTTTGCCCCAGACAGACCCGGTACGCAACTTAGGGGTCCTCCTGGATTCGGGGCTGCTACTAGCAAGTCAGGTGGCAGCTGTGGCCAGGAGGGCTTTCTCACAGCTTCGCGTCATCCATCAGTTGCGTTCGCTCCTGGACTGGGACTCCCTGCTCAGGGTCACGCATGCTCTGGTCTCCTCCAGGCTAGATTATTGCAATGCGCTCTACATGGGGCTGCCCTTGTCAACCATTCGGAGGCTGCAGTTGGTCCAGAATGCGGCAGCCCAGGTGGTGATGGGGCGCGGGCGTTATGCTCGTGCCTCACCATTACTTCAGGAGCTGCACTGGCTACCAGTTTGCCTCCGGGTGCAGTTCAAGGTGCTGGTTTTGACCTTTAAAGCCCTTCATGGTAGTGGGCCAGGATACCTTAGAGACCGCATCGTCCCAAGAGTGTCCACCCGCCCAACCAGAGCGGATCGGAGGGGCTCCCTGATTGTTCCATCTGCCAGAGGGGCCCGTCTCTCTGGTACATGAAGGAGGGCCTTTTCTGTGTCCGCACCGGCCTTGTGGAACCTCCTGCCTGTAGAGTTGTGGGAGCAGATGGAGCTGCTACCTTTCAGAAAAGACCTAAAAACCTGGTTGGCGGGGCAGTTGTGGGGCCCAGATGGAAGAGTGGCCCCCGCCTGTTGGCTTATAAATTAAGCCCCCATTTCTTTTAATTGTCAATGAAGGCAGTTTTTTTAATGTGGGTTTTTAAGAGGAATGGGGTAGGTGGGTGGGTATGTTGGGTTTTAATTGGTTGTATTGTTTTATGTGTGTTTTAACTTGTTGTGAGCCGCCCAGAGTCGGGTTTACCTGATTGGGCGGCATATAAATTTGAATATAAATTTTAAAAAAATAAAAAATAAAAATATCCAAACGGCTCAAGACATCATGCAAATGTATTTGAGGATATGGCCACAGACACAAAGCCTAGCAGGGCCTTGTATTATTTGTTCAGAAAAAAGCATTAATATTTTGCACTAAGATGGTCCACATATTTTTCTAAAGAGAAACTGCATTCTGCAACTTTTATGATTATGTAAATCTGGCAAATTTATACAGAATGCATATCTGGAGATGAGGAAAGCTACTTTTCTGGACTACAGTTGACAATACTGCCCATGAAACTCACAATTGTAGTCTAATAAAGTGACTTTCCCCATCTCTGTTTAAATGTTATGATTTATTTGGCTGCTGACAATGTGGGGCAGTAAGGAACTGCACAAGAATAAGGGTCCAAAATTTTCACCAGACTTAAAAAGCTCACTGTAAAGCTTAGCTGCACAATTCTAAGGATGAGCAGTTTGTTTTTATAAATAATATATTACGCTCAGGATGTTGCATTATGTAACTTGTACTAAAATAATTGCTGTTGTGGAGTCATGAAAAAGACAGGATCTTGAGTTTGATGTGGCTATTCGATACTACGAGATGATATAGTCTCAAACAACAAAGTAAACGTACCTTGTGGTAAATCAGAATAATTGGTCAGTGAAGCTCAATAGGATATATATTGACTTGAAGGGTCTTTCTTTGAATTTCACAAAGGATCCTTTCTCTACTCTGCTTAGAGAGGTCGGGTATAGAACCCAGGACATTCTGAATGCGACATACATGCCGTGTCACTGAGCTCTTGCTCTTCTAATTTCAGCATGGAAAATATCTCTCTGATACCAAATAGAGAGGACTGGGCAAATGTCTTTTTGTGAAGCTAAGGGACAGAATAGGTGTTTCCTAGTTGCAGAATATCTTGTGGCTTAGAACAGGTGAAGATTGACTTGCAGAAAGAAAAATAAACAAAGATAAAAATGGAGAAGGTATTTGGCTCCTTCAAGCCATATTAAGATTATATATTATTAGCTCCTTTCTGCTATCCAATACCCAGTGTGCGTATCTGTGTGGAACCATATATTTACAACATTGTAACATTGAGGTTTGGACTCAAAGACCTCATTAGGACCCTTCCAATTTCTTGATTCTAAAAGAGAGTTAATGGCTCCCAAATCTCCTAAATACACTCCATTGTGAGGAATGTTAGAAGAGACTTGTCATGGAAACTGAACAGGAGGTTCATAGTTGGCACTCGCATATAGAAAAGGGGTACCTTGCTGTCACCACTGCTTGAAGCTGAGTACAGTGAAACCCTTATTTACGTAAAAAGTCTATTCCGTAGGCTTTTATGTAAATTGTTTTTTTACTTAACTCAAAGCAAACCCATAGGAACAATGAATTTTTTACATAACTAAAATCAAATCCATTGGAAAAATGATTTTTTTACTTAACTCAAAGCAAACCCATAGGAAATTACTACTACGTACTTACTTACTTTATTACAGAAATTGTGTTATGTAAATCGGGACATGGTTTTAGTGCAAAAAACATTATGTAAGTAGAATTTTATGTAACTTTAGGCATATGTAAGTCGAGGTTTTACTGTACTTTGTTTGTGGTGGAAAAGCAGCCTGCGGTTTGGAAGAAGGAGACTGAGGGCAGAAACAGAACAGATCTCAGAGCTCAGGATCATCTGAGGGTGAAGATTGTTCCCCAGAATGTAATTACTGGGAGTAATAAAAACAACAGACGGTCTTGTGACATCATGAAAAGTAGCAGAGATGCATTTGGCATAAACATTTGAGAAAGATAGCCACTGTCTTCAGGTACAGGACAGATATAATGGATGGAATGCTATTTGTGTATAAGTGAGCTTTGGTGTCTGTTGGAATGTCAAGCTATATCTTCCCATGCCTGCTTTACCTTGCTATGTCTAACCCTAACCCTAACCTTGGGTCCCCCAAGGTTCAGTACTGGGACCCCTGCTTTTCAACCTCTTCATAAATGATCTAGAAGTAGGAGTAAATAGCAAGGTAGCCAAATTTACTGACGACACTAAATTATACAAGGTAGTGAAAACTGTGAGAGATTGTGAGGAGCTCCAGAGGGATCTCTTGACACTGGGGGAGTGGGCAAAACAGTGGCAAATGAGCTTCAACATTAGTAAGTGCAGAGTGATGCATGTTGGGGCAAAAAAAACCCCAATTACATTTTTAAACTGATGGGGTCTGAACTCTGCGACAAACCAGGAAAGGGACCTTGGTGTCCTGGTGGACAGCTCAATGAAGGTGTCAACCCAGTGTACCTCAGCAGTGAAAAAAGCAAACTCAACGCTAGGGATCATTAGGAAGGGTATAGAAAATAAGTCAGCAAGTGTCATTTTGCCTCTTTATAAATCTGTGGTGAGGCCCCATCTGGAATACTGTGTACAGTTCTGGTCGCCATACCTCCAGAAGGATATTATGGAGCTGGAAAAAGTGCAGAGGAGGGCAACGAGAATGATTAGGGGACTGGAACACCTTCCTTACCATCTGAGGCTGCAACGGTTAAGCCTCTTCACTCTTGAATGACGGCGTCTAAGAGGTGACCTGATTGAAGTTTATAAAATCATGCGCAGTGTGGACAAAGTAGATAAGGAAAAACTGTTTTCCCTATCGCATAACACTAGAACTAGGGGGCACTCCATGAGACTTTTGGGTGCTAGTTCTCAAACAAATAAGAGAAAGTACTTTTTCACCCAGAAGATTACTGGTCTATGGAACTCCCTGCCAGAAGAAGTGGTGACAGCTGTCAGTCTTGACAGCTTTGAGAAAGGATTAGACAAGTTCATGGAGGACAAGGGTATCAATGGCTATATTTATGGATACCTAAGGACAACCTTCGGGTTGGAGAGATAGGCAGGATATCTCTCAATACCATGTCCAGGGAATCCTAAGCAGGTGAAGGCATCTCCTTGGGAATACCCTGAAGGAAATGGTGAGCCACTGTGTGAGACAGAATACTGGACTGGATGGGCTGTGGCCTGTTCCAGCAAGGCTGTTCTTATGTTCTTATATACAGTGTTTGTAAATAAATTCAAATGTTACAAAATGGCACAAATCGTCTGTGACCTTCCTACAAGGAGAACAAACCCAAATTACATGCTCCACACCATGAAATTATAACCACTAAGGGAATTAGAGCACACATAGAAATATACCTGGGCTGTAACTAGGATGCAGCAACTGGGAAATGGACTTGAGAGAATAGGAATGGAAGGTGAGACAAGAGGCTGAGGATCCAAAGAAGGAAATGGTGGGTGTAAGCCAGCTCTAAGGTGAGAAGCAAGAGGAAGATAAAAGGACAGGATTTGACAGAAGAAAGTCTAGAAACATAAATTAGATAGAAGGAGCTGGAAGTGGAAGAAAAGGAAAGGGCATCAGAGAATAGAGATGAGGCTTGGAAGACCAGGTAGAGCCACCAGACTCACTGGCAGTGGGACATCTTCTGTGTGATTAAGCTATGAGTGAAGAAAGACTCCCAAGGGAAGAAGTGGGGGGCTCAAGCTTCTGCTGGGGGCCTTGCCTTTACAACCAGGATGACGGGACTTTGTTCTGGGCAAGTATTCTCTGGAGGGCCATTCTTGAGGCTGACTACTGAGCATATTTAGTGGAGCAGTGCACCAGCTCCTGAGTGCACTGAACTGAATCAGTGACCTGAATTTTGAATACACTTATCACCATAGCACAGTATTTCAATTCATAAGTGCATACATCTCCTTGAGGATATAGCAAACTTATGCTGTTAATGGTCATGTTCCTGGATATATGGTACTTTGCAAAAGTCTTAGGCCACCACCAGCTCATTTGATTTTTTTTTTTTTATGAGTGCTTGGGAGGGGTGGGGGCATATGCCACCTAGACATACCAACGCTGGAGAGACTCTTCTGGTGATTCTCCTCTCAACTCTCTCCAAGTTTGGTGAAGTTTGGAGTTAAGTTGTATGAGTTATAGCCCTCTCCCCAGAAATCACTCATTGAATTTTCCCCAAACGATCTGTGGTGGCCTAAGTTTTTTGCACAGTACTGTATTTACTAGACTAAAGGTACTGCCCCTGGGCAGTGAAAAGAATTCTCCATGATGTTGAACAAAGAACTGAGAGGGCTGAGATTCCCAATAAACAAAACTCCATGTCCAAAGTAGCTAATGACGTACCTCTCCCAATGGAAGGGATGGAGGGGTTCACTGAAATCATTAACTTTTGTGTGTGTGTGTGTGTGGGGCACATTCTTCTCTCTTTTCGTGTGTGTGTGTGTGTGTGTGTGTGTGTGTGTGTGTGTGTGTGTGTGTGTGTGTGTGTGATTGTGTCCATGCCTTAAGGTGGAATGGAAAGAGGAGAATGCTACTTGACCCTGGGACCAAAATGGCTAGTTATGGTTGTGTAATATACTGATACGGAACACTAGAAGGCAGGTCTGCCTAAATATTCTGTCTAACCTAGAAGGCTTCCCTTTTCCTATTTTCAGCTGGGTGGTAGCATGTTGTGGTTAGCATGAGAAAATGGGACATTGTTCATGCTTAGAGGCACGTCATTATCATTATTGTTACTCCTCAAATTCTGAGGCTGAGTCTTGACATGAAGCTATGCTCTTCATGATGAGGATGTGCTACAGATGGGCTTGTTGTGCACTCAGTTATGGGGTTTCATGCCTGCTTTTGCCCTTAGGTGTATATCAAGGATCAGAGTGTTTTTCCACAAATGACAGTGACAGACCAGTTTTGAATTGTTCAAGGACAGACGTTGGGGATGGGGGAATGTAAGAACATTGCTAACTTTCCATTCTCCACCGCTCACTATGCCCGCTGTTCATCTTGACTGGAGTTGTTTTAAAAATGCTGCTATCCATTGGGTCTGTGAACAGCATCCACACCCCTGAGAATCGATTACAGGCACAGCCTTGTTGGCATGAGGGCTTGCTTGGAGTTGGGTTTCTGCAGCAGCCCAGCTGCTGACACAGGAGGGCTGTCACCAGCAGGATTTGAACCAGCGTCACCAGGATTTTATGTGGTTGAATAGCAGCCAGAACCAGAAGCTGCAAAAATCATGTGCTGTGGTTGCACAGGTTCTCTGTTTTAGAATGCTTGCTAAGGCTGTATGCTGGTCTCCAAAGGCTCTCCTACTGTGAATGTGATTTTCTGCCTCAAAAGCAGTGCAGCTTTTGTTGGGCTACTATGAATGTCCTAGAGCCGCGGAGGTGAACCTTGGCACTCCAGCTGTTTTTGGACTTCAAATCCCAGAAGCCCTGATAGTAGGTGTATTGACTTGGGTTTCTGGTAATTGAAATCCAAGAACAGCTGGATTGTCAAGGTTCACCACCACTGTGAGTAATGCAGACTGAAGGTGTAATAAGTGCATGAGTATCAGAAACCAGTGGCTTCAAACTACTGTTGCTTTCTGCCAGCAATATGGTGTCATCTGCATATCTTAATGGGGCTCTGTGGAGAATTTGCTTCTCAAGGGTTAACTGTGACATTAAAAGGCAGAATGACTAGAAACCAAATAGACAAATAAGTCAATGTTGAATTACAATAGTAAGTTTTTGTGTAAATGTTGGTATTTGGTAAAGGATTACAAAATTCAAGGAGATAGAGGGAGGAGGTTGGGGAGTTAGGTGGAGACAAATCAATACATCAACCAATGGCAGGATGAAGTTGTTGAATGTGCCCCAATGAGCATGCATGGCTTGAAGACAGGAACAGTCAGGAACGCAGCACGTCGGAAGCAAGAGATTCGACTGACCATCCAGCATCAACAGAACTTCACTGTGATGAATTTCTTGTATTCCCCACCCCAAATAATCCTATCCTGTCTCCCAGCATAAACTAACTAGCTTTGTTTACATAAGGTAACAACAGACCCCAGAAACAAAAGATGCGAGAGAAAGACGCAAAAGAATCAATGCGAGATATTCAAAGAATCAAGGCTGCAATTCTTGTTGTTGACTTTCAGGAAGCTTAGACATGGGTGGGTGGCCCCTGGAGCTTTAGGTGATAATTGAATGTTTCCTGAGGACGCAGTAAGCTTCTTGGGTGTGCTGGAGCATGATTAAGTTAACGGAAACATTGTGGATGTTCCCTGCTTAGGAAATACAAAACTGTACATGTTAGAATCATTTTATAACATTTTTAATGATTTTTGGAATATTTAATTGCAACCGCTAATTAATAATCAATCAGGGATTGAAGGGTTCAGTTTACCCTGCCTATGGTCAGGCATGGCCCGAAAGATGGCAAAAACACTATTTAACACAAACCGCAAATACTTTAAATTATTGTAATGCGCTCTACATGGTGCTGCCCTTGACGACCATTCGGAGGCTGCAGCTGGTCCAGAATGCGGCAGCCCGGGTGGTGATGGGGCCGCATCGTCCCAAGAGTGTCTGCCCGTCCAACCAGAGCGGACTGGAGGGGCTCTCTAATAGTGCCATCAACTAGGGGTGCACATCTGTCCAGCACCCGAAGGAGGGCCTTCTCCGTGTCTGCACCAACTCTCTGGAACCTCCTGCCAACAGATCTAAGACTTGAAAGAGAATTGCTGCCCTTCAGGAAAGGATTGAAGACCTGGCTGGCAGGGCAGGTGTGGGGCCCGAATGGGAACACGGTCCCCGCCTGCTGGCTTATGTAAACCATTAAGAACTCTCTCTTCTTCTTCTTTTTATAGTGGGTGGGATGGGTGGGTGGGATATGGGTCTTTTAAAGTGGGTGGGATATGGGTCTTTTAAAGTGTTTTTATGTGTTTTTAGAACTTGTTGTAATGCCACCCTGAGTCGGGTTCTGCCTGAGTGGGCGGCATATATAAATATGACTATTAAATTAAAAAATTAAATTAAAGTAATTTTAAAAGCCTAATTTTGCCTTGCCTTGCAGCCATGGCTTGACTTTTGACAGGCGGAGAGGGGGGAAGAAACACTTCAAAAAAGCCCGCACTTTCTATGCTGTAACCAATCGGAAATAAATGAACTTTTTTCTGTCTTACTCCCAAGGAGACCTTTCTCGATCTGTTCCGCCACTGACCCGTGACCAGTCGAATCGATCCTGGGGGTCAGCCAATCTTAGAGAGTGAAGGCATGATTTTTAACAATTATTTTAAACTTTTATTCAGCATTTAAAGTTAACTCTTGCCTTCAAGTCTCCCTGCTGTCTTCCTCCATTGCTCTGTATTTTTTCCTAATACTTTTTGTATGCAGTTCTATCGAAGAATCACTAGAAAGCACCACTTTCATTGAGGCTTTTTGAAGTCTTATTGACTAAATTCAGACTGCATACTTTGTTGCTAGACTGGATACATTGTTACAACAGTTTAGCCTTTGATCCCTCTGTAGTACCATATTTGGATTTTCATTCATAAATATTTGTAGGTTGCCTCAGTCAGGACACACGTTCTCTGAACACTTCCCTCAAGCCAGCAATGGTGCTTCTTCCTCAGCATTGTTTTCGTCGCTTCTCATTTGGAGCCCCGGTCTACTTCTCATTCAAATGAGCTTGCAGAGCTCAAAAGATTGCTTATAGTGATCCTTTTAAAAATTGTTAAAAATGGATTTTTGCAGTTATTTACCGCAAAGTGTGTGAATGTGTGTGTGTTAGTGTGGTGCTTGGTGCGTATGGAAGCCTAATTTGAAAGTGGGGGGCAAATAAAAAAAATAAAGAGAAAAATATCTTTATTGAAAATAAAAGTATAAAAAATAATAAAAATGTATTTTTCAGAATTGGGGTTACACACGGAAGAGATTTCTCTTAACTACTCCCAGGTTAATCTCTACACAGACTCTCATTGATAATTTTCCTGCACTTTCCATGAGAAATCGGTGCAGGCTGAATAACTGACCTTGAATCATGAAAGCTTATGTAATATTTGATACATTTTAAAAGAGAGATCCAATAAAGGTACCACCTTCTTTCTGCATTTGGTATTGTGTAAGGTTTGCATGGCTTACTTTGTGTGCCTGTTAGAAACAGTCTTTTGTATGAAGGATTTCCCAATCCAACTCCAATTTGAAGATAAGGCTCCATCAGAAAAAAAGGAAGAAAGCCTTGAATTTGCTCCTCAACAGTTTATGTCATGGACACCAGGACCATGCAAGCAGTCAGACCATCTGATCATCCTCTTCCCCGCTAAAGTGACCAATGTGTTGCATTTTTGTTGAAATTCTAGTTTTACTTTCCAAGTAAAATCAGCAAGTGTGAGTTTTATGAAAAATTATGTCAGGCTACATAATCTAGCCATTCCAAGAAAGGATAGAGTCATTTTGTTTGTGTCAGGAAGAGCAGGTTTGGGGCTTCCCAGGATTCCAGAAAACTGGTTTGGCTGCTTTGCTTTTATCCCCCTGGCCATGAGAAAAAGCCAGATGAATACGCACGCACGCACGCACGCACGCACTCACACACATTCACTCACTGGGTCAGATTAGCTCTGCATTAGCCAACGACGCACTCCCACTGGAACAAACTCCACTCTGCTTGTATAATTTGCAGCAATTGCACTGGCTAACCGCAAGAATTTGTTCAACAACAGGCCTGCAAGAGAGTTGGCCATTTCTGCCTAATTTCCTCCAGGTGCCATTCAGAGACTTCCTGTCAAGGTCAGTGGGTCCCTTGATTCTTTATTTGCATATGTATGAACAGGGTGGCACATCCTCTCCTAGGTAGCTCCAAATGTACAATAGGCTGGAGAGGTGACCCTCCCCCAGTGACAAAGAAAAAAGATATAATTTTTTTTAGTTAAGCGTGCTGCCACATTTTATTGCAAATCCCACTTCTACGTCTAAATGTCTTGCTACTTCATCCCTGTGTCTTCTCTGTGTAGCACCCAAACACCATTTTTAAAAAGCCCTAGTACTTGAAGGTACTAAAAACATAACAGATTTTGTATATGTGGCTGTCAGATAGATAAAATGCCACTACAATGGAGTGGCATGTGAAATCACATTCTTGTAACACAGCAATTCTTTGGGTGGAGGGGAAACAGCTCAGTGGTATGTTAGCAGAATTCATGGGCACAGGGTAAGCCCCTGTATACCCCTGCAATCCTTGTATCTCATGCCCCCAGTGGCTTAGTGGTTAAGACACTGAACTGGAGACTGGAAGGTCGGGCTTTGATACCCGAGGGCTGCACTTGGGGACATGAAAGGAGCTTCATTCAGGCATCCCCTGAGCGGAGTTTCTCCAGCAAAAATCCTTTCAACCCAGAGTAATCTCTGACACAAAGGTATGATGATGATGATGATGATGATGATGATGATGATGATGATGATGATGATGATGATGATGATGATGATGATGATGATGATGATGTCAGGACCCTTCTTTAAAATCCACACCGTTTATTTTTCCCTTTCGTTCTTCCACCATTTTTTTAAAAAAAAATCTTCTTCAAGTGCCATGTCCATTCCGAATATTGACTATCATCGTGGCGATAGTCTTCCTGTTCTTAACTCCTCGGAAAAGTTTTTCCAAGGACATTCCATGTCAGTCTCTCAGGTTCTTCAGCCATGAAATCCGTCTATGTCCAGGGCCTCTCTTCTCAGGGATCTTCCCTTGCAGAGCGAGTTGGAGTATCCTATACGTCATGTCATTCCTCATGATACCCCCAAGTTATTGGAGCTTTCTTTTTTTAATGGTCTTAAGCAGTTATTGTTCTTTATCCATCTGCGCAACACTTCTACATTAGTCCCATGGTCAACCCATGATATCTTTAACAGTCATCTGTAGATCCACATTTCAAAAGCTTTGATTTTCTTTTCAGATGCTTTAATATCCAAGCTTCGACTCAATATATAACACTAGGAACACATAACATCTCACTATTCGGATCTTTGTACCGAGAATTACCTCTCTACTGCTTAACAAATGTTGCATTTCTATGAAGGCGGATCTTGCTTTTTCTATTCATATTTTAATCTCTACCTCAGGATTCCACTTTTCATTTAACATACTCCCCAAAATAGTATGGATAGTATTGCCTTGGATGAATTGGAGAAGTAAAGCTTAGAGGCAGGATCATTTTGGCAAAATTTTGAGTTGACTAATGGCTCTATTGTATCACTATAATGTCACAAACATCGCAGGCTTTTCCGTTCTCCAGAATTCTTCTTCAGGTGTAGAGGTTACAAAATTTGGTGGATCGAAGCAGATGAAAATAGTTTCATATAAACCAGGTCAAATGCATTTTCACATAGCAGGAGACTGCAGAGTCAACTGTGAAGCAAGCTGTCAAGATATCAGCTGTCTGGCTCCCCCCCCCTCTCTGTAAATAAATGCCTGGCTTTGACCTCTAGAAATCTGCCCATTGCCTTGGTTGAAGTGGACAGTTCAGATCCCTGAATTGCTTGACAGCAGAAGCAATAAAAATAAAAATAAAATAAAATAGGGTCATATTGGGAGAATAAGAAAGACTTAGGACAAACCATAGGAAGTTTGAAGGTAAGGGCAAAAGCTTTCTACCCAGAAACATACAGAAAAGCAATGTAAAGAATGAAGGAGATTTTGCACATAGGAAACAGTGGATTTCCCCCTTCAGTCCTAAGTGGCTGCATATTTCTATGTGTGTAGTAACTGGCTTTGGGGCCAGAGAGTAGAAGTTTGATGCCCCCATGTGCCAACATGTGAAGCTTGAACAAGCTACATAGTCCTAGATAACTCCCAGAAGAAGGAGATGGCAGACCTTTCCTTTCTTTATACCTAGGAAAGTTACTTAGGATATAGCAAGAAAGTAAAAACTGGTGTGTGTGTGTGTGTGTGTGTGTGTGTGTGTGTAGTCTGATATGCAACAACTAGTTGTTTTTATTATTTCACTGAAGTTTGGCCTGCTTTGTTTGACATTATAGTTCATCAATGTTTTATTGCATTTTCCCTATTATTTTCCCTGACCATCATTTGATGAAACACCGAGATACGAAGTTAACAATTGGACATGTATCAAAGAGCAATGCTGACCTCTAGTCACTTGCGGGCAACAAGGTAGCTTAGGGGGCATAGAGGAGACAGTATGAAAATACGCAGCTCTCTTTTCTTATCTGGCTGTAAGAAAGACACATGTACATGTTATATATGTATCTTTCTTATGACCATATTAATGTAACAGCAGCATGATGGATGGCACTTGACCTGCATAGTTGTCTTTAGTGGCAAAGCCTGACCTCGTCATATTCTATAGTTGCCACTTGTTGATACATCACAGCATTGTTTTCACTTATTAGTCTGGCCAGTGTGATCATTCTTGTAGGCAGAACTTGGGAAAGCTCTCGTTGTTTTCACTGCCTCTTTTGTATTACAACAGTGATTGATTTACCTATCAGCAATGAGTAGAAACTCACAGTTCCTCTTCCTCACAAAACCCCGACTCCTTCTTTCCCAACAAATCAGATTAGCAGAACACATTGCTTTTTGAACTCTGGTATAAAAAGTCCCTGAATATATGTCCTGGTAGTTGACAGACTCTCCTTTGTAAAACAGATTGCTTGTTAATAGTCAGAGATGGTGATCAAGTGGAATTTCATCAATGGGGGCACTTAAGCTATAAATGCATAAAACTGCCATGCCCAAACCTTGAAAGGCTTCTGTACTTTTAGAGAAGCTAAAACTGCTTAGCTGGCATGCCATTATCTATTCCATGGGAGATTAGAGGAGTTCTCAACCTTTTAAAGCTGGGGGCTGAGTCACACTCCCTCAGACAGTTTCGGGGGCCGGACAGTCATTTTGCTCTTCCTCCACCACATGGCACTTCCTGGTATGGTGGAGGCACCACATAAAATGGTGATCCGGGCTGCAGGTTGAGAATAGTTCGGTTTCACTTACCAGTGATAACTTTCGTTCTTCGAGTATATAGTTTGTGAATACACACTCATGGGTTATGCGCCTGCGCAGAACGGCCGATCGGAGGCTTGAAAAGCTATTGGTCAAAAGTTTTGGCGGTAAGACCGCCCACCGTACCGCCCACCCTGAGGCGCCCGCGCGCCATTTTACCTCAGTTCCATACTTAAGCCAAGCACAGGATAAACCAATTGATCTCATCCGTGCAGCTCAAGAGGGGAGGCAGGGTGGGTAGTGTGTATTCACAAACTATATACTCGAAGAACAAAAGTTATCACTGGTAAGTGAAACCGAACTTTCTCCTTCGTATAGTTTGTGAATCCACACTCATGGGAGATTAGCAAGCTCACACTTACTTGGTCGGTGGGCAGTCGGATGAGATGATCCCACGATGAAGATGATGTCGGTCAGGCAGGGTGAACTGTCAAGGGCGATGGGCCTGGAGCCCCCGAGTGAGGACGACACGGCCAAGCCTGGCGTCCGCAGTGGCTCTGGTGTCCACCCTGTAGTGCTGGACAAATGTAGAAGGTCTGGACCAGGTGGTAGCCTTACAGATGTCCTCAAGCGGTGTGCCCTCCAGAAAGGCCGTGGATGTTGCAACCGCTCTGGTAGAGTGCGCCCTGACATGCGGTGGAGGGGGCAGCGATGCCGACTCGTAGGCCAAGTAGATGGTAGAGGTGATCCATTTGGAGAACTGCTGCGCAGAGATGGGTTCACCTTTGGACTTGCCCCCATATGCCACGAAAAGGTGTTGCGACTTCCTGAACTCCCTTGTCCTGCTGGTGTAAAACAATAAAGCCCGTTTGACATCCAGCGTGTGCCAAGTCCTTTCTTGGGCGTTAGCGGGGTTCTGGAAGAATGTTGGCAAGGAGATAGTCTGTGCCATATGAAACTGGGAGACCACCTTGGGGAGGAAGGTGATGTCCGCTTGGAGTACCACAAGGTCATTGAAGAATTGGAGAAAGGGTGCGTCTGCCCGCAGGGCGACCAGCTCACCATCTCGCTGAGCAGACGTGATGGCCACAAGAAAGGCCATCTTCCACGTGAGGAGACGAGCATCCGCGGTAGCCATGGGCTCGAAAGGAGTCCTGGTGAGCGCGTTAAGGACGGTAGAGAGTGACCATTGGGCCGTTGGAGTCCTGATCGGAGGGAAGGCGTTCCGCAATCCCTTGAGGAAACGTTTCACTGTTTGGTCGCGGAAAGCGCCGGAAGCGGGTGAGCCAGCCGGAGAGTGAGCCACCACCGCTGCGAGGTGTACTCGGATGGAGGCGATGCTGAGGCCAGACTCCGCCAGATGGAGGAGGTAGGTCAAGACGTCCTGCAGTTCCACCTGCGAGAGGAGGGTCTGCTGAGATGCCAGGAAAGCACAAAAACGTCTGTATTTGGAGGCGTAGGACTTCCTTGTGGATGGGCGCCTGGCTAGTTCCAGGATCCTGGACAGTCTGGGGTTATCCTCCACGCGGTGAGGTGGAGGCTGGGCAGGTCCGAGTGGTGGAGCTGGCCCTGCTCCATTTGGAGAAGCGTCGGTGACTCCGGTAGCGTGCGATACTGAGATGACATGCGCAACAGCAGCGGAAACCATGGTTGGCGAGGCCATGCTGGGGCCACTAGGATGGCCCTGGTCCTGTGCTGAAGCATTCTGGTGAGGACCTTCTGGATCAGAGGAAACGGAGGAAAAGCGTAGAAATAGTCCTGATCCCACCGTTTCATGAAGGCATCGCCCTCGGAGTTGACACCGATGCCCGCCCTGGAGCAGTACCTGTGGCATTTCGTGTTGGACTCCGATGCGAAGAGGTCGATGTTCGGAGTCCCCCAGGCCTCGCAAAGCGACTGGAACACCTCGTTGTTCAGTTCCCATTCGTGGGTCGTCGAGGTGAGGCGGCTGAGATGGTCGGCCAGGACATTCAGCTTGCCCTGAATGTGCACTCCAATCGGGAAAATGTGCCTCTCCAGGTACCACTCCCAGAGTTGCACAGCGAGGTAAAGAAGGGTGGTAGAGCGTGTTCCGCCCTGCTTGTTCAGATACGCCACAGCCGTGGTATTGTCCGAGGCCACTTGGACCGCCTTGCCCATGAGCAGGGTCTCGAAGGAACGGAGGGCCTTCCAAATGGCCAGTAGCTCCAAGTAGTTGATATGGTGCGCCATCTCCTGAGGTGACCAAGGGTTGTTGACCATGAGAGTCCCGCAGGCAGCCCCCCAGCCGAGGTTGCTTGCGTCGGTCAATATTTGCAACGAGGGTTGCGGGGGGTAAAAGCTCTTCCCCGTTGTCACGTTGAGTGGCGTCGTCCACCACATCAGCTGGTCCCTCAGCTCCGGAGACGGAGTTAGCCGTTTGGACTGACTCTCCCGGAGCGCGTCGAATTCGTGCAGAAGCCACGACTGTAGGGACCGGAACTTTAACTTGGTGTGAGGGACCACAGCCATCGTTGAGGCCATAAGGCCTAGCAGTCTTTGAGCCTTTTTTGCCCTGATGCACGGTGTGGTGCGAAGGTCGTTCACTCCCTGCGCGATGTCCTGTAAGCGCTTCTGGGGTGCAAAGGCTCTGGTGGCAAGCGAGTCGAGTACCGCTCCGATGTACTCGACGCATTGAGAGGGAATCAACTTCGATTTGGTGAAGTTGATCCTGAGGCCGAGACTCTCCATGAGGTGGACCGTGAACTGCGTGTCCCGAATGGCCGACGAGCTGGTGGGGGATACAATCAGCCAGTCGTCGATGTATGGGAAGACCCTGATTCCCCGCTGGTGAAGGAAGGCAGCCACCGGAGCCATGCATTTGGTGAAGACTCGTGGTGCCGTGGCCAGACCGAACGGTAGACATCGGTACTGGTACACCGAATCGCCGATGCGGAATCGGAGGAACCGTCGGTGCTCCTCGAGGATGGAGACATGGAAGTAAGCGTCCTTGAGGTCTATGACTGTGAACCAGTCCCCTTTGTTGATGAGGGGAAGGACGGTCTGCAGGGTCACCATCCGGAACTTCCTGGTGTGGATGCACTTGTTGAGGCGGCGCAGTTCCAGAATTGGGCGAAGTCCTCCGTCCTTCTTCTGAACCACGAAGTACCTCGAGTAGAAGCCGTTGTCCCAGTCGGGCGGGGCCACCCGCTCGATGGCTCCCTTGGACAGGAGAGTTGATATTTCTTCTTCCAAATGGGGGGACGAGGTGGTGAGACGATGTCGTCCTACCCGAGGCGCCCGCACGAACTCGATGGCGTAGCCAGAGGACAAGATCTTTAAGACCCACCGGTCGTCCGTGATGCCTGACCATACCTGGAGGAAGTTCCGGAGGGGGAGGTACGGGATGTGGAGCGAGAGAGACTCGGCCGTCGCAGCTTCAAACGCGCGACCTGGACTTAGCGTCCGAACGCTTGCCGTGCCCGTAGGGCTGGTAGCGGGGCTTGTGCTGGTGCCGTTGCTTGAAGGAGCCAGACCTTGGCTGTTCCAAGGGGCCACCCTGTTGTTGCGGGTTCCCCTGGTATCGCCGCGTGAAGGGCTGGAACCTCGGCCTGGCAGCCGGAGCCGGCGTGGTAAGCCCCAGAAACTTGGCGGTGGAGTTGGTCTGCCGCATTTCATTGAGGACCTTGTCCGTGTCCTGTCCAAAGAGGCCTTGCCCGTCGAAGGGAAACTCCTCGATGAGCTTCTTCATAGCATCATCGAGGGAGGTGCCCCTAAGCCAGGCATGACGACGGAGCAGGATAGCAGACGCCATGTCCTTCGCCGCATAGTCATTGATATGCCTGGCTGTTCTCATTTGTTGCTCCGCCAGGAAATCGCCTTCGGATGCCAGCGCGTCGATCCGTTTCTGGGCGTCAGCGGGCAACGTTGCCATTTCGGCCTTCACTCGCTCCCAGAGGTGAGACTGGTACAGGCCCATGGCAGCCGAGTAGTTGGCGGCGCGGAGGAAGAGGGAACCGGTGGCGTAGAATTTACGGCCCACCGTATCCAACTTCTTCCCTTCCGGGGTCGAAGGCACCGGGAACCCGCTGGTGGCCGTCCTGTGTTGAAAAGCCTTGACCACCAGGGAATTTGGCAGGGGGTGCGCCTGCAGGAACTCGACGTTCTCATCCAGGACTCTATACATGCCGTCGAGCCTGGACGAAATGGAGTGCGCTGACACCGGCTTCCTCCATGTCGCCTTCGCCGACGTCAACATGGACGGAAGCATGGTGATATGGACCGGCCGTACCGCCCGTCTGTCCAGCTTGGCGGTCATTTGGTCCTCACCTTCCAGTGGCGGCTGGTCCACCTTTAGGTTCAGAGTGGTCCCCAGGCGCGTCAGCATGGCCTACAGCGAGCGTTGATCCTCACCACGCAGTGGGTCAACCGTGCCGATGGCTTGGTCCGGCGTCCTTTCGGCGTCGATGTCTCCCTCGTCCTCCTCCGAAGAGGCGCTGGAGTCATCGGAGGACGAGGGAGGAACTCTTACATCCACGTCGGGACCGCGCCAGTACGGCCTGGGCGGGCCGGCGGGATGGGAGTCCACCGCATCAACGTCTGGACCAACCCGCGACGATGTGGGTGGGCCAGCAGAGCGGACACTCGACCCTCGGGAGGTCGGAGGGGCCACAGCAGGGCCAGCATCCCTGGGGCTTGCGGTGGTTGGCACCGGAGCCGCAGAGGCCGCAGGAATGGAGGTCTTAAACTGGTTGGCAAAAGTCTGAGCCATGACCTCAAACATCCCCTTCAGGAACTCCATCTGGGATGGATCCCCCACCGTCGGGAGCGACGAAATGGTGGCTGGTAGAGTCGGCGACGAAACGGTGGCCGGTAGAATCGGCGACGAAATGGTGGCCGGCATGGTGATTGCCGCGTCGTCGAGCGTCGGAGTCCTGGGCCTTGGGGAGACGGAGGCCTGTCTCATAGGCGAGCGGGCCCTCCCACGAGGCGGTGACGGGAGCACCTGAAGTGGGCGAGCTGGAGCCCCAGCCCTGCGTCCTTTTTCAGGCGATCCCGAGGAGGACCGTCCTCCCCAGATGGAAGACCCAGGAGACGGACATCGTGCAACCGAGTATGCCGGCGAAGGTCCCGGAGAAACAGGAGTGCGCGGAGTAGGCGGGAGCGATCGCCTCTTCTCCGACCCGTGTTTCTTTTTCTTCTCTCTGTTCTTGTCCCTCTTCTTCTTCTTCTTGATGGGGAGAGCGGAAGAAGAAGCCGAAGGCGGAGGAGGCTGGGAGACACTAGCCGAAGTAGAAGCGGCCGCAACGGGAGCCAGAGAGAGTTCCATCAGGTGGGCTTTGAGCCGGTAGCTCCGGTTCTGCACTGCCAGACGGGTGAATTTCTTGCAGTGAGGGCAAGACTGGCTCTGATGAGACTCCCCCAGGCAGAAAAGGCAGAGGCTATGCCCATCGGAGGCCGGAAACTTTTTCAGGCAAGCCAAACACTGTT
Organism: Bradypodion pumilum; assembly: GCA_035047305.1. Classification (NCBI taxonomy): domain Eukaryota; kingdom Metazoa; phylum Chordata; class Lepidosauria; order Squamata; family Chamaeleonidae; genus Bradypodion; species Bradypodion pumilum. Next base: position 279,815,255 of record JAWDJD010000002.1, on the reverse strand, counting down.
TGAAGGCCGCGGCCATCAAAGAAAAATTCTTCCAACGGAAGTTTCTGGAACGCGGTTACCCCCGAAGGGCTGGCCAGCCGCCACCCCCTTGAGGGGGGAAACGGTGACCGAAGCGAGTAGGTAACTGAGTCCACCAGAAGGAAGAAACAGCACTGGGGTGGCGATCCTGCCCGAAGGACAAGATCACCGAAAAAAAATTGTAAAGTTTGCCAAAAGACTTTCCCTCAGAAGGGCGAAAAAATTGAGGAAGCTCTCAACGATCGTCCTGCTGCTACGGCGGAAAGAAGAGAACTGAGGTAAAATGGCGCGCGGGCGCCTCAGGGTGGGCGGTACGGTGGGCGGTCTTACCGCCAAAACTTTTGACCAATAGCTTTTCAAGCCTCCGATCGGCCGTTCTGCGCAGGCGCATAACCCATGAGTGTGGATTCACAAACTATACGAAGGAGAACCCTGGATTAGAGCATCGAGAAAAACATATGTGTATAATTGATACAATGTTTTAAATCTTGGCAGGGTTTGGCACTTATAACATCTAGAAGAAGCCAAAAATAAGAGTGCAACTACACAGTGGGAAAATGCACATTGATTTGCTGCAGTTTCACATCCAGGAAGTCAGGTGTCCATTGGCGAATTTAGTTTGGCCATCCAAACAGGAGTAAGCAGAAAGAGAGGAGGAAATTGACAATGTGTTTGCAGCTTCTTAAGAGTTTCTGCTGTAGTTATCTAGATTTGTAGGAGGCAGGTCTGGAGCAGAATCTGCCTTAACAATTTATAAACCAGGTTGATTGCCAATTTCCTCCTCCTCTCCTTGTCTCTTAGGTGCTGTAGTGCAACTTTGTTCTAGTGCTGGTACTAAGTCTGAAAGACAGACAGACAGCTGGTATGAAGTGTGACAGACATACAGACAGACTTGTTGAAGCAAAGAATATTGATGAGGGAAAGTCTCATTGACTTCTATGCTGTGTAGGCAACAGAAGATAATACACATCTGACTGTCTTAATCCCGGAGCATTTTCCACAATATTTGTCAATGAAGATTCCCCCTAAATCTAATATAGGAACTCTTTCATTGGTGTTACTTCTCCCTTTAAAGTCCATGCCGTATGCGTATTAAAGGCTAAGGGGGAAACTGGTGTAATTCCAAGGTAGAGACAGTAATTTTATCCCTTAAACAGCTATTTCTGGAGCTACTCAACAGCATGTATCGGCGCTCTCTGTTTTTCCAGAATTACCCCATCTTGCTTTCCAAACGCTTTAAGCTCCTGTGGCTATAATTAACATGCTAAGAATTTGCTACGGTTCTCAGACCAGCAAGGAACAGAGCTTGTGAATGGAGATAAAATTAAGTCACTAGCTGCAGACTAGGCAGAGGAAAAGCTGAACAGTGAGGTGTTTTTCCTCTTCTGGAGAATGCAAGGATGGGATTGCCAGTCTTTGTCAGAGCAAGAGACATGTCTCTGTGGATCTTATTTATTTATTTATTTAGCTTTTCATGGCCACAACTCACCTTAAAGGATTGGCTGTACCCTGCTTAGAGGCTATGAAACAAAGAAGGAAAGGTTAGATTCCAGGACAATGCACTTCCATAGATCTCTCCATTTTGGATATCTTGGATCCATCTTGTTCCATATGCAATGCTGCCTAACTAAGAAACCAGACACTTCCAAGAAGTGCTGGGAAACTGTTGCAGGCAAAGGCCAATGACCACTTCAGATGAGGCTGGAGATCATCTCACAGTTTTATGATAAGAACAAACATTCTTGAGGGTACACAAGAGCAAAACCAAATTAGAAGATGGAGGAAGGAGCTCGCTGGACAAGGAAAAACATTAAAGGAGGATATAGCTGAAGATCTCAACTTCCCCATCATTTGGAGGACCCTGAATAGGCTGAGGGTGAGAGTCCCTAAATGCAAGACCAACATGCTCAAGTGCGGGCTGCTGGCAGACAACAACACTCAGTCTGAATGTGGAGAGACACAGAATCCGGTTCATTTACTGGTCTTCTGATTGCTGCCAGAGACATGTACTGATGAGGACTTGGGTTTGGGCAACGACAAAGTGAAGAAAGTGGCTTCATTTTGGTAGTCCAGGGTTTGATCGGGACATGAAAAGAAAAATCTCTCAGCTGTTGCTGAATTATTTGGGCAGATTGGCTGCCATGTGTAAAACTGGATGCTTCGCATGTGGATTATTTGTGGTAAACACAATTCAGGCACATAAAGATTTCTGTTCCAAGGTTATCCAAATTCTGCACCAGAAAGTCTAGTTCTTCATGACCTGTATAAGTCACTCATCAAGTTGCCAACTGATCATGGGCTGATTTGCTTTCATGCTTTTAACAGCATCTTGAGCTGCAGCTCAAGGTATTACAATCCATTAATCACTGAAGTTCAAACTGCCATCCAAAGCCTAGGACTTGTTTAGAAAGCCAGAACAAAACAAAATCAAATCCTAGTAGTTTTAATTGTCAGATATTTAGTTACACACTGTAGCTTTAACCTGGCAGAAGGAGAAAATACCTATGGTGGGAACTGAAACATCACCCTCTAGTCACTGGAAATCCTGTTCAATCCTTTTTGTCTTTTCCCCAGATCCTGAGCTTTCAAAGTTTAGGGGAGTTTAAGGAATCTTAAGCTTTTGTTAAATGTAGAGTAGTGGTCCCCAATCTTTGGGTTTTGGACTTTAATTTCCAGAAGCCTAAGTCAATTCCCCAAAGCACTGATCAGTCAATGTATTGACTTAGGCTTCTGGGAATTGAAGTTCAAAACTGATGTAGAGGGCAACAGAAGATCTCCAGATGCCACCTACTGTTACCAGTAACACTTTGGGCATTTTCACAGTATGGGCCTTGGGGCTGGCATATGTGAATTCCTTCTTATTATTTTGACAAACATGAATGGGCTTAAATGGGCTTCCTTTCTGGATATCAATATTTTGATCATGGGTGCTGCTTTCTTCATCTGATACCCTGGTGTGAGTCTCTCCTAGCCCAGCCAGGGGCTGTGGGACAAAAGATGAAGTTCTCAATGTCAGGCTTCTCCTGCCTTGTTTGGGGCAGATGCCAGTGTTTCTTGCATGAATAATTAAGCCTGCCTCATTCCCAATTGCTTTGCAATATTAAAAACTAATTGCCACCAGCCCCTCTTGTCACTGCTACCTGATGAAATGTCCTTTTTTATTGATCAGAGTTGCTCTCAACCATCATTATTCAGCTGCCTGCAACAGCTTACAGGAGGCCTCGTTTGTCTTGATCACAGAGCCAATTGTGTAGGTTTAGCCTGCTTTGGGGAGGGGGAGGATCGCACCCAGTTGCCCAAAACTGCAAATGAAGCACCTCGTCTTCTAGAACTGGGTATGACACACGCTTCAGTCTTGGTGGTGACCGCCTCCTCTCACCATCTATAAGAGGGAAATGGTTGTCACAGGGCGTAGCTGACTCAGAGCCTGCATCCCATTTACCACCATTTCCATTGAAGTGGTGGCAAGATTACCCACCTGCTTTCCCCTTAAATGGAAATTAAGACCATTGTGCTTTTGAACCACTCCAGGACAGAGGTTCAGCAGGAAAACTTGTCAAAGCATGGTAAGGAAGTGTATGCTGTTAGATTTTTGCTCTGTGGTGCAGACAGCATTTTTCAAACAACATCGTGGTAATCCCAGACCCAAGAGACTGAGACTGAAACCCTTGCAAGTCCTGTGGCCACCTACACCCTTACGAAACCAGATGGGATCAAAGGAGAATACTACAGAGATGTAACCTGAACCTTCAGGCTATGGCTATGAAATGGAGTGGTGGGTGAAGAGAACCTGTGTACACCTCTGCCGTTTGCTGAGTTAACAGCTGCCATTATCCCCGCCCATTGGTTATTCTCCTTACCAGTTTAGTCTGATGAGGGGGGGGGGAGTTGGAATTCAACATCTGGACAGCCACAGGCATCTGCTTTAACTTTGTTAAATAAGATATAATAACATAGCCTTTTCCTCCTCTGACCCTTTTGTGACTGCCTGGTGGTGCGTGCCCCCCCCTCCTTGCTGCAGGGAGTGGGTGTGACACATGGGAAGTGAGGGAAGATGTAAGGAACAGCTAGAGAAAGAGGAGGCGGAAAATCCCAGGCTGCTGTTTTTCCTCCACAAAAAAGTTTTAAAACTAGAACGGAAATCTGTGGGTTGTCATCTGGCAATCCCAGTAATGTTCTCTAGCATAAATGGCTGTGAGGTCCTATCAGGCATAGAAATCAGGAATGGATTAGTCTCCCTCTCACACACACACGCAGCTGTATGGTGCTAGGTTATCTCAAGAACCACCTGCTTCCAAGTAAACTTCGAAAGAATTAAGATTAACATGAAAGGGCCGGCATGCCACCCTCTCCTTAAAAGACATCAAATGGGCGGGATTGTTTTGATGGTGGAGCCAAGATTGTGGAATGTCCTCTTCCTTGAGGAGAACTGCCAGCCCCGTTCTCTCTTTCTCTCTGTCCCCCTCCCTCTTTGCTTTTAGGCATCCATTGAATACTTTTGGGGGGGGAAATGTTCAGTAGGCTTTTAATGTTTAATGATCTGCTGCTTTTACGGATTTGAAGCTTTGCTGCTTTTAATCGTTACTGTCCTTCTGCTAGTTTAGCATTGTGCATTGTTTTCAACCACACTTATTGTTTTTGCTGTTATGTCACTCTTGTAAGTCACTTTGAATGCCTTTTCAAGAAAAGCAGCATTATAAAACAAAGTCAAGCAAAATAATAAATAAATCTGCAGGCAAAGCTTTTTCTCTGCTGAACTTCTGCTTGTCACACAATTGTTAAAGCCACTTGGAGCCCTGCCAAAAACATATTGGCAATCCCCAACAGGCAGTTCCCGACTCTTGTCAGCCCAATCCCTAGGCATCTTGACTCAACAATATCTACAACTATGTATTCAGTGGGACATTATTGATACTGAAGAGCTGGATCACCTTTCATTTATAGGCAACTAGCAGAGATTGCCCGGTGGTGCCGGGATGTTTTAAATTGTGTTGGAAGGTTGTTTTTTCGTAATGTTGGTAAAGAAGAGCTTAGTCTGTAATTGTTCTTTTTAAAAATTTTATTTATGCACAATGCCTTTATGTTTTCATTTGTTAAATAGATTGTATTGTTGTGATACTTTACAGTAATAACAACTTGTATTTTGAAATTTTTTAAATGTGTTTTTGAATATTTGCTTTAACATACACGTTAATGTTTGTTACGATGCCGGGATGTTATAAACTGTGATCAGTTTTTTTTTGTGGATTAAAAAAAACAAAGGATTATATAATTTTTTCTAAGTTTTCTATTTAACCAAATAATATTTTAGTATGTGACCTTTTTATGGTTGTATCATAGGTGATAATTTAAAAAATGTGAAAGTACATGTTTTTTACATTAAATGTTTTTAAAATGTGTTTAGATGTTTTGGGTTTTTATTTGAGTTAAAACTAAACACAGAATTTTAGAAATCTTTTTATGTTATTTTTTTGAGATATATTTGTGATTTGTGTAAAATTGTGATTTTGTGTTATGTTTTTTACTTGTTTTTACTCTGTTGAGTGTTTTTGAGTTGTTTTTACTATTGTGACCTGCAGGTGGGGCTGCTAGGGGTTTTGGTTTCATTTCAGGTGTTTTTTCTCTTCTGTCCTCTGGGTGGTGCTTCTTCCGGTAAGTCGTCTTTGGTTCTTCATTTCTGTTCCAGACGTTGTGGAGAGAGGACATGCTGGTAAATTGTCTGGTTTTCTTTATTCTGGGTTTTTTCTTTGTTTTGTGTTGGTGGGCTGGGAGGTGTTTCTGTTTGGTCTTTTGTGTGTTGCTTTATTTTTAGTTTGGTTAAATTGGTTTGTTTATTTCTGGTTGTTTAATTTGTTTTATTTTATTGTTGTTTGTTGGGTTTTTCATGTTGTAGTTAGGTGTTTTGTTTGTGGTTTAGATTTTGTTTGTGTGTTTTGTGGTTTATTTATTTTTGTTTATTAATGTTTTTTTAATTATTGATTTTTTGGTTTTATTATTTTGTAATAGTTTTGGTGTTTGTTTTTGTTCTCTTTTAGGTGATGTTGTTTCAGGATTGTTTTGGTGTGCGCGCACACACACTGGGCAGGTTTGAAATGTCTAGCCCAGTAGGTATGTGCTGCGCCCGGGTGAGGAGCTCTGGGAGGCAAAGGCAACGACCGGAGCCCCGTTCGCTGCCTTTGCTTGCTGGGGAATTGGTTCGCTTTCAAAGGGGTGGGGAGGTAGTGGTGCATCCCCCCCCGAAAGCGAAACACTTGTTTGGGAAGTAAAGGCAACGACTGGAGCCTCGTTCGCCGCCTTTGCTTCACGGGGAATTGGTTCACTTTCAAGGGTGTGTGTGAATGCATCAGTACCTCCCCCCTTGACCCCCCCCCGTTTTTGGTTTTTTCCCCACTCTGGCTCAACGTTTCTTGAGGCCGGTGGTGGTCTTGCCATGTCTTCGGTGGGGTAGCGTGGAGGAGAGGGAGTCCCTCTTCTCCCAGTTGCTCCGGGAAAGAAGGCCAGCGGGTGTCTTGCGGTGGCTTTTTTTGCTTTTTATTTTGCATGGCTGTGAGGTGCTGTGTTCGCCTGTGGCGGACTTGTGCTCCCATTGCATTTTGTATTTTTATTTTTTGCGCGCCGGCTTTCTCAGTGTTCTGCGCGCTCATGGTGCGCAGGACACTGGGGCTTGTAGTTTTGCGTTTGTGGTTTCTTTTTGTGTGGCAGTTTTTTTCTTGCGGCTCGATTTTGATTGGCTGCGTCGCATTTCCCAATGTTCTTTTTGCTCGTGCCTCTCAGCCTGATTGGCTGTGGCGCAGCGCAAGGAACGTTGGGAAGTGAAGTCTTTTCCTTTTGTTTGCATTCGTGGGTCTCCTGCTCCACTGGCGCATTTCTCAACCCCCCAGTGACCTCCGTACCCAGTTCGGGCGAGTGCACGAATGCTCCGTACGGGATAGTATGGCCGGGTGTGGGATCCTTTGTCAAATCACAACGGTTAACACTCAGATTTATAGGTATAGATTGGCCATTAGAGAGCTTGCCTAGCCCTGGCAGCCTAGCTGTCTCCAGTTAAGGAGTCATCACTACAGGATAATTAAGAGTCTCTCTTACCCTTTAAACACATTGGAGCAGCAGTGCAAGAATTTCTATGAACCACTGTGTGATTCCTATCAATTCCTTCCTAATAGGAGGAAGGATCTGTGACCCTCTGGACATTTTTAGATTGCAACTATCCCTAATCCTACCATGCCAGTAGGATCAGTGGAAATTGAAGATTAAAATGGAACAACGCAAAACAAAAACCTGCAGCTAGCTACTCATCCATAACTTATAACAAAGGATCTTGTAGTCCTAGTCTGATGAAATAGACTTGATCCACAAAAGCTCACATTAAAATGTAACAGTTAGTCTTTAAGGTGGTACAAAGTTTTTTGTTTTGTTTATTCTCTAGATCTCCTAGTCCAGTGGTTCCCAAACTTGGGTCCCTATGTATTCTTGGACTACAATTCCCAAATGTCTTCTGTATTGGCTGTGCAGGTTAAGGCTTCTGGGAGCTGCAGTCCTCTATGAAACACCAGCGCTCCACCGAACAGTTTGGGAAATGCTGTCCTAGTCGTTCACATGTTGCCAGATAACAACTCTCATAATTTCCGGTCATGGGCCCTGCTGGCTGGGACTGATGGGAAATATTTAAAGTCCTATGTCTGGAGGGGAACAGATATTCCCCTCCTTAATAACTTTCTCTGCCCGCTTTTCTCAACAACCTAAGATGGGCAAAAGTGTGGCCCTGGTTGCTGCTGCTGGCTGGAGCAGATAGGACATTGAGCAGGGCCAATGATAAATCTAAGGAATTTAAGCAGAGCACCTAGGAAAGTGATAATGAACCTTTTAGAGACCGAGTGCCCAAAGAGGAGGCAGCATGCGGGCAGGTATGATAGCCCCCACACCCATGTGATGTTGCCAGTGCATCTCTAGTGACATCACATGTGTGCCTGCCCCCGTAGGTGCTCCCCCCCCATGCCCCCACGCATGCTCCCTACCTTACCTCGTCCAGCTGCAGACTTCCAGCCAGGATTTCAGCCTCCCATCTGGTGGAAAGAGAGGGGTGGTGAGGATGTGGTGCGTGCCATAGGTTCGCCACCAGGGCCCTAGGAGCTTCATGGCCATCCATGGTTTCAAAGTACTGTATGTACTTCTTTAATGGCAAGACATTATCTTTTAGGCTTACATTTCCTCCCCACACCCCTTTACCTGCATTACAGCCAAGTGGTTTGTAGGTTCCGTACTTGGCAGCCATATAATGAGCACCTTCCAAACATTCTGCGCATTTCTGTTGATGAAACTGTTCCTTACCTGATCGGCTGTACTTCTCATCCCTCCATTCTTGTGGATCAGTCAGGAAGACATTAGGGACCACAATTTTGAATTAGAAAAGTTGATGAAACGTTAGGAACTGGAATGGAAGCAGGAACCACCACCACTCGAATGGCATAAGGAAGGAAGTTCTAGTTGAAGATGTTCATAAAAGCAGGCCACCTTTACGTTTTAAATCAAATCAAATGCAGGACCCTCTACCAAAATAGGAAACCTTAACTGCCTGGCATCTAATCATATAGGTATATTTTCTAGAACGATTTATGGTAATAAATACTGTAGCAGGTTTTTCTTCCAATTCAGAAATCGACTTGTGAACTCTCTGGAACTGTGCTACATGAAGATTTATAACTAGCTCTTTGGCTGCAATTAGCAAGTTAGGCTTTGAAAGTGGTGGTCACCGAGTCAAGTTGCCTGATAAGACACCTTTCCCATACCCTTGTACTATGGGATCCCAATGCATGGGAATACCTATAAATCTTATGTGCTCTGAGAACTGATCATACAAAACCACTGTTTATGACAGGGTTAGGGAGGCTGTGAGTCTATTGGTCAATTTTTGCCCCTCCCATGCCTCCATAGGTTGCTCCATTCCCAAAAACTCACAAAACCTGAAGTGACGGGATGTCTACTTTAGGTAAAGGTTTCTTTTGCTCAAAAGCCAGTCGTAACTAACCCTAGAGTGCATTGCTCTTCTCTGTTTACACCTAAACAGCCAGCACTGTCTGCATATGCAGACATTTTCATGATCATGTGGCAGGCATGACTAGACACCGGAGCGCATGGAATGCTCTTACTTTTCACCCCAAAAGTAGTACCTATTTTATCTACTTGCAATTTCTTGCTTTTGAACTGCTAGGTTGGCAGGAACTAGGATAGAGACTGGAGCTCACTTCCGTCATGCAACAATTGGGTTTTGAACTGCTGACCTGCAGTCCTAACCAGTAAGCCACTGCAGTCCCTGCCTCCTTTAGTTATTGTTAAGAAAACACCACCACCACCTTTTTTTTTGGAAGGACCAAGACAGCAGGGCACAATACCTCATTTCAATACAGTAATATTTTAAAATGTTGTTGCAGGGAACTTTGGTGGGTGAGCAAGGATTTACAGGATTTGCAACAAAGGATTGAAGGAGGGAGAGAAGCAGTGCATAAGAAATGTCTGTTTGCCCTGGAGCCTCCATTTTGTTCAGAAAGAGACAGGATGGTTTGCAAAGGAAATGCTCCACCACCACACACACACACACACCCTTACAGGCAGGACTTGAGTGGCTAGCCTCACTTGAGGGGAGGCACTTACCCTATAATCCTCTGAAACAGCAACATCAGCTAATCAGCAATTACTGTGAATTTTAATCAAACATAAATTTACCTCATGGGAATCTGAACAATGGATTCTACTTGAAATGGAAGGAGGTTGCTGTGGAAGCCTCTAAGAGAGGCTGAGTGAAGAGAGGCCTTAGTTTTACCCTAGACACACGTTAAAAGACTCTTGTGGCTTTTAACAGCTGCATGACACTCAGAAATTTGACAGGCAAATCTTTTAAGGAGGCAAGAAATTTACTGGAGAAGGTTCTTTTGCAGAAAACTCCAAACAGAAAGTGAATGGAAGTTAAGTTCATCAGAAACAATGCTCTTGATAGGTTTAGATCAATTTATACTTCAGATGGAAGACTGGTAGCCAATTATAAAGCTTTTGAGGGACTCAGAATTATTCAGAAATGCAATTTTAAAATAATAAAATCCAAATCTTGATTTGTAAAAATGTCTTTTTTCCCTGTATTGTTACGATGTGTTGTTATTTTAAAAAATAAAAATTATTATAAAAAAATAAAAATAAAATCCAGAATGATTCTAGGGTGAATGGGTGAGGAATGGCCCTCTATGCTGTTTAAAAGATAAATTATTTGAGAACTGCTGAGTACTTCATTGCCATAGCTAGATGTTAATATAGGTGATGACTATGGGGAAAAGCCATTACCCACCCACCCCCACCCCCACAAAAAATTGCACCTGTTTCCTACTGGGTGAACTTTCTATTTTTGATGCATACCTGGTCCCAAAACCCAAGCAACTTGTGTAAGTATCCTGTCGATGTTTGCACAGGTAATTTGCAGCCATGCTGAATATTTAATTATGTGGAAATGTATCATCATATAAAATCACTCACTTCTGTATTTTGCATCTTGCTTCTGAAAGACTCCATAGCTGTGATAGGTGAAATATGGCACATCAGGCTGTATACTTATATACTCGAGTATAAGCCGACCCGAATATAAAAGTCCCTATGCATTTGTTAGCCCAAAGTGTATATTGCAAGCAACAGTCCCTGAGGGGCACTTCAACTGTATCTGCACATACAGTCATAGCCAGGTATATTCAGCTTCCACATGGGAGACATTCAGCTTAGTGTCAATTAAATGTTCTCTAAATAATAGTCACAATCTGCTAGATAATCTCTTGCATAAGTACTATTTGAAACAAATAAGTTATTCACAAGTAGATGGGTGTGATTTTTAGTGCACAAGAATGAGGTTTGTAAAGAAAGTTTCTCACTTGATAGGTTTGCTGGCTTCTCTTCGTTAGAAGCCACAGGACACTCTCTTGATCACTAGCCTATCTAACTTAGTACTACAGGTATCTCTAGTGGGATAGCAATGGTGGCCCTTCAAATATGCTTAGCTTATGACTCCCACAAATCCTAGCCAACACAGCTAATGGTGAAGGATTGTGGAAATTGCAGTCCAAAAAGTCTGGAGGAGGACCACGTTTACCCAATCTGGTCTATACCATGATGTAGAAAGCCTCTGGCCAGGTTAACAAGATGTTTTGGACTTCCAGAACCTTTGGCCAACAAGACCAACGTAAAATGTTTGAGAGCTGCAGAACAAAATATTTGGAATGACAACATTTCCCTGCTCTCCTAGTCTGTAGTCATTGATACCAAGTCTCCAGAGTTTCCAAAAGGAGTCTTCTGAGTTCTACTGAAGATTTCAAGGACCAAACTTAGGATATCCCCCATGCAACGGGTGTAACAGATCAATGAGTTACAGCCCTAGACCAAAGCTAGAATCATCCCCAGCACCCAGATGGAGACCAGAATGCAAGATCCTCATTTTATAATAATATATATATAATCTTCTCTTTAACAGGAGCATATTAACATCTGCAGACATTGTCAGAATAGTTATCATTAGAATAACAATAATAATAATAATTAATAATAATAACAATAATAACAATAATAAAAAAGGGTAGTAGGGGACATGGGAGGTGAGTCTATAGTACACAGTCCTGTGAGGAAAACAGCACAGCCTTGGGGAGCCCGCGCTGCTGCATCATTCAAGTGCCCCCCTTCTGTATTTACACACTTGCCTGGCATCCACACCCTCAGCTAAGCTGAGGGGAAAACAGTGCATTAAACACAAAATAAAACCCATCAAATAATCCTTCCGCCCTCCCTCCTTAAAACCTGTCTTCTTCTTTTTTTGTCTAATTTGTTCCTTTTCCATAAAACTTCCCATCAGAAATACATTATTTACACTTGAAATAAATAGAGCAGTAACCTGATTTGTGTTTGGCCTGTGGCAAACAGTCAGAGGTACTAGGGAAAGTATGGCTTGGATTCAAATCTGTACAGAGCCGTATGGGGAGCCGGGATCAGCCTGCAACCCCGGGCATGGCAAAACCGGGCACCTGGCCTATTTCAGGGCCTTGGATCCGACTGCCAGGGCGTGGTATGAGGAGACTGGCCCCTTCCACTGCCCTTTGGCCCTTCTCCCCAATCATCCCCCCCACCCCTGGCCATTGACTGGCCCTGGAGCAGAGGTTGTGTGCCACAGTCTCAGCACAGGATGGGTACACCATCTGCAGTCACAAGCCGTCCCGTGGTGGGGTCGTAACTCCCTGCCAGGTAGTAGAGGTCTTGCCGGTCCTGATATTTCTTGTTGCGGGTCAGCTGCTCGTAGTGCTCTCGTTCCACCACCTGGCATTTGTGTGAGATGGTCTGGACGTCATTCTCATCTTCATGGCATGACTGGTACAGTGCATTCTGAGGGAAGAGCAGAAGTCAGAATATGGCCACTCCACCATTCAATTTTTAAAAAGTCCCATGGAAATAATCCCATGGAAAATTCCCATGGAAAATTCTACTGCTAAGGAGAGTGAGGTAGACTTTTCTTAAAATCTCCACATTCCAAATAAGAACATAGTCTGGAGGGATCAGATTCAAGGCCTCTCTCGTTCAGCATTCTGTTCCCACAGTGCACTGTCACTGGGAAACCCACAAAAAGGGAATGCTATGGGCATCCGTCTGCTCACGTTGCTCAGGAACTTATAAACAAAGGCATATTGCGTCTGACTCTGGCAACTGCCTATAGCAGTCATGACCACTGGCAGTCAAGGGCCTTCATCCGCCAAGAATCTGTTCAATCCCTTTTGAAGTCATCATATTTATAGTTGGTTATCCTCATCACATTTTGTAGGGAATGGTCCATGTGAAGTACAATACTGTGCAAAAAGCCTTATACCACCATCAGCTAGTTTGGGAAAAATTAAATGAGTGATTTGGGGGAAATAACCCATCCCCAAGCCACCTAGATATACCAGAGTTGGAGAGATTCTTTTGCTGACTCTCCTCTCAACTCTCCCCAAGTTTGTGAAGCTTGGAGTTAGGGTGTCCAAGTTATAGCCTCCAAAACCAACTCATTGGATTTCCCCCAAACCAGCTGCTGGTGGCCTAAGACCTTTGCACAGTACTGTACTAAAGGTACTGTCTCTGAGCAGTGAAAACGGTTCTCTAGTTTATCTCAGTTAACCTTCTACTCACAATTGCTCGACTTTTCTTCTCTATATCCCTTCAGTCCAATCCCCTACTTCTGTGATGGCGAACCTTAGCACTCCAGATGTTCTTGAACTTCAATTCCCAGAAGCCCCCGTGCATCCAGACAAATGGGTTTACTGCGATTCATCCGGCCCACGCCACCCTCATCACTCCTGGAAGCGGAAGTAAAACGCGCGTTTTACTTCCGCTTCCAGGAGCGACGAGGGCAGCGTGGGCCGGATGAATTGCAGGAAACCCATTTGTGTGGATGCACAGGGGCTTCTGGGAATTGAAGTCCAAGAACATCTGGAGTGCCAAGGTTCGCCATCACGGCTCTACCTCATCTCTGCCTATTCCCCCACTCAATCGTTTCCATCAATTCTAGCCATGCGCCCCCTCATTTCACCTACTCTTTGTCCTTGCCACTCACCTTGCCATCGTTATGACGTTTGCCCAGTTTGGTCTCCTCAGGATGGTAGAACCATTTTACTTTGACCACCATGTTGCTGCCCCAAGATTCCCACATGCTCTCAATGCGGCCAATGTATGGCAGGTGGGGCCGACCGGCTGACAGGAAAACAGCACAGTCACCGATACGCAGAGTCTCCTTCCCTCGTACAATGGCCTTGTAGAACAATTTCCGTGCTTTCCCCTTCATGCCACGGCGCTGTAAGCAAAAGAGGGAGCATGCTAAGGCAGGGTTAAACAGTGGCTTGTGTAACACGGGGGTGGGGGTGATGTGGGGTGGGCTGGGCTCCTTTGTACTGCAAGGCCCTTGGACTTTATGGAAAGGATGTTAATTGCTGCCATGGAAACAAACCTCTGAGAGCATCAACAGTGGAACATGCTCTCCAGAGCCTATAGCCCTGGTGGCTAACTTCGGCATCCAGCTGTTCTTGGACTTCAATTACCACAAGCCCAATTCAGCATTCCTGCTGATCAGGGCTTCTGGGAATTGAAGTTCCAGAACAGCTGGAGTGGCAAGGTTAGCCATCACTCACTGGCCTATAGCAACTGAGCTTAACTGGTGGGCTGCTCTGCAGCAAGAGTAGGTATGTTCCAGAAAGAATCCCTAACATGAACTGAGGTGGCCTTGGAGAACATAACCCGCAAAAAATGAATGTGGTTATCCAAATGCCTTTGTTTGTCCTCTGCAAAATGTTGTTGACTGGACTACAATCTAGGAATATGTAGAATACAGCTGGTGCCTTACAGGCAACTATTAAAAACAGGCTGTGTGAAAAAGGCAGGATTCAAGTCCATGTCCATTTTATTGCTCTCCTTCCAGGGAAAGCTGACTTATGGAAGGCTGTACAGTAATTAAGACACCTTAGCTAGAGTGTTTGTTCACTATTGCAAAATTCTTGCATAAAGAATAGCTGGGGCTGATGAATGTCAGTAAGACATAGGCCAATTTTGAGTACTTGGGTATCTCGGCCTAATAAGCTGAGATACAAACATGCTTTATGGCCCAACACATAGCCACTTCATCTCTCCTCTTGTAAAACATGGTGAAGAAGTCAAGAAATCCTCACAACCACAATTTCTCCCTGCATCTGAACCAGAAAACTAAAGTTAATTGCTTCACGAAAATCCATCATACGAAGCCATAGTTTTAAGTGGCCCATTTCCTAGCTTCTTCCAAGACCATGAAGAAGAGTTCCTGATTTTGTATACAATAAAAAAACCTATATTTAATTAAAGAGAGCCTCTTGATTTGCCTCCTAGATAGAAGGAGAAAAGTGCATGTGCGCAGGGCAGAAGGTTCATTCACATCCTAGCTTATTAGGCTCAAATGAGACCATCCCAACAACATCGCAGCATTGACCCCAGCAAGCCTGGAGGCATTGCAGCAAGGATCTGTCCAAATGCAGTGCTGCTCATGCAGGTGCCTATAGTAGTTTTGCAACCTAGTCCTGAGCCTATTTCTGTGATAAGCAAATAAAATTGTGTACATTTGAGCAAGTATTCTTATCCCAAGACTGCAACATTAGCATTCCAACTCATTGACCTCTAAGCACTGTGAAAATAGGAGTTTGCAGTTCTTTTGTCACAAATTAGAGAAAGGGAAATTTGGTCTTTCTGTTCTGATCTGGGACAGGAAGATAGTCTGGAGAGAAGAGGCAACTTCCCAAGTTTAGCCTGCCCTCCTGTCAAAAAGTCGCAGAATGACTAGGAGCAATAACCACACTCATGAATCACTTCCTCCCCACATTTCCTTTTAGCTCTATCTGAATTTGTTGTTTAGTCGCACAGTCGATTCCGACCCTTCGTGACCCCATGGACCATTGCCCTCCAGGCACCTCTGTCCTCCACCATTCTCCTCAACCTGCCCAGCTCTGTGCCCACTGCATCTACAATACCATCCAGCCATCTCATTTTTGGCTGCCCCTTCTTCTTATGCAAAAAGAAAAAAGTCTTAAGCCACCTTCAGCAATGTCGTCTTAACAAGCCGAAAGGCAAACTAAAACAACATTCCTTGACTTGCACAATAATGCTCAATCCCACTATATAGGGTCCTTGTTAAATGTAGCAGATGTTTTTTCTGGAGTAAAATTCTAAGAGCTCTATTGGACTTCCAGCAATTTCTCATACCTGAGTGGGATTACCAGACCATTTCCAGAGCTGCCGTGCAGGCAGGAAAGCAGAGATCTTTGGCCGGTTTTCCACCGAGGGCAGGCGCTGCCGGCGGGAGAACTCTTTGGCTTTAGAGAAGCTCAGGGCCTCCTTGCGCCTGAGCTTGCCCTTGGCACCAGCACCAAAGCACCTCTGCAGGGTGCTGCTCTTGGAACGAAGGGCTTCAGTCTGAGCCAGCAGGGCAGGGACGGGGTGCGTAAGACAGGTCTGTACAAGCAAGGTAGGGTCCTCATCATCAGAACTGTATGATGAGTCTTCGTTGTCGGAGGAACAGAGGCTAGAGGTGGAGCCAGAGCCAGAGCTTGAAGACGTGGATGATCCAGAAGAAGACGAAGAGACGGAAAGGCGTGTCAGGAAGCGAGTGGGGACGCTGCCCCTCAGTTCATCCACCTCATCTTCATCCATATCAGAGTAAGAGCTGTGGCAGTCACTGTCGCAGTGCAGCCCATACTCTGCTTGACCCGTGTATTTGCGTAATGCCAGCCCCATGGGCAACGTGCTCTTCTTCTCCTTGATCCCCAAGGCTGGGTGACTGTAGCCATGGCCAGCTAGGGATCCAAAGTCTTTGTCACTCATGAGCAAGGCTTTGCAGTTTTTGTTCTTGGGTGAGGTCACACCCTCGTGGTCCAGCTTCACAAGATACTCACCACCCACTCTCCGGCGCCCTCCCTTGCCCACCTCAACATCCAGCCGCTCAGCCTTCTTGGCGCGCAAGAGCTTCTGGGCACAGGGCAAAACCAGGCCAGCACTCCCGAAAGCCGAATAGGAGTTAGCAATGCGACTGAAAGAGTCTGAGCCGAACCCGTTCCCAAAAATGGGGGCAGCGACGCTGTGGACGGGGAAGAGTACCTCTTTGGCACGCAGCTTCTTGCTGCTGCCATTGAGTTGGAAGAGGTTCTGTCGCATCGCTGTGCTCTTGCTGGATGCTTTGCGCTTGGTCTGAGCCAAAGCCGACCAACTCAACAAGGGGCTGGGGCGACGGCTCAAGAAGTGGTCTCCTGGGAACGCTCTCAAACTTGAGTGTAGCAGATCAGCTTTACCTGGCAAGAAAGGATGGACTGGGTCAGAGGAACACTGGTGAAGATGGTCGACTGTACTAAAGTTAGTCTGTCTCTGTCTTTCTCATGGAAACAATTTTCATCTCCTGTGCTACAAAACGAATAAACTAATGCCATGGACCATCCAGACTCTTGTTTCTACAGCTCTCCACAGTGATTCAATCCCCCACACCAAGGTCTGGGTTTCTCTCGATGATGCAGCACAGTCTTGAAGCTAAAACTGCTGTGTCTCTGGAGTTAAGTATAGCAGATATTTTTAATGGGTAACTAGTAACTAGATAGCCAGCATTGTGGAAAAGGCACTGTGGATTCTTTGTTTATCTGCACTCCAATGGTGTCAAACAATTTATGCATCAGTCACACAATGGCAAAGGCCAGGGGGTAGCAGCTGCCGCTTGTTTAGATCAAGCGTTCACTTACCATTCCCTATTGTCTGGAATTCCATAACAAACCCACCAGAATCTTGCAAATATTCCCTTGACATGTCAAAACAAACATTTCTGAATATGGTTAAGTCAAATGCAGTGAAGCCTAGTGTTTTGTTAAACTCTTTTTCAGCATCAAAAGAAGCACCTCTGTTGGCAATTTTTCATAGATCACTGAAAAAGGGCTGTAAAATTATCCATTTTGTTAGAAAACCCCATTACTGGGCTATTGTTTGCCATGTGGCTTGCAGAGGACACATTGGCTTAAAGTGGCTTTGAACAGCTTTTGGAAAAGGGATTGTAGCCTGAACACTAAAAGATATGGTGTTGACTTTCCAAAGACTTGTTTACAAGTCTAGGCTACCTAGGTCTAATGTTTTACATCTAGATCTATCCATACCTTGCTATACAGGCTCTTCAAACCTGTCCCACACCTCTTGATGTTTTAGCCCCAATTTCTACATCATTGCTTTGGCCAGGGCAGCCTCTATGGTGCCTTTTGATTTTGATCATTAGAAGAATAATCATTCTTTTAAGGCTGTGTCTGATTTTTTTTTCCTTTTGGGTACTTATTGCACCGTTACATTTGTGCATTTTGAAGCTGTGTGACTTTGCCACTAATCCGATCTTACTTTGCAGGGCCAGTTATCATTTTTATGTGTTGTACCTTTGCTATTATTTGGATTGTTCATAATTGGTGAATCAACTGGTGTAATTTTTTTGGGAGTGAGCCTGTGATTATTATTAGCTGATTTTCAGAAAATGGGTATCTTCTGACACTTTACATATAGATATGTTGCGTTACCTAATACAAATTAATTTATAGTTATACTTTTAATTGTAACTTTTTTTTTTCTTTAACCTATGAGTGTTAAAGGATAGGCGAATGTATACAGTCTGTTGTTTTTTCCACGTTGTAAATTTCCTTGAATTGTTAACAGACAGTTTAATGAAATACTGTAAAGCCCTAGCCATACCAAAGCTCACTGAGTGGCTAAGATATGTTAAATTCTCAGCCTTATAGGCCTCATAGGGTTTTCCTCCGGATAAAATAGGGTGAGTCTTGACTTCTAGAAAGAAGGACCCGGGACCCTGTGACTTACCAGTCTTTTCTTTACTGGCAGCCTTCTTGCCAGTGCTTTTGGTTGACTCTGAGCCCTCAGCACACAGGGTTGGCGCCGACTCGCTGGAATGGGGAATCCCACTGGAAGACCTCTTGTTACGTCGGCAGGAAGTAGAGACCAGCAGCGCAGGAGAGGGCTCTGTGCCTATCGAAGGAGAAAGGTGAGTTGTAAGTTTCCCCAAGAGATCCAGAGGAACATGCTTGCTGAACTCAACATCTGGCAGCCCATCTGCATTTGCCTCACATTTCCTTCCTTGTCGGAAGGCAGTAAGCCTCTTCCTACACTGCCTGAAGCCTCCTAAACACAGAACACTCTCAAGATAGGGAATATTTAGTGGAGACAAACATTCAGATGGAGCTCTGCACTAAAATGGACCATGCAATACCAAATCTTTGACCAGCAAAATAAAACACGAAGCCTGATGGCTACCAATGGATCTGCATTAATCCCATCCAGGAATGCTTACACTGGATTTTGAAGTCTGGTGGCAACAAGCGGATGTTTGACACAGCAATGTGGCCTGTGTCTCCGTCGTCAAATTCAACCAGCACTGAATCCGCATCATCTTCTTCATCACTTGAGGAACCTATGGGGTAGAAATTGTCATAACTTGGGAACAATGTGAAATGCTACAGGCCAATTCTACCACTCAGCCACCTGGTGCTCACTCATTTCCTCCCCACTTTGGGACAGGTCATGGCCAGCCCTTCTCACCTCGAATCACATTCCCCGGGTAGAGGCAGCGGGACTTCTGGCTCCAATAGGCACAGACTCGGGTGCCTGGTGGCAGGCTGTGACATGACTGTGGCTGCACATCCAGAACCTGGAAGGAGACCAAGGCCTGATTGGTGGGCGTCCTATGTTGCTGTTAGCTAAGCACCAGAAACATTGCTGATACTACTGCCTAGGCAAGGATGAGTGTGCTTTACTTCATCATACAACAACAGTCAAGATTATGTTTGAGGACAAACCAACAGAAGCTGGGAAGAAAAGCTAGTATTCAGAGGGCAGGACTTAACAGGGTCACCAGCCCTTCTCCTACTATTGCTAATCATCTTCTCTTACCCTTGCCTTCTGCCTAGATACCATTGAGCTGAAGTATCCTTTACTCCAGTTCCAATGCTCCTTGCCATACAAAGTGTAAATACTGCAAACACTCAAAAGAGCTGGTTTAGAACAAACCAATGTTGCTAATAGCAACTGAATCCCAAAATCGGCAGCTCTGCATACAGTTCATTTGCATGATTTATTTTGAGAAAAACAGTACTGGTTTTTCTACGTGCAGGGATCTCTTGGTCTTTGTCAGTTTGCACTGAACAGAACAAATAAATCTGACTAAACCACAAGTGTTGTCAGCAGAGGTTGCCCTCTCAAAGGTTTCCCTGAGAGGGGAGCCATGGGCTGCTAAAACATACAGCATCTCTTCCTTCATTCTCTCAGGCACTAAAATGTATGGCTGGATGTGCTGAGGAATCCCATGGAAAGGCAAATACTGTATCCTGTGTCTCAGAACACTGCAGTACCAAAAAGCAACTGAAAAGCCATTGCAAAACTGATACGAGGTCCAGTGTCACACTAGCTCTTAGCAGGTGAATGGGTCCTAGAGGACTGAAATGGCACATCAGGTGTCTTGTGCAAGGATGTTTTAACGCACCCTCCAGTTAGTATGAAGCAAGGGCTCCCTTGCCTGAACACACCCTGCTTGCTTTTCCCTGTAGTTGCACGACCTTAAGCCTCAATATAACGAAAGGTCTTGGATTCCCAAATGTATCGTGCCTGTCTCATCAAAATGCTTTTCTCCAGCATTCTATGCCAGGTGGGTGCATACAGATTTGCACTGGGGAGATGTACTTTTTGGTCCCTGCCCCAGAGGTACATCCTGTAGGTATTGTTCCCAGCTGCACTGAAGCCCAGCTTCTTCACTCCCCAACCGTCTAAGCAGGTTTGATTAATCCCAGGGCATAATCTACAGGGACTCACCGCCTCCTGCAGCAGCTGCTCCTGGGAATAGATCCTCTGCCGATTGCCTCGCTCTCCCTCAATGACAATACTGTAGCTACAGGAGGGACAAAGCAATGATAGCTACAGATATAGAAAAGGCTGGAAAAGAACTCAACTTGGCTAATTTTGATAGATGGGGTAAAGGGGACGTTTAACTATCAGTTTGCTGTAGGTTGCTGTAGAGATGGCTATATAGCTCTGTGGTTTGGGTCTCTGCCTGTGGAGACAGAGGTTGGGAGTTCAATTCCCCACTGTGCTTCCTGGGAGAGGAGCCAGCTTGTGTAGCCCTGGGCAAGTTGCACACTCCCAGGGCATCCCCAGAAGAAGGGAATGGAAAACCACTTCTGCATATTGTCTACCTAAAGAACCCTGAAAACGGTTGTCATAACTCAGACTTGACTGATGGCAGGTCACAGTTACGCCCATTCTGCAGAAGATAATAGTTTATCAACAAATTCATGTGAGAACAGAGTGTAAGTCTTTCAATGACCTCTCTGTCCTCTGAACCACGTGGGGTTCTTTGACCCTGGGTACTTTTTTCAGATCATAGCGAGGGGCAGATGCAAAGGGAAGGGAACTGGATCTTCACTAAATGAAGGCATGGCAAAGATCAACTGCCACAGCACTGGAGAGGATGAGATTATTCCTTTTGAACTGAGCTCATGCAGAGTGTCTCTGAGTTGACCACTTGAAGAAAGGGATATGGATATGTAAATCTTGCTTTAGTGCAGGGGTACCCAAACCTTTCAGGCTGTGGGCCGGTCACATGGTTCAGGGGGCCAGACACTGTGGCCTGTGGGCTGGATCTGCCCCAATGCCAATTCATCCGGCCCACAAAGCCTTCATTGCTCCCGGAAGCGGAAGTAAAATGCACCTGTACGGGCACGTTTTACTTCCGCTTCTGGGAGCAACAAGGGCTTTGCGGAGCGGATGAATTGGCATTGGGGACTGGATCTGGCCCATGGGCCATAGTTTGGGCATCCCTGCTTTAGCAGGACCACATTTGGCTACAAGCAGCAGCTAGAAAGGGAAGTCCTGGAGTGCAGAGGAAAGGTACTGCACGGCCTTCCAAAGGATGGAGACGCCATTGCAACATCTGTGCTGCTACATGTTCTTTGGAAGGAATGACCCTCACTTATACACTGCCCAGGATTGTGTATGAAACGGGGGGTCTCTTACATGTCAGGTGGTTGCAGACTCTTCACACTGCCAGCGTAGAGCAGGCTGTCCTCTTTGGGGATGAGCACCCGCAATCCGTCCTGGAGATCATCCTTGTGGATTGTGCATGACTGGGCTGCAATGAGAAGGCAAGGTATGAGCCACAGAATTGTCCATTTCCTTATACTGACCTTCAGGATACAACATGAGCTCTTGGGAAATCATGTGGCTAGTCAGGAAGCATCTGGAATAAAGCTCTAACTAGGCTCGCCTGGTAAGCATATGGTGAACAGTGAGCTTGCCAATTGATTGGGAGACCTCATCAGCCAAGAATTCAATTCTGGAGCCATTTTCTCTGCACAATCCTGTCCACTCTTCCGAGATGCCTACAATATCAGCCTCCACCTGCCAGCCCCACACCCCAGAACAGATCCATTTCATTATATGATGTTTTAGCAGCAGTGCACACCCCATGGGATTGCAAAACTCACACCATTACCCTTCTTATCTGTAAGTCTTTGCTCCTGACCAGTGGTATTTCATTTCTACTGAATAGCTTTGGCATCCAGTTTCCCCATCAAATGTTAAACTATGGGCCTGAGCCTGTATAGAATCTCACCGGGGGTCACATCTTGCTCTGCACCGGTGAGTGGCATCTCCTCCTCTTCAGAAAAGCTGCTGTTGTCATCAAACTCAAAGTGGTCCTCAATGGCAAAACTCTCCATCAGTCGGGTGACTGCCCGACCTTTGCACTGCAACAGCAAAAGCACAGCATATTCTTTTGTTGCATGTGGGCGTGCTCCGTGATAAACAGTGATTTCTCTTGGGTGAGAATGCCCTCCTAATAAATGAAGGGTTTCCTTATCCTGAACCAATTCACAGCATTATCCTGGCTCTTGCAGAAAGGGGGTCATTATCCAAGAAAGAATTACTAAGGAATTCAGAGGAGTTGGACCTGATCAGAGAACTAGAGGGGGGCTTATCTATCTGTCTCCTTTATTCTTGGCCAGATAGCCCAATTCCTTTCTTCCTCACTCAGCACTAGCTAGGTGCCTGAACCCTTCTGTTAGTCATTAAACACTCTTGTCGTTCTAGGGCTAACCAGCCTTGTTTTTTTAGAGTGGTGGGCACGTCTAACCTCAATTCCTGCATTAGAGGAGGCCGTTATCTGGTCTCCTACCTGTTTACTGACCACTTTGCTCTTGACCTTGGATAATTTCTTGCCCTTGCTAAGGATGGCCTTCGCATTCCGAGGAGAGAGAGTCAACGTCCCATTCTTTCTCTGCCAAGAAGAAGAAAGGAAGAAAGGTAAGAAAGCCAGCAGTATCAGCAGTAAGTCTATCTCACAGCATCTGACACGACACTCCTGTTGGAAAGGACCTGCCCTTCCGAAAGCATACCAACACTATGAGGGGCAGTCAGTTAGGAAGCAACACTGTCCCTGTTGGAACAGCCACTGCTTCTGCCCTCTTTCTTCCCACTAACGGCTGCCAACCCACTTCATTAAAGGTACATCTGCAATCCTGTTGCCATCTCTCCCTGCTCACCCGGAGGAGGGCTGACTGCAACACTTTGCTCTTGCGTGTGGCTTTCTTGAGGCGTTCGCTGTTGAGCTTTCCTGCATCATCCCGAGCTGTGAATGACCGGGCTTGAATGCTAGAAAAGAGCCCCTCCGTGGTGGTTGATGTCCCGGGACCGCATTGAAGCTCCTTGACCTTGCTCTTTAACTTCTTCTTGCTGGAGCCTTCGCAGGGCCCTGTCCGACACACTGGTATCTTCTCCAACCTCCTTACACCAGGCTTCACTGGGCGCCTCTTGATTTTGACTTGGCCATCAGGACTGGGGATCCGGCAGGGCCCTGAACAAACCCAGAAGAGCAGTGGGGTGAGGAATGGGGCCAAGTGCAGCCCACATGTTATGCTTATGCTTCCCTAAGCTTACAAGTTTGTCTCCCAAGGAATAAGCCCAGATATATCTGTATTATGGAAAGGCCCTCATTCTTTGCGGGGTTGCGCGATGTCCACCTCTTATTGGGCTGTGATAATAGCAGATCCTGACTCTTCCAACATCTCCTGCATATTTTAAGATGCACCTTGGAGGTGGTGGTGGTAATAATAATAATAATAATAATAATAATAATAATAATAATAATAATAATAATAATAATAATAATAATAATAATAATAATAATAATAATAATAATAATATGTTAGAAATTATTCTGGGTTGAAAGGATTGTTGTTGGAGAAACTCCGCTCAGGGGATCCCCAAATGAGGATCCTTTCATATCACCAAGATCTGGGACAAAGACAGGCACTCAATCCGTCATGCAGTACCCAGGTCTCAAACTGCTGACTTGCCAGCCTTCCAGCTAACAAGGCAAGCCTCTTAACCACTGAATCACCTTGGAGGTTTTCTGTAACAAGCACTGGGTGCTGCAGACAGATTCGTTTCTGCTACCTGGCATAAGTCCTTAGGCATTAGACATGAGTCAGACATCATAATCTGGCAGGAGGAAGTAACTAAGGGAACAGGAGAACCAGACACAATTTGAGTCATGTCCACAACCAAACTTCAGTGCCCAGCTCTTTGCCAGTTGGGGTGGTTTCAGCATGCTAACAAAATATTTCCCTTACCTAGCAACCCCTGCCTCTCCTTTTTCTTTTTCGCTTTCTGGTTGGCCTCCATTTTCACTACTGAGGAGGGAGAGGGGCCAATCACAGTAGGACTGACTGTCATATGAAGGGTAGAGCCAGTGTCACTGGGCAAGTCATCACCTCCGCCATCATCATTGCTTTCGTAGTCTCTGTGGCGATTGTCATCTGTGGATGGAGAGGAAAGCTGCTTAAAATGGAGGAATGCAACAAGAACCACTTGAACGTGAGGGGGGGGGGAGAGAGACTCTTGATTTTCTTTACGGCCCTCAAATTCATCCTGCCCAGACAAATTCAGCTATCATGACACACCATCACCTGGGCTTTTTGAGACTTAAATTCCAAAATGAATTGGGAAGTAAGAGCTTAGAGCAGTGATGGCGAACATTGGCACTCCAGGTGTTTTTTGGACTTTAATTATCAGAAGCCCAAGATAGCACTCCTGCTGATCAGGGCTTCTTGGGATTGAAGTTGAAGAACACCTGGAGTGCCAAGGTTCGCCCTCACTGACTTAGAGGCAACAGCTCACAAAGTGTTTTATTATGGTGGATCACGCATTTTGTCCAGGGAGCTGTCCTACAAGGCCTCTTCTTCACTCATTACTGTCAACTGGACCTCTCGCCAATCCACCTCTGGCAATGCCTGGGTGAGGTAACTGCAGTGAAGCCCCAAGGAGGAACAGACAAGCACTTAGGAAAGCACTTGGCTTGGCAATAGATGGGCAGAATCGAGGGAGGGGGGTTAAAAGCATTTAAATAAACAAAGAAAGAAACAACAACCAAAAAAGCTGTGAATGATGTGTTTGAGCTGAGACAACCCTCCCTTTCTGCAGATCCCACCGCAGAGTGGGCTGTGCTTCCCTCTTCCCATCTTAGCTCCTACATCCTGGCTCTTTTGCCCCTCTGACAATGTGCCTTTGTTCTTTTGGCTTGGGGGGAGTGGAAGCAGGATTCCTGTCTCAGCCTTGGCTTCCTGATAAGATGCCACAGGAGCTCCAAGGGAAACCCAAAAGGTTGCACTCAAATGGGAACGGACATTGGCCCCAGCAGAGGCCACTGCGGCCAGCTATATTTAGACCCCACGGCTTCCTCTGCTTGCCAACAGGAAATACACTTGTGCGGCAAAACCTGGCCAGAGTTAATGATAACAACTTTGGGGGAGGATACACTTGGTCATGAATTGCTTGGGATAAACTTGCTGTGATTATCTTCCTCAGTGGAAAGATGTACAAAGGAGCAAGGGTTTTGCAAACAGCCCAGAAGATAAGCACACCATTGCTCCTGCGGAGGAGGCCATCAGTTGCCTGGGTGTTCTTTTAGCATCAGTGTGCAGAACAATACTACTAATATAACCCCTGCCTCTCACACTACCCGCCTTCCAATCCCTTCTCTACCTGCATCAGGATTCCCTGTGCTCGGCTTGGCCTCTGAGGAAGGGAGGTCTTGTTGCGAGTATTTGGAAGAAGGCATGGCTTTGGAGCTCTTGGGATGAGACAGTTTCTTTTGGATCCGAGCACCACCAGGGGTCGGCTCTTTCCGGCGAAATGGACCAACGCTGGCAGGCAAGCCTTTGCTCTTGACCTTCTGCTTAAGGTGGGAAACCTTGTGCACCACGCTGGATGTCAGCTTGCTTTGGGAGATGCTCTTCTTGCAACATACTTTATCCTGGGATAGGTATAGAAGAAGACATGTTCCTTAGTACAGAAGGTGTACATACATTCTCACTCTCTGATGTTTCCCTCTCCCTCCTGTACACCTGTGAGGCACAGATCAGAGTCAAGGAACTGAAAAAAGGTGGTAAAATCATTTCTGGCTCTACCATCCCCAGAGCTGAGAGTGCATTCTCTGTAGCCCAACATCTCATCCTTCAGCAAAGGAGATTCTGTGCTTTAAGCTGAGTGCTCTGTTGGAAAGAACATCTCATCCCCACCGTCTCACATGCAGACTAAACCCAGGACCTCTCTTTTCTGTGCCAACTAATTGACATCCATCATCTGTTATGGCAATCTTTAAGACATTTGAAAATAGTGATCAGAAATCTTCTTCCCTCCCTTAGCCTTAAGTGCCATCTCATACAAGACTTTAGAATATACTGGTACTGAACTTGATGACTGGAAGGTCAGCAGGTCGAGACCCGAGTGCTGCATGATAAGAGTGAGCTCCCGTCTCTCTCCTAGCTCCTGCCAACCTAGCAGTTTGAAGCAAGAAATTACAAGGAGATAAATAATATCACTTTGGTGGGAAGCTAAACAGCATTTCATGTCTAGTCATGCCTGCCACGTGTCCACGGAAACATCTGCAGGCACAGACAGCTCTGGCACTTTGGCTGTAAATGGAATGAGCACCAAACCCTAGAGTCAGATACGACTGGCTTTCAAGCAAGGGCGGCCAATTGTTTGATTCCCTGCACCTTGGCGTGCATAAATGAGTGTTTTTTTAAATCATTTATATTACTGTATTAATAATTTAAAAGGACAGCACAAAGCACCAGTTCAAAGAGTAACAATATTTTCCCAGTCTTTGGGACTGAGTAGAAGACAGCAATGGTTCTACTGTAGCATGCAGCAGATATGAATGTTCATTTCAATGTTAGTGTAGCATCCACTGATCCTGCTAGGTTGGGCACTGACACCTCTAATGCATCATGATAAGTGAGGTGAACATCCCCATCTTTAAAAATGAGACCAGAACATTATTGTCCTTGGGTTAGCTCAGACCCAATCTACAGAAAAACCCTGACTTACATATGCCTCAAGTTACATAAAATTCGACTTACATAATGATTTTGTGCTAAAACCATGTCCCAATTTACACGATTCCCTATGGGTTTGCTTCAAGTTACGTAAAAATTCATTTCCCTATGGGTTTGCTTCGATTTACATAAACATTTCATTTTCTTATGGGTTTGCTTCGAGTTACAGTACATAAAAATAATTTTTTCCTATGGGTTTGTTTCAAGTTACAAAAAAAATCAATTTAAGCAAAAGACTATGGAACGGACTTTTTCATAAGTAGGTTTTGTTTAATACTGTATTTCAAAGAGCAACAGGACAACTTCAACTTCCAGTAGGCTAAATAATAACTGGTATGGATGGAGTGTTCTCACCTGGGAACTCTTGAGGCCACCATAAGTTGCTTCTGATATTTTCCGTTTTTTCTTCTTTGGCTCCCCCTCAGCCCGCAGCTCTGCACACAGTAGAGATAAGCTGGCCTTTACTGACCTGTGAGTAGGAAAAAAAATGTTTGATTTGGAGAAAGTCCAGTGAAAAGATATTCCGTTCACTGTCTCCTGTATAAAATGGAGTGAAGCCAACAGGCTTATCAGTTGGAGGGGTGGAGCGCCATACAGAGGAGGCAGAGCTCAAGTGTCATTTTGACGAAGCAGAAACTTTTAGCGCATGCTCTTTCCAACATGCATACTAAAACCACATCCCATCCTGGTTTGTCCACTTCCCGCAAACATATTGCTTGTGCCATTCTGTACAACAAACTTCCCTGTTTTTAATTTAAAACAACAACAACCCTAAAAGATTGACTAATGTCCCTTTAACTTCTTTCAGCTCTCTTTGTTTATTTACCTAGATTTCCCTTGTTTTCCACTGCTTTATTTTTATGTAGAACCAAACACTGTGTGTGCCTGGGTCTGTTTGTGTGTACACATCAGATATTTCTCTCCCCACACACCCCACATCCACTTTTTGTCTGCAAGCCAGCAGCATTGGTTCTTACTATCCTAGCATACCTGTCAAGTTTTGGATTTGGAAATAAGGGAAATTTCCCGGCAAATAAGGGATACTTGACAGCTATGCTTATCCTGTGCTACCCTCCAATGGCGGCAATAGGGCATTGCAATTTAATTAATAAGGGATGATGGCGGGAAAGAGGGTAAAATAAGGGGTTTTCCTGGGCAATAAGGGATACTTGACAGCTATGTATCCTAGTGACCACTGTCCCTGATTTCTATGGTAATTTCTTCTTTGCACTTCATCCCTGCCTGTGCGCAAAGAATGCCTAGTTGGACCTGGTGGTTTTAAAGTGAGAATATTCCATATAGAAACATAATTGTGTTTTTCTCTAGCTACAGTTCCTTGTTTAATTGTACAAGCATCATGCTCTATCTGTTCTGTCAACCTGCAGCTCACTGCTCAGAAAACTGCCAGCATGTTTTGCTCTAACATTGTTCCTGAAAGGCTCCAACATAGTCTTTACAAGACCTACACAACAAGTATACAAATACAGAAGAATATGTCTCCATAAGTATTCTTGAACATTATCTACAACTTAATCTCAGTGGATCCTGTGGATTGATGGGCAATATTAGAATGTACCTCTTTCCCTTCCAACTGATGTTTGAGCCTTACACAGTGCTTCTTTTGCAAATTCCTATATATACACTAGACTGGAATGAGCATGCAGACATGAACACACCAGAACAAGATCTCTTCCTGCAGACAACAACATAGCTTGAGACCCACCCACCCACCCCTCCCAGGACAGGAGGGCACAGCAGGAAGTAGGTGCCAAGACATCTGTGTTCGATTGAACTCCAGTTTCCTCAGGAAGCAACTTGGATGAAGACTGGATTGTGGCAACTGTATAAAATATGAGAGACCAAATTCCTCACGACACCTACAAAGGACTAGTTAGTATTACTAGGGAAATCTCTGCGACCGGTGGAGAGAGCTTGCATATTGCAGAGAGCTTTGCATCTCTGTAAAATGATTTCTCTTCTGCACCCATATACCTACATTTAAAAGATGCTTTGTCAGGATTCCATATTGGGAAGCTACACATCAATTTTTGTATAAGACGACCCATGAAGTCAGAACGCAACTAATTCAGCATAAACAAAGCACGCAAATAGTATAAAATCAAGTTTCTTAATATGGACCAAAATCAAGTTTTCTATAAAACAGAGCAGAAAAGCTTTACATTCGTTCCTAAAGAGAGCAAGGAGCTGTAGGGTGAAACAGGCACCTTTGCTCTCTAGACAGGCATCATTACTGAAAAGGCTCTGTCCCAGGGCTTAGAAAATTACTCTCTCAATGTAATTTAAAAGGGAGTTGGTTACTGCTGTCATTACTGTTTTAATAGTAATTCTACTTTCTTCTATGTATAAGTATTAAGATAGTCACATCCATTACTTTTTAAAAACTGAATACTACAGTGTAGCAGAAAATACACTATTCTTCCTCTTCCTCATTATTGTCTTGGTACCTATTGCTGAGCCCCAGGCAACAGAAGAAAGTACAGATTGAGCTGAGGCTGAACCATAAGATCACACCCTCCAATCTTTGGTGGGATCATAGCCAAACGTTGTACAAAAACTCTGCCAAAAGAATGGTGTTATCCAGGGTATTCGTTGTGTAGCGTAGTTAGAGCTTCCATTAGCC
Organism: Bradypodion pumilum; assembly: GCA_035047305.1. NCBI lineage: Eukaryota > Metazoa > Chordata > Lepidosauria > Squamata > Chamaeleonidae > Bradypodion > Bradypodion pumilum. Next base: position 279,785,618 of record JAWDJD010000002.1, on the reverse strand, counting down.
TTTGGAGTTACCTGACCATATGCAAGAGGGACTGTGGTGGCTTAGTGGTTAAGATGCTGAACGTGACGACCAGAAGGTCGGCAGGTCAGCAGTTCGAGACTCAAGGGCTACACAACAGAGTGAGCTCCCATCTCTGTCCTTGCCAACCTAGCAGTTCAAAAGCAAGCAATTGCAAGTAAAGGGAAAGGTAAATGTTCCATGTGCTCTGGCGTCTAGTCCTGCCTGGCACATGACTGCAGAAACGTCTGCAGATGCACAGTGCTGGATCTTTGCTTGTAAATGAGCACCGCTCCCCTAGAGTCAGATACAACTGGCTTTCAAGCAAGGGCAACTTTTAACTATACCTATCATATGCAATGAGTTGCCTGTTCTGGAAAATGACAACCTTGACCCCTCTACAGAGGCATCTTGAAGCAGATCTTCTCCTACAGATTATAAATCACATGTGGCAAGACTCCTGTAGGGTGTCTACTTGGAGAAGGTAGATCTAGGGTAAAGCAGCTGCAGCTTCCTCCACAGACGAGACAAGGTTGATATCACAGAACTGAAGGGGCACTCCTGGGTATGTTTGCTGGCGGATGTGGTCGAAGATGATGGTATAATAGTATAGCGTCCTCCACCCCCATGTCCAGAGGCTGCTCTAGGAAAGGGAGTAGACATTCCTGGAGACTTTTTTTATGCCTTCCAGCCACATTCCAGAGTGGCTGCCACTTCTTCTGCAGCTCATTAATTCACCAGCTACGGTAGGGGCTTTGGGACAATCACCTCTTTCAGCTGAGCTTGTCAGAATATTTTATGGGCAGGGGGGATTGCCAGAGGTACTGCAGTGTAGCGCTTGCCCTCACAGCTTAACTCCCTCAGCACCAAAAGGATAGCAGTGCAAGTGGCACAAGCGGAATGGTGTAAATGGGTCCCAGGGCCACTCTTGTGTTCTGCTCTGAAGGGACAGGCTTCCTGGGTAGTGGAAGATGGATAGCATATCTTAGAAGAACCACGAAGCTAGGGACATCAAAAGTGTACACGCCAATATATACGCAAAATAGTACTATTCTGGATTAAAATGTCTCCTATGAGCTGATACTCGCTATTCTCAGACTAAGCAACTTTAATATAACGTGTTGTTCTGATGGTCTTCTCGTCAACGTTTTAAACATTTGTTCTACTTGTTGGGATTTGTGGGGGAGAAGAGTTTCAGGGGTTGAAGCAGAAAAAGAATTTTGCTCATGGCAAAATATGAGAATGCCTCATGGGTCTTTAAGAGAAGCAGAACAGAGGCTGGGAGTAATGGAGAAGAGGAGTACCGAGTTAAGTTCTCTCACTCTCTTGATTAATGAGGCTCAGCCTGCTCTATTTTTCTAGGCTGTAGTGAAACTCCCACACAGATCATCCTGTGAGATTGCAATGGGCATCAGAAAACCTGGGATGACCACATTAACTCCTAAAGTGCCATCTGTCCAGCACTTTGCACGATGCCAAAGAGATCCTAAGAGTTTTAGCAGAGATTGGCATCCCATTTCCAGTTTTTACTCCACAGCTGGCATAAGGATAAAATAGGGGTTCCTATTGTTGTTGCTCTTCTAGGAGAAGGAGGTTCTCATGAATTCTACACCATCTACAGAACTGTCTCCTGAGCTGCCACTTCTGTGTTCTGCAACAGGACTGGCAGCAGGGAAACTCCTAGAACAGCGATGGCAAACCTTTTAGAGACCAAGTGCCCAGACAGAGGGTCTGGGCGAACTCTGTGCTGGGGGAGGGAGGAAGTGCTCCCATTGGGCTGTGGGGCAGAGGGGCGGGGCGAACGTTGTGCTGGGGGAAGGATGGAAGCACTCCAATTGGCTGCTGGGCAGAGGGGCGGGGCGAACTCTGTGTTGGCAGGAGGAAGTGCTCCCATTGGGCTGCTGAGCAGATGGGCGGGGCAAACTCTGTGCTGGTGCGACTCTCTGCATGCCAACAGAGAGGGGTCTGTGTGCCCCTTCTGGCATGCGTGCCATAGGTTCGCCACCACTGTCCTGGAATCATCGGCAAGGACTCGGGTGTGGCTGTTTGCCTCCTGCATGTTGTGCACCATGGAATTAAAATTCAGTGACCTACATGAATTGAGCTTGCTTTTGGAATTTCTCTCATTTTTTTTGCATAATGTATTCTGGACCATGTTCTATTTACTTTACTTTATTTTGCTTCAGCTAGTCCTGAGGAAGGCTAAGTGTTATCTTGCTCATGCCCAGCCCTCAATCACTGTCTTGTTTAACAACCTCTCTGGCTTCGGAGATTCTAGCAAGCATTGCTCATGAACTCTTTTCTTATCAAAAGAAAAAGGGGAAAAAAGTGAGGGCAGGGAGCCCAGAGTTTTACAAAGCAGAACTCTTATGTCCACTCCTACATCCTGCTTGGACTCAAGGCCAATGCAGACCCCCTGTTTTTTGAGGCCGTTCTGCCACAGGCTTCCACATACAGCTCAATAAGATCTTCATTGTCCCTTCCAAACTCTTCCCTGTTCCTCTCAGGGCCAGTCTGCAGCCAGTTTAGACCAGCCTTGAGAAGACAATGTGAGCAGCACGGGCCCCCTCTGGCATATGAAAGCAGCAATGGAAGAATGCTGGGAGAAAGGCAAGGAGTGTTAAGTGCAGCCCAGAACTCTTATTTCAAGTAGCCCAAATACAGAATGGGGGAAAAGACAAAAGTTCATTTCCCACCCTCGCTCTACTCCTCTCAGAGCCAAGCAATACAGTACTTGCAAAAAAATTAAAGCCTGGCTTCATCTGAGTTGGGTCATCCTTTGACACCTTCTCTAAAGGATCATCTCCTCTACCATGCTTTGGCAAAGCGTGTCGTCCTAGCCTACTAAGTATAAAATGAATTAGCTCCCCGAAGGCTTGATCCCATCCCCCAAGGCTGGCTGCCTGCCTGATCTCGAGTGCTCGTTAGTTCTAATTGCTCTACTCCAGCACCCAGGCTCCAGAGAAGCTGCCTCTTGTTTGCTCCACCCTGGGAATGCAGCCCAGGGTTTGAGGCCACACAAACCTCCGTCTTGCTCATGTTCCCTTCTTGGGCTCTGCCCTTCTACCTCAACCTTTTGACCCAGCCTTGACCCCGTCGCTGGTGCCAAATTCCATTCCAGGAAAGGAAAAGACATCGGGAGTTCCCTGGTTAAGGGGAGGGAAGCAAAGCACCCTGAAGCAGGCCAAGGGCGATGGGCAGAAAGAGGAATGAGCTGGCTTAGGAGCAGTGATGGGCAACACCAGGCTCCAGTTGAGGCCAAGCCCCCAACCATAGCACCTCAGCGGACTTGAGCCGGGAATTACCATGGCTCCCGGCCACCGCTCAGTCCTGGGGAGTGGCAGGAGGGAGGCACGCTTGGCGAGAGCCTCGGCTCAGCGTGGGAAGCTTGAGTTAGAGGAATGTTCCTGATAGGAAGGAGGCCAAGGGGCTGGGCCTACAGCTGCCATGCAAACATGTGTGGCTTCACTGAAGCCAAAAGCCTTTGCCTGAAACACAGGGAAGGGATGCCACCATGGCTGGCAGCCTTGGCCTGGCACGCGGCAAGAGAATCCCGTGCCATGGCTGTTTGTTGGGGTAGGCTTACTAAGCAGAAACATGCAGACAGAACCGAAAGTAGTACACCTCTCTCTCTTCTTCTTCTGAGAATGATTTGGAGCCTCACCGCTGTGTGATAAGTTTGATTTCCCACATGCTCACATGTGAAAATGCAAGGGACTGGACGCTGCTGTTTTCATGGAGTGGCCTTCATTTTACAACACCACAGAACAGCATCAGGTACCTCGGGCTCTAAGCCCACGGCAGTAAACAGTGTAGGGCGCAGTTCTCAAGGGGCTTTTGTACCCTGTAATTCATGAATACGCTTTTACTGTCTAAGTCAGGAATTCTCAACCTGCAGCCCGCAACACCATTTCATGCCCCCCCCACCGCCGCCGCCAAACCAGTGCCATGTGGTGGAGGAAAGGCAAAATGGCCATCCGGTCCCCGAAGCTGTCTGAGGGAGTGTGACCTGACCCCTGGCTTAAAAAGGTTGAGAACTCCTGGTCTAAGTCTACGAATGAGAAACCAGAAAGAGAAGACTCTATGTTCCAAACACCTTCCTGAAGGTGGGGGAGAATGCCACCAGTGGCAATGCCCTTGGTAGAATGTGATTAACGCTGCTGCCAACTGAGTTCATGGATAGAACGTGACAGACTTTGGCAACTCGTTGGGGTAGTAGGATGGCGCTTCTACTGGACATATTTCCTTGTTAAGGACTTTGGATAGAAACAGATTTTACAAATGTTCATAGTATTTCATTGCACATTTACAGAGATCACGACAGGACAAAATGTCTGGGGCATGGCTAATGATGGCTTTTTCTATCCTTTCTTCATGCTCTCATTTATCACAGCTGACGAGGCTCATTATGAACATTGGACAGGATTCTGTCCTTTACATTCCATGAGCCCTGATGGCCTGGCCGTGGGGAAGTGGGAGCACCTGTGCCGTGGCCCGCGGTCATAAGAACTGCTGGCGCCATGCCCACCGTTGTCGGGCTCCTTCCCCCGGCCTGGCCTGGCTGTGGGAGCACCAGTGTTGCGGCTCCACGGCCATGGGGTCGCCGATGCCGCTGGAGCCGAGGCTTTTGATTTTTCCCTTGACTTGCTGGCCTGGAGGGAGTAGATTTAGTGGTGGGGGCTGGGACTGAATTTTTGTATAACTGGATACATTGTTTTTGATATGTTTTGTTGCTGTATTGTTGTGGGGTAATCAAATTTTGTATATTGTATCATTGTGGACTTTACTGTATTGCATTTTTCTGTGCTTGTGTTAGCTATATTGATTGTACTGGTTATATTGTATTATTTATATTTCTTGTATTATGCTGTATTTACTTTTTACATTGCAGATTTATGTCGTGATTATTGTGAGCCGCCCTGAGTCGGCGTATGCTGAGTGGGCGGCATACAAATCAAATCAATCAATCAATCAACCAAATCAATCAACATTGGCTCCTCTCACCTAGTGAAGCAATCACACATCTATACCGGCCCATTCCACTTAGTGCACTCTCTGGGCAGTTCACGTTAATCAGCATTTAGCCCCCAACATGCTGGGTACTCATTGTATTGACCCCGGAAGGATGGAAGGCTGAATTAACCTTGAACCCTGGTCAGGATTGAACTCACAACCTTTTGGTTGCAGGACAGCAGTTTTACCACTGCGCCACCAGGGAAAGTTTTGGATCTCATCATTTTCTCTTTCCAAGTAACAAAGAACACGAAGCGTGGACTATTTTGGGATCATGGAATGTAAAGGACAGAATCCTGTTTTTTCTGCCCTAGCTATGAAGATATGGCCATGAGCAGACCCTGATGGACTGAATTCTGAGTCATGAAGACCTAGTCTTAAAATGCAAGAGCAAGAATATTGCTATTTGGTGTCCTGTTGGTTGCCTTTAAACAAACTCTTATCCTCTGTTCCTCTGATGTCAGTGGGCAGCTTACAGTCATGCCAAAGACTGAGCACCTTTTTGGATTTAATTTTGCATGAATCTACACCATTTTGAAAAATTTGGGGAGGAGAACAGGGATTCTGATTCAGCCCCAGGATAAATCCTCATAAAGGGGCTGTGGGTGGACAAGGAGAAATGCGAGAAAAGACAAGCAGGTTCTCCAGTGAGGCCTGGAAGGTTTCCATGAGCCATATGGTGAAGCCATGTTGCAACCCAAAGCCAACACTAACTGCTTTTTTTCCCCCTGTAACCTTCACTACATTTGCTAATGTTTTGTGACATAAAACCTAGAGATTAATTTTTTTTCTTCTGTCTTAATTGAAGGAACCATTTAGTACAGATTTAACTATTATTACCAAATCATCAGGATTGATGCAGCGCACACACGCGTGCTCCAATCATGTTTGGACTAGCTTGGAGGATTTATGCAAATGGGCCTGCCGGGAGAGGCAATTTGTAGCAGAGAAGGACAATTATACAGGGCCCGTGAGTGCGGGAATGACTGTGCCGGGCGGCTAATGGATAATCATAAAGCGCCAGCAGCAATGAACACCACTGCAGCGTGACCAATGACTTTATACAGCACAGATAAAGAGGCTTTTATGCAACGCTGCCTTCCTCTTCAAAGAGGGGCAATTCTTTCCCCCCAAAGCAGTGCAGGAGGCAAGGGAGACATGGGGCGAGGGGAGGTTTGGGGACAGAGGAAATAGGCATTTCTCCAATCCCGTTTGATCTCCCAGGTTCAGATGTCCACTACAATGTGGAAGTGAATTGCTGTATTGGGGCTGAAATGCATTCACTTCTGGAGTGGCAGCAAGAAACACAAACAACAAGTAGAGACTTTGGCTTCAAAATATCACAACTCCTCCTCCTCCTCCTCTCTCTCTCTCCCCCTCCCCCTTCTCTCATAAACACCTACCCAGATGTATACAGTACAGTGGAACCTCATACAACAATTGCCCCATATAGCAACGAAATTGTATAACAATTAGGTTTTAGGAACAAATGGCATCCCGCATAACAATTTTCCCTATGGAAAAAAAATGTACAACAATTTTTCAATGGGAAAAACCACTTAGCAAAAAATAATAATAGTTGTACGATGCATCCCATAGAGAAAATCGCTATACGATGCATGCGTCATATCGCAATTGTTTGATACAACAACGAGCCCCATGGAATGGGTTAAAATTGTTGTAAGAGGTACCACTGTACATACAATGGTGCAAAGGGAACACCCTCTTCTTCTTGACAGTTGTGCTGTCTTTGCAGTGCACAAAGGCACAATACTGCAACAGATAAAAAGTATGTATGGGACACATGTTGCATCCTGTTCAATGTGAAAAATTACACTGCTTCCAGGATAGCAACCAAACAGAAGACATCAAGATCTAGGAAATAATCATTTGTAGAAATGGGCACACAGAAGACTTACAAAAAACACAAACGCACACCCTCTGTGACATAGTTTTGAAAACAGGGACAGGCCCTTCCTCCCCACTTCCTCTTTGCCTCATTCACAACATTCACCCTTCTCAGCATAACTAGAGGCAATATCTGTCAGATAGATGGTGTAGGAATTTTAAGCAGAGAAAGGAGGGTAGATACAAGGTACTGAAACAATCTGACAATAGTCCTTTTTCCCCCTTAAGTCACCTCCATGTTGCCACTTTCCAAGGCTAGAAATTAGCTCAGCTGGGGGAAATAAAATCTTGGGGCAATGGGGAGAGAAGCAGTAGGTGGAGCAAAGTTTCAACTCTCTTCTCCGCAATGTAATAGACGTTTTGTAGCAATTTGCATTTTGACCACCGTTGGCATCATATATAGCTCTCCTGGTAGGGGAATGCATACGACGGGGTTTGCATTCATTGTGATGCCTGCACAGTGATAGCCATGCATACTCATTAATGCAGACACCTGCTCCTGCATGCTTCCAGAGGGGCATGCAATGCTGTGCACACACAGCACTATGGTGGCCCATTCCACCACCACCCTTACGAGTCATGGCAGATCACTCACTTGACCTTCCTGCTGTCACTCTTGCAGACTGAGCTCTGTCGCAGTGAACTGAGAGTGCTGGAGTGCTTGCGTTTTCTAGGCCGCCCTGGTCCCCGTCGAGCTGGGCTCCGGGAGCTCTCATCTCGCCTACAGGTAGACAACCAGAATTAAACACAGGGCAAAGGGATGAGAACTTCACCGCTCCCCTTTGGTTAGACTTTGGAAGGCTTTCAGAAGGTTTGAGAATGTGCATGCCTCCCTATAACAACCCGGAGAGACTTTGAGCTCCTCTCTGGCTCAAGTGAGCTGCTTATCTGCTTCCTTGGCCTTCAGATACTATAGATCAGTGATGGCAAACCTCTTAAGAGACCGAGCGCCAAAACAGAGGGACAGGGCGAACTCTGTGCTGGGGAGAGGAAGTAAGTGCTCCCATTGGGATGCTGGGCAGGGCAAACTCTGTGCTGAAGGGGAGGGAGAAAGCGCTCCCATTGGGCTGCTGGGCAGAGGAGCAGGGCAAACTCTGTGCTGAGGGGAGGGAGGAAGAGCTCCCATTGGGCTGCTGGGCAGTCAACTCTGTGCTGGGGGGAGGGAAGTGTTCCCATTGGGCTGCCGGGCTGAGTGCCGGGGCGAACTCTGTGCTGGTGCGACTCTCTGCGTGCCAACAGAGAGGGGTCTGCGTGCAGACAGGCTTCACACCCTGCCCCTTCCTCTGTTCTTGGCCAAGTAGGTTTGGCACTTCCACCTAGAAATCACCGTGGAAGAGGAAAAGGCCGAGATACTCACTCGTGTTCATGCCGCCTCTGCAGCTTGGCCAGTTCTCGCTGCTTTTCTTTGTAGCGCCGCTGCAGTTCTGCCAGCCGCAGACGCATCTCCACTTCCTGGGTGTCCAGGTTCTCAATAGCTGCTTTCAGAGGGCAAACCTATGGAGTGTGAGAAGGTCTCTATAGTCATGGTGGAAAAGAAACAGCCTTTTGTATACAGTCTGTGCTGTTCCCTTCCTTTCATTCCTGGCTCTTGTGTGGCTTCACTTTTACTCTGTGGCTCAAACCTGGCAACTAGGGGTACTCTTGAGGTAAGAGAAGGTGTTGTAGAAGGCCCCATCTACATTCTAGAAAGCTGGTTTTCAGGCGCCAACCACCCCCCCGCCAATAAAAAAGTGCACCTAATCATGGTCTGGTTCTAAAGATTCACCACACTGAGCCTCAGAGGAAGAAATACACAACATCCTTCTACTTCCAAAAATAAAGGTAACCCGTGAGTAATTGCTAAGGGTTCCAGAGAGACATGAGGTCCCAAATGCTTCCTCTGGCAGCTGGCAGCCTTCCTCAGAGGGGAGCTTCATCAGATAAGATGACTGAAAAAAACACACCATGTTTCAAGGAGCACAGCATCTACGGCTCAGAAAGACGCAAGACATGGAACTTTTGATTTTGTCTGGTCAGCACCAGGACTACATTGGGAAGGAATAGTAGGGTAGAGGAATGCAGGAGGCAGCATTTCACACCCAACCAATGCCATTTGAAGCATCCAGGAAGCACAATACTTACTGGTTTGGTCTTAGGGCTCCAGATGTACTTGCGACGGGAAACCCTCGTCCGAGGAGGCACATCCACACATGGTGCGGCATCTGCCAGGCTGAGAAGGTTCGGAGGGCTGCTTTCTAGGCCAGTAGCTTCAACAAGGGCCCATGCTGCAGCAAGGGTAGCAAGGCTTTGCAGATTGAATGCTGCCAAGTCTTCATCCAGCACTGTGGAAAGCAGAAAACATTGACTGCTGTAGAAAAATTGGCCTCACATACCAGATAAGGAGTAATACTTTGACAGCACTTTTGCCGGAGCAGCTGAAGAAGGCCAAAGCTCTTTAAACACTCCTGTTTGTCAGTCACTCTCATTCCTCCCCTCACAATCTTACAGAGTACATCACATGCATGTATGAAAGAGCCACCCATAACCAGTGTTCCCAACCTCTGGTGGTGTGAACTTTGATCCAAAAACTGTTCTGGTCCTTGGATGGAAGCATATGCCGGTGACCTTGTTTGTACAACTGTTTGAGTCTCAGAAACCTATTTTTCTGGGATAATTCCGTGGCTTCTCATATCCCCCCCCCCGAGATAACTGGCCTCCATACTTATTGTGAAGGGTTGGAGAGTACACTGTGATAACACAGGCTAGCCAAGGCACTCTTCTTGTTAGAACATTAGCTCTGTTCTAAGTTGGATACTTTGCAGGCCAGGCCAAGCCTAGTCCTATCTTGCTGCAAGCCACCATGCTCTCCATATATCACTTATAGCCTGAAGCTATAAGGCCCATGCTCAGGCACATCTCAGACACAAACCACACATCCAACTAGGCAGGGAGGTGTTGACAGGGCCACCATCAGGGCAGTACTACCAGTACTGCCGTATAGAGCCCGGAGCTGACAGGGGCTCTGCCGCCGCCAACCATAACTATGACATTACTGTGAGACATTACTGTGTGTTGGGGGGGGGGGAATAGGATTGCTCAGTATGGGCCCCAGAAATTTCTGATGGCATGGCGGCCCTGGCTGTTGGGATACCAAGTATCACGGCAGGGGATCTGAAAAGGCAATCCCAATTCAAGGAGCCAGCAACCAGGAGCCAGGAGTCTGAACTTAAGAGGGGAAAGGGAGCCTCATGAGATAGTATCAAAATTTGGAAGGTGCCTTCTGGGAAAGCCATAATCAGAGGGCAATATAGTTATACTAAGCTATTCATTTAAAAGTCCCCGGAGATGTTATGCAGATAAGAGAAAAGGGAACATAAGAGGTATATTTGCTTGCTCTCTGTATACACAAACATGCCTGTATACATAAATGAATGCATATGTGCTTCTCTCCCTTCCCCGCCATTGATTGTTGCTCTGTGCCTGTGTAGAACAACATCTGAGTAAACTTGCAGACAAATGCATAGGAGTCCTTGTATGTGGTTTCCGTTCCACCATTAGCAGAAACCAGTTCTGGTGTATGAGCAACAACCGTTTGTGTGTAGATGAAAACTACAGATTTTGCTTAGCCACAGAGGGTGATAACCATCTGCACATGTGGGTTGGTGCAGACCCCAGACAGGAAATGAAAGGTGTAAAAAAACAATAGCAGAAGGGTGTAAAAACTAAAAAGAGGGAGGGAGGATGAAAGGACTTTCACCAATTTCATTTTGTTTTTTTAACTAAGATGATGAACATGACAGGTTCATTCCTAAGTCTGCAGGACTACACTACTTTTTCCAATAATAACAGCCTTCAAGGCAAATCTCCACTCTACCACAATTCTGGGAGTAAAATCCCACTCTTCCCATGTATGGAAACTCCCCTTTCCTTCTACATGTGGCAGAGAACAACTGTCTCAAAGGTTTTCACCTTCTGTGCTCAGAGCCACTAAACTACCACCTGTGACTCTTGATTCAACTCGGCTGTTTGGAAGGTCTATCTTTCTAGAGGAAACTCATTCCTATCCCCATGGCCAGGAATAACCACTCACAGACAGCTGTCTCCTTAGGAGTGATCATGAATTTCCCCTTTGTTAACCCACTATGTTTTGAGAATACTTATAGCCCATTCAGAAAATTGGAAAGTCCCTCCCTCCTCAAGCCAATGGCCATGCTGGCTGGGGAATCTGGAAAACGTACTCCAAAAAGGAACTTTCCCACACTTTGCATGCTACATACAACACTCAAAGCCTGACACAAAGTCCATCTTTCACCATGCAGTGCATCTGCAGAAACAGCCAAGATGAAGAAACCAACAGCTTGTAGGGGGGGTCTGACTTGGTTACAACAGATTCTTCTCAAACTCCAAGACACCTGCAGCTGCAGTAAAAACTGCATCATTCCAGCCCACTTTTCCTACCTGGATTGCACAATTCCTAGTGTGAAACAGCAAGGCCTACAAGAAATACACTGCTGTGCGCATGGTAAACTGTTGAAGGGCTGATTCTGCTCTACAAGGCTGTAAGAATACATTTCCTACATCAGCAGAGTTTGAGGCTAAGACCTTTGATGGCCCTTCAAACTCAGTGACTCTAAGATCCTGCACAGGGATGTTTGAGCAGTGCAAGGCAGGATTAGGGAGTAGACAGATATGTACAACATTCATGAGAGTTAACTGGATTTGGCATTCGGTCTCCAGCTGTTCAACGCAACATTAGATGAGGAGCGGAAGACAGCAGGAGAGTATGCTTTGCCTCATATCTTTTGCTGTGACCCAAAGGTAAAAACAGAACACATTCCCCCCCGCAAGGTTTGGGGAAAGATTCCAGGACATCTGGCTTTGTAGACCCAAAACAGTCCTCCCATCAATTACTGTCTGGTCACACTTCTTTCATATTTCATCCTCTGTGATAGGCAAAAGAGTTGTGGTCAATCCCCTTCTGACCAGCTGAGAAGCAGGAAGACATGTGGGGTTGCAGAAGAACTCTATCCACTTGCTGACATTCAGCTCTACTTCCTGTTCAGTAAGGTAGGGTCACTACAACTCCTACAATACTCTAGCCAACCTAGCCACTGGTGGTAAGAGGAAAGGGCTAAAACAAAAAGTTGGCCCTAGTTTCCTTACCTTGGGTGGCAGCATCACAGGGCTGCCGGCGAAGTTCCAGTTCAGCCAGCTCACTGAGCAGGGCGATTCCAGGAATCCCTGAGCAGCACTGAGTAGGCAAGGGAAGGGGAGCTGCAGGAGATGGAGGTGGAGAGTCCAAGGCTGGGAGTTCACCCAGGTTGATGCTGGCCGCAATGAGAGCATCCAGGCCACAGTGTGCTACCTGTACCTCTGTATGTATCGAGGAGACACCTGGTGAGCCAGGGTCACTCTCATCCTCCTGGCAGCCATCTTCCACTGCTGCAGCTGGGCTATCCTCCGTGGCCACCACCTCTGGAGAAGGCCCTGGGATGGCAGCATCTGGCCTAGGTTCCTCTGGATGTTCTTTCGGAGCAGAGTCCACACCGTCTGGGCTGTCCCCGACCAGCAGGGGGCAACACGTGGCGGTCTCCTTGGACATTTCTGGGGAGCTGGGTCTCTGGGGGTGCACAACTAGTTGGGGAGGGCATGGAGGAGGGGGATCCACCCCAGTCTCTCCAACCCCACTGGGTGGGATCACCTCTGCCTCACAGCGTGGCTCCCCCTCCGGTGGGAAGGTGCGAGACTGTTCAGGCTCAGCTGCCGAGGAAACCGTTTGCATAGTGTCAGGGTCAGCTGGGTCCAGAGGTAAGGGCGAGGCATAGCCCAGACCAGCCACAGGGTAGGAATAACCAGGGGGGAGATCTGTGGAGAGAGAGAGAGAAAGGGAAAATCACCAGGGTAAGATGTGGCCAAGAGGGAGCACTACACAACATATTGTACATATTGAACCCAGAGAAAAGGGGTCTATAAACCAGCCGGTAGCCAGCGTGGCATAGTGGAGGACATGATCGTCTTATACTCAGAAGCCCTGGGTTTGAATCCTTGCTCAGACATGGAAGCTGCTCAAGGGGTGAATGGGACTGGTAAAATCACTCCTTATATATTTCACTTTGAAAGTCCTATTATGCTTGCTATAAGTTGGTTCTGACTTGATGGCACATAGGTAAAAGTCTCCCTTGCTCAAAAGCCAATTGTATCCAATTCCTTGGTGTAGTGCTCACCTCCATTTACAGCCAAAGAACCAGCACTGTCTGCATCTGCAGACATTTCTGTGGTCATATGGCAGGCGTGACTAGACACCGGAGTACACAGAACACTGTTACCTTTCCTGCTGAAGCGGTACCTATTTATCTACTTGCAATTTCTTACTTTCGAACTGCTAGATTGGTAGGAGCTGGGACAGATGATGGGAGCTCACTCCATCATGTATCACTCAAGTCTTGAACTGCTGACCTGCCGACTTTTCAGTTGTCAAATTCAGCTTCTTAACCACTAAGCCACTGCAGTTGATGACACATAGGTAAAGGTAAAGGTTTCCCTTGCTCGAAAGCCAGTCGTATCCGACTCTAGGATGCAGTGCTCATCTCTGTTTCTAAGCCAAAGAGCCAGCGCTGTCTGCTTCTGCAGATGTTTCCGTGGTCATGTGGCAGGCATGACTAGACACCGGAGCGCACGGAACGCTGTTACCTTCCCACCGAAGTGGTCCCTATTTATCTACTTGCAATTTCTTGCTTTCGAACTGCTAGGTTGGCAGGAGCTGGGATGAAGACGGGAGCTCATACACATAACTAACTATAAACCATCTAACCCAACCCCACATGGATATCATGTGAATGTTTCCAAATTTTGTGATTAGAACGAATTTAGCAAATTCAAACTACTGTACTTGCTTGACAGTTTTTGTAGACATTTACCTTCTCCAAATTGTGTGGAATGAATGATGTGGATAAAATAGCCACAGGAATGATAGTTGGAAATATGGACTAAGAGTTGCTGAGGTCCTGAACCTGAATGATGGAAATCTCACCCCAGAAACCCTTCTGGTTTACACTTAGCCTTTGGTAAACACTTCCCATACAGCTTCAAACTTTTTTCTGCTACTGTAAGGGCTACGAACTGGATGGTAGATAAGCAGCATTTTGAAAGTGTTTGGACTTTGACCCAGTGCAACACAACTAGACAACAAATGACATAGTGGCCTCAACACTCAGACCCTTGCTTGTAGCAGGACATATGCCACAATTCTTACTAATCAAGAGGGCACCCACACCACAGTTGGCAACAGATCTTCTGTCCATAACGGACTGCCTCAGTGAGTGGAGCTCTTGTACAAATATGCCACCCTTTGGCCCATGCCCCTCCTCCTCCTCCATTCACAGCCTGGCATGGATCTCTACCTGGTTCCAGTGATTTTGGATAATCCTGGGCTGGCCGCCCCTCAGGTTGCTTGACTTCAGCTTCAGGACCTGTGGAGCTCTGTGAGGGCACTGGGCTTACAGCAGGTGAGCGTGGCACCACAGCAGGACAGACAGGTAAAGTGCAGGGGGCAGGGCATTTGGGTGGGTGACAGCACGGAGAGAGCTTGGCTGAGCAGGCAGCAGCAGGCAACAAGCCCTTCGGGGGAGCATTTAAGGCAACAGCTTTATGGGACGGTTTGAGTGGCTTCTCGGGGACTGGCACCTCCGGCTCTGGTGGCGGCTCTTCTGTCTTCCTCTGAAAGGGAGAAGAGAAAACCCACCCATGAGCATTGGAACATCTCTCCCCACCCTCAACACAGACAACCAATCTAACAGAAGGCCAGGGACATCCATATCCACATGCCTGCCTCAGGTGCCTCAGTGTTCCTAAGACTACACTTTCAAAGACTGTTGCCATTAGGCCATGCCTCTTCTCGATGAAGCTTGATCAGCCCACCAGCTCTGGCCTCTCACCTTCCTGCAGATCCCAGCCCAAGCCTAAGTCCATGGCTATTGATTTCAGTTGCATCCTTCTACACCAGGGATGGACAAAGTGTGGCCTGCCAGATGTTCTTGGATGGCAGCTCACAGCCTGCCTCTCCACAGCCAATGGCAGCTAGGGTTGATGGGACACGAGGTCCAAAAACAACTAGGGGAGACGCACTTTGCCCACCTCTATGGTAGAGAATGAACTGGAAGAAGCATTGCATTGGGTTCAAGGAAGCTGGATACACTTGAGGGGAAAGCTACCTTGGATTTACCATTCTATTGTTTCACGTCACTCTGCACTTCGGAGATGCTCTTTGCTTACAGCGTAAGAAACCACCATTCTGACCAAAAATGATCCAAACTCAGTACAAAGATAAAGCAGGTTCAGCAGCCTATGTGCATTATGTAAATGTAGGAAATGAGCAACTGTTATTTCTATGTAGTCTCTTCAGCTTCTGCTGCCTTGGCACCTGGACAAAGACCACTCTAGAATGCAGAAGGCAACTTTTCTGGTCACTGGGAATTTTAGGCAACCACCTTTTCTGGAGACTTTCAAGACTTCAGTGGGCATCGGTTTCACACTTCTCTTAGCACCTCATTTTGGGAAGCTGAGCTCCAGAGAAAATTTAATCTTAGGCATAAACACAATTCATGGCAAAACAAAGCTCTAATCATGACCCTTTTGAGTGAGCAAGGGTGCTCTTCTTCCACATAGGATACTGGTTTCCATTACCATCCCACTAAGACAGTGAGAAGCAGGATGTTGAATATTGTGGCTCTGTAGCCAATACAACTTCTTTTGAGATGACTCAGGATATAACTTCTCTTCTCACTTGGGATCTGACCAAACAAAGCACTGAGAGCCAGAACAGCATTTCTTACCCAGACAAGACTGGCTGGAGAACGTTCTGAGGTTATGCGCTGGCATGTGCGTGTGTATGTATAAGTAAGTAAGTAAGTAACACATGTGCTCATGCCTTCTCTGTTGCATGTGGTTTGGCTTAGGTGAAACATCTGGAGTTGTGCAGCATCCTTTCTGCAGTACACATTGCTTTGCATTTGTGTCACCCTGTGGGCTGGACTGCACAGGCTGATCTTGTATTAAGGCAACCCGTATGGGTGGTCTAGTCTTCTTTGTAGAGACACTTAATGGGGCTGAGATGTGCTTTAAAGGAAGGAGAGCCGTTGCACTGAGGGCTTATTCCTGAGCAGACACAAAAAGAATTGAACTATGCTTCCTATGCTTGTGGGAAACCATTCAAATTGGGAAGACTCACGCCTACACCCACCCACTTTGCTCAGTCTTTGGGACACTTTCTGCTCCCACTGCCAGAATGTAGCTCTCCTAAAGCACCTTTCAAGGATGAATTTAGCCCATAGGTCACACAGGTTCCTAGCAGAAGGCAAGATCTGATTACAATCTGGTTCTTACCTCTTGTATTTATCTGCATTATGCGTTGCTGCAAATCCCACCTCATGCCTCAACGTGGCACAGCGGTGACCCTGGCCATCTGACAAATATGGTGGTGGTGTATTCCCCTGGCTGGTTCAACCATGTCACAAAGGTGTCGACTAGTGGTCCGGAAGGGTTCTCCATTCTGGAACCGCAGGTCAGCTAATTGGGGTTGTGTACTCAGGCAATGCACCTGGCCAGTGTAATGCTCTAACATAGCTAACTTCGACATGAGCCCAGCCAGCTGTGTCGTCATATTTAAAATGGCTAAAGGAGTATCGCAAACACCCAACAGTCGGAGATGATGCTTCAATCTGCCACGTCAAAGTAGGTGTGTGAAGTACAGATCAACCAAGTGGCCCAAATGGCAAGGGGGTTCTTTGCCCAGTAAGAGATGCCTTGTTTTTCAGAATCCCAGTAAATGAACATGTTTTTAAAACATTCATATTGGTGATGCCACACCACCCCAGATACCTACCTGGCTATGTGTGTGTCGCTGCACTTCTAGGGCCTGAGCTGCACGGTGGTGTTGCTGCTGCTGCTGCTGCTGCTGTTGCTGCAGGGCATAGAGTTCTTGCTGACGCAGAAACTGGGAGCGGGAATAGACAGGGAGTTGCCCCGTGTGCTGCAGGTGAGAGCCGGGGCCCCGACTAGGATACATGGGTGGCCATATCGATGCCTGATCCATCACCTCAGCTGCTGAGAGACAAGAAGGTGAATCAAGGAGGGGAACAAAGCCAGCAGCTCAAAGAAAAAGGCCTCCGTGAGCTACAGAACCACACCTTCATCTTCTCATCTGCAGGGATGCCACTCTCTGAGTTATCCCAGCTACAGTGGGTGGGGTGTTATTATTATTATTTTATTCCCCAGCGCAATTGGTGCAAGCACCACTCTGGGCAGCTTACATCGATAAAAGAACAGGCCGCAATCGGTAGGGCCGCCCTTGCTCGAAAGCCAGTCATATCTGACTGTAGGGTTCAGTGCTCAATCTGTTTATAGACAGAGAGCCAGCGCTGTCTGCGTCTGCAAATGTTTCCATGGACATGCGGCAGGCATGGCTAGAGGGAGTGCATGGAATGCTGTTTAGCTTCCCACCAAAGTGATACTTATTTATCTACTTGTAATATCTTGCTTTTGAACTGCTAGGTTGGCAGGAGCTGGGACGGAGATGGGAACTCAGTCTGTCGTGCAGCACTTGGGTCTTGAACTGCTGACCTGCTGACCTTCCAGTCATAAAGTTCAGCGTCTTAACCACTTAGCCACTGCAGTCCCTCCAGACCACAATATAGCAATATAAAAAAGAACAATCCAAACAGAATAAAAATGAATGATAAACACTAATAAAGCATTAAACTAAAATACCTACCTAGATGATATTAATGCATTTAGAGTCTTGCAGTAATTAATAACCTATTTTTTTCCTATTCGCAGTCAAAAATAACTCCATCAGTATTCCAGCACATCCCATTCTAGTTGCCACTTACCCAGCGTGTGGGGGGCACCATGGGCCGGAGGCTCAGAAGGCAGAATGACTAACTGGGCAGGTGGTTCCTGCGACAGAGGGAAGACTGGCTGCATGGCACTGGGCATGGAGGCTGGAAAGCCAGGCGGCAGGTTTTGATGCAAAGCAGGGTGGCTGATGCCTAGAATGTTAAGACAGGGGTGGAGAGAGAAATACTTCAGACAAAGAGACACACCCACTCTCTGCACACTCAAAGCAACTCCAGGTTGCCCAGGGAAAGAGGATAGGAGGATAGGAGGAGCTTTTCTTCACTCAATGGTGCTGTTGCTTCTGTTTCATTCCATCCATTTCATTTATTAGATTTATATCCCGCCCTACTCAACAAAAATGTGACTCAGGACGGCTTGCAAACAGAAAATATACAATCCAAATACAATACAGATGAGCAGAAAAATACAATTTTATTTAAGATACAATTTAGCACTAAAACATCAATGGCCAAATAACGAAAGGTTTGGAACTTCAACAGAGCCCAGGGCTCAACGTTAACCAATGGAGCCCAGGCCTCAACCCTGCCAACGGAGCCCAGAGCTCAACGTCATCAATGGAGCCGAGGGCTCAACGTTACCAATGGGGCCCGACTCGCGTCCCTGGTGACGGCGGCATCCATGGCGAGGGTTCAATAATGGTACCGGCACGACTGTCCCGGTTCTACAGCAACTGGCTGTAACCTCAGATAGGGTAAAGGTAAAGGTCGCCCTTGCTTGAAAGCCAGTCATATCCAACTCTAGGGTAGAGTACTCATCTCAAAAAGCCAGCAGTCTGCAGACATTTCCGTGGACATGTGGCAGGCATGCCTAGACACCGGAGTGCACAGAATGCTGTTTATCTTCCCACCGAAGTGGTCCCCATTTATCTACTTGCAATTTTTTGCTTTTGAACTGCTAGGTTGGCAGGAGCTGGGACACAGATGGGAGCTTACTCCATCCTGCAGTACCCGGGAATTTAACGTCAACCTTCCAGGCAGTGAGTTCAGCATCTTAACCACTTGAGCCAGTGCAGTCACATGTAACCTCAAGTACCACACTAGAAATCTTCCATTCATAATTCTCCCCCCACCCACCCACCCATTGCGTGGACATACATTTAATCAGGAGACATCCTCTGCATTATGTTGGACCATCTTTCAAGCAGGAATTTTGAAAACCTGTGAGGCAACCCTAAGTCTCATTCCCCCTGGGCTTTCAGCTTTGCCTTTTGCCCTCAGAGCCATTAAGGCTGAAAGTATCAGGTGGGGCCCTTGTCTCTCACCTTGACCTGCTTTACAAAATGGAGAGGGGAGCAACAGGGTGGAGGTGCCAAAGTGTGACCAGTAGAAGAAGTGAGGGCCAAAAGGTGACATGAATGGAATAGCAAGGAAGAAACTGGATTTGCTGTAACATCAGGACATGATGTTGTATGTAGTAGCTCTGAAGCGAAAGGCATCAAGGACACATCTGCCATAAAAACAGCAGTTGCCCAAGGCAGCTCAGCTAAAGGTTCTGCTTCTCTTCAGGCTGTACAGCACACAATCAATTCGCCAATTGCGCCTGCTCCTGGACCGGGGGTCCTTGATCATGGTCACTCATGCTCTGGTCACCTCCACACTAGATTACTGTAATGCGCTCTACATGGGGCTGCCCTTGATGACCATTCGGAGGCTTCAGCTGGTCCAGAATGCGGCTGCCCAGGTGGTGATGGGGTGTGGACGTTATGCCCATGCATCCCCACTACTTCAGGAGCTACACTGGCTACCAGTTTGCCTCCAGGTGCAATTCAAGGTGCTGTTTTTGACCTTTAAAGCCCTATATGGCAGTGGGCCAGGATACCTAAGAGACCGCATCGCCCCAAGAGTGTCTGCCTGTCCAACCAGAGCGGACCGGGGGGGCTCCCTAGTTGTTCCATCGACTAGGGGGGCTTGTCTCTCTAGCACAAGGAGGGCCTTCTCTCTGTCCGCACTGGCCCTTTGGGATCTCCTGCCAACAGAGTTAAGGTTACAGACAGAATTGCTGCCTTTCAGGAAAGGTTTGAAAACCTGGCTGGCGGGGCAGGTGTGGGGCCTTAATGGAAATATGGTCCCCCCCTTTTGGCTCATTTCAAGCTAATGCATTAATCTAGAGTGTCCCTCCCTCTGCATTTCTTTTATCCCTTTTATTATTTTATGAATAGGGTGGGGGTAGGAGGGTGGGTGACGTGGGTTTTTTAATTTGTTTTATGTTTTTAATCTGCTGTAAGCCGCCCTGAGTCGGGTTCGCCTGAGTGGGCGGCATAGAAATTTGAAAATTAAATTAAAATTACATTAAATTAAATCAAGCCCAGGTACTGACCGTAGGAGTGTCCACCCATCCAAAGCGAAGGGCTGCGCGTCCGGGGCAACCAGTGCGCATGAGCCGGATGGGTATGGGCCGCTGGATCTCCTCCCAGCTGGCTTGCCTGCAGTGAGGAGCTGCCTGCAAGCATCAGGTGAGGGGTGAGGTCTCCAGGGCAGCTGCTTGATGGGTGAATGCGGGCAAATTCCACAAGGTCTTTGTTATCCCTGGCAGGTCAAAACAAACAAGGATACAAAGATGAACAAAGGCTGGCTGTTGGGATGGAGTAGACTCCTCCACCCTCTAGGCTAGGAAAGTGGACTGCAACACTGGGGCTGTTATCAAATAGCCCTGCAGGTCTGAAGTGGCAGGATCCTGGGCAAACGAAGAACCTCAGCCAGTCACGGGACCACAGAGAGGAGAGGCACCCAGGTAGACTGCAAGAGTATTTTCACAGCTCCAGATACCTGCATGGCTTCCTCCCCCAACCCTTATATTGTGCCAGGCCCTTACTGAAGCAAGAGGTCTCTTCCTGCAAGCCCCAAACGTTCTTCACATAGCCGGCTCCGTTCCTCTTCCGTATCCAAGTCAATGACATGCACAGGCCGGGAGGCACCAGCTGCAAAGAAGAGGAAAAAACCCCACAAAGTGGGAAGAACAAGATTACAAACTGAGATTAGTAACATTTCCAGCAGAGCTTCCCCAACTGTGTCTTCTGTCTTGGGTCACATATGTGGCAGGACATAAATCAAGCATATCCATTTTTATCTCTGAACAGCTAGGTGGGTTAGGGCACTAGAGCAGGGTTTCTCTACCTTGGGGCCCCCAGTTCTTGTACTACAATTCTCAGAAGCCTTGATCAGCAGGTGTGCTGACTTGGGCTTCTGGGAATTGAAGTCCAAGAACATCTGGGGGCCCCAAGGTTGAGAAACCCTGCCCTAACATCTTCTGAGGATGATGGCCTTCAACTGATCTTTCAAAGGCAAGCCTGTGTCTTGAGTGCAGGGAGCTAGAAATCTAAAAGAAGAAGCCCCATGTGGAAAAAGGAAGAGAGGGGAAGCCAGGATGCAGTTATCAAGCAGCTGCAGACTGAACCCTCTTCCCCATCTTATCTCTACGCATTCACAGAACATGGAGGCCAGAGGCTGATGAGACCCCCAGCTCTGAGCTTGTCCTAGCCCTGCCTCCAACAACCCAGTATTTCTCTACATGTGATACTTCTTTCATAAGGTCATAAAGGACAATGAGCGGTAGGGGCTTACTTGAGACTGGACGCAGGGTACCTGCAGACATACTTCTTAGAAGAGAAGGAACAAGATGCTGAGCAGGGGAGACATGTTTTTAAACCCTCATAGGACTGCAGTGTCTCAAGTGGCTAAGATGCTCACTGGGAGGCGGAAGGTCAGCAGTTCGACTCCCGAGTACTGCAGGATGGAATGAGCTCCCATCTTTGTCCCAGCTCCTGCCAATTTACCATGTTTTCCCAATTATAGGACCTCCTCCCATAATAAGACACACACACCCTTTCCCCCCTGCCTTTGAAATATAAAGCCCCACCCAAAAATAAGGCCCCCTTACCTCCTGCCCGGCTCCAGACAGAGGCCACGCGGCCGCGGCAGTAGCTGGCCTTCCTTCCCGCTGCGGCCTAGCTCCTCACCCCCAGCTGGGGGTGTGGTCTCCGGGTCCAGCCGGGGGTGAGGAGGAGCTGGGCCGTGGCGGGAAGGAAAGCCAGCTACAGCCGCGGCCATGTGGCCTCCGTTTGGAGCCGGGCATTGGCCGCCCGGATCCAGAGATCACACCCCCAGCCGGGGGTGAGGAGCTGGGCCGTGGCGGGAAGGAAGGCCAGCTACCTCCGCGGCCGCGTGGCCTCCGGCCCGGACCTGGAGACCACACCCCCCAGCTGGGAAAAATAAGACATCCCCGAAAATAAGACATTGTGCTGATTTTGGAATTTAAAAAAATATAAGACAGTGTCTTATATTCGAGGAAACAGGGTAGCAGTTTGAAAGCAAGGCATTGCAAGTAGATAAATAGGGATCACTTTGGTGGGAAGGTAACAGCGCTCTGTGCGCTCCGGTGTCTAGTCATGCCTGCCACATGACCATGGAAACGTCTACAGAAGCAGAGCTGGCTCTTCAGCTTTGAAACAGAGATGAGCATTGAACCCTAGAGTCGGATACGACTGGCTTTCAAGCAAGGGAAATCTTTACCTTTACTAGGACACTTATGTGCCCCTGTCCTCTTGCTCCGCCTTACCTTTCAGGCCCGCGGCAGCCCTGCTGTGCCGACTGGAGCTGGATCCATAGGCTGGTTCAGGCCGACTCAGTGTGTCCTTCTGACGAGCCACAGCCACAGCAATGCCCACAGGAGGCTGTCGCACCTCACCGTCCCCATGGCCCAGCTCATGGTCTCGGCTGCGTGCACAGTCTGGGCGCTCCAGCTCCTGCGGCCCCTTAGCTCCGAGGAACTTGCTCCCATCCTGGTGGGCACAGCTGCCCTTGAGGCTGCCCAGACCCACAAAAGGAGCCTTTTGACCCACAATAAGTGCTTGGTTGCTGTATTTCAGCAGGTTTTTCATGGCCGACACCTCATCTGGGGGAGTCTGCATTTCCTGGGTAAGAACTGAGCCCTGCGTCATGAGAGCAGCCTGCTGAAGGCTGCTGCTAAAAGGGTCCAGGTAGGAATTCTTCCTTTCCTCCGCCATAGTCAAAGGAGGGCCCTGGCCCTGCACTGGCCATGGGGGCAAGTGTGGCCCATTGTAGCCCAGAGAGCTCAGCTCCATTGATTTGCGCTTGGATTCGGCGTGGGCACCTGCCTGCTCCATTTCTGTCTGCAAGTGCTGCTGGTGGCGGATGCGGGCCACTTTTTGGGTGCTGGGGTTTGGCGGCTCCTTGGGGGCCTTGTCTAAAGTGCAGCAGGACTGGCTGAGTTTACACAGCGTCTCTTGAGGGCCGGGCCGGGCACAGTCTTGAGGTGGCATCATCTCAAAGTGCCCACCCTTGGACTGGTGGGGCAAGCTCCCAAAATGGCCATCTGAGCCAGGGTTGTTCAGATACTCTAGGCCTTTCAGGCGGGCACTGGAGTTCTGCGGCCAATCCAGCCGCCGTTCGGCCTTGCCCTCGGCTTTGAGGTGAGAGAAAGGGTGGTTTCCGTAGGCGGGCGGGTGCTCTGGCCCCAGATCGTTGTGGCGCTCTTTGCCCTCACAGGGCTCAGAGGGCACCTGGAAGGACCGGCTTTTGTCAGTCAAGTGGCCTACGGAAGGCACAAAAGTCGCCCCGCTGAGCCGTAGCTCCCGGCCGGCCTTATCCTGCAAAGGACACATCCCTTCCGGACTGGAATGAAACTGCAAGCAGGGGAAGGTGCCGGCTGTTGTGCTCAGAGCAGGGGGTCCAGCAGGCAGACTAGACGGGACAGTGTAGGAGACTGAGTGGTGCAGCATCTGCCGTCGCTCCAGGCACTCACTGTAGGACTGGGGGTGAGGCTCATGGTGTCCAATGTCCTTGGCACAACGACTCTGGGCGCTAGCGTGACGTGGAAGGAGGCCTCCACCACAGCTAGGGAGCACAGCTTTGCCCGAGTCCCCATTCAATACCTTGGAGCTCAGGAGGCACGAGGGCAGGTGTTTGGGCCGATTGTCGCAAGAGCCTCGCTGGGAAGCCGCTTCTTTGCAGTTCCCCTCCGATGTCATGGGCATCACCAGTTTGTGCCTCTCCTTGGCTTCCTCGTCGGCCAATCGGTCCTTGCCCTCGCCCTTGGCCCCTTTGTCCTTTGACAACACAAAGCGCTCGTAGTCCTTGTGGCACTTTTGCCCGTGACCAGCCTCCCGGTCCCGACTGCAGGAACCAATCGGGTGGCCAGGTGCTGCCCGGGCAATGCTGGGGAAATTGTGATTGGCTGAGAGCAGGGTGGGCTGAGCCGGCAGGTTCCGCAGATAGAAATTGTCTGGAGAAAGAGAGATGTCATTAGGAAGAGTGTCCCTGAGGAACAACACTCCCCTCTCCCATGTAGCCCTTGTTAACTCTCTGCCCAATGAATGCCACTGCCTTTATCCTAAGGTCCAAAGAGAAGCGATGGACAAAACCTCCTCTGCCCACATGGCGTGCCACACAGGGGAGCAGAACCCCCTTGTCACACGTGATTAATGTCCGGGGACCAACTTGGAAGATGTTGTGGGAAGATGGAGGTAGCGCCAAATCTACTTTAGTCTCAAGGCGAGAGAGAGGCTATTCCTGTTCCCCTCTCCCTCTGCAGAGGTACCAAGGGATGTCTCTAGGGCAGGAGTTCTCAACCTTTTAAAGCCGGGGGCCAGGTCATGCTCCCTTAGACAGCTTTGGGGGCCGGACAGCCATTTTGTCCTTCCTCCACCATATGGCACTTCTTGGTGTGGTGGAGGCAGTGGGAGGCCATATGAAATGGTGCCAAGGGCTGCATCTGGCCCATTGGCCACAGGTTGAGAATCCCTGCTCTATGGATTCCTCCATAATATCATGTGATTTATTCTACCCACCCCCAATAACGCATTAACAAAATGGTTATAGGTTAACAAAGTGCCTCCTGAATCGCTGTCTTCGGTAGGATGCGGATTCTACTACTTCCCTCACCCTTTAGGGGACAGGCATGCCGCCAATTCTAACCAACCCATTTCCCACACTTGCCTTTCTGGCTTTCGTAGAAACGATGTTGGCCGTATAGGACATTGCTGTTTCCATGGTGATCCAAATGGCTCATGGGAAGAAAAGTGGATGCTAAGCTCCCGGAGAACCTTGGGTAACCTGGAGCTAAAACAAGAGGCAGTAAAGAATGAAACATCAGTGTCACAACCTATTGGTCATGAAGCCAAGTCATTGCCTGGGCTCTTGGTCCATTCTATCTCCATGGGAACATTTGACTTTGGTAAAGTCAAGTTTTTGCTATGGTTGCATCAAAGTAATACCTAATGATTGGTGTCAGGGAATGACTAATTTTTAGGTGTATCATGAGGTACAGGAAAGTAATTGGACATGAAAAGACTAAAAGAGAAAAATCTTCTTGTGCTAGCATGGTAGAAGAAATTCTCAAAAGATACTTTAGAAAGAAAGATGGCAAAAGATAAACAAAGGAAGATGGGCTCAAGAGAAAAAACAAAACACCCTACTGCAAAAGCAAAGCAGAATTCAGATGATAGATATGAATCACTGGTTTTTTCCTAAAAGTAGAGAAGACTGTTCTGAGCATAGGTCTCACAATCATGCAGAAAAATGAAAACTTCTACCTGCTGCATAAGATGGACCTAACTCCGGAGGATATGGTAAAAAAAAAAAATCCAGGCTAGAATTTACTTTTCTGACGAAAGAATAAATCCAAATTTGGCAACACAGTAACCAATATTGAAATAAAACAAAAACCAACGCCATTTTTAAAGCATCTTTAAGACTAACAGATCTATAGCTAGCTCTATATCAACGAAAGACTGTGTGGATTATAATCCATTTATTTTTAAACATAGAATCACAGAATAATTGAGTTAGAAGGAGCCGTTTAGGCCATCGAGTCCAACTTCCTGCTCAATGCAGGAATCCAAATCAAAGTAGATCTGACAGATGGTTGTCCAATTTTCTTTTGAATGCCTCTAGCATCGGCGCACTCACCACCTCCAGAGGTAATTGATTCTATTGTATTTCTCTAAAAGTTAAGAAGTTTTTCCTGATATTCAGCCTGTATCTGGCTTCCTGTAGTTTCAGTCCATTATTGTGTGTCCTGAACTCTGGGATGATTGAAAGCAGATCCTGCCCCTCCTCTTCATGGCTGTCTTTCAAGTATTTGAAGAGTGCTATCACAACCCCTTCTCAGTCTCCTTTTCTCAAGGCTAAACATGCCCAGTTCTTTCAGTATTTCCTCATAAAGACACTTCTATGGTTTCTTGGAGATTATAATCCAAGAAAGCTCACAACAAACTAAATTTATTAGCCATAAATCTGTCACAAGACTTTTGCTTTAGTTTGGTTTTGTTGGTGGTGAAAGAAACTAACATGATTTCCTTTCTGAAAACTGCTAAAATTGAAATGTGATTGAGTTACTGCAAAATTCACACATAGGTGAGGTTATTTCAATTTATTTCAAAGCTTAATTCTCTTAATTCTGCAATTGCACAAGAAATTATAGAATAGTATCTCAGCGTTTCTAGAAACTTGAATGCTTAAAAAAATGAGAACCTCATGCCTCCAGCACGCCAATTCCATGTCTGAACAGCACTCACAGATGTGTGTGAAATCTGCACACATAGTCACTGACTTTCCAGTCTTGAATAGGATTTTATCCTCCTGGCTTCCTGCCAGTCTGTGACTGGGTCAAGTGTCAAATGCTGCCACTAAGAATATTACTGGGAAGAAGGTAGAGGAGAGTCAAGCACTTTGAGGGCTACTGAGGGTAAGCACTACCAAATGTCATCTCAGCATGCATCAGCTCTGACTTCTAGCACCTAACATTCAGTGGTGCTGGGTTCAACTCCCAGCTCTACCAGAAATTTCTGGGTGTGAGTTCAAATAATTGCACCAAGTGATACACAAATGTCAGCCTCGCCTCCCTCATTATAAAATCAGAAGACTGAATAACCTACCATACCGATGTTGTGTTTTAAAAGGCACATCCGTGGGAGGAGGAGTGAAAACAAAACTAGACCTGAAAAATTATGCCAATCCTTGCTATTCTGTGACCTCAGAAACAGAGAGTGCCTCAGAGGAAGATGCCAGACTATAGGATTGATTTAAAAGCTGCAATAATATTAACACAATTAAGCTAGCATGTTACAATTTTTTTTAAAAAAAAATCGACAACACTAATTTAATTTCTTCCTCAAAAATTGATTTTGCTTCATTAATTTGAGGAATAACAGGCACGGAAGTCAGGACAGCTTTGTTTTGAGAAGTCAAGCTACAGTGATAGATATATGGCTGTCGTTAATGTAGTTTTAAGCTTAAAAACAGGAAAAGAAAACATGTTGAATGTTAAAAATGTGAACATACACACATGTTTTTGCACAGTCAAGATGACTAAGAACACAGCCTACACAGTCCCACTCACCAACTTCTCTTCAGACACAGAACATCAAAGACCCCAAAGAGTGGATTTTTCCACAGGCTTTTCATTTGTGACTCAGAGCTTCCCAGGTGAGAACCCGACAGTGGCAACATCAAGTCCTAGGCTGGGCCACGAAATACCCTCCCTTATCCAAGTTTCCCTAGACTGACATGTCCTCACAAGAGGAGGAAGCCAGGCTTCCCGGTGTCTGCCCAACTAATCTCCCTAGTCAGCTACATTTTCAACCCACTTCCCCCAGCCTTGAGATAGGCCGTCCGTCAGCATGATGCCGACACACACACACACATGCACACACCCACGCACACACACACACACACCCCGTCACCCCCAGCAGCTCCGGCATGCCGGAAGCCAGCTGGCAGCCATTCAAACTAGCAGTCGGGCTGGCTGCCAGGGCAGTGTGCCAGCAGCACCTTGCCGCTCACACTTTAACTTTCTGCATCTTGCACAGAGGGGAGGATGTCAAGGGAAGGGCACAGCATGAGACGGGTCACCACAGGAGAGAGGAAGATGGAGAGAGAGAGAGAGAGCATACACGCATACATACATACAGTGAAGAGTAAGAGTAGCTGGAAGTGTGTGGGGGAGGGGCCTGGTTGTACAGCCAGCAGCCTAGCACATCTGGAGTAGGGTAAGAAGGGACCGGGAGAAACTGCAGTCTGGAAGCCCAGGGGTAGAGAAGTGGTGGTTTTTTTTTTTTTTTGCTTCCCTGAGGGCTGTGGAGTTATCAGCAGAACATGCTGGCCGAACTCTGAATTTCACCGAGAAGTTGTGTGGATTGACAGAGCAACTGCAACCTGGGGGACCGAGTGCCATGAGTTAAATGGTGCAGGAGAGAAGTTCAGAAGCAGAATAACAGGAAATTTGGAGTCGGGAGTGAGACATGCCTAGCATCACTGGTCAGGAAGAGTGAGCAGTGGCCAAATATGGGGCAGACCTGTAACGCATTCATTGTGCAAAACGCTTTGTTCAAAGGTTCTTTACAAAAGAGACAGGAGGCTTTTCTGAGCAACTAGGAGGGACTTCCTGAAAAAGGGAACAGGCTCAGTACTAGTGAAGAGCAAACAACCCTCAATTCCCCAAATTTCTGTCATCATCTGCCAGGCAAAAATGCCCCCCAGCTTCGTGCTAAGCAAAGTAGAAGTTTAAACAGATCAACGTACAATGTCCTATGATCTGGTTTAGGGACAGTCAGTCTCATAGACCAGGGGTCCCCATCCACCGGGCTGTGGACCAGTAGGGCCACTGGCTGTCCTGAACAGGTAGGTGGGTGGGTGGTGCTGGGAGCCCTGATGGCAGCCTTCTGCCCTCAACATGCTCTGTGGGTCTGCCTGGTGAACGGAGCAAGAGCATAGGCTTCAGACACAGCAGATGGTTAGCAAAAAAAAAAAAAATCATTGTACGATGCATCCCATAGGGGAAATCGCTATATGATGCATGCATCGTATAGCAATTGTTTTGTACAACAACGAGCCCCATGGAACGGATTAAAATCATTGTATGAGGTACCACTGTATATATATCATATAAACAGGAATATCTCACCTACCTGGAAAGAGTCCCTACATCTCTCTCTCTCATATGCACGCACGCACGCACGCACGCACGCACGCACACACACACACACACACACACATGTTGGTCCACAAGTATGAGAATCTCCTTAGTCAGGACTGTTTGTCTTCTGTGATTCTCTAATGGCATAGTATATTGTTTAGATTATTTTGCCTGGAACAGAGTATTAAAAATCTCTTGTGTTTTTTTAAAAAAAAAACCCACAACAAAACACCAACTAACCCACCACCTTTTCTAGTCTTCATGATATATAAAGTATAAAGATGGTCAGGCAGTATCTGCCAAAGACCCCCATGTCTAATCATCCTTTCATGAGAACCCTGTATTTCTTTAATTTCGAGTCAAAAATCTTCTTCAAACTGTTCGACATCTTTTGTCATTGCAAGACTTGCACTTCTGAACATCACACACACACACACACACACACACACACACACACACACACACACACAGCCTTATTTACATAAATTAAGAACATTTCAAAATGTGCCCTGCTTTTCAGAATATTATTCCACCGGCAGAATGTGAACAGACCAAGCAGACAATTTCACCTTCTTGGTGGACGAGAGGAGAAAGCAAAGAGGCCTGATTAGTTGTGAAACACAAAGTCCTCTTTCCAGGGAGTATCCTGTATACCTGGCAACTGAGCCTCACACACTGAGGCCACACAAATCCCTCCACCAATTCTCTTTTACCTTCATGGGAGTGGGAGAACCAAATCTGGGAGGTGCCCGAGTGGGGACCACGGAAGGCCGGTTCGGATGGGGAGGATGCTGGGCCTGTGGGGTGTGGAGGTGCTGTTGAACCCAAACTGCTGCTGAGGAAGCTGCCCATAAAGGAGGAGGCAGGTGCGTTTCCCATCAACCCGCTTCCTGCTGGATATACAAAAGAGAGGGGGGAGAGGAACACAAACACAGAGAGAGAGAGAGAGAGAAGCAAAGTGTCAGCACACACAGGGAGACAACACGAATCAATCTCTCTACAATGGTAAGCATTTAATTAAATAATCTAGATTTGATATCCTGCTTACTGCAAATAAAATACTTTGCAAATAAAATACATACACATTAACCTGGAAACAACCTCTGCTTAACAGCACCATTCTGTATGTCATTGTTTAAAAACCAACTAATCCCAAGCTACTTAAAATATGAGTATGTTTGAATGTTTGCCCCAGACACCAGGTTTACCCAGAGAAGTAAACACCTTTAGCAGATGGAGAGGCCAACCTACATGACTTTATATGCAGTATTTTGAAGCACAAACAGTTTTCCCACTTAATTTGGCAGATCTAATGGGCATATATTATTATGTCTCTGCTATCTATACTGGGAGCAGAGGTAGTAGTTATGTGAATACTGATGGAAGCGTTTGAGAAGTCAAAAAACTGGATAGGCCACCTAAAATGTGGTAGCTATGTACAAGTAAATGGTGGGAGTAGCCAGAAAGGGTGTGTGGGTGTTGTAATCCTATCACACAACTGGGGTCGTAGGATACATGTCACTGGGTCATGAAAGACGGGTGGTAGCTGGCACTGATACAAAACCTCTTGGTATACATGTCTATGAACTTGTCAGCACTCATGCAGCAGCTCAACACTCACAGCTTCCATGCCTGTATACAAGCCCTGGAGGGTGAGCAAATGAGAAGAATGCACATACAACCCATTGAGCTCATCCTAGGTCTAGAACAGTAGCAGGATTAAAGAATCAACCAAAGGGAGGATGAGAAAGACTGAAGCAAATTCTCCACAAAGTTATTTTCAGGAATTACCAATACAGTGTAAACCTAAACATAGAAACTGTGAAGGCATGATACAGAAACTTCACACTGCACACAAGAAATCTACAGGAGGGGGAAGAAATACTCTCTTTCAATAGACTAAATCAAGTGAATCTCTGGTGAAGATGCTTTTTCTTGAGCTCATATGGTTGGTCCCCCAACTCCTTTGGCAAGTGGTCACTGTTTTGTTCTGCAGTACCATTGAGTTCTCCTGTGGTGGCCACCTACACATCCAGAACCTACTTCCCCAGTGGAGCAAACCTTAATGAAGATCTGTTTTTATGTTGTAGTAACTA
Organism: Bradypodion pumilum; assembly: GCA_035047305.1. Taxonomy (NCBI): domain Eukaryota; kingdom Metazoa; phylum Chordata; class Lepidosauria; order Squamata; family Chamaeleonidae; genus Bradypodion; species Bradypodion pumilum. Next base: position 279,754,779 of record JAWDJD010000002.1, on the reverse strand, counting down.
GATCCATGGTTCCCAATGGTGGGGCACATGCTCCACAGGGAGGCAATTTGAGAATGAGTTAGTGTGGGGTGCGGGTGGGGATGGGGGTACCGTTGGGTGGTTGGTATAGAGAAGTGTGCCTTCCCCCAAGGTCCCTTCGGTTCTTGCGCACCTTTTAGGGGTGTTTTTTTTAACTTTTAACTTTTTTATCATGTGTCTTTTATGTATTTACTGTCCACTATGTAAACCGCCCTGAGTTGGGTTGTACCTGAGTGGGCGGTATATAAGCATGAAAAATAAATAAATAAATAAAATTAATAGTGAATGACCTTTTAGGATTCCTCCATGTGAACTGTTGTTCAGTCGCACAGTTGATTCTGACCCTTTGTGACCCCATGGACCATTGCCTGCCAGGCACCTCTGGCCTCCACCATCCTCCTCAACCCGCCCAGCTCTGTACCCATTGCGTCTACAATACCAGCCAGCCATCTCATTTTCTGCCGCCCCTTCACTTTTTGAATTATAAGAATTATATGTAACGTGGGGTGGGTGGGAGAGAATCAGGATTTTAGAGATGCTGAGGTGGGGCATGGTAAAAAAAAATGCTGGGACCCACTGGCTAGACACTTGAGATTTGGTTCTGACATATCAGTGGAGGCTGAATGTTTAAGAGACACTGTGCGCTCGAGCAAGTGGGTTGCAATATTCCCGTGAGCAGCAAAAACAGGAAGCAGACTCATGAGAGATCAGCCAGCAGTCCCTTCAGTAAAGAAAATGCACTTCATGAAAAGGGGGTGATGTAATACGGCTCCCCATGTTAACATTCTTCATGAAAGTAGGCTGCTTGTGTGAGCAGTATTTTTTCACTGGTCAGCTGTTGATATGTTGCTGGATTTGCAACCTTGAGTTACGGTAAAGTACTATATCCAAGAAGGACTGTGGTGGCCTAGTGGTTAAGATGTTGAGCTTGACTGACCAGAAGGTATCACGTCAGCAGTTCGAGACCGAAGTGCTGTGTGATGGAATGAGCTCTCGCTGTGTCCCAGCTCCTGCCAACCTAGCACTTCAAAAGTAAAAAATGACAAGTAGATAAATAGGTCCCACTTCAACGGGAAAGCTAACAGCATTCTATGCGCTCTGGGGTCTAGTAATAATAATAATAATAATAATAATAATAATAATAATAATAATAATAATAATAATAATAATAATAATAATAATAATAATAATAATAATAATAATAATAATAATAATAATAATAATAATAATAATAATAATAATAATAATAATAAAGTTTTAATTTATATACCGCTTGTCTCTTCCAGAAGAAGACTCTAAGTGGTTTACATTGGGGCGTGCTGCCTAAAGCAGGCAGCAGCGGGGGGGGGGGGGGGGGGAGATACAAAATCAGTAAGCATACAACATAAAAAGCAAGAAAGAAAAGAAAAGAAGGCGTTCACTTCCACTCTTCCCTGTGGCAAATGCCAAGCCGGGAAAGAGGGCTAAGTCCTCGGGCGGCGCGGGGCAGCATCCTTTGAGCCCTCTGGGGCTCGGAAGGCGGGGACGTAGCGGCGGCGCCTGGCCTCCCATCCACCGGGACCAGGTGTTGCGAGTCCCGAGAAGAGGCAGGACGGGTCCTCGGGCGGCGCGGGGCAGCGTCCTTTGAGCCCTCCGGGGCTCGGAAGGCGGGGACATAGCGGCGGCGCCTGGCCTCCCATCCACCGGGACCAGGTGTTGCGAGTCCCGAGGAGAGGCAGGACGGGTCCTCGGGCGGTGCGGGGCAGCGTCCTTTGAGCCCTCCGGGGCTCGGAAGGCGGGGACATAGCGGCGGCGCCTGGCCTCCCATCCACCGGGACCAGGTGTTGCGAGTCCCGAGGAGAGGCAGGACGGGTCCTCGGGCGGTGCGGGGCAGCGTCCTTTGAGCCCTCCGGGGCTCGGAAGGCGGGGACATAGCGGCGGCGCCTGGCCTCCCATCCACCGGGACCAGGTGTTGCGAGTCCCGAGGAGAGGCAGGAGGGGCCTGCGACATGACCATGGAAACATCAGCAGACAGCCCTGGCTCTTTGGCTCTAAATCAGGAGTTCTCAACCTTTTTAAGATAAGGGCCAGACAGCCATTTTGCCCTTCCTCCATCACATGTCACTTCCTGGTGTAGTAGAGGCGGAGGGGGGCTACATGAAATGGTGCTGCCGCAGTTTGAGAATCCCTGCTGCAAATGGAGATGAGCACTGCCTCCTAGAGTCAGATATGACTGGCTTTCGAGCAAAGGAGACCTTTACCTTTACCTTACGATACCCATTTGCTATGGAAGGAAGAAAGGAAACTTTAATCCAAGGCCAGCTTCTGGGTCTTCTGTATCTATTGATCACCAACATGTCTACCTTGTGTGATGGAGGTGGCACAAGCTGCGTTGTTTAACAGGAGCTCTGGAAAGTGTATGTGTTTTTGGCCCCACTGATGGCAGACCATTCTTCACTAGATATGATGCCCTGCTTCCTGCACCCTTGCACTTTACATCTTTCCTAATTCCAGGTCACCATATGAGGCAAAAGATGATCTAGGTTTGCATTCATCACAATCCCATTCTGGAAAAACTTAATCTGCTGAAAGTATTGCTTGTCACATGGGTGTAAAAAGCACACAACAATGCTGGAAAAGAAAGGGAAGGAAAGATGCTATGTGAGGGATCTGGCTGGGCCAGAAAATAGCGGGTGTGCTATCTTTGGGCAACGGGCCTGGACTTTTAAGTCATTACCCCTCGGTATTTGACGTGGGCGAGTGACTGGCCAGGCATCCAGCCAAGGTGCAGGAAGTGCTCCTCGCTTTCAGCCAGCCCACGCTCCCGACCCTGGCTAATCCCACTGCAATGCATCAGCAATGAGTGTGGGGATGTGGTTACGAGGGTAGGGCCAAAGCCACTCCCTACAGCTGGACTCGTGGTGGGAGGACTAGGTCCTTGTGAAGGAAGGCCCTTTCCTGGAGAGTGTGAAGCACCTCCTAAGTCAAAGGTGCCCAAATTTTTTGGGCTGTGGGCCGGTAACATGGTTCAGGGAGCCGACGGCAATTTATCCAGCCCACAAAGCCCTCTTCGCTCTTGGAAGCGGAAGTAAAACGTGCCCGTATGGGAGCATTTTACTTCCGCTTCCGGGAGAAACGAGGGCTTCATGGGCTGGATAAATTGGCGTCAGGGGCTAGATCTGGCCTCCGGGCCATAGTTTGGGCACCCTGTCCTAAGTCAGAACCCAGGCAGGCTCCTCCATAGGCTGAGCACTGAGGGACTGAACCTCAGCCCACATTTAGACTGCCAACCTGGACCACAACCTCCTTTTTTTCCAAGGGGCATTTAACTTTTGAGGTCTTTACATTACTTATAAATAAATAGAATTCTTTCCTTCCCTGAAGACTTACCTCATTTGCAGAAACCTCTCTATGTCTACCAGTGGCCAGGTTTCAAAGCTCCATTTATTGCCCTGTGACTTCAGTTAAATTGTTTCATAAAGCAGCCTCATTTGCTTTCAGCTCTGCATCACACTGACACTTCCCCAATCTATCATGTCCTCATGAAACATCTCTCTCTCAAGTACTGAGTAAACATCTGAAGACACTCTCCCAACCATGTGTCCTAAAACGTAAGAGATACCAACCAGACAATAAAGGTTGTGGAATTCTGACACCTTAGAACCATGGTGGCAAACCTTGGCACTCGAGCTGTTCTTGGACCTCAATTTCCAGAAGCCCTGATCAGCAGGTGTACTAACTTGGTCCAAGAACAGCTGGAGTACCAAGGTTCACCACCACTTGAACTTTTCGAGATATCGGCAGGTCATATGGTTGAATGGGCCAGTGGTTCCTCCTACTGGAAGTGGAAGTAAAACGCACCTGTGCCTACGCTGCCGTAAAAACATGTCCGCAGCTGTCATGAACACATTTGTGACAGCCGCAGGGTGCATTTATGGCAGCGTTTGCACATGCATGTGTATGTTTGTGCATGCAAGGGGTTCGCCTGTTTCTGGTAGTGGCACGGATGGCATGGACCAGATCTGGCCCACGGGCCATAGTTTGGCCACTCCTGCCCTAGAAGGCTGCCTGATTTGTTAATTATCAGTTATTTGTTATCAGTTTTGTAGCTATATTTTGGTTATAAAATGATGGTTATCTAACAGCTCATTCACCCTCCCTCCCTCTGAAATTAACCTGCAAGCCTCAGAGTAACTATGAGGGAAATGGATTTTTTTCAGCAATGTCTTGCTGTGGACTACATCTGTACCAGTGGAAAACATTTTCTGGGGCTTGTTCTTGAATGAGTAATAAGGACTCGGTAGCTTTACAAAAGAGCTGGGTCCTTGTAGCGATAAAAAACCCTGTTAGAAATGGTTTGCTGTTAAGGATGAATACAGCTGCCTGAATTTTTGGATTCTCCCAGGTATGCACCTACAAGGGACATGAGCATAAACCTTTTATTTTTTGCCTCCTTATTGGTGACATTTACCAAATAAGATGTATGGCAGGGGTGCCCAACCTTTTCAAGCTGGGGGCCGGGTCACACTCTCTCACTCAGCTTCGAGAGCCGAACAGTCATTTTACCCTGCTTGCACGATGGGGGTGACCATTTTGTCCCAACAGCTTCAAAGGGGTGGTCATTTTGTTTCTCAAATGCCCTTGGAGGGGTGGGGGGACCACATGAAATGGCACCATGGGCCAGATCTGGCTCACAGGCCTTAGGTTAGGAACTCCTGATGGATAGTGTTTGGTATATCTCTGCCTAATATGTGAAGGTACATATTAAAGATGCACCTCTAAAGGTGAGAAAGTATCACTCAATGATCTATACTTGTGGACATACTTGTGATCACATGTCTCTCCTGTGCTTTTAACAAAAAAAAGGGGGATAGATTTGCCCTAGTCTAAGTTTTTCATAGGGTGATGATAAGTTGACAAAAAATGGCATCATGAAGACCAGCAAAAAGTGAACGAACAAAACAACCTAACCTGTCTACACCAGAGTGATCATGGAAGCAGCCCTAGAACAATTCTGAAATGAAACACACAAGGTTGACTTCACTTCGCTTTGGAGTTTAAAGACTAGTGAGGAACAAACATCAGAAGAAGGCATTGCAGCAAACACACACACAGTGTCAAGCAAAGACAGGACTTGCAACTTGCTTGCTTGTATAAAGCCTCACACATAGCCTAGACCAGTGATGGTGAACCAGGTGTCCTTGGACTTCAATTACCAGAAGCCCAAGTCAGCATTCCTGCTGATCAGGGCTTCTGGGAATTGAAGTTCGAGAATACCTGGAGTACCAAAGGTTCACCATCACTGGCCTACATCCTTCTTCCCTGCTGTCCCACCACATTTAAGAAGAGCCAATGATCAAAACTAGCCACACCTTCATCTTGGCTCAAAGATTGTGCTTTGAAGTCCTCCAACAACCAGCCCTATCTGCAGTCAAAGCTTCAAAGAAGGCAGCTGATACTTGGAAAGTCCAGCTGTTCTACCCACTCAACTCCACAACTGCAGACCACACAACACTCCTCATCCCTGCAACTCCCCATACACTTCTGCTGCTCGCCTCCCACCTACCATCCGGCAGCTGCAGTATTTGGTTACTGCTTCCAAGTCCTCAAGCACCCCAGGTTGTATTCCAGGAGATAATTCACCTATGCTGCTTCAAGCCCGGCAAACCTTGAAGCCACCACTGCAGAAAAACAGTTGCCCTTCCAGTTGCCAAAGAAACCAGATAAGTTGGGAAGAGAGAAAAAGTTGGGCCTGGCTGAGAGAGAGTGAGTGTGTGTTTGTATGGAGGGGTGTTGTGTCCTAATAGTGTAACCTGCTACATGTGATATCAATGTATCTGAACCAATGTAACCTTGCCGATGAGTAACAATGTAACCTTCAGCTGTATCACATAAACCCTGTAATAGGACGCGAGCTAATGATCACCAGCTGGCAGCAGTGAGCGTCCAAGCTCTCTTGGTTCAAACCCACCAAAGACCGCAGCGCGGGAAGCTTCCCGCCGCTACCTACACCTGGACAAGAAGGGCGTGACCAGCCATGACGTCACGCGGACCAGTAGCCAACGGGCTACCGTGGAGCCACATTCAAATATGTTACTACCATATATATAGAGCTGTTCGTCCGCCATTACCTCATGTTCCCTCTGTCCACCATGCAATAAACCTGAGTTAACCCAGCCTTTGGCTGTGCCTTGTGTCTTGACTCTCATACACTAAATTGGCGACGAAGGTGGGATGATGGATCCCCACGGAGCCAGGACACAGAGCGGGTTCAACATCACCAAACCGCAAGACTGGGAGCTTTTTGAGATGGACTTCCAGGCGGCACTGGTGGAGCTCAAAGTCAAAGAAGACGACGAGGAAAGGAAGAGGGCCATCCTCACCCGCATGCTTGGGATGGAAACCAAGCGGACGCTGGTGGGCATCCTTGCACCGAAGAAGATGAGCGATTTCAAAGCCGGTGACATCATGAAAATGCTGCGTGAGCGTTTCCGGCCCTCGAGGGCAATGTTTCCCGCTCGGAGTGCGTTTTGGAGGCGAGTTCAAGCGCCGGACGAGTCGGTAGAAGCCTTCGTAACGGCTATGAGGGTAGCCGCCGCCCCCTGCAAATGGGACCACATCCTAGAGATGGCCCTCAGGGACGGAGTGCTGTGTGGCCTGAAGGACAAGGAAGTACAGCGCAGCTTGATGAACAAGGAGCCACCACCCACACTGGAAGAGGTTGTAGAGGCCGCGGAAGCCGCGGAATCCACGAATGCTGGAGTAGACAAGATGCACAAGTGGCGTGAGTGGCGTCCGAGGGCCGGCAAAGCGGAAAACTCGTCGCACGGGAAGTCCGGTCAGTCGGTGCATGCAACCCGACCGACCTCGAAATCGTCTTCAGAAAGCAGCGATGGCGAGGAGGTCCAGAAGGTCCGGAGAGGCGGGCGCCGCTGCGATGGTTGCGGAGCGGCCCATGAGCGCGTGAAGTGCCCATTCAGGAAAGCCGAGTGTTTCAACTGTGGACGTCGGGGGCACATCGCCAAGGCGTGCAGGAAATGGAAAGAGGGCCGGAGACAGTCGCAAGACCGTTCAGCCAGACCGGACCGTCCGGCGAGGTCCAAAGATGGCGCCCGGGCCACGAGGAAGCAGGACGGCGTGGGCCGCATCTCGGACGACAGCGAGGGCGACGCTCCTGTGTTCAACGTGTCTGCGGGACAGCCCCATTACTTTGTTGAGGTACTAGTACAAGGGACCCCTATTAGGAGGGAAGTTGACTCGGGGTCCTCCTATTCTATAATCCCCCAGAGAGAGTTCTTGAAAATCGACCCCCACGTGCGGCCCAAACTTAAAGCGTTGAGGGCCACACTACGGGACGTTCAGGGGAACAGCATTCCAGTGTTGGGGGTCGGAACGTTCCGGGTTCGCTTTAAGAGACATTCTGCGGAACTTCCCCTAGTGGTGCTAAAAGGGGGGAGTTGTAGCCTCCTCGGAACACAGTGGTTTCAGCCCTTAGGCCTGTTCATAGGGGGGGTGCATGCAGTAGGCGAGGACCCAATACAAGCAGTGTGTGACGCACACCCCGCCGTTTTTAAAAGTGGACTGGGAAAGTTCAAGGGACCCCCTGTAGCCTTCGACTTAGACCCGGAGGTCCGCCCGATAAGACTTAAACCGCGCAGGGTACCGTTCGCGCTTAAGGACAAAATAGAGGCGGAACTGGACAAACTGGTGGGTCAAGGAATTCTCGTTCCTGTGGATTCCGCGGAGTGGGAGACTCCAATTGTAACAGCACTGAAGGCTAACGGGGAGGTGCGCATTTGCGCTGATTATAAGTGTACCATTAATAAGGCAATCCGCCCTAATGCATACCCGGTGCCAGTGGTCAGCCACCTTCTGGCCAGGCTGAATGGGGGAAAGTGTTTCGCTAAACTCGATTTAGCACAGGCCTACCAGCAACTCCCGGTAACCCCCGCCACAGCGGCGGCACAAACAATAGTCACACATAAGGGGGCGTTCCAGGTGTCGAGGTTACAGTTCGGCGTGAACTCGGCACCTGGCATTTTTCAATCGCTAGTGGAACGCCTCCTGAAGGGGTTGGAGGGGGTGTTGCCATATTTTGATGACGTGTTGATAACGGGGGGGAGTAAGGCCGAGCTGGCCCACAGATTGGATAAGGTCCTGGCCGTGTTCGAGAAAGCGGGGCTGCGACTGAGAAAAGACAAATGTGTATTTTTCGAAACAGAGGTTGAGTTTTTAGGGTTCCGTGTCACGCCCGAGGGAATTAGGCCGTCCAAATCTAAGGTAGCCGCCATCAAGAAAGCCCCTCGCCCCACTTCCAAAACCGAGCTTCAGTCATTTCTGGGGCTTCTCAATTTCTACCATACCTTCCTTCCACGGAAGGCGTCTGTTGCCGAGCTGCTCCATCGGCTACTTAAAAAAGAGGAAAAATGGCTGTGGGGTGACGAGCAAGAAAGAGCGTTCACAGAGTTAAAGCAACTCCTCACATCCGAGGCAATCCTGACTCATTTCGACCCCAAACGGCCCATAGTTTTGGTCTGCGATGCATCCCCGGTGGGGGTGGGGGCGGTGCTTTGCCACGTGTTAGACGACGGAAGGGAGGCCCCGATAGCGTTTTATTCAAGGTCCCTGTCCCAAGCAGAGCGGAATTACGCACAGACCGATAGGGAGGCACTAGCGATAGTAGCGGGAACCAAGAAATTTCACGATTTTCTGTATGGTCGGCCGTTCAAGATCGTTACGGATCACAAGCCCCTGTTAGGAATCTTCACTGCAAATAAGCCCACGCCACAGATCCTGTCCCCGAGGATGCTGCGGTGGGCTATTTTTCTTAACGCATATCAACATGAGTTAGAATACCGGCCAGGGAAGGAAATCAGCCATGCAGACGCGCTCTCACGGTCGCCGTTACCCTTGTCGGACGACCAGAAGGCAGGGGTAAGAAGAGACCGCCAGGTATTGCTAATAGAGGTCTTGGAGTCACCCCCGATAGTACCGGCCGACATTGCCAGGGCGACCGGAAAGGACAGAACACTAGGGAAAGTATGCTCGTGGGTGCAGAAGGGGTGGCCGGCGTCATCCCCAGGCGCGGAATTCGACCCATTTTTCCGAAAGCGAGTAGAATTGTCTTTAGAGAGGGGGTGCCTTTTGTGGGGCCAACGGGTGGTGGTCCCTACGTCCCTGCGGCCGAAGGTGCTAAAGCTGTTGCACGTCAGCCACCCGGGAATCGTCCGTTCCAAGGCGTTGGCCCGGAGTTACTTCTGGTGGCCCCAGCTGGACGCCGACATAGAGCAGATGGTTGGCACTTGTGAGGCATGTCAATGCTCTCGACCGGAGGTGGCCCGCCTACCGCATAGGGAATGGGACGCAGCAAGGGGACCGTGGTCCAGGGTGCACGTAGATTTTGCTGGCCCATTCCGGGGAACCATGTTTCTCCTGGTGGTGGATGCATACTCAAAGTGGCTGGAGGTCATTCCGGTAAAGAGCACATCCTCCGCCACTACCATTCGCCAGCTAAGGAGGGTCTTTTCCACGTTCGGCTTACCCGACACTTTGGTCAGCGATAACGCCAGTTGTTTCACGTCCGCTGAGTTCGCAGCATTCATGGTGGCAAATGCAATTCGGCATGTCACATCCGCGCCGTTTCACCCGGCCACGAATGGCCAAGTGGAACGGTTGGTGCGCACCACAAAAGATGCGCTGCGGCGCATGGGCTCGGGAGATCTAAATCACCAAGTTTGTCAATTTCTATTAGCGTATAGAGTGACCCCCTTAGCGTCTGGATACTCGCCGGCTGAGCTGCTGATGCGGAGGAAACTGACCACGCTTTTGTCCAGGCTAGACCCGTCGAGGGTCGAGGACAAAGGGAAGAACATAGGGTTAGCGGTCTCGAAAGGTTTCGGCGTAGGCGATCCTGTACACTGCAGGAACTATGCCAACGCAGGCCCAGCCTGGGTGCCAGGGACGATAATAGAACAGACGGGGCCAGTGTCCTATCGGGTGGAAACTAGCACCGGCCTCCTCTGGAGGAGGCACGCTGACCAACTGAGGCACCGAGTGAGCGAGGGGCCGACCAGTGGGGCACAGCGACAGGATTCAGCGATAGGGTTCTCCCCCACCCGTTTAGCCCAAGGGGGAGACAGGGGGGAAAGCAGCGAGCCCGACTCATATCCTTTTGATACCCCAGTTCTATCCGAGCCCGGGGGGAGGGAAAAGGAGTGTGCGGCCGCCGCTGCCGCTTCCCCCGAATCCGATTTTGATTTTGATTTTGCTAGCCGGGGGGGTTTTTCGGAGTGTTCCCCCACCCATCCAAGCGAGAAGAGGGGTTTTTCGTTAGCCCCCAGTGCCCCCGGTTCTTCCCAAACAAAGCACACACCTCCCAACAAAGCCGCAGAGCCGCGGCAAACCACTAACAAGTCATCCTCTCCGATTGCAGGGCAGGAAGCCAGGGAGCAAGGAGGAGGGAGCGAAGCCGGGGCAGGGCAGCCCGCGCCGAGACCCCAGCGTGTTCGAAATAAGCCATCTTGGCTGAGAGACTTCGTCTCATCCTAGGGGGGAGGAGTGTTGTGTCCTAATAGTGTAACCTTCTACATGTGATATCAATGTATCTGAACCAATGTAACCTTGCCGATGAGTAACAATGTAACCTTCAGCTGTATCACATAAACCCTGTAATAGGACGCGAGCTAATGACCACCAGCTGGCAGCAGCGAGCGTCCAAGCTCTCTTGGTTCAAACCCACCAAAGACCGCAGCGCGGGAAGCTTCCCGCCGCTACCTACACCTGGACAAGAAGGGCGTGACCAGCCATGACGTCACGCGGACCAGTAGCCAACGGGCTACCGTGGAGCCACATTCAAATATGTTACTACCATATATATAGAGCTGTTCGTCCGCCATTACCTCATGTTCCCTCTGTCCACCATGCAATAAACCTGAGTTAACCCAGCCTTTGGCTGTGCCTTGTGTCTTGACTCTCATACACTAAAAGGGGTCAGTTGCAGATTTCAGAGCAAGCCTCCTTGAGAGACACTATAGTGTGGCCTCTTGGCTTGCATCTCCCTGAGAACAGAGCCCTCTGCCTTGGCTCTCTCACGCTCGCCAGCATTTCCCAGCCGGTGACTCACAACCTGCTGGCAGCGTCTGCTCCCCTGACTCTGCAACTGATCAGACCACGGCCAACTTCCCACCCCTCCTTGAAAAGCAGCATCAGCCAACCCTCTCACAGTCTTTGCTCGGTGACCATAGATCTCATGGACTGGAAATTCAGCACAGGGCAACCCCACCCTCAAGACAGCCCAAGCCAATGACAATAGGAGCAGGAGCAGCAGCAACAGCAAGACTGGGGAGGAAAGGGAAATCATATTAATGAAGGCAATGTTCACTTTTGAGAATCGGTGTCCTAAAGAAGGACTCTGACATCATACGTTCTTTATCCCCAAGGTATGTAATAGACAGTGTGTGCGTTTATAGATTTGTGAGTCAAGCAGTCAGAGACAACAGTGCCTATGGTTCTGTAATTCTAATTCCTGCTTTTCTAATTCCAACAAATCAACAGTTCCCCCATCTGTTGGCACATAACTATTATTGTAACTGAAAAAGCCACATGCAGTAAAATTCTCTGCCCACCCACCCCCCTTCACAAGTTAAACTGCTTTAAGGGATCAGGAGTATTTGTTGATGTAAACGGAGAGCAGAGTGGTATGCAGTGGCCAGAGAGAGGTTCGCACCTGGCAAGGTGGTCCCTTGTGAGAAAAACAGGCAGACAGCTCTTGGTGCAGAAGAAAAACTCAACGTAGGTTTACTCAGGAAGTAAAGAGGTGCAAGCATATACAGTGCAACAACTGTAACACAAAACATATATATTCTCTTGGGCTGCTCAGTTGACCTCACTGAGACAGTTCAGTTGTGCTATATACAAGTCCATACAGTCCAGTAGCAGTCCAGTCCAGCAGGGTAAATGTAAGCTGTAATTACAGACCAAGCCAAAGCGTTTTACAGCTTCTGTCCTCCTGGTGGAGGCTTTCCCCAAGTAGTCCTTCTTTGTCCAGCAAGCACAGGTGGCATATCAGGCAAAAGCCATCATCAGGATCAGTGCAAAGATTCAGTCCTCATAGCAGGTTCTGGAAGGGATCTTCGTCCAGACTGTCAGCAGAGGAAGGTGAACATTAAAGCTCAGGCAAGTTGAGCATTGTAGCTGGAAGTCTGCAATCCTGCTCTGACCTAAATGCGTTGGCCCATAGAGCACATCAGGGAAAAGTTCCAGCACCTGTGTGCTCCTGCAGTAGGGTCTTAAAGGCATCACAGACGCAACATGCCTTGCAACCAGTTAGGGTGTGAGGCTAAGACTTACATCCCCTAACAGTATTTGTCATGGCAACAAAGACTGAGAAAGTTACATTTTTTGTACCACACTTCCTAGCATTTTCCTGGCCATGCTGACTGGAAGGCTCTAAAGCAGGATTCTCAACCTTTTAAAGCTGGGGGCTGGGTCACGCTCCCTCAGACAGCTTTGGGGGCCGGATGGCCATTTTGCCCTTCCTCTATCACATGGCACTTCCTGGTGTGGTAGAGGTGGTGGTGGGCCACATAAAATGGTGCTGCAGGCCACATCCAGCCCACAGTGGGTTTCCAAGCATTTCATGGACATCATTTTGAGGTATAAACATTAGCTACCAAGCAGTAACACTCGTTTCCATGGACGTTGGGGCTGAAAAGCCGCCATTGCTACGGGTGGGGAAGACGCCAGATGTTTCCGCCAGCCCCAGTGGGCTTCCTGAGCTTGAGGCCCAATGACCGTTGTTCCATTCGCCCCCCCCCCATAGCCCACCCACTCTCAAGTGCTCTGAAGAAATCAGTCAAACAAGTAGCAAGTTTCATATGCGGCCTTTGGTTAAAAAAGCTGCCCAGTATCAAACAGAAGCTCAGCTTCAGTCTTACTAAATTCCTAAAATTCAGTTTGCTTTATGTAATGCATTCATTATAAAAAGCAACCTAAAGAAGCAGAAGGTAGTACGCTTAGAAGAGCAACATTTATTTAATGACACAAGAAAGGCTGAGAGAGCAATCGTTTCCCATGTTTTTCCATTGCTTGAAACTCTCTTGTGGTTTCAGCACGCGGAGCTCTGTACATGAGGTGGGGGTCACTCTTTGCTAGCCATTGAAAGCCAGGAAAATTAATGATCTGAATTGTAATGAAATCATCCTAGAAGCAGACAGTATCCCACTAGAAAGCAAACCCTTAGGACTGGGAGGAATGCCACCCAACACTTGTCTGTGGAAAAACTGGGCTGGGCTGCTTTTCTGGTCATTCACTGAGTGTCAGGAAATGGGAATTTCCACTTTTAAAAAAAGCCCTCCTGTTTCCCCATTTTAGCACTGAGTTTATCATAAACTCATTCACATTAGGAGTTTAGCAAGGAAAAAGCCACTAATGTTCTTCCTACAAAACCTATATATGGACGGGAGCAATTGTCACTGTGGCTAGCAAATTTTTTTTAGTCCATTAATAATAATTTTGTGTCAGAAATTATTCTGGGGTAAAAGGATTTTTGCTGGAAAAACTCAGCTCAGGGGATGCCTGAATGAGGTTCCTTTCATGTTCCCAAGATCTTTTCCCACCCAAGTGGTCCCTATTGATCTACTTGCAATTTCTTACTTTTGAACTGCTAGGTTGGCAGGAGCTAGGACAGAGACAGGCACTCAAACTGTAATGCAGTACCCAGATCTTGAACTGCCGAGTTGCTGGCCTTCCAGCTAACAAGGGTCAACCACTGAGCCACTGCAGCCCCTTTAGTCCATTGCCTCTATCAGAGGGAACCCTTCTTTTATTGTTGTTGTTGGCAAAGCCAATGTCTCTTAAGTGGCCATCCAAGGCAAAAACCATCCTCAAACATTTTGCATTACAATAAGCTTGCAACAATAAAGCTAGTTCTGGGGAGATTAATGTCTACTTTAAGAATTGCACCAAGGTCAAGGAAGTGTGGTGGTGGTGGTGGTGGTGATGGTAATAGGGAGATGATGTCATTGCCTCTGCTAATTAGAAAGTCCTGGGGCTTTCCATAAGAGCCTTGACTCCATTAAACCACTGCTCCAATGATTTTCCATCCAGAATGCTAACCACGTTTACAGCTGTTTAGGGTTAGTTCCAGAGTATAGCAATTGCATCCTCAACTATTCCCTTGGCCCAGAACTCAGAGCTGAGTACTAACAATGAAAATAGGCTGTGGAACTTAGCCCTGGTCATTGTCTAGCATAGGTTCTTCCTATGCAAAAGCAGATGGGGTCTAGACACGATAAAACATTGTGTTTTATTTTAATCAAGGACAACAATCAACAGGACCTTGTCCCAAAGTCAGATTTTGGATGCCCAAAGCTACCTATACAATCAGTGAGTCTCCTTGGTTGCCTTTGTGAGGGTGGTTTCCTTAACCCTAGTGCCATGTCTCAAGGCCTGCCAGTGGTAGGAGGCCCTTACACTGCATAACGTGGACAAACTGTGCTGCCAAAGGAAAAGGTGGCTGAATAACAATGGCTATGACCTCTTAACTCATCTGCAGAAGGGGATGCTTGGCCTTGTTTTGGAAAACTCAGAAAATAGGTGAATACAACCCACCAGATGTCTACTTGCAAAGGATAAAAAGGTTTGTCAGCTTTTTTTGGTAAGAGTGGAAAAACTACTTACATCCCATTTCCATATGGAATTAAGTTCATAGATGTGTGTTGTGGGTTTCTGCTTCAGAGCACGTAGGTCTTTACAAGTCCCAACTTATTGCAAAGTCTTTTGATTCTGGACATGCACAACTTTACTACAGAATGAAGTGCATAACAGAAGGCAGAGAAAGATGTGTGGCTGGCGGGTTGGCACCAAGGGGCAGCAGCTGGGAGGGCACCATGTAGTAAAAGGGAATTGCCAGCCTCATCTGAGCAAGGCAGAAAGGGTTTCTGAACAAGAGAGGAGTTTCTTTGAGGAACATTGTTCTGAAAAGCCCTGACAGATGACTGGCCTGTTTGCAATAGAGATATTGTATTTTATCTCCACCTAAGGATCTTCTGTTGTTTATCATATACTAATAGGATGCCCAGCTTTGCCCGGGTGGTCCCAACCCGGCTAGCTGAGTGCCAATGTTGCCCGGGAAACCCACTGGCCAGGGGTGGGCCTGTGATGTGAGCTTGGCGATGACATCACAATCCCCCCCCCCCAGTTGGCCTAGCACTGGGGCAGACACAAACTCTCCCCTTTGCAGATAAATTAAGGGTCAAAAACCCCCAGGAGACCCCGACAGTGACCTGCTCGCGTGTGCAAGGTATATATGTGCTGAATCTCATGGGGTTTGGTCAAGGGGTGCGGCAGCCTATTCCGGACACCAGACACACACATTTGCTTTATTAGGTAGGGGTGTGTGTGTGTGTGTAAAAGATAGCTAAACCAAAGGGGTCAGCCCCCAGACTGGGTATTAGCACAATTCCCAGCTCATGTTCCTTAACCCTAACTATGCAAAGGCTCCTCAGCCTGCCCCATCTGTCGTTGCACCCTTGGCCCTGAGCTTCTTTCCTACTATCCTTATCTATGCTTCTGTGGAGCTTGGGAAAACCACTTTTTTGAACTGCTGCTCCTAGAATAGACAGACATGCTATCTGAGAGAGGTTGGGAGTTAGAGCCCACCCCCACCTGTTCCAAGCTCTGTCTTAATCCATTCAACTTCACCCCTCTATGGGTGTATTACTTTCACCTGTTCATTTCAGGCCATTGATGCCTCCCAGTGAAAACATTCTAGGAGCGTCACTATAGTAACAGCAGTACCAATTACACTTATATACCGTCCCATAGACCCCCATGCTCAAGTCTAAGCAGCTTCAGGCCTATTGCCTTTTCACAACAAGAGTTTATAGTAGCCCTTTCTGTCCCAAAGTTACAGAGCCCCTGTGCCTTGAGGTGGAGCCTCCTGCTCTGACCACAGCCTCTCTGTCATCATATTTACAGCATAAAGAAAGTACAGTATTAGACTGATGAAGGAAAACCACAGAAGAATGACAGTTCCAGAATTTGGGTATGAGAAAGGGATATTACAATGTCCTGGTTTAATACTTGCCTCATCAGACAACTCAGCTTTTCTGCGCCTGGGGTGAATGGATGTAGACTAACTTGCTCCAAAGCTCAGAAATGGAGAGACTAGCTACGAGTTGCTGTATCATGTGGATGCCAGGTGCTTCTTATCTCAGAGGAAATATCCAGGACATCAACATAACCATCCACTCTACCTATGAAATATCCTGTACCCATAACTTCATAAAACGTTGTTGCTCCATTTTGAAGTCCTACTTTTGAAGTTCAGATTTGGCAACCTTGATGAGGCTTGTGCTGAAAAAACAAGGGATGTAATCTCTGTGGCCAGACCATTAGTTCATTCATTTTCGTGTCAGAGATTACTCTGGGTTGAAAGGATTTTTGCAGAGGATGCCTGAATGAGGCTCCTTTCATGTCCCCCATTGTGCAGCTCTCGGGAAACGAATCCGTGTTTCCAGTCTCCAAGTCTAGTGCCTTAACCACTATGCCACCGGGGGATGATTAGTGAATGGAGTCAGAAATTTCTGGGCCCCATACTGAGCAATCCTATTGTGCCCCCCACAGTAATGTCTCACAGGTATGGCCGCCGCCGGCAGGGCCCTTGTCAGCTCCGGGCCCTATACGGCTGTAGTGCCCTGATGGCGGCCCTGCATGGAGTACTATGTCCAAGTTAGACTCACTGGATCAATATCATCAAGTTACCTGTATCTGATCTAGACATGTCACTTCAAGCAGCACATGATCAACAGATTCTTTATCCGACTTTATCCTTTTATAAGCAGCTGCCTTGACTCATTCCTATAGTAATCAGCTCTCAGTTCCTGTCCTGCTGCTGTGGATATGAGTGAGAAACTGACATTCCAAACAAAAATCTGGGCTCTTGCTTCTTCTTTGCCCACCAACCCTTTTGAGCCTCAGCCAGCCATCCTCCATCTATTTTCTGTGTATCTCAGTGGTTGAAGATGTATCTTCCCTCCTTGTCTGGACAAGCAACCTCAACCACCCATCATGCTTGAGTCTCAAGAAGGCCTTTCTTCTCTTTTCTTTTCACAATATGGGGTAGAGAGAATGCTGAATAGAAGTGTGTATTAAGCAGGTAGAGTGTACATTGCTGGTCCAAGCGTTTGAGGGAGAGAACAACAACTTTTGGCAAAAGGATAAATGGGGGGGAAAGTACAATTCTGTTTCCTGGGTATACAGGAAGTAATGTTTAGTTAAAAAAAGGCAATTACTGCTTTTAGACAATTGGAAACAGCAGTTTACCCACCAAGACACAAAGCGTTCATTTTGTAACAGGTCGGTGTAACATGTTTACATGACCACCCACTTCGGTTCATATGCCTTTAAACTCTCAAGACACATAGAGCAAGGGAGAGTTTGTTTGAACTTGAAAAGTCATTGATAAATGGTGTAATGTTCTCGAGTTCCACTAGTAATCAAAGGTGCTATACAAGTCCTAAACGCTGTCCCACTATATTTCAAAAGTCACTTATGCTGGGTTGTTCTGTCTAACCGGTGCAGAATCTACACTATGATTCTGATGCACATGACACAGATATAGGGGCAGTTAGACCCAAAACCTTTGCTGCCTGAGACAAAAGTACACATGACCATCCTGTCTATTCTCCATGCACAAAAGCCCTATTGACTGCAGCTAAATCCTGGTGACGGGATAGCATCCTCTGATGCTCCTGAAGTCTCAAGGCCACCTGGCAGAGCCAGGCCAGGCAGCTCACATGGCTTCATCCTCTAATAGAGAGAAATGCTTAAGACAGGAGTTCTCAACCTTTTAAAGCCGGAGGCCAGGTCACGCTCCCTCAGGTCATGCTCCTTTGGGGGCCGGATGGCCATTTTGTCCTTCCTCCACCACATTGCACTTCCTGGTGTTGTGGAGGTGGTGGGGGCCACATGAAAAGGTGCTGCAGGCCGCAGGTTGAGAATCTCTGGCTTAAGAAGTTCAAGACAAACAGCACAAGGGCAATGAATGGTACCCCTGCTCCTGAGTGTCTGTTCCATACCTGTCAAGTTTTGGATTTGGAAATAAGGGAACTTTCCAGGCAAATACGGGATACTTGACGGCTATGCTTATCCTGTGCTACCCTCCAATGGTGGCAATAGGGCATTGCAGTCTAATTAATAAGGGATGACGGCGGGAAAGAGAGTAAAATAAGGGGTTTTCCTGGCCAATAAGGGATACTTGACAGCTATGGTCTGTTCTATGGGACAACTGCCTCACTTTGCCTAATGGCAGGGCTGAGTGGTGGCTTAGTGTTTAAGATGCTGAACTTGGCAACTTGTCAGCAGTTTGAGACCCAAGTATTGCACAGCGGAGTGAACTCCCATCTCTGTCTAAGCTCCTGCCAACCTAGCAGTTCAAAAGCAAGAAAATGCATCAGGGCCTTTGCCAGGGGGGCAAAAACCATCCTGAGCTAACAGCCCCCCACCCCACGATGCCAATGTCATATATATGTGAGTGTGACATTGTTGCCCCTCCTGAAAAATCCCCGCCCCCCAGAAAAAAAAATCTAGAATACTGGCTATGGCCCTGAAATGCATGTAGATAAATAGGTACCACTTTGATAGGAAGGTAAACAGTGTTCCATGCACTCCAGTGTCTAGTTATGAGCACTGAACTCTAGAGTCAGATATGACTGGCTTTCGAGCAAGTGAGACCTTTACGTTTACTAGGGCTGAGCAACCCTCTCTTGCAAGGCTTAGGTAGCGCATAGGCCTCTTTTTGTGAAAAAACACATGAGAGAACTCAGGGAGGAACCGGGGCACATATATATGAAAGTTAAGGTGGCTGAGCAGAATAGGGATGAGCAGAAATTATGGCAAAGAGAATGAAGGGTTATGAACAGAACCTTGGAATCTTGCATTCATCTGTACGAGTAAGCAGACATATTAGGATTAACCAAAAATAAGATGAGTTGCACTTCACAGCTGCCAGGGGTTTTCCCCACTTCTGTTTCAGGTTCATGCTTCAGCAATGTATAAAAGGAACAGGCTATTCTGGTGGCTGGACAGTTGCAGCAGAGCCCAGGATACAAATCACAGGCTGAGCGTGACCTCCGCAGAACAGCCATGTGGGGGAGGCCTCTCCCAACTGGGGGCCATTGTGGGAAACATTCAGACAAACATCTGTTCCATTCCCAGTCCGGTTTTCAGTTGGAGGGGAGGGACAAGTTCTGTGGGAGAGGCCGGTTCCAAATTAGCTCTTTTGGGGGAAAGGTTCAGCAGCTCAAACTGGCTCAGAAATAACCCCAGACTCAACTGCAAATGCAATGGTGGCCATGCATCTCAGCCCACATCTACAGATTAAGCTGGTGCCATTCCAGTATTCATAACTGGGAACCTCACCAGTTTGAGAGATAAATTCTAGGTTGAGAACGGCGACTGATTTATGCACAGTCTTATAGGTCAAGCTCAGAGGAAGATTCTCTCATACTAATCTTATTTCGTATTTGCACACATTTGTACTTCACAACTTAGGTCAGAAGTTTTGAGGCTCAAACTTGCCTAGATATTGCACCTTTTCACTGGTCATGAAAAGATGACCAGTATGCACTGTTAAGAGATCATAGGCATTCTGCACATTTTCAGATTGCATGGTTGTTTCATCTTTTCAGCACTGTCCTGGCACTGAAAACAGAATCTGAGGCTAGGCCCTGGCAACGCCCAGCTTGAATTAAACCCTTTGCAGATAATTAATTTAAGTACTTCTCATCTTAGAGAAGAGATGCTATACGTGTAATATTCCTTTCTGTACCTTCACAATGAACATGCCCTCCTCACCCTGAGGCACATCCATGAATACAAAAACCAGGAACAGCCAACCATCCATTATTCCTATATGCAAAATGCATACACAACTCTGGCAAGAAGGATAGGGAGACTACATTTTATATGAATATTGCTGTATAACGTAGATCAGTGATGGTGAACCTTTTAGAGATTGAGTGCCCAAACAGAGGGGCGGGGTGAATTCTGTGATAGGGGGAGGGAGGAAGACTCCCATTGGGCTCCTGGGCAGAGGGGCGGGGTGAACTCTGTGCTGGGGTGATGGTGTGCATGCCAACAGAGAGGGATGGGAGTGCCCCATCTGGCACACATGCCATAGGTTTGCCACCACTGACCTAGATGATATTTCTCAACTTATGAGAAATATAATCAAACTAGCATTTTTTTGCCCGGCACTGGCAGGCAAGGTTTTTTTTGGATGTTGGTGGTAGGGGTGGTTTTGGGGGGTGCACACACCCACAACACACCCACACCCACACCACACCCACACCCACACACTACACACCCACAACACAATACGCACACACACAACACAACCACACACACACAACACACACACACACGCCAAAGCTGTGCGGGGAGAGGAGGGGCTACCCCTCCCCCCGAAAGCCTCAGCAAGGACACAGAGAGAGGGGGGGAGCTCTGGATCTGGCTCTTGCCTGTCGGAGAAGGGGGTGTATTTCTCCGACAGGCATGGGCGAAGCCGTAGCAAGGGCACCACGTTCAAGGCCTCCGTTTCCCGGAGGGAAGACAATGGCTTCCAGCATCAGCGGGGTTACGGGGAGGAGGGGGAGTCCCTTTTCTCCCCGTGGCCCCAGGGAAGGGAAGCTGTTCATTTCCCTCAGTGGGCGGACCCATCCTCTGTGGAAGGCAATGTCTTTCCTCCAGGAGATGGAGGCCTTAAATGGAGCGCCGTTCTAGGCCTCCGTCTCCCAGAGGGAAGCTGTTCGTTTTTCTCGGTGGGCGGGGGCCAAAGTGTTCGGCTCCCGTCCTCCGTGGAAGGCGATGTCTTCCCTCCAGGAGACGGAGGCCTTGAACGGAGCGCCGTTCTAGACCTGTGTCTCCCGGAGGGAAGGCCTTCGGCAGCGGGGCCGTGGGGAAAAAAGGAGCTTCCTCTCTTCTCCGCAACCCTTCCAAAGCCGTAGGCCTGTGTCTCCTGGACCCGTCGGCCATTTTTTCCCTGCACACGGTGCTTGCCCCGCCTCCTCTGCGCTCGCATCCTTCAGCCTGATTGGCTGAGGGGATGAGTGGAGCGATGGACTCTGGGACATGTAGTTCTTTTTTTGTTCGTGTTTGTGGGGTGGTTGCCCCACTCTCGGCGACTGGACCCTTGCGGCGACCCTTGTACAGTCTAAAGGTAACTGTGGCTGGCTCGGTACGAGATGGTTGGGCTGGGTGTGACCGCTAATGTCGGACATGCACCACCCTACCCCTTTCTTATAGGTAAAGATGCATGCTATATAGTCATGCATAGGCAGTCTTGGACATTCTGAAGGCACTGTCGATAAACATGTATGTATGCAGCTTTGTAAAGCACAAAGACACAACTTTTTAGGGAAAGGGGCATCAACTATTTTGCTCATTTATTTTTTACACAAAGTGGGAAGGAGGTGCAGGGGAAGTTTATATATATATATATATATATATATATAGATATATAGATATATAGATATATAGATATAGATATAGATATAGATAGATATAGATATAGATATAGATATAGATATAGATATAGATATAGATATAGATATAGATATAGATATAGATATAGATATAGATATAGATATAGATAGATAGATATATATATATATATATAGAGAGAGAGAGAGAGCACTAGCTAGCTTCCCCACTGGCTAGCTAACCATCAACTAAAAAAATGTGCCCACCTGGATGTTTCTAGCCTTTTGTACAGTTGTTTCCTCTCTATCTTTTCATACAAGTAAGAAAATGATACCAGACTCAAGGGAACTACCATAAGTCAATAGCAGTAACAAGTCTAATCAGTGTCTTCTGGGCTCACATCCACACTTAGCCCAGTCAGAAGCTGCTTGTGTCTCTCAAAGCAAACTGCTTGGCATCTAAAACACACCAGAGCATGAGTCAGGGACTGGCAATGACAGACTGTGCCTGTAGGTGTGAGGAAGGCAAAAGCTGGCTCTGGGGCAAGAGTTTCTCAACTATCTGGAATTGGGGGAATTTTGAGAGAAGAGAAGAATTCTACCAAAAGGCAACAGTTTTTGGCCTACTCTTCTAACAAGAAAGATTCAATTCAATTCAATTCATTAGATTTATATGTCGCCCACTCAGCCTAGACCGACTCATGGTGGCTCACAATCATAAAACAAACTGAATAACAGCTAAAACATACACAAACCAATATAAAATGTTAAAAACATCATCATCATAAAACATCTAGAGATGTTTCAAAGATCTAGAGAAAGTTTCAAAACAACACCAAGAACAGACTCAAGTGAACTCAGAATTGGGCATATCACACAATACTTGGCCACAATTGGTAGCTTTGCTTTCAAAACTCCTTCATACGGAATGTCTCTAAAGCATTCGCAGAGTACATCTCTTTTTCTTTTGTCACATGAAAAAGAGTTCCTAAGCTCCTAGTGGCATTCTTATTGTTAAGTTGCTTCCAGTTGGAATTGACTTGTAGCTACCATAATAAGGCTTTCAAGAAGTGAAAGAGGTTATTTTACCAGTTCCATACCCCCAGTGAGCTTCTAGGGCTGAACATAAATTCAGACCTAGGCCTCTCGAGTCCCAGTTCATTACTTTACCCATTGTAACCACACTGGGTATCACTGACACTCTAGTAGAAGAGTTCTCAAACATTTTAAGCCGGGGGCCAGGTCAGGTTCCCTCAGATAGCTTCGGGGGCTGGACAGCCATTTTATCCTTCCTCCACCACATGGCACTACCGAGTGTGGTGGAGGCAGTGGGGGGCACATGAAATGGTGCTGTGGGCCACATCTGGCCCACGGGCCACAGGTTGATAATCCCTGCTCTAGGTGAATACACACATTCACACAAAAATGCAGATGCAAGGCCAAAAATGCCTCCAGTAGCAGGAGTGGGTGTCTCTCACAAGGACATGGAACAAATGGTGGAAAAATTCTGAGTAGGCAGCCAAATCTTTCATGCAGAAGTCTTGTTGGTTTAAGGTGAGGATTTGTGATCTCCAGTTCAATTTATAATTTTAAAAAATGAAAGCATATTGCAGAATATTTAAAAATGAGGGACCACAAAAGATTACAATGCAAATAATAATAGAGAAATGAAAAGGTAGCTATAATCTTGTCTACATGTAATATTCTTTAGTATTCATGACTTTAGGGACTGACATATACCAACTAAATGTCTTTGGATGGTTCATTTCATTTCATTTCAAGTTTAATTTCTACCAGGACTTGTTGGGATCAACACACTACTGTACTTCCTTTACACAAAGCCAATCAGCTCTCCTTTCTTTCTAGTAAAAATGACCACTGCAAGCCGTGATGGCGAACTTTGGCACTCCAGATGTTCTTGGACTGCAATTCCCAGAAGCCCAAGCACCCTGTGAATCCACACAAATGGGTTTACTGCGATTCATCCGGCCCCCGTGCCCTCGTCACTCCCGGAAGCAGAAGTAAAACATGTCTATACGAAGGAAGGGTTAACCAAGCCGAGTCTTAACCATATGGGCATGTTTTACTTCTGGTTCTAGGAGCGACGAGGGCAGCGTGGGCCGGATGAATCACAGTAAACCCATTCGTGTGGATTCACAGGGTGCTTGGGCTTCTAGGAATTGAAGTCCAAGAACATCTGGAGTACCAAGGTTCACCATCACGGACTGCAAGGGTCTGCCTTGCTTCAAAGGGAGGCTTCCATTGGCAAGTCCTGATATTAGGCATAGGGTCGTGGGGGTGATGATGAGACACCTGAAGTCCTGCCTGCGAATCCTTCATGTACAGAGTAATAATTCCCAGAAAAATGGCTTACACTCACAAGTAGATTAATAGTGGCTTGTGGGGGAAAATGGTAAAAAAATCCCACTGGGAACAGATTGTGAAGAGCTAGTAACAATGTAAGGTAAAGCACTATGAGTGGACCACATCTAGCTAACCAAACAGAACGAATGGGCAGAACCCAAACAGGGAGGAAAACTAATGCCAAAGATTTGGGACCTACTGCCTCAGAACCTGCACCAGCATTTTGAAGTCAGACATGGCTGGACTTTTGGAGAACAAGATGGGTAGTTTCTATTATATGCTCCTGGCACAGCAGAATACCATGATGCTTGAGCTCTTCACACAGAAGCAGAGGCAGCTGTTCTGTGGCCAACTCAACATCTCTCAGCCAGCCCCCTGCATCCAAGGGTATGGAAGATGACCCCAACCTTCCAAAACAAACAAGTCATAATTACCCCCCTAGGCACCCCCTGCTTCTCTACCAGCAGCTCTGTGTATGCATACAGACATAGTGCTGCGAAACAGCACCTGAATGCTATATATAAACATGATATCCAATTACTGTATATCCACTTTTTTTTCTCCTGCTTGGGGCTTTCCCTTTGCTTATTCCCCCACCTTCACAGCCTGTGAATCTTATCAGAGAAGGTGCCTGAGTGCGGTCCATAATCAACACCTAGCCTTAATATCAGTAGTGGCAAACAGAGGAGAAAAATAGCCTCAAACTGGTCCGAATTACAGGTAATTAACTGTAATTGGATATAAGCTTTCACTGGATCTTTTCATACAGAATTCAAGTTTGTGGGGAACTGTGATGTATACATTTCGATATTCCTCCTGACCACATCAAGTGACGCAAAGACAGCCTTAAGAGTTCAGTAATATGACATGCTGAGCCAGATCCTTCTATAACACCAGCTGGAAAGAGGGTTCTAACTCTAATTTTACACCATCATTTCTCTTTTGTTCCTTTTAGTGATCCCTGGTTGTAGACAGTGCAATCTATTTTTCAACCTCAACTCTGTTCAAAATTCTGTGAGGTGGACATTCAAATTCTTCAGTTTTGTTAAACAGTAATTAATTTGGACATACTCGTTTTCAAAAGACATAGAAACTTGTTATCTATAGACATATCCAAACCCACCCTACCCCCCAAAACAACAACAAAAACCAACCAACCAACCAACCAACCAACCATCCCTCTTTCATCCTTCAGCAATTATAGACCTTAGAATTTTATATACCAATAGGTTGCAGAACCTACACAAGTTTTCTTGTGAGTAATCCATACAATGTACTTTACTTACATGCAAATATCCCTAGGACTACACAGGTCCCCCCCCAACATCCCCCCCCCTAAACAAGGTGTTCAACTTCTATTCCTGCATCAATGGAATAAAGAAAGCTTGCAAAGAAGGAAATCAGTTGGGCTTGAGGTACTGACTGCCAGTAAACACACTTCTTACTGAGGAAACCAATACACTTTAATGTGGAGCCCAAGTCTATATACTTTCAAGCAGTATGATCACCACTGAGCAAAGTAGTCAAAATTTGGGAGTGGGTGGATGGGTGGATTCTTGTGACTTCAACAGTCTTCAGAAGCAGAAATTCAGCAACACAAGCTGTTCTCTAGATAGAGGCAATGAGCAAATGGCATGTTTCCTCTGGATCCCAGCTTACTCTTTCCAGCAGGAACCAACAATCCCTTCTCCTCCTGAAGCTCCCTTTGAACAGTCCTCTGCTGGCACCGGACACCAAAGGACATCAATGGACCTTTCCCAGTGCTGGAAGCTAACACCCCCCCCCCCAACACCCCCATGTTTATTTAGATGCATAAAGCATGTTAGATTTGTCTGAAGAGGAGTAAAAGATTAGCAAGCAGATAAATTGTCAATAAATTAACCAGCTAGGTTCAGTCTCGATGTCCTCTGATGACAATTATTTTAGTCTAGTTTAGTCTATGATGTATTTGTTGGTGGTGGGTTTGCTTTGTTGTGGGTATTGTTATTATTTATTTGACTGTTCACTGCCCAGAATGGGATAACACCCAGATGGGCAGCATAGAAATTAAATAAAGAAATAAATAGGGTCAGACGTCATCCAGACATTCCACCTCTCCACCTCACATTCCCTTTTACAGATGCACTCAAAATCTGCCTTCCTCAAACATATGTGTCTAAGTTCTCCTTCCTCCTTTCCTCAATAACCTCTCATCCTATTAAGTGAGAAGGAGGAATTCCACTCCACCTCAGTGTGTGTGTGTCTCTCTAGCACACTACAGAGACTGTCTCTGAACGTTAACACAGAAAATCCACATCTCTAGTCACCTCCACCCTGTTGCTGTCTTGGCTTCCCCTGTGTTTCTATCAACTTTCATATTCAAGCCGCCAGAAAAGCCTCTCCTCCTGGCTGGGTCTGCAATCCCTAGAGCAGGTTCCTCCCTCACAAACACGTTGTTCCCTGAATGAGTAATTATTTTCAGAAGGAAAATGAATGGGTAACAACAGACATTGGGGGAGAGGTGACAAAACTGTGGGGAGCTCAGGCAGAGAGAACATTGTGCTAGGGAGGGGGTAGGGTGGGAGCAAGCAACACTAAGACTTTGGCTGGGGTCTTTCTCAGCTTTCTCCAGATTTCATCATGGGATGCAAGATTGAAGCCAGCACAAAGATGCTTAGCTGGCTCACATGGGAAGTTGTTATCTGGGTAAAGGTCCGTTGCATACAATACAGATGCTCTGCTTTATATACAGTAATCCTAGCATTAAATGCTTGATGTCTCCTGGCTTTGCCTGGCATGGGCTAATCTGTGTCAGACACCCAACCACTTTATTTGGTGGTGGTGGTGACAGCAGAGACCAAGGCTGGAGTAGACGGTTGAAAAAACAATCATCCTTGTAGGAATTTGAGGCGATGTGCAAAGGGCCAGACCGGCAGTAAAACATGGGGAAAGGACAGAATCCAAGTGTGGAAAAGTTAACTAGTTTGCACCAGAATTTTCAGATCTGACCCCACCTCCAACCCAAAGTGATCATCCAGGCTGGGAGATTCTAGGAATTACAGTTTGTTTGTTTGTTTATGTTTATTCAATTTTATATCCCGCCCTACTCAACACATGGCTGACTCAGGGCGGCTAACAACATATAAATGACCCTGGGACACCCCACAGGGTTTACATAAAGATACAATATTCAAATTATAATAATAAATACAATGTTATAAGTCAATACAGTATAAGGCAAGACAGTCAACAATAATACAAATAATACAAATATCAGCACCACATCAAAATAATATATCAATAATTACAATAGAATCACAAAGGATGAAAACATCACGTAATATAACAAAATTACTAAAGTACCAGATGCGCCAGGAGCCAGGTGTGTGGCGGCAAAGTTCCTCCCGGCACCCCTCGCCTTTTAAGTTCTAGAAGAAGTAGCTTTTCTATACATTGTGAGAGACCCCAGTTGAAATCTCAACTTGATCACAAAGCTTTCATGGGATGCTTGGGCAAGCTGCTTTCCTCACTTGCTTCACAACTATTTCTCATGTTGTTATTTTAATAGGAAACTGCACACAGTACCTGTTAAAAGGAGTAATGTCTGAAAACAGGTAACATCCCCCCCCCCCCCGTTTCCCCCCACAGATTGCTAAAGCCCTGTGCAGGGAGCCACATGCAGATCTGCCTGCTCTTTGTTGGTGTACCTAACTTTGTTTGCTTTAAATATACATTTGCTCAGATGATTACGGTTTTAACAGGAACACAGTATGAGCCTGTAACGTGTCCCTGTTATAATCCCAGAGTGCAAAGTAGCCCGAAGCAAGACAGGAATGCAGAACATTTTGAGAAGTGAAAAACAATCTGGAAGTGAGAGGATAACAATCTTGGAGTGTCTGATGTGCACACCTTGCCAAGGTGAAGAGGAGTTGTGCATGAACATTGCAGCAATCTCACACAGCTCACATTAGTTTCAATGGGACTTGCCCAGAAAGAAACAGTGATTGCAGAAGCCTCTTGAATAACCTATCTCTTTGATCAGTGCATGTAGTTTTGCATACTTTCTTTCCAGGAAAGGACTGGGAAGGTGTACCAGTAAATTCCTTTTCAAAAAAAAAAATAATTAAAAGGAATCTAGAGAATAAATCAGCTAATGCAATATTATAGATCAAAATTCCATGCAGGCTGAAAGAGATGGTTAATACTAGCAACATAATCATTGAGCTGGAGAAACACAAGGCTCTGTATTTCAGCTTCTTTACAAGATTCATAGAGTGCTGGCTACTTTTGCTGCAAGCCAAGCAGCAGTGAAAGATGCCATCAGAGTAAAATTCAGACATTTCACCCTCCCCGATTTTAAAAAAATAGAGGTATCTTTTTCAATTTTAATTTTTCACTACTTATATAGATGTTATCATGCCTTTATCTATGGGACAGGGCCCCACCCATTCTTAGAAAGGACTAAGAAATTTTTCATTTTATCCCAGTGTAATTAAAACTCCTCCAAGGATACATCAAACACAAGCCAGAGAACATGAATTCTTGCACTTCCCTGTCTTTGGGAAATAATATGTGAGGAAAGCTTGGTTGCTACACTTAATCCTGTAGAAGACTCAGGATTCTGTAAAACCCCTGAACCCAACCCTAAAAATAAGCACCTCAAGGCCTAGGTGTCCTGGAACTACTAAATGTTGCATCTGGCGCCAGTTCAGTTTCTAGGTGTGTGCTCCCAGGATGGAATGCCTCCTCCACAAAAAGCATAAAGAAACATTAGCATATAGAATACTAGGGTGTCTTGATGAAGGCTGGCCTAGAACCTTTACATCAGAAATTTAATTCTTTGCCTAGAAGGAGTGTCTTTTGTCCAAAAGCACCACATCATGTGAGGTCCCAACAGCAAGCAGAGTTTAATACACACACTATTGTGGTATAGTGATTAAAATGTTGGACTGGGATTTGAGAGATTCAGATATAGGTTCTCACTGAGGCATGACACTTATTGGGTGTCTTTGAGCAAGTAACACTCTTTAAGTGTGACCTGCCTCACAGCACTAGTTTGATATAACCACAAGGAAGAGCCATTTAAACCACCACTGGAATAAAAGCAGCGTGTGATAGCTCAGTATCTGGCTGTGAAGCTAGAGATTGGGAGTTTGATTCCCCACTGAGCCTCCTGTGGGAAAAGCCAGCCTGTGAGGCCATGGGCAAGCTGCACAGTCCCAGGGTGTCCCAAAAGAAGGGGAATGGTAAACCACTACTGAGTATTCTCTACCTATAAATCCCTGGAAAGGGTCTCGATACGTCAGAATTGATAGGAGAGCATGCAGCAGCAGCAAGAGCCGCCACCACCATAGCATGTTCAATATATAAAAATATTGACAGTAAAGGATAGGACTGATAATTGAGTAAGGCTAAAATCTGGCATTCTAAAAAAGGAGATAGAAGGACTCACATTTGCTGCCCAAGTACAAGCCCTACAAATCAACAAAATCAAAAATTGAAAAAACTGGAATTGACAGTAACTGTAGGCTTTATAAAGAAAGGGACGAAACAGTGGACCACATTATCAGTGGATGCCATAAGATAGCACAGACTACAGCTACATTGGAATTTGTGCAAGAATTATGGAATCCCATCTTCAAAATATTGATGAGAACACAAACCTGAAAAAGTGGTTGAAAGGGAAGACAAGATGGTTAAGATCTTTTGAGACTTTAAGATCCAAACTGATAAGAAGCTAAACACAACACTCCAGACATTAATGTGATATTAATTTTTTAAATTATTAAGCTGATTGATGAGGCAATCCCAGGGGACGGTTGGGTGGAAGAAAAAAAGAGTATGATTTCATTATTGAAATCAATTAAAAACAGCAACTACACAATGTACAAATCCTGAGATATAAGGATTTGAGAACTGAAATACAGTATCTCTGGGAGAAAAGAGCAACAGTGATACCAGTCGTGACAGGGGAGCTGGGAGCAAATCCAAAAAGTTTGAAAATACATCAGAGTGTGATTGGCAGAGAATAGCACTAGTAGGTACCAGCTACATCGTCAGGCAATACCTCACTGACTCTTCGGTCCAAGCTAGGACAGAAGCAGTGATGTTCCAAAACTCTGGTCTGAACATCTGGTGGACTGTGTATGTTTTTCATCATCATAATCAACAACAACAGCAGCTCCCCTGGCGGCTTTGTGGTTAAGATGCTGAGCTGGAGACTGGAAGGTCAGGTTTCAATACCTGAGAGCTGCACTTGGAGACATGAAAGAAGCCTCATTTGGGCAATCCCAAAAAAATCCTTCCAACCCAGAGTAATCTCTGACATGAAATTATTAACAACAAATCTGAAAGTCTTGCTTGGAACCCCAGTAAATACTAAACATGTGCTCTGAGATCTACACTCTTCATAGCAATGAAGAAAATAATTTATTAAGTTATTTAGAGTATGAGTGTTTGGTTTTTCTTGCAAAGAATAAAGAGGAAGACTTCATCAGACCACAATCCTTCATTATTTTATTCCCTTTCTCTCTATTGATGTAAATTATTTTCTCTCAAGATCCCAATTGAAGGCTTTTCATATAACACTCACGCAGAACTTAGTTCACTTGTACCAATTTGCAACAGGCAAGGTTTTGTATTCCATTATTCTGTGCAAACAGGAAATTCTGAACTTGAGCACAAATCCAAAACCGTTTCTCTCCCGTCTTTCTACCTGTAATGGCTGCAAAACAGTGTTGACAGTGTGATGGACAATGTATTGTAAATACAAAATTTCCAGCTGGGGAGGATGAAAAAGAGCTTAAAAAAGGAATAATATATAGGATGTGGGACTTTTCGTGCCCCACTTGTATCTTTGCCCCTTTTAATAACTAGAAGAGGAAAAAAGAACAACGCATCTTGTATCATTCTTAAGACTAACAAGTTTTGTTTGGCACGAGTTTTTCTGGACTGTAGCCATTTCTGCTGAGCCAACTATGTGAAATAAATGGATCTGTATAAATGTGCTTGATCTGCATGCGCAAACAGAATTTAGGGGAGTGGGGGGTAGAGCTCTGGATGTAACTGCTACTAAGTCTGTTGCAGCAGGAAATAATGAACGCACACTGTAACTGCTGAGGATAAAATAGAAAACCTGAAATAAGGCATAGGTCACGTCTCTCCCATGTAGCAATAGACAGCTTGATCAAAATCTGCATTCTAATAGTTGTGTTTTGTGACAAAACCAATGCTTGCCTGATAGAGAACCCAGGTGGTTGATATAGAATCTGTCAGTTATTTTTTTTTTTAAAAAAAGAAGTTTATAGCTTTCAAGTTATGGGAGGAAACTGGAGATGTGATAAATGTTCATTTAAGATGCCAAAGGCTCCCAAAGACCAGAGAAATCTACATTGCCTACTTTACTTCTCTTATCATCCTGAACCAAAGTATTTATTTCTCCCTACAACGCTCTTGTATCTTCTCCTTTCCTCCAAGCGTTCTCTCCAGGTTTGCAGATGAACAACAAAGAAACAGTTTAAGAAAATTACATATATTTATTTGATTGTATGTTTTTAAATTCTGGTTATTGTTTTAGGACTCAGTCTTCAATTTATTTAGTTCATGCTCTCTCAGTAATAACTGTCATCACCAAATAATCATGATTTAAGACTTTTAGGACTTTACAATACTAGTGTGGGACTTTAAATAGTTTTTGAAAATTTTAAAATTCAACAATGTTTAATTATTTTTAATATATAGTAGTGTATAGTATTTTAACATATTGTTACTGTATGATTTTAATTGTTGTGAGCTGCCTTAGATTCCCTATGGAGAGAGGTCACCCTTGCTCCAAAGCCAGTTGTATCCGACTATAGGGTTCAGTGCTTATCTCCGTTTACATCCAAAGAGCCAGCATTATCTGTGCCTGCAGATGTTTCCATGTACATGTGGCAGGCATAACTAGACACGGGATGCTGTTTACCTTCCCACCAAAGTGATACCTATTTATCTACAGTAAAACCTCGCATAAAGAGCGCCTCACTTAGAGACTAACTCGCTTAAAGAGCAGAATTTTCTCTGAATGGTCGCCTCGCTTAACAACTAAAACCAACCAAAAACATGCTTAACAACTAAACCGGGGTTTACAATCCTCCCAGCCAGAAGTCACAATTGGTCACTTACAATGGCAGTGGCAGCACTTTTTCCAAGTGTTTCGCTTAAAGAGCAATCCCGTGGAACGCATTATGCTCTTTAAGCGAGGTACCACTGTACTTGCAATTTCTTGCTTTCAAACTGTTAGGTTGGCAGGATCTGGGAACTCACTCCGCCATGCAGCACTTGGTTCTTGAACTGCTGACCTTCCAGTCATCACGTCTTAACCACTAAGCCATCCTAGTCCCTCCCTTATGGAGAGAAAAGCAAATAAATAAATAAGTCATTCTATTCTGTCACAGATTTCCTGTACGGCTTAAGGGAAATCAGCTGAGGCGATGTATATTTCTTGAAGGTGGCAGGACCCACCCACTTTCTCCCTGCTGTAAAAAAATCAGTCCTGCTGTCAGTATTCTCTGACTGTCAGGTTCAGGGTCACTGTGAGATGAAAGACCTGGTATAGCTCAATGGGTTGGAGAACCTGAGCCAGAGGCCAAGCATTTGAATCTCCACTGTCTTTCCTGAGAGAAGGTCTAGCTGAGATTGTCTGGATAGTGCATGGCTGATGGGATTGCATGTCCTTCTACTTATGCAGCCTAGGGAAACCTGTATGGTCCCCAAGCAGACTGGTAAATCTCTTCTGAGTACTGACACCCAGGAAAACCCTGGGAAGATCATGAGAGAGAGTCAACTCGATAGCACAAACTATGTATTATGAGATGAAAGAGGCTTTTGCCTCCTTGCCCCACTCCCACCCCATCCCTAGAACTCAGGAAGAAGAAGGAGGGGTTTAACAAAACCCCAATGTACTGAAACATATGTGCTTGTGTAGGGTCACCCCTACACAACACCAGGAGCGGACCTTGGCATTGAAAATGTTACACAGAACAGCACTTCATTAATCCTTCCTGAAGCACTTGTTTTCTTGGGAAAGACAAACAGATATGAAAAAGAGAGGGTAAACCAAGCTAGGATCTTTATCAGCATAGTGCATGGCATGGGATTCTGGGAACCACAGACCAAAGTCACCTAAAGGTTCACTGCTGCCTACTCCATTTCTAAAAGCCAAATTCTGTCAAATCATTAACACCAGATTTGGTTCTTATTCCTATAATAAATATTCAAATGCCCTCTCTCCCAACTCCTTGCATGTTGCTTTGTAGCCAACAGCATGTGTGAAGGGAGGGTGGGGCAGAAGAGAGGAGACCGAGACAGAGAGGGAGTATAAGAACTAAATGGAAATGCCAGGGGCTCAATTTATGGTTATCACTACTGATCTAAACTGGAGATATATTGCTGCAAATAAAATGGTGGGTAGATTACATTGGGAATTTAAAAAAAATAATTACACATAATTAACTTCTGTTCATCTGAGGAAGAGAGGTGTAACCCCAGTGTTAAGAAAAGTTGCTCATTTCAAACAACAATGTTGTGTTTTATTGAGACAATCTCTTTAAAGTTTTGGACCTAAAAGTGTGAAATGGCCTGCAGCAAAACCCGCAATCTGGCAGCTCCCATTTGCAAATACAGTAAAACCCCTACATACAAATTTTTCCCATTCCACAAGGTTATTTGTATGTCGAAAAAAATTGTATGTCAAAAACACATTGGATTCATACCCGTCAAGCACCGCTCCGGAAAATACAGGAACTGCTCCAGTCTGGGTGCACATGCACAGCAAAAACTCCTCTGTGCATGCGCAGAACACATTTGCGTATGCACAGATGGGTTCTGCACACACGTGCACAGTAACCCCTTTCCCCGCTATTCTAAATACAGGATGGTGCCGGGAAAAAGGAGGAATGCAAGCCAAAATACAGGATTTCCCAGCCAATCCAGGATACTTGACAGGTATGATTGGATTACCAGAAGAGGCCTCTAGATGTCAACATTTTTTTTTTGTATGTTGAATTTTTCCTATTAAAAAATGTATGTCGATTTTTTTAAAGCCAGGATTTCTATTTTTGTAAGTCGAAGCGTTTGTATGTCGGGGTTCCACTATAGTGGCGTAGGTGCTATAATAGGAATGAAAAAGCCAGTGGTTACAAATTAGCACTCACATAGAATTGCATGACAGGCTAAAAAAAATCCCCTTGCTGCCGCTACCACCACCATGCTCGTAAGTCTACCTTTAGTAGGGTCTTTTAAAGTATTCCCTTACAAGCACTGGCTTTTCACCTGATGTAATCTTAGACTGTCTTGCTCATCCATCAGTCCACCCCATAAAGTCCTCTGCCACACTGAAATATCAGGGAAACATCCACTTCATCAGTTTATGCAAATAGAACAAATCTCACCAGGCTTCTCCAAATATTGATTACGCCTCCTAATTTATAGCAAAATAATAATGACAACGCTGATTACAATAATAATAAAAATAAAGTTGGGAGCAGCAGGGGGTGTCATGGGAGGAGCAACGAATGAGTCTGTCTGTGTGTACAAAGGAGAATGAGATTGAGAAAGCAGCTGGTGACTGAGAAAATAAATTGCAACCAACATAGAAAATGTAGTGAATGTGTTGTGGTAAATGAGGGATGACAAGCTAGAGACAGAGAAAGATCAGAGAAGAGGAGATGGAATCTTTTTCCAGAGACATTTATCTAAACCCAGATACCTTTATCCAACCCCACCCAACCTGGTAAGATAAGTATGCGTTACTCTGGAGGGACACCTCTTTCTTCTCTGGCACTTCTAGCTGGTCAGCACAATCAAAACCTCTTTGTTTCTGATTCTGAACAACAGCCAAATCAGCTTTGCCACCAAGCGTTACATTCAGCTGGGAGCTCCAGCCCAATCACATTTCCTGATTATTTTATTTTTATTTATGCCCTGCTTTTCAGCCAAGACAAGAATTTCTAGGCAGCTTACAATGAAAATCCATCACCGGATCCAGCATTATGTGTTGGGTAGGGATGGGAGCCAGGAAGAGAAAGAGTGCAGGTCTACTGACTGATGAGGGTGCCCAGATGAGTGCATCCACATGTTAACATGTGTTGAACATTCTTGTTACAGGGACAACAACCCCGTAAAAGTCTCAAAACTGAATCCATATTGAGGCTGGGCTTGTAAGAGCCTTTTTTCATCACAAACACACGTTCATGTTTTGAATTAAGGAGCATCATCATCTCAGGTCATTAGAAAAAGGAATAAGGAGTGATTATATGGAGAGTCAGAATACCCAAACCCAGATTTGTGGGATACAAAGTGACATTTAGGCACATGGAGAAGGAAAAAAAGACAGAAGTTGGTTCTCCTGTTCAATGTGCTTCTTTAGTACTGTGGCATCTTCTTTTATTTTAGGTTCATGCTCTCTGAAAGTTAGATAAATGTATTTCTCCAATGGGTGATTTGTTTATAAAATGTTCTGAAGAACAGCAAAGTCATTTGTAAACAGCATCAGGCGTCAAGCCCACAAAATATACACCAGACTTGCATTGTGCAGGTGTGGTAACTGACTGGTTCCCCAGTCAGCTTGGTCAATGGCTGTGTTTGTGCTAGGAGTTAACAGCTCAACTCATCTGGAAGGGGATGACCTAGATCAGGAGTGCACAAACTATGGCCCGTGGGCCAGATCTGGCCCCAAAACCAATTCATCTGCCCCCAATGCCCTCATCGCTCCCCAGAAGCAGAAGTAAAACGCGACCATATGGCCATCTTTTATTTCTGCTTCCGGGAGCAACGAGGGCATTGGGGGGCTGGATGAATTGGCGTTGGGGCTGGATCTGGCCCATGGGCTGTAGTTTGCACACCCCTGGTTTAAGCAGAGAAAATGGCAGCTTAAAATCTCTCTCATCCTGTTGCAAAACAGAATGCAAGGCACATTTTACTTCTGCTCATGGTGGGAGGAATCACGTGACTGGCCCGATGAACCACGAAAAGTTTAGGCACCCCTAACCTAGATGAACAATCACACTCACTCCCTGCCCTATTTTGCCTCTGGTAGCCTTCTCCTGTCAAAACAGAAAGACCACATCTCAATTAATGTATAAGCCTGGCTGGATTTTAAAATCATCAGGGAAGACCTTCCTCTCCATCCCACCACCTTCACAGGTGCTTTTTGTGAAGACACAGGAAGAGGGCCTTCTTTGTCTCTGCTCCCGACCTGTGGAACTCCCTCCCACAAGAGGCCGGGCTGGCCTCCTCTTTGCTGCCCTTTCACAAGCAGGCAAAGACTTTTCTCTTCAGGCACTAATTGTTTGTGGGGATGTTGCCGTTCTTGTTATTATTACTATTTCTATTACTATCTTAGAGAGCATAGTATGATGGCATAAACACATCTCCCTGTGGTACACTACCAGGGCATTCTGGGAACAAACCTTTCAAAGAAATAGGGTTTGCAAGAAGAAAACAACATGCAACCAGTGATGCGCTGCAGCAGGTTCTGTCAGGTTCTGCAGAACCAGTAGCGGAAATTTCCCCAGGCCACACCCACTTAGTTGGCCATGCCCACCTCCATAGCACATAATGCAGGATGTTTGGCCCCACCCACAGAATTGGCTCCACCCACAGATTTGGCCCCACCCACAGAGTAGGTTGTAAAAAAATGCAGTGCATCACTGCATGGAACCCATCCAATTTTCTTTAATCTGCTTAGAATGTAACCAGGGAACATTATAGAATTGCATTAAAGGACATTTAGGATTGCTTATTATTCTTACTCTGGCAAAACACCACAGAACACACCATAGCAAAGTGAAAGGCACATGTCCTACCATAACCTAAATGTGTGGCATGCAAAGATGATGAGGGATACCACAGGGACACAGACTGGCTTGTGATGGTGTGCAAGAGCTCCATCAGAACTCACTAGTGACCCCTCATGACAAGTCAAAGACCTGCACGGATACTTTTGAACCAGATTGGGAACAGACAGGAGCACAGAAAAATGTCTTAAAGCATTGAGAGAGGGGCCTCCAAATATTGCTTCATATCCCACTTGCCCTAGCTAGCACAGCTACTGGTGAAAAATGGTTAGAGTTAAGCAACAGAAATAACAACAGTCCTTCACAGCTAGGATCCTCCCTTGAATTATGGCATCAGTGAGCAGTCTACATCTCAAGAAAAGATTATAGATTGGGCTGGGCCACATATGAACAATAATTCTGCCATGTTTTGAAGGGCCCCAGTATAATGGACCACAAATCTTATATTTAATATATATGTATATTTGCCACTAGAGGGCATAACAGAGCTTCTTCACTTAAAAAAGGGGTCCCCAAACTTTTCAACCTGGGGGTTGGGTCACACTCTCTCAGTCAGCTTCAACGGCCAGACGACCATTTTGCCTTGCCTCCATGATGGGGGTGGCCACTTTGTCCTAACAGCTTCAAAGGGACAGCCATTTTGTTTCTTGAATGTCCTTGGAAGGGGGGGGCACATGAAATGGTGCTGTGGTCTGGATCTGGCCTGTGGGCCTTAGGTTGAGAAACCCTGACTTAAAACCTTTTTTTAGTTACACCTCTTTTTCATTTAACAATTCATTGTAGCAATATACAGGTGAAACGCGGAAAATTAGAATATCGTGCAAATGTTCATTCATTTCACTTAAAAGGTGAAACAAATATATGAGATAGACTCACTATATGCAAAGCGAGATATGTCATGCCTTAATTCATCATAATTGTGATGATCATGCCGTACATGAGATTATGTGATTATAGGGTACATGAGATTGGGGGGTTGGGGTTTTCATAAGCTGCAAACCATAAGCATCAATATTATAACAAAGTAAGGCTTGAACTATCTCACTTTGCACGTAATGAGTCTATTTCATATATTTGTTTCACCTTTTAAGTTGCATTACTGAACTGAATGAACATTTGCACGATACAGTATTCCAATTTTCCGAGTTTCACCTGTATATGCTATGATACTACCACTGTAAAACAACCACAAGAAAACTAACTTTCTTGGCCATGCTCCTCTCTTTTAGCTAAAGTTTCTTGGAAATGTGGCTGCTGTAAGTTTTAAAATGGCTACCAACCCCAATGAAATTAATTAATACTAAATTAACAATTAATTAATACTGAAAAAACTATCCTGCTTTCTCCTCCAGTGTAAATGTAGCTATCAAGATATGACAAATAGGAAAAAAATACCTGTACAAGTATTAATCCAAACATTGAATATAAAATATTTCAAATACAGAGAGGGAAGAGATCTATCACCTTGAAGTAATTTAGTCTTACCAACTTGGAACTTTCTTGTTCTATTAATGTATAGACTTCATTCTAAGACAAGAGAAGGGCAGGTTGCTTAGCTGTAACTGTTGTTCTTCAAGTGGTCACCTGTGAAACAATTTTGGGGGTTTGGAAGTTTGACTATTTTTTTTTAAACTTTTGTGGGTCTGTAAAATACTTTTGTTTTCGTTAGAAGTGGCAGCTCCCTGTGTTTCTGCTACTGACACGGACACGTTTTACTTCTGCTTTCAGGAGCGATGAGGGCTTCGTGGGCCAGATGAATTGGCATCAGGGGCTGGATCTGGCCCCCAGGCCGTAGTTTGGTCACCCCTGGTTTAAACTGAACACACGGACATAGAAATAAATCTAAATTTTCACTAACAGGTATTAACAAGCAATGTCTATTTAAGGTTTTTTAAATTATATACAGTATTAACAAGTAAAAAGTACCCAACTATTAAATGTAACTATTAACTACAAACTATGCAAAAAAAATACAACCTTTAAAATTATCAAACTATTTAACCATTAACTCATTAACTATGAAAAATTTTAAATTGTCAATTGAACTATTGGGCTACAAAATTATTAACTATAAAACCAGTTAATTTGCATGCAAAGGAAGCTGTCAAAAGACAACTGAACTCTGCATCAGCAAAAAAAAAGAGAACTGAGGGGGAATTTGGGCAGGCTCACTTGGGCTAGGCATGAAGGTTGGAGTCTGATGCTGTAGAACAGGGGTGCCCAAACTTTTCAGGCCATGGGCCGGTCAGGCGGTTCAGGGAGCTGGTTACTACAGCCCGGGGGCGGATCCGCCCCCGTTGTCCCCATACAGGCACGTTTTACTTCCACTTCCAGGAGTGACGAGGGCTTCACGGGCAGGATGAATTGGTGTAGTTTGGGCACCCCTGCTCTAGAAGATTCCAAACATAATCAAAAGATGATGAGCATTTGGAAGTAACTAGTACTAACCAACAGTTCAAAAGTACGTAGCAAGTTGTTACATCATCATTATCATCATCATGAAAAAAATTAAATATCTTTTAGATATATTGTTAGGAATCTTTCAGTTCTTATGCAAATTCTGTCATCAATCCTATGTGGCAATGAAAATAGTCTTTTATTTCATCTTTTGTGTTTTTTTATCTTCAAAACACAATACAGTGGTACAGTACCTCACTTAAAGAGCATAATGCGTTCCACAGGATTGCTCTTTAAGCGAGTTTGCTCTTTAAGTGAAACACCATTGTAAGTGACCAATTGTGACTTCTGGTGGGGGGGACTGCAAACCCCGATTTAGTTGTTAAGCAAGTTTTTGGTTGGTATTAGTTGTTAAGCGAGGCGACCATTCAGAGAAAATTCTGCTCTTTAAGTGAGTTAGTCTCTAAGCAAAGTGCTCTTTATGCAAGATTTTACTGTATCAGAATAGGCTATCAGAGTATGTCCTTGCATTTTTCTGCTGTGCCTGGAAATGTAAGACATTAACACCAACACACAGGTCAGAGTTATTTTTTTCGTATGAGGTAAAGATAATGGTAAAAACAGACAGGCCATTGTAAAGCAATGAGTAACACAGACTTCCTTCTAAAGCAAATAACATTTAAAGCCCCGTAGATGATGGAAGCAGGAGTCCAACAACATCTGGAGAGCCGCAGGTTGTCCACTGCAGCTCTACAAGGAAGGTTCAGCATTCCCTCCCCCAACAAGAACATTTCAGAACAGCAGCAGTTATATAAGTCTTGCAATAAACAAAACGCAGTGCAAGACAAAGGTCCTGAATAAAGTAACGTCTTACACAGAGACCTCTTGGCACAGACAGGCAGCGACATTGCACAGACGTCTCTATCTATCACCAAGCAAGGAAGAGAGGCTTCTTTGGCCACTTGACCTAGCAATTCATGTGCAGCACAGGGACCAATTTAGTACAGCCAGCAGGGATGTCCCTCTAACAACAGGCGCTCTTGTCCCCATCACACACTTCCTGCTCAGCATGGGTCAAGTTTCCCAGCTCATTGAACCAATGGGCTGTGGAAAGTCAGAGTAAGCCAGGATCACAATCATATGAGTGACCTACCAGCAAACCACATGGTGAGCTCCACTCCCACTCCTCTTCTCCCAAGCAATTACTACTGCCTTCCACTGTCAGCAGTATCAGGACTAGCTAAGGCCATCACACTACATATGGCACTACAGCTTCCTCAAAGGACAGTTTCTGCCATTTCAAAGATGGTTGCATCTACTTCAGGAGGGGACTGCTTATGACCGTCTTCTTAATACAGTAGATGTCACACGATATATGTCCTGCATATACTGTAGATGTAAAGCTATAGGTTGCAGAAAATTCTTCTGATTTTGCTCATAATGACTGGGTGTGTGTGTGTGTGTCTATCTGGCTCCTGGCCAACAGTAGTGCCTTCAGCCAAGGCTTCTCTTCTTAAAATAAACTCTCAGAATGGAGTTGAGAAGCAAGGAATTACAACCACACTCCTCGTAACTCTCATTTCCTTTGGCAACATCTTTCTGCTCCTTTGGAACACCAGAAATCTTTTCCCTCCCAAACGGTGACTAGGGTATCTTTCTTAATATATACATCGACACAAGAGACTATCCAGCATTGAGACCACCATCTATCAAAACTGTAAGATTTCCCACCACCACCACCACCACCCCAAAATTCAGACCTTTCTTTTCTTACTGTTGCTGGAAGCAGGAAAAATAAAAGTGATATTTTAAAGGCCAGGAGGAATTATCCAATGAACTAAGCTAGAGAAGATTCTGTCATCTGCTGCTTCTAAAGCCCCAAACTTTTACATATGGAGAACATCAAAACTTTTCATTAAAGCGTCAAAATACGGGATACAGTCAAATGTTACAGAAAACGACAGCGGGATGAGAGTTAGAGTGAACCTGAAGTTTACACACTCCTCTCCTCTGACCCAGCTACAAGGAATTTTGAAATGTTTGATCCTATTTTAGATTAACCACAGATGGTTGACTCTCTCAGTCCCAAACAAATGTGATTGATATGAATGATAGCCCTATTCAGGCTTTTTTAAAAGGTTTAATTTGAAAGCATGAGCAAGGAAAAGATTCTTGTCCTGTCCAGATTTTCTAAAGAGAAAACTCTTTTGTTATATGTGGAATCTCTCCAAGCATTCGTGGATCCTGAAAAATCAGGGTTCCCAACTATGGCAAGGGTAGGACTAAGCATTATTGTTCACACTGTTAAAAGAAGATAAACCCCCTTTAAGGTCTGAACAGGATTCATGCTATATTGAAAATAAGCCAGTTTCAAACTACGGTAGATGTTATAAACCTAGCATGTGTAAGCAAGTCACACCTAACTTTAAGCACATTTATTGCAGTTGAGTGTTCAGACTAAACTGTAATTAATAAACTGTAATTAATAGCAATAGGAAGTTAAAAATTGCTTCTTGTAGTTACACCAGAGGAGAGGGGTGGGTAAAGCACACACACACACACACACACACACACACACACGACTTCCTGTAGATTATTCTCATTATCAAGCAGTAGTTGAGAACATTTTCATAGTGATTTTTTTAAAATATTTGTTAATCCCATCTTTCTATAAGTGAACTCAAATGTACATGGGTCTGCTGCTCCACATTTTATCCCTCACAGCCTCCCTGTAAGGTAGATCAGACTGAAAGAAAGGATAATTCAATTAGTTTCACGGCTCAGGAAGGACTTGAACTTGACCACCCAACTCCAAATAAAATCATCTGACCATTACATGCACCACTTTTCCTTGACATAATGCCCCAAAGCAGCCATATGGGAAGGCCAGATCATTCCCAGCAGACAAATTAAAAAGTGAGGGAAGCATTCTGCTATTATATACAAGTGCTAGCAGAGTTTATTTTTCACTGCACTTTTGTTCACACTGCCTTGAATCTGTATAAGGGAGTATATTTGTATTTAAAAGATGCTTACATCTATCTTGCCTATGTATCTATCTTGCCTATCTATCTTGCCTATCTATCTTGCCTATCTATCTTGCCTATCTATCTTGCCTATCTATCTTGCCTATCTATCTAATCTTTCTAATCTATCTTTGTCTCTTAATATTTTGGCCTGTGAAATATATTGTAAGTTTTTGACAAGAAACAGCATGTAGATTAAAAGTGTGTGTGTGTGTGTGAGAGAGAGAGAGAGAGTGGGTGAGTGAGAGAGAAGAAGAAGATGAAGAAGAAGCAGTCTTGCAAAGATCATCCTTAAAGCTATAGCCTATTTTATTTACTTGGGAGTAAGATCTATAGAACTCAGTTGGACTTTTTTCTGAGTAGTATGTACAGGTTTGTGGTGGTAGTCTGTGATGACCGAACAAAGGAAATTGATTTGATACCTGTTATTTGCTACTCTTTGTTCTCTGAAAAGTGCTGCACAGACCATTGTTGAATAGCTGGTGCCATCTTTATAGGGAACTCTTGATCAAACTGATCCTAAGGAATTATTAA
The DNA here is from genome assembly GCA_035047305.1 of Bradypodion pumilum. Taxonomy (NCBI): domain Eukaryota; kingdom Metazoa; phylum Chordata; class Lepidosauria; order Squamata; family Chamaeleonidae; genus Bradypodion; species Bradypodion pumilum. Next base: position 279,712,164 of record JAWDJD010000002.1, on the reverse strand, counting down.
AATATTATAAATAAAAGAACAGTGGGGAAAGAACTCAACTTCATTTAAAAGAAAACTGCATAGTATTATATTATCCATAATGCTCAATTGGATTGCATGGTTTGTTTTGTTTTAGCGTCCTTATATGTTTGGAAGGAATGCTGTGAATCCGGAAAACCTGTCAAATTCATTCCCAGCAGATTCAACCCTAACACTTCAGCTTGCTTCTTATACAGTGGCACCTCACTTAAAGAGCATAATGCGTTCCACAGGATTGCTCTTTAAGCGAGTTTGCTCTTTAAGTGAAACACCATTGTAAGTGACCAATTGTGACTTCGGGGGGGGGGAGGGATTGTGAACCCCGATTTAGTTGTTAAGCGGGTTTTTGGTTGGTTTTAGTTGTTAAGCGAGGTGACCATTCAGAGAAAATTCTGCTCTTTAAGTGAGTCAGTCTCTAAGCGAGGCGCTCTTTATGTGAGGTTCTACTGTATTTTCTGTACACAAGTAACTATCATGATGATGATGCAATAATGTAATGTAGAAACCATGTGACTGTGGCTGGAAGTCCTCAACAACAGTTTAACCGTGATAACTTCTTTTAACACTATAACAATCATCAGGATGGCTGCATCCTGCACCCTTATAATAGTGGATGGAAGCCTTGTGACGATGAGTGTGCCTATTTACCAATGGAGAAACCAACCCGCTTGCTTAAACCTAAACCTCGCTGTGCGAAATAGCACTCAGTTTCACTGCAGAATGAAACGAAGTATTTTTAAGTCTGAGTGGTGGCTTGTCATTGCCTTGCCCTCTACTGCAGTCTAAAAAGGGAGGCTAAAAGAGTGAAACCGCATTAAGAGAGCTTACTTTTATTTACCTCCTGCTTCATAATGAGAAGTGCTGCCCACATCTTTAATAAATGCACGTCCTTTCCCTCTTGTTCTTCTCAGGTCCATCTGTGCTTTCATAGTGGTTGGAAAAGGCTGGTTCTCCCCCCCCCCCCCTTTCATTTCCTGTCAGGACCCCATTTTTAAATATTTGGCAAATATGAAGTAAGTGCAATAGAATTCTCCCTGTATTATAATTTAAGATTAATCCATATTGTTATGGCCCTAAATAAATGTTGTAATATTGAAATGCAGTTCAAATTAGCTTGACAGAGTGCCAGAAGCACAATTAAAATGTTATCCAATGGGTAATCACAACCTACTCTGTACGTTGTAAGTGCCACTTGCAATCTGTTGCCTTTTGACAGAGAGAGAGAGAGAGAAAGAAAGAGAGAGAGAGAATGCAAAATAGATATCCTGATTATTGCCAATGGTTAAAAGCCCAAAGTTGAACTCCTTTGGAAACCAAAGGATAAAGTGTTCTCAGGAGCCTGCTAGGGGGAAAAACATTAAAAACAGGATGTACATAAATCAGACGGGCTAGCCACTAAAACGCGAGTCAGACAATCATCTTTTCAGCATGCTGAAAATGGTTAAAAAAAAAGCATCACCACCCATAATGTACACTTGCTTTCCCAAACCTAGTGCCTGCAAATGTGTTGGGACATTTAAAATCCCCACCATCCACAGCCAGAACAAGCAGCCTTTAGATCTGGCAAGATCTGTACAGCTCAAATCTTTACTCTAACCTAGCATATATAGGATGGTTTTGAAACACATAAAGTAACTGGAACAGCATCTGCCTCCCTTAAAGTGGCATATGACTCTGTCCCCCATCAACTGCTAAAAACCTACGCCCTTACTAAAGATTATGGACTAACAGACATGGTCACTGTTATACTTTGAAACTGAAGATTCTTTGTTGAATTTCCAGGGAGGCAGAGTTGCTGGAGAAATCAGAGAAACATTCCTCCACACGGTAGCTTCCTGGTACCATTACTATTAAATATTACTTTTTAACATTTACAAATGATCAAGCAATGTTCCCAGATGCCAGGAGTTTCATCTATGCTGATGATCTCTTACCTTGACAATCTGCTACAGTGATGCACTGCAAAAAATTTTTTACTACCTACTCTGTGGGCTGGACAAATCTGTGGGTGGGGCCAAATCTGTGGGCGTGGCCAAACATCCTGCATTATGGGCTATGGAGGTGGGCTTGGCCAACCAAGAAGGCATGGCCTGGGGGAATTTCTGCTACCGGTTCTGCAGAACCTGCTGCAGTGCATCACTGTCCGGCTAACTTCTACCTTAGAAGATATTTCTTTATACAGTGATACTACCTCATACAACGTCCAAACTTGGTTCCACAAGTTTGGACTTTATACGGATTTGGACTTTGTATGAGGCATGCAAAATCCTAGCCGTGATGCCTCATACAACGTCTAAATCCTTGCCGCGATGTCTCGTACAATGTCGTTTCCATAGAGATACATTGTACTGTAACAGCACAGACTTCAGGGCAAAGTCAAGGAAACAGACAAGAAACTGACATAACTTTAAGAAAACATTGTCTAAAGGCTAAAAACATTACAAAAACATGTCAAACAACCCTGATTGTCCAAGAACCTGAAGAATGCTGCAAAAATCCCAAGAATGCTTCTAAAATTGATGAAAAATTCAAAAAAATCCAAAATCACGCTCAAAACCACTGCTAAACACTCTTTGCCTTGTGCAAAACCCACAAGATCAATGCACGCATGTGTCCTGTCTTTTATACTGCCCAGGCACAATGCAACCTGGGGAAAACTGAATGCCTCATACAAAGTCGAGCGACTTTGTATGAGGTAACTTTTTTCAAGAAATTAGGTGATGTATGAATTCGATGTTGTATGAAGCGGACTTTGTATGAGGTATTACTGTATCATTAAGGCAGCCAGATGAAACAACCCGCTTTAAAAACACAGGTCTATACCTTCTACATTAAGAACACAGAAGCAGAGAAATTTCCAAGCTAGCTGGAAAGGCAAGATTTTGGAACACTGCCATAACCTAAAATACTTGGACATCACTCTGGATCAAACTCTGGTGTTTAGACTATTTTTTAGGTCACACAGAAAACTGCAGTCAGAAATAACATACCTTGGAAATTGAGTGGGTCAAGCTTGGGTGCACTTCCACAAACAATAAGAACAGCTCTGACCCTGTGCTACTCCACAGCAGAATATGCCAGTGCCATATCCAGACCTGTCAAGTATCCCTTATTGGCCGGGGAAACCCCGTATTTTTATCCCTCTTCCCGCCCCCCCTCCCGCTTTATTAATTTCCCCATAATAGCACGTTTTTTTAAAAAAATCCCAAAACTGCAGTTTTTTTCCTGCCACCAGAGGCCGCTGTGGCTTTTCGCTTATGGAAGGGGAGAGAGAAGGAGGTTTGTGGCGGGGCCTTCATCTCTCTGCTTCCGTTCCAACTTCCTTTGACTCCTCCTGTGGGCCTGTGCGAGGGGAGGGGGGGAAAAAGGAAGACAAGAGCTCAGCTGCCCCACGTGGCTTTCCCCTTCTGGGTAAGTCTATGTCTTTTTGTCTTGTTTACTTTCCTCTGTGTGTGTGTGTAAGTAAGTCTCTCCTTTTGTTTTGCTTACTATGCTGTGTGTGTGTGTGTGTGTGTGTGTGTGAGAGAGAGAGAGAGAGAGAGAGAGAGAGAGAGAGAGAGAGAGAGAGAGAGAGAGAGAGAGAGAGAGAGAGAGAGAGACTTGCCTTTGTGGGTGTGGGTGTGGAGAGTGATGGTGTGTGTGTTTGCGTGTGTTGTGGGTGAGGGGCCAGGGTCTGGACCAGGTTAAACAGAGATGACTACTGAACTTTAGAGTCAGATATGACTGGCTTTCAAGCAAGGGATACCTTTATATTACTTGAAAGCCAGTCGTACCTGACTCTAGGGTTCAGTGCTCATCTTTGTTTCAAAGTTGAAGTGCCAGCGCTGTCTGCTTCTGCAGACGTTTCCGTGGTCATGTGGCAGACATGACTACAGGAGCACATAGAATGCTGTTTACCTTCCCACCAAAGTGTTCCCTATTTATCTACTTGCAATTATATAAAGTGGAATGTGAGACATGGTTTGAATGCACTTTGTATAGATTAATCATCACTTAAACAGACAAATTTCAATATAATACAGGCAACATGTCTTCAGAACTGCAAAAATAACAGTGAAAGTACAAATAATGACATCATGAGGTGGTGGTCTGATAAACATAAGGTACACCCTAGGGAAAGAGACGCCTGAGAGTGAAAAAATAAGGCCCTAGATGGGAGGAAAGAGGCAGAAGAAGATGAGCCACTTCTGTGTGGTGGGACTCAAGCTTAAACAAACAGGAAGATGAGGGGAAGGGGCTTGGACTAATCCAGATACCCTATTTGTTTCCCTAAATTTTCTTGCTTTTGAACTGCTAGGTTGGCAGGAGCTGGGACAGAGGCAGAAGCTCACTCCATCCTGCAGTACTCAGGTATCGAGCTGCTGACCTGCCACCTTCCAGTCAGCACCTAAGCCACTTGCGCCACTGCAGCTCAGTGGTTAAGAAGCTTGCCTTGTTAGCTGGAAGGCCGACATGACGGTTTGAGCTCCCATCTCTGTCCCAGCTCCTGGCAACCTAGCAGTTCAAAAGCAAGAAATTACAAGTAGATAAATAGAGACCACTTTGGTGGAAAAGGTAACAACATTCTGGTGTCTAGTCATGCCTGCCACATGTCCACAGAAACATCTACAAACAGGCAGTGCTGGCTCTTTGGCTATAAACAGAAATGAGCGTTGAACCCTAGAGTCAGATATGACAGGAAGCATTGGATCTAACAATAGGTAAAGGTAAAGGTTGCCCTTGCTCGAAAGCCAGTCGTATCCGACTCTAGGGTGCAGTACTCATCTTCATTTACAGCCAAAGAGCAAGTGCTGTCTGTGTTTGCACACATTTTCATGGTCGTGTGGCAGGCATGACTAGAGCCCAGCAAGTCACATGGCCAGATTTGGCCACACCCACAGATTTGGCCACACCCACAGAGGGGTGTGGCCAAAATTTCTCTTATTTTTATATCCCAAACTTGACAGGTATGGCCATATGATATAAATCAGCATGTGCCAAACATGGGATGTAACCCTTAATGAATCATGCAGGATTATTACTGGCTGCTTGAAACCTACTCCCTTGAAAAAGTCTGTTATTTGGCTGGCACTGCCTTTCTGGAAGTATGTCAAGAGGTGTTAGCAAATAACAAACAAAATAAGGTAAGACAGCACCAAATCCTTCCATTTCATGGGCAGCAACCCCCTAGATGACAGCTAAAATTGAAGAAAAGTTTTCTGTACACCTCTCAAGCTCTAAATATTAAACCAGTAGATGCTAGGCTAAACCTATGGGGAGAAAAACAGCACATCTTGCCGAATGGATGAATGCCAAAAAAAAATCTCCCACCAGGACAAGATTCTGGCTTGGACCATCTGGATGTCACCCAATAGACTTAGAAGCAGAGCAGGAAGATCAAAGAACAATCAAATAAAATGGGGCTACTTGGATAAAGGACACATTTTCTGTGAATGTGGAGGAATTTAATCAATGCAGCATTTATGTGACTGTAAATTATGCCGCATGTACAAAAGATTTAGCAAAAGGCTGAGATAACACCATTGAAATACCCTACATCTAGTCCAAAATAAGTCTAACTATTTTAACATTTTGCTTTGTTTGAATTTTATCTATATTCCATATATGTCTATAATTTTAAATTGTGCAATGCTCTGATATGAAGAAGAAAGGCAGACAGCATGGTCAATTGCTATGACGGCTGGAGTTAATGGATTCTGCAGCCTAACATGTTGCATTCTAACATCTGCAAAACACTAGGATACAGAAAGGCTCATGGATGCACTCATCTTTCTACTTTGTGTGAAAGTTAGAAAAGTTGCTTTTAAAAAGTAATTCACTGCCTGACTTGCACAGAGTGTAAAAAATGATTAGTGACCAAGAGTGTTACAATCATACTTTATAATTACTATCAATGATCACATGATGTTATTCATTGTATCAGTCCCTGAGTTTCTCCAGCAAAAATCCTTTCAACCCAGAATAATTTCTGACATGAAATTTATTTATTTTATTCCCTGTCTTTTTGTTACTTTTTAATTCCTCTTTTGAGGAAAAACTCAAAAAGGTAAAAAAATAAAGAAGAGTTTTCTTTAAAAAAAATTTCTTTGAAATGATCTCAAAGAGCCAGAAATAAAGTAGAGATAGAGCAGAGGAGGAAAGGAACTGACCTATGCCAAACCTAAGCTTCCTCTTACTCAGGGACACAAAATTAGGCTAAAATGAGGACAGTTCCAATGTTGGGAAGGGTTTAGACTTAGTACAGCTTCAGTTGGCCGACATTTGCTTCAACTGGCTCCTGGTCTTCTGAGCCCATTAAGATTGCACTCTAGGCTATGAGGTTTGTTCGATTTATTCAGTCAGAATCACACTGAGCGTTCCCCAGTTTGTTTCAGTCTTATGTTCAGCATACAAGAAGGGTACTCAATTCTCAATTTTAAATCTGAGTGCAGGTTTTGCTTCCCAATGTCTTGCATTGAGCCTTCAATCGTACCTCATGAGAAAATAGCCAATGGTGGTCACGTTGCTTGTGACATACCAGCTTGCCAGCAGAGGTATCTAAGAACATTTTTTAAAAGCCATTTCCTATTTTGGACTGCAGTGGCTTTGTGGTTAAGATACTGAACTTGATGACTGGAAGGTCGGCAAGTTAGCAGCTTGAGACCTGAGTGCTGCACAATGGAGTGTGCTCCTGTCTGTCCCAGCTACTGCCAATCTAGCAGTTCAAACGCAAGAAATTGCAAGTAGATAAGCAGGTACCGCTTGGACGGGAAAGGTAACACTTCCGTGTGCTCCTGTATCTAGTCATGCCTGCCACATGACCAAGGAAATGTCTGCAGATGCAGACAACACTGGCTCTTTGGCTGTACATGGAGATTAGCACCGTGCCCAAGAGTTAGATATGACTGACTTTCCAGCAAAGGTGACCTTTACCAAGAAATTGGTAGAAATGCTAAAGTATATGGAAAGACTTCCCACCTCTGCTTCTGGCCCAACAGAAAAGCAAAATAGGTATCAGCTGGAAACACACACACACACACACGGGTGGAAACAGCTTCAGCTATATTCAAAGCACAAAACCCATCCCCACTAATCTAACAGGCATGATTTAGGCATACTACTATATGGTACATACTGGCATCATTAAATTGTTGCTGTGTATCATGAAAAGAGGCTTTATTTAAATCTGAGAATATTTGGAGGGAGAACTTGTCATTTTTACAGAACTCTAGTATACCTTTCTTAAAATTATCTTCAATTTTGTACTATAAATAAATAAATAAATAAATAAATAAATAAATAAATAAATAAATAAATAAATAAATAGCCTCCTTTCTCTGGAGGAAGACAACGATCAGCGTTTCTTAAACCAACTTCCATGCCTGGAGTTTGTCTTGCTTGAGGTTACTAACTAGTGTTTTGAAAGCACAGCTAGTAGTAGTAGAGATCACCTACATTGTTTACAGATCTTTTACCAAACTATATTTACCAAACTATATTAGTTTGGATATGAGCAGAAGTCAGAAAAGATTTATCTCTGTCTCATCTAAATAATGCGAAGATACATGGCACACAAAGGAGACAAAAAAATTTGAAGTGGTACGCTTGCAACCAACTCCAGGAATAAGGAAACAAAGTTTGTAATATAAGACCATTTCAGAAGTCAGATGTTGATGGAGTGATGATGTGCTCAATAAGAATAAGAAAAAGAACAGAAAATCAGTATACAAAAAATTGGATGTGGTCTCAGGTGATCCCTCCAATCTAAGTTTCACTTCTTGAACTATGTTAAAATGTATGTAAGGGCAATAGTAAAGTAGATATTCAAAATATATTCTAAACATGCAAATTGCAAAATATGTAAATGCAACAGCATTTATAATATCCATTATTCTAGCCAATTGGTGTTTCAAAACTTGTCACATTGAAACAAAAATGGTGGCTCACAAATCAAAACCTGGGGCACACCACTGCCTTCTGAGCAAATAACCTTGTTTTATAGAAAGTTTGGAAATAATTCCTATTAAGTGCCAAGAAATGAAAGGGCTTTTAAAAATGTGTGCAAGTCCCATAAAATTGTACAATAAACACAAATTATTATATTAAAAAATATGAGCCTAAATTCAATGATTAAAACCAACCAGAGTAAATCCTACTGAGTCACTAGAACTTACATAACTGTAAAGTTAACAGGTTCCTATTGATTCAAAGGAACCAATTAGAACTAACAACTAAGTTAAGGCTAAAAAGGAACAAAACAAAAGAATATTTCACTTTTCATTTAATCCCCCCACTCCCCCCGCAAAGTAATGGAGAGTATCTGCTTCAGAAGATGAACAAGTCAAAAGGCCAGGAGTAGGAGGCTGTTCAGGCTTCTGGAAGTTTGACAGGTTACATCCCTTAAGCTTCCTTATTTTTGGCCCAAACAGCCTCCACTTCTGTAATGAAGCAGGGGAGAACCCAGTCCGGGTGTATAACTAGATTTAATTGGTTCATCCTTATTATGTTGACGATGCACATTCTGTTGACTGATGCTTTGCATTAGGGCAGCTGTGGCTGGACTGCCACTCCTATCCGCTCCAGCCAGCCCGGCCAATAGTGAAGGGCCATGACAGCTGCAATTCAGCAACATTTGGGAGACTGCAGTTGCTCACTCCTATACCAGAGCACAGCTGCTCATAAGCCACTAGAGACTCTTGACACAGCCACTGAGGTGCTGGACTCCATCACTGATTTATGGGACAAGGCCGGGCTGTATCACATCCATAGCCACTATAGATGTTCTGTGGTCTCACTTGCAGCCATAGCTGAAGACCTGCCTTAGATTTAGGATATCTATTCTGGCTCAACATTAATAAATAATCTGTGACCATAAAAGTTCTTTTCACTGAAAGATTTGCTCATTTCAAACATTCCAGTGACACACTCTGGATCCTTCACAGCTGTTCTTTGTACATCTCCACATATGCATGTGTAGATGAGCACCAATGCATTTATCTCATATATAGATGCCAAAACCTGAGATAATTCTATGTGCTGTAGTGTGTAGGCCTTGACAAGAGAATGCCATCTGATAGTTGGTAGGTGACCTGCTTTTTCAGCTAGTGATTATATGCACCTTTTATGATGTAGAATATTGTAAACAATACAAAAGTGCAATCAGCCATTTTAAACTATAGCTTGCAATGGGATGTACATATCCAATGAAATCAAAACGATAACCTTGTCTACCGCATCTGCATACTTTCTTAAACCAGCTCAAGCTTGTGATTGTTCTCTCCACACTCTGGGGGTGCAATTCACACTCCAGAAGACCAAGGGTAAAACTACTGTTATTGTGATACTGGTAATTTTCACACCTCCCCAGCAGCAGTGTGAGCTAACACATCTGGGGACACAACAGTTTTGGATCTTTTGCCTTTGTCTCCACTCTGCTAGTGAATCTTCCCTCTCACCAATGCAGATAGGAGTCTCCTGAATAATGACAGAATTCGATCCCTCCCCATTTTAATTAGCAAATGATGATTTTCAGCAAAAATGGAAATTGTGGGGGACCCTTCCAAGGATGAGTGAGACAGGCAGACTACCAGCCTCCAGATGTTTTCAGTTATGTCGCTACAACCCATTACTCTTTGATGTGCTATATGGGGTTAATAGAAGTTGTAGTCCCAAAAATCTTGAGGGCCCCAAATTGCCTATTCTGTCCCTCCTTCTATCCACCAATTATCCCTGAAAAGCTCAATTCCCCCTGCAATTAGTTCTTTCAGGGGGGAGGGAGAAGGGGTTTGGTCTGGTGGCCTCTTGGCCGGCCTGGCTGTCAGGCAAAATAGGGTGTCTGTGGAAACCAATCTTACTGTTTACCGGGGAAATGGTGCACAAAAAGGTTGGTGAGCCCATGCAGGAGTTAGGCAATTGGTTTAGTGCACCTACCAAGTAGCCTTGATACAATTGAGAGATTGGAGGGGGGGGGGGACGAGTTTTCATCATGAATGTTTATGCCCTGGATTTGAATTCTAAACCATTTCATGTAAGATTTGACCTCTCCTTCAACTTCTGTCATCCGTGGAGCCAGAAAAAGGTAAATGTGCCATAACACGACTAGGGGCTGCCTCCAGCTGTGGACTTGGGAAGTCCTTCTCCGGCATTTAAAAGGCAAGGAGAGTAGGTCACCACGCCTACCCCTAACCTGCCTGCCTCTCTCCCTCTCCAGGTGCACTCAGGATCACATCTGATCATTCTCAACAGCAGACCCCATGCAGCGAACTACTGGCAGCTATTGCTCTAAGCTTATCTCTGGGTTCCCCTTACAAAGAGTCCTAGTCCCTTCCTTTGGCTTCTGGGAAAAAAAAGAATCTTTCCTTTCTCACATGTGTCTTATAAGCTTTACTTCAGGAAGGCCTTCACTCCCCACGCATCCCAGCAAAGGGATCCCAGCCTTGTCTGTCCGCTAAAAAGAGACTGATATTTTGGACTACTACAGAGGATTCTACAACCTGCCTGGGCAGATGATAATGGACTATCAACCAGTGGTGGGCATTAAAAAAATTCCTACCACACTGTGGCCGTGGCCATGTGACTGGGTGGGCATGGCCTGTGACCGTGGCCATGTGACTGGGTGGGCATGGCCTGTTGCCCATGTGACTGCTCTTTGCTATACAGCTATGAAAAGAGAAGCCTCTTCTATTTTCATCACTCTATAGCAAACCTCTGAAGCCATTTCCCCCTTGTCCAAGGCTTTTCCAGGGCTCTGTTTCATCCCAAAGTGCCTCCCCAGCCACTCCGGAGTGGCTGCGGATGTGCTTTGGGGTGAAACGGAGCCCAGGAAAAGCCTTGGAGAAGGGGCAAATGGCTTGAGGTTCGCATAGCTCTATAGCGAAGAGCCCCTTCTGAAGCCATTTCGCCCTTCCTCCAAGGCTTTTTCTGGGCTCTGTTTCACCCCAAAGTGCCTCTCCAACCACTCTGGAGTGGCTGGGGATGCGCTTTGGGGTGAAATGGAGCCCAGGAAAAGCCTTTGATGAAGGGAGAAATGGAGCCAGCCCCCTTCGAAGCCTCTTCTAGGAGGAGGAGGAGGAGGTGGGCGGGGTCAGCCATTTTTACTACCAGTACGCATGTACCGGTGCGAACCTGCTGATGCCCACCACTGCTATCAACAGTGGGGTCACGGTCACCTGACCCACCAGGGCTTCTTCTTTCATGTCCAGATTAAACCCTGGACTGCCAAAATGAAGCCACTTTCTTGGCTTTGTTATTGGCCAAACTTAAGTCCTCATCGGTGCATGTTTCTGGCATTAATTGGCAGACCAGTAAATGAGTTGGCTTCTATATCTCTCCACATTCACACATGTTGTTGTTCGCCAGCAGCCCTCACATGAACATGTTGGTTCTCCTTCGTATAGTTTGTGAATCCACACTCATGGGTTATGCGCCTGCGCAGAACAGCCGATCGGAGGCTTGAAAAGCTATTGGTCAAAAGTTTTGGCGGTAAGACCGCCCACCGTACCGCCCACCCTGAGGCGCCCGTGCGCCATTTTACCTCAGTTCTCTTCTTTCCGCCGTAGCAGCAGGACGATCGTTGAGAGCTTCCTCAATTTTTTCGCCCTTCTGAGGGAAAGTCTTTTTGGCAAATCTTAATAATTTTTCTCGGCGACCTTGTCCTCCGGGCAGGATCGCCACCCCGGCTCTGTCTCTTCTCTTGAGTGGATTCAGTAGCCAATTTTTCGCATCGATCACCGTCTCCCCCCTCAAGGGGGTGGCGGCTGGTCGGCCCTTCGGGGTACTCGTCTCCAGAAACTTCCACTGGAAGAATTTTTTCCGCGGTTGATGGCTGCAGCGTTTAAACAGTGCACGGCTTGCCTTAAGAAGTTTCCGGCTTCCGACGGACACAGCCTGTGCCTTTTTTGTTTGGGAGAGTCGCATCAGAGCCAGTCTTGCCCGCATTGCAAAAAGTTTACGCGCCTCGCGGTGCAGAACCGAAGCAATCGCCTCAAGGCTCACCTGATGGAGCTCGCTCTGGCTCCCGCCGCGTCCGCCTCCACGGCCGCCGCTGCCGCTCAACCATCGCCGGCCTCTTCCTCCGTGCTTCCGATGAGGAAGAAGAAGAAGAAGGACAAGAACGGTGAGAAGAAGCGCAAGCGTGGGTCGGAGAAGAGACGGTCGCTTCCCCCCACTCCGCGCACACCCGCCTCTCCCGGACCTTCGCCGCCGTTCTCGACTGCCCGATGTCCTTCTCCGGGATCCTCCATCTGGGGAGGACGGTCGTCTTCCGGGTCACCTGAGAAAGGACGCAGGGCTGGGGCTCCAGCTCGCCCACCTCAGGTGCTCTCCTCTCCTCCTCGGGGCAGAAACTCCTCGCCGAGGCAGGCCTCCGTCTCTCCACGGCCCAGGACACCGACGGACGAGGCGGTCGTCACCGTTTCGACGACCGTTTCGCCGACACCGACGCCGGCCACCGTTTCGGCTCCCACCGTTTCGTGGGCCACCATCCCGCCGGCCACCGGAGCTCCACCGCCAGCGGACTCGGACGCGTCTCAGATGGCCCTCGTCCGAGAGATGTTCCAGGTCATGGCGTCGTTTGCGACCAGGTTCCAGACCTCCACGCCTGCGGCCTCTGCGGCTCCGGTTCCGACCACCGCAAGCCCCGGGCATCCCGGCTCTGCCGCGGCCCCACCGACCTCCCGTGGGTCGAGTACCCGCTCCGCCGGCCCACCCAACCCGTCATGGTGTGGTCCGGACGTTGATGCGGTGGACGCCCATCCCGCCGGCCCGCCCAGGCCGTACTGGCGCGGTCCGGACGTGGACGAAAGACTGCCTCCCTCGTCCTCCGGTGAGTCCAGCTCGTCGTCGGAGGAGGACGAGGGAGACGTCGACGCCGAGCGCACGCCGGAACAGGCCATCGGCTCGGTGGACCCACCGCGTGGTGAGGACCAGCGCTCACTGACCGCCATGCTCACGAGGCTCGGCACCGCCCTCAACCTGAAGGTCGACCAACCGCCGTTGGAGGGTGAGGATCAGATGACCGCGAAGCTCGACAGGCGTGCTGTGCGACCGGTCCACATAACCATGCTCCCCTCCATGATGACCACGGCGAGGGCGACGTGGAAGAAACCTTTGGCGGCACACTCCGTTTCGTCCAGGCTCGACAGCATGTACCGGGTCCTGGACGAGAACGTCGAGTTCTTGCAGGCGCACCCCCTGCCGAATTCCCTGGTGGTCAAGGCCTTCCAGCATAGGACGGCCACCAGCGGATTCCCGGTCCCGTCGACGCCGGAGGGAAAGAAATTGGACGCGGTGGGGCGTAAGTTTTACGCCACCGGCTCCCTATTCTTTCGGGCCGCAAACTATTCGGCCGCCATGGGCCTGTACCAATCTCACCTCTGGGAGCAGGTGAAGGTTGAGACGGCTAAACTGCCCGCCGATGCCCAGAAGAGGATTGACGCGCTGGCCACCGAGGGGGACTTCGTCGCCGAGCAGCTGATGCGCACTGCCCGGCATATCAACGATTATGCGGCAAAAGACATGGCCTCCGCAATCTACCTCCGTCGCCATGCTTGGCTCAGGGACACCTCCCTCGATGACGCTATGAAAAAGCTCATCGAGGAGTTTCCCTTCGACGGGCAGGGCCTATTCGGTCAGGACACCGATAAGGTCCTGAATGAGATGCGCCAGACCAGTTCCACGGCGAAGTTCCTGGGGCTCACCACGCCGGCAACTTCCACCAGGCCGAGGTTCCAGCCCTTCACACGGCGGTTCCAGGGCAACCCACAGCAGCAGGGACCGACGGAGCAGCCTAGATCCAGCTCCTATAAACAGCGGCGACAACACAAACCCCGCTACCGGCCCTACGGACAGGACAAGCGTTCGACCGCGAGGCCCAAGCCCCGCGTTTGAAGCTGCGACGGCCGAGTCTCTCTCGCTCCACATCCCGTACCTCCCCCTCCGGAACTTCCTCCAGGCATGGTCGGGCATCACGGACGACCAGTGGGTCTTAAAGATCTTGTCCTCTGGCTACGCCATCGAATTCGTGCGGGTGCCTCGAGTAGGAAGACATCGTCTCACCACCTCGTCCCCCCATTTGGAGGAAGAAATAGCAACCCTTCTCTCCAAGGGAGCCATCGAGCGGGTAGCACCGTCCGACTGGGACAACGGCTTCTACTCGAGGTACTTCGTGGTCCAGAAGAAGGACGGAGGCCTTCGCCCTATCCTGGACCTACGCCGCCTGAACAAATGCATCCACACCAGGAAGTTCCGGATGGTGACCCTACAGACCGTCCTCCCCCTCATCAACAAAGGGGACTGGTTCACAGTCATAGACCTCAAGGATGCCTACTTCCACGTTTCCATCCTCGAGGAACACAGACGGTTTCTCCGCTTCCGTATCGACCATTCCGTGTACCAGTACCGATGCCTACCGTTCGGTCTGGCCACGGCACCGCGGGTCTTCACCAAATGCATGGCTCCGGTGGCTGCATTCCTCCGCCAACGGGGCATCAGGGTCTTCCCATACATCGACGATTGGTTGATCGTCTCCCCCACCAAATCGTCGGCCGTTCGGGACACACAATACACGGTCCACCTCATGGAGAGTCTCGGCCTCAGGATCAACTTCACCAAGTCGAAGTTGACTCCCTCCCAGCGCGTCGAGTACATTGGAGCGGTACTCGACTCGCTCACTACGAGAGCCTACGCCCCCCAGAAACGCTTACGGGACATTGCGCAGGGGGTGAGCGAACTGCGCACGAAACCGTGCATCCGGGCGAAGAAGGCTCAGAGACTTCTAGGCCTGATGGCCTCAACGACGGCAGTGATTCCCCATGCCAAATTGAAATTCAGGTCCCTGCAATCGTGGCTCCTTCACGAGTTCGACGCACTTCGGGAGAGCCAATCCAAACGGTTGACCCCATCTCCAGAACTGAGGGACCAACTGCTGTGGTGGTCTACACCACTCAACGTGGCCACGGGGAAGAGTTTCTACCCCCCGCAACCTTCGCTGCAGATACTGACCGACGCGAGCAACCTCGGCTGGGGCGCTGCTTGCGGGACTCTCACGGTCAACGACACCTGGACACCGCACGAAACGGTGCACCACATAAATTACTTGGAGCTGCTGGCCATTTGGAAGGCCCTGCGCTCCTTCGAGACTCTGCTCACCGGCAAGGCGGTTCAAGTGGCCTCGGACAATACCACGGCGGTGGCGTACCTCAACAAGCAGGGAGGAACACGGTCCACCACCCTCTTGTACCTTGCAGTGCAGTTGTGGGAATGGTGCCTGGAGAAGCACATTTTCCCAATTGGAGTGCACATTCAGGGCACACTGAATGTCTTGGCAGACCACCTGAGCCGTCTCACCTCGACGACCCACGAATGGGAGCTGGACGACGGAGTGTTCCAGTCCCTGTGCCAGGTCTGGGGGACGCCGAGCATCGACCTCTTTGCATCGGAGTCCAACAAGAAACTCAGCAGATACTGCTCCAGAGCAGGCATCGGACTGAACTCCGAGGGCGATGCCTTCATGAAACGGTGGGATCAGGACTATCTCTATGCCTTTCCTCCGTTTCCTCTGGTCCAGAAGGTACTCACCAGGATGCACCAACACAGAGCCAATGCAATTCTGGTGGCACCGGCGTGGCCGCGCCAACCCTGGTTTCCGCTACTGTTGCGCATGTCGTCACAGTATCGCACACTGCCGGAATCACCGACACTCCTCCAAATGGAGCAGGGCCAGCTGCACCATTCGGACCTGCCCAGCCTCCACCTCACCGCGTGGAGGATAACCCCAGACTGGCCAGGATCCTTGAACTAGCGCGGCGCCCTTCCACAAGGAAGTCCTACGCTTCCAAATACAGGCGTTTTTGTGCTTTCCTGGCCGCCCGGCAAACGCCCCCCACGCAGGTGGGACTGCAGGACATTTTAACCTACCTCCTCCAGCTGGCGGAGTCTGGCCTCAGCATCACCTCCATCCGAGTGCATCTCGCAGCAGTGGTAGCGCACTCTCCTGCTGGCTCGCCCGCTTCCGGGGCCTTCCGCGACCAAACGGTAAAGCGCTTCCTCAAGGGACTAAAGAACGCTTTTCCGCCGGCCCGGACACCGACGGCTCAATGGTCACTGTCCACCGTTCTCAACGCGCTCACCAGGACCCCCTTCGAGCCCTTGGCTACCGCCGATGTTCGTCTCCTCACATGGAAGACAGCATTCCTGGTGGCCATCACGTCTGCACGACGAGCTGGTGAGCTGGTTGCCCTGCGAGCAGACGCACCTTTTCTCCAGTTCTTCAACGACCGCGTCGTCCTCCAAGCGGACATCACCTTTCTACCCAAGGTGGTCTCCAAGTTTCACATGGCACAAACTATCTCCTTGCCAACCTTCTTCCAGAACCCCACTAACGCCCAAGAAAGGACTTGGCACACGCTGGATGTGAAACGAGCTTTATTGTTTTACACCAGCAGGACTAGAGAGTTCAGGAAGTCACAACGCCTCTTTGTGGCTTATGGGGGAAAGTCCAAGGGTGAACCCATCTCTGCTCAAAGGTTCTCCAAATGGATCACCTCTACCATCTACCTGGCCTACGAGTCAGCTTCACTGCCACCTCCACCGCATGTCAGGGCGCATTCCACCAGGGCGGTTGCCACATCCACTGCCTTTCTGGAGGGCACACCGCTTGAGGACATATGTAAGGCTGCCACCTGGTCCAGACCTTCCACATTTGTCCAGCACTACAGGGTGGACACCAGAGCCACTGCGGACGCCAGGCTTGGCCGTGTCGTCCTCACCAGGGGGCTCCGGACTCAACGCCCCTGACGGGTCCACCTACGGGATCTTCAGCTCATCGTGGGATCATCTCATCCGACTGCCCACCGACCAAGTAAGTGTGAGCTTGCTAATCTCCCATGAGTGTGGATTCACAAACTATACGAAGGAGAAAGTTCGGTTTCACTTACCAGTGATAACTTTCGTTCTTCGAGTATATAGTTTGTGAATACACACTACCCACCCTGCCTCCCCTCTTGAGCTGCACGGATGAGATCAGTTGGTTTATCCTGTGCTTGGCTTAAGTATGGAACTGAGGTAAAATGGCGCACGGGCGCCTCAGGGTGGGCGGTACGGTGGGCGGTCTTACCGCCAAAACTTTTGACCAATAGCTTTTCAAGCCTCCGATCGGCTGTTCTGCGCAGGCGCATAACCCATGAGTGTGTATTCACAAACTATATACTCGAAGAACGAAAGTTATCACTGGTAAGTGAAACCGAACTTTTTCCATTTAGGGACTCCAACTCTCAGCCTAGTGAGAGTCTTACTAGTGACATAGGGGAGGTTGAGTTTCTAAGCCATATCCTCCTTTAATGATGTTCCTTGCCCAGTGGCTGATAGAAGGAAGAATGCCACCACAGCATTTGAAGTGTTGTCATGCAAGTATGTACTGGTGGCATACCCCAATGCAAAATCCTGACCTGTTCATTCATTTAAGATCTCCCAGAGAGCCCCTGCTTGTGGTTCTCCTGAGGAGTGTAATGTAGTTTGTAGCTCTACCACAACTGATATAGCGTTCCTGGCGTTGATACCTTAGCTACAGAACTACCATCCATCAGGCATCTGCTTGTTCTGTAAACTCTTGGCTTTCAGAGGCCATTTAAAAGCATAATGATTTGTACATGCTTTCATGGAGCAGTCAAGCTTTTGATTTGTCTTCTACGGCTATCTGTTTACATTGATTTCAATGCCTTTTATTACTCAATTGTGATTTTAAATTATTTTGCTTATTATTTTAGAGTGATAATTTTAATGGTGTGTCTTGATGAAGATTGTTAGTCACCCTGAAACTGGTACTGTCCCAGCAGAGCCTGTTTAGTGGACTTTCTACAGTTTTGATCTCAGAAAAGAAACTAAAGGGAATATATTTGATTATATTTTTATACCAGCTTCCTTCCACTGGAAGGATTAAAGGCGAGTGGGTGTGATGATAAAAACATACACAATATAGGGGTAGGCAAGAATTATCTGAGACAGGCTAGGATGAGAGTTACTGATTGCCTGATAGACTTGAAGAGCAATAGTTGATCTGAACCCCATGTTGGACTAGCCAAATGCCGTATGCATATTGGCTCTTCCATAAGAACTGTGAGTAAACTTTGATCCAGTCCTTTTCAGAGGATGTCAGACATATTTGTCCTGAGTTGCCAGTACAGAAGGATATGGTTCAGAATGAGCTGTGACAAAAGCGTGGGGAAGTTACCTTTTTTCACAAAAAAAAGCAGTGCCTTACCTGATCACAATGTCTTAGCTTAGTTTATAGAACCTCACTCAGCAGGAATGGGTTTAAATGGAGACAAAATCCTAAGAATCTGATTAACAGTGGCAAAATGAACCAGGATAGGAAGAGTTATTTTTGCCAAACATGAAAAAATCTAAAAAGATTAAGATATCTCGAAGAGAAAACGTTTTCAGATTTCTTTTCCAGGGTTATATTACCTTTCTGAATCAGTCAGTGGTTTGAAGATGGATGGGATCAATTCCTGCTCACATGATCCAAGAGATGGGAGGTTCTCAATTCCTGTTTTTCTACATAAGCAATATCCTCTTCTATTCCTATTACACCTGTGGCCTTTCCAGAAAAAAACTCACTGTTCCAAATTTGGTTACATTTTATTCACTTACACAGTGGTATCTCGGATAAAGTCCGATTCGGAAAAAATCTGATTCGGATAGTCGCGGTTTTCATGCACACGTGATGCAAAGTCCAAAACCGCTTAAAATGGACGTTATCCAAGGCATTTGGTATAGGAACCTCGGATAAAGTCCATTTTTGGATGTTATCCAATGCATCGCCCATTTGATTCGGATAAAGTCCAAAATCGGATAAAGTCCAAACTTGTAGAACGGAGTTTGGACTTTACCCGAGGTTCTACTGTATGTTGCTTTTCTCTGGTCTATCTACATGTAGTCAAATAACAGAGCAATGAAGAAGTTGTCCTCTTAAACCTGAAGTGGGTTTCACAGAATAAAACCAATATTTATCTTAATGGTGGTTAGAAGGCACACACCTATAAATTTTGCTTTACAACACACAGCCTGTTTTGATAATCCCTTTTCATCTGCCCCTTTTTTCCTCAAGTAAGGTTTTAATTTAAAAAAAGAAAAGAAACAACAACCAGCAATTCGCTGACTTAAGTAGCTCTTTCCTGTGAAAACCATAAACAAATTTCTAGCCATTAGAAATGTCTCACTTCTGGCCTTCAGATAGGCCCTTGTTTATCTGAGGAGGTGGCAAGGGGCAAAGGCATGTTGCAAGCCTTTGACAAATTGTTTCTTTTGCCCATTTTTATTAATTAAAAAACTGGCTGCTTATTTAACTACTCTATGATCCTGCCACTTTCCTTATTTCTAAAAGTGAATTCTTAGCCTTTGCTGTGGGGTACGCAGAAAGAGCCTTCTCGAAGCTTGTGGCAATTTTGAACCACAATCGGGCGCACCCTGGTAAAGGCAACCTTGTGTTGCAGGCTAATCTTTCTCACACGGTGAGGTGAAAGGAACTGCAGATTGATTTCACCAAAAGATGCCTTCATTTTGGCAGTTTCACGCCTGGCCTAGACATGGAAGAAGCCTTTGCAGTAATTGAGCCAGCCAGAGATACAGTGTGGCTGGGTGACACATTCCCTGGCAGTCATGTAAACCTTATCAAACAGTACTGAGCATTCATTAGGAAAGGTGTGGGGGACTTCTAGACTGCCAAATGTGTAGGAATTCAGCTGCCATGATTCAGGCCCATGGTAGAAATATAGGCCAAAACCTCTAAAGCTCCCCAGGTTCTCCAATGGTGAATTAAGATTGCAGCCAACTTCTCCACTTACAAAAGCCACTTTGTTCTCCAGAAGAATAGTTCAGAGACATTATTTTGCCTCCCAAGGTGACTCCTGGCAGCCAGGATTTTTCTCTGTCACTGGCTGCCTAATAGTTGAGCTGTTGCTGTATTTGTTTTGTTGTTTGTTTGTTTTCCCCTCTCCTTCCAGCTTTTATATTGTTTGTTTTTAATATTGGTAAGCTGCCTTGGGCCCTCTTGAGGAGAAAGGTATGCTATAAATACTCTAAATAAACGAATCAATGGACATTATGAATAGTTGTGCGTGGGTGGGTGGGTGGGGTTGAAATATTTACACCTAGACATTAACTTAACAGCCATGAAGGAACAAACATTTCAGGGATCTTCTGCTCATTCTTTAGCCATTCATATAGCAAGGAGCATATACACCATTGACTTACTGACATGAATAAACTGCAGCCAGATGAGAAGGTTTGTCTGCTTACATCATCTAAGTGAAGTCATGTGTCCTCTATGCCTAAGCAGCTACAAACATTTTGAAAAGCTGTGTTTTGCAACTTATATGTATGCAAACATGCATACGAATCTATTTTGCATGTTCTGTCTCTACTAGTGGCAGGAAAGGACAAGATATTTTGTGATGTAGCTGCACCCACTTCTAGCCTTTCAAATTTTAGAAGACAACTTCAAGCATCACTGAAAAATTGGAAATCCAGGCCCCAAACCAAAAGAGTTGGAGGTACACACAAGCCCCTTGATATTCATTGGGGGCCATATATCTATAGCATAGGATCATAAAGTTCTATTGGATTGTCTTGCTCTTTTAAAAAACAGAGGAAAGTGGGGATTCTGTAGAATTAGGTATAACACTGCCACAATGAATTCCACTTTGACAGAGAACGGTGCCCCCATTCCTCCCCAATTACAGCCATACAGTGGGACCTCGGGTTACGAATGCCTCAGTTAATGTAATTTTCGGTTTATGAACGGAAATACATTGAAAATAATGCCTCAGTTTATGAATTATTTCAGAATGGATTAATTTGTTTTTAATTCATTCCTATGGGAAACTGCATTTTGATTTATGTTTTTTTTGTTTTCAATGCATTCCTATGGGAAATTGGTTTATGAATTTTTCGCAATATAAAATGTCCTGGAGAACATGTTACATTCATAAAACGAGGTACCACTGTATTGGGGTACACAGAAAGAGCCTCCTCAAAGATTGTGGTATTTTTGAACCACAATTGGATGTACCTTGGGCAATGGCAACCTTGTGTTGCCGGCTAATCTTTCTCACACTAGGTCAGGTGAAAGGAACTATGGAATGAATTCACCAAACGGTGGCTTCATTTTGGCAGTTTCATATCTGGCCTAGACACAGAAGAAAAAGAACAGATATACTTCTTTTGATGTGATCTTGACTCTGCTTTCAGAGAGAGAGAGAGAGAGAAAGTGTGTGTGTATGTGTGTGTGTGTGTGTGTGTGTGTGTGTGTGTGTGAGTGAGTGAGTGAGTGAGTGAGTGAGTGAGTGACATCAATAGAGAAAGTCATCTCTACCACCCTGCTTCACTTTTAGCACTAGTGATTTCCCCACAAACCAGACACCCCACTGGCCAAGTATTTTGGCTTACTATGTCACCTGGCTCATCTTTACTTATTACAGTTCCTCAAGTGCAACAAGCATTACAGTTTTCACATGTCTTTCATAGCCTACCATAAATGGCTACTGGATGGCATTCAGCCTGATGTATGAAAATTAAGCTAATTTATTAAAGCAATCTTTTAATGCATGCATAAACTTTAATCATATACTGGGCAGTATACAGCAATTTTAGTCATCTATGACATATCAACATGCTGAAGAGACGAAAGTCTGATTTCCAAAAGGAAATAGTTTTCCTCTTTTTCTGCTCACTTGGAAGCAATTCTTGCTTCACTATAAGGAACAATCTGCATTGGAATACTTCAGGGGCAGAAGGGGTTACAATACTTTGCCTGTATAGTATTTTTAAATTTATTTTACAAAATTTCTACCCCGCCTTCCTCATCCATGGATGACCCAAGGCGGCTTACATCACAGTTAAAAAACATACAAATTTAAAACAACAACACCCACCCATGCCCCCCGAACCCCTTAAGAATAAAAGGTACACAAGATTTAAAAACTGTTTAAAAAGAATTAAACAATAGAAAGAATAAGATTAAAAAGTTTTTTAAAAAATTAAAAAAGTTTTTAAAAAGGGGGGGGAGGACAGGGGACAGGGGAGGGATAAAAAACGGACAGGCCATCATACCAGCCGGCTGGACTGGGCCATCACAGCTGTCGGGCCCCATACCCGCTGGCACAGCCAAGTCTTAAGGGCCTTCCTAAAGGGGAGCAGCTCTGTCTGGAGGCGCAGTTCTGATGGCAAGAGGTTCCACAGGGCCGGGGCAAACACCGAAAAGGCTCTTCTTCTGGTCCCCACCATATGTGCCTCTTTACTTAATGAAAGGAAGCCTCTCCATTTACTTGTTTGGTCCTATGCACGTTTATTATAAAGTAACTCTTACTAAGTTCACTGGACATTCCTCTCATATTCTCTCCTACAAAGAACCTTAGCTACAAAGAAAAGATATGCAGTCTTTCCCTGCCATAATTCCCACACCTGGTGTAATTAATGCAGCTTCTGTATATGATTTATTTATTGAAATACAATACGTTTTTATCTCTGCTCTTCTGTGCAAAATATTCACAGAAGCTCGAAGAAGACAGTTTCAAGCTCTGTCTATGTGGAAAGAGAAGTCCCAGCAAAAGTATAAAAGTATCAGGCTGGCAGGCACCCTATACCCTAAATTTCTGTATCTAAAGGAGGATTTGGGATTCCTTCTGGAGCTGGATCTCAGTTTACCTTTCAATGCAGCATTTATGTGCATGCAACTGGATAGCTAAGCGGTTTAAGTACCTGACTGTGCAGCCAGAGGTTGGGAGTTCAATTATCCACTGTGCATCCATGTCAGGGGCTGGACTCAATGACCCACAGGGTCCCTTCCAGCTTTGCAGTTCCAAAGTTGTTGTTACATAATTTATGCCCTACAACATTTACAAAAGAAGATCTAGTAAACAGCCAAGATGATGCTATTGAAGTAGCCTGTTTCTGATCAAAAATAGTCTAATAATTTTAATATTTTAATTTGTTCTGAATTTTGCCTCTATTCATATGGATCCATAATTTTAAATTGTGCAACACTCTGATATGAAAAAAGGAAGACTCTAGTTAATGGGTAATATGCCTTCTTTCTGAACTACACCGGCCACCAAAAGCAGCTTTTAGGCCAGAATAACATACGCTTGGACACATTTTTTTTTCATGCAAGTTAATCCTATAAGAGGAGCCTTGCAAGATCAGATCAAAGTCTATCTAGTCTGGCGCCAGTTCACAATATTTCTCACCAGATATAACCCTCTCTCGCTTATGCTCTTCAGCAAATGGTATTCATAGTAGCATACTGCTTGGAATACTATACTATACTATAATCATGACAAAAATACATTGATACTGTACCTGTATTCTTTTCCCGAGTACTGCAGGACGGAATGAGCTCCCGTCTTTGTCCTAGCTCCTGCCTACCTTACAGTTCAAAAGCAAGAAATTGCAAGTAGATAAATAGGGACCACTTTGGTGGGAAGGTAACAGTGTTCCGTGCGCTCTGGTGTCTAGTCATGCCTGCCACATGACCACGGAAATGTCTGCAGAAGCAGACAGCGCTGGCTCTTCGGCTTTGAAACAGAGATGAGCACCGAACCCTAGAGTCGGATACAACTGGTTTTCGAGAAAGGGAAACATTTACCTTTTACCTGTATTCTTTATTAAAGTTCTAGAAGATCATTCTGCCCTCCTTTTTTGGATCTCCCAACAGTGCACCAGTAAAAGATCTGCAAACTAAGCTAAGAGCAGACATCCAACTCATTAACAACCAACGTGGGCTTTGGGGAAAGTTACTTTACCCATCCAGCAGAGGGGGTATTTTGCAAGAACCCCTTCCTCTATGTCTATCTCCTCTGCAGAGAAAAAGGGATTGGAGGGCGGGGGCGTGGGGCTTCCTACCAAAGATGAGTTCATCACTTTCCGGAGACAGCTGAGTCAGCTCTGACAGAGACAAGTTGTCATAAATAGACCTCTGAAAACAGCATTCTTTAAATGCAGTAATATGAGGGTATTTTAATATTTAATTAGGCTATCACGCACTCCGCACAGCTCTTTTGCTCTCTCTCTCTCTCTCTCTCTGTGTCCCATACACAAACATATCTACAGAATATTACACCCACCTGAACTCTAGCAACCCAACTCTAGCAATCTCTGTGAGCCAAGAAGGTCAACATGTCAAGTGTGTAGGACAGATGTGTCGCTGTCATTGTAGTCCTTCTGAATTTCACAGTCTTCTAAGAGGAAGTTTCCACACAGCCTCATTCTCCATGTGCAAGTGTACCTTAGGATGAGGTGTTTTATTGGGGGGAAAGGATTGTTTCCATGGAAAACTTTCAATGTGGTGCAGACAGCAAAATACAAATGTCTTTGGGGAAAATATTCTTCATTCACCCAGGATGACCTGCAGCACATTGCCGCCCAAGCATTGCAAAGAAACTAGTCTCCACACCACTTCATTTGCTTTAAATTAATAGCATTTCAAAAGGAAAAGATGGTTACTTCGTCTCATCATAATTTGGCATCTTTCTCTTTTAAAGCATGGGTGCTCAAACTATGGCCCGTGGGCCAGATTCAGCCCTCAATGCTAATTCATCCGGCCCACAAAGCCCTCATTGCTTCCGGGAGCAACAAGGGCTTTGCGGGGCGGATGAATTGCATCGGGGGCCACATCCGGCCCATGGGCTATAGTGACCGGGCCCCTGAACCACGTGACCAACCCACAGCCCAAAAAGTTGGGCACCCCTGTTTTAAAGTCACACTTCTTTTTCATCAGCTCCAGCCTAACTCTGAGCTTGCTGTGAAACAAAGTGCCATATTCACTATAGCTATGGTAATCTTGATCACAAAAATGTAAGGAATGGATCAGCCTAAAAATCTGTTATGGATGATCATTCTCTTTGCAACAGTCTCTATTCTTGCCTCTCAGAAAGCTCACCACCAAGGGCAATAAGGAGAAATGTGTTATCTGTTTCCCCACTGCATAGGTAACTCAGGGGTAGGATGCATCTGGACATGGAGGTTCCATTTCATTGCTAAGGGTAATAGTTGTACATTTCTAGAGGAACATTCTCAAGCTTGAGATGCTCCAGATGTTTTGGTTTTACAGCTCCTGCCCATCCTATCCAGCAGGGGTGACAAGGAGAGATGACGTGAGCAATAGGCCAAAATGTACTACATGGCCAAGGGTGTATGGAAAGAATCCCCCCCAGAGGAACTGTAGTACTAGCACAGCAAATTGCAACTTCATGCATGTATGCATGCAGTAGATTCGTTTTAGCACTTACAAACCAGCTTTAAATAGTTTCTTAGACCCATTGCAAAGCTTCCGTTCATTCTCTCAGACCCTGTACAGAACACACATACCCCACACAGACACACCTGCCCCACTTAAATGAATGGCATATACACAGCTAAAGTAACTGAAGGACTTGCTTGACCCACATGAGTAAGCTGAGCAGCTTTCTGTTTGACACCTACATCCACCTACCTGTACTACCAGGCTTCTTCCCACACTGACACATATCCATTATTACACTGAGATATAACTACTTTAAAGAAACAAATTCTCACTAGATGCAATTTTTTTAATTGAATTAACAATTGCTTGCCCTAAACTCCCTTATCCCAATTACATGTGGCTTGGTTCTGCTTCAGTTTCTCTCTCAAGCACAGATATATGCTGCTGCAGGTCACATGCAAGTGGTTACATTTAAACCTCAGAGCTTCACCTTGATGATTCATCATTTGACAACCACCTCAGTACAGTGACTGTTGTGAAGCCAGAAGCCTCCTTTTGAAGGAGAGCCCTCCCTCCGTCCCAATTGTTTCCAGCCTCCCAAAATTTCAGGACAAAGTAACAGGCAGTGTGTCCTGAGCTGGCATGACTTTCAGGATGCCCATTGGAGACATGGCCTGTAGTCAGTCTGGCCTTAACCCATCAATCTTTCACAGAGGCAAGCAGGCAAACAGCATCTCTGGGAAGATGCAAATACTGTAAATAAATGTAATCAACAGATGAAACCACTCGTGTAATTCTGCAAGATTTTGGTTTCTCATGATTCTGCTTTCTTTCTGCCTGACATGTGTGCCTTTACCTCCCTCCACCAGTGTGCGCACATGCACACACACGCACACTCTCTAATCTTCAGAAGAAGTGCCACTAATAAGGAGTAGTAGACAAGTTAATCTCAAAATCTGTTTTAGCGTTGACATAGACTTTTATTTTCTTTCTTCTTTTTAAGGAAAAAAGATATACAATTCATGTTCTAGTGAGCCTAGAGAAGCACGAGAAGGGGCACGAGAAAGGGTAACAGAGGCAGAAGAGGTGGTGTGTACTGGTGCGAGTGTGTTGAATTGCGAGTGTCTGCCAAAGTGATACATGAAACTTGGGGAAAGCTTCAAGCAACCTATAAAAGCAATCACACTTATATACCACCCTATAGCGCTTAGTGCACTTCCTGGGCAATTCATAAATTATTTAGCATTTTTCTCCCAACATGTTGGGTACTCATTTTACCAACCTCAGAAGGCTGGAATGCTGAGTCAACCTTGATCTCTGGTCAGGATTGAACTCACAACCTTTGGATTGCACGAAAGCAGTTTAGCCACTGAACCACCAAGACTCTTCCATAAAAGACGATGGGTTAAGATTTCACACTGGGACTGGATGGTTATAATTGGGTGCGTATGTGCATGTTTTCAACCCTTGCTTCTCTAATGACTGAGATGAAATTTAAAGTACATTAAAAAAAAATAAAACCAGTTGTCTCAAGATCGATTGACTCCCACTCTGGGCTACCTTTGTTCCTTTTCACTATGCTCAGTGGACTTGCATTGCAGACACGGCGATGTGTTGCAGTATGAGAGAGATCAAGGGCTCCCCACTGTAAGCCCACCGGTCTCTGGGGAACGCGAGCTCTTTCTGAGGCTTTTCAGCATCTTGGAAAATTAAACATAACAACAACTCTCTCTTTTTCTCTCAAAAAATTTAAGCAACAAACAACCACACCTGTTTAGGCCCACTGCCTTCTCAAGTAATACCATTCTCCTCCCCCCAATTTTTAAAAAAGCAGCTTCTGATCTTGGTTTGGAATTCAATCCATCGAGACAGCTGTAGGGAAAGAAGGGAGGAAGGAAGGAAGGAAGGAAGGAATGGAGAAGAGACAATCACAACTTTGGCACTGAACGCAACCATCTGATAGGCAAAAGAAATAAACAGTTTACGGCTAAGCGAGCTGACACTCTCTTTGCTATTCCCATTTACTTACTCCCAAGGGATAGCTTGCACAAAAACCTCACTGTTTCTTATGCAAACCCCTTCCTCACAATGCAATTTGTTACCCTGTCCCAAAGTATTATTTAGCATATGATGTTTAGCAGAGAACATTACTATCCACACAGAATCCGCATATACTGTATTATATGCAAAAGCTTCTCATCTATCCATACATTCTTGGAGACATCCAAACTGTACGGATAACCAGAAACTCGGATAAATGGGTGTGCTGTTTACATATAGGGTTGTGTTAACATGGTACTCCATGTAAAATCTACAACCTGTTTTGATAACCAAGCTTTGGCTAAGCAAGGCTTGGGGGGTGGGGGTGGAAATGGAGTTTCTCACAAACTACACTATTAAAAATACTGGAGAGAGAAAACTAATTTTAGACTACTGCAGAATATAAAATTTGCAAGATGCATCAGTCCTAAATGTTCTAGCCATGTCCTGGTCTTTCTCATTTTATGTGTTTATCCAGAACACAGAATGACATTGTAAACACAAAGGGACATATTCCACTTGTAAGGGTACCAGAGGGAACCCTGAGTAAATTTTACTAATTTACCCTGTCTAAAATTCAGCACCCTCAAGGCTTCTTCTTTTATGATATCCTTATAGCTACAAGGTGATTGTGGACGTTGTAATAGCCCTTTTGGTCACTTGAGAAAATGTTAATTGCTCAAAGGCGTTAACACCATTATATCTTATTAATTATGGCACTCTAATTAGACTTTTCAGCTAATTCACCTGTGTTAGAAATTTTTTGAAGACTTGGTCCTGCACTGTCTTGAAAGCATAAAAATGCACTGTTTGCTGTTTTTGCAGCTTTCTAATGTTATCAAGATACAGTATTAGGGACTGTGGTGGCTTATTGGTTAAGGCTCTGAACTTGATGACTGGAGACTTGAGTGCTGCATGACGAGGTGAGCTTCCGTCTCTGTCCCAGTTCCTGCCAGCCTAGTAGTTCAAAAGCAAGAAATTACAAGTAGATAAATAGGCACCACTTTGGTGGGAAGGTAAACAACATTCCGTGCACTCTGGTGTCTAGTCATACCTGCCACATGTCCATGGAAATGTTTGAAGACGCAGATAGCGCTGGATCTTTGGCTATAAACAGAGATAAGTGCTGAGCCTTACAGTTCGATACAATTGGCTTTTGAGCAATGGCAACCTTTATATTTACCTAATGTTATCAAGAACCCAAAGGGGGAGGAATCTTAGCAACAAAGTTCTCAGGACTGTAAAGGCTACCTGCAGGAAACACATCATTCGAAGCATGCACATGCAGAAGATGCAATCCTTGAATACCACACACAGTCTACAAACACTGCAACTGCTATGTGAAAATGAGCAGGTTTGTGTTGCAATTATTTTCTATTTCTCAGCAACATAATTTACCAGGAAGTTTCTTTAATGTTCACCTGAGTCCCATTGTCAGCTTTATCAGTTGGATTCAGCTGGGTGTTGCACAACTAACCAAAGCCTTTTTTCTATGGCAGAGGTGTCCCCTAACTAAGTGGGGGAGGGAAATGACACCCAAAAGTTCCCCATGCTCTTGAAGCAGCAAACAGATATACCCTATGTGCCACCTCCCACAGATGCAAGGGCGAGGGAGAGTAGACCTCAAATGTCTCTCTCTCTGTTCTGCTGATATAGCAGGGGTCGACAGTTGAGGGGGGCAGACTGGTGGTCCCCCTGTCATAAATGCTGCTGTAAACACATCCACTGTTGTCATGAACACATTTACAGCTGTCCTGGGTGCAGATGCTTCTGCCGGGCATGGGCTGTATGATTTGGCACTGTGGGACAGATATGGCCCACTGGCCATAGGTTTCCAACCCCTGTGATAGAGGATTCAGAGAGCCTTCCATTAGCAAAAGGTCACCAACTGGATACAATCCTGCACCCTTTTTGTGTCATGCAAATAAATACTCTGGCAATATAGTATGAATGTACCAAAGGGTAATTCTGAAAAATTACACAAATCAATAAACCACAAATCAAAGCAATACAGTATTTGTGTGGTAAATTAGGGAATTAAGAGTCATTTGAACCATTCAAGACTTGTCCACATTTTTCTTTATGTTTTCAAAGTATTAGAAAGAGGCATGTGAGTAATTGTTCATAAGAACACAACTATAGTTTATATGTAATTCTGACCAGTATTCTGCTGTCTTCACCAATGATTTTACTCTGTATTCAGAACACTGGACAAAAGGAGTGTAAATACTTGCATTCATCTTTAATATAGACAGAAACTCAGACATAGAAAGAATTAAACACACACGTATGTAAGAAAATTCAGGATCATGAATCTGGTGTCCATATGTACATTTCTGTCACATACTTTGGTAGTGACAACCTGACTCAGTCCAGATTCATGACCTTTTCAGATTCTGTTGAAGTATTTGGAACCCTCATGTGTTGTGGGGAGTAACCAATTGTTGTTTTCAACAAGTGAAGGCAACAATCTGAAGTGGATAAGGTTGCTTTATTTGACTAATACCTGGCTTTTTAAAGTTCTGGCTCACTTAGAGGCACTACCCAAATAGAACAATCTCCCGTATTTAAGGACTGAAAGTAATGATGGAAAGGGAAGGGATTAGTATGCTCCCCTCAATACGTGTAGGTTCCACATGCTTCAATGATGCTTGAATAGGGATTCGATCTAAGTAGGTCCAGTGGCAAACTTACTTCCCCATGGCCTGCTTTAAGTATAAATGAGTCTGGAGAGAATGCAGAGAAAATACAACCACATGCATGCATTAAACTACATGCATTAAACAAGCCCAACACAACACTGTTTGTTTGTTTGCTTTCTGTGGCTTGGAAATTTATGTTAAAATGGAGATAGTTCGGTTTCACTTACCAGTGATAACTTTCGTTCTTCGAGTATATAGTTTGTGAATACACACTCATGGGTTATGCGCCTGCGCAGAACGGCCGATCGGAGGCTTGAAAAGCTATTGGTCAAAAGTTTTGGCGGTAAGACCGCCCACCGTACCGCCCACCCTGAGGCGCCCGCGCGCCATTTTACCTCAGTTCCATACTTAAGCCAAGCACAGGATAAACCAACTGATCTCATCCGTGCAGCTCAAGAGGGGAGGTAGGGTGGGTAGTGTGTATTCACAAACTATATACTCGAAGAACGAAAGTTATCACTGGTAAGTGAAACCGAACTTTCTCCTTCGTATAGTTTGTGAATCCACACTCATGGGAGATTAGCAAGCTCACACTTACTTGGTCGGTGGGCAGTCGGATGAGATGATCCCACGATGAGCTGAAGAACCCGTAGGTGGACCCGTCAGGGGCGTTGAGTCCGGAGCCCTCTGGTGAGGACGACACGGCCAAGCCTGGCGTCCGCAGTGGCTCTGGTGTCCACCCTGTAGTGCTGGACAAATGTGGAAGGTCTGGACCAGGTGGCAGCCTTACATATGTCCTCAAGCGGTGTGCCCTCCAGAAAGGCAGTGGATGTGGCAACCGCCCTGGTGGAATGCGCCCTGACATGCGGTGGAGGTGGCAGTGAAGCTGACTCGTAGGCCAGGTAGATGGTAGAGGTGATCCATTTGGAGAACCTTTGAGCAGAGATGGGTTCACCCTTGGACTTTCCCCCATAAGCCACAAAGAGGCGTTGTGACTTCCTGAACTCTCTAGTCCTGCTGGTGTAAAACAATAAAGCTCGTTTCACATCCAGCGTGTGCCAAGTCCTTTCTTGGGCGTTAGTGGGGTTCTGGAAGACGGTTGGCAAGGAGATAGTTTGTGCCATGTGAAACTTGGAGACCACCTTGGGTAGAAAGGTGATGTCCGCTTGGAGGACGACGCGGTCGTTGAAGAACTGGAGAAAAGGTGCGTCTGCTCGCAGGGCAACCAGCTCACCAGCTCGTCGTGCAGACGTGATGGCCACCAGGAATGCTGTCTTCCATGTGAGGAGACGAACATCGGCGGTAGCCAAGGGCTCGAAGGGGGTCCTGGTGAGCGCGTTGAGAACGGTGGACAGTGACCATTGAGCCGTCGGTGTCCGGGCCGGCGGAAAAGCGTTCTTTAGTCCCTTGAGGAAGCGCTTTACCGTTTGGTCGCGGAAGGCCCCGGAAGCGGGCGAGCCAGCAGGAGAGTGCGCTACCACTGCTGCGAGATGCACTCGGATGGAGGTGATGCTGAGGCCAGACTCCGCCAGCTGGAGGAGGTAGGTTAAAATGTCCTGCAGTCCCACCTGGGTGGGGGGCGTTTGCCGGGCGGCCAGGAAAGCACAAAAACGCCTGTATTTGGAAGCGTAGGACTTCCTTGTGGAAGGGCGCCGCGCTAGTTCAAGGATCCTGGCCAGTCTGGGGTTATCCTCCACGCGGTGAGGTGGAGGCTGGGCAGGTCCGAATGGTGCAGCTGGCCCTGCTCCATTTGGAGGAGTGTCGGTGATTCCGGCAGTGTGCGATACCGTGACGACATGCGCAACAGTAGCGGAAACCAGGGTTGGCGCGGCCACGCCGGTGCCACCAGAATTGCATTGGCTCTGTGTTGGTGCATCCTGGTGAGTACCTTCTGGACCAGAGGAAACGGAGGAAAGGCATAGAGATAGTCCTGATCCCACCGTTTCATGAAGGCATCGCCCTCGGAGTTCAGTCCGATGCCTGCTCTGGAGCAGTACCTGCTGAGTTTCTTGTTGGACTCCGATGCAAAGAGGTCGATGCTCGGCGTCCCCCAGACCTGGCACAGGGACTGGAACACTCCGTCGTCCAGCTCCCATTCGTGGGTCGTCGAGGTGAGACGGCTCAGGTGGTCTGCCAAGACATTCAGTGTGCCCTGAATGTGCACTCCAATTGGGAAAATGTGCCTCTCCAGGCACCATTCCCACAACTGCACTGCAAGGTACAAGAGGGTGGTGGACCGTGTTCCTCCCTGCTTGTTGAGGTACGCCACCGCCGTGGTATTGTCCGAGGCCACTTGAACCGCCTTGCCGGTGAGCAGAGTCTCGAAGGAGCGCAGGGCCTTCCAAATGGCCAGCAGCTCCAAGTAATTTATGTGGTGCACCGTTTCGTGCGGTGTCCAGGTGTCGTTGACCGTGAGAGTCCCGCAAGCAGCGCCCCAGCCGAGGTTGCTCGCGTCGGTCAGTATCTGCAGCGAAGGTTGCGGGGGGTAGAAACTCTTCCCCGTGGCCACGTTGAGTGGTGTAGACCACCACAGCAGTTGGTCCCTCAGTTCTGGAGATGGGGTCAACCGTTTGGATTGGCTCTCCCGAAGTGCGTCGAACTCGTGAAGGAGCCACGATTGCAGGGACCTGAATTTCAATTTGGCATGGGGGATCACTGCCGTCGTTGAGGCCATCAGGCCTAGAAGTCTCTGAGCCTTCTTCGCCCGGATGCACGGTTTCGTGCGCAGTTCGTTCACCCCCTGCGCAATGTCCCGTAGGCGTTTCTGGGGGGCGTAGGCTCTCGTAGTGAGCGAGTCGAGTACCGCTCCAATGTACTCGACGCGCTGGGCGGGAGTCAACTTCGACTTGGTGAAGTTGATCCTGAGGCCGAGACTCTCCATGAGGTGAACCGTGTATTGTGTGTCCCGAACGGCCGACGATTTGGTGGGGGAGACGATCAACCAATCGTCGATGTATGGGAAGACCCTGATGCCCCGTTGGCGGAGGAATGCAGCCACCGGAGCCATGCATTTGGTGAAGACCCGCGGTGCCGTGGCCAGACCGAACGGTAGGCATCGGTACTGGTACACGGAATGGTCGATACGGAAGCGGAGAAACCGTCTGTGTTCCTCGAGGATGGAAACGTGGAAGTAGGCATCCTTGAGGTCTATGACTGTGAACCAGTCCCCTTTGTTGATGAGGGGGAGGACGGTCTGTAGGGTCACCATCCGGAACTTCCTGGTGTGGATGCATTTGTTCAGGCGGCGTAGGTCCAGGATAGGGCGAAGGCCTCCGTCCTTCTTCTGGACCACGAAGTACCTCGAGTAGAAACCGTTGTCCCAGTCGGACGGTGCTACCCGCTCGATGGCTCCCTTGGAGAGAAGGGTTGCTATTTCTTCCTCCAAATGGGGGGACGAGGTGGTGAGACGATGTCTTCCTACTCGAGGCACCCGCACGAACTCGATGGCGTAGCCAGAGGACAAGATCTTTAAGACCCACTGGTCGTCCGTGATGCCCGACCATGCCTGGAGGAAGTTCCGGAGGGGGAGGTACGGGATGTGGAGCGAGAGAGACTCGGCCGTCGCAGCTTCAAACGCGGGGCTTGGGCCTCGCGGTCGAACGCTTGTCCTGTCCGTAGGGCCGGTAGCGGGGTTTGTGTTGTCGCCGCTGTTTGTAGGAGCTGGATCTAGGCTGCTCCGCCGGTCCCTGCTGCTGTGGGTTGCCCTGGAACCGCCGTGTGAAAGGCTGGAACCTCGGCCTGGTGGAAGTTGCCGGCGTGGTGAGCCCCAGGAACTTCGCCGTGGAACTGGTCTGGCGCATCTCATTCAGGACCTTATCGGTGTCCTGACCGAAGAGGCCCTGCCCGTCGAAGGGAAACTCCTCGATGAGCTTTTTCATAGCGTCATCGAGGGAGGTGTCCCTGAGCCAAGCATGGCGACGGAGGTAGATTGCGGAGGCCATGTCTTTTGCCGCATAATCGTTGATATGCCGGGCAGTGCGCATCAGCTGCTCGGCGACGAAGTCCCCCTCGGCGGCCAGCGCGTCAATCCTCTTCTGGGCATCTGCGGGCAGTTTAGCCGTCTCAACCTTCACCTGCTCCCAGAGGTGAGATTGGTACAGGCCCATGGCGGCCGAATAGTTTGCGGCCCGAAAGAATAGGGAGCCGGTGGCGTAAAACTTACGCCCCACCGCGTCCAATTTCTTTCCCTCCGGCGTCGACGGGACCGGGAATCCGCTGGTGGCCGTCCTATGCTGGAAGGCCTTGACCACCAGGGAATTCGGCAGGGGGTGCGCCTGCAAGAACTCGACGTTCTCGTCCAGGACCCGATACATGCTGTCGAGCCTGGACGAAACGGAGTGTGCCGCCAAAGGTTTCTTCCACGTCGCCCTCGCCGTGGTCATCATGGAGGGGAGCATGGTTATGTGGACCGGTCGCACGGCACGCCTGTCGAGCTTCGCGGTCATCTGATCCTCACCCTGCAACGGCGGCTGGTCGACCTTCAGGTTGAGGGCGGTGCCGAGCCTCGTGAGCATGGCGGTCAGTGAGCGCTGGTCCTCACCACGCGGTGGGTCCACCGAGCCGATGGCCTGTTCCGGCGTGCGCTCGGCGTCGACGTCTCCCTCGTCCTCCTCCGACGACGAGCTGGACTCATCGGAGGACGAGGGAGGCAGTCTTTCGTCCACGTCCGGACCGCGCCAGTACGGCCTGGGCGGGCCGGCGGGATGGGCGTCCACCGCATCAACGTCCGGACCACACCATGACGGGTTGGGTGGGCCGGCGGAGCGGGTACTCGACCCACGGGAGGTCGGTGGGGCCGCGGCAGAGCCGGGATGCCCGGGGCTTGCGGTGGTCGGAACCGGAGCCGCAGAGGCCGCAGGCGTGGAGGTCTGGAACCTGGTCGCAAACGACGCCATGACCTGGAACATCTCTCGGACGAGGGCCATCTGAGACGCGTCCGAGTCCGCTGGCGGTGGAGCTCCGGTGGCCGGCGGGATGGTGGCCCACGAAACGGTGGGAGCCGAAACGGTGGCCGGCGTCGGTGTTGGCGAAACGGTCGTCGAAACGGTGACGACCGCCTCGTCCGTCGGTGTCCTGGGCCGTGGAGAGACGGAGGCCTGCCTCGGCGAGGAGTTTCTGCCCCGAGGAGGAGAGGAGAGCACCTGAGGTGGGCGAGCTGGAGCCCCAGCCCTGCGTCCTTTCTCAGGTGACCCGGAAGACGACCGTCCTCCCCAGATGGAGGATCCCGGAGAAGGACATCGGGCAGTCGAGAACGGCGGCGAAGGCCCGGGAGAGGCGGGTGTGCGCGGAGTGGGGGGAAGCGACCGTCTCTTCTCCGACCCACGCTTGCGCTTCTTCTCACCGTTCTTGTCCTTCTTCTTCTTCTTCCTCATCGGAAGCACGGAGGAAGAGGCCGGCAGTGGTTGAGCGGCAGCGGCGGCCGTGGAGGCGGACGCGGCGGGAGCCAGAGCGAGCTCCATCAGGTGAGCCTTGAGGCGATTGCTTCGGTTCTGCACCGCGAGGCGCGTAAACTTTTTGCAATGCGGGCAAGACTGGCTCTGATGCGACTCTCCCAAACAAAAAAGGCACAGGCTGTGTCCGTCGGAAGCCGGAAACTTCTTAAGGCAAGCCGTGCACTGTTTAAACGCTGCAGCCATCAACCGCGGAAAAAATTCTTCCAGTGGAAGTTTCTGGAGACAAGTACCCCGAAGGGCCGACCAGCCGCCACCCCCTTGAGGGGGGAGACGGTGATCGATGCGAAAAATTGGCTACTGAATCCACTCAAGAGAAGAGACAGAGCCGGGGTGGCGATCCTGCCCGGAGGACAAGATCACCGAGAAAAATTGTTAAGATTTGCCAAAAAGACTTTCCCTCAGAAGGGCGAAAAAATTGAGGAAGCTCTCAACGATCGTCCTGCTGCTACGGCGGAAAGAAGAGAACTGAGGTAAAATGGCGCGCGGGCGCCTCAGGGTGGGCGGTACGGTGGGCGGTCTTACCGCCAAAACTTTTGACCAATAGCTTTTCAAGCCTCCGATCGGCCGTTCTGCGCAGGCGCATAACCCATGAGTGTGGATTCACAAACTATACGAAGGAGAACTTCTGGTCCACCCAGTGTTATGCAAGTACGCTTCTGTTCAATTATGATGTGTTTCCTTGACCCTTCTCCAAACACCCTACCCTAATTTTGTTGTGGAGACCCCAAACTTCTAAAGCAGAACTAAGGGATACAAAAATGGATGGAAGAAGTAGGGGAAACCTCCTCCACGGTGGTTTCCACTCCACAGAGGATGATCATACAGTACTTGCAAGAGAGAGATGATTACAAGACAAAGGGAAATACAGAACTTTTTTTAAAGACACAAAGGTAACACAATATTTTTTTTTATTTTGGGCTGTGATGTCTACTTTGCTTAATTCTTTCTTATAAATATAACCAACACAGTCATTTAATCCAGGTTAGAGAACCACAGTAGTCCTATACTGCCAAAGGAACTGGCCCAAAGCAGATCGACCTCTTTATCCCCTCTAGTAAATTTGTCTAAAACCCTTTCCGTGAATTCTCATGAAAGCCCTTTCAGATGTTTGCCCATAAGCCAAAACTAATTGATGGTTTTATTTTATTATTTATTGGGAATGATCGGTGTTAATTAGTTTGGTCTAATTAACTATTATTTGCTATATTTTAAATGCCATCTCCCCCTACACATTTACACACACACACACACACACACACACACACCACCCTTGCTTTGCAAACAATTGGCAAAACAGTGAAAAGAATGTAATTCTGCTATAAGGCAAAACTGAAACGAAAGGCAGGCGGCTTTTCTTAGCTAACCAGGTCACACACAAACTCCTCTCCCATTTACTCATTCACATGTTAGCGACTAGTTGGAGAGGCTTGATGCATTTATTATACTTAATATTTCCTGTTTTAAAAGCACTCTGCCAGAAAAGGTTGTCCTTAAAGAGAAGGGGGAGAGAGAAGTCAAAAATATTCGGATTTTTTGAGGGCTCCGAAGAACCCTGGTTTAATGGGT
This sequence comes from Bradypodion pumilum, assembly GCA_035047305.1. Taxonomy (NCBI): domain Eukaryota; kingdom Metazoa; phylum Chordata; class Lepidosauria; order Squamata; family Chamaeleonidae; genus Bradypodion; species Bradypodion pumilum. The sequence continues at coordinate 279,675,229 of JAWDJD010000002.1, read as the reverse complement.
AAAAGGCTCTTTTGTGAGTGGGTATCTCATGGAAAACTGAAGGGTAGAGGAACTGTGCTTTCACATTATTTATGCCTGCAGCCTGTGCT